>CM056053.1:222322268-223657844 GCA_029574335.1 Rana kukunoris | reverse complement strand
ATTAATGACGCATTTGCAGGGTAGACATGGGTAGAGGAGAGGCCCTGGGGATCAGAGTCACACAGAGTCATGCCTGCTAGATTTCACATCATATATCACATATTGCCATAGCAAACAAGAGTGATGCGTGTCATCTGCCAGAGTTTTTTTATGTGACCAATATAGACATTTCTACACACTTTTTAAATTACATCATACTCCTGTTCCATAGCATTTTGTATATTTTAATAATGCATAGTGTAGTGCACTAGTCTCGAGCAAACTTTGTCACCAGGGCAAGGTTGGTATACTTAAAAAACAGCAAATGTGATTCTGGTAATATAATGTAATTTAGGGGTGGCTTCATAGATGTTTTATTGTTTAATTTTAGAGGATCATTAGTGTGGTCAGCACCAACCTTTGCAGGATATTGATGATAGCGCCGGACCCAGCAAAGAGACACCAGATATGCTGAGGGTGAAGGAGTGCAAGAAATCCAAGATGAGTCTTTGGAGGCTGTTGTTTGCCCCAGTAAGTTTTTTCTAAAATGTGCCTTCCAATATCAATACATGGTTACTGAGTATATGTCCACTCCAAACACGCCCACAACACAGTAGCAAATTATGTAGTGCATTCAACATTTGAGCATGTAGGGGAGAGGTGGCAGTGTTGTTTAGGTAGCTGCACGTGAAGTCACATGGATATGCACCTGGTCCAATATTTTCTGAGTATATCTGTAGTGTGTACATTCCCTAGTAGTGTAGCTGTATTTTGAAGAGCAAGCAGTTTGCAAGCAACAATTGAGTGTCCTATGTTTAGGTAAGTATTTTCATAAACTAGCCCTGATTAATAATGTGCCCCTATGTTTTTCGCCTCAGTCACTTGAGCATCAAACCAATTATAATTTCTTATCTTCTTCCAAGGCCACCAACTACCAGGATGCACTATTGGTCGGATCAGTGCTGATATTCTGCAGGCAATGACAGAGCTGGAAAATCTAAAGGAGGCTGCCACTGGTGTTCAGAGATGAATCAGGGATTATTACGACCTGTTAGCTAAATTTTAGCTGTTTTTTGGACGTACGTTTATAGTTTACATTTTTCCCTCCTGTTATTTTACTTTTCAGGGAACTTGATGCAACTAGACTTGGTAGCACAGGCTGAGTTTTGTTATTTGTTTTGAAATGGCACTACTTCACTTTGCAATACGCAGATTTTAGCAAATGTGTCTTTTTAGGCTATTTCAATACTGTAATCGCTTGTTATTTTCCACCAAATGTAACTTTTTTTGTGTTATTTAAGTGTCTCAGCTGAGTTATTCTCCACTCCTCTTCTCCTGGTGCTTAAAAACCTCATTATTCTATGAAATAGGAACATCCAAAAATGCACAATGTACCTATGGCAAAAGTGAAACATCTTGTCAATATGACCCTGGGAATGCACCAGGAGAAGGAGAGTTGAGAAAGACTAAGGGGCATTTTGCATCAAACGCAGTTCCATTCATTTTGGTGTGCATTTTTGTGTGCAACAAGGATGCAGGCACAGTGTTTGACATGCACTCCATTATGGTTCTGGTCGGCTCTAGCTCACAACATGGTCATCCATTTCAGGTGCTAAGGATAACTGCATGTTGTGAGCTACAACCAACCAGAACCCCCGGAGCGCATGGAGAGCACTGTGCATGCCTTTTTGCCCCACAAAAAAATGCTTCACAGAATGAACAGAACTGCATCTGGTCATGCATTGTGTGTCTATAATAATATTTTTGGGCGAGAATAAAGCCAAAAATGTTTTAATTTCTACTGTAAACACTTGGCAATGTCTATTGCTATGTTTGAAAAGATGCATGTTTAGCGCAAAAAATACCAAACATAATTATTGTGTTCTTCCTGACCTACCTATGTTTTCTACTTTTGTAAAATGCAAAAATGGCACATTGGATTGTGCTGGTTTTAAAAAGTATCTTTTTCCTAAAAAAGGTGTGGCTTCCTATTTATCTGATCACTACTACCAGTATATTTGCAATTTTGGGGAGGGACATTGACAGTGTATTATTCGAAAAGGGGTGTAGCAGAGCCCCAACACATAATAATACTCAACATAGCTGTATTGAAGTTTAGAAAGGTGATTTTGCACATCTGCTAGGTTTCCTAAAGTTTAGGCAATTCACTCAAAAATTCTAAGGACATTGAAATAAATATTAGGAAACACAGATAACAGTAGCTCAAATTTTAGATTTTTAGGAGGAAATGAAACTATATAGAACCAACTCTACAGGACATTTTTCTGCCAAGGCACTGCCCCTCTACCCACAAAGTAGTCCATATACTGCTCACGCACAAGACGGGCATTCTGGGAGGAGACAGCAGGTCAGGTAAGTTGCAGGGCTGGCATCACTGCGTCTTCAGCTGGCCGTCCACCTGAGGGGTCATCAGTATTGCCAGACCCAATGTAGTTGGCAGCATTCCTCCGTAGAAAATTGTGGAGGATGCAGCAGCACAACACCACATGGTTTAGCTTGTATTCAGCCAAGTGCATGGCAGTAAGAAATAGCCGAAAACGACTTGACAAAATGCCAAAGGCGTTTTCAACCACCCTTCTGGCACGTGACAGTCTGTAGTTATAGATTCGTTGCTCAGGGGTGAGGTTCCTCATCATAAAGGGCTTCAACAGATGTTCCCCAAGAGCAAAGGCCTCATCTGCCACAAAGATAAAGTTGTCCTGCGCAGGTGGCAAACTTAAGGTGACTTTCGTAAGACGCTGGTAGAATTCGGTATGAGACATGACACCTCCATCAGAATGCCGCCCATTCATACCAACATCAACATAAAGAAACTCATAGATCGCTGAAACGATAGCAAGCAGAACTATGCTGCTAAAGCCCTTGTAGTTATAAAAATAAGAGCCAGAGGCCGGTGGAGGAACAATTCTGACATGTTTGCCATCAATGGCACCCCCACAATTGGGAAAATTCCACTGATTGGCAAACTGGGCCGCAACATCCTGCCATTGCTCAGGGTTGGAAGGAAACTGTGGAGTCAAACAAAGAACAATTAGTTACTACTTGAGCAGAATAAATTGCAAGCAATTTATACACATACATTATAGGGGCAAGATAACAAGAAAACAATTCAAGCAGTTTGTGGACTAAAAATTAAAATTAATAAAAATGTATATGCATCCTGACTCCCTCTATTGCCACATTCCAAAAATGTTAGGGAGATGAGGTTGAATGTTTACAGTTTGGGGAGTAGTAAAAAATCTCTACTTTTCAATGTGACCAATATGGTGAACAAATGAAGGTTCATGTTGCAAGCCACTCCGGTTTTTGGGATTGGCACACCAGAGGCAAGAGAATAACATAACATATACAAAAACTACAAAAACAACATACAATTCTCTAAAAATGGTACAAATATGACAAGCAGAAAAGGGGTATAATGCGGATATGTTTTGCTAGAGTCCACAAAATAGTTGTATCAGGTGATTCAGTATTTGGGGAAAGGCAAGGTTAATAAACAGTTTGTGCACCCCAAAAAATGACCTCTTCCACTCTCCTGGCATTTAAGGACAAAAATGTAAAGTTGACCTAGTTTATAAGAGTTGTTAAGGGAAGGCCAATAACAAATTGGGCTCCCAGGGTAGCTTGCTAGGGAGGTAAGTGAAGGCAAATATCTATTTAGGGCAAGGAAAATTAGTCAGCATGCCACAAAATGAAAAAAAAATTGACACATTATAACAAGAATGGGACTTAAAAATCAGGAAATGGATAGAATGTGATATCAAATAAAATAACTTACCCGCATATAGTCCTTCTGCAGGACTTGAATAATGGCACAGCAAGTGTCAGGAATTATGTGTCCCAGAGCCTGGGGAGAGATCCCAGTCGTAAATTTGATGTCCTGGAGGCTTCTCCCTGTCGCCAAATAGCGCAAAGTGGCTATGAGCCTTTGCTCTGCAGGAATAGCAGGCCTCATACAGGTGTCCTTCTTGCTGATATACGGGGACAGCAAGTTTAAAAGACGCTGGAAGCAGGAATCTGACATCCGAAGATAGTTCATAAAATCATTCGGATTGTTTTCTTGCAGCTCCCTGAGCAATGGCATATGGGAAAATTCTTCCCGACGAAGCAACCAATTTTTCGTCCAAACAGTCCTCCTCCTACTGCTGGACCTGGACCAGGCTTGAGCAATAGCCAGAACTCCAAGACAATAAACAGCACGCTCTCTCACAGGATCGAGCAACATCTCGGAATTTGACGAATGGACGCAAACGATCAGAAAGGCACGAAACAGAAAATGTGGAAAGCACTCACACGAAACGTCAACTAACTATAGAGTAGCTGAAGGAACGCAACGGGTGACGTCTGAGAATTTCACTTCCTCTTTTAAACGCTCGGCATTACGTTGAAACGTCACTATGTTCGTGTTGGTTGCCGGAAAAGTCAGAGTGTGTGTCTGCTATGGGTGTGATCGGACAAAACAATTAGGACAAAAATCCAAGGGAAATTTTGTTGGATGTCCGACCGTGTGTACAAGCCTTTAGAAGGAGAGGCTTTGTCACCCCTTAAAAGAAAATGCCTTATACCTACAGTATACTGTGCTCTATGTTATGGTGATGAAAAGAGGGGAGATACTCTGAAGCCTTAACACACTTTAATCAGTTAGCAGCAGGGCTTTTTTTCTGGGGGAACTTGGGGGAACTCAGTTCCACCACCTTTGGCTCAGACCCTTTGGTGCCCGCTCACCACAATCACTTGTGAACACAGAAGTCTGGTTTCTGTGTTTACAAGTGACTGCTTTGTAACCCCCTGAACTCTGCACACTGTATGTAATGCAATTCTAGTATTTAATGCCCCTTTAAGACCCTTCTACTGTTTGTGAAATCTGAACGGGTCGTGGTTGAGTTCCTGCACCTATTTTCTGAGAAAAAAAGCTCTGGTTAGCAGTATTATGAACCCTACCCAATTCTCTTAGTGGACTCTCCTATGTTATGGCGACGAGGAGAGTGGAGGTGTTCTGCTTGTTTTGGTACCCTAGATGCAGATTGTTTAACCATTGCAATGTGAGGGCAGCCCCACTGCAAAGAAAGAATTTCCCTTTCTCCCGAGATGGGCTTTTTTCAAAGTGTGCCAGTGGCAATTAACACAGCTAACTATATTGCTGAAACAACAACACTTAGCAGTACTAGACCAACAATGTAACTTAAGCAAATAGCAGGCATATATAAATAAAACAATAGCTAACCTGAGCAACATTGTAAATACCACATCCATCTCTTCCAACTTTCTCTTCCTCTAAAAAAACAATCTGTTTAAAGAGAGTGAAACCATTACTTACAGATGTGAAACTTGAACATGGTAAGTATTTTCAGCTGTCCTACGTAGATGTGCAAAAAAGAGGGGGGTGCAATCAGTGCAGAAATATGAGCAATAAATATAAATAAAGCAAAAATCGCAATAAAGTGAAAAGGTGAAAAACCTTAAAGATTAAATTCACCGGTAATGCCAACTGAACACTAAACAGGATATTCACAAAATCCAAAAGTGACAAATATAAAAGAAAAAACAGTGCAGAGCAAAACCCATAGGAATATATTCAAATGATATATATATATATATATATATATATATATATATATATATATATATATATTAGGGCTGTGCAAAATAACTTTTAATTCATCGATTAATCTTAAATTTTTTTGATCGATCAAAATCTTTTTGATCGATTAAAATTCTTTTGATTTGTACTCAACTCTCCGCCGGCTTCTGGGCCTTCAGGGAGTTCGGTCGGAGATCCGGTAAAGTCACGGACACAGCGGGGCTTGCCATGTCCATCTGAAGGGCTCCTTTGCTGTGCCTTCATATCTGCATGCCAGCGGGACCTTACTATCTGCCACACGCAAGGGCTGTTACTCTTCCCTCTATCACCCTGGGATTCTACAGCCATCCACTGGGAGTTGTGATAGTTCCCTTCATGGGACATCTACATGCCGATGGACTGATGTTAACATCTCATCTGGATTCAGCAGTGGTATTGTTGTACAGATTTGTATACCAGTATCATACTTGGCTACATGTTTTTATGACTGCTTTTGGTACCATTTGGTATTACTCGCACCATCAATTTTTTTTTTCTCCAGTGCAATTTTTTATTTTGTTACCTACTCAAGTAGGTAACAAAATAAAAAATTGCACTGGAGAAAAGACTATAAAAGTTTTAATGCTATTCCCATCGAGCACTGCCTTTGTGTGTTTTTTGTATCCTGCTATCCTTTTTTCCCGTGGTTGGTAGCTGCACTGGGAATCAGCCTGCAAGGAGATCAGCTAAAAGTAGTTGGATCTGTATGTGCGTTATAATTAATCGAAATTAGTCGATTAATCGATTAAAAAAAAAAAAAAAGATTAATCGAACACAAAAATGTTGATCAGTAACAGCCCTAATATATATATATATATATATATATATATATATATATATATATATATATATATATAATGTGAAACAAACAATATATAGGAAGAATAATTATACTAAATTGATTAAATAAAGTCCACAGAAATATGTAAGAGAAATCCAGATAGCCAAATCTTAAAATTCTCCACCACGTGACGATGAGAAGCCAAAAACTTAAAGTGATCCCTCCACCAGTAAGGATGGGTACTCTCATCTTCGCATGTAGACCACTATTTTACTAGATGGTCAAATGAGCAGGTATCTCAGCATAGGAGACCAGGAAGCAGGGTAGCAATTTGGATCCTCAAAGGTCAGCGGTGCATACAGACCCAAACATGAAAAAATGAATCACAGATCTAAGAGCTCTCCGCTAAACTCAAGCTTTTATTTAAAAGGTAGTAAAAGCACAGGCTACTCACATTTTAGCCAATATAAAACGGCAGTAAACATACAGGATCTGTATGGACAACTAAATGCTCCAAAAGGACGGCAGCAAGCGACGTGTCTTCAGACTCCTGAACCCCCCAACGGGGGTTCTGATGGAGGTCATGTGTTCTGGGTTCTCTTCCTTCTCCTGCGCAGGGTCCCGGAGTTGGGGTGCGGCGCCCACCTTCAGGGTGTGTGCATTCCATGGACCCTGCTGGCGTGGCCCACCTGGCCAAGCTTCCAGCCCCATTCGGAGATGAAACTAAGGGGACCCCAGTGACTTACTGGGTTCCCGATGCCGTAGAGAGGATCCGGCGCCAGGGTCATAGACAGGTACGCTCTGCTGTCATCCGGTGATCTGTACGGAGATAACTGCTTGGAGGATTTGCTCTATTCAGACATTTACAAACTATCTAGACTACACTGGCCTGTGGTAGAGGCCTAGAGCCAGGTCAGTGAGAGAGACCTGTTCCACCCAACCAGCATTTAAGGTGGCGTCCTGGCTGCCGGGTCTATGAGAGGGATCTGTCCGGGAGACATCCCACCCACTCAGGCATTGAGTGGCGACGCGTGCAAAATTGTATTTTTCAAGGGGCTGATTTTGCTGTACATGTATCCAGGCCTGACATCGAGAATCTCTTTTTCCTCATCAACCTATTTTCCTTTCACCGAGTTGATGTTTGGCTATGTTGGCCTGGAATTAAAGCATTGAGACAATCTTTATTGACTGTGTGGACACTTAATTACTGCTTAGTGGCTTCTGGTGCACCCCTAGACCAAGCAACGGTAACTTAATCTGCCAATCCCATTATTAATCCAGCGGCCCTTTCGGGGGTGACGCTACATATTTTGATAAAAACTGGCTAGCTTCAGGACAGTATGCACTTGAATACAAGTCTAAAAAGAGAAATAGAGGTACTTCTATATGAAGGTAGTAGATGGAAAACCCTGCTGATGTGACCTATTCCCCCTCCTTCCTCTACTCCTCCTCTGCTTTTGTCTTCACCTCTTCCTCCTCACACTCCTCTACCCACTCCTTCTCCCTCTGTTTGTCTTCCCCTTCTTCCTTTTGTTTCAACCCTACCAGTGGCTCATCACATTGGAAGTAGTGTGAAGCGGCTCACAAAGCCTTTCTCTTCTTACTCCTCTGTTATTATGTGAAACTGGTGCATGCTTATTGAGGACCATCTGGAATCGCACAAGTGGTGAATAAGTCTTTCTAGAAGAAGCAGTGGCTGAGAATACTCTCACAGCATGAACCATATGCAGACAATGATGTCAAATACATTTTGGTGAACTGGAGATAAAAAATATCCTTATTGAGGTGTAAGGATGAAAATGCTTTAGGCATGAAAGAGGTCCTAGGCCTCAAAACCATCTTGCCCCTATGCAAAAACAGAAATTGTTCTCTGCAAGATACGTCCTCTAGCTCAGATACTCACCTTACAGATGTAGCGTTAATCCCTGCAAGGGCCGCTGATTTGTGTCCCAGGTTCTTCTCCCACTAGTGCAGCAACATTTACTTCTCTGGCTCAAAAAACAGTCTAGGTGTTGCCTTTTTAAAGTTTATTGCAGATTAATTTGAATGGGGATTACGAAAGCTGTACTCTAGAACACTAAATAGGAATTTGATGATACTCTTCCTTTTGCAACTACTTCTTAACACAGTCCTTTGAACAGTAGGACATAAAGTGGACAGCACTGGGACACTATAAGTCTTAATGTTAGTTCTCCAAGGGTTAACAGTAGAAACAGTCACTAGGGTCCTGTTTCTTGGGTTTGTACTCACAGATGTCTCCTTTCAGACTCAGGCAGACAGTTTCCTCAGTGAAGTCTCCAGACAGGCTGAGTGAAATATCAGCAGTGAATCTAGTATACCAAAGGGACAGGCACGGCTGTGGAAAACAGACTGTCTGTCAGGAAAGGGTTTACCCGTTGGTGGCGCTGTCAGTCTCTTGGGTCGCAGTACCAGTGTCCACCAGCGGGTGCCGTCCAACACTCGGGATCAGTAGTGGAGGGATTCACCTGCTGGTGGCACTGCTAGATCCTTGGGCTGTAGTACCGGTGTCCACCAGCGGGTGTCTCCCAGCAGTGTGAAGCAGACAGCATCTCCTGCATTCAGGTGTCACTTGAGACTAATTACATGCATGCATATAAATAACCGGCTGATAATTGCTGTCGCCGCCTTGATATCTTCCTTGCGCCCTGACCTGCTTGACGGTAAACCTGTAACCTATACCTTTATCTGATCCCTATCCCAAGCCTGTCCTGATCATGTCCCTCCTGTGTTCCTGTTCCCTTTCATGCTTGCCATGTATCCGGATTCCCATTCACCTTTCCCCATCTGCTGATTCCCTGTGTATGACCCTGGCCTGGCTTACGATTGTGATTCCGGAACTGCCCTTGTTTATCTGCTGATCCTTTGTGTATGACCCAGGCCTGGCTTACGTTCTTGATTACGGTATTCCCCTACTACTGTATATAGTTATTTGTGTGTCACTGTTGGGTTTATGGTCACTGTTTGGTATTGGAGGTGTTTGTGTACTTATATATAACTAATCTTAATAAACATTTATATTCACTTTACATGCGTTTTGGTTCTCTCTTGCAGTCCACACAGTCTGGTCACACCTGGTACATGACACTGTCATTACAGAGCTGTGTGCAGCTCATTTAAAGTGGATGTAAACCCCAAAAAATATATTATTATTTTTATGTCACAATGTAGAGTATAAGATTTCCTATCATCTGTGCCCAGTCTTGCCACACAGAGTTAATCCAGAGCTGAGTAATCCTCTTTTAAAGTTCAGTGCAAATTAACAGAATTCCAGATAAAAACCTGCCAAATTATAAAGTCCGTTTCTCTGATATTGCTTTCAGTAACAGGTTATTTACATGTCTAGCTTGGACATGTTTATCATAACAAGAGGTGATCCAAAGTTCATTGTATATTACTAGGATGTGTTATGATGTTATATCACCTCATGTTATGATAAACAAAACATAACATATGATAAACATGTCCTAGCTAGATATGTAAATATCCTCTCACTCAAAGCAAGAAGAGAGAAAACTCACTTTTTTATTTAGGCAGGGTTTTATCTGGAAGGCTGTTCATTTTCACTGAACATAAAAGAGGATTACTCAGCGCTGGATTAACTCTGTGTGGCAAGACTGGGCACAGATGATAGGAAATCTTATACTCTACATTGTGACATAAAAAATAAAAAAAATTGGGGGTTTACATCCACTTTAAGCTCACCCACCACCTGGGAAGAAGTACAAGGAGGAAGAGTATATGGAGTGCTGGGAATGGAGCATTGTGATATTGTAGTTCTTGTACAGACTGAGCCTGCAGCCTGTAGACTGGAGAAGACCTACAGATCTTAAGGGGCGCTGGTGTTCTGAAGAGAGGAATACTGGAAGGCTTGTTCCCAGGAAGAGAGAGAAGTGAGGAAGACATTCTTGTAGCCAGACTATGCATCAGGTTTCTTGCAGCCTGATATTCCCTAGTATCAAAGAATGACTGAGCTTGCGACATGATTGTCAGGGAAAACACTGTGGGCGATGACTTTTTGTGCCATAACAAGGGGAGGGAAAGAGATCAGCTCCCACAGGTGTTGGTGAGAGACCCCCAGTACACAGTGATAAACTGGAACAGTGCTAACCATATGGGTAACAATGCAGGTGCCTTTTCTCCTGAGCACTCCAACAAAATATCTGGGCCCCAACATTATGGACATGAGATGGGGGAGGGTTTAATATAGACTGCTGATCTGTTACTATAGTATAGTAACGCATACTGTTAGACAGGTTAATTGGTTGTTCTGCTAGCTGGTCAGTAAGTAGGCTTGGTTATTCCCTGGGTTTCCCCAGGTTTTTGTTGTTACTATAGTATAGCCATCAGAAGGATTACCCCTAATGCAGACATACCCCACTCACTTAACATACACTCGCTCGCGAGTAAGGACATACCTGTATGTAAAGTGCCTTACAAGTACTGTACAGACATTTTTCAGCCGCAGTAAAAGGAGCTGAAGCTCAGAGAGCATGGGCCGCCCTATTCTAGTGTGCCCCTGGCACCCCTACTACAGCCCCTAAAACCTCAACTACAGCCCCTGACCCCCCACTACACCCTAGTAGTGAAAAAATATATTGTTTCACTTTAAGTACATTTTCATTTTACATACATGCTCTGGTCCCATTGTGTACTTAAAAGAGGGGTATGTTTGTATAGGTTTTAAGGGTTACTCTGTTCCTCTTGCTTGCTATCTACAGTATAGTTTTTTGCCATTGTACTACCTTGTAGGGATGAGCCGAACACCCCCCGATTGAACATGCGAACGCCGTTAAAGTCTATGGGACATGAACATGAAAAATCAAAAGTGTTAATTTTAAATGCGTATATGATTTTAATAATGCTTAAAGTGAATCAATGAAATATTCCTTTAAATATCGTCCCGGGGGGGGGGGGGGTTCCCTTAGTATGCCTTTAAAGTGTCGTGTCTTTTTTATGTGTTTTACTGTGCCGCAGCAAAATTACCTTTCAAAAGGAAAAAATGTAATTTAAAATTGCTTGAAGCTGTAATGTATTGCCTGATCCCAGAAATATAGATACAAATCAATAAAACATTGGCCTGGATCCCCCCTCCAGTCAATTCCAGGCCCTTCAGGTCTGGTATGGATATTAAGGGGAACTCCATGCCACAATTTAAAAACAAACAGTGTGGGGTTCCCCCCCAAAATCTATACCAGGCCCTTCTGGTCTGGTATGGAGTTTAAGGGGATTTCCATGGCAGTTTTTCTTTTTTAAACAGCGTGGGGTCCCCCCAAAATCCAGACCAGGCCCTTATCCGAACAAGCAGCCTGGCAGGCCAGGCCAGGAAAGGGGGAGGAGTGAGCACCCCCCCCCCCTTGAACCATACAAGGCCGCTTGCCCTCAACATGACCATTGGTTGTGGGGGTCTGCGGGCAAGGGGCTTATTGGAATCTGGAACCCCCTTTAACAAGCCCCCAGATCCAACCCCCCCCCCCCCAATGTATATACAGCTGTCACAGCTAAGAGACAGCAGTTGGTGGGACGCCTCCCATTGAGGTGGGAGGTTTTTTTTTTCTTCAAATTTTTGGGTCGTGATTGAAGATGGATAGACATCGCAGGGCACTTTTTTTCCTTTCTTTTTTAATAAAGGACTTGTCAAAAACTGTATTGTATTGTGGTTTTTACTTGCTAAAACTTTTTTTGGTGAATGGGTATGGGGTACAATGTACCCCATACCCATTCACATAGGGGGGATGGGATCTGGGGCCCTTTATTAAAGGACTCCAATAACCCCCCTGCCCGCTGACCACCCCACAACCAATGCCCGGGGTTGTGGGGATGTGGCCCTTGTCTCCGCCAACATGGGGACCAGGTGCTTTGGGGGAACCCCAAAGCACGCCCCATGTTGAGGGCAGGCAGCCTGGTATGGTTCAAGAAGGTCGGGCACTTGCTCGCCTCCCCCTATCTTGGCCTGCCAGGCCACTTGCTCAGATAAGGGTCTGGTATGGATTTTGAGGGCGACTCCACTCTGATTAAAAAAAAAATGGTATGGAGTTCCCCTTAAAATCTATGCCAGACCCAAAGGGCCTTGTATGGATTTTGGGGGGAACCGTGACATTTTTTTCTTAATTTTGTCAAAAGGTTCCCCTTAATCACTTCAATACACTATATTTTATACTGTACACTGCACTATATACCCTGCACTATATTATACAGGTGGTTCTCAAAAAATTAGCATATTGTGATAGAGTTCATTATTTTCTTTAATGTACTGATAAACATTAGAGTTTCATATATTTTAGATCCATTACACACAACTGAAGTAGTTCAAGCCTTTTCTTGTTTTAATATTGATGATTTTGGCATACAGCTCATGAAAACCCCAAATTCCTATCTCAAAAAATTAGCATATCATGAAAAGGTTCTCTAAACAAGCTCTTAACCTAATCATCTGAATCAACTAATTAACTCTAAACACCTGCAAAAGATTCCTGAGGCTTTTAAAAACTCCCAGCCTGGTTCATTACTCCAAACCGCAATCATGGGTAAGACTGCCGACCTGACTGCTGTCCAGAAGGCCATCATTGACACCCTCAAGCAAGAGGGTAAGACACAGAAAGAAATTTCTGAACGAATAGGCTGTTCCCAGAGTGCTGTATCAAGGCACCTCAGTGGGAAGTCTGTGGGAAGGAAAAAGTGTGGCAGAAAACGCTGCACAACGAGAAGAGGTGACCGGACCCTGAGGAAGATTGTGGAGAAGGACCAATTCCAGACCTTGGGGGACCTGCGGAAGCAGTGGACTGAGTCTGGAGTAGAAACATCCAGAGCCACCGTGTACAGGCGTGTGCAGGAAATGGGCTACAGGTGCCGCATTCCCCAGGTCAAGCCACTTTTGAACCAGAAACAGCGGCAGAAGCGCCTGACCTGGGCTACAGAGAAGCAACACTGGACTGTTGCTCAGTGGTCCAAATTACTTTTTTCAGATGAAGGCAAATTTTGCATGTCATTCGGTAATCAAGGTGCCAGAGTCTGGAGGAAGACTGGGGAGAGGGAAATGCCAAAATGCCTGAAGTCCAGTGTCAAGTACTCACAGTCAGTGATGGCCTGGGGTGCCATGTCAGCTGCTGGTGTTGGTCCACTGTGTTTTATCAAGGGCAGGGTGAATGCAGCTAGCTATCAGGAGATTTTGGAGCACTTCATGCTTCCATCTGCTGAAAAGCTTTATGGAGATGAAGATTTCATTTTTCAGCACGACCTGGCACCTGCTCACAGTGCCAAAACCACTGGTAAATGGTTTACTGACCATGGTATTACTGTGCTCAATTGGCCTGCCAACTCTCCTGACCGGAACCCCATAGAGAATCTGTGGGATATTGGGAAGAGAAAGTTGAGAGATGCAAGACCCAACACTCTGGATGAGCTTAAGGCCGCTACCGAAGCATCCTGGGCCTCCATAACACCTCAGCAGTGCCACAGGCTGATTGCCTCCATGCCACGCCGCATTGAAGCAGTCATTTCTGCAAAAGGATTCCCGACAAAGTATTGAGTGCATAACTGAACAGTATTATTTGAAGGTTGACTTTTTTTTAATGAAAAACACTTTTCTTTTATTGGTCGGATGAAATATGCTAATTTTTTGAGATAGAAATTTTGGGTTTTCATGAGCTGTATGCCAAAATCATCAATATTAAAACAAGAAAAGGCTTGAACTACTTCAGTTGTGTGTAATGAATCTAAAATATATGAAAGTCTAATGTTTATCAGTACATTACAGAAAATAATGAACTTTATCACAATATGCTAATTTTTTGAGAACCACCTGTATATACTATGCAGACTTCATTATATTCTCTGATGCCAGGAAACTGTAACCCCTCACAGTTACTCTTATTGGGCACAGAAATGGGCCCTGCTGTTAAATAGTATTTAAAATAAATTATAATTACATGCCCCTGTTAAACAGTGGCAGAAAAATTGGGCCTTGGGTGTTAGTGGTGCCCTAAACCAAAAATATTTGGTCATCATGATTCAGGAGGAATATGCAGTCTTCAAAGGATCCCAGATCCATAGCAAATTAAATTAGTTACATCAGCATCAGGGGCTTGATAGCTGCTGATCCAGGACTGATTCATTTTCATAAATGTGAGCCTATCGACAAAGTCTGTGGACAGTTGCACTCTTTGATCTGTTACAAACACTCCAGCAGCACTTAATCAGAAAGCACTCTGACTTCGAGCACATAATGTGGTCTTTTCCGGGCAGCAGTAGATATTGGAGACAGGTCCCAATTACTCCAGAAGTATGTCTATTGGGGTTAATCGAGAGTCAGAAATGGAATGTATATGCTAAGACGTGTTTGCAGGAAACGTTATTTATGGCCCGTGAGCAAATTGTACTTGGATGGATGCAACCTACGCTTCCTTCGAAGGGACAATGGCTTGGGGCGGTAAATCAAATACTTCCATATGAGAAACTATTGTATGAGCATAAGAGGCCATAGAGGAAGAAGAGGAGGGTGGCAGAATTACCACCAGCTTTTCAGAGGCTTGTGGTGGAACAAGCTCCAACACTGGACCCTGTCCTGCATCCTTCTCAGCTGCCAGCAGAGTTATCCACTGTGAAGGAAAGATAATGTCCCTGCCCATGCCTGCTGGACCATGAGTCAATGGTAATATGAACCTTGATGCTGACCGCCCTGCACAACAAGGCCAAAACATTGCCTTCCACATGAATATAGAGAGCTGAAATGGCCTTACATGAAAAAAAAATGTTTTGGAACCTGCCACTGTGGTACAGCCCATTCTACAAATTTACGTAAGGGGGCAGAGTCTACCAGCTGAAAAGGCAGCAGTGCTAGAAAGTTGGCCAAGCTAGCATTTAGAAGCTGAGCATGTGGATGGCTGGGACAGATTTTTTTTTAAGATGACTGGAGGTAT
This sequence comes from Rana kukunoris, assembly GCA_029574335.1. NCBI lineage: Eukaryota > Metazoa > Chordata > Amphibia > Anura > Ranidae > Rana > Rana kukunoris. Next base: position 223,642,507 of record CM056053.1, on the reverse strand, counting down.
AGTAGGGTTTATGATCTCAGATGAGGAGCAAGTCCGCCTTTTTATATGATGTGGGTCTTTCAGGTGCTGTCGCTAGGGATGAGCCGAACACCCCCGCGTTCGGTTCGCACCAGAACGTTCGAACAGACCGCCCATTCGATCGAACATTTAGAACCCCATTGAAGTCTATGGGACTCAAACGTTCAAAGTGCTCATTTTAAAGCCAAATATTCAAGTTATTGTTGGAAAACGTCTTTGAGAAGCCGGGTCTTGCCCGACGGAACATGTATCAATGGAAAAAAAGTTTTAAAAACGGTAGTTTTTTCAGAAGCAGGACTTTTTTTCCATTGATACATGTTCCGTCGGACAAGACCCGGCTTCTCAAAGACGTTTTCACAGGCAAACTATAGACACCCAGCAGGTACAATATTTAAAGGATTTTTTTTTTTATTTAAACATTATTAAAATCACTGCTCCAGGAGCAGTGATTTTAATGATGCTTAACCACTTAAGACCCGGACCAAAATGCAGGTAAAGGACCTTGCCCCTTTTTGCGATTCGGCACTGCGTAGTTTTAACTGACAATTGCGCGGTCGTGCGACGTGGCTCCCAAACAAAATTGGCGTCCTTTTTTCCCCATAAATAGAGCTTTCTTTTGGTGGTATTTGATCACCTCTGCGCTATAAACAAAAAATAGAGCGACAATTTAAAAAAAATATATTTTTTTTTTACTATTTGCTATAATAAATATCCCCCAAAAATATATAAAAAAAACATTTCTTTTCCTCAGTTTAGGCCGATACGTATTCTTCTACGTATTTTTGGTAAAAAAAATCGCAATAAGCGTTTATCGGCTGGTTTTCGCAAAATGTATAGCGTTTACAAAATAAGGGATAGTTTTATTGCATTTTTATTAATTATTTTTTTTTTACTACTAATAGCGGCGATCAGCGATTTTTTTTCATGACTGCGACAAAATGGCGGACACTTCGGACAATTTTGACACATTTTTGGGACAATTGTCATTTTCACAGCAAAAAATGCATTTAAATTGCATTGTTTACTGTGGAAATGACAGTTGCAGTTTGGGAGTTAACCACATGTGGCGCTGTAACTTTCGCTGTGACTGTGTGTGTGTTTACAACTGTAGGGGGGTGTGGCTGTAGGTGTGACGTCATCGATCGCGTCCCCCTATTACAGGGATGACACGATCGATGCTGCGGCCACAGAGAAGCACGGGGAAGCCGTGTTTACACACGGCTCTCCCCGTTCTTCCGCTCCAGGGACGGATCGTCGCACTGCAGCGGCGATCGGGTCTGCGAATCCCGCGGTCCCGGTCCTAGAGCTTCGGACCAAGTCACGGGAGCGCGCCGCGGGCGCGCGCCCGTGACCCACGGCTGGGTACTAAAATCAACATATATATACGTTGATGTGCCCAGCCATGCCATTCTGCCGACGTAAATGTGCAGTAGGCGGTCCTTAAGTGGTTAAATAAAAAAAAATGAAAAATTCCTTTAAATATTGTACCTGCTGGGTGTCTATACCTGTGATAACGTCTTTAAATAGCACAATCACATGCTTGCCAGTAAATTAGGAAGAACTGATCTAGCTAACCTATACAGTGTATAAATATATGTACAACTCCTAGGGATGTATATATATATCCTCTACACACTGTAAATTAAGCTAAACTGACTAGCCTGGCTGCTCTATCTAGCTATATAAAAAGACTATCTCTCTGTCTCTCTGACTGATCTCAGTTCACCGCTGGAACTCACTACATGAGGCCGCCCAGCAGGCGGCCTTGTATAGTGTGGGGCGTGTGCTAAAGCCCTGAGCCATAATTGGCCAAAGCCACCCTGGCTTTGGCCAATTATGGCTCTCCATTTTTTGCGCACTATGATTGGCCAAGCATGCAGGGTCATAGTGCATGTTTGGCCAATCATCAGCGTGCAATACCGCAGTGAATTATGGGCCGTTGCGCCTCACTTGAATTTGGCGCGAACGGCGCGTTCTGTTCGAAATTCGACGAACGTACGAACAAACAAAGTTTGAGTCGAACATACGTTTGAATCAAACACGGAGCTCATCCCTAGCTGTTGCCAAAGGGCTGCATGGCAGGTCATCATATGTCTTGTCAAGCATGTGGTGCCCAAGCAGCTACTGTTCTGGCCACATCTGATCTGCTTCAGATATAGATTGCAAACAGCAACAGTGTGATCTACTCTACACGTGGCGAAAAAAGCCCACCAAGGAACTTTTGCAAGTCAGCGGCGAGTCAGCAGTGCTCTGCAATTAAGATGACCCTTGGAGGACATCCTGCCTCATTGGAGTTGTGCCTTCTCCTCCTCACTTTCCTCCTGTCTTCTCTCAGGCACCCAAGTACAGTCAGTGACCTCATCATCCCCTCCCTCTTCATTACTGGAGCAAACTTAGCAGTATGCTTCAGCTTGGGGGACATGACTGATTGTTTCTTGTCGTTCTGTGGCCTCCCTCTGTCTAGGCTCATGTTACTCCCTTCCTCAACCTGGGAACCAACATTGGAGCCATCAAATTGCTGTGCATCCTGCAGCAGCATGTAACTGACACTTTGGTCAAATAATTTTGATGACTCCTCCATGCATGATGGTGGGGATACAAAAGGAGTAACTGTGGACAAGTAGCCAATGGAATAGGACGCTTTGGCAGCTGCCTTGGAAGGCAAACTACTATGAGCCAGGGTAACAGAGGATGAGGATGGCTTCATTATCTCCTCCACCAACTCTTCTGCATATATATATATATATATATATATATATATATATATATATATATATAAATACACCGCATGATGTGTATTATATACTGTAAACCCCTGAATGCACTATATATATAATCTGCACTGAGTGCAACAGCGCTGAAAGCTGAAAATTGGCCTGGGCAGGAAAATAACGAAAGTGCCCAGTATTGAAAATGTTAAATAGGTTGTCAGTAGGAGATGTAATAGAGATCTAATGTAAAATATCCCTTTACATTAGTGGTTAGTGAAAGAAGGCCCTCCTTATACTAATAGTCACTAGACATGTGCACAGAAAAAAAAATTGTTTTTTTTTTGTTCTGTTTCGTATCGTTCCGTTTTTTCGTTTTCGTTCGTTTTTCGTAAGACGCCCGTTTTCCTGTTTGTTCCCGTTCGTTTTCCGTATGACGCGATTTTTTCGCATTCCGATTGTTTCGTATTTTCGTTACTGTTTTATTTTCGTACATGCGGGATGGTTCGTTATTCTGTTTAATTCATGTTCGGTACTTGTTAGACAATAATTTTCGTGAATTTTCGTCAATGATTTGCAGTATCTTAAAACCCTTTTCTTTTGCTATTTTCAGTCGTATGTTCATATGACATCTATAACAAAAGATTTGCATTCTGTATTTTAAATTCCTTTTTTCTGTTCGTATTTTGGATTCAAAATACAGCATGCAAATCTTTTGTTATAGATGTCATATGAACAATGAACATAGGACTGAAAACAAACAGAAAAAGGATTCAAACAAAATACAGAATGTAAATCTTTTGTTATAGATGTCATTTTTGTTCTTTTGCCGTTTTCGTTTTGTCGTTTTTTTTCGTCGGATCATTCGTTCGTATTTGCGGTTGTTCGTTATGCGGCTCATTCGTAATCTCGTAGTTTTTGTATTTTGGTGCTTTAATTTTTTCGTATGTACACATTATCCTGCGGGTACGAAAATGAAAATTTTCGTACGAAAATAACATTTGTACGAACGGGAATGCACATATCTAATAGTCAGTATAAAGGCACCTTAGATTTAAGGACAATGTAATACCCTCTCACACTGATTATGAGCAGGAGGAATGCCAAACCTTAGGACTGCTATAAAGATAATAGATAACAGAGGTTACTTACCTGAGTTGACCAAAGTTCCACTGCTCCTGTATTGTGAGTATTGGTGGCAGAACTATGCATGCAGGCATCATCAGGCAGAGATTTATCAATCACTGCTCCCATGAGCTATATGATTCCACAAAAGCTGGTTTGAAAACGAGTATCCTGGACCACGCAGCCAGCATCTTTTAGTGTTCTATGTGCATATTTTTTATATTTCCAGGGTGCCCCGGGAATAAGTTGAACCTATCTAAGGAGGCACACGTGTCTATTTTTAGCCTGTGCAACTTCCTAAACCTTTGCCATTAAAAAAAACAAACATGTGCATTAGGTTTAGAATAAACAATGTTGCTTTGTAATATTGTCAAAGGGTAGACCAGTGTTTTTCAACTCCAGTCCTCAAGGCACACCAACAGGTCATGTTTTCAGGCTTTCCATTATTTTGCACAGGTAATATGATCAGTTTCACTGCCTTAGTAATCATCACAGCCATTTCATCTGAGGGAAATCCTGAAAACTTGACCTGTTGGTGCGTCTTAAGGACTGGAGTTGAAAAACACTGGGGTAGACAATGCAACATTCTGTCCTACTCCACCAACAGTTAAATCGGAGTTCCACCCAAAATTGAAACTTCTTACTAATCCACTCCTCGCCCCCTTACATGCCACATTTGGCATGTCATCCTCTCCCACTTCCTCCTTCCGCCGAGGGGCCGCTAAAGCGATACTTCATATCGCATTTTGGCGGCCCCTCCCTGTAGGCAATAGCCTGGGACCTGTTATGTGTCCCAGGCGATCGCCTGTCCAGTCAGATAGCGCAGCGGTGCTCGCGCATGTGCAGTGAGTGCCCGGCCATAAATCCGAAAGCTGTCACGGCCGGGTGCCCACAGTAACAATGAGGAGAGGGGGAGAGGAGCTGAGCTTCAGCTGGCACGTCGCAGGAACGTGGAGCAGGTGAGTGCATGTTTATTAAAGGCCAGCAGCTACACTTTTTGTAGCTGCTGACTTTTAATAGACATAAAAAATGCCTCGAACACCCCTTTAAATGTGATGTGTGTGTATTTTGAAATGCTTGTGTAGGGACACCGTTCTATGCTGTTGTGTCTCTAACTCATACCTCCCAAAATGTTAAAAATCCACTGCGGGACATTCATAAAATCAAAGTTGTTGAGCGGGGGGGGGTTGGGGGTGAGGATCGAAGTTATTGAGCAGGGGACGAGGATCGAAGTGTAAGTATCGAAGTTGTTGAGTGGGGGGTAGGATCAAAGTTGTTGAGCGGGGGGGATCGAACGTAGTTGTTGAGCGGGGGGGCTCTCAACTATGCACAGCCTGTTGGTTCTCCTCTTTCCTTCAGCTGTCGCAGCCACACACCACTCCAGTCATTGTAACATGTCCCCTCATCCCTTCTTGCACAGCTTCCTGTACGGGAAAATTAACCCCTTTGTGGGAGGTATGCTAACTTAATGCAGTATTTTACAGCTATGTGACAGTCACCATGAGAAAAAAAAAACATTCTCTTCTCTATCCTAGACTAAAAATCTGGCTTTACATACACATCAACATCTCCTAAAACACACACACTTTCTAGGGTATTTTTCCAAATGCTAATAAATGTTTTTAGGTTAAGAAAGAAAACTTGCGTTCCTAAAGGAATCCTATGTGAATCAAAAAAAGCATATATAAACTGCATGCAGATTGTGCCCCTGGTGAAATTCAAACCTTGAATGCATTGATGCAAGGTGGAAACCTATTCTGGCCTAATGCTCACCTGATTGCTGTAGGCAACCTTTTGAAATAGTTGCATTCACTGCAAAGTTCAAGCTGCAAGTTTGGACCTTAAGGCCCAGATTCACAGAGCAATTACGCCTGTCTAACTGGTGTTAGACAGGAGTAATTTCAAATTTCGCGCGCCGTATCACTAGTTTGAATCCTCAAACCATGATACGGCGGCTTCGGGCTTCGATCCGAGAGGCTTACGTCTTCGTAAGCCTTCAGGTCTACGCTGCGATATTTTTGCGCCCGCTGGGAGGAGTTCGCGTCGTTTTGATGCGTCGGGATATGCAAATGTGTTTTTACGGCGATCCACGAAGGTACGAGTGTCCCTCGCAATCGCCTACGTCATTTTTTGGCTACGTAATGTTAGAGGAGCTTTTTGCTGGTCTAACAGTGCGTAACCCATGTAAAGTATGGCCGTCGTTCCCGCGTCGATTTGAAATTATTATTTATTTTTTAACGTAACTCGTTCGGGAATAGGAATGTACGTAAACGACGCTACTACGACGTAACGTCGTGATTTCGCGCAATGCACGGCGGGAAATTTGCGAACGGAGCATGCGCAGTTCGATCGCCGCGGGAACGCGCCTATTTTAAATGCTTCACGCCCCCTACTCGCGCAGATGGATTGCGACGGGAGAAATACACTACGCCGCCGTCGTTTACTGGACAAAATCTACCTGGATTCCACGTAGAGCCAGGTAAAAAACGGCGGCGTAGTGTATTTCTGATACGCTACGAGAATCTAATTCTCTATGAATCTGGGCCTAAGTGTTTAGTTATACTAAATAAGGTCCTGTAGAAAACTAAATTGATTGTATCTGGACTAGCAATAAAGTTCAAATTCCTTCACGTAGACTAATTCTGCCTCCCACACACATATTATTGCATTCACACACCAGCTTGGGTCTCTAAAGCTTTGAAAGGCCTATTTTTCTCTTCTGCTAGAAGGGAGTATATATCAAGAAATTACTTTCTTGTGTGTAACTAATGAGTGTTTCTAACAGCAGAAGGCTGTTACCAGGAATACTCTAGAAATTAACACTGTCAACTTATCCAGAAGGATAACTGAGTGCTGGTGCAAGATTGATTATAGCTACAGATATGTTGTGAGTACACAGCTGATCGATTAGAAGTGACAATTATGGCAGACAGTGTGCATCCGGGGTTGCTCACTCACACAACTGTCACATTAGGATGAGTGGCTGTGTCCATGCAGCTGTTGTGTCCCAATAGACTTTAATGGACTGCCTGCATGCAGCCTCTGGAGGTTAGAAATGCCAGGAAAAAATTGCCCATTCGTGGTATATGGGCCTCAGTCCCTATGTGAACGAGGCCTTAATAACAAGGGCTCAAAACAGTTTATACCTCTGCAGACACACCCTCATCTACACAAATATAGTATATGCATGAACACACAAGTTTTATGGTGTTTTTTTCCCACTTTTTATTGCATCATTTTATTTCATACATTCCTATTTTGTTTCTTTCTGTGTGACATGATTGCATTTACTTGCCCAGTAAAGGAATGTACAGTATTTGAATATAATGTTTGTTTGTTTGTTTTTTGTCCATTTATTGCTATAATTGCATTAATATATGGTGCACTGCCTTGTTAATGATAATCATTTAGAATTTAACCACTTAAGGACCGCCTTACAACGATATACGTCGACAGAATGGCACGGCTGGGCACATGGACGTACAGGTACGTCCCCTTTAAGAGCCCAGCAATGGGTCGCGAGCGCGCCACCGGCGGAGTGCTCGCCACCCGGTCCGAAGCTCCATGACTGTGCCCGCGGGACCCGCTGATCGGATCGCCGCCGGTGTCCCGCGATCGGGTCACAGGAGCTGAAGAACGGGGAGAGGTGAGTGTAAACAAACCTTCCTTTGCTTTTCTGGGGCTTGTCACTGATCGTCTGTTCCCTGTCATAGGGAACAATGATCAGTGACGTCACACGTCCAGGCACACCATCCTACAGTTAGAAAAAACACATTGGTACACACTTAACCCTTTAGCGCCCCCTAGTGGTTAACCCATTCACTGCCCATTCACTGCCATTGTCATTTTCACAGTAAGCAGTGCATTTTTATAGCACTTTTCGGTGTGAAAATTACAAGTACCAAGTACCAAAAAATGTGTCAAAAATCGCTGATCGCCGCCATTACTAGTACAAAAATTATTAATAAAAATGCCATAAAACTATCCCCTATTTTGTAAACACTATACATTTTGCGCAAACCAATGGCCTAAAACGAGGGAAAACATTTAATCTTTTTTGGGGATATTTATTATTAGCAAAAAGTAAAAAATATTTTTTTTTTTTCAAAATTGTCACTCTATTTTTGTTTATAGCACAAAAAATAAAAACCGCAGAGGTGATCAAATATCACCAAAAGAAAGCTCTATTTGTGGGGAAAAAAAGGACACCAATTTTGTTTGGGAGCCACGTCGTACGACTGCGCAATTGTCAGTTAAATCAACACAGTGCCGAATCGCAAAAAGGGGCCAGGTCCTTAACCTGCATATTGGTCCGGCTCTTAACCGGTTAAAAGGATAAGATCACCTTTTGTAACATGTTACAAGTTACATCCATATTCTGGGTGAAACAGGTTCCAGGTGCACTGGCCCCCCGCAGCCCTCCCAATCCCCCTATTTGACAATGAGCAAAGGATCTTCTCCCCCCGCTCGCTGTTCTGTAAATGTGAATATACAAGTCCCGACAGCCTTTCAGCTGTAGTTCTCAATGAACTACCAGGGTGCTGTTCAGCGATCTTGTAGTTAATTTAGTCTTCCTGTCAGAGTGTAACTGCCTGCCCATATCGGAGGTATGGGCAGACAGCTACACAGACAGTCTGCAGGACTATGGCATTACACCCCCGATCTTCTGATCATGGATGCAATGCTCTACAGGCTCCTAACAAAAAATAAATATGCATTTTTTTTTACTTACAAAAAAAATGCATTTATTCTTTTTTTGGAAAGGTGTACGCGTGCTTTAAACAATAATTAAGCATATATGTCACTGAGAGCACATTGAAACTTCCATTTAAATTATGCTGTTATGAACACTTTGCAGTGGAAATATGTGATTTTCTATTAAAATGTACTTTTAGTGTACCTGAAAGCTGCATCAGTAGATCTCCATAATATGTCTGCCTGAAATATAAACTTTTTAACTTCAGGAAGGTACCTTCAGATTATATTGCATATACGATATCTTAACAACTCTAAATTATTAACCAGTCAATTCTAGGCAGCACAAAATACTTAGTTATGCTGGCCATACACTATACGAAAATTCGGCCGAAAATCGATCGTTAAGAAAGATCTTTAATTTTTTGGCCAGTTAATGGGCACAAAATCGAAAATAGTTTGGACGTTTTTGAGCCGAAAAAAACGAAGGACAATATTGGAAATTTTCTGCCGAACGAACGATAAATCGGAAGGTTAATGTGTTTCCCGTCCAAACTTTTTGCACTAGGTATATGTAAAAAAAAACTAAAAACATATTTATTTATTTTTTATGTCCACTGAACGATTTATTGGTCATTACATGATGGCACTATTGTTTGCACTCACGACAGAACTTTAGTTTTTCGAAAGTTCGTTCGGACGATTTTTCGTGGAGTGTATGGCCAGCATTACTTGTTTATCTAAGCATGACTGTCTTGAAGAATCTCTCTTGAAAAGTATTCCGTACATTAGATCAGTATGGTTAACCACTTAATCACCGCCCTATAGACAAAATACGTCTATAGGGCAGTTCCTGTACTCTAACAGGACGTCCATGGACGTCCTCCGTTAGAGTCAGGTTTGCGCGCCCGCCCGCACACGCGATCACCGGTGCTCACCGGGTCCACGGGACCCGCAGCATCGATGATCGCGGGGGGGAGCCAATGGCGGCGGCTCCTTACCACGTGATCGCGCCGTCCAATGACGGCGCGATCACATGATGTAAACAAACCCGGCCAGCGTCGGATCCGCGCGCCCGAGAGGGCGCACACACACGGTCACGGCGCTCGGCGGGTCCACGGGACCCGCAGCGTCAGTGATCTTGGTAAGGAGCCAATGGCAGCGGCTCCTTACCACGTGATCGCGCCGTCCAATGACGGCGCAATCACAAATGTAAACAAACGGCGTCATGTGCTGACGCCGATTCCTCCCTCCTCTCGCTGAACCGATCGGTACAGTGTGAGAGGAGAGCGCGGATGGCTGCAGCAGTGTGGGATGGATCTGTGACTATTGCAGTCACAGATCCATCCATCCCTGCTCAGCCATCCCTGCATTAACTCCTTCCTTCCCTGCGCAAAACTCTGCATACCCCCCTGCAAAACTCTGCATACCCCCCTGCAAAAGTCTGCATACCCCGGAAAAAGTCTGCATACCCCGGGAAAAGTCTGCATACCCCGGGAAAAGTCTGCATACCCCCCTGCAAAACTCTGCATACCCCCTGCAAAACTCTGCATACCCCCTTGCAAAACTCTGCATACCCCCCTGCAAAACTTTGCATACCCCGGAAAAAGTCTGCATACCCCCGGAAAAAGTCTGCATACCCACGGAAAAAGTCTGCAATACCCCATGCGCAATACTCTGCAATACCCCATGCGCAATACTCTGCAATACCCCATGCGCAATACTCTGAACAATACTCTGCAGTACCCCCGCACAATACTCTGAACAATACTCTGCAGTACCCCCGCACAATACTCTGCAATACCCCCGCACAATACTCTGAACAATACTCTGCATACCCCCGCACAATACTCTGAACAATACTCTGCAATACTCTGAACAATACTCTGCATACCCCCGCACAATACTCTGAACAACACTCTGCAGTACCCCCGCACAATACTCTGCAGTACCCCCGCACAATACTCTGAACAATACTCTGCAATACTCTGAACAATACTCTGCATACCCCCGCACAATACTCTGCAATACCCCCGCACAATACTCTGCAATACCCCCGCACAATACTCTGCAATACCCCTGCACAATACTCTGCAATACCCCCGCACAATACTCTGCAATACCCCCGCACAATACTCTGAACAATACTGCGCCATACTCCCTGCGCAATACTCCCTGCGCAATACTCCCTGCGCAATACTCCCTGCGCAATACTTCCTGCGCAATACTCTGCGATCGTTTTTTTTTTCAGGCTTCCCAGCCTAGAGGTGAGATGTGGGGTCTTATTGACCCCCAATCTCACTGTAAAGAGGACCTGTCATGCTATATTCCTATTACAAGGGATGTTTACATTCCTTGTAATAAGAATAAAAGTAATCAAAACATTTATTTTTGGGGAAAAACATGTCAAACTAAAATAAATAAAGTAAAATGAACAATAAAAAAAAAAAAAAATAATTACAGCGCCCCTGTACCCGTGTGCTCGTATACAGACGCGACCGCACATGCAAGTCCCGCCCACATATGAAAACGGTGTTCAAACAACACATGTGAGGTATCGCTGCGAACGTTAGAGCGAGAGCAATCATTTTGGCCCTAGACCTCTTCTCCAACTAAAAAGATGTAACCAGTAAAAACATTTAAAGCGTTGCCTATGGGGATTTTTAAGTAGCGAAGTTTGGCGCCATTCCACAAGTGTGTGCAATATTGAAGGGTGACATGTTGGGTATCTATTTACTCGGCGTAACTTCATCGTTCATATTATGCAAAAACATTGGGCTAGCTTTACTGTTTTTTTTTTTAAGCACAAAACTGTTTTGTTTCCAAAAAAAACGCGTTCGAAAAATTGCTGTGCGAATACCATGCGAGATAAAAAGTTGTAACGGCCGCCATTGTATTCTCGAGGGTCTTTGCTAAAAAAGCATATATAATGTTTTGGGGTTCTATGTAATTATCTAGCAAATAAATGATGATTTTTCCATGTAGGAGAGAAATGTCAGAATTGGTCTGAGGTGCCGTACACACGGCAGAGAACCTCGACGGGCAGAACACATCGTTCCGCCCGTCGAGGTTCTCTCCCGGCCGTCGGATTCGGCGACCCACCTGTCGGGAATGGCAACCAGCCATTCTTCCAGGCGGGCCGTCGAGGAAATAGAGAGCGTGCTCTCTATTTCGGCTCGACGGGCTTCCCGACGGGAAGCTCGCTGAGACCGTACACACGGCCGAGGTCCTCGCTGGAATGTGCATTCCAGCGAGGTTCTCGCTGATTTTCAGCGAGAACCTCGGCCGTGTGTATGGGGCCTCAGTGTTCCAGAACGCCTGATGGCGCTCCCTGCATGTTGGGCCTCTGTATGTGGCCACGCTGTGTAAAAGTCTCACACATGGGGTATCGCCATACTCGGGAGGAATAGCAGAATGTGTTTTGGGGTGTAATGTGTGGTATGCATATGCTGTGTGTGAGAAATAACCCGCTAATATGAAAATTTTGTGGAAAAAAAATGAAAATAAAAAAAATCTTGATTTTGCAAAGAATTGTGGGAAAAAATGACAACTTCAAAAAACTCACAATGCCTCTTTCTAAATACCTTGGAATGTCTTCTTTCCAAAAAGGGGTCATTTGGGGGGTATCTGTACTTTTCTGGCATGTTAGGGTCTCAAGAAATGAGAGAGGCTGTCAGTACTTCAGGTGTGATGAAATTCATCAATTTTCAGTAATTGGTACCGTAGTTTGTAGACCCCATAACTTTCACCCAGACTAAATAATATCCAATTTTTTTTTTGTTTTGTTACCAAAGATATGTAGCAGTATACATTTTAGGCCAAATTTATGAAGAAAAATTACTTTTTTGCAAAATTTTATAATAGAAATGAAGAAAAATTCATTTTTTTACAAAATTTTCGTTCTTTTTTCATTTATAGCGAAAAAAATAAAAACCGCAGAGGTGATCAAATACCTCCAAAAGAAAGCTCTATTTGTGGGAAAAAAAGGACAAAAATGTCATTTGGATACAGTGTTGTATGACTGAGTTATTGTCATAAAAAATGTGAGAGCACCGAAAGCTGAAAATTGGTCTGGTTATTAAGGGGGTTTAAGTGCCCAGTGGTCAAGTGGTTAAAGTAATATATGTATGTTTGTGGATCTATAGATATAGAGTCAACCATGGGATTGGCAATGCAAGACAACAATTTCTATTTTGATTATTACCAATGCTTTCTTTATTTTGTGAAATAAAAAAAATACAATGCAATAATAAAAAGATACATACTAATAATCTGTTATAGTCCTTTTTATCTCAAAATACATTTTAATGTATCTTATTGCTGAGAAAAGAGATTGTGGATCTTTGACAGTACAGAATATTTACTTAAGAGTTATACACTTGACAGCGTGCCTAGAAAATGACTTTGATTACTTACAGTAATACCTTCCCATTTGTTATGGTCCTGGATAATACATTGTACACTTTTGGTTAGTAAACAGAGTCTATTCCGTTATGAAAATGGTCATGGGAACTAATTCTGGTTACATGCACCTCTTCTTGCTTCTTGCAAGGGCAATAACGTTTTATCAGATGCTTTAAATGTCTTCTGAATTTGATCCCAACAAAAGCATAAAAGATAGGGTTCAGGAAACAATGCGAAAGTGCTATTTTTTCACTAACATATTTTGCATAGTCAATACGTTTAACCAATTCACATTCCATAATAAAATGTTGATGGTGAAATGATTGTAACAAGATGGTAACATTGTAAGGTGTCCAGCTGAAAAAGTATACCACAACAATAATAAGAATGAGTCTAACTGGTTTGTGGTTCCGTTGTGATCGAGATTGTTGTAATGTCCTTATAATTTTATAATAACAGAATATGACAGAAAAGAAGGCAAGTAGAAAGAAGATATTTTGTTGATAGTGGCTTACCAACACAGGGAATACTTGATCATATTCGCATTTGTTAAGATCACCATTTTTGCTATGTACTTGAAAGATCATCACAGGGACTGAAGCAGCTATGCTTATTAACCAGGCAAACACAGTGATCAGAATTCCAAACAAAGGTTTTTTGGCTTTTAAAGCAGACAGTGGATCCACAACTGCAAGATAACGATGATACGTAAGAAATGTCAAGAAGATAAGTCCGCTGTAAAATCCTATGGAGAAAAGGATATTGAATACTTTGCAAGCCATAGCCCCAAATACCCATCCTTGACTATGGTAGACAGTAAAAATTGGCAAACAGAATGTTAAAATCAGGTCCGCGATAGACAGATTAAATATAAAAATGTTTGTAAGTGACTCCAGACTTTCATACGTGATTATAATCCAGAGGACAAGGCAATTTCCAATGATCCCAAAAATAAAAAAAATGGGGTTTAAAATGTTTGTTAAAAGAGTTACAAACATTTTAACATCCTCTTTGTTGCATGGTGGGACTATGAAAGAATCGTAATCAGATGTATAATCTGAAAATGTAGTTGCTTCCATCATAGATTTCTTTTTACCTATGTTAATAAGAAAATAAACAGATGTTATAGTTCTTCAGCAAGCAGTTACTAGTTTCCTAAAAATGGATATGGTCTTACCCTTTGCAAAGGTGAAGGAACTAAAAGTGAAGTGACTGTTACATTTGATAGATGTGTTGTAACTTCTTCTTTTTTTTTTTTTTCTATGTAGCTACATTGAGAGGAAATAGGCCTTCAAATGTTATGTTTGTTTCTGCATTTAGTGAAATACTGAGAGCAAAATAGTAAAATGTAATGTATGGTGTGTGTATAGAGTCTCATCACCTTCTCTGTGTTATTTCTGGCCCTTTAATATTGTATGGTATCTTACAGTGTCTAGGCAAAAGGGTGCATTCAATGGTTCTATGGGGTAGAAAACAGGCACAGAGTATAGTTTTTTTCTGTGGTTTACTGAGAAGTCTTCTCAGGAAGAAAAATTGAAACTTTACAGGCCAAACAGCTACTCATTCATATTGTTTCAATTTTAGGAAGACAGCTTTATATAAGCCACAAAGGTCACTCACATGTGTTAACAGTGGGATACATCATCTGGTAGAGGACTGGGCAGTACTCTTCCAGACCTCTTCAAGCAATCTTTGCCAAAGAAATGTCTATTTGCCTCTCTGCTGCAGTACACACACATCTTTTTACTTTTTTATGATTTCCAACTCCTAAATAAATTAGTTTCTTATCTGATCCAACCAACTGACTTTCACTCACACACAAAACAGTACCCTGGCTCCCCAACCAATCTGTTATTATGCAAAGCATCAGTACATCTCTAAATAACAGTACATAAAAAAAGTAGTAAGGAATAGGGATGAGCTTCGTGTTCGAGTCAAACTCATGTTCGACTCGAACATCGTATGTTCAACAGTTTGTCGAAATACGAACGTTATGGGCCGTTCGCACCAAATTCGAGTGGCATGTCATGGCCCATAATTCACTGCAGCTTCGCAGTGCATTGCTGGCTGATGATTGGCCAAGCATGCACTATGACCCGCATGCTTGGCCAATCACAGCTTGCAAAGCTTTGGCCAATTATGGCTCAGGGGGTTTAGTACACGCCCCACACTATAAAAGGCTGCCTGCAGGTCGGTCTTGTGTAGTGTGTTGCGGTGGTTAAGATAAGAGAGAGAGAGAGAGAGAGAGAGAGAGAGAGAGACATTTATTGCAGGTAGATAGAGCAGGCAAGCTAGTCAGTTAGGCCTCGTACACACGATTAAATAGATTTGTTCAAAACGGTCTGTCCGACCGATTTGAACAAATCTGTCTGCTGGCATTTTGGTTTGCTCGCGTGTACACACGAGCAAACCAAAATCCCCGCCAGCAGACAGCGCGCTGAAGTGTCGGTGACGTGACGGTGACGTTGACGCCGCCACGTCACCGCACCAGGAAGTAAAAGACTTCCGCGCATGCGTCCAAACCATTCGGCACGTGTGCGAGAAGACATGTCTGCTGGTTAGCGTACTAACCAGCAGACATGTCGGGCGGACGGGTTCCCAGCCGACAGATTTCAAAGCATGCTTTGAAATCTGTCGGGTGGCCAAATCCGTCTGTTTGCCCGTACACACGATCGAATTTGTCTGCTGAAACGGTCTAGCAGACCGTTTCCAGCAGACAGATTTGATCGTGTGTACGAGGCCTTAGAGTTACAGTGTGTAGAGGATATACAGTATATGCATCCCAGGTGTTGTGTATATATATGTATACACTGTATAGTTTAGCTAATCCGCTCTTCCTAATTTACTGACAGGCAGGCAGGTGATTGTGCTAGCTACAGTATTCTCACGTGGTGTACTGTCTGTGTCCTCTGCAGTGTGCACCTAAAGCTACGTGGTTTGTGTACTGTCCGTGTCCTCTGCACATTGTGCACCTAACGTAAAGCTGGTGTTTCTCATATTTACTCCTAGAAGCAGAGATCTTCTCATATTAATACTACAGGCAGGATATATTGCTGCAAGTACTTTCACGTAGCGTACTGTCTGTGTCCTCTGCAGTGTGCACCTAAAGCTACGTGGTGTATGTACTATCTGTGTCCTCTGCACATTGTGCACCTAACATAAAGCTGGTGTTTCTCATATTTTCTCCTAGAAGCAGAGATCTTCTCATATTAATTCTACAGGCAGGGTATATTGCTGCAAGTACTTTCACATTGTGTACTGTCTGTGTCCTCTGCAGTGTGCACCTAAAGCTACGTGGTGTGTGTACTGTCCGTATCCTCTGCACATTGTGCACCTAACGTAAAGCTGGTGTTTCTCATATTTACTCCTAGAAGCAGAGATCTTCTCATATTAATACTACAGGCAGGGTATATTGCTGCAAGTACTTTCACGTGGTGTACTGTCTGTGTCCTCTGCAGGCCATTAGTATGTCTGAAAGGACAACAAGGAGAGGCAGAGAGTCACAAGCCGATAAAAGAGGGCAAGCAGGCTCTGCGGCTGGAGGCAACAGTGCTGGTCGTGGACACGGTGCATGCTCATCAGCACGTGGCCGTGGGACACGCTCGTCCTTTTTTTTGGCAGCTGGCCGTGTTGAGCCGCAACATGCCGAAGACTTGGTAGACTGGATGACCAAGCCGTCCTCATCCTCCTCATCCTCTCTCACCCAGGCTCAGGGAACTTTGTATGGCAAAGCAGCTGCCAACGCTGCCTCTTCCCTCTGCTCAATGGCATCAGTCACTCCTTCCCTAGCCCCACCATGTCCTCCTGAGAGGTCCCCCGAACTGTTTGACCACAGTGTTGGGTACAAGAGGATGCACAGCGTTTTGAAGGCTCCGATGATGATACACAGCTAGAGGAAGGCAGCAACATGAGCCCAGAGAGAGGGAGTGCCCAAGAAGGACAGCAATCTGGCAGTCATGTTCCCCAGCTGCAGCATACTGCCAGGTTTTCTACAGTGATGAGTAGGAAGAGGATGATGAAGTCACTGACTTTACGTGGGTGCCTAATAAGAGAGAGCAGGAAGAGGAAGTGGCACAGGCACATCTCCAACAAGGCAGGATGCCCTCCAGGGGCCAGCTTAAGGGCAGCACACCGACTGCATCACAACGCAGAGCTACGCATGTGCAGGGCGCTGCTGTCTCTCAGCGTTATTCCAAAAGTTCTTTGGTGTGGGCCTTTTTTGAGACAAGTGCATCAGATCGCTGCTATTTGCAACATATGTCATCACCCGCTTGGGCACCACATTCTTGACCAGACATATGTCGACCTGCCATGCAGTTCATTGGCAAGCGTACCTCAAAGACCCACACCAAAGAACAAAGCAGACCTCTCCTTGCTCCTCATCAGCTTGGATCTCCAACCCCACTATACCCTCAGTCCTCTCTGAAGCATGCACTGATAGGACTAAAGGTGTAGAATTAGGTGTCACAACCAAGTACTTGCGGGCAATCTACTATCGGTACACCGATGGCAGATTATACCAGGCAAATTTCCCTGCCCCAGCTGCTGCAGCGCCAAAATAAGTTCTCTTCCAGCCATCCACATGCCCAGCGGTTGAATGCTAGCTTAGCTAAATTGCAAGCACTTCAACTGCTGCCTTTTCAGTTGGTAGATTCTGCCCCCTTCCGTGAGTTTGTGGAATGTGTGGTACCTCAGTGGCAAGTTCCTAAACGCCACTTTTCTCATGGAAGGCGATTCTGGCTCTCTACCGGCATGTGGAAGGCAATGTCCATGCCTCGCTGGACAGGGCGGTCAGTGGTAAGGTGCATATTAACGCTGACTCGTGGTCCAGCAGGCATGGACAGGGATGTTACCTATCTTTCAAGTTGCATTGGGTGACTCTGCTGGCAGCTGGGAAGGACGTAGGACAAGGTACAGTAGTGTTGGAGGTTGTTCCGCCACCACACCTCCAAAATGCTACTACTGGTTGTGACACACCTCTCTCCTCCATCCCCTCCTCTTCTTCTTCCTCTGTGGCCTCTTCCTGTGCTGATGTGTCCTCCGAACCAACGGTGCTCCGTAGGCTTTTAAGGGCTACGCAGGTATGCAGGCAAAAAGGTTTGCCATGCGGTGCTTAAGCTGGTGTGCTTGGGGGACAGGAGTCACACTGGGCCAGAGGTTCTGTCAGCTCTGCAGGGGCAGGCTCAGAGGTTGTTAAAGCCACACCAGCTTAAGCCAGGAATGGTGGTTTGCGACAATGGCACCAACCCCCTCTCCGCCCTGTGACAGGGACAACTGACCCATGTGCTCTGTTTTGCTCATGTCCTTTAACTTGGTGGTGCAGCGGTTCTTGGGCAGGTACCCGGGCTTACAGCATGTCCTGAAGCAGGCCAGGAAAGTCTGTGTGCCTTCCCTGGTCCTGGACAACGTGTTGTTGAGGCTTCGGTCAGTCACAGAAGGAGCGGTGGAGAAGGTGGCCATCTGACTGATGCGTTCAGACAATTTTTTAGTCCGCAGCCCCAAGGTATGACCGGTTCCAACAACCATCGCCAGCGTCTGTTTTACATGGTGCGGGAATACCTAGGGGCAAGATCAGACTTGGACACCTTTCCCACCAAAAATCCTCTGGCTTACTGGGTCTTGAGGATGGATCACTGGCCAGAGCTTGCACAGTACGCAATTGAGCTACTGGCTTGTCCTGCATCCAGCGTTCTTTCAGAACGCACATTCAGTGCTGCTGGAGGCTTTGTAACCGATCACAGGGTGAGCCTCTCCACCGACTCGGTCGATAGACTGACTTTCATAAAAATGAATCAGGCTTGGATCACCTTCAGCTACCAAGCACCTGATGCTGATGTAACTGAAGATTTTTTTTGAAATGTCAGATCCCTTCAAGACTGCCTATGTTGATGCTGAGTGACTATCCTGTTATGCTGAGTAACTATCCATTTCCTGGGGACCGCAACCAGTGCCTAATGCCGCGTACACATGATCGGTTTGTCTGATGAAAATTGTCTGATTGGTTAAAAAACTAGGAACTTGTTTTAAAATTATCTGATGGTTAACCACTTAACCCCGGACCATATTGCTGCCCAATGACCAGAGCACTTTTTGTGATTCGGCACTGCGTCGCTTTAACTGACAATTGCGCGGTCGTGCGATGTGGTTCCCAAACAAAATTGGTGTCTTTTTTTCCCACAAATAGAGCTTTCTTTTGGTGGTATTTGATCATCTCTGCGGTTTTTATTTTTTGCGCTATAAACAAAAATAGAGCGACAATTTTGAAAAAAATTCAATATTTTTAACTTTTTGCTATAATAAATATCCCACAAAAATATATATAAAAAAAAAAATAGTTTCCTCAGTTTAGGCCGATACGTATTCTTCTACATATATACGTGTTTATTGATTGGTTTGCCAAATAGGGGGTAGTTTTATGGCATTTTTATTAATATTTTTTTTTACTAGTAATGGCGGCGATCAGCATTTTTTTTCAGTACTGCGACATTATGGCAGGCACTTCGAACACTTTTGACACATTTTTGGGACCATTGCCATTTTATAAAAATGCATTGGATTACTATAAAAATGCCATTGGCAGTGAAGGGGTTAACCACTAGGGGGCGGGGAAGGGGTTAAGTGTGTTCCTGGGTGTGTTCTAACTGTATGGGGGGGTGGCCTCACTAGGGGAAATCACTGATCTTCTGTTCATACAATGTATGAACAGAAGATCAGCGCTTCCCCCGCTGACAGGACCGGGAGCTTTGTGTTTACACACATAGCTCCCGGTCCCCGCTCTGTAACGAGCGATCGCGTGTGCCTGGCGGCGATCGTACCCGCCAGGCATGCGCGCGGGACTCGGGGGCGTGCGGACGTATAGCTACGGGCTCTCGCCCAGGAGAGCCACGATCCCGCAGTAATATGACGGCGGGCGGGGCTGAAGTGGTTAACTAACCGATAGAAAAAAAACGATTGTCTGTGGGCACGTCCATCGGTTAAAAATCCACGCATGCTCAGAATCAAGTCGACGCATGCTTGGAAGCATTGAACTTGTATTTTTCTCAGCACGTCGTTGTGTTTTACGTCACCGCATTCTGTCACGATCGTTTTTTTAACCGATGGTGAGTAGGCACGACTGATTATCAGTCAGCTTCATCGGATAACTGATGGAAAAATCCATCAGATCGTTTTCATCGGATGGACCGATCGTGTGTACAGGGCATTAGGCCCAATTTTTCTGCCCCTGTTTAACAGGGGCGTGTAATTACAATTTTTGATGCAATACTTTTCAGCGGGCTCATTCCTGTGCTCCAACTAAAGTTGCAGTGTTGTGGCACCAGCACCACCACCAACAAAGGCCCAATTTTTCTGCCCCTTTTCAACAGGGGCATGTAATTGCATTTCTTGATCTAATATTTCACAGCAGGGCCCATTCCTGTGCCCACCAAGAGTAATTGTGAGGGCTTATAGAGTTGTGGCACCAGCACCACCACCAAAGGCCCAATTTTTCTGCCCCTGTGTTGTGGCACCAGTGCCTAAGGCCCAATTTGTTTGCCCCTGTTCAATAGGGGCATGTAATTACATTTCATGATCTAATAAATTACAGCAGGGCCCATTTCTGGGCCCACCAAGAATAACTTTGAGGACTTACAGTGTTGTGGCACCAGCGCCAGCACCAAAGGCCCATTTTTTCTACCACTGTTCAACAATGGCATGTAATTACAATTCCTGTATATACTAGTTCACACAGCAGGGCGTTCCAGCGCCCACCAAGACTAACTGTGAGGGCTTACAGTGTTGTGGCAACACCAACACCTAGAGCCCAAATTTATGCAGAGTATATACGGCAGGCCCCTACTTTCAAACATCCAACTTACAAACAACACCTACTTGCAAACGGAAGGAGACAACAGGAAGTGAGAGGAAATCTACCCCTAGGAAGGGAAATTCTCTTCTGTAAGAGGTGCCCCCTCTCCACTGATGCTTTATCACCAATCCTTGTTTCACTAAAAAACACAAATTTTCTAAAAATTATTTGTTATTGGGACAGAAAGTGAATTGAAATCTTCTGAACAGATGCACACAGACAGCAAAATAAATGCTACAGGGGTGATAACCCTTCTTTATGTTTTCAGAAAAGCTTAAAAATAATTTTTTTAAAGTGTAGCTCCAGCCATAAAATCTACCAGTTCAAAATTACTAACAAATTCTACTTAACACCAAACCTACAGTCCCTGTCTTGTTTGCACCACCTGTATACTGCTGTTCAAAGTATATAGGGCCAAAGGGGCTTGTAATGACCTGGGGAGAGGCGGGGAACCCATGCTATTTTTCTCAATGATTTTCATCCATATTGCAGGGACCAGACATTCCATTAAAGCCGCAAGCAGTTTTAAATTACTTTTTTCTCATAGTAATCTCATTTTGTGCAGGACAGTTCTAAACACATGCCACTTCACAGGCATACTATAGACACCCAGCAGGTACAATATTTAAAGGAATTTTTCATATTTTTTTTTCACTTTAAGCATCAATAAAATCACTGCTCCAGAAAAAAAACGACCGTTTTAAAACTTTTTTTCCATTGATACATGTTCCCTGGGGCAAGACCCGGGTTCTCAAACACGTTTTACGACAATACCTTGTATATTAGGCTTTAAAATTAGCACTTTTGAATTCGAACGTTCGAGTCCCATAGACTTCAATGGGGTTCTAAATGTTCGCGCGAACGTTCTGTCCGTTCGAAGGTTCTGGTGAGAAACCGAACGGGGGGGGGGGGGGTGTTCGGCTCATCTAGGGAAGTACCTAGGGAATTCTGGCTACTCTACTAAGAGTAGGGAAGAGTGCAGGTAGGCAAGAGTGCCTAGTACAGAAACTGCACCAGAGGCACATTGCATTCAACTTTCATATATATTTTAAATATTTAAAAACCCCTCTCTAAAACTATAAACAAATAAAATGGGTCAGCTCTACTGCCTAGTAAGGCAGAGTGCCTGGGAAATATATAATGTGGAAAGAAATAGTGGGATGCCGCAGAGAAACAAATCCAAGATGGTATATCTACAACAGGCTTTTAAGAGGATACCCCATTTTGGTGAACTGTGGCAGAAACTGAGTATGTCATTGATCAAGCTTTGGTATGCTACATGAATAGTGCCACACCTCTCCCTGTAATTGTAATACAGTGCTCCCTCTCTCTTTGTATTGCTGCTTCATTGCAATGAAAGCCTTTTTGGCTTCTGGTTACAGTATTTTATTGCATAGATTTGTATGATGGGTGTTTTTCTATGTAGTTTATCTTAGGGATGCACCAATACCATTTTTTTAACAGCAAGTATGCGTACCGATGGAAATTACTTTTGCTCTAATATGGCTGCTCCTGTTCCCCGCAAAGAGAGGAGAAATCTTAACTTCAATGGTCAGGAGCTGTCTGTCGTCATCTCGGCTATGGAGACCTACAATGAGTTCCTCCATGGCAGGAAAAGTCGCAAGACAAGCCGGGACAGGAAGCAGGCCATCCTGGAGTCCATTGCTGCCAGGGTGAACAGTTTGGGCTATTCCACACGGAGTGCTGCGGACATTGCCAAAAAAATTAATGACTTGAGGCGGAAAGTCCGGGGCAAGGTGGCCACCATCAGGAGGCATGAGAGGGGCACGGGGGGTGGACCCCCATGTGCGGTCAGCCTGACCACGGAGGAGGAGGTGGTCGCCCGATGCCTGGAGAGGGAGCAGTTGGAGGGGGTCCCGGGCTATGATTCCATGGAGGAAGGCTCCAGGACAGGTAAGTGTTTTTTATCCCCTATTTGGTGTGGGGGGTGAAGGGTACATGTGCCAAGTGTGTGGGACCACCAACATGTGTCTGCTTTGTGTCATCCACAGATGACGGAACTGGGCCATCATCTGCCGGTGGCCATTCCACCCCATCCCCCCAACTGCATCCTGAGCCCGACCCCCTGGGCACTGAAGACACTGAGGTGGAGTGCCCACACCTCACCTGCTGAGGTGGTTGAGGAGGAGCCTGTTGTCACCGAGCAGGAGTTTGTCCTATTTTTGGAGGAGTCCTCCCCTTCAGCAGGACCCTCTCAAATCCCCTCCCCCATCATAGGAAGCCCCTCAAGGGCGACTCCATCCCCCCGGGGACTACCATCTCCTGGCCCCAGGAAGGCAACCCGGAAAACCAGGGGGGTGTCTGATGTGGTCCATGACCAGATGGCGAGGGACCAGGCCAGGCAGACCCAGAAGATGGGGGAGATAGCTGGGCACCTGGACCGGGTAGCTGACAGCCTGGGCTCCGTGGCCCAGATGACCAACGCAGTGCAGGATGTCAGCTGCAACTGCGCTGCAGTGGTGACCAGCCTTGGGAAGGTGCAGGCTATTCTTCGGCACCTCACTGCAGCTGTCCAGGCCAACACAGCTGCCATCCGGGACCAGGGGAGGCAAAGGCAGCGGGCCCAACAGCATCAAGTGACCAGGCAGCTGAGGATGCAGGCCCAGACCAATTCATACCTCGGCCAGATAGCCATGGCCTTGGAGGGCATGCAGGCCACACCTGCCAGGAGTGGCCCACCCAGGGATCAGCCACCTCCAGATGCCCCCCACCCCCACCCACTCCCTCCAGGCAGCTGAGGAGCCAGAGAGGGCCCACCAGAAAGAGCCCCCGTCAGCCCAGATGATGGCTTTTTGGTGGGTTTTTTTCTGCTCAGGTTATAAGCTTTTTTTCTTTTTTTTTTTAAACTGCACACGGTCAGTAGTGCAGGGGACAGTGTGAATGGTGTGTTAATGTGAGGGGGTGGCACTCCTGCCAGTAAGGGCTGTCACCCTCGGCCGTTGGGGAGAAGTTATCCCCACGGCTGTGTGAATGACGTGTGAATGGTGTATGAATGGACAGCGACACCATTGGGGCCTTTGACGCGGCGTTGCTGCTCCCAAGTCCTGCGTGTTGGACTTGGGCTAATCCAATGCGATGTGGATGTGGTGTGTGTGATCTAGGGACATCAGTGTTGTGCATGCATGCATTGTCCGTGTGATCAATGTTTTTGTTTATTGTCCAAAGATGCCTACGGCGAGGACCCTCCTGACTGCTCTTCCATCAGCTGACGGGGTAGCCTCTGGCAGATGGGGACTGTGTGGGTCGGGGGTCAGGTCATCACGTATGTCAATCTGCAGGCCTTTTCTCATGGCAAAGTTGTGCAGAATGCAACATGCACCGATGATCTGACACACAAAGGTAGGGGAATACAAGAGGGCCCCCCCAGACTTATCCAGGCATCGGAAACGGGACTTCAGGAGCCCAAATGTTTGCTCCAGCACTGCCCGGGTTTGGATATGTGCCGCATTGTATCTTCTCTCTCCTGGGGTTTGGGGGTTCCGGAAAGGAGTCATGAGATGGGGTCCCAGTGCATATGCAGAGTCACCTGTAAGGGAAAAGACAGGAGGATGTTAGTCATGCATGTGCCCCTTGTGATGTCTGCATCATGGGGGGGGGACAGTCATGCCTGCCACCCATGTCACTCACCAACCAGCCAGCTGTCCCCATACACGTTCTGTTCGAATTCCATTGGGATGGGGCTCTGATTGTATATGTAGCTGTCATTGCTGGATCCGAGGGGTTTGGCACTGATGTGCTATATGAGGCGTTGGGCATCGGCTATCACCTGTACGTTGATGGAATTCCGATTGCGGTATATGTGCTCTGTGGCACTGGGGGGCTGGAGTGCCACATGTGTGCAATCAATGGCCCCCACGGTGCGTGGGAATCCTGCAATGCTGTAGAAATCTGTCATTGCCTTCAGCCGCAGCTCCCCAGTGGTGGGTCTGATGATGTGGTGGGAAATGCGTCTGAGAATTGCAGGGACAACCTGGTGCACACATCTGCTCATGGTGGACTGTGACATTCCACCACTCCACTTGTACGCTGTAATGATCCACTGGCAAGGAAATGAAGTGTTGCCAGTACCTTCACCAGTGGCTGCACTGATTGTGAGTGGTGTGTCTTGCTGGTGATGTCATCCTGCAGGGTTGTGGTTAGTTCAAGGATTGCATCTGGGCTGAATCTGAAGAGGCGATACACCTCCTCATCACCCATGCCAAAGAGGCTCATGCGCGTGCGGTATATCTTCTCACGTGCCCGCCTCCTCCGTACCGGGGGACCCATTAGTAGTGCTAGGACCACCGCTGCCCCTGGCATGTTGGCACACAGAGGTGTTGTCCTTGCACGTATGGTTGTTCAGCTTGCTATTTTCGTCGATAACGCTGCTGCTGTAGCTGCTCTACTGCTGACCTGTGGCCGTCAGGAGTAAAGATAAAGCAGCTATTTGTAGGAATAACTTTGCGGTAGACGTACGACGTACGCGCGGCGCGCGTAGCCAGCGTCTGGTGCTAATCCGTTCGCGAATCAGCATATCTCCCTCATTTGCATATTTGAATGGGAAATCAATAGGCGCAACGGATGCGCCAAGCGAAAATATGTGCTTACGATACTCTGACGTAGGAAAGTTAAGCCGGTCTGAGAAAGCCCGTTTTCTGTCGCATCTAGCTTGGTGGGTACGGCACATAGATTCTACGGCGCATCTTTACACTTACGCGGCGCATATCGATATACTCCAGCGCAAGTCTTTCTGAATCTGGCCCATAGACAGTAATATATATATATATATATATATATATATATATATATATATATATATTTCAAATAACCCAAGACTTCTGCCAACCTCTCTTCCAAAACGTACATATTAATTATTTCATATAACTATTCCATCTTAAATAATCAAGAGATTTCAAAACGCATCCTTCCTCAGACTAGGAAACCAACATATTCTTTGATTTCACATTTCCATTGCAGTCATAATATAAAGGGACCATGTGCAATACAATTAGTCTCTACTCTTCACTTAATTATACTGTACACCAAGTGTACTTTATCAAAATCTTACCCAATTCTAACACTGCACTGTGAAGGACTACTATAAAATAATAATCAGTAGTTGAGTTATTGCTGCCACCATAAACAATAAATCATAAAACTATACCCAAAAATATATATGCATTTCCAGGTGGGGTAGCAAAATAACATCACTCTTTGACTAAATAATAATGTATACAACAAATGAATAACACTCATGTGATTTAATGCAAATCAATAAAAGACCCAATAAATTATAAGAAAAAAAAGACGTAAAAATAATTCTTCATGCATTAAATACTCCTCCACACTTCACCTAGTGACTGTGTAAATCCCACTCCCTGCAAGCCCTGCACTCACCAGACTGTAATACCTTTCACTTCCAGTTCCGACAATGACATCACTTCCGGTTGATGTACAGTCACGTCCAGCGAGTTTCGCTCCTGTGACTTCATTCAATTTGTGAGCATGAAACTTGTCAGGGCATGGCTGCATGGCAACCAGAAGTGGCATCATATGCCACACCAGAAGTAACAAACTAAAAGAGATGGTGGAACAGCCTGGGTGAGACATTGATTCTATTAGCTAGTACTGGCCTATTTTCTCTAGCACTATTGGCTCTGGCGAATGGAGTTATTTTTTGTTGGTTTCTTAAAGAGGTTTTATACCCGCTGTCATTTTTGTTTTTTCAAACCTGAAAAGCAAAAGACATAATCAGCTAGTTAACACTGCATACTAGCTGATTATGAAATACTTACCTTGGAATGAGGTGAGAGGAACTTACCTGGTCCACGCCGAGGGAGATGTCATCTTTCCTTGGCGTGTCTTCCGGGTATCGCCGCTCCAGCTCTGTGATTGGCTGGAGCTGCGATGTCGTCACTGCCGGGCCTTTAGCCGAGGATCCCCGCTGCGCATGCAGGTAAGCCTTATTACCTTTTTACCTGTAGGTAAAAGTTATAACAAACAGTATTAAATATAAATGCGCTAAATTACAACTAATAATGTGAAACGTACAGTGTGTGAGCACCGTCATAATGCTAACAAAAATCAATCATAAGAGGCTGATATAGCCAATAAATTTAGTGAGAAAGTGTCCAATAACTACTCAGTGAATACCGCTGACACAACAGGTTCACAAGTGTATAGACGTATCCAGAAATTATATGTAGGATAATGTGTCACATAAAGCGTGTGAATACTGAAATAAGTCCTGTAACAAATGATCATATCCACAATCCCAACTCCACAGGATCCGTAGATGTACAAATCAAATCCAGCAACTATAGATGGTGGTGTCCATAAACCATGTTCACCTTAAAACTGGCTCATATAGACGTACTGACGTACCTCAAAAGAGATCCAAGGTGCATGTAAAAAAAAAAGAAAAACATACCATAGCACAATACTGTGTGGCAGACAGTTTTAGCAAAGAGGCGCGTGTCAGGTTACACTCACGGATCCCCGTTCCAAGTAAAAGCCGCTCAGTAGTGCTGAGTTCTTATGGGAAACCTCCGCTGGTCTCAATACGTATGGCTCCTCCCCTTACGCGTTGCGTCACAGTCACGTGACTTACTTATTTGTTTTATAACAAACAGTATACAACCACTTTAAAATAGCTGTCGATTTGTATTGCTTGTGAGTAGTATAATAATGGAGACTGAGTGAATAAAGATGTTTTAGCAGCCTCTTTCCTTTCCCTGCTGTTGAGCGGTCTAATTAGGGAAAGAGGAGTGGAAGAACCAGTTGGTAAAAGACAACTGGTACGTAGTCAAAAAAAACTGCACTTTGCCTATCATGAAAGTGAAAGGCAGTACAGTCTTCGGGGAGAGGGATTCACACAGTCAGCAATAATCACTAGCAATAGTTCTGTCAGGAACTACCGGTAGAACACAATAGCTCCATGGGAAGGAGTCCCCCATCAGCACTGGCTGTGTAAATGGGGGAAATCGAGTGATTATCTTTCCTGCAACAGTAGTTGCAGGAAAGAAAATCACATCATCTGTAGCCTGCCTTAGTATAGCAATCCGTACAGGTTTAACTTTTTTGTGCATATTCCAAAAAATGCTGTGCAACTGGCATATTTTTTTTAAAAGATTTGTTTAAAGATTCACTCTTTATATTTGTTAGTCGATAGAAAAAGAGGATCTCCCGGTACTCACTTCTGCTAGGTAACAAAAAATACCTATATTCTAATCAAAGCAGAAGTCACTAGTTACATCTATTTTTTAAACTTTTAAACAGCATTTAAGGACTTTTTTCAATTACATTTTTATCATGTATTATTATATTATACTTTTATTATTATATTCTTTATTATTATATTGTATCACTATATTCCCTGAGCTTTGCACAAATCAGCTGGAATACCTGTTATAGCGGCATGAGATTTATTTGTCTGTTCTCTGATCCTACAAGTTAAAATGCAGAAAATGTTGGGTAAAGGCCAAGACCTTTTACTGAATCCATAAAAAGAGCTGATCAGTACTTAGCTCCAGGGAGAAAACACTACAGTGCTAAAAAAGAAAAGAACAAAAAAGCATGAATACAAATAATAGGCCCTGTCTCAGATTTGTCAAAGCCTTGGATACGGATCTGCAGCAAAGAATTCATGCCAGTAGGCTAATAATACCAAGTCTTGTAGTTTAGTTAACCTTTAAGCAATGAGCACAAAAGTATGTATTTATAGGTAGATAGATAGATAGATAGATAGATAGATAGATAGATAGATAGATAGATAGATAGATAGATAGATAGCGCCCCCTTACTTTCAGAAGAGAGGCTATTTGTAAATTTAGTGGGGTGAGAGACTTATTTGCTCTCACCCAGGTTGATTTGTGTCAAATTGGGCTGCTGTCAGCCCTGAATTATCCTGTGGGTTATTCTTTGCTCAAGGGATGCAATTCCATCTCTGGGCGGCAGGTGGGCCAGAGGGATTCAGGCAGAGCCACTTTTCCCCAGCAGCCAATTGGAGGAGTGTTTCCCTCCCAGGGCATGCTGGGGGAGGGTATTTCTGTGACAGACGCCATTTTTCGGGGTTCTTTGCGGGTTCCTGGTTCCAGGTGCGACACCCACCTTCGGGGTGTGCGCACGTCATGGGCCCCACCACTATGGCCTACCTGGCCGGGGCCCGTGCTATGCAGACTTCCCTACCCTGGGCTCTCATGGCTCAGAGCAACTGAGTTACCGAGGGGCACCTCTTCACCAACCTATCCTGTCTACCTCAAGTTGACTGTTGGTCGATGTTGGCCCGAAAAAAAAGCACTTCGAAAACGTCAACTCTTGGCTTGGACATTCCGTTAGGCCCCGTACACACGATCGAGCTTCTCGCCAGAATCCAGCAAAAAGCTCGCTGGGATCCATATTCTGCCGAGAAGCTCGATCGTGTGTACGTTTTCGCCGAGCAAACTGACGAGCGAGGCGTCAAGCCAAAATAGAGAGCAGGTTCTCTATTTGCTCGATGGGCCATCGGGACTAATGGCTCGACGCCTTTTTCGACAGCCTGGTTGGCGAACTCGACGACCGCCCGAGAACCTCGTCGGGCGGAACGATGAGTTTAGCCCGACGAGGTTCTTGTACGTGTGTACGCGGCCTTACTGCTCTAACAGGTTGCTACCATCAATTTCCCTAGACACATCGAAGGTAACTTAACTTATGCCGATCCCACATCTAACCAGCGGCTCCTGGGGGGGTAGCGCTAGAGATAGATAGATAGATAGATCTAAACTCTTTAATTAAATCTGTGTCACCCCATTCTTCTTGCCAATAATATAAAAATAGATATTTAAAAACAACACCTCTTATTTTGCCATTCTTTTTAAAAGTTTTTTCGTATTATTCTTTATATCATTGCTTACGTTTCTGTGTATTTTGTGTGCGTTTTTTTTTTAACTCCCACATCTTTCTATTCATAGTCACTTGTTTTTATAGCTGTGCTTTCTGTTATCTTCTTTCAATGGTCAGCTAAACACATCACTAAATAATAGCAACTTAATTAAACTTGTAGGTGGGGATAACATTTCCAACAGATGTGGTTTCATAAATTGTTCTTTATTTAGATACATACAGATCTATCTGTTACTGATTGTGAGACATATTTATAGTTTAATTGATAGTTCACAAAAGGTGCAGTGCAACAATGTTCATTAAAAAATCTTCATAGGAAAATGGATCACTAGCAGAAGTACTGAGGCAGCCATCCATCAAATATGTGATATCATAATCATTCAAGTGTAGAGGGTGCTGAATCCCATCACCAAATGCAATCATGGTCACTCACCTTATGACCCCTGACTTAACAGGACAGTCATATCTTGCTTTTCTCATTAAGGGTAATATTTAGCATGGTAACTCTGCTGGTCCAAGCTGGTCAATTCTCAGATATATAAGATATGCCTAAATACGTCTGTAGCTTCTGTAATCTTCTAAAATGTATCAGTGGGCCCCCATTTTCCACTTGGTCAGGTAGGTGCACCTGCATTATATCTACAGTCATTCCTCTGTCTATGCTTATCTTCTCATAAAAAGAAAATCAGATTTGTTTGATAATTTCGGCCTTTCGTGAATCCATGCTGACTATTGCTTAAAATAATATTTTCCAGCATAAACTCTTCTATGTGTTCTTTTATTAAACTCTCAAGTATCTTCCCGACTATAGAAAATAAATATGTGAAGTTACAGGCTAATCTACTAGTGCACCTGGTTTAGGTAGAGTTTCCAAGGTTATTACCAATAGACTTTAGCCTGTAGACTTATTTACAAGAAAAAACACCAGAGCATTCTGTTGCTAATTAATGCAATGCACAGAGGTTTTAAAGGTGCTATAATGATGCCCAGTGAATGAAGGTCAACTTCAAACTAACCTGCCATTTACCAGTTCAGTAGGGTGCAGGCAGGGCTTTCAAAGTACCAATACGCTTCAGAAAGCAAAACAGTACACAAAGGTCTGGAAGCCGCCAGAAGCAGAGTCCAGTGCCCGAAGGTCACAACCCAAGCAAGCTCCACGATTTCGGGTTCAGCGGCCAGCAACAGCTGAGGCAGTGCCGGCCCAAGACATTGTGCTGCCTGGGACCAAGAATGAAATGCTGCCCCAGCATTTATTGCAGCACATTTTTTTCTTTGTTCTATTGCTAGAATAAACACATTGGCCCAGATTCAGGTACATCTGCGCATTATTGGACCGGTGTAGCGCACCGCCTTTACGTTAGACTTGCGCAATTTTGCCGCGTAATCACCCTATTCTCGTAGCTTTTGCTCAGGAAATTGCGCATACGTAACGTTTTTTCAGAGGCGTAAGGAGGAGTAATACAAATTGGGAAGGACGTGGGCGTGTTACATTGAAATGAGCCGTGACCTCATGCAAATGAAGGTCCGGCCGGCTCGTGCATGCGCGCTTGAAGGAGACCATGTCAGCTCCGCTGTGCGCATGCTCACAACTCGGGAGCGGCGCAATCAGTGAAATTGGAAATGGACTAGGGCAACGTTGTGAACTACGCAAACAGCATAAATAGACACACACAAACGCACTTGCATAGCAAAAGTACATCCCTTTGTCCCTTCCCATTTAACCAAGTGCTTTTGTCCTGTTGTTCGTTGCGGTGTGTTTTGTAGTTGTCAGATTAGTGTTCTGTGTGATCAAGTGTTTATTAGTAGATTTTTGAAAGGTACATCTGCGCATTATTGGACCGGTGTAGCGCACCGCCTTTACGTTAGACTTGCGCAATTTTGCCGCGTAATCACCCTATTCTCGTAGCTTTTGCTCAGGAAATTGCGCATACGTAACGTTTTTTCAGAGGCGTAAGGAGGAGTAATACAAATTGGGAAGGACGTGGGCGTGTTACATTGAAATGAGCCGTGACCTCATGCAAATGAAGGTCCGGCCGGCTCGTGCATGCGCGCTTGAAGGAGACCATGTCAGCTCCGCTGTGCGCATGCTCACAACTCGGGAGCGGCGCAATCAGTGAAATTGGAAATGGACTAGGGCAACGTTGTGAACTACGCAAACAGCATAAATAGACACACACAAACGCACTTGCATAGCAAAAGTACATCCCTTTGTCCCTTCCCATTTAACCAAGTGCTTTTGTCCTGTTGTTCGTTGCGGTGTGTTTTGTAGTTGTCAGATTAGTGTTCTGTGTGATCAAGTGTTTATTAGTAGATTTTTGAAAGTGGTTTTTGATAAGTGTTTGAGAGACTGTTTGTTTGATTGATATATTTGTGTTTCTTTCTTTTCCTGCTGTATTTTTGTTTTGTTTTTTGGTGACTGTTTCTTGCTGAGTCGTTTTCTCTCTGTGTGTGTGTTTTTTTTTTTATTGGTTGTGCTTGTTTGTATGCGTGAATTTTGTTGACTGGGACTGATTTTTTTTGGAAGGATGAGTGAGAGAAAACGCAAGCTGAATTTTACACTTGTGGAAAAACAGATTCTTGCCCGGGCCATTAGCGAGTATGGGCGTTACCTCCACGGCCCAGAGAGTGCCAACACCACCCCGGCCTGGAGGAGGGAGATTTTGGATAGGATCACTGACCAGGTGAATTCAGCGGGGCAGGGGGAGACACGGACCCGGTCTGGGATTGACAAAAAAATCAATGACCTCTGGCGTCTGGTCAAAAAGAAGCTGGCCAGAATGCATGCCCATGCCAGGGGCACAGGAGGGGGCCCACCATGCCGTATTAGCCTGACAGCGGAGGAGCGTGCGGTGGCCCTGACCTTTCATCGGCATGAAGTTGCGGGCCTGCCCGGCTTTGACTCAAGTCCGGAGCCCGTGGTGGCAGGTAAGTTTTATTTTTTTTTAATATCAGGTGTGTAGCATGTGTGGGGGAGGGGGTGAAAGGGAATATGTGGCAAGTGTGTGGATCCTCCAACCTGTGAATGTTTTGTGTCATCCACAGATGTGCAGGAGGGTGCAGGGCCATCTGGCCTGACCGCACCAACCCCAGGACAGCAGCCTAATGAGGCCCCCCTAACAAGGCCGGAGTCCGCGGAGGAGGTTCAAGAGGAGCAGGAGAATCATGAGGAGGAGGAGAATCATGAGGAGGAGGAGTCCATTTCAGGCACTGGACGTTTGGGTTTTGAGGACTCTTCCCCTCTGCCTGGCAGCAGGCAGGCCTCCCTAAGGGGGAGCCCCCCCCCTCCTCCCCCAACATGGCTCCCCTCACAAGGGCCTCCCCTTCTCCCCGGCCACAAGCATCAGCTGGAGGCAGGATGTCATCCCAGACCACCAGGGGGTGGCCGATCTCCTGCCCGCCACCCTGAGAAGGGACCAGTTCCTCCAGACCCGCCATCTGGGACAGGTCAGCCAGACATTGGTGCGGATGGAGGAGAGCCTGTCCTCCATCAAGGATACGCTGAGGAACCTGGACTCCCACTCCCGGGCTTTCACAACCTGCCTAAACGAACTGCAGACGACATCAGCAGGCGTTGGGCAGGATGTGAGGGCCCTTACCCTGGCTATCCAGGCCAACATGGCAACACTTGGTGCTGCCCTGGACAGAATAGCCGTGGCCTTGGAGGGCAGGCCGCCAGGTGGGCAGAGATCAGGGGCTGCTCCTCCTTCCCCGGTTTTACCCCTCCCCCATGAGTCTCCCCTGAGAAGCCGGGGCCGGGGCTGTGGCCGGGGGCGCCCCAGGCGTGGCTCACGCAGAGGGCACTAATTTGTTTTTCCCCATTGTGAATGTACAGTGACATAATTGGAGCCTTGGCGTGGCGTTGCTGCTCACAAGTCCAGCATGGTGGACTGGTGCCAATCCAATTTGATGAGGATGTTGGGTGTGTGTGCTAGGGACCACAGTGGTGTGCATGCATGCATTCTCATTGTGCCATGATTAATGTGTGTGTTTAACGTGCAAAGATGCATAATGTGAGCTGGCATGAGATGGGGTCATGAGATGGGGTACCAGTGCATATGCAGAGTCACCTTGAAGGGAAAAGACAGGAGGATGTTAGTCATGCATGTGCCACTTGTGAGGTGTGCATCACGGGAGGGGATAGTCATGTCTGACTCCCATGTCACTCACCAACCAGCCAGCTGTCCCTATACATGTTCTGTTCGAAATCTGTGGGGATGGGGCTCTGATTGTATATGTAGCTGTCATGGGTGTCATGGGTGGTGCCATGTGTTGGGCTGCTGATGTCCTCCTGCAAGGTTGTGGTCATTCCAGGATGACATGAGGGGTGAATCTGAAGATGCGAGACACCTCAGAATCACTCATGCCAAAGATGTCTATGCTTGTGTGATATATCAAGTGAAGAGTGAGGGGCTTGTATCAGATAAGAATATTGTATTAGATTAGATTAAATTGTAAATTTTATATAAGCAAATAAAAAATAAAAATACAACATCTCCCGTGCCCTCCTTAGTGCCCTCCTCAGTGCCCTCCTCAGTGCCCTCATCCTTCTTTGTTCATCTAAAGTCAATAGTATAGCTATGCGCGACGATGCCCCTGGCATGTTGGCATACAGATTGTTGTGCAACACGTGTGACTGCTGAACTCCTCACTAACAGTGTTGCTTTATCTGACAAGTAGACTTTTTTTCTCTTTTTAGACCAGCTTTTATATGGTCTAATTTTAGACAGGACATTTTGCTGTTGCGCACACTGCGTCGCCTGCGCTGCCCCAACGTTGTTTTGTGGATCCCCGTAAGTCCCTCATTAGCATATTTGACTAGCAAATCAATGGATTTTTTGCGTATCTCGTTCTGGGGATGCCGCGCAACGAAACGCACGCGCACATTTAGACTTACGCACGCGCATCTCCTGTTGCGCAGGCGTAATCGCTCTGTGAATCTGGGCCATTGTTTTGCTGATGCTATTTAGACAGAGTTCTCCCATACTGATTTCTTTTGCTTGTGATCTCATGTTTTTTTATGTTTTTTTAGAAAGCCAGATCTCCAAAATAATTTTTTGTACTCCACATATTTTTTTTTTTGAGAAATGTTTATCACACCAATGTTTTTTTTTTTTTTTTTTTTGAGAAATGTCTTTCTTTTTTATTTTGGCAAGTTATCACGCCAATGTTTTTGTTTAACCCCCCCCCCCCCTCCCCCTCAAGGAGGTTGTGTCCTTTGTTAATTACACATTGTATTTCGGAAATGTTTGATGGCTATTCACCAGAAAAACACAATAGACAAGGTTTTAACGTAAGTTAATTCGCCATTTATTCTGGCAAACCAAAATCAAAAAAAGAAGGGCAACACTTGACCAATTCACAAAATACATGCAGACTTTTTGGACACCAAGGGCACATTCCACCATGATCAAGAAAAAAATCAACAACCTCAGGAGTCACAATGTGCTCCCCAAATCCCAGCAATCAGAAGCAGCAGCAGATGACATACATGACCCCAAGCTGTGGTACTACAACCTCAGTTTGGGGCCAAATCAGCTGGAAGCCAGGAAATCATTTTCTGGTCTTCCTTACAGCCTTTCCTCCATGCTTCCCTGCAGCGTTCCTTCCACGGCCCCGTTCATGGCCCCTTGCAGGTGGTGAGAATGTGGCAGCAGGAGGAGGAGGAGAAGCCCGTGTCTGGCCGACAATTCTGTGGTCACAGTCAGCAGGTCCCTTCTCCCCCACTGTATCACAGATGCCATCAGGTCTTGGGCCATGCCCCTTTGTCCCTCCCCCAATGCTTGCAGCTCGTTGGCAAGATATGAGCTGAAGCTCTCCACTGGGTTCAGGGGGGCCCTTATGATCACCGCTGCCTCCCTGATGACCTCACAGGCAGGTGAGTTCCCTGTACTTGTAAATAAACTTGATCAGCAAGTCCGGGGTATTTAGTTTTTGCATTTTTGTTGATTTTCTTTCTAGAATAGCAAAACAAAAACATATAAACACTAGGCTCAGCTTTTACATTGTCAGAATCTGCACACAATCTTTTGACCTTCAAACACAGTGTCTCCTGCTGCCACTGAAATGCTGCCCAGCTCTGCCCCATTGTTGTGGAAAATGATGATTTACCTGCAGACCCTGCCTCCCTGATGACCTGCAGGGTCTCCTCCTCCAGCGCCTCTTTTTTGTTGGTGGGCGCATCTGCAGTGGAGGCACCCGTGATACAGTGCTGCCGCTGGGCCTGGGCACTTGCTGACTGCCACTAGGCCCAGCCTCCTCCTGGCTGCCACTCACCCCTTCCTCCTGGCTGACATCTTCCGGAGCTGCCGCCTCCTGGCTGGTCTCTTCCTTTGTAGAAAAAAGGGACAGGTTTTAATTTTTTGCAAAATCAATCACACACATTTTCAAGCTCTTGACTGTTGGTTTATTTTGTGTGTTTTTTTTATTTGAACAGACTCTCATTCTGACCCCTGCAGTTGGCATCCCTGACACAACCTGTCTAACAGTATGCGTTAAAAACAGGGGTTTTGTCCGCACGCATTTTCAAATGCATGCGTGAGCCACAGAGCCGCGCCAAGGCACCCTGTAATCTGTGGTCCTAACACTAAACAATGAGTGTCCCCACAATGGAGGCACATGCATTCTAATGGATAGATAGGGGCAGGTGAACTGAAGGGGAGCCACCCCTCCTTAAAGGTGCAGGAGCACACCAAACACCTAGCATATAGCACAATGACTTCTGATGGGCCATTAAACTTTTTTTTTTGGGAGGGGGGGGGGTTCTAGCTAAGTTTAGGCCCAGAAAAGAAAAACAGGTAGCATTCTGCCTAAATTGAATGAGAAAAAATACATTGGGACACATTTGGGGGGGGGGGGCAGAACTACAATGGAGCAGACAAAAATCAGGTTGTAAAAAGAAAGACTAGGCTAGGTGTGGGCCTAGGGTAGCATGCTGGACAGGTTAGCGAAGGGAAAGATGCATGTAGGCCAAAAAAAGAGCATGGAAAGCTTACAACATGCATGGGGACAAAAGGGGACATTTCCCGCATATTACAATCATGGTAATTAGGGAATAATGCAAGAAATACAAGACATTAGCATTAGACAAGTGCAGACTGGAATATTTTGTTTCGTTTTTTCGTTTTCATTTGGAAAATTAATTTATTTAGTTACTCCCGAAAATCGTTTTGATTTATTTCGTTTTTCGTTGGGGAATAGCTTTCGTCCGAAAATCCAATAATACTTGGTTTCTGTCGAATGGTCAAATAATATTCGACGGAACGTCGAATCTTTACGTCGAATTGTACATTTCCGTTTGAATATTCCGCCTACAAGAATTCTAATGTTGTATGACTAGTAATAATGTCGAATCTATTTTCTCATGAATCGAAATCTAATCTCTATAGTGTCGAATCTTTTCCCTATAATGTCGAATCTCTCTTTTTTTTTTTCAAATATAGATTTTATTAAGAAAGCACACATGGAGAAATTACAACAGAGACATACATGTCCTCAAAAACAAGTACAGAGGGGTTATGTATGCATT
Source organism: Rana kukunoris (assembly GCA_029574335.1). Lineage (NCBI taxonomy): Eukaryota > Metazoa > Chordata > Amphibia > Anura > Ranidae > Rana > Rana kukunoris. The sequence continues at coordinate 223,605,306 of CM056053.1, read as the reverse complement.
TCAGCCAACACTGTAAAATGACCCCGTACATAGACACACTTAGAGAGGAGTCATAACAACATGTACGTTGCAATCTATACCAGTATGGATAGCATCCAAGAGCCAGAAACTCCCCGTGCTTAATTTTATCTTAGATAGAAGTAAAAATGAAATCAGGTGAAGCTGAGAGAAAGGAAGAGGAGGGAGGAAAAAAGAAAAAGAAAAAGGGGGGGGGATGGAATGGGGGACACAGACAGGGCGATGGCAGGGAGCAGACGACACCACTCCTGACCGAGGCGACATCAGGACCCGAGTAGGGATGCCCCCTCGTCTGAGAAAATAAAAACATTCCAGATACCCCAGACCTCAGTAAAGGCCTCATGTTTATATTGTGCAGTGAGAATCAAATCCTCCATCTGTTTTGTTTCCTCCACCTTCCGCAACCAGCACCCAACCGTCGGCGGGCACTGCTGCTTCCAGCGGAGGGGGATGCACGCCTTAGCGGCATTCACAAGGTGGCATACTAACGATTTTTTGTAGGACTTAACCAACATCGTTGACAGGTGCAGGAGAAAAAACGACGCGTCGCCCGGGATCACATATTCCGTAAACGTCTGTGTGATACGGCGAACCTCCGTCCAGAAGTTTGTCAGTCTTGGGCAGGACTGACACCCCGCACCTCCACCCCGCACCGCCAACAGCGGTTCGACGTAGAGGGGAAACACCTGTGCAACCTAGTGGGCCAAGGTGATGATGCGCTGCCTCTGCACCACTGAGAAAGTTCGGTTAAGGTCTGACTGCCATCTCTCTAGGCATCGCAAGCTAGGTTGTGTGGGGGGTGAGTTTAGAAGCGAGTACATTTGTGAGAGAGTCTGCGACGCCGGTCCGGTCCCCGAGCAACACTCCTTAAAGGTCGTCAGTGGGCGTGAGAACTTCTGCGGGTCAGGGATAGAGTGAAGGAAGTGGTGCAGTCGCACCGCGTTCCAAAAGGGGAGGTTGTATCCACCTGCGGAGTCTGTTAATTCAGTCAATGAAGCCCAACGTCCCGACGTCACAAACCTAGATGCCTGTTCCCAGCCCTTCTCCCTCAGACCCGAATATTCCGCCGGGTGGAGACCCGGTAAGAAGTCCGGGTGACCAAGGATTGGGAAAAGCGGTGAAGACACGGACGTCAGAAGCTCCTTTATGGTCACACAGGAGCTAAGTCTCAACGTGGAACCTATCAGTGGGTGAGATTTCAGCCCTGGGGGGAGACCGCCAGTGCACCACAGTGCACTTTTTAAAGGGATCGTGGTCTGAGACTGCTCAATTTGAGTCCACAGTTTATGTGCTACGTTTCGTCTCCAGTCTATTATTCTGCATAAATGGGATGCTTGGTAATACCATCTGATGTCAGGGACAGCTAGAACCCCATTCTGCTTGGGCAGAGACATTTGGGTTTTGTTCAATCTGGGCTTTTTCTGAGCCCAAATAAAGCGTGTAAAGAGGCCTTGTACTTGTTTAAGGAAGGGAGCAGGAATCTGGATGGGAAGGGCTTGGAACAGGTACAAGAATTTGGGGAGAGTGCACATCTTTATGAGATTGCATCTGCCGAACCAAGAGTGCAGGCCCCTATGCCATTTGTCGAGCAGGGAGCGGGCCGTTATCAATAGTGGAGGGAAATTAAGAGTAAATGCCTTCAACAAGTCAGCCGGAATTAACGTTCCTAAATATTTGAGGGCCGTGTTGGTCCACTGAAAGGGGAAGCTCGTCTGTATAGCTGAAATGCGCAGTGGGGAGATCTGAACCGCCGCTTTCGCCCTATAGTGGAGAAGATCCGTGATTTGTTTGCGTAGGGTCCCCAATTCTGTCTCCAGGTTAGATGTGGGCCTATGTTTGTGTCGAGATTCCGCTGCATGAAGTTTAGAAAGCAATGTAGCAAGTTGAGCATTGCGTTCTCTCTTGATGCGTGCCCCATGTCTGATGAGGACACCCCGCATTACAGACTTGTGGGCCTCCCAGAGCGAACCAGGGTCGCAGTCTTGGGTGTCGTTTTCTCGGAAATACAGGGGGAGCTCTCTCAAGACATCCGCCAGGACCTCCGGGGGCTGGAGGAGGCTCTCATTGAGACGCCAAAACCTAGGTCTAGTTGAGGCGCCTCCGTCTAAGGTGTACGTCAGGGAAATGGGTGCGTGGTCTGACCAGGTGACGTGGCCAATCGATGAGTCGGACACCGCATGGAGCTGGTTGTGTGGAATCAAAAAAAAATCTATTCTGGAGTACAGTTTGTGGGGTGCGGAGTAAAACGTGTAGTCCCATTCCGTGGGGTGCTGCAAACGGCAAACATCTATTAGACGTGCTTTGTGTAGGGCAGTGGCTATTCTTTTCCTTTGCGTCGGGGGAATCGTCGAGCTTCCAGATGAGGTGTCAGAGGGTGGAATCGGGGGGGGGGCGTTAAAGTCTCCGCCGAGAATCAACTGGCCCTCCATGAAGTCTGATAGTTTATCTAAGGTGTGGGAGATGAATTTGGCCTGTTGGTCATTCGGGGCATCAATTGTCGCTAGAGTGAGTAATGTGGTACCCACCAGGCCCTTCAGGAAGACGAACCATCCTCCTGGGTCTATCAGTTCTGCCTGGCATTTCCATGGCACTTTGTTGGAGATCAAAATGGTAACACCCTTGGATTTAGCTGTGGGGTTGGTGGAGTGGTAAGTCAGTGGAAATAGTCTATTTTTTAAAATAGGCAGTTTGTCATGTTTGAAATGAGTCTCCTGAATGAAGACGACATCAGCGTGGGACCCTTTCAAATCATTGAGAAGCATGCGCCTCTTTTCAGGCGTGTTCAGGCCTCTGGCATTCAAAGATACCACCCGGATGGAATCCATCACCCTGTCTATAAGGAGGTGGGAAGGGGGGAGAAGGTGGTAGAAGAGGGAGAGTAGAGAGAAGAGGGAGGTGGGGAAATAGAGGGTAAGGAGGGTGGGGGGAGAGGGGAAGGAGGTGGCTGAGAGCCCAACCACCTCTTCCAGAGGGGACTTAGTACAGTCAAATGACCTACAAAAGTGCGTAGGTGTGATACACTAAAAGAATGGGCACAACCGTGCCTAGACACTCACCAGAACAGAAGCTGGTATTGGAGTGTCGTCCTAAGTGGGGGATTGGAAAGAGACAGCCTGCGAGAGGTCCCCTGGCTGCCCCCGGCCACCCCGGCTCCCAAGAAAGGGAGAACCCTTAATATCATAAATCAAATAAGTACTCTTTAACATGCATGCAAATCACATACTAACAGCATTCAAGCGCTACAATTGACATATTCAAACCGTTAGAATGCACAGATGAGAATAAGCAGTTAAACCTTGAACCATCAAAATAGCTCGAACCACCAGGGGGTGGGGGTGCATAGGCGCACACGGGGGGGGGCCAAGGTGTCAGCAGGCGGTAAAACAGTTAGTCAGTAAAGGGGGGGAGGATTCAGAGCAAAGAGCTGTGTAATGCAAAAACAACATGGCGAAGCAGCGCCTGGCAGCTTATGATGCTCGTGCCCTCCTTGTTGACCTCTGCTGGCAATGGGGGAGGCCTCCTCGTTGCGGCCCTGAAAACGGTTGGTTCGGCTGGCGGGGTAGGATGATGAGCCAGTTCGGGATGTCCACTGGTTCCGTTGCCAAAAAGGCAAAGAGGCCTGGTAGATCCGCTGAAGTGCGTAGGGTAAAGGATATGGACATCTTACGAAAGGTGACCGCTAATGGATAACCCCAGCGGTAGGTGGAGCCTGCTCTCCTGGCGAGGTCAAGGACCGGTCTCAGCATGGCCCTTCGCTGCAATGTGGCCCTGGATAGATCCGGGAGGATCTTTATTGCGGCTCCATCGAAATTAATGTCTCCTTGCTCCCAGGCCTTGGAGGATTAACTCCTTGTGGGTATAGCGATGTAGCCTGCAAAGGACATCGCGGGGGCGGTCTGGGTCCGTGGACCTGGGGCCTAGTGTCCTGTGAACACGGTCAAGTTCCAGGGCAGGGGGTGAATCCCCCAGCAATCCCTGAAAGATGGCCAATGCCGATACCGCCAAGTCCTCCGAACCTGTGGCCTCCGGTAGGCCCGGCAGCCGCAAATTATTGCAGCGGCTGCGGTCCTCCAAATCTTCTAAATCAGGGATCCTCAAACTACGGCCCTCCAGCTGTTATAGAACTACACATCCCATGAGGCATTGCAACACACTGACATCACAGCCATGACTAGGCATGATGGGAATTGTAGTTCCTGAACAACTGGAGGGCCATAGTTTGAAGACCCATGTTCTAAATGGAGCTGTAGGTCTATGGCGGTGGCTGCCTGTGATGCCTGAGAGCCCTCCAGCGCCGATACTCTTTGCTCCAGTGAGGAGATGGACGCTTCTCCCGTATCCACCCGCCCAGTGATGGTTTGCAGCTCCTCTCTCACCTCCTGAATGGCGCGGCCGTGGGCTTCCTCTACCCGGCGGATGAGGTCTTCAATGTCAGCCTTAGTGGGGAGGGCCTGTAGGATGGAGTGGAGGTCGTCCGGCATGTCGCCAGGCTGTTGCGAGGAGCTCCGTGCGGATGGTCGGAGGACCGACAGGATTCCCTGGGACAGATCAGTGTCCATTGCAGGTAAGGGAGGGGGAGCCAGCATGTGAGTGGTGTAAAGCACCGGGGGAAACACACGTGGAGCCTCAGCAATGGCGCCGGCTGATGGGCGCCGGGGATCGCAGAGAAACCTCCTAATACCGCTCCTCAGAGTGATTGGTCTGTTCCTGCGGGTTGATGGTCCGGGTCGGGGTCTTTTGCTGTTTAGCATGCCGCGTACGGTGGTATTTTAAGTCTGTTTAATGTCAGGGTAAGCCGGGGGGAAGCCAGGAGCTCACAGAAAGAACGTCCTCACTCAGCCATCACTAAACCACGCCCCCCGTCGAATCTCTCTATATCGAATTTTTACCGCAATGAAAACGAAAATAAAGCATTTTTTATGTCGGATCTTTCGGTTTTCGTTTCTTGCGCTTTCGTTATCGTTTATTAAAACAATAACGAAAAATCCAGATTTTCAGATAAACGAAAACGAAAAACGAATGCACATGTCTAATTAGCATACATTAAAGACATAGATTGTGATGTTAAAGGAGGAAACTTACCTTAATATACTCTTTCTGCATCACTTGTATGATGGCAGAACATGTCTCCGGTATGATGATCCCAAGCGCCTGGAAGGAGATGCCTGTCGAGAACTTGTGGTCCTGCAGGCTCCTCCCAGTCGCCAGGTACTGCAACGTGGCAATAAGCCTCTGCTCGGCCGTGATGGCTTGGCACATCACAGTGTCCTTTTTTGTGATATAGGGGGACAGAAGATCCAATAGACAGTGGAAAACGGGGTCTGTCATACAAAGAAGTCCTCAGGATTATTCTCTTGGATTTCCCCAAGCAGAGGCATATTAGAGAATCGGTCACGCTGGCGCAACCAATTCTTGGCCCAGGAACTCCTCCTCGCCCTGTTCCTGGCCAAAGACCTTGAGTGAGTATGAACTGCAGAAGCCAGCCCATACGCAGCACGAACTCTAGCATGCGCATGCTGCTCCATCATGGCTTCAAACCGATCGGCTGGTCAGAACGCACTTTAAATAGAAAGCACCCCAAATCCAGCTATACCTGTGAAGAACGCACTGAAAAACAGATACAAGCGGACAGGACGGCAGTGCAAAGCAGAAACGACCTGACAGCCAGCACTGAATGCCAAATATGATCCCACAAGCACACACTGAACCCGAGAATACGATCTGTAAAGCACGGAGACTGTAACCAAACATTCACTAACACCCGGAAACACGGAATTAGCAAAAGCAGACTCAAGGGTGGCGCCGAAGGCTTTTGGCCTTCCCCTTTATAGTGACGTTGTACGTGGTTTACGCGTCCGCGTTCTGACACTATCAGTTAACTAACCGATGGTGTGTAGGCACATCAGTCAGCTTCATCGGTTAACCGTTTTCATCGGATGGACTGATCGTGTGTATGCGGCTTAACACAACTAGCATATTAAAAGTATTGACTGAGGTTGTGATTGTAAAGGCTCTCTTTTTTTTTTTTAAATAACAATTATGTTACACTTACTTGCTCTGTTGCATCGGTTGTACACAGAGCAGCCTGAATCCTCTTCGCTGCTCCTGGCCCCTCTCTCCTGTCAAATGGCCCCACAGCAAGCAGCTTGCTATGGGGCACCCAAGCTGAGCTGCAGCTCCATCTATCCTTTCAGACAATGGCACAGCTGCTGTGTCTCAGCCAATCAGGAGGGAGAGTCTCTGATGGCCAAGGAACTTGTGAACATCACTGAACAGAGATGGGGCTCAGTTAAGTATTAGGGGGTGCTGGAGCAGCTGCTGCACACAGAAGGCTGTTTATCTTAATGCATAGAATGCATTAAGATAAAAAAAAAAATCTGACTTTACAACTTATTTGAGAAAGACAAAAGTATCCATAGTTTAGCAAGTATCTAGCAAAGTCAAGTAAAATATAAGCTATTTAACATAAATCAGTGGCATCTTCTCAAGGATCAAGCTGGGGCAGAATTTAATAAATTATTTATTATTTAAAAAACACTTTTTTTTTACAATAGTGTTGGTCAATAGTGGTTAATAGATAGAAGGGTCTCAACTGCTGCACCTGACACCCCCAGAGGTCTAAATATAATATTCAACATATGTAGTGCTAAAGACGATTGTCAGACTGAACACATGCTGCTAGAGATGATCAAGGCTTGGGGACTAGCAACAGGTGTTGTTGAAGGCTGGAGAAATGCTGCAGTAGACAGTTATAGAAAATAAAGGAACATGTTACATGAGACTTCAAGAAATCACTGCCATTACAGCACCTTTACAAAACATTGCTTTCCCTGCTGGCTGTTGGAATAATTCCCAATGGGTTGCATATTGAACATCATGCCTCGTACACACAACCGTTTTTTCTCGGCAGGAAACGTTTAACATGACATAGTTTACCACTGTGAAGTCGAGTGTGGATCAAGGGCTGGTTAAACGCATTTCGCCTGGCACATTGGCGTAGCTTCGTCTCGGTCCGAGCGTGACCACGTGACACCAGCAGCTCGTGTGGAGGACGGAGGGATATAGCAACAACACACGCTATAACTTAAAATGATTGCAGTGAGGAGTACCTATGATGGTTAAACAACCCGCAATCATGGATGGATGGATGATGTATACATCGAGCCGACTTTACCTGTGTGTTTAACCAGCCCTTGATCCACACTCGACTTCACAGTGGTAAACTATGTCATGTTACACAACGCTACAACTGGATAACAGGCAGGGCTGGACTGGGACAAAAAAAGTGGCCCTGGACTTCATCCAGACCGGCCCACTCTAATTTTGCAAACACGCATTAAAAAGAGTATCCTGTGCACTTGCGAGGCCCAGCTAGCCACACAGCATGCAAACCCAGAAGCAAGACCAGGTAAAGGGGTAGGGGCAGTACAGCGGTGCTCAAATTAATGGCTATGCGAGTAGCGCAGCCATTAATTTGACAGACTGTCATTGAAACCGGCCCACTGAGCCATCGGCCCACCGGGAAACTCCCTGTAGTCCCAATGGCCAGTCCATCCCTGATAACAGGACTGTACGCACAGACTGCTTATTTGCAGTGAAAGTGATCCACATTACATACGACGGCTATCGAGGTGGTAACGTATACCCAATTAAGTGTTATATCACTTATTGATTACACACAGTGAGTTCTATACGTAATCAAGCCTCCACCTCCCAGTAAGCACCAAGGTCTGCTATGTGCTAATTATATGGTCTTATTATTACATGCATGTGATTATGGACTCCATTATAGATATTTAATCAATTCACTATATCTAACAACCTGAGTTTATGTGACCGTAATACTAACCACCACTAACAGACTTCATCAAGAAACATACTTAAATTCCAGGCCAATCAGGATTAACCATCTATAACCTCTTTGTTACTGCTTGGACTGTGTCTGTATTTAACGTGATTTAACCACTTCAGACCCGCGCTACCGTCAAATGACGGCAACAGCGCGGGTCTGAATAGCCAACATGCCGTCTTTTGATGGCCGCCCCTTTGGGCGTTCCCAGCGCGCGATGTAGAGCGCGCTGCGGGGAAGCCCTGTGTTGTCCGTGTCCCTTGGACACGGCCAATCACAGATCGCGGCGAACGGCCAGTCAGAGTGGCCGTTTGCGATGCGATCTGTGGGCGAATGAGAGATGATCTCATAGATCATCTCTCATTGCCGTTTTACACAGAGACAGCGTCCTGTCTCTGGAGAGGAGGAGCCCGATCTGTGTTCCTTGTACATAGGGACACAGATCAGTCACCCCCCCTCCCCCCACAGTTAGAACACACCTAGGATACACATTTAACCCCTTCCTCACCCCCTAGTGTTAACCCATTCAATGCCAGTCACATTTATACTGTAATTAGTGCATATTTATAGCACTGATCGCAGTATAAATGTGAATGGCGCCAAAAATGTGTCAAAAGTGTCCGATGTTTCCGCCATAACGTCGCAGTACCAATAAAAATCGCAGATCGCCGCCATTTCTAGTAAAAAAAAAAATAATAATAATAATAATTCTCTCCCCTATTTTGTAAGCGCTATAACTTTTGCGCAAACCAGTCGCTTATTGCGATTTTTTTTTTTTTACCAAAAATATGTAGAAGAATACGTATAGCCCTAAACTGAGAAAAAAAATTTGTTTTTTTTTTAAATTGGGATATTTATTATAGCAACAAGTAAAAAATATTGTATTTTTCTTCAAAATTGTCGCTCTTTTTTGTTTATAGCACAAAAAATAAAAAACGCACAGGCGATCAAATACCACCAAAAGAAAGCTCTACTTGTGGGGAAAAAAGGACGTCAATTTTGTTTGGGAGCCACGTCGCACGACCGCGCAATTGTCAGTTAAAGCGACGCAGTGCCGGAAGCTGAAATTTCACCTGGGCAGGAGGGGGGTGTATGTGCCCAGTAAGCAAGTGGTTAAGCCGATAACATCAGCATACAGCTTAATAGTACATCCCTTGGTCAACGAACTGTGGATCCACCAACACTATCCAGGCATATCCTTCTTCCCCCCCCCCCCCCTTCTCCTCCACCCTTACCACGAGCTAGTATCCAGCCTCCATACATTGTTAACACTAATTGGTTTACTTGCGGCCATTGGGAGGGGGTATCTCTTACCCCGCCCGTCATTATTCATATGGTTTCCGCATTTCCACAAACTACAAGTGTTTCCATAGTGTAGGCTGAATACAAAGGTGTCCGGACCACGCATATTGTCTATGTCTGAATGTGTTCTTGTTTTGTCTAAATGTTGTGTGTTTTCTTTTTCTTTGCACTAATGGTAGCCAACATCTGTATGACTACCATATGGTCAGTTAGTTTCTATACAATTGTGCTTAACATTTTAAAATTTAAAACTATACAATAAATTATTATATTTTGTATCATTATTATCTTCTAGATCATTCCGTGCTGCTTAAGGTAACCCCTTTAGGTCCTTAGTGGGCCGACCATCCCCTTTCCCCCTTCCTCCTTTTAGTATGTTATTATTTCAGCCAGAGACTTCAGCCAGTCTGGAAAAGTCCCTGTATGCATTCAATTAAATTGTATAAATGAGAGATGATATTATCCACTTAAGACCCGGACCAATACGCTGGTAAATGTCCCAAGGTGTTTTTGCGATTCGGCACTGCGTCGCTTTAACAGACAATTGCGCGGTCGTGCCACGTGGCTCCCAAACAAAATGTGCGTCCTTTTCTTCCCACAAATAGAGCTTTCTTTTGGTGGTATTTGATCACCTCTGCGATTTTTATTTTTTGCGCTATATACAAAAATAGAGCGAAATTTTTGAAAAAAAAAACACTATTTTTTACTTTTTGTTAAAAAAAAATCAAATAAACTAAATTTTAGTCAAACATTTAGGCCAAAATGTATTTAGCCACATGTCTTTAGTAAAAAAAAAAATCGCAATAAAAAAAAAATAGCTACCTAGCGGGAACAGCGACACTAATACAGCGATCAGAAAAATGATCGCTTAGTGACGCTGGCAATAGGGAGTGAAAGGGTTAACTAGGGCGGTGATCAGGGGGTTAAAACTTTATTAGGGGGGGTGGGGGGGCTATCCTGAACCTAACACTAACTGTTTTTTACACTGCCTGTCACACTGACACTAAATGCAGTGATTAGATCACTGCATTCAGTGACACTGTGACAGGGGGGTGGGGAGGGGCGATCACAAGGGGTTAATATGCCTATGTGAGTGTGTGTCAGTGTTGTGTTGGTGCACACTTACTTGTGATGTCTTCTCTCATCAGCAGCGCTGGGAAACAGCGCTGCGATGAGAGGTGACATCATTTCCTCCTTCCTGTGTAAACACAGGAGGAGGAACTGACAGGATGGGAGCACGCTCCCATTGGCTGGGAGCGATCGCCGGGGGGCGGGTAAGCGCCGACATCCGCCCGCTGATCCCGGAATGCTCCCAGAGCCAGGGGGACCCCCGCACGCCGCGGAGGGGGTCCCGACGGGACCCCCGAACCGCACTTAGGCGGGGACGTAAATTTACGCCCTTGTGCCTGTACGTGCCATTCTGTGGCCGTATATGTGCGTGCGGGGGTCCTTAAGTGGTTATAATACTCTATTAGCATGATAAATGTTTGACACACTTTGAGAATATACTTTATGTGATTTGGTTTGGATTACGGTACAGTTTTTTTTTTTTTTTTGCTCTGTTTTTATAATATATATATATATATATATATATATATATATATATATATATATATATATATATATATATATATATATATATATATATATATATATATATATAAATGTGTACCTTTAAAAAAACAAATACTGAATACAGTAAAGGTAGAAAAAAATCAAAAAGGAGAAGTAGTTACTGTTGCACCTTGTCAACACAATAAATACCAGGAACACCACATAACCAATATGTGAAGTAAGAGCTCCTTAGAAAAAAAGAACAAGAACAGAAGTACCTCAACCACTTCAGCTCTCACACTTTCACACTTTCACACCCCTTATGGACCAGAGCAATTTTTTTAATTTCTGCTAAGAGCCTGTTAATCAACTTTGGCATTATTTAGGATAACAAAGTAATGCATACATTTTTTGGAGGGGTGACAAACCAGGCTTTCTTTTGTTAATATTGTCTTACAAATATTATTTGATCTTCTATGCAATCTATAGACAAAAATATGTAAAACGGGTGTTTTTTTTTTATTTTGACTAGAGTTTTATGGCCAGATTCAGAAAGAAGATATGTCGGTGTATCTAGATGTATTCAGAAAACAAGATACGCCGGAATTTAGCTAAGATACGAGCGGCGTAAGTCTCTTACGCCGTCATATCTTAGTTGCATATTTAAGCTGGCCGCTAGGTGGCGCTTCCGTCGAATATGCAAATGAGCTAGATACGCCGATTCACGAACGTACTTGCGCCCGGTCGTCGTATTTTACGTTGTTTGCGTAAGCGTAAGTCCGGCGTAAAGTTACCCCTGCTATATGAGGCACAGCCAATGTTAAGTATGGACGTAGGGACAGCGTCGTATTGTATACGTCGTTTACGTCGTTTGCATAAGCCGATTCAGAATGGGGCTGGGCGTTAGTTACATTCACGTAGTTTTCAATTACTATTTGCAAAGTGATTTGAAGTATGCGCACTGGGATACGTTCACGGCCGGCGCATGCGCAGTTCAGAAAAAGCGTCAATTGCGCGGGGTCACGATTCATTTACATGGATCACGCCCCCTACCTGCCTATTTTGAATTAGGCGCTCTTACGCCGGCCCATTTACGCTACGCCACCGTAACTTTGGGCGCAACTTCTTTCTGAATATGGCACCTGCCTCTCAAAGTTATGGCGGCACAGCGTAAACAAGATACACTACGCCCGCACAAAGTTACGGCGGGCTATCTGAATCTGGCCCTTAATCTTTTCACTGCCAGGCCCTGTGCTCTCCTTTTAAATTCAGGCCATTTTAGCAAATTGCTCCATTGCTTTTTTTATTTTTCCAATTAGGTTTGTTTGTGAAAGACCCCAAAACCATACATTTTCTGAAAGCATAGGACCTGGAGAATAAAAGGAAGGTGCTACTGATTTTTTTAGACCCTGTGATATTTGTGTAAATGTTTATCAAACAATATTTTCACTAAAAATTCATTAACATCATTATTTGTGGATACATATATGGCAACATTTCCAAAACTCATGCAAAATTCCTACTAAATATAAACGTTAAAACTGTATTGAGTTAATAAATAACAAATATGTGTAAATTTGAAATTGTGCCTTTTTGTGAAAATGTTAAAACTGAAGGTGAGCAAAACTGTAAATAAAATTATTTATTCTAAAAAAAAAATGTTTTCCCTTACAGTTTTCAGAGTTAGTAAAATACCCCCCAAACCATACATTTTCTGAAAGCAAAGGACCTGTAGAATAACAAAGTGCTACTCATTTTTTAGGCCCTTCAATAGTTGCTCAAATGTTCATCAAATTGCTATTTTCACATAAAATACACTAAAATCATTATTAGTGGATACATACATGTCAAAATGTACAAATTGCTGTTAAATTCCTACTGAATAAAAAAGCTAAAACTGTATTGAGTTAGTACATAACAAATATTAGTAAATTTGAAATTGTGCCTTTTCCTGACGCCAGACATGGCAGCATACCTATGATATAGCCCCGCCCCTATATCCACCCACAAGACACGTGATAACTCTCTATAAAACTCTGACTGAGAGCTACCTTCCCAATTCTCCTTTTCGTCCTCAAAGATCAACCTACAGACCGTTTCATTCAGGATAAGCCCTTACCTGCCGACTATGTCGAAGTTCCGGCTGGGTTCAGCCTCTCCCAGTTCGAGGTCCCACATCTTAGGCACGCTAAATGCACCAACAAGGTGGGGAGCCCCTTCTGGTGGTCTTCTGGGGTTGAGGTGTTCTCTAATCAGAGACGACAGTCCTCCTTTGGCATTGCCGGCGATGGAGTCTGATTTTAGCAAGCTGGGACTAGTGATGAGCGGAATACGCCATATTCGATTTCGCGATATTTCGCGAATATTTCGAAGAATATTCGCGAATATTCGTTAATATCGAATATTCGTGATATTTTATAAAAAAAAAAAAAAATTGCAAATTTTCTCCCAAATGCGAATTTCCGCTAATGCGAATTTTCGCCAATGCGATTTTTTTTTTTTTTTTTATAAAATATCATGAATATTCGATATTTACGAATATTTGCTATATTTTATTAAAAAAAATTTGCGAAATTTCGCTATTGCGAAATTTCGCGAATGTGAAATTGATTGCGAAATTTTTTGCGAAATTTATTGCGAAAAAAAATACGAATATTCGAAATAGCGAATATTCGCCGCGATATTCGAGTTATTCGCGAATACTCGAATATGCAATATTCGTAGCGAATATTCGCAATGCGAATATTCGTGAGCAACACTAGCTGGGACTGCATGATGACTTCTTTCTTATGGAAGCCCTTTCCAGGTCTGTCAGTTTCTTTCTTGTTCTCATGTCTTTACATGTCTCATGTATAACACTGCAACTTTTGTTGTCTGATTTCCTTTAGAGTTGCCAGGACCATGTGGTGCCTGCCTGATTGCATACAGGTTGAGGCTTTAGCCTCATGTTGTGTGGTTTTGATAAATCTCGGGAAAAAATAAAAAATAAAATAATCTGCAGAAGATTGTTTGGTGTGTAGCCAGCTTAAATGTGTCCTTTTTGTGTGGATGGGTGTTGGCCTTTCCTAATTGTATTAGAGTAGAGGTGAGAGAGGACTGAGTCTCAGGTGATAGAATTGCAGGGAGCAGATGGACAGGTAATGAATTTTTTTTCTATTCAAGCATCCAGAGAGGAAGTATCTCCCTCTGAGGTAAGTCTTATCTATCCTAGTAATGGGGATATATGGGGGGGGGAGTAAGGAGCAATGTATTTCTAGGGGGATGGGGGTTTTTGGTTTTTGCCAGATTTATTTTGTTTAAATTATTACTATTTAAAAAAAAAAAAAAAAAAAAGGCTGAGATATATGTATATATTTTTCTCTTTCACTTCCTTTATTTCTGTGGTCCTGCAGTCCCCCATGCACCTTTCAGTAACTCCCATCAGCATGAGCCTACTGCCACATAACAAAGACCACCCCCACTATCAGGCAAAGGGCCAACTTTTGGTAAGTAAGAAGACGCGGGAGAAAAGAGTGCATTGAGCCCTGACGAGCGTGCCTTCTTATCTGTTGCAACCCCCGGCAGCTCACACCCGCTCAAGGGGGTTCAGAGGCCCTCTCTGGATCATCAGGATTTTCAGGGCGGAAGATGTCTTCTCCAGTCCTGGCAGACCCCAGTACAAAGGGTGCAAATGTACGCTTAAGAGAACGCACACAGCTTCTCCTCTGAGGGCTCAGCGCCTGAAAGGCGAATGTTGGTCATGTGGAGATGACCCTATGCCTGGAATGCTACTTTGCAGTGTCTGCTTCAGGCAGCTTGCCAGAGACCAGGAGTTTGAGAATCAGCAGGTGTCAACCTTGCTCAGCAAAATAGTCCCCAACACCCTGGCTGAATTTTTCCAGTCATCTCCGGCAGCCAGGGACAGTAGTGGTCAGATAGTATGGGCACTACACCAGGTCTAAACCAAGCCATTCAACCCTCTCTAATTCGAGGGGTACCAGGCACTTCAGGGGTGTCTCCAGCCCAGCAGATTAGGCAGGCTAGTTCCCCAAACCCAGTATTATAGCCAACCTTTTAGGCAGAGAGAGATGATATTGCCTCCTCCTCATCAGAAGATCCGGAAGGTTGAGGCTTTGTTTTAAGCTAATATCCTCATTCGTTATGGCAGTAAAGCTGCACTGAAATGGGTGGATGCGGAACCTCCTCCAAAGAAGGGGAAAACCTGTTATTACACACCGTACAATCTGATTTTAAAATTGTGTGACAATCGCTGTACAATATGCATTAGGTACCGTTATTCCTTCAGGGCACCCCAAATGCCATGCGATTCTGCTGTGACAGGTCACGTTGGAGAACGCACCTTTCAAAACATTGGGTAAAGTTGGTCGCCCTCAAATGGGAGCAGGGGCTTCTATTTGCGCACATAGGGCAACCAAGTGAATGGGCCGCACCCATGCGATTTGCAACATTGTGTACAAATCGCTCTTTGAAAATCGCATTGCATATACATTGGTCTACTCTAAGTGACAATATCAAATACCTCTGAAAGGTGACCTAAGCACAGATTGCTTTTCACTGCAATGGCAGATCCTGCTGCAAGTGTAATCAAGCCTTTGGGTTCCATAGGAGGAATCTAAAGAAGCAGGTAAGCTACCTTTTCTCTTATGACAGAAATAGGAAGCCTGTTTTAGGAGGAATGAGAAAAGGGAGAGAGAAAATCCTCCTCAGCCAATAGGTTGCAGAAGTTGTATTCACGAATGGGGAAGGATGCGACTCCTTTATCTACCCACCAACAGTGGATGCGGCAGTTGCCAGACTGACCAAGAATGTGACACTTCCGATGGAAGGTTCTTCCTCCTTTCACAAGATCCTTGTGAGACGCATTGCTTTAGCATCTGGAGCAAGTACTATGCGAGTGTGTGGGAGCAGAACTTGGAGTATGCGATTAAACCAGCTGCCAAAGAGAAGAAAAAAAACAGCGCCAAATGACATTATCCCCACAAAACTGCTGAAGGAATGCGCCTACATCCTGGCTCCTCCCATCACGCAGCTTATCAACCAGTCTTTCTTGGAGGGCATAGTGCCCTCACAGTTGAAAGAGGGTATAATCCAACCCATCCTTAAGAAACCCTCCCTGGACCCCAAGGACCCACTCCACCGCCGTCCCATAACAAGCTTCAACATACTCTCAAAGATAATGGAAAAGGTAGTGGTACAACAGCTGCAACAGCATCTAGATACCTACAAGCTACTTGACCCATTGCAATCAGGCTTCCGTCCCGGACACGGGACGGAAACAGCATTGCTAAATGTATGGGACGATGTTCTCAAGGCCGCAGACGAAGGAGAATCTTGTCTTCTAGTTCTGTTGGACCTAAGTGCCGCTTTCGACACTGTAGACCACAAACTGTTACTGACTCGGCTTGCTGAAGTAGCCAGAGTCGCAGAAGGCGATTTATCTTGGTTCTCCTCATTTCTGGAAAACCAATCGCAAACAGTGAAGTTAGGACCTTTTACGTCTGAGAAACGCACAGTAACATGCGGAGTCCCTCAAGGATCGCCTCTGTCACCAGTGCTGTTTAACATATATCTTCGTCCTCTTTTTGAGATTATCAGCAGCCAAAAACTGCTCTACCACTCATATGCAGATGATACGCAACTGTATTTCCGCATCTGCAATAGACAGGATCACCACCTCAATCTAGAGACATGTCTCTCTTTGATAGAGGACTGGATGACAAAGAGTTATCTTAAACTCAATGGAGCGAAAACAGAACTTCTCCTGTTTCACGCCAAGCGTAGGAATCAACTTTCAACAGCGTGGACCCCCCGCCTATTTTGGGCAAGCTCATCACCCCTAGCGCCAAAGTCAAAAGCCTAGGGGTCATTTTTGACTCCTTTATGACAATGGACGCACAAATAGGGTCAGTAGTCAGCGGATCTCACCATCTACTGCGCCTACTACGCAGACTCACTCCGTTCATCCCTAAAGAAGATTTATCGGTCGTGGTGGGAGCAATTGTAAACTCCAGGCTGGATTATGCAAATGCCCTTTACCTCGGACTCCCCAAGTACCAAATCGCTCGTCTGCAAGTCGTTCAGAATACGGCCGCCAGACTTGTGACAGGGAAAAAACCCTGGGAATCTATCTCACCTTCACTGCGAGCCCTTCATTGGCTGCCAGTTAAAGACAGAATTGCTTTTAAAGCTCTCTGTCTTACGCATAGATGTGTCCATGGGAATGCCCCCCTCTATCTATGCGAAATAATAAAAGCGCATAACCCCAATCGCGTTTTGCGATCCACGAATCAGAACCTGCTCCAGGTTCCGAAAGCCAACTTCAAGTCCAAAGGAGAAAGAAGATTTGCGATCCAAGGTCCCAGACTATGGAACGCTTTACCAACCAGCATTCGGTTGGAGGAAAACCACCTAGCATTTAGGAAAAAGGTCAAGACTTTTCTCTTTTGATATCAAAGGAGACAGGAACAACAAGCGCCCAGAGGCGATTCAGTTCGCATGTGCCGCGCTATACAAGTTTTCATTCATTCATTCATTCAAGAGTCATCAAGGCTCTTGATAAGATAACGTTCAGCGGACTCTACAGGTGAGGCAGCTATAGACATCATTCGATGGTCATCCAGAGCCATCCTTGGCTCAGTCACAGCCAAAGGTGCACTGGGGCAAAATCCTGGACGGCTGGCCCATCCTCAAAGCAGAATTGCTGTAAACTACCTTTTGATGGGAAGGCGCTGTTTTGCCTAAAATACTGGAAACCATCTTCTCCGGGGTTATAGGAGGAAAATCAGATCTTCTACCCCAAGATCAAAGAGCCAGAGGGGGCAATCATTCAGAGGAGCGCCAAACAGGTACTGCGATTTTGGAGGCTTTCGCCCATACAAGGGCGTCAGAAGGCGTTAGAGGGGTACATATTCAACCTTCATAAGATCGCAGGAGGCCAAGACCCATGCGGCTCCCCAAGATGCTCAGAAGCCCATTTTAACGCCAGGCCTGCCCAGGAGGCAGTTGGAGCCAAGTGGCTCAAAGTGACCCAGTTCTGGTAAGACCACTACCGAAGAATGGTGGTTTCAGCCCTCGGTGGCACAAGGCCATGTAAGAAAAGAAATGGCTGCGCATCCGGGAATTTTGATTTTTCCTTTTATTATTTAAAGTGATGACACCAAAGACACCAACACGAGGTCACATAGACGCATTTCACACATTCATTTTGTGCTTAATCATTACCAATGGCAAGGCCGTTATTGGTTGTTCAATCGGCAGCCTCCAGAACTACGTCAAGAGGCTGATTCAATTTATACGGATAGACTCAGGAGGGAGTCTTTCCATACCATAAATCCAGTTCAGTCAACAAGGTTATATTTTAGTGGACCTGCAGTATATCTATCAGCATGTCCCGATCCTTAAGCCATACCAACCGTTTCGAGTTGAGGGGCAAGCATTGCCAAAACTAGCTGGCGCCTATGCAGAATATGCTCTACCTAGGGGCCCGATTTAATACTCAGGCAGCCTTAGTTTCTTGCCATCTCAAACTCCCCAAAGTCAGGGAGATGTTCCAACAGGCGTTGGCTGCACCAGTGATTTCAGCATCTCAGTGCATGAGTCCTCTCGGGACAATGGCTTCATGTATTCCGATGATCCTCTGGGCTCACTGGAAACTCAGTTTTCCAACAAGGCTTCCTGATGCAGTGGAAGCGTTTGTCTAGCCGGAGGCACCAGAGTTCAGGTGATTAAAAAAAAAACTGCTTTCCGAGCGTTTTTTGGGGTGCGGTGTGGCCATTTGACTACCATTGTATCCTCTCTTCCGGGTGCCTGTGTTTGTGAAAGGACGTGTGCCAGAGGGCGCAGAAGAGATAGAGGAAAAAGGCACTGTGGGGGGTAGTGAGGAGTCGGACTCCGAGTTCCCTTCTCTGGAACTATAGGCTATGTTGCCGTTGGGTCTTCGGCCTGGTTTCCCTCTCCTGGTATTCAGTGCCACCGAGTTCCAATGGTATGCAAAACCCTCCGCAAAAGCCATTTTGTCCTTGTAGATTTTTGTTTGTTTTTTAGATATGATATCCTTATTCAGTTTATTAAAGTATTCTTTTAATTCCTGCCATTTTTTATCAAAAAGTTTATGACTTTTGATGTGGTCATATTGTGTTTGTAGGGTGACTAATTCTTGGTCAAGGGATTGGAGGTCTGATTTGTATTGGGTCACTAGTATTTTTATGAGCTCTATGCTACACCTTGTAAGCTCAGATTCCCAGTTCCATCTGAACTCGGGTGTGGAGTTGCCAAACGATGGGAATAGTTGGACTCTAAGACCTATCGGGCAGATCCTATCCTGTATATATTGTTGAAAAAAATCGATGTGCCAGTATAGGTTGGACTTCTTTTTGAGAAGTCTCCTTGCCTTGGACATATATTGGTTTAAACCCAGGTCATCCCTTGTATCAGTGTTACAGTTAGTCTGGATCTCCCTCATATACCCTGACCAGGCGTCCCCTACAAAGTCCATTTTAAATATTTTTTTACAAACAACAAATCACAATGGGGAACAAAAAGACAAAAAGGGAGGGGGGGTTTTAGGAAAAAAGGGAGGCCAATTTAAACTGGCACACAGAATAATACTCCAATAAAGTTTAATTCTTACCAGTCATCAGTTTGGAAAACTGATTGGTTGAAAACAGAGGAGGAGACAGTGCACCTCTCTACTTACCCCACAGGGAGGTTCAAATACTTAAGTCTGCAATGATATAACACCTGTTAGTAAAAAATCAAGAAAAATAAAAACATACAAAAATATAGAAAAAAAGAAAAAATTAATTTTAATTTTATGTAGAGTGTTATTAAAAAGCCATCAATTATGTTGGGTGCTACCACCCTAAAATTCAGATTTAAGAAAGAGATTCAAGATACACACACCATAGGATGGACTATGGGTGACCTACGGTACTGCAGTGCCACGTCCTGAGAAGTTGTATAGAAAGATTTGTTGTTTGAAAAAATGGACTTTCTAGGCACCAATCATTAACAAAAAATAAATTTTAATTGATGTAACGCCAAAACATATACTTTGGTGTTAGAATCAACGTAACAGTACAGAATTATAAAATTACATTAAAAGCACACGTTATTGATCACGGAATACTTTGTATGTGAACAAACAAGAAACAAATTGATAAAACCAAAATGAGTCCAATGTAGGCATCAACGTTAGTTGGTGACTACCGCGGATATAGGTAACAGTGAACATAAGCTCTACATGTTTCGCAGTTTTAGTGCTTTTTCGGGAGCTATAGATTTTCTAAAAAGAGAAAAAAGGGGGGAAAAAACATTATTGGTTTACAAACATGGTTTCATATACTGTCAAATATTTGTACATAGCGCCAGATTATATCATTTGTGCAAGTAAAGCACCATAGTAGAGGTGCACGGGTGACCAAATTGCCATGGTGCCATCAAGAGATGACACAGTGAGAGGCCAACGACGGGGCATGCAGGGATACACCAGGAAAAAAGGAAATTGTAATATAGATATAAAAATAGCTAGCACCGTAGGGGCATTAGGAGTGATGTGCTCACACATTACAGAGAGTATTGGTTGGTGATAGATAGATTGGAGGTGCTTGGGATAGATAGCAATAGAGGTAACCAAAGAAGAAGCGGGGTGGTCACGGTGTAAACTATATATGGTAAGCCTAAAACGGCTTGTAAAGTATTATGGCTGCCTACCGTCCACAAAGGTGGATATCATTTAAAATATGGAGACCAATAGAGTGTGTAGGAGATAACACTGAGATATTCAGGTAGCTGGTACTTGGTCCAAGAGACAGATGAGGCTGGTGGCTAAATCTGGTATAAACATTAGAGATAGATATATGTAAGCAAGCCAGAACCTCAGTAGCTGGCCAGAAAATAAACACTGTTCTTTATGGGAGATCTCCTTGAAATCGGCTTCTCTATTAGCCATGATTTCGGGGGAAAGTGCGTCGACTCCAAAATTTGGGGCGGTTGAGCCTTATTCCATGTTCTTCCCAGACAGGGTTGGGCTAAAATCATTTTGTTCCAAAGCGTGACATCCATGTTTTGTCTTTCCAGTGAATGGGTGCTTCCAGCCTTCCCAGCACAATCAGATGCCGATCTGCACACGTTGGACATTCCAAAGTCCTCAAAGCCTATCTCAGGCTACGTCTACATTCAGAATGTTTAAGATTTAAAGAATAAGTGGCTTCGGCCCGAACTATCTCGGCCTGAATCATGAAAATACTCACTGGGCATGTGGAGCCGGTAAGGATCCTCCAGAGATGGTTAGAGCCCATCGCTCAACCAGGGTGATGTCATCTTCTTGGATAGCACAGGCAGTGTTGTCTCTGTAGACAGTCTGCAAAGAGGCTAGCTGGTCATCACATTATATGTTCTTAATACACCACAGGGTGGATCTAGCAGCTCTTACTACAGTAGAGTTTGGGAGGAAGTTTATTCAAGCTTCTTTGTCTTTTTTAAGTTTACGGCATTAAACCCTCCCTCTAGAAAGCTCTTCATGTATCATAGGTATGCTGCCATGTCTGGCGTCAGGAAAATGGAAAATTGTATCAAATACTTACAGTAATTTTCCTTTCCTGATGCCAAGACATGGCAGCATACGAACCCTCCCTCTGATCTTTGTGCTTTATATGGAGAATAGGGGAGGTAGCTCTCAGTCAGTGTTTTATAGAGAGTTATCACGTGTCCTGTGGGTGGATATAGGGGCGGGGCTATATCATAGGTATGCTGCCATGTCTTGGCATCAGGAAAGGAAAATTACGGTAAGTATTTGATACAATTTTCCATTTTTGCGAAATGGTGAAAACTGATGGTGCCCAAAATTGTAAATAAAAACTATTTACTCAAAAAATCTAAAGGTTACTATTTTCCCTTACAGCTTTCAGAATTTGTAAAAGACCCACCAATCCATACATATTCTGATGAGTTTAACTGCTTGCCGACCAGCCGCTGCAGTTATACGGCGGCAGGTCGGCTCTGCTGGGCGAGATCACGTAGATCTACGTCATCTCGCCCTTCAGCCAATAGGGGCGTGCGCCCCTGACGCGCATGCCCGGCGGGCACGATCATCGCTGGGCACCCGCGATCGCTCGTTGCAGATCGCTCTCGGTCCTGTCAGGGGGAGAAATGACTGATCGTCTGTTCATACAATGTATGAACAGCGATCAGTAATTTCCCCAAGTCAGTCCACCCCCTTCAGTTATCACACACCCAGGGAACATACTTAAACCCTTCCTCGCCCCCAGTGTTAACTTCTTCCCTGCCAGTGGCATTTTTATAGTAATCAATGCATTTTTATAGCACTGATCGCTATAAAAATGCCAATGATCCCAAAAAGTCAAAAGTGTCCGAAGTGCCTGCCATAATGTCGCAGTACCGATAAAAAACCCTGATTTTGCCATAAAACTATCCCCTATTTTGTAAACTATATAACTTTTGCACAAACCAATCAATAAACGGTTATTGTAATTTTTTTATATATTTTTGGGGGATATTTATTATAGTAAAAAAATATTCATTTTTTTCAAAATTGTCGCTCTATTTTTGTTTATACCGCAAAAACTAAAAACCGCAGAGGTGATCAAATACCACCAAAAGAAAGCTCTATTTGTGGGAAAAAGGACGCCAATTTTGTTTGGGAGCCATGTCGCACAACCGCACGATTGTCAGTTAAAGCGACGTAGTGTCGAATCGCAAAACTTTTGACACTTTTTTTGAGACCAGTGACATTTACAGTGCCTTGCGAAAGTATTTGGCCCCCTTGAACTTTGCGACCTTTTGCCACATTTCAGGTTTCAAACATAAAGATATAAAATTGTAATTTTTTGTGAAGAATCAAAAAGTGGGACACAATCATGAATGGAACAAAATTTATTGGATATTTCAAACTATGTTAACAAATAAAAAAACTGAAAAATTGGGCGTGCAAAATTATTCAGCCCCTTTACTTTCAGTGCAGCAAACTCTCTCCAGAAGTTCAGTGAGGATCTCTGAATGATACAATGTTGACCTAAATGACTAATGATGATAAATAGAATCCACCTGTGTGTAATCAAGTCTCCGTATAAAAGCACCTGCACTGTGATAGTCTCAGAGGTCCATTTAAAGCATAGAGAGCATCATGAAGAACAAGGAACACACCAGGCAGGTCCGAGATACTGTTGGAGAAGTTTAAAGCCGGATTTGGATACAAAAAGATTTCCCAAGCTTTAAACATCCCAAGGAGCACTGTGCAAGCGATAATATTGAAATGGAAGGAGTATTAGACCACTGCAAATCTACAAAAACCTGGCCGTCCCTCTAAACTTTCAGCTCATACAAGGAGAAGACTGATCTGAGATGCAGTCAAGAGGCCCATAATCACTCTGGATGAACTGCAGAGATCTACAGCTGAGGTGGGAGACTCTGTCCATAGGACAACAATCAGTCGTATACTGCACAAATCTGGCTTTTATGGAAGAGTGGCAAGAAGAAAGCCATTTCTTAAAGATATCAATAAAAAGTGTTGTTTAAAGTTTGCCACAAGCCACCTGGGAGACATACCAAACATGTGGAAGAAGGTGATCTGGTCAGATGAAACCAAAATGTAACTTTTTGGCAAAAGAACAAAAGAAACAGCATGGCCTGAAGGCTAAGTCATACCCAGTTACTTGCTGGGTTCATAGAAAGGTTGCCGCCTTGGACCAACTAGACCATGGAAGCCACTTAGCGTGCACCTCAGCGTACTTTCCAGTACTAGAGGCCATGGTTAACTCATAGTTATAGTGTAAGTTTACCAACTCAATAGTATTTTCAATCGTCGGGGGCTTAGTGTCTTTCCAGAGTCTGGTTATACTCAGTCGAGCAGCAAGGAGTATGTTGGTGACTACCAGTCTCGTGTTGTAGGGGATCAGATCAATATCCATATTAAGCAATGCTAGTGCTGGTCGAAGGAGGTATGACAGTCCCTGTTATGTTCGTTATAAGTCTGAAGATATTGGTGCATCTCCAGCAGGAGTCTGGGGTATTCTTACCAAACTTAGCTATCTTAGCGGGAGTGAGGTACCAGCGAAGAGAAATTTTCATGGTAAGTTCCCATAACGTCGCATTGCGGGTGAATTTGTATATAGATTTGAGCGCAGAGTGCCAGTGCGTTTCAGTGAGTGTTTGACCTGTGTCTTTATCCCATTGATCATGGGGTTTGGTTTTGGTGAACACCTGTTTCTGGCTGAATATGTCATAGAACAGGGAGATTCCTTTCTGTTTAGAGGTGGGGTCAGTCAGAAATTACCATATTTTAGGAGGAATGGAGTAGCACGGTTTATGCACTTGAGATAGACAATGCTGAATTCTAATGTATGTGAAGAGCTCTGCGTGTCTGAGTTTAAATTTGTCCTGTAGCTGAGAGAAAGAGATCATTGAATTATCGTGGAAGATGTCTTGGATATAGCGTATTCCATTGGACGTCCAATGGGACAGCTGAAGATCTTCTGTGCAGTGTTCTAGGATAGTCAGTGGGAGAGGAGGGTGGAACGCATTCAGATGTGTTTCGCCCTGTCTAACTAGAAATTTCCAGGCCATAGCCGAGGCCCTCATCGTGGGGGGAAGCGATTCGGAGACCAGTGAGCCATGCGGGACCCCCAGAATCCAATTGCTGAGTGCGTGGTGGGTGACCAGCGAGGATTCCAGCTGTCCCTAAAGCGTGAGGGGGCGAGGAAGGAACCAATCCCTAAGCTGAGCAAGTATCGTAGCCCAGTAGTATTCTTTGAAATCGATAGACCCCGCAACGCCTGCGAGTTTATGTTTAGTGAGTACGTGTTTAGCGCACCTTGGTTTCTTGCCTTGGTTTCTTGGTGCCGCTCGCACCTCCTTCGGGGGTGCGAGCGGTTGCGGTGGGTCCAGGAGGATTCCCCAGGTGCGGAGCAAGCGCAGGCCTTTCTGTAGGTCTTGGATCTTGTGGTTGAAAAGACCCTTGGTGATCAGACTGAGTTGGCGTCTCAGCTGTAGAGTGGACTTTGAGAGGTCAGGAAAAATTTGTACACCTTCGAATGGACCTTGTAATGGTGGGCCATTTCGGCCGGCCGCAAGTAATCCCTCTTTGACGTGAAAAAAGTGGACCCTCATTAGTATGTCCCTGGGGACTGATGCAGCAAGGTGTGAGGGCTTAGCTATCCGGTGGATGCGATCTATTATGGGATCCCTAGGAGACGCATCTGGGAGGATCATATGCATGTGCTCCTTGGCATATCTAGGGAGGTCAGCAGGCATAATGGTTTCTGGGACCCCCCACAGCTTCAAGTTATTTCGTCTGGACCGATCTTCCAGATCGGCCAGCTTGGCTCTCATCCAGGTCTGTTCCTTCTGCAGATCCCCATAAGAATCTACTAGGTCGTTAACTGTGGCTGTGCAATCTTCCATGCTGTGCTCAAGGTGGGACACTCTGTCATCCATTACATGCATGTCAGTGGAGAGTTTAGTAAAAATAGAGGACAGATCCATCATGAGTGAGCCTGGAGGAAGAGCAGCATGTCCTTGAGCGTGGTGTCCATCACAGGTTGTCCCGTTGTGGGGAAGGAGGCCATGGAAGATTTTAGGACCTGGTTGGATGGAAGGTGGTCTAAAGCCGGGGCCTCGATTTGCGGGGAGGAGCACGGCGGTCCCGGGCCTATCCGCATCCGCGCTTTCGCTGAGCTGCCAGTGACAGGATTCTCCCCCGTTTTGAGCACCGGAGGAGAGGGAGGGCAGAGAGGAGCCTGTGATCCCGATCCCCCCTTAGGGGGAGTAGTGAAGGCCTCGGATACCGCGATCGCGGCGGCGCCATTTTGGTATTGACTGACCTGGCACGCCTTTGTAAAGAAGGCGATCAGCTTCTGGGGGTGATGCTCCGTCACTCTCTTCCTGGACATGATGCACAGGTGTCCCCCCGAGGCGTTAGGGTGTTGGATGTGCGCTGATTGCTGGCTGAAGTGGACCTAGAATGCTCCGTTTCTTCCGCCTGGCACACGAGCACAGAGTCTAGGCAGCCATCTCCAGCGCTGGCAGACCACGCCCCCTCCCTTTTCATCATTCTTCATCAGGGGCTGATGAAGAGGCAGATATGCCCTGAAACGTGTTTTTGACTGTATGCTTCAAGAGTGACATCTGTTGTAGGCAGTTCCTGTCATTGAGACTGCATTCCCTTGGGACAGATGGGTTCCAGACCTCACGGTGATACTTGGTGGCTTTACCATCTTCTGGGCTGTTCATGATGCTGGTTGTCCCCCATCCCTGCCATATCCTGAGACCACTGTTTGTCATCCCTGCCTGCTCCCCTCATACTCTTGTAAATGCAATTTTACCTTTTTAATAAATCCTTGGTTTTAAACGTACTGCACTATAGTGGCTATTGCACCTATTTGTTTTCTTTCCCTGTGTGCACTGTAGACAGAGCATCCCATCCTGATCCATGGACTGCATCATCTACTTTGTGTTTATAGCAGTGTATTGTCTAGTTTTGACTACCCACTCAGACTTGCACCACTATTGTTTTATTAAAACTATATTATGCATCTTACTGTTTATTCTTTGATTTGATTACTAGGTTGTCAGTCACCATTTTATATCAACCATTGAGTAATCTGGACACACTCAATTTCATTAGCCTGGCTTTCCACCCAGGTGTTGTTGAGTTGAGCGTTGTGTCTGCAGTGGGTTTTGCTACTGGAGAAGCTTTTTTGTGTTAATAAACATGTTTCTTACTACAACTAACCAATGTTCAGGATGGAAAGTGAAAGATGCAACGTGTCTTAGGGCTCTTTCACACGTCCGTTCAGTTTTTTAGATCAGTTTTTTCCCCCTTCAGTTGATCCGTTTTTTCATCCGTTTTCCGTCCGTTTTCCGTCAGTTTACATTCGTTTCCGTTCCGTTTTTCATCAGTTTTTCATCAGTGTTTTTCATCCGTTTTTTCATCCGTTTTTTTTTTTTTTTTTAGAACTTTTTTTTTTTTTTACATATTTTGATGAAAAACTGACGTTAGCGGATCGGATGGTAAACAGATCATCCGCTAACGTCCGTTTTTCATCCGTTCCGTTTTTTTGACGGAAGAAAAATAGGGTTTTCTTCCGTCCAAAAAAACGGAGCTTACCGCAGACGGATGTTAACGGACGTTAGCGGATGCTCATCCGCTAACGGACGCTAACCCATAGGGAAGCATTGAGGTCCGTTAACGGAAGTCCAAAAAACGGACGAACTGAACGGACGTGTGAAAGAGCCCTAACATGTAGGAATCCCCCTGTAATCCAAAAACAGGAATTATGCTAAGCCAAATCAGTTTCCCTGTCCCATAGCAATCTGGCTGCAGTTCAAAATTTGAACAGTAGAGGGCACCAGAGGAAAAAATAATCTAAGCCACAATTAAAAGGCTAAATTCACTTTTGTTTTATTTTTCTATAATCCAGCTCCCATATGTACCAATATACCATTAACCACTTGACCACTGGGCACTTAAACCCCCTTCCTGACCAGACCAATTTTCAGCTTTCGGTGCTCTCACAATTTGAATGACAATTACTCAGTCATACAACATTGTACCCATTTGAAATTTTTTACCTTTTTTTCACACAAATAGAGCTTTCTTTTGGTGGTATTTGATCACCTCTGGGTTTTTTTTTTTTTTTGCGCTATAAAAGAAAAACGACTGAAATGCTGTAAAAAAAAAATACTTGTTTCTGTCATATTATCAGGTTATTTCTCACACACAGCATATGCATACCACAAATTACACCCCAAAACACATTCTGCTATTCCTCCCGAGTATGGCGATACCACATGTGTGAGACTTTTACACAGTGCGGCCACATACAGAGGCCCAACATGCAGGGAGCACCCAGGCCAATTCTGACATTTCTCTCCTACATGTAAAAATCATCATTTATTTGCTAGAAAATTAC
Source organism: Rana kukunoris (assembly GCA_029574335.1). Classification (NCBI taxonomy): domain Eukaryota; kingdom Metazoa; phylum Chordata; class Amphibia; order Anura; family Ranidae; genus Rana; species Rana kukunoris. Next base: position 223,577,655 of record CM056053.1, on the reverse strand, counting down.
ATAGAACCCCAAAACATTATGTATGCTTTTTTAGCAAAGACCCTAGAGAATACAATGGCGGCCGTTACAACTTTTTATCTTGCATGGTATTTTCGCAGACATTTTTTGAACGCGTGTTTTTTAAAAAAAACTGTTTTGTGCTTAAAAAAAAAAAAAAACAGTAAAGTTAGCCCAATTTTTTTTCATAATGTGAAAGATGAAGTTACGCCGAGTAAATAGATATCCAACATGTCACACTTCAAAATTGCGCACACTCATGGAATGGCGCCAAACTTCGCTACTTAAAAATCCCCATAGGTGACGCTTTAGGGCCAAAATGATTGCTCTCGCTCTAACGTTCGCAGAGATACCTCACATGTGTAGCTTGAACACCATTTTCATATGTGGGCGGGACTTACGTATGCGTTCACTTCTGCATGTGAGCACACAGGGACAGGGGTGCTTTAAAAAATGGGTAATTGCAGAGTATTGGGGTATTGCAGAGTATTGGGGTATTGCAGAGTATTGCGCAGGGTATTGGGGTATTGCAGAGTATTGGGGTATTGCAGAGTATTGCGCAGGGTATTGCAGAGTATTGGGGTATTGCAGAGTATTGCGCAGGGTATTGCAGAGTATTGCGCAGGGTATTGCAGAGTATAGCGCAGGGTATTGGGGTATTGCAGAGTATCGCGCAGGGTATTGGGGTATTGCAGAGTATTGCAGAGTATTGCGCAGGGTATTGCAGAGTATTGCGCAGGGTATTGCAGAGTATTGCGCAGGGTATTGCGCAGGGTATTGGGATATTGCAGAGTATTGCGCAGGGTATTGCAGAGTATTGGGGTATTGCAGAGTATTGCAGAGTATTGCGCAGGGTATTGGGGTATTGCAGAGTATTGTGCAGGGTACTGGGGTATTGCAGGATACTGGGGTATTGCAGAGTACTGGGGTATTGCAGGGTACTGGGGTATTGCAGGGTACTGGGGTATTGCAGGGTACTGGGGTATTGCAGGGTACTGGGGTAGTGCAGAGTATTGTGCAGGGTACTGGGGTACTGCAGAGTACTGGGGTATTGCACAGTATGGGGCAGGGATGGCTGAGCTGGGATGGATGGATCTGTGACTGCATTTGTCACAGATCCAGCCACAGCGCTGCTGCTGCCACCCGCTCCCCCCCCCCTCTCCTCTCACACTGTACCGAACGGTACAGAGGAGAGGAAGGAACCGGCGTCATCAAATGACGCCGGTTTGTTTACAAGTGATCGCGCCATCATTTGATGGCGCTATCACGTGGTAAACGGCCGCTATCATCGGCAATTTACCGTGATGCACGTCCCAGGGGACGCGCAAACGCGTAAGGGCACGAGGACGTCCCAGGGACGTCGTCCCAAAGTAGCTCCACCGCGCTGTAGCAGTAAAATGTCTATGGCGCGGTGGGCAAGTGGTTAATGTACCTTTGTTGCAGAAAAATACAAGCTTTCTTTGATTTTGAGAATGATGCCTTACCCTAGCCCATGCTATATTTCTTTCTATATTACAGGAAGGAGTTTACCAGCTGACCTCAATATTAGACACCCATCAACTATGTTTGCCCAGCATCCCTGGCATCTCTCCTAATGTGTATTTGTCTGGCTTCCCCAGTGTCTGTCCAGACTGGCTCAGGGTACATGCTGCCCACTGCACACCCCTGATAGTGCAAGAGCCTGCCGGATTGCATAGAGTGTGATTGGATTGATGGTGTTTCCTTAGGGATGAGCCCAATGTTCGAGTTGAACATAAGTTTGTCTCGAACAGCGAACAATTTGTGGTGTTCGCAGCAAATTCGAAAGCCGCGGAACACCCTTTAAAAGTCTATGGGAGAAATCAAAAGTGCTAATTTTAAAGGTTAATATGCAAGTTATTGTCATGAAGAGTGTTTGGGGACCTGGGTTCTGCCCCAGGGGACATGTATCAATCCAAAAAAATATTTAGTTTTAAAAACTGAAGTTTTTTTCTTTTTAATAAAGTACTTGTCCCAAACTGTCTACTGTGGTTTTTTAAATTTTTGACACTTTTTTTGTGAAATGGTAGGGGCACAGTGTACCCCGTTACCAATTCACATAGGGGTGGGCTGGGATCTGGGGGTCCCCTTTGTTAAAGGGGGCTTCCAGATTACCATAAGCCCCCCGCCCGCAAACCCCCATAACCACCCGGAAGGGTTATGGGGATGAGGCCCTTGTCTCCATCAACATGGGGACATCCTCCTCATGTTGAGGGAACGGTTGGTACGGTTCAGGAGGGAGGGAGGCTCTCTCGTCTCCCCCCCCCTTTTTTCCTGCGGTCTGCCAGGTTGCATGCTCAGATAAGGGTCTGGTATGGATTTTGAGGGGACCCCTAGGCCATTTTTTTTAATTGTCGCAGAGTTTCCCTTAATATGGAATTTGGGGGGGACCCCCACACTTTTTTTTTTTTTTTTTATTATTATGGTTTGTTGCCTTTTTTTCTCAATGACGTTTATCTGTATTGCCGGGACCTGACAATTCATTATAGCTGCGAGTAGTTTTAAATGACTTTTTTTCCTTTAGAAATTTCATTTTGTGCAGGGACTGTTCTAAACAGGGGAAAAATGCGCTATTTTACAGGCATACTATAGACACACCCCAGGTAGGAAATTTAAAGGAATATTTCACTTTATGTTTCACTTTAAGCATTATTAAAAATCACTGCTCCCGAAAAAAATGCAGTTTTTAAAACTTTTTTTTGCAGGTCCCCAAACACTTTTTATGACAATAAGTTGCATATTAACCTTTAAAATTAGCACTTTTAATTTTTTTTGTTCGTGTCCCATAGACTTTAACGATGTTCATGTGTTCGAACAAATTTTTTGCCTGTTTTGCTGTAAATCGAACCGGGTGGGGGATGGGGGTTGGGTCAGCGGTGTTCGGCTCATCGCTATGTGTTCTCCTATTATATAGTTTTGGTAAGAATAAAGGAGATTGTACAATCAGATTGCATAGTGTATGGCCACATTTATACACCTCAAATTACCTGGTTGTGCTTTCAGTGTCATTATTTGTTAACAGGCACACAAAACACAGAAGCAAGCGCACATTTTGCCAAATGAAAAAACGGGTGTCAAACGCAGCAAAAAATTACAAACCATTCTAAGAGCTACTTTGCCACGTGTAACACAGCCCATTTAAATCAACGGTCTGCCTTATGTGTGTCACTGGAAGAACGAGTCAAAAAACATGTTCTTCCATTACTCTAGGTGTAAATGGAGCCTAAAAGTGAAATTGGTATGTTTACACAAGAACAATGAGGCTCCTTTTCCAAATGTATGGCAAAAAACATTTGGATATTTTTAGTTTTTTTTACTCACCTTGAAACAGCTGTTGCTATGTGGTCCCACGAAATCTGCCTTCTTCATCACCTCGGTTCCTATCATCATTTCCGTCGGTGGTAAATGCGTGTCATCATTTCCCAGGAGTCAGTGAGCTTCCCCAAGGGCTAGAATCGCGGGACTTCCAAACAACCTGAGAGGTTGACGGCGCTGTGGTGCGGTTACAATGCTCATGCCCGAGAATGGGGCGGGACGGGCGGTGCATGATGGTTGCAGATCATCAACAGTATCCAGGAAGTAAGTGCTTGTGGGCTTCACATGCCCACAAGCAAAATGAAAACATCCGAGAACATTTTTTAAAAGTGTCTTTCTACTAAAACTCGGGAGATCAATAACGGATTTGAAAAAAGTAGGTGAATATAGATATACAATATGATTGCCTCATGAAATATATTTCTTTTAAAAATTGATTAATGTAGTTGGAGATTCGCTTTAAATGTGTAGTCAAGTATTGCCGTTTAAGGGCTTGTTGACCCACTTTTAATTAAGACAAAGAAAAAGTCTATCAGGCTGTGTACTCACCGAAGCCGAGATGCCGAGGGTGGCCCACCGTTGCGACCCGGCGCCGACCGTCCCCTGGAGTTGGGACAGGGGAGGTGAGCCCCGGGAGGCACCAGCGCCAGTGAGGTCCGGGTTGGTAGCCGGGATCCTGGTGCAGACTGGAACTGAAGCTCCTCCTGATGGTGGTGAGCAGAGCAGGCAGCGGAGGAGCCACAAGACAGGTGCAAGGCAGGTAGCAGAAGCTGTACTGAAGAACTGTGGAGCAGGTAACTGGAGGGGTACCGGTCAGGTGCAAGTGGATCAGACTGAGAACAGGTCCAGAGAGCTAGCCGAGGTTCAGGGGTTGGAGAGGTCAACAAGTCCAGAGTCAAGCCAGAAGTCAGGGATTATAGAAGACAGCGTATCCAGGAACAAGAGCCAAGGTCAACTTCAGGGCGAGAGGAGAGTCGTACGGAAGGACAACTTCCTGGCGAGAGGAGAGTCGTATGGAAATCCGGGTCAAAGGTTCAGGTAATCGGCAGAGAGTCCAAGCACAAGCTGAAGACAAACCAGCAACCTGCCATAAGACAGGGGCTGGTTTAAATAGCCTGGTCAGGCCTCTGATTGGTTCCCGGAAGGTGCGCGCCCGTGCGCGCGCCCATGTGCACGCTGCGTCGCCAGACCGCGCATGCGCGCGTGTGCGCGCCTTTCCCGCACGGGTACACGCCGGAGCGCCGCTCTATTGCGCATGTGCGAGGATCGGAAGACAGGCCTGGATCCCTGACAGTGCCCCCCCCCAAGGGGCAGGCTCCGGACGCCCAAACTGTCCATCAGCTCCGGCTGTTCCTGGTGAAAGGCACGGATTAGGCGTGGGGCATGTAGATTCTTAGAAGGTTCCCAGGAATTGTCCTCTGGTGGGTACCCCTTCCATTTGACCAGGTACTCGAGTTGCCTACCCCTCTTCCTACAACTCACGATGGCCTCCACTTCGAATTCAAGTTCACCCTCAATCTCCACTGGTGGAGGTGGGGGTTCCCCTCTTCCGCCAAAAGGGTCTGGCACAACAGGTTTAAGGAGGGAGGAGTAAAAAACAGGGTGGATCCTGTAAGAGTCCGGTAGGGCAACTTCAAAGGCCACGGCATTGATTTTCCGTCTGATCTTGAAGGGACCAATGAACCTCGGGCCAAGTTTCCGAGAAGGCACAGGTAATTTTAGGTTAGTGGTTAGAAAGCCAGACTTCCTCCCCGATTTTAAAGGCTGGGCACTCTTTTCTTCCTCTATCATAAAATTTTTTATAATCCTCTTGGGCCTGTCGCATCATCCCCTGAAGCTTTAGAAAATTTGACTGGACAGCCGTTAGATGTTCCTGAACAGCTGGGACAGGTATTTCTGGTAGATCATCCGGGAGGATGGATGTGTGAAACCCAAAGTTGGACCAGAAGGGGGTCTGATTGGTGGTGGAATGTACCGAGTTGTTGTAGGAGAACTCTGCGGATGGTAGCAGGGACGACCAATCGTCTTGAGAGGAGGAACAAAAGCATCGCAGGTATTGCTCCAAAGTTTGGTTCGTTCTCTCTGTTTGGCCGTTGCTCTGGGGGTGATAGGCCGAGGAGAGGCAGCTCTTGATTTCCAAGGCCTTACAAAGTTCTTTCCAGAATCTGGATGTAAATTGGCTGCCCCTGTCAGAGACGATACTTCTGGGAACCCCATGGAGCCTAACAACTTCCTTGAAAAAAGTCCTGGCTGTTTCTGCCGCAGAGGGAGTTCCTACCATGGGCACAAAATGGGACATTTTAGAGAGTCGGTCCACCACGACCAGGATTGAAGTAAAGCCTCCAGATGGAGGTAAGTCCACAATGAAGTCCATGGAAATTTCTGCCCATGGACGTTCCGGAATAGGTAAGGGCTTGAGCAATCCCCAGGATTTAGTATTGGGACCCTTGTTTCGTTGGCAACGAATGCATGAAGCAACATAGATTTTACAGTCCTGTCTCCACCTGGGCCACCAGAAAGACCGAGAAATCAGTTCACCCGTTTTCCGTGCCCCAAAATGTCCTGCTAACTTGTGGTCATGGAAGGTACTCAAGATCAATCGTCTGGCTTCCGTTGGTACAAAAATTTTCCCCCTTGACCATAGTAAGTCGTCGTGTTTATCCAGTGCCTCAATTTCCGGATCGGAACACTGTCTGGAAGCCGTTTTGAGAGAGTTTAACAAGTCCACTTGGGAAAGTAAAAGAAAATTCTGAGGTGACAGGATGGTACTGGGTTCTGCAGTGCAAGGGGTTTCAAGGAACATCCTGGAAAGGGCATCCGCTTTTCCATTCTTTGAGCCGGGTCGATAAGAAATATGGAAATTGAACCTTGAAAAGAAAAGCGCCCACCGAGCTTGCCTGGGTCTTAAGCGTTTTGCTGAACGTAAGTATTCGAGATTCTTGTGATCTGTGAAGATCATGATGGGATGAGCCGCCCCCTCCAGTAGGTATCTCCATTCTTCTAGGGCCACCTTAATGGCAAGCAGCTCTCTGTCCCCTACATCGTAGTTTCTCTCGGGGGCAGTTAGCTTCCGAGAGGCGTAGGCCACAGGATGTAGCAGAGCCTTCACCCCTTGTCTCTGTGATAGGATGGCCCCGGTGGCCGTCTCAGAAGCGTCTACCTCCAGGGTAAAGGGTAGAGTTGGATCCGGATGTCGTAGGACCGGAGCAGAGGAAAAGGCGGATTTAAGCTTTTCAAAGGCTTCCTGAGCTTCTGGTGACCAGTGGAAGCGACCGCCTTGTCGGGTAAGTTTAGTAATGGGTGCCACGATGGAGGAGAATCCAACGATAAATCGTCTATAGAAATTGGCAAAACCAACAAACCGCTGCACCGCCTTCTTGTCGACCGGAGCTGGCCACGCTTGGATGGCCTCTACTTTTTGCGGGTCCATGGCGACCCCACTGGTGGAGATAATAAATCCTAGAAATTGTACTGAGGCCTTCTCAAATTCACATTTTTCTGCTTTCAGGTAAAGTTTATGCTTTCTTAGTATGGCAAGAACCACTTTGACATGGCACCGGTGTAATTCAAGGGAGGCTGAAAAGATGAGAATATCATCCAAGTAGACCACCAAAAAATCATCTAGATATTCACGAAAGATGTCATTGACAAGATGTTGGAAAGTGGCTGGGGCATTGCAAAGCCCAAAGGGCATCACCAAGTACTCGAAATGTCCAAATCGAGACCTAAAGGCCGTTTTCCATTCGTCTCCGGACCTGATCCGAATGAGGTTATAGGCGCCCCTCAAATCTAGCTTGGAAAAAACTTGAGCGGACCGGAAGCGCTGAAAAAGTTCTGGAATCAGAGGCAGCGGGTACCTGTTTTTGACGGTAATTTTGTTGAGTTCACGGTAGTCAATGCAAGGCCTCAATGAGCCGTCTTTCTTCTCCACAAAGAAGATACCTGCCCCGGCTGGAGAGGAAGACCGGCGGATGAAGTTTTTTTTTAAATTTTCATCAATGTAGGCCTTGAGGGCCTTTAATTCGGTCTCGGATAATGGGAATATACGCCCGAAAGGGACCTCGGATCCAGGTAGTAAGTCAATAGGGCAATCGTATGGCCGATGAGGTGGGAGAGAGTCGGCTTGCTGTTTATCAAATGCATCCCTAAATTCAAGATAGACGGAGGGGACGTGCAGAAGGTTTTCTGGTGGGGTTGTGATAGCGGAACAGACGGTGACTGAAGGTGGAAAGCAACTCTGGGTGCAGTATGAAGATGTGAAACTGACTTCTTTCTTTAGCCAATCAATGCAGGGTTGATGCGCCTGTAACCAAGGGAGGCCCAAGATGATGGGGAATAGAGGAGACGGAATAAGATCCAGACATAGGAACTCTCGGTGGCCTGAGTCCGTGGTGGCACAGATGGGTTGAGTCTCGTGAGTAATAAGTCCGGATCGGGGCAGCGAGCCGTCGGCCAGGTGGATCTGTAACTGATGATCTTTAATGCGAAGTGGCACATAAAGTTTCTGAGCCAAGGTGGAATCTAGGAAGCAGCTGCATGCCCCTGAATCAACAATGGCTGGGAGCCGGGTTGCCCCTGCTGGTAGCTGTAGAGAAATAAAAAGCACAACATGAGTCTGAGGGAAGTTAGCAACATGAAGATTGTAGGCAGGTGGAGGCTTCGGCTTACTAGGTCTTATGGGGCAACCGCGGAGGAAGTGGCCAGCCGCTCCGCAGTACAGGCATAGATTGGCTTGGCGCCTACGCTGTCTTTCCTCTGAGGTGAGAGGCGCCCGGACAAGTCCAAGCTGCATCGGCTCAGGGTCAGGAAACGTGGAGACTGGAGAAGCCGCTGGAGGCGGAAGAGCTGGAGAGGGCCTTGGGGGTGTCCAGGTGGGACGTGCGTTTTGAAAGCGCTCAGAGCGCCGTTCTCGTAGGCGCCGGTCTAACTGGGTAGCAGCTTGGATCAGATCTTCCAGCGTGGCCCGGGTTTCAGTCCTTGCCAGCTCATCCTTGAGGCTTTCAGCGAGCCCCAGGCGGAACTGGTACTTCAGGGCGGCTTCATTCCAGCCCGTGTCGGCCGACCATTTACGGAACTTGGCCGTGTAGTCCTCCACGGGTCTTCTTCCTTGAGCCAGGTTATGGAGAACGGCTTCAGCCGTGGCTGTGCGCTGTGGGTCGTCGTATAATTTAGCCATGTGCTCAAAGAGGGAATCGATTGAGTCCAGGATGGGGCTCCTTTGCTCCATCAAACTGTGCGCCCAGGCTTGCGGCTCTTCGGCCAAAAGGGAGATCACAAACCCTACTTTTACGGGTTCAGAACAAAAAGTCCTAGGTTGAGGGCCAAATACAAGGAGCAGGCGTTCTTGAAGGCCCGATATCTTCTTCGGTCGCCCGCAAATCGCTCCGGGATGGGGACCCGGGGTTCGGGTTGAGTCATAACCACAGTCGGAGCGGGAGAGGCCTGAGACGTAGCGACCCCAGGGGATGGAGCCACGGATGGAGGTACGGCCCCAGGCAGGTTGCCTAATTGTTGGATGCGACCATCAATTTGCATGTATCCTTCCTGAAGCTTTTGGACAGCCTCGGTGAGGGCGGAGACCTGCTGGCACAGGGTCTCGAAGGGAGAGCGCACCCTGTCGGCTTCGGACATCTGGCTGGTTTGTACTATCAGGCTGTGTACTCACCGAAGCCGAGATGCCGAGGGTGGCCCACCGTTGCGACCCGGCGCCGACCGTCCCCTGGAGTTGGGACAGGGGAGGTGAGCCCCGGGAGGCACCAGCGCCAGTGAGGTCCGGGTTGGTAGCCGGGATCCTGGTGCAGACTGGAACTGAAGCTCCTCCTGATGGTGGTGAGCAGAGCAGGCAGCGGAGGAGCCACAAGACAGGTGCAAGGCAGGTAGCAGAAGCTGTACTGAAGAACTGTGGAGCAGGTAACTGGAGGGGTACCGGTCAGGTGCAAGTGGATCAGACTGAGAACAGGTCCAGAGAGCTAGCCGAGGTTCAGGGGTTGGAGAGGTCAACAAGTCCAGAGTCAAGCCAGAAGTCAGGGATTATAGAAGACAGCGTATCCAGGAACAAGAGCCAAGGTCAACTTCAGGGCGAGAGGAGAGTCGTACGGAAGGACAACTTTCTGGCGAGAGGAGAGTCGTATGGAAATCCGGGTCAAAGGTTCAGGTAATCGGCAGAGAGTCCAAGCACAAGCTGAAGACAAACCAGCAACCTGCCATAAGACAGGGGCTGGTTTAAATAGCCTGGTCAGGCCTCTGATTGGTTCCCGGAAGGTGCGCGCCCGTGCGCGCGCCCATGTGCACGCTGCGTCGCCAGACAGCGCATGCGCGCGTGTGCGCGCCTTTCCCGCACGGGTACACGCCGGAGCGCCGCTCTATTGCGCATGTGCGAGGATCGGAAGACAGGCCTGGATCCCTGACAAAGTCCATACTAGGGTTGTCCCGATACCAGTATCGGTATCGGGACCGATACAGAGTATTTGCGGGAGTACTTGTACTCCCGCAAATACCCCTGATACCTAAATAGAACACTCCCCCCCCGCCGCTGCCGCCGCCGCCGCCGCCACATCGAAAGCAGCCGCATCGAAAGCCGCCGCATGGGTTAAACGGCGTGCGGGAACATCACAGCTTTTATTTGAATAGCTGTAGTGTTTCCGCTGCGTATAGACACTCCCCCTTGCTCAGGATTGGATGGGTGATCGTGATCTGTCCAATCCCGAGCAAGGGGGAGTGTCTATACGCGCGGGCAAAACAGCTATTCAAATGAATGCTGTGATGTTCTCCGTACAGCGGCGGGCGGCTTTCGGCGGCTAGGTATTGGGGGCATGGCTGGAGGCACATGGCTGGAGGGACATGGCTAGAGGGACATGGCTAGAGGGACATGGCTGCATATGTGGGGGACATGGCTGGGGGGAAATGGTTGCATATGTGGGGGACATGGCTGGAGGAACATGGCTGCATATGTGGGGGACATGGCTGGAGGGAAATGGCTACATATGTGGGGGACATGGCTGGAGGGACGTGGCTGCATATGTGGGGGACATGGCTGGAGGGACATGGCTGCATATGTGGGGGACATGGCTGGAGGGACATGGCTGCATATGTGGGGGACATGGCTGGAGGGACATGGCTGCATATGTGGGGGACATGGCTGGAGGGACATGGCTGCATATGTGGGGGACTCGGCTGGAGGGACATGGCTGCATATGTGGGGGACATGGCTACATATGTGGGGGACATGGCTGCATATGTGGGGGACATGGCTGGAGGGACATGGCTGCATATGTGGGGACATGGCTGGAGGGACATGGCTGCATATGTGGGGGACATGGCTGGAGGGACATGGGTGCATATGTGGCGGACATGGCTGGAGCGACATGGCTGCATATGTGGGGGACATGGCTGCATATGTGGGGGACATGGCTGCATTTGGGGACACATTTAAAAAAAGTATCGGTATTCGGTATCGGCGACTACTTGAAAAAAAGTATCGGTACGTGTACTCGGTCCTAAACAAGTGGTATCGGGACAACCCTAGTCCATACAATGTAGGTTTGCTATGCAGGGGGTTTCCACCATTAACACAAATTAAATAACATGCCTCCTGGCTCACTCTAGCACAGAAATATCCAGCTTTCTGGCTTACACCTACAGCAGTTCTGCTCAAGCCTTCCACTTCAGGCCCTAGTCTGCCTTCCACAGACCCTTTTCTCACTTCAACTAGCTTGCAGTACTTTGCTGCTCTGGCCCCTCAGGCTTGGGTCTCTGTTTTTTCCAGTGCACACTTGCACTTATTCCTTGCATACACCTGGATTTATTGGGAGGGGGGAGCCCAGAACCCTGGTCCTCACTCTACAAAATAACCCGCACACACCTGAACAATCATTGTGCCAGCTACTGCCAAAACCTGGTCTCAAGTTTAGAGATTTCTTCCCACCCAGATCACTGCAAAATCGCTGGACTCCAGGTCCCAAACCAAGTCTTATAAACCACTGAGAAAACTGAAAACACACAGTTTCCTCCAAATTGAACAAGCACCCTGGAGCCCCTCAACCTGCCTTTGTCACGATCAGGCGTCAGGCTCAGAGGCCAGTAGCAATAGCAGTTGAAGACAGGTGTACAGACAGTCACTTCTGGCAGATGACACAGGGTCACCTGAGGTGCGGAGTCTAAGCGCTAACCAGTGTTCACCAGAGCTCCTGATGGTGTAGATAGATTTTGCTGCGTGTTAGCACCAGGTTGCAGTCCTCAGGATCGCTCCACCAGGAGGTGAGCAAGCTGGGGTACAATATCAGATAAGCAGATAAGGATGAAACAGTAGCGTGGTCAGTAAACAAGCCAATGGGTCAATCACGAGTGGCTGCAGGTTGGGATCAAGCAGAAGAGTAGTCAAAGAACAGGCCGAGGGTCAAACACAGGCGGTTGCAGATACAAATGGCAGCAGAGCAGACCAATCGGAAGGCACAATAACCTGGCAAAAAGGAAGTGCTGAGATAAGGCTTATATAGGAAGTTCATGGGAGGAGCAAGTGGTTCAAGGTTCAAGGCAATCAAGACACCAAGCAGAGTAGTCTAATGCCGCGTACACACGATCGGTCCATCCGATGAGAGCGGTCTGATGGACCGTTTTCATCGGTTTTCAATGGTCAGTCGTGCCTACACACCATCGGTTAAAAAAACGATCGTGTCAGAACGCGGGGACGTAAAACACAACGACGTGCTGAAAAAAATGAAGTTCAATGCTTCCAAGCATGCGTCGACTTGATTCTGAGCATGCGTGTATTTTTAACCGATGGTCGTGCCTACTAACGATCGGTTTTGTTCTATCGGTTAGGAATCCATTGGTTAAATTCAAAACAAGTTTGCTTTTTTTTAACCGATGGCGGCCACACACATTCTGTTTTGACCGATGAAAACGGTCCATCAGACCGTTCTCATCGGTTTGACCGATCGTGTGTACGCGGCATAATGGATCATATAGGTTTATCCAGCAGATGAGGCAGGGAACTGTCCAGCATCTCGGATAGCTCAGTGGGAAAAGAGATTTAATCTCCAAATACAGAAAGGTTTCTTCACAGTAAGAGCTGTGAAAATGTGAAACAAACTCCCTCCAGAGGTGGTTCTGGCCCACATCTGTGGCTCTTTAACCATGTGATCGGTTGTGTCCAATGACAGCCGGTCACATGTAAACAAGGAAATGCCAGTAATCGGCTCTCCTCGCCTCACACTGACAGAGTCTGTGGCAAGGAGAGCGAATCAACAGCATCTCCATACAGGGGGACATCTAGGAATGTAATCGGTGCCCTGATTACAGTATAGAAATGTAGTGTCACCAGCAGTCAGTGCCCATTAGCAATGCCAGTCAGTGCTGGCTATCAGTGCGGCCTATCAGTGCTGTCCATCACTGCTGTCGATCAATGCCCATCAGTGTCGCCCATCAGTGCCACCCATCAATGACCATCAGTACTGCCTATCCATGCCGCCTATCAGTGCCCACCAGGGTCACCTATTAGTGCCAATCAGTGCCACCTATCAGTGCTCATCAGTGTCCATAAGTGCGGAATATTAGTGCCTCATCAGTGCCACCTAATCAGTGCCCATAAGTGCCATCTCATCAATGCCCACCGGTTAAGCCTATCAGTGCCCATCAGCGCACATCAGTGAAGGCAAAAAATTACTTAGTTACAACGGCAGTGATTAAATATCACCAAAATAAAGCTCTATTTGTGTGAAGAATGTTATAAAAAATGTGTTTGGGTACAGTGTAGCTGAAGCATGACTGTGCAATTGTCATTCAAAGTGCGACAGCGCTAAAAGCTGAAAAATGGCCTAGGCAGGAAGGGGGGTAAGTGCCCTGTAGGCAAGTGGTTAATATTGTTTTAATACAGATTCCTGCAATACTTACTTTTCTTCAATGGTCAAATGTCTCTAGCCAGCGCAGACATCTTTTAGCTAACTTTTTTTCTGGTACCAGGTCATGGCCATCTTCAATGGTTGGAGCAGAAGAACATCATGTGCCAGGTTCAGGCATCTCGGGAACACAGACTCTGTCCAGGAATGCAAACATTTGCGCAGCACAGTGTACATTTTAAAGAAGACCATGAGCAGGCAGGTGTGATTATTTTATGTCTCTTCTGCAATTAAGAGCCTGCCCGCTAGCAGTTTTTGAAATGGAGACTTTAGTTTTTACTTCAAATGATGGATTTAATTCTATAGTCACAGCATTAACCTTCTTTTTTTAACATCAGCATTGTTCAGAAGATAGGCTCTGTGAAATGTGTGACACAGCAGTGCCTACTCACAGCGCATAGTAAATACATGGAAAAAATCAGAGAGGGAAGCACTCACATTGCCACATCCGTGTATATTAGAGGGGAAACAAAAAGAATGGTGCTACTTACTTACTGTTTACTTTTGTGACATGTATTTGCTATGGAAACTAAAAGAATGGTGCTCCAAAGAGTCACCATTGGGTCAGTCTTTTCAGGCAGGAAAAACAATGTGGAAGTTTAAAAAAAATTAAAAAAAAATGTATTAAGAAAAGTACATAGTGGTCACAAAAATGTTCACAAGTTAAAACATAAGGTGCCACAGTTGATACGGTAAGCCCCGATGCGTTTCACCCATGAGGCTTCTTCAGGATACGATCAGGGTTCAGAGAGGTAACAAATATAGAGAGAACACGTCTCACTGTCTGAAACTAAATGCATTTGAGTTACATATATCACGTCATCGGAGCACCGTTCTTTTTGTTTCCATAGCAAATACATGTCACAGAAGTAAACAGTAAGTACGTTTTCAAACTCCACTATCATTCAGAGTAATAGGAGTAGGCTAGAAATATTTTAAGTACATGGAAATTAATATATAATTTTATATTTTGACCAAAGATATACCTTAAGGCTCCATGCACACTGAAGCTGATAAAAGCTATACAAAAAACGCCAGTAGCTTTCCATTTTTTTTTTTAGCATTTTTGCAATAGCTGTAATCAGCGTTTTTCACTGTAGCTTTTATCAGCTTTTTTTTTTTTGTAATGGATAAAAATATGCTAAAAACACTGGCGCCGGCATTTTTTCACGGCAAAAAACTGCACTTTGAACAAAAATTTTGGGCGTTCAGAAAAAAGCCAATAAACTCCAAAGCTCATTAACACTGAAAAACGCCCAGGTGTGCATGGGCACATAGGCTAACATAGAGTTCAGTTTATGGGCTTTAAAAAAAAAAATGCCAAAACGCCAATAAACTGCAGTTTATCAGCTTCCTAATGATATCTAACATTTGTTTTTTTTTGTCTTTAAAAACAAACATGTCATACTTACTTCCTCCTTCTAGGGTCCCTCAGCAACTAGTCTTGTATCTGCCCCCTTCTGTAGTATACTGCAGGCAGTCTGTAGTGGGTGAGGCCTACTAGGCCCCTCCCCAATCTGCCTCTGCACAGGCATTGTACAGCACAGCGCAATGTCACTGCTACTTTTACAAGGTAATATATGGGTTTACAAAGGTATTAGGTTCACACAAAGTAGATTTACATCCTTTGTCACTATCAAGGAATATGGACCAGATTCACAGACAGCAGGCGCACATTACGCCGCCGTAGCGTATCCCCTGTACGCTACGTCAACACAGCGCAGAGGGAAAAGCATGGAATTCAGGAAGCCAGTGCTCCCAACGCTGTGTCGGCGTTGTAACGGCTACCCAAGTAGGGAGAGGGTATCAGCCGTTGGAGACGTCCTTTTCCCTGGCAAGTTGCTATGCAAGTAAGTCCAGTATAAGCTCATCCACGAGCCAAAGGGAGAGTCAGGTCCAGTTGTAAGAAACAGAAGAAATATCCCATCGCATGCCCTCCTAAGAACGAGACGGTGCTACGTTTGGAAGGGTAAAGTATCTCAGCTTTAGTGGTACATTTCTTGGTTTATATCTTAGTTACAAACTGGTGAGTACTCAAGGAACAATGAAAGTCTCCGCCCCCTCCCTCCACAGGGGGGCCCCAAGTTAGACACACTGTCACCAGGCTAAAAGAAACCACATTTCTTTCTCAATAGACTTCAATCACAGATAATCCCATCAGTAGATAAGCATTTTGGCACCGCAAAGCCTGACAAGTTCTTCTGAACACAAATGACATGCTAATTCAATACACGGACAGGAGACTGTTAATTGGTAATACAATACACAAAAGAGAGAAGAGACATTTATGCCGCGTACACACGATCACTTTTTGTGATGAAAAAAAACGTAATTTTATCTGACGAAACAAAACGACGTTTTTCAAACTTCATTTTCAAAAAACGACTTTGCATACACACCATCGTTTTTCCACAATGCTCTTGCAAAGCGCAGTTACGTAAGACACTTTCGACAGCACTCTGTTCCATTGAAGCTCCCATCACATAACTTGCTTCTAAGCATGCGCGGGTTTAAAAACGTTGTTTTAAACAACGTTTTGCCCACACACAGTCACTTTTTATGACACAAAAAACGACATTTTGAAAAACGACACAAAAAATTCAAGCATGTTGGAATTTTTTTTTTGGTCGTTTTTTTGAAGACATAAAACAACGTTTTGCCCACACACGATCATTTTAAATGACGTTTTTTAAAACGTCGTTTTTTTTCATCACAAAAAGTGATCGTGTGTACGGGGCATTAGAATTCAGCAGTGAAAGAGTCACTCTACAATTAACCTTCTAAACTCAGAACTAACAAACCCAAAACAGCCCTCCAGATATCTCAGGATATAATGTGGATAAAACATATCTCAGGTAGTCCCAGATATCATTCATCCTATTGTAACACGTTCTTCAGTTCTTTGTATGTCCCACTGCATGATTTATTATAGATGTACAGGCAAAATACATAGTTCCGTTACACTGCTCCCCTTTTGTGGAACACTCCGGCAGACCCGGATTGATCCTTTTCGGGTCAACTTGGGGATGTCCGGTCTGCTGTTAGGGTAAAAGTTCCGTTTGCCTGGACAGTCCATCGGCATTGCCATTAAATCTGCCAGGTTGGTAGCTGAAGGTGAAGGTGAATAATGGAATTCAGTTCTGGAACAGTCACTTGCTTTGCTCTCTCAATGGCTCCCAAAACCTGTTGCTGATGCTCTTGGGAGAGATAAGGCACAACCTGGGCGTAAATCCCATTTAACCTTCTGACAATTTCAGCCTGTTTGTGCATTTCAATGTTCAAGCCACGGGACATCTCATAATACATGACGTAGTGTCGTTGCATCTCCGATTTCTCACTGGCCAACTTGTCACATTCCCATTTTAGACTGTGATATTGGGCCGGATCTACAGTACATGTCGGGGAAGGTAGTCTTACCCGGGTCTCACCAGCAAGCGAGTTGGTTCCCGCAATGTGGGTTGGGGCACAGGTAGTCACGGTGTGGACTTCAACGGGGCACATTGGGGCGTACGCAGAAACAAGGGGGGCCAAATCATTCCCCAGTAGTACATCTGCTGGTAAATCCTTCATCACCCCCACATTCACATGTCCCGAACCCACCCCCCAATCCAGGTGAACCCGGGCAACGGGTAGCCGGAAGACGGTGCCTCCTGCTACTCTTACGGCTACGGTGTCTCCGGTGTGCTGGCTCTCTGGGATGAGTTTCTTCTGTAGCAGTGTCATCGTGGCCCCAGTATCGCGTAGCCCGTTGGCTGCCTTTCCATTGACCCAGACAGTCTGCCTGTGTTGCTGCCTGTTGTCCTGGTTAGCTGCTTGTATCAGATCTGCCTCGTGCAGAACACCCCAATATTCTACCTCCCCAACGCCGTGGGCCGCAGGCATGGATGTGTGGGGGTTCCCCCTTTCTGGCTGTCTCCATGACTCTGACTGCCTGGGTGGATTAATGAACAGTCTGACTTTTTGTGCCCTGGTTGTTTTTGAATCAGAGCGATAGTAGCCTCGGTATCTCTTAGGCCTTGTGCTACTTGTCCATTCACCCGTACCTCCTGACGGTGATGCTGACGGTTATCTGGAGAGGCCGCTTGTATTGGGTCTGCCTCATACAAAATTCCCAGACATTCCTCAGGGCCCACCTCGGTTTCTAGGCAGTGGGCCGCAGAGGGCCGTGATGAAGTGACCTCTGTGTTGGATGTTGGGCGTCTCCAGTTGTTTCTTGTAGCTCTCAAAGGACAAAAACTAGCAATATGTCCCGTGTTGCTGCAGTGATGGCACGTCACCCTAGACGAATCCCGGGGGTAGTTGTTGGGTTCCTGAGGACGTGGTGGTCCTGGTGGGACTGGGGCCCGAAACTCTGGGCGTGAGGTGCTGGTTGGAGTACACGGTTCTACCTTATGAGCCAGCCGTGTAGTACACTGGCTTACTTTCCTTGTTTCCGCGTACTCATCTGCTAGCCGCGCCGCCTCGTTTAAGTTAGCGGGGCGGCGATCTCGTACCCAGTCCTGTATGTCTGTGGCCAGGTCTTGGAAGAAATGTTCCATTAGGAATAGCTGCAATACTTTCTCCCCAGTGTTGGCCTTGCACCCTTGGACCCAATGGGATGCCACCCTTTGTAACTGGCTGGCCCATTCCATGTGGGAGTCCACAGCCTTCTTCTTGGATTCCCGGAAGTGACGGCGGTAGGTTTCTGGGGTTACGGCATATCGGGTTAACAGCGCCTTTTTCACTTGCTGATATTGTAAAATATCCCCTGGAGCAAGTCTGTTACTGGAACTCCTACCACGACTCTCCAATAAATCTTTTAGTGTGGTTCTTTTCAGCCTGACATACTGAGACTCCATTCAGAACTTGCTCCTTGGATAAAAGGACCATCCCACCGCTGTCAACCAATGTAACGGCTACCCAAGTAGGGAGAGGGTATCAGCCGTTGGAGACGTCCTTTTCCCTGGCAAGTTGCTATGCAAGTAATTCCAGTATAAGCTCATCCACGGGCCAAAGGGAGAGTCAGGACCAGTTGTAAGAAACAGAAGAAATATCCCATTGCATGCCCTCCTAAGAACGAGACGGTGCTACGTTTGGAAGGGTAAAGTATCTCAGCTTTAATAGTACATTTCTTGGTTTATATCTTAGTTACAAACTGGTGAGTACTCAAGGAACAATGAAAGTCTCCGCCCCCTCCCTCCACAGGGGGCCCCAAGTTAGACACACTGGCACCAGGCTAAAAGAAACCACATTTCTTTCTCAATAGACTTCAATCACAGATAATGCCATCAGTAGATAAGCATTTCGGCACCGCAAAGCCTGACAAGTTCTTCTGAACACAAATGACATGCTAATTCAATACACAGACAGGAGACTGTTAATTGGTAATACAATACACAAAAGAGAGAAGAGACAGGGCCGGTGCAAGGATTTCTGCCTACACAAGCGAAGCGCCATTTTGGCGAACGCCCCCCCCCCCCCCCCCAACGGCCACCCACCTCCCTTGCAAAAATGTTTCTTTCAATAATTTTTTTATATAAAAAAACACACTAATTTGTGCTTTTGTTAAGTGCATTTTTATTAACGATTTAACAAAATAAGTTATACAGCTATAAAACAAATTTTTTACCAATAAGTGCAGGAAATAGTGCAAACAGACTTGTAAAAGTGCAGGAAATAGTAGACCTGCCCCATTACATGACCAGACTGTGCCCCATTACATGCCAGACCTGCCCCATTACATGACCAGACTGTGCCCCATTACATGCCAGACCTGCCCCATTACATGCCAGACCTGCCCCATTACATGCCCAGACCTGCCCCATTACATGCCCAGACCTGCCCAATTACATGACCAGACTGTGCCCCATTACATGCCAGACCTGCCCCATTACATGACCAGACTGTGCCCCATTACATGCCAGACCTGCCCCATTACATGCCAGACCTGCCCCATTACATGACCAGACTGTGCCCCATTACATGACCAGACTGTGCCCCATTACATGACCAGACTGTGCCCCATTACATGCCAGACCTGCCCCATTACATGCCAGACCTGCCCCATTACATGACCAGACTGTGCCCCATTACATGCCAGACCTGCCCCATTACATGACCAGACTGTGCCCCATTACATGACCAGACTGTGCCCCATTACATGCCAGACTGTGCCCCATTACATGCCAGACCTGCCCCATTACATGACCAGACTGTGCCCCATTACATGACCAGACTGTGCCCCATTACATGCCAGACCTGCCCCATTACATGCCAGACCTGCCCCATTACATGACCAGACTGTGCCCCATTACATGCCAGACCTGCCCCATTACATGACCAGACTGTGCCCCATTACATAACCAGACTGTGCCCCATTACATGCCAGACTGTGCCCCATCACATGCCAGACCTGCCCCATTACATGCCAGACCTGCCCCATTACATGACCAGACTGTGCCCCATTACATGCCAGACCTGCCCCATTACATGCCAGACCTGCCCCCATTACATGACCAGACTGTGCCCCATTACATGACCAGACTGTGCCCCATTACATGACCAGACTGTGCCCCATTACATGCCAGACTGTGTCCCATTACATGCCAGACCTGCCCCATTACATGACCAGACTGTGCCCCATTACATGCCAGACCTGCCCCATTACATGCCAGACCTGCCCCATTACATGACCAGACTGTGCCCCATTACATGACCAGACTGTGTCCCATTACATGACCAGACTGTGCCCCATTACATGACCAGACTGTGCCCCATTACATGCCAGACTGTGCCCCATTACATGCCAGACCTGCCCTATTACATGACCAGACTGTGCCCCATTACATGCCATACCTGCCCCATTACATGACCAGACTGTGCCCCATTACATAACCAGACTGTGCCCCATTACATGCCAGACTGTGCCCCATTACATGCCAGACCTGACCCATTACATGTCAGACCTGCCCCATTACATGACCAGACTGTGCCCCATTACATGCCAGACCTGCCCCATTACATGCCAGACCTGCCCCATTACATTACCAGACTGTGCCCCATTACATGCCAGACCTGCCTCATTACATGACCAGACTGTGCCCCATTACATGACCAGACTGTGCCCCATTACATGACCAGACTGTGCCCCATTACATGCCAGACCTGCCCCATTACATGACCAGACTGTGCCCCATTACATGCCAGACTGTGCCCCATTACATGCCAGACTGTGCCCCATTACATGCCAGACTATGCCCCATTACATGTCAGACCTGCCCCATTACATGACCAGACTGTGCCCCATTACATGCCAGACCTGCCCCATTACATGCCAGACCTGCCCCATTACATGCCCAGACTGTGCCCCATTACATGACCAGACTGTGCCCCATTACATGACCAGACTGTGCCCCATTACATGACCAGACTGTGCCCCATTACATGCCACACTGTGCCCCATTACATGCCAGACCTGCCCCATTACATGCCAGACCTGCCCCATTACATGACCAGACTGTGCCCCATTACATGCCCCATTACCAGACCTGCCCCATTACATGACCAGACTGTGCCCCATTATATGCCAGCCCCATTACATCTGCCCCATTACATGCCAGACCTGCCCCATTACATGACCAGACTGTGCCCCATTACATGCCAGACTGTGCCCCATTACATGCCAGACCTGCCCCATTACATGACCAGACTGTGCCCCATTACATGCCAGACCTGCCCCATTACATGCCAGACCTGCCCCATTACATGCCCCATTACACCAGACTGTGCCCCATTACATGCCAGACCTGCCCCATTACATGCCAGAACTGCCCCATTACATGCCCCATTACACCAGCCCCATTACTGTGCCCCATTACATGACCAGACTGTGCCCCATTACATGCCAGACTGTGCCCCATTACATGCCAGACCTGCCCCATTACATGCCAGACCTGCCCCATTACATGACCAGACTGTGCCCCATTACATGCCAGACCTGCCCCATTACATGCCAGACCTGCCCCATTACATGACCAGATTGTGCCCCATTACATGACCAGACTGTGCCCCATTACATGCCACACTGTGCCCCATTACATGCCAGACCTGCCCCATTACATGCCAGACCTGCCCCATTACATGACCAGACTGTGCCCCATTACATGCCAGACCTGCCCCATTACATGACCAGACTGTGCCCCATTATATGCCAGATCTGCCCCATTACATGCCAGACCTGCCCCATTACATGACCAGACTGTGCCCCATTACATGCCAGACTGTGCCCCATTACATGCCAGACCTGCCCCATTACATGACCAGACTGTGCCCCATTACATGCCAGACCTGCCCCATTACATGCCAGACCTGCCCCATTACATGACCAGACTGTGCCCCATTACATGCCAGACCTGCCCCATTACATGCCAGAACTGCCCCATTACATGACCAGACTGTGCCCCATTACATGACCAGACTGTGCCCCATTACATGCCAGACTGTGCCCCATTACATGCCAGACCTGCCCCATTACATGCCAGACCTGCCCCATTAAATGACCAGACTGTGCCCCATTACATGCCAGACCTGCCCCATTACATGCCAGACCTGCCCCATTACATGACCAGACTGTGCCCCATTACATGACCAGACTGTGCCCCATTACATGACCAGACTGTGCCCCATTACATGCCAGACTGTGCCCATTACATGCCAGACCTGCCCCATTACATGACCAGACTGTGCCCCATTACATGCCAGACCTGCCCCATTACATGCCAGACCTGCCCCATTACATGACCAGACTGTGCCCCATTACATGACCAGACTGTGTCCCATTACATGACCAGACTGTGCCCCATTACATGACCAGACTGTGCCCCATTACATGCCAGACTGTGCCCCATTACATGCCAGACCTGCCCTATTACATGACCAGACTGTGCCCCATTACATGCCAGACCTGCCCCATTACATGACCAGACTGTGCCCCATTACATAACCAGACTGTGCCCCATTACATGCCAGACTGTGCCCCATTACATGCCAGACCTGCCCCATTACATTACCAGACTGTGCCCCATTACATGCCAGACCTGCCTCATTACATGACCAGACTGTGCCCCATTACATGACCAGACTGTGCCCCATTACATGACCAGACTGTGCCCCATTACATGCCAGACTGTGCCCCATTACATGCCAGACCTGCCCCATTACATGACCAGACTGTGCCCCATTACATGCCAGACTGTGCCCCATTACATGCCAGACCTGACCCATTACATGTCAGACCTGCCCCATTACATGACCAGACTGTGCCCCATTACATGCCAGACCTGCCCCATTACATGCCAGACCTGCCCCATTACATGCCCAGACTGTGCCCCATTACATGACCAGACTGTGCCCCATTACATGACAAGACTGTGCCCCATTACATGACCAGACTGTGCCCCATAACATGCCACACTGTGCCCCATTACATGCCAGACCTGCCCCATTACATGCCAGACCTGCCCCATTACATGCCAGACCTGCCCCATTACATGACCAGACTGTGCCCCATTACATGACAAGACTGTGCCCCATTACATGACCAGACTGTGCCCCATAACATGCCACACTGTGCCCCATTACATGCCAGACCTGCCCCATTACATGCCAGATCTGCCCCATTACATGACCAGACCGTGCCCCATTACATGACCAGACCGTGCCCCATTACATGACCAGACCGTGCCCCATTACATGACCAGACCTGCCCCATTACATGACCAGACCGTGCCCTTACCTTATTCCATGCGAATCGCGGCCGTGTAACCTCACAGCTTACCTTACCAGAATCGCGGCCGTACGATTTTTCAAAAGCCGCGCCTCCGACGTCTTCTGTTCCGTGATAGGCGGAACATTCAGCTTCCCATGAGGCACTGTGTTCAGTGTCCGCCTATCACGGAGGCCCTCTCGTCCTGTGTTTGGTGTCCGCCTATCGGACGAGAGGGCCTCCGTGATAGGCGGACACCAAACACAGGACGAGAGGGCCTCCGTGATAGGCGAACACTGAACACAGTGCCTCATGGGAAGCTGAATGTTCCGCCTATCACGGAACAGAAGACGTCGGAGGCGCGGCTTTTGAAAAATCGTACTGCCGCGATTCTGGTAAGGTCATTTTTTCGCCCCATCCCAGGCTGCGGACCTGCCCGCCCCAAGCGGCCGCTTGTTCCGCCTGGTGGTTGCGCCGGCCCTGAGAAGAGACATTTAGAATTCAGCAGTGAAAGAGTCACTCTACAATTAACCTTCTAAACTCAGAACTAACAAACCCAAAACAGGCCTCCAGATATCTCAGAATATAATGTGGATAATCCATATCTCAGGTAGTCCCAGATATCATTCATCCTATTGTAACACGTCCTTCAGTTCTTTGTATGTCCCACTGCATGATTTATTATAGATGTACAGGCAAAATACATAGTTCCGTTACAGGCGTGGCATAGGTTTTGAAGGCGCAGGCCGGCGTAGGTGGAAGTGGGTGTGACCCCATGCAAATGATGGTCCGAGTGTGGTGCAGTGTTTTACGCCCGGCGTATCCTAAACGACGCATACACCGTGACGTGGACGCATGCACAGCACCCCTATGCGCATGCTCACAACCACGTCGGCGCAACTACACCGGCCTCCTGGCCTACGCCGAGAACATAAATACGTCCGTCCAGCGCAAAAGTACGCCCACTTGTTTCCTGCTGCAGACCTGTGCCAAGATGTCCGATCCTGAGACTGAGAGGGAGAGGAGGAAGAAAAAAAAAATCGGCTGAGGAGAGGGCGATCCTGACCTCTGCCATTTCGAAATACGATGCCTTCCTCCATGGTGCACAGAGCAGGAATACCAGCAAGGCCAGGAAGCAGAAGATCCTCCAAAAGATCACCCTGGATGTCAATGATCTTGGACACAACAGGTTGATCATACCCAGGCCATATCGGACTGCCTGCAGGACGTGAATGCGAACTGTGCAGCCATGGCTATAAGCCTCTGCGAACAAAGCCAGACCCTCAATGCCATGCATCACCAGATGTTAGAAGGGGGTCCCTCGTCATCTGGGGACGTGCAGGCCACCCAGGACCGTCCTCCAGTAAGGGAATGCCATGTCGGACAATGGCACGATCCCTATATTTGTATTTTTTTTTGTCACTGCACACGGTCAGACAGTAAGTGCAGGCTACAGTGTGACTGGATACCAGTTTGCAGGGGCAGGGTTTGCCCGGTGCTGCTACAGTGTGACTGGTGTGTGAGTGTGTATGTGTGTGTGACATTCCTGCCAGCAAGGCGTGTCACCTTGGCTCGTCAGGGAGAGGTTATCCCCACGACCGTGTGAATGTGGTATGAATGGACAGCAACATCATTGGGGCCTTGGTGTGGCATTGCTGCTCCCAAGTCCTGTGTGGTGGACTTGGGTTAAACCAATGTGAGGTGGATGTGGTGTGTGTGAGCTAGGGACCACAGTGGTGTGCATGCATGCATTGTCCGTGTGCCATGATGAATGTGTGTGTGTTTAACGTGCAATGTTGGCATACAGATGTGTTGTCCTGCAAGTGTGGTTGCTCAGCTCGTCCGTAACAGTGCTGATGCAGCTGCTCTCCAGCTGACCTGTGGACGTCTGTTGCTGAGTTACACCTCCTTTATGGGGAATAACTTTGCGCCGGACGGACAACTTACGCGCGCCCAGCGTAGCATGCGCCGGGCGCACGCACTTCGTGAATCGCTGTATTTCCCTCATTTGCATATTTGAATGCCTAATCAATGGGAAAAGCACCATGCGTCCAGCCCATATTTGCGCCCACGCTACGCCGGCGTGTGCAAGATAGGTCGGCGTAGGGTGGCCAGTTTTTAGGCGTATCTTGGTTTGTGACTCTGGCGCACACATATGCTGGCGCACATTGGCGTAACGTGATTTACGTCGCCGTAAGTGCTTTGTGAATCCAGGCCTATGTATTTAACCACCCACAGTACATTTACTGCAGGTGAGCGCCATGGCTGGATCATGTACTTTTAGTCTGGGTTCACATATGTGCGGCTGGGGTTTGCAGTCTGGTTCCGGTGCGTTCCTGTTCACCGGTTTGGGTGTTATTCAGGTGCAAATTTTTGCCTGAATTCGCATCTGAACTTGACCCAAAAATGCACAGGACCTGGATATGTGTGAACCGGCACCATTAAGAGCCAGTCCCATTCACATGTAATGCTAAAACTAAATCCAATTTGCATATATGTGAACCCAGCCTTATTCGTGGCTATTCTTTTTAGGAGGTATTGTCACCCATTGTGGGTGGGCAGTGTGATTCAGGACTATAATGGACTGTTGGTTGAGCTGTAGTCTCGATGGCTGAGCTTTGCTGTTTGCTATTTTTTTCATATATTATTGGTTTGTTAATATTTATACAAGTTTTCAAAGAAGTTTATTTTTCAAAAAAAAATATGTTTCAGCTTTAACCCCAAGGGCAACCACCTAATATTGTTTTGCAGAGATGTTTGTTTGTTGTTTCATTTCTTTAACACCTTTTATTTCAGAGGATTTATTGAAAAAAGGGTGCTTACAGGATCTGCAATCCCATGTATGTAACAATTTTTTTTCTGTACACACGGTCGTTTTTTGCGATGAAAAAAAACGTCATTTTTTAAAACGTCATTTAAATTGATCGTGTGTGGGCAAAACGTCGTTTTTTGTCTTAAAAAAAACGACCAAAAAAATTTTCCAACATGCTTGAATTTTTTGTGTCGTTTTTCAAAACGTTGTTTTTTGTTTCACAAAAAGTCACCGTGTGTAGCAAAAACGTCGTTCAAAACGACGTTTTTCAACCCGCGCATGCCCAGAAGCTAGTTATGAAGCGAGCTTCAATGGAAAAGAGTGGTGAACGTAACCTCGCTTTTTGTGAAAAAACGATGGTGTGTATGCAAAATTGTCTTTGAAAAGTGACGTTTCAAAAACGTCGTTTTTTACTTCACAGAAAACGTCGTTTTTTTTTCATCGCAAAAAACGACCATGTGTACGCGGCATTAGGCTGCATTCACACTACAGCGTTTTGAATCGTGGGCAGATTTTCCGCAAATGACAAATCGCAGAACTCGCATTTGAGATGCCATTGAATTGAATGACACCACAAATCGCGGTGCAGTTCTGCCGCGATTGTCGCGTGGTAACACATATCCCGCAATCGCGGCAATTCACATTGCGGGAAGCATGTCGCCCAAAAAAAAGTTCCGGAGCTTCTTTTGGGCGACATGCTTTCTGCGATTCGGATTTACGCGATTGCAGCACGCTTTATTGCGTGACAATCGTGGTAGACCCACGCCGCAATTTGAGGTGTCATTCAAATGAATGGCATCTCAAATGCTCAGCCATCCCTGCAATACCTTGTGCAATACTCTGCAATACCCCCGCGCAATATCCCTGCGCAATACCCTGCAATACCCCTGCGCAATAGTCTGCAATACCCCCTGCGCAATACTCTGCAATACCCCCTGCGCAATACTCTGCAATACCCCCCGCACAATACTCCGCAATACCCCCCGCACAATACTCTGCAATACCCCTCGCACAATACTCCGCAATACCCCCGCACAATACTCTGCAATACCCCCGCACAATACTCTGCAATACCCCCTGCACAATACTCCGCAATACCCCCCGCACAATACTCTGCAATACCCCTCGCACAATACTCCGCAATACCCCCGCACAATACTCTGCAATACCCCCGCACAATACTCTGCAATACCCCCTGCACAATACTCCGCAATACCCCCGCACAATACTCTGCAATACCCCCGCACAATACTCTGCAATACCCCCTGCACAATACTCCGCAATA
Organism: Rana kukunoris; assembly: GCA_029574335.1. Taxonomy (NCBI): domain Eukaryota; kingdom Metazoa; phylum Chordata; class Amphibia; order Anura; family Ranidae; genus Rana; species Rana kukunoris. Next base: position 223,550,590 of record CM056053.1, on the reverse strand, counting down.
CCCCCCGCACAATACTCTGCAATACCCCTCGCACAATACTCCGCAATACCCCCGCACAATACTCTGCAATACCCCCGCACAATACTCTGCAATACCCCCGCACAATACTCTGCAATACCCCCGCACAATACTCTGCAATACCCCCGCACAATACTCTGCAATACCCCCGCACAATACTCTGCAATACCCCCCGCACAATACTCTGCAATACCCCCCGCACAATACTCTGGGAAAAAATGCATTTTAACCACTTTCTGCCCGTCGGCCATCATATGACATCCTTGACTTTGTGCAGGGATATCTGAGCCTGCAGCTACAGGCATCATTCAGATATCATCTTTTTCAGGCGGCGATTCTTTACACCATATGAATGATCATGGAAGCTGTTCCACCTCTTGATCGTTCTTACAGGAGGCGAAAGGGGACGTCCCCTCCCTCCTGTTGCCCTCCGGTGCTTCTTCCAACTCACCGCTACGATCGAAGCCAGGATGTTTTTTTTTTTATTATTATTATTTCAGGCTTCCCAGCCTAGAGGAGAGATGTGGGGTCTTATTGACCCCATATCTCACTGTAAAGAGGACCTGTCATGCTATATTCCTATTACAAGGGATGTTTACATTCCTTGTAATAGGAATAAAAGTGATCAAAACATTTATTTTTGGGGAAAAACGTGTCAAACTAAAATAAATAAAGTAAAATGAACAATAAAAAAAAAAAAAGTTTTAAAGCACCCCTGTTCCCGTGTGCTCGTATACAGAAGCGAACGCACACATAAGTCCCGCCCACATATGAAAATGGTGTTCAAACCACACATGTAAGGTATCGCTGCGAACGTTAGAGCAAGAGCAATAATTTTGGCCCTAGACCTCCTCTCCAACTAAAAAGATGTAATCAGTAAAAATATTTAAAGCGTCACCTATGGGGATTTTTAAGTAGTGAAGTTTGGCGCCATTCCACAAGCGTTCCAATTTACTTGGCGTAACATCATCTTTCATATTATGCAAAAACATTGGGCTAACTTTAAAGGGACACTAAAGTCAGGGATTTAAAAAAAAAAAAATAACAAACATGTGATACTTACCTCCACTGTGCAGTTCGTTTTGCACAGAGTGGCCCGGAAACCTGTCTTCTGGGGTCCCTCGGCGGCTGTCTGGGCTCCTCCTCGCAAAAGCTTTCCTTCTTCATGCGAGGGCGCTCGCATGGAGGAAAGCTTTTGCGAGCGCGCTCCCGTGATACAGCGGCGGCCATAGCCGCCGACTGTATCACTCGGCTCCGCCCCCCAGCGCGCCGCGTCATCCGCCCTGATTGACAGCAGCGCTAGCCAATGGCTGCGCTGCTATCAATCCGCCCAGCCTAGCCAATCAACGGCCAGGCTGGGAACCGAAGAGGACGACGTGGACGCGCCCGGGAGATTCGAACGGTCAGGTAAGTACAACGGGGGCTCGGGGGGGGCCGGTGCTGCTAGATGTTTTTTTACCTTCATGCATAGGATGCATGAAGGTAAAAAAACTTGTACCTTTACAACCCCTTTAATGTTTTTTTTTTTTTAAAAAGCACAAAACTGTTTTAGTTAAAAAAAAAACGCGTTAAAAAAATTGCTGTGCAAATACCGTGCACGATAAAAAGTTGCAACGACCGCCATTGTATTCTCTAGGGTCTTTGCTAAAAAAGCATATATAATGTTTTGGGGTTCTATGTAATTTTCAAGCAAATAAATGATGATGGGTGCTAACGTCTGATGGTGGCCACACTGTGTAAAAGTCTCACACATGGGGTATCGCCATACTCGGAAGGAATAGCAGAATGTGTTTTGGGGTGAAATTTGTGGTATGCATATGCTGTGTGTGAGAAATGCTAATAAGAAACCTGCTAATATGAAAATTTTGTGAAAAAAAAGAATTGTGGGAAAAAATGACAGGAGAGGAGGGTGACAGCAGACATGATCGGGGAGATCTCGTCTCCTGGAAGGTTGATGAATGGTGTCAGACAGGAGAGGAGGGTGACAGCAGACATGATGGGGGGAGATCTCCTTTCCTGGAAGGTTGATGAATGGTATCAGACAGGAGAGGAGGGTGACAGCAGACATGATCGGGGAGATCTCCTCTCCTGGAAGGTTGATGAATGGTGTCAGACAGGAGAGGAAGGTGACAGCAGACATGATGGGGGAGATCTCCTCTCCTGGAAGGTTGATGAATGGTATCAGACAGGAGAGGAGGGTGACAGCAGACATGATCGGGGAGATCTCGTCTCCGGGAAGGTTGATGAATGGTGTCAGACAGGAGAGGAGGGTGACAGCAGACATGATGGGGGGAGATCTCCTTTCCTGGAAGGTTGATGAATGGTGTCAGACAGGAGAGGAGGGTGACAGCAGACATGATGGGGGAGATCTCCTCTCCTGGAAGGTAGGTTGATGAATGGTGTCAGACAGGAGAGGAAGGTGACATCAGACATGATGGGGGGATATCTCCTTTCCTGGAAGGTTGGTGATTGGTGTCAGACAGGAGAGGAAGGTGACAGCAGACATGATCGGGGAGATCTTCTCTCATGGAAGGTTGATAAATGGTGTCAGACAGGAGAGGAAGGTGACATCAGACATGATGGGGGGAGATCTCCTTTCCTGGAAGGTTGGTGATTGGTGTCAGACAGGAGAGGAAAGTGACAGCAGACATGATGGGGGATCTCCTCTCCTGGAAGGTTGGTGAATGGTGTCAGACAGGAGAGGAGGGTAACAGCAGACATGATGAGGGGAGATCTCCTCTCCTGGAAGGTTGATGAAAGGTGTCAGACAGGAGAGGAGGGTGACAGCAGACATGATGGGGGAGATCTCCTCTCCTGGAAGGTTGATTAAAGGTGTCAGACAGGAGAGGAGGGTGACAGCAGACATGATGGGGGATCTCCTCTCCTGGAAGGTTGATGAATGGTGTCAGACAGGAGAGGAAGGTGACAGCAGACATGATGGGGGGAGATCTCCTCTCCTGGAAGGTTGATGAATGGTGTCAGACAGGAGAGGAGGGTGACAGCAGACATGATGGGGGAGATCTCCTCTCCTGGAAGGTAGGTTGATGAATGGTGTCAGACAGGAGAGGAAGGTGACATCAGACATGATGGGGGGATATCTCCTTTCCTGGAAGGTTGGTGATTGGTGTCAGACAGGAGAGGAAGGTGACAGCAGACATGATCGGGGAGATCTTCTCTCATGGAAGGTTGATAAATGGTGTCAGACAGGAGAGGAAGGTGACATCAGACATGATGGGGGGAGATCTCCTTTCCTGGAAGGTTGGTGATTGGTGTCAGACAGGAGAGGAAAGTGACAGCAGACATGATGGGGGATCTCCTCTCCTGGAAGGTTGGTGAATGGTGTCAGACAGGAGAGGAGGGTGACAGCAGACATGATGAGGGGAGATCTCCTCTCCTGGAAGGTTGATGAAAGGTGTCAGACAGGAGAGGAGGGTGACAGCAGACATGATGGGGGAGATCTCCTCTCCTGGAAGGTTGATTAAAGGTGTCAGACAGGAGAGGAGGGTGACAGCAGACATGATGGGGGATCTCCTCTCCTGGAAGGTTGATGAATGGTGTCAGACAGGAGAGGAAGGTGACAGCAGACATGATGGGGGGAGATCTCCTCTCCTGGAAGGTTGATGAGTGGTGTGTCAGGGAGGGAGGGAGGGAAGGAAGGAGGGAGGGAGGAGGAGAGGTGGAGCTGTATTGGTGTAGATAGACTGACAGAAGACAAGGAGGAGACTTGTACAGGGAGTGGGACACACACAGGGCACTACGAGGGATCTGCTTCCTGGATAGAAGAAAGCACCACCTGCCTTCCTTTGTCACCCTGGAGGAGATCGGGCTGGAATGTGTGGCCTCACCCTGTAGAGAGGACACGGCTGGATGGTGCAGGTAAAGGAGTGGGGGATGGGGGGGACACACACTGCATTGCCGATCCGATCACTCATCTCCGATCTGATTGTCATTTCCCAGGACTGTACACCAATCACAGATCAGAGTCCCTGCTGTCATCACACCTATAGAGGCTCCCCTGTACACTGTGTGTGTGTGTGTGTGTGTGTGTGTGTGCTCTGATCGGCTGCGTACACAACTTTCCCCCACTCCTGGAATGGATGTGGATGTGACATCAGGTGATCGGGTGACACCATCCTGAGCTGACAGGTCAGTGCAGGCCCTGGCAGAGATCACACTGGAGATCAGAAGCAATTATTAGTAAACCAGGGTTGACTTTCTACTTTCTTTCTGTCCAGATCATTCGATTCTGTTGCTTCATGTCACTGTTTATCTTTTATCACACAATCTGTAAATATTTAAATTAAAAAAGTTTAACTACTTCTGCCCCAGAGGTTTTTGTTTGCGCTATGAACAAAAAAAAAAAAAAGACAGACAATTTTGAAAAATAAATAAATAAATAACTTGTACTTTCTGCTATAATACATATCCAATAAAAAAAAATGTAAACATTCTAATTTCTTCATCAACTAAGGCCAATATGTATTTAGCTACATATTTTTGGTAAACAAAAATCCCAAAAAGTGTATATTGGTTGGTTTGCATAAAAACTACAAACTATGGAATATTTTTATGGCATTTTTATTTATTTAATTATTTTACTATTAATGGCATGACCAGCCATTTTTAGCAGGACTGCGACATTGCGGTGGATAAATCGGACACAAGTGAAATTGTTTACTTTTTTTTTTGGGCCAGTGGTATTATTACAGTGATCAGTGCTAAAAATATGCACTGTAACTGTACTAATGACAAGGACAGGGAAGGGGTGATCAAAGGGTTAAGTGTGTCCCTAAGAGGTGCTTGCTAACTATGTGGGGGTTGCTCTGACTGGATGAAGACAAAGATCGGTGTTCCTGCTTCATCTTCTCCCTTTTCAAACCAGCGATCTGCCTTGTTTACATAGGCAGATTACCGCTCTGCCTAGCCTGGAACAATCGCAGGTGGTCGGTGGACATTGGGTCAGCCTTACCCACTGATTGGCATCCCCTGTGTCCAATATGCGCACAAGCTCCCCCCCCAGTGTCTATTGCACAAAATTACATACAGAGCCGATCTGCTTCAGTACATCTGCGGTAGGCAGTTGGCAAGTGGCTAAAGTAAAACTATAGCCAAAACTTTTTTTTTCATTTTGGATAAACCAAGGGAGGGTTATAACCCCTGACTGATTTTTATTTAGAATTTTTTTTTTTTTTGCCATCTTTGCCCCATTTCAGAGATTTCCCCTTACTTCCTGTCCCATAACTAAACAGGAAGTGACATGAAATCTTTTCAAATTAAGAGAATTCCTTGGGTGCCCCCAGGTCATCAGAACTAGATTTTGCTTTACTTTCACTTTAAATGATAATGGTTTACAACGGTGCTTTCCAAACTCTGGCCCGGGTGTAGCCCTTTGCTTGCTTTTATCTGGCCCTTGAAGCACTATATCATCCACTGATACCAATAATGGGGCATGATTCCTCCCACTGACAAGAATGAGTGGGGCAATAACCAGGTACCTGTTTTTGCCACAGCGAGCCCCCCCTCGAAGTTCGGTCCCTTAGGTCTTCCCCGCCACCGGGCCATTCACAAAGCGCAGTGCGATTCGCGCATGCACAGTGGGGATCTGGATGTGAAGCCGCAAGGCTTTACTGACGGTTTCCCTTATAAGGAATGGTGGCGGCAGGACACAAGAGCTGTTTGAAAAATCGTCTGGGGTGCCGACAACGTGGGATCCCCAGACAGGTAAGTGACCTAATTTTAAAAGTCAGCAGCTACAGTATTTGTAGCTGTGGACTTTTAAATTTTTGGTTGGGGGCTGGACCTCCTCTTTAACCACTTAAGGACCGCCTCCTGCACATATACGTGGGCAGAATGGCACGGCTGGGCACAAGCACGTACAGGTACTTCCTCTTTAAGTGCCCAGCCGTGGGTCGCAGGCGCGTGCCCGCGACCCGGTTCGAAGCTCCATGACCGCGGGACCCGCGGACCTGATTGCCGCTGGAGTCCCGCAATCGGTCTCCGGAGCTGAAGAATGGGGAGAGCTGTGTGTTCTTCACAGTGGCCCCGTCATCGATCGTGTGATTCCTTTTATAGGGAAACACAATCGATGACATCACACCTACAGCCACACCCCCCTACAGTTAGAAACAGACATGAGGTCACACATAACCCCTTCAGCACCCCCTTCTGGTTAACGGCCAAACTGCAATTGTCATTCTCACAGTAAACAATGCATTTTTAATGCGAAAATGACAATGGTCCCGAAAATGTGTCAAAATTGTCTGAAGTGTCCGCCATAATGTCGCTGTCATAAAAAAAAAAATCCCTGATCGCTGCCATTAGTAGTAAAAAAAAAAAAAAATGCAATAAAACTATCCCCTATTTTGTTAACGCTATAAATTTTGCGCAAACCAACCGATAATGTTAACCCCTTCCCTGCAAGTGTCATCATTACAGTAACAGTGCATTTTTTTTAGCACTGATCACTGTATTAGTGCCACTGGTCCCCAAAAAGTGTCAAAAGTGTCAGTTAGGTGTCCGATCAGTCTGCCGAAATGTCGCAGTCCTGCTAAAAATAGCGGATCGTCGCCATTACCAGTAAAAAAAAATCCACAAAAATATCCCATAGTTTGTAGATGCTAGAACTTTTGCGCAAACCAATCAATATACGCTTATTGGGATTTTTTTTTACCAAAAATATGTAGCAGGATACATATTGACCTAAATTGATGAAAAAAAAAATATTTTTTACTGGGTATATTTTATAGCAGAAAGTAAAAAATATTTATTTTTTCTTCAAAATTGTCAGTCTTTTTTTGTTTATAGCGCAAAAAAAAAAATATTTAATTGCAAAGGTGATCAAATACCACCAAAAGAAAGCTCTATTTGTTGGAAGAAAAGGACATCAATTCTGTTTGGGTACAACGTCGCACAACCACACAATTGTCAGTTAAAATAATAAAGTGACGTATTGCACAAAAAATGGCCTGGACAGGAGGGGGTAAAACCTTCCCGAGGCTGAAGTGGTTAAAGACAACCTGTTACAAAAGAATTTTAACAAGCCCTGAAAAGTAAAGTACACTTCTCATGCCAGTACTGTCACCTTTAAAATCAATCTGGGCCCTTGTGCTGTGTTTCAGCTGCTGTAAGTCCCCTTTTACACGTGCCGACCGTTCAGATCCGCATGTCAGTTTTTTCAGGCGGATCTTAACAGGCGCTCCTCTATGGAGAGTCGGGTGTCAGCGGTGACATGTCCGCTGACACCCGATCAGCCAATCCGATCGTCTCCGCTAAAATGTGACAGATGCAAACCCTATTTTGCATCCGTCTGGCGGATCGGATGGGATGAAAACGAACAGACGGTTCGCTTTCATCCGATTCCCCATAGAGGAGAGACAGGCCTGTCATCTGCCGACTCAGCGGAGATCAGTGGGGATCAGCGGAGCGATTCCCTACTGAGCAAGCGGATGTCCAAAAACGGATTCTCCCGGGATCCGTATGTGTGAAAGAGGCCTAAGGATCCTCTGCTTCTGGCACTCCTGGATGTTTCAATTCACCCACAGCAAATATTGGCTGTAACAGTGGTAAAAAAAAGTGTAGTTGCTATGGTTTGTTAAAAATAAATAAATAATTGTGACAGGGTCTAATTAAATCACTATGGGCCAGATTCTCAAAAGAGATACGCTGGCGTTTCGTAGGAAACACCGTCGTATCTCTGTTTTTTTTACTGGGTATCTATGCGTGTGATTCCTAGAATCACTTACGCATAGATACAGTGAAGATCCGACATGTGTAAAGCAATTACACTGTCGGTTCGTAGATGTAATGACATCGCTGGCCGCTAGGTGGCCTTTACGTTGATTTCTCATTTGCCTATGCAAATGAGCCTAATCCGACGATTCCCGAACGTTTTTACACCGCCCCGTCGTCGTTTACGTTGTGTCCGTACGCGTAAGGTTACCCCTGCTATATGAGGGGTAACCTTACGAAGTTCCGTCGTTGCCATGTTAAGTATGGCGTCGGGTCAGCGTCGTCTTTTTCCGTCGGTTACTTTGTTTTACTAAGTCGTTCGCGAATAGGGATTTACGTAAACGACGCTCACGTCGGTTTCATTCACTTTTTCCGACGTGAGCTGGGGCATGCGCACTGGGCTATTTTTGAGGCTGGCGCATGCGCAGTTCGATAATTGCGGCGGCGCAGTGTAAATGGCTTACGCTACGCCAGCGGCAATTCTACGGGAATCTGGCCCAGACAGTCTATTGCATGTAATTCTGTGTTGGTAGACCATGAGACTAAAGCCTTGTACACATCATCAGATTTTCGGATGACCGTTTGTCCGTTTTTTTGTTGCATGCTAGTCTCATGTTGAAAGTGAAGAGGTTACTCGCCATAAGGCCCCTTTCACACTGGGGCAGGATGTGCGGTGGTGCTGTACTGTTGAAATTGCAGCGGTATTCGGCCGCTAGCGGTGCAGTTTTATCCCCCGCTAGTGGCCGAAAAAGGCACATTGCCGGCAGTATAGCCGTGGTTTCCCATTGTTTTCAATGGGAAGAAGCGGTGGAGGAGCGGTTAACACACCGCTCCTCTCACCACTCCAAAGATGTGGCTAGCAGGACTTTTGGAGCGGCTTTCACACTGGAGAAACAGCAGCCAATGTTTAGGGTCGGTTTGCAGGCCCTATTCTTAGCGCAATAGCGCCTACAAACTGCCTCGGTGTAAACGGGGCCTAAGAAAATTCTCATACAAGAATACAACTTCAGAAGTGATGTAATGTGTTGACTAGTTTTGAATGTATTTTTTCGTTTTTGAGCATGCGCTACCTTGCTCTTAAGGCTGCTTTCACATTGGGCGCTGCTATACCATCGTATTTACCGCGGTTGTCGGCCACTAGCGGTGCGGTTTTAACCCCCGCTAGCAGCCGAAAAAGGGTTAATACCGCCCTCAATGCGCCTCTGTAGACCGAGCGGTATTACTGTGGTTTCCTATTGATTTCAATGGGAAGGAGCGGTATAGGAGCTGTAAACACACTGCTCCAATACCGCTGCAAAGATGCGGCTAGCAGGACTTTTGGAGTGGTCCTGCTAGTGCACCGCTTCAGTGTGAAAGCCTTCGGGCTTTCACATTGAAGACTACAGGGCAGGTGTTCTTCAGGCGGTATAGCAGCGCTATTTTTAGTGATGTACCGCATGAAAAATGCCTCAATGTGAAAGGGGTCTTGCGATTTTTTTTTCATACGAAAATTATACGAAAATCAGACGTAGAGTTTACGAACGGCAACATTTTTTCATAGTCTAGCTTTTGTCGGACGAAAAACAGAATCAGCTGTGGAAAGCACTGTACTAACGATCCGAAAATCAGCAGATCGTTTGTCGGAACGAAACTTTACTTGCGATTTTCATATCGTGTGTACAGGCCTTAAGAGTGTATGGCTTCATTAATTACAGATCCTCAGACCGCAGTCTTCCCACATAGATCAAGTTAAATCTGGCTGTAATTAAGATCAATAACTTGTGTCTCCATTTCCATGTGCTTACTGCTTTCCTTCCTCGGAGTGGACTTAGCTCTTTAACGTAAAACCAATGGGGTGGTTAAGCTGTTGCCTCTGGCTTGGCCTTCCTATACTTCTTTCTTTTTTTTTTTGCAGTGTTGCAACTGACATCAATATTTACCCTGAGCCTGAGGAGTTTCCACTGTGCAAAGTGTGGCGGGGGAAGGGAGCTGCCACTGGAATTATTCAATTTCAGGAATGTGGCTTCTGTACAATATTACGTAATCCGTTCTTTTTTTTATTTTTGCCACAATGCATATGCACAAAAGTATTTTTTAGGTAGTTGGTTTATTGATGTGTAGCCCCGCAGGAGCCGTTGATGAATGGGATCCCCCACCCTGCACAGCGAGGCACCCCGCATCTTCTGCAGCACACAGTCAGGAAAGAGTCCGAGCAGCTTTGTTTGTATTTTTGTTTTATTAGGGGATTTAAACTTGGATGGAGATGGGGAATATAAGAGGCCCACTTGATCAGTACAGACGTCTTCAGGAACAACTATATACACCTGAATATACACTGCCCAAACTTGCTTGCAGATCTCCTCCTTCTCCTCCAGCACACCTCCTACTCGTGGAACTACAAGACCCAGGACCACTGTGGATGGTCTAGGGCCGGTTCACAATGCTGCAAATTCTGTTGCGAATTTGATCCCTTGCGATTGCTCAAATTCGCGAGTCATTTTACTAACATCAATAAATAAAGTAAAATAAATAGAATAAAATAAACAAAAATAAAAATAAAGATAAAAATAAAAAACTACACTAATTAGAGAATTTGAGTTTGTATTCACTCTTAATTGTCAGTATTTGATTCGCTGTTATCTGATTATTTAGCACCTGCATCACCTGGTATTATATTTGGATTATATATAATATTCATACACGGCATATATTATTCACTAATTAGTGTAGTTTTTTATGTTTATTTTTGTTTATTTTATTTATTTTACTTTATTTATTTATCTTAATTCATTTGCGCTCATCACTTTTCTTATATCCATTATATACACAGTGGGCTAGATTCTCATAGAAATGCGGCGGCGTAGCGTAAGCCATTTACACTACGCCGGCGCAACTTAACAGAGCAAGTGCCGTATTCTCAAAGCACTTGCTCCGTAAGTTGTGGCGGCGAAGTATAAATGTCCCAGCGTAAGGCCGCGTAATTCAAAGGGGGCGGCTTGTATTTAAATTAAGCGCGCCCCCACGTCGATCGAACTGCGCATGCGCCGGCCGGGGAAAAAGCCCAGTGTGCATGCTCCAGCAGCACGTCGGAAAGCGTCGTTGAAACCGACGTCAAAACGACGTGATCGTCATTTACGCAATGCCCTATTCGTGAACGACTTAGTAAAACTACGTAACCGACGGAAAAAGACGACGCTGACCCGACGCCATACTTAACATGGCAACGACGGAACTTCGTAAGGTTACCCCTCATTATAGCAGGGGTAACCTTACGCTTACGGAAACGATGTAAACGACGACGGGGCGGCGTAAAAACGTTCGGGAATCGGCGTATTAGGCTCATTTGCATAGGCAAATGAGAAAACAACGCAAAGGCCACCTAGCGGTCTGCGTTGTCAATTGTCATTACATCTCCGATCCGACGGTGTAATTGTTTTACACCTGTCGGAACTTTAGTGTATCTATGCGTAAGTGATTCTAGGAATCACACGCATAGATACCCATTGAAAAAAACTGAGATACGACGGTGTATCTGAGATACACCGTCGTATCGCAGCTGAGAATCTGGCCCAGTGAGTTGTTTCCACTTTAGATTGAGCTGCATTCACTCGTTCACACTCATTAGTTTATTCATCTCATTCAATTTGACCAGCGCATAAAGACCACCATCCATTTTACTAACATCGTTCTCCATGAGTGCTGTTCACATCAATGCGTTGCGAATCGAAGCCACGTTAAAAAGGGGTGCTGTATCCTGTTTCAATTCCTTGCCATTTATGCCTTATTACAGTGTATTCCTGGAGTATCTGCTGTGTTTATCTTGTCTGACGACCCCGTCTCATTCTTTTTTCTTTTTGGTATGATCGTTTCTGTTTACTGATGCTATATGTATTCTGTACTGTTTGTCAGCTATGGGCCAGATTCACGAACACTTGCGCTGGAGTATTTGGATATGCGCCGCGTAACTGTGCTGATGCGCCGACGTTTCTATGTGCCCGTACCCACCAAACTAGATGCGCCCAATAACGGCTCATTTGCGACCGGCGGAACGTTCCGACGCCAGAGTATCGTCAGCGTTTATTTTCGCTGGGCGCATCAGTCGCGCCCATTGATTTCCCCTGCAAATATGCAAATGAGGGATTTTTCACAATTCACGAACGGATATAGCACCATACGCTGGCTACATGCGCCGCGCGTATCTGGTCCGTCCGGCGCAAAGTTATTTCTACAAAAGGCTGCTTTATCTTTACTCCAGACGGTCACAGGTCAGCAGGAGAGCAGCTACAGCAGCGTTACCGACGATAGGAGCTAGCTGAGCACCCCCACTTGCAAGGACAACACCTCTGTGTGCCAACATGCCAGGGGCACTCGTGGTCCTAGAACTACTGATGGGTCCCCTGGAACCAAGAAGGCGGGCACGTGAGAGGATATACCGCACACGTATGAACCTCTTTGGCATGGGGGATGAGGAGGTGTATCGCCTATTCAGATTCAGCCCAGATGCAATACTTGAACTAACCACAACCCTGCAGGATGACATCACCAGCCCAACACACCGATCACAAGCAGTGCAGCCACTGGTGAAGGTACTGGCAACACTCCATTTCCTAGCAAGTGGATCATTCCAGCGTACAAGTGGAGTGGTGGCTGGGATGTCACAGTCCTCCGTGAGCAGATGTGTGCACCAGGTTGTCCCTGCAATCCTCAGACGCATGTCCAACCAGTTCATCAGACCCACCACTGAGGAGCTGCGGCAGAAGGCAATGACAGATTTCTACAACATTGCCAGATTCCCACGCACTGTGGGGGCCATTGATTGCACACATGTGGCCCTACAGCCCCCCAGTGCCACAGAGCACATATACCGCAATCGGAAGCATTGGCATTCCATCAACGTACAGGTGATAGCTGATGCCCAACGCCTCATATGGCACGTCCGTGCCAAACACCCCGGGTCCAGCCATGACAGTTTCATATACCGTCAGAGCCCCATCCCAGCAGAATTTAACCAGAATATGTATGGGGACAGCTGGCTGGTTGGTGAGTGACAAGGGAGTCAGGCATGACTATCCCCTCCCGTGATGCACAACAGAAATCGCACATGCATGACTAACATTCTCCTGTCTTTTACCTTACAGGTGACTCTGCATATGCACTGGGACCCCATCTAATGACTCCTTTCCGGAACCCCCAAACCAGAGGAGAGAGAAAATACAATGAAGCACACATCAAAACCCGTGCAGTGGTTGAGCAAACATTCGGGCTCCTGAAGTCCCGTTTCCGATGCCTGGATAAGTCTGGGGGGGCCCTATTGTATTCCCCTACCTTTGTGTGTCAGATCATCGGTGCATGTTGCATACTACATAACTTTGCTATGAAAAAAGGCCTGCATATTGACATACGTGATGACCTGACCCCCGACCCACACAGTCCCCACCTGCCAGAGGACACCCAGTCTGCTGATGGAAGAGCAGTCAGGAGGGTCCTCGCCGTAGGCATCTTTGGACACTAAACCAAAACATTAATAACACAGACAGTGCACGCGTGTACACCACTGATGTCCCTAGATCACACACACCACATGCACATCGCATTGGATTAGCCCAAGTCCAGCATGTAGGAGTTGGGAGCAGTAACGCCAGCGTCAAGGCCCCAATGATGTCACTGTCCATTCACACACCTTTCACACATCATTCATTCAGCCGTGGGGTTCACTTCACCACCACGGCCGAGGGTGACACCCCTTACTTTCAGGAGTGCCACCCTCTCACATTCACACACCATTCACACTGTCCCCTGCACTCCTGACCGTGTGCAGTACAAAAATAAATTATAAATATCATATCCTGATCATTAAAAGAAACAAAATCTCATAACCAGAGAAAACTAAAAAATAAACTCATGACCTGAGTATGTCAAAAACAATAATATAAAACAAGAAAAAAAAAAAGGCCTCATCGGGGATGCCGGGGGCTTCTTCTGGGGGCCCCTCTCTGGCTCCGCAGCTGCCTGGATGGAGTGGGTGGGGGTGGGGTGGCATCTGGAGGTGGCTGATCCCCAGGTGGGCCACTCCTGGCAGGTGTGGCCTGCGTGCCCTCCAAGGCCCTGGCTATCCGTCCAAGGTATGTGTTCGTCTGGGCCTGCATCCGGAGCTGACGGGTCACCTGGTAATGCTGGGCCCGCCGACTCAGCCTCCCCTGCTCCCGGATGGCAGCACTGTTCCCATGGATGGCAGCAGTGTTGGCCTGGACGGCTGCAGTGAGGTGCCTTATATCCCCCTGCACCTCCCCCAAAGTGGTGACCACTGCAGCGCAGTTGCAGCTGACATCCTGCACTGCGTTGCTGAGGTTGGCAACGGAGCCCAGGCTGTCAGCCACTTTCTCCAAGTGCACCGCTATGGCCCCCATCTGTTCCGTCTGCCTGGCGTGATCCCTCGCCAACTGATCCTGGACACCATCAGACACCCCCCTGGTCTTCTGGGTCGCCTTCCTGGGGCCAGAAGATGGATGTCCTCGGGTGGAAGGTGTCGCCCTTGAGGGGCTTCCAAGGATGGGGGAGGGGACGACAGACGGGCCAGGAGAAGGGGAGGAGACAGACAAAACCAAAGAAAAGTCCTGCTCTGCCACAGCAGGATCCTCCACAACCACCTCGGCAGGTGTGGTGTGGCCACTCTCCTCCTCCACAACCTCTTCACCACCCAGTGGCTCGGGCACATGATGGCGTGGGGGGGATGGGGTGGAATGCAGGCTGAGAGATGATGGCCCAGCTCCGTCATCTGTGGATGACACAAAGCAGACACATGTTGGTGGTCCCACACACTTGGCACATGTTCCCCCCCCCCCCCCCCCCAAATGCAAAACAACAAATAGGGGATTATAAAACACTTACCTGTCCTTGTGCCTTCCTCCACGGAGTCATAGCCTGCGACCCCCTCCACCTGCTCCCTCTCCAGGCAGCGAGCAACCACCTCCTCCTCTGCGGTCAGGGTGACAGGACATGGGGGACCACCACCTGTGCCCCTCTCATACCTCCTGATGGAGGCCACCTTGTCCCTCACCTTGCGCCGCAGGTCATTTATTTTCTTTTGTATGTCCCCAGCAGTCCGGGTGGAGTAGCCCAGGACATTGACCCTGGCAGCAATCGACTCCAGGATGCCCTGCTTCCTCTCCCGGCTGGTCTTCCGGCTTTTTTTGCCATGGAGAAATTCATTATCCGTCTCCATAGCCGAGATAATCACTGAGACCTCCTGGGTATTAAAGTTGAGGTTCCTCCTCTCTCTGGGGGTAGCGGGAGCAGCCATTACAGTGCAAAAGTATCTTCCCTGGGGTGGGGGGAAACGGAACTACTTTTGCGCCGGAATGGCGTTTCCGCCAGCGCTTTTAAGCGCCCAGCGGAACGCATTGCGCTGACGTTTCCCAGGAAGTGGTGCCGACGGAAGTTGTGAGCATGCGCACAAGGGGGCGAGTGGAGCCGCACTCACTGCGCATGCTCCGTGGATGATGCGCTGAACGTAAGCCTCTGCGCTGGGCTCCGCCCATCATTTACATATGATCACACCCACTTTCACTTGCGTCGGGTTACGCCAGCGCATTATCGTTACTCTGGCGCAAGTTTACGCGCAACTGCTATGTGAATTACAGGACTTGCGCTGAAAGGGTCTTCAGAGTAACGTAAATGAGAAGCGTTACTCCAGAGGAAAGATACTCTCATCTACCTGAATCTGGCCCTATACATTTTTTGAAAATAAAGGAATTACAAAAAAAAAAAAAGGTACTGTGCGAGTTTGATCCATGTGCGATGCAAATTCAGCTCTTTAGACTGGCACGAATCACGGCAAAATCGCAGCCGTGAAATTGCGGTAAAATCACTTTTGAAGTCGCAGTAGATCAAACCTGCCCTAAATCTAGACTCAATTAGACCAGTAGCAAATGCCCCTTACAGGCAGGGACCACAGGGCCCTTTGGTGTAGCAAAGAAAGTCCTAGTGCTTAGCTTTACTATTCCTGTGGCTACTGCTCTCATTTTTTATTTTCTAAATAGGTCTCTTTAAGCTAGTGCATTGTTGGTTCATTTACCTTTTCCTTCGATTTCTCTTTTAAATGTTTTTTTTCTTTGTCTGAATTTCTCACTTCCTATTTCTCCTCAGTAAGCTTGCCCCCATCATCCGAGCGGTTCTGGCTGGGTGTTAGTCAGCCAGAACACCTTACTGAGGAGGAACAGGAAGTGAGAATTTCAGACAAAGAAAACAAAGAAAGATTTAGAAGGTACAACAATGTACTAACTTAAAGGAAGCTATTTAGAAAATAAAAAATGAACCTTTACAACCCCTTTAACCACTTCTCGACGGTCGTACGAATATGTGCGGCCGCGGGGTGGTTCCAAATCTCTGACAGGACGCATATATGCGTCCTCCGCTCTTCCAGGCCACTACAGGGCGCGCGCGTGCCCGCCGCATTCCTGAGATACCGATGCGCGTGCCTGGTGGCATCGCGTGCCTCGTACATAGGGACACAGCATTGGTCATCTCCCCCAGTCACCCCCCCCCCCAGTTAGAACACACCCAGGGAATACATTTAACCCCTTCCATGCCCCTCTAGTGTTAACCCCTTCCATGCCCCCTAGTGTTAACCCCTTCACTGCCAGTCACATTTATACAGTAATCGGTGCATTTTTATAGCACTGATCGCAGTATAAATGTGAATGGAGCCAAAAATGTGTCAAATGTGTCCGCCATAATGTCGCAGTCCCAATAAAAATTGCAGATCGCCGCCATTACTAGTAAAAAAAAATAATAATAAAAATTAATAATAATTCTGTCCCCTATTTTGTAAGCGCTATAACTTTTGCGCAAACCAGTCGCTTATTTTACAAAAAATATGTAGAATAATACGTATCGGCCTAAACTGAGAATTTTTTATTTTTTTTTAAATGGGCTATTTATTATAGTAACAAGTAAAAAATATTCACTTTTTTTCAAAATTGTCGCTCTTTTTTTGTTTATAGCGCAAAAAATAAAAACTGCAGAGATGATCAAATACCACCAAAAGAAAGCTCTATTTGTGGGGAAAAAAGGACGCCAATTTTGTTTGGGAGCCACGTCGCACAACCGCGCAATTGTCAGTTAAAGCGACGCAGTGCCAGAAGCTGAAATTTCACCTGGTCAGGAAGGGGTATACGTGCCCAGTAAGGAAGTGGTTAAAGTCAAAATAAACACACAGGGCCAGATTCTCAAAAGAGATACGATGGTGTATCGCAGGAAACACCGTCGTATCTCTGTTTTTCTTTACTGGGTATCTATGCGTCTGATTCATAGAATCATTTACGCATAGATACAGTGAAGATCCGACAGGTGTAAAAAACTTACACCGTCGGATCGTAGATGTAATGACTTCGCTGGCCGCTAGGTGGCCTTTACGTTGATTTCTCATTTGCCTATGCAAAAGAGCCTAATACTCCGATTCCCGAACGTTTTTACGCCACCCCGTCGTTGTTTACGTTGTTTCCGTAAGCGTAAGGTTACCCCTGCTATATGAGGGGTAACCTTACGAAGTTCCGTCGTATGCCATGTTAAGTATGGCGTCGGGACAGCATCGTCTTTTTACGTCGTTTTACTAAGTCGTTCACGAATAGGGATTTACGTAAACGACGCTCACGTCGGTTTCATTCTCGTTTTCCGACGTGAGCTGGAGCATGCGCACTGGGCTATTTTTGCGGCCGGCGCATGCGCAGTTCGAGCGACGCGGGGGCGCACTTAATTTAAATACAAGCCGCCTCCTTTGAATTACGTGGCCTTACGCCGGGCCATTTACGCTACGCAGCCACAACTTACGGAGCAAGTGCTTTGGTAATACGGCACCTGCTCTGTTAAGTTGCGGCGGGGTAGTGTAAATGGCTTACGCTACGCCGCCGGCCAATCTATGTGAATCTGGCCCACACTGTTTAATTGTCATTCTGCCTTCTCTTTCTGTATGTGGATGATAGCACATACATAAATCGAAGTACCTTTTTCCTAATCATTATACAGGTGTCACATGACCCAGATCTATCCCAGACAGTCTGCAGGCAAACATAACCAGAAGGAGCTTCTAGTCCTCTGCTGCTGGTCACATGTTTAACCCCCCCCCCCCAAAAAAAAAAACAGCCTTTGAAATCCAGAGTAAAATTACATAATTAATACCAATAAACTGTTTTAAGTTGCCATACAAATATACTGTATATTTAAAATCAAATATCAATAAAATGGTGTGGACGGATTTCTGCCAGTCACACGCTGTGTCATGCCCCTCCAGCTTGTGTTTTAGAATACTAGGGAGGTGAAGCCTCCATTAATCTACATGTAATATCCCACCCCCATTGTATTTAGCTGGTTAGTGTGCATGGATGATGAGGGAGGGAGTGGGCTGTCAATTGACACTGTGTATACACCCACATGTGTGACTCTATAGTCACATGGGCTGCTCAGATGTGGTAGGGAGGAAATGTTCAGCACAGAAATTAACTGAAAACTGAACATATGCAGAGTTGCCACCACAGCTGTAAAATCCCTATCTGCATTGGGGACATGGATAGAAGGAGGAGATAGAGAACTGTAGGATCAACCAGGTTTTTTTGCAGAATAGAGAACAAATCTCGTAGTGACTGGGTGATTATGAACAACATGTAATATAGCATTTATTGATAGTTTTTTTATGATGAGGGTTTAGTGACACTTTAATATAACTTGGTTAATTGAAACTAGAACAATAGGTAGGAACAATGTTTTGTCCGACCTTGAGTTCAACCCAAACTAAAGCCGTTCTTAATTGAATGGGCAAACTAAATGGGCAGATTTGGCCAGTTTGCCTGCCCAATCCTGCCACTTCTGCAATTAGAAGTCATTCATTTAGTTGTGGTATAACTACTACCATTAAATTACAAATTCGTGTTCAGGACCACCTTCAGGTCATTTCTTGGCCTGCCAGGCTACATGACTGGATAAAGGTCAAGAATGGATTTTAGGGGGGAACCCCACATTGTTTTTTTTCTGTGCAGGGTCCCCCTTAAAAATCCATACCAGACCCCATTAAGGATAAGGGTCTGCTATGGATTTTGTGGGGATCCCCATATGGATTTATTTGTTTGTTTTTCTTTTTTCCCCCTTCCTTTAATGGCCACCCAGGCTGCTTGACTGTTTAAGGTTCTGGTGTGGATTTTTAAGGGGGACAATGTAAAAATAAACATTGACGTTCCCCAAAAATCCATAACAGAACCTTATTCTTAATAAGGGTCCAGTACGTATTTGAAGAGGCTCCCTCCCAAATTCCATTGCAGACTATTATCACTGATAATGGTTTGGTATGAATTTAGTGAATGATTTCAGGCAAAAAGAAAATCTGAATCTGTCAGGCAAAGTAACCTCCCCATGTTGAAGGAATATGGCCTTGTATGGTTCAGGAGGATGAAGCTACATTTTTGCTGGCCCTCCCCTTACTGGCTAGCCAAGCTGCATGCCTGGGTAAGGAACTGGTATGGAGTTTCTTTGGGGGAAGGGGATTAGACCTCATGTCATTTTTAATTTTTTAAGTTTTTTGGCCAGGAGTCACCCTCCAAATCTATACCATATTCTTTTCAATGAGAACATACTACAGCCTGAATACGGATGTAACATTAGAAAATGTGAACTTCTCCTTTAAGCACTGGCCACACCCTTTCCCCTACAAGGGGAACGGAAAATATCTTAATTTCTCTGGGATTGGTGGTGTTGTGTTAGGGAGTTAGGATGAGTTTGGGTTTGGTCCAAAAGCAGAATCAAGCTGTCGCTACCGCCCACTGTGGACTATTAGCTGTGGCCAAAGCATTTTATTTATAATTTTTTATTTTATTTGTAATGTGTAATATATTGTTCTATATTTGTTTTCTTTTTTCCCACTGTGATTCTTACTTTGTTAGTTCTGTATGGGTCAGCAGGGATAGGTTCTAGTGACTGATCTCCGACAACCCCTACTTCCTCTTCTTTTCCCACTCTGCTGGAATTATCACCCTGTGTAAAGCACAACTAAAGCCTCGTACACACGATCAGTCCTTCCGATGAGAACGGTCCAAAGGACCGTTGTTATCGGTTAACCGATGAAGCTGACTGATGGTCTGATGTGCCTACATACCGTCGGTTAAAAAACTGATCGTGTTAGAACGTGGTGACGTAAAACATAACGACGTGCTGAAAAAAATGAAGTTCAATTCCTCCAAGGCATGCGTCGACTTGATTCTGAGCATGCGTGGATTTTTAACCGATTGTTGTGCGTACTAACGATCGGTTTTGACCTATCGGTTAAGTGTCCATCGGTTACATTTTAAAGCAAGTTGGCTTTTTTTTAACCGAAGGTTAATTAACCACTTAAGGACTGCCTACTGCACATTTACGTCGGCAGAATGGCACGGCTGGGCACATCAATGTATATATACGTTGATTTTAGTACCCAGCTGTGGGTCGCGGGCGCGCGCCTGCGACCCGGTCCGAAGCTCCGGGACCGCGGGATTCGCGGACCCGATCGCCGCTGGAGTGCGGCGATCCGTCCCTGGAGCGGAAGAACTGGGAGAGCCGTGTGTACACACGACTTCCCCGTGCTTCTCTGTGGCCGCAGCATCGATCGCGTCATCCCTGTAATAGGGGGACGTGATCGATGACGTCACACCTACAGCCACACCCCCCTACAGTTGTAAACACACATTAGGTCACACATCCCCTACAGCGCCACCTGTGGTTAACTCCGAAACTGCAACTGTCATTTCCACAGTAAACAATGCAATTTAAATGCATTTTTTGCTGTGAAAATGACAATTGTCCCAAAAATGTGTCAAAATTGTCCGAAGTGTCCGCCATATTGTCGCAGTCACGAAAAAAATCGCTGATCGCCGCTATTAGTAGTAAAAAAAAAAATAATTAATAAAAATGCAATAAAACTATCCCTTATTTTGTAAACGCTATAAATTTTGCGAAAACCAACCGATAAACGCTTATTGCGATTTTTTTTACCAAAAATACGTAGAAGAATACGTATCGGCCTAAACTGAGGGAAAAAAAATGTTTTTTTATATATTTTTGGGGGATATTTATTATAGCAAAAAATAAAAACCGCAGAGGTGATCAAATACCACCAAAAGAAAGCTCTATTTGTGGGGAAAAAAGGACGCCAATTTTGTTTGGGAGCCACGTCGCACGACCGCGCAATTGTCAGTTAAAACGAAGCAGTGCCGAATCGCAAAAAGGGGCAAGGTCCTTTACCTGCATTTTGGTCCGGGTCTTAAGTGGTTAACCGATGGGGCCCACACACAATCGGTTTTGACCGATGAAAACGGTCCATCAGACCGTTGTCCTCTGGTTAACCGATCGTGTGTACGCGGCCTAAGTGTTATAAATCTACTGAATTTTTTAACATTCTTTGGACACAAATACTAGATATGTTGAATAATGGAAGCTGAAATTGTTAATTACTGCACAATATAACCTTATATTGAGACCTAAACGTAAAAACCATACTATTGTTATATTTGATGACCTGTGCTCTCTACTTATGGTTTATACCTTGTTTTGTATATTATTATTCAAAATAAATAAGCGTTATACACAAAAAAAAAAAAACGACTAAGGCATTTCCCACTCAGCAGCTACACTTAAAGAAAAGTATGGGCTTGTGAAAAAGAACATTTATACTCACGTAGATGGATGCAATGCAGCTTTGATCTCTAAAGCCGCGTACACACGATCGGTCAAAACCGATGAAAACGGACTAAAGGTCCGTTTCATCGGTCCAAACCGATCATGTGTAGGCGCCATCGGTCAGTTATCCTTCGGTCCAAAAAAATAGAACTTGCTTTAAAATTGAAACGATGGACGCTTGACGATGGGTCAAAACCGATCGTTAGTATGCAAAGGCATCGGTTAAAAGGTCGCGCATGCTCAGAATCAAGTGGACGCATGCTTGGAAGCATTGAACTTCGTTTTTTTTCAGCACGTCGTTGTGTAAAAACACGTAAACCTCACCGCGTTCTAACACGATCGTTTTTTTTACCGATGGTGTGTAGGCACATCAGACCATCAGTCAGCTTCATCGGTTAACCGATGACAATGGTCCTTCAGACCGTTCTCATCAGATGGACTGATCGTGTGTACGAGGCTTAAGACTGAGAACGGAGTGATCAAAGACAGCTGATCGCTCAATTCTCAGTTTTCAGTCACTCGCTGGAGCACTGGGCTGTGCAGAGGGGCTGAGAGGCTGAGCCAGCTGCCGGTCCAAACATCTGGGTGAATCCCGAATGTAAAGTGGGATCTTTTCTTGTCAGTGTTGTAAGCCACAGAAAGGAAATATATTGGTAGTTAGAGTGGTTGTGTTTAAAAAAAAAAAAGTTATAATCAGCGTGAAAGCCTAATTACATGTATATAGTTATTGTAAAATGTACTTTTATGAATGTTAAGGGGTTGGTTTTATTATAGGGAATAGAAAGTGAAGTCTGCAAATAGGAGTGGTCTGTAGCAGCCTATAAATAAAGTATGTGAACCATGTTTCTTGGCCCACACTATAGTGAACAAAATATGATAAATAAAACTCCTGTGTGCAGCAGCCCCCCCTTCTCACCCCCCCCATACTTACTTGAGCCCCATCTCAATCCAGTGATGTTGCACTAGAGCCTCGGCTGCCCAGGACTCTCCCTCCTGATTGGCTGAGACATAGCAGCGGGCGCCATTGGCTCCTGCTGCTGTCAGTCAAAGTCAGTGAGCCAATAATCAAATAAGGAGAGAGAGGGCGTGGGGCCGAGCCGTAGCTCTGTGTCTGAATGGACCCACAGAGCAGTGACATAGCAAGCTGCTGATTTTCTGCTTGAAGCTTGTACCTCTGAAACGCTCAACAAGCCAGATCCTATTCATTTCAGTGGTCTCTGTTCACCCATGAGTGGTCTGCTGCCTGAAGCAAAATGCCTGTCACTCCAAAAACTACATGAGCTTCCTTTTGGCAGATTACGTGTTTTTGGCCCCATAGACTTGAAACGCCTGAAGAGCGTTTTACCAACGTTTTGTCGCAGGTTTTCTGCTCAAACAGCAGCTCTCCACCCCTAATTTTCTCTCCTTCTCCTCCCCCATGTGCTTTCTATTGGCTAAATTAAAATGCCTGAAGCTGTAAATACTTGTAATTCTTAAAATTCTCAAAAACTTTCAAACAAAAACGCCTGAAAGTTGCTCTGCTCAGGTGTTACTGGAGCCTAATGTTCCATGCACACTGGACTCCAATCAAAGAATGCAAACCAGAAGGTTTTTTTTCCCTGCCAGTAAACATCCTAGTGTGCATGGACACATAGGATAACATTGAGCTGCTTCTACAGGCAGAACAGAAAACTCCCGTAGGAGCAGAATCATCGACATTGTTAGTGTCAGACACCCCATCTGTTCCTGAGTTCCCTGGATGCTTAGGCCCCGGCTGACCCAATTTTCTTTTCAGTTTGAGGCCTTAGCAGTTGCCAACTTTTGCCTGCCACCCATCAGATCTGTAGCAAATAGCTATCTTAACCGCTTCAATACTGGGCCTTTTCACCCCCTTCCTGCCCAGACCAATCTTTAGTTTTCAGCGCTGTCGCATATGAATGACAATTGCTCGGTCATGCAACACTGTACCCAAGTGAAATCTTTATGTTTTTTTTCCCCACAAATACCGCTTTAGTTTGGTGGTATTTGATCTCATGTGCGATTTAATTTTTTTGCGCTATAAACTAAAGAAGAGCGCCAATTTTTAAACAAACACAATGGCCCGGATTCACATACATCGGCGCATCTTTATGCCGCCGTAGCGTATCTTCTTTACGCTACGCCGGCGCAAGGCAGAGAGGGAAGCATGGAATTCACAAAGCAAATGCTCCCAACTCTGCGCCGGCGTAGCGTATATTCGTAGACGTAAGTCAGAGTAAGGCTGCATTCACATCTAGGCGTTTTTACGCCCGACGCCACATACGCTGGAGGGGAAATACGCTGGAGATGGTTCACATCTCCACGCCGAACGCCGAAACGCTGAACGCCTGAAGCCCAAAACAAGTCCCGGACCTTTTTTTTCAGGCGTCTTCGGCGTTCGGCATAGGAGATGATGGACCTCTCCAAAAAGGGGTGTTAAAAAAAAAAGGCGTTTTGTCGCCGCAAATCGCGGTACAAAACGCCTCACATTTGTCACGGCAATTCGCGGGTCAAGACGCGCGATTAGGTGTGAATGCAGCCTAAGTGGAAGTGGGCGTGATACATTTTAATAAAGCGTGACCCCATGCAAATGATGGGCTGAGCTTCAGACAAGTACTTAAAATGAACTGCACATGCGTCGTACCTTGGACGCATCCCAGTGCACATGCTCACAATCACTTGGAAACAACAGGCTAAGATACGTTGAATCACTGCCTATGACGTGAACGTAACCTACGGCCAGCCCTATTCACATACTACGTAAACGACGTAAAAATCGACGGCGTTCGTTCCCTGGTTCATACCTTTGCATGAGTTGCGCCTCCAATATGGGGAATAACATTCGTGAATCGGCGCAAGTACGTTCGTGAATGGGCGTATCTTCCTCATTTGAAAATCAATGGGAGTGCCAAATGCATCCAGCGTAACTATGCGCCCACTATACGCCAGCGTAGGCAAGTTACCTCGGTCGGATGAAGTCAGTTTTTAGGTGTATCTTAGTTCTGTGGGCACAGTGCACAGATACGACGGCGCATATTTACACTTACGCGGCGTATCTCGAGATACACCGGCGTAAGTGCTTTGTGAATCCGGGCCAATATTTTTTACTTTTTGATTTAATAAATATCACAATTTTTATTTATTTATTTAAAATATTTTTTTCCTCAGTTTTGGCCGATACGTATTCTTCTACATATTTTTGGTAAAAAAAAAAATCGCAATAAGCATTTATTGTTTGGTTTGCACAAATGTTATAGCGTCTACAAAATAAGGGATAGATTTATGGAATTTTTTTTTTTTTTACTAGCAATGGCGGCGATCTGCGATTTTTATTGTGACTGTGACATTGCGACGGACACATCAGACACTTTTGACACGTTTTTGGGACCATTCACATTTATACTGCGATTAGTGCTATAAAACTGTACTGATTACTGTGTAAATGTGACTAACTGTAGGGGGGCGGGGACTCACAAGGGGAGGAGACCGATGTGTGTTCCTCTGTACTGAGTCTCCTCACCTCTGACAGGACATGGATCTGTGTGTTTACACACACAGATTCATGGTCCTACCGTGATTGCAGGCAATCGCAGGTGCTTGGCGGACATCGTGGCCGCCAGGCACGCGCATCGGGACCCGAGCGGTGCGCCAGACTCCCCCTAGCTGCCCGGGAAGCCCAGGATGTTATATGACATCCACGCTGAAGGAGGTAGGGTAGGGAAGTGGTTAAGGTAGGGTGACCAGACATTCCCAGTTTCAGGGGACAGTCCCCTGATTGAGGATACTGTCCCCGGACCAAGTCTGTCCCTGGTTTTGTCCCCAGATTGGATTTAAATAGGGGGCAGGGGCAATTTCAAAGACAATCAGTGCAGAATTAAAATAAAAAATTTGAATTACACACCCCCGCTCCGCTGTAGCATAGTGGGGTTGTATTTTTCCCATTATCTGTACCCCTTTCTGATGATCATGTGCTGGTCGGAGTGGAGGCAATATTTCTTCAGTTTCGGGGCGAATGCCCATTCAGCTCCGCCCGCATGTTCTTCTGCCTTGGCTCAAATCCTGGCCTGCCACCCGCCGATCTCCTTTCCTTCCCTGGTGGAGTGATCTTCCTCCGATCCCCACCCAGTAGTAACCGGGGCCCGAAGAGTAAGACTTGAGAGGCTGTGAGGCCCCGGATTTCATTAAAAAAATCTGGTCACCTTAGGTTAAGGAGTGTCATAGCTCTTCCCTGTGCTCTGTGCTACAGGTTTGATAGGCAGCAAGCAGTCGGGGGACAGAAGCTGGAAGATATGAAACCACCCCAAAAATAAAAAATTGAGGGTGGTTGTGGCCTAACAGATAAAAGATTAGGTAGGGGTATATGAGCTAAGAGTGATTTTGTACTGGGAGGATTTGTCTGACCCTTGCGTTCTGTGTTATCTACTATTGATTCTGGTGCTCTGTGTCTTATATACTCTTGACCCCTGTGTGTTGCACATTCCAGACCTCTGTGCTCTGTGTGTTGCACATTCCTGATTACTGCGGTCTGTGTGTTGCACATTCCTGACCCCTGCGCTCTGTGTGTTGCACATTCCTGACCCCTGCGCTCTGTGTGTTGCACATTCCTGACCCCTGCGCTCTGTGTGTTGCACATTCCTGACCCCTGCGCTCTGTGTGTTGCACATTCCTGACCCCTGCGCTCTGTGTGTTGCACATTCCTGACCCCTGCGCTCTGTGTGTTGCACATTCCTGACCCCTGCGCTCTGTGTTTTGCACATTCCTGACCCCTGCGCTCTGTGTGTTACACATTCCTGACCCCTGCGCTCTGTGTGTTGCACATTCCTGACCCCTGTGCTCTGTGTGTTGCACATTCCTGACCCCTGCACTCTGTGTGTTGCACATTCCTGACCCCTGTGCTCTGTGTGTTGCATATTCCTGACCGCTGTGCTCTGTGTGTTGCACATTCTTGATCACTGCGGTCTGTGGGATGTGTACTCCTGACCTTTTCACTCTTGACCCCTGCACTCTATGCCCTATATACCCCAGACCCATGCGCTGTGTATTGAAGACTCTCGATCCATGTGCACTTGAGGGCTCTCTACCTTAAATATGCATAAGTCTGTGCCATATGTACTCTTAACCCCTGCACTCTCTGCCCTACCTACCCCTGTACTGTGTCAATTGAGGGCCTTGACCCCTGTGCTTTGTGTATTGCACACTCTTGACTCCTGGACTCTGTGCTTTATGTACTCCTAAACTCTGCACTTTGTGCATTGTGTACTCCTCACCCCTGCTCATTATTCTTTACATATTCATGACCCTTGCACTCTGTGTGATATGTAATTCTGACCCCTGCACCCTATAACCTAAATACTTCTGACACCTGCATTTTGGGTGTTATGTACTTCTGACCCCTACGCTCTGTGCCTTATGTACTCATGGCCCTGGTGCTCTTTGCCTTACATGCTCCTGCATTCTGTACCTTACATACTCCTGTGCTCTATGTCTGTACTCTGTGTACAGATTAGCACTATGGCACATAGAAAACCGCTAGCGTCTGAAAAGCATCGCAAAAGCTCAGCTAAACCAGCGCTGAACGCCAGTGTGAAAATAGCCTTATGCCACGTACACATGATTGGAATTTCCGATGAAAACAGTCAGATGGAAATTCCGATCGTGTGTGTGCCCCATTGGACTTTTTTCCATCGGTGTTAAGAAATAGAACATGTTTTATTTTTTTTCGATGGAAAAAAAAATGATAGGAAATTCCTATCGTCTGTGTGCAACTGTGACGTAGAAAAAAGCCATGCATGCTCAGAATCAAGTCGACGCATGCTCGGAAGCATTGAAATGTATTCTCCTCGGCTCGTCGTAGTGTTATACGTCACCGCGTTTTGGACGGTCGGAATTTTTTCTGACAGTGTGTATGCAAGACTGATGGAAGTCAGCCTTCATCAGAATTCCGACTGAAAATTCCATTGGATTTCATTCCATCAGAAATTCCGATCGTGTGTACGCGGCTTTAGTGCTCTTTATTGAAACAGGTACACACTATAGAGGGATATGCTTTGTTCCCATTTCATGTCTGAGGTTTACAACTGCTTTAAGATACAATCCCAATTTATGATCGATGGGATCTCTTTTTCCAACATGTAATCTGATCGTTCGAAATTTGATCATATTCGACATCAAAGTGTCTCATTGCTTTAAACCAATTGATATTATTCCTCCCTGGCTGATTGACTCAGTCTGATCCAATTTGATCTAAATCGAGTCTAAGTAGATCGTAGGGGAAGTCATGGCAATTTGATTGTTTGCATATTTGAACGATGTGATTGACTCATACATTGGTTGGATAAGAAAACAAAAGTGGTTTGAATCTTGGCTGGTTCCTGCTGAACTGGCTGAGATTCGAACCGTCTATGGCTGGCTTAACCACCAGCCGACCAGCTACTGCCGTTTTACGGCGGCAGGTCGGCTCGGCTGCGTGAAATGACATAATATAACGTAATTTCGCATTTCAGCCACTAGGGGCGTGCGTCCTGCTCGCCCCTGGTGCCGACTGACGTGATCACCGCCGGGCACCCACGATCGCTCGTTAGAGAGCGAGTAAACACACAGCTCCGGTCCTGTCAGGGGGAGAAATTACTTATCGTCTGTTCATACAATGTATGAACAGCGATCTGTCATTTCCCCTAGTCAGTCCACCCCCCCCTTCAGTTAGAACACACCCAGGGAACATAATTAACCCCTTCCTCGCCCCCTAGTGTTAACCTCTTCCCAGCCAGTGACATTTTTACAGTAATCAATGCATTTTTTTCGCACTGATCGCTATAAAAATGCCAATGGTCCCAAAAGTGTCCGAAGTGTCCGCCATAATATCGCAGTGCCGATAAAAATCGCTGATCGCCGCCATTACTAGTAAAAAAAAAAATATTAATAAAAATGCCATAACACTACCCTTAATTTTGTAAACGCTATAAATTTTGTGCAAACCAATCAATAAACGCTTAGTGCGATTTGTTTTTACGAAAAATATGTAGAAGAATACATAACGCCCTAATCTGAGGAAAAAAATATTTTTTTATATATTTTTGGGGATATTTATTACCGAAAAAGTAAAAAATATTCATTTTTTTTTCAAAATTGTCGCTCTATTTTTGTTTAAAGCTCAAAAAATAAAAAGTGCAGAGCAGATCAAATACCACCAAAAGAAAGCTCTATTTGTGGGGAAAAAAGGACGCCAATTTTGTTTGGGAGCCATATCGCACGACCGCGCAATTGTCAGTTAAAGCAACGCAGTGCCGAATCGCAAAAAGTGGCCCGGTCATTGACCAGCAAAATGGTCCGGGGCTGAAGTGGTTAAGGGATAGTTGGGAGATATGCAGTCCAAGCTTTGGCCATTTGTTATAAGCTCACCACACATGTTACAATTTTATTGTACAATGTCCTTTATAGTGACCATGCATGCTTCCAAAATTGGATGATGTATTTTCCGATCAATCTCTTCCGACAGGAATAATTGATCTATAGTCAGCAGCCCATTTGATCAATATGCCACACACAGGGAAGTGTATTCGATAGTTAAGACACAATCGGAACTTACAATTGTGAGTTATTGATGGCATCACTGTTTCCACAATGTAATCTCGTTCTGCCGATTGATTCAAAACAATCGGTTTAGCTTGATCGCTTCGCATCTAAATCAAGCCAAAGGGGCTTTATGGCTATTTGATTATATATTTATATTTGATTATATTTATATTTATGTTTATACATCTATGTATATATGTATTTATGTTTATACATTTATATATGTTTATATTTATTATATTTATATTTGATTATATATTTTTTGATTTATTTTGTTGTTTAGATTAAATTGCACATTAAATGAATAATAGAGCAGCATAATAGACAATTGGGAGCTATGCAATTAAAGCTTGTGCCATTTGTTCTAAGCTCACCACACACGCCAAGATCTGATTGTACAATTTCATTTAGATTTACCAACAACTTGTAGTGTAATGCCGCGATTGGAATTTCCGACAACAAATGTTCCATGTGAGCTTGTTGTCGGAAAATGTAACCGTGTGTATGCTCCAATGGACATTTGCTGTCGGAATTTGCATACGCCCGAATCGCAGGGAAGATTGGTTGGACCTGTTGAGCCATGTAGTGCCTCGTTATTATATTTTCTGTTGTGAATGGACGGATTTGACTCTTGCAATGTCATGCTGATTCTTCCAAATAAAATAAAAATCACCATGCGATTTTCCCGGTGGGCCACGTTTTGCAAAGATTCCATGAACTATGTTCTACAAGGAACGCAGGCAATGCAGCCCAATACAATGAATAGGCTGCCGTGTCCCAGCAAACGTGGCCCGCAAATCGCATGTATGTGAACCGGGGCTCAGGTACATCGAAAGTTGATTTGTGAGGATTGTATGGTCGCTTTGTAAGGTGTACAGTAACTAGGGATGGCCTCAGGCATGTTCAGATACTAGCCTGAACCCCCAATCATACGAGGTGGGGGTATTCCCTGCTTGGCACGTACACAAGGGGGCGCCGTGTATACACATGGCTGTGGGCTGGGAATGCCTGGCCTGCTTATGATTGGTGGCTCACATTGACAGCTACCTGGCAGGATATCTCAGGCAGGCTCAGGCTAGTATCTGAACTAATCCCCGATAGTGACCCTACAGAGCAGGGGTCACCAAACCGAAAAGACCAGATTACTGCCCTTCAGACTTTAGGGGGGCCGGATTGTGGCCAGTGGGAGTAAACAATCCCCATCATTGGTATTAGGGGGTTTAATAGTTGGTATCAGGGGGAAGAATAGTGCCCTATCATGGTGTCAGTGGAGTGAATAGTGCCCCATTGTTGGTGTCAGTGGAAGGAATATTGCCCTATTGTTGGTGTTAGTGGAAGGAATAGTGCCCCAGTGTTGGTGTCAGTGGAAGTAATAGTGCCCCAGTGTTGGTGTCAGTGAAAGGAATAGTGCCCCATTGTTGGTGTCAGTGGAGTGAATAGTGCTCCCATTGTTGGTGTCAGTGGAGTGAATAGTGCTCCCATTGTTGGTGTCAGTGGAGTGAATCGTGCCCCATTGTTGGTGTCAGTGGAGTGAATCGTGCCCCATCGTTGGTGTCAGTGGGAGGAATAGTGCCCCATCATTGGTGTCAGTGGAAGGAATAGTGCCCCATCATTGGTGTCAGTGCCCAATTGTGAGCAGCGTCTGTGTCTGTGCAACCACTACGTCCCATTTGTAATTGAATGGGACAACCTGTATGGGGATTCAAGGAACATGATGGGGGGAGATCTCCTCTCCTGGAAGGTTGATGAATGGTATCAGACAGGAGAGGAGGGTGACAGCAGACATGATGGGGGGAGATCTCCTCTCCTGGAAGGTTGATGAATGGTATCAGACAGGAGAGGAGGGTGACAGCAGACATGATGGGGGAAGATCTCCTCTCCTGGAAGGTTGATGAATGGTGTCAGACAGGAGAGGAGGGTGACAGCAGACATGATGGGGGGAGATCTCCTCTCCTGGAAGGTTGATGAATGGTGTCAGACAGGAGAGGAGGGTGACAGCAGACATGATGGGGGATCTCCTCTCCTGGAAGGTTGATGAATGGTGTCAGACAGGAGAGGAAGGTGACAGCAGACATGATGGGGGAAGATCTCCTCTCCTGGAAGGTTGATGAATGGTGTCAGACAGGAGAGGAGGGTGACAGCAGACATGATGGGGGATCTCCTCTCCTAGAAGGTTGGTGAATGGTGTCAGACAGGAGAGGAGGGTGACAGCAGACATGATGGGGGAATCTCCTCTCCTGGAAGGTTGATGAATGGTGTCAGACAGGAGAGGAGGGTGACAGCAGACATGATGGGGGGAGATCTCCTCTCCTGGAAGGTTGATGAATGGTGTCAGACAGGAGAGGAAGGTGACAGCAGACATGATGGGGGAAGATCTCCTCTCCTGGAAGGTTGATGAATGGTGTCAGACAGGAGAGGAGGGTGACAGCAGACATGATGGGGGATCTCCTCTCCTAGAAGGTTGGTGAATGGTGTCAGACAGGAGAGGAGGGTGACAGCAGACATGATGGGGGAATCTCCTCTCCTGGAAGGTTGATGAATGGTGTCAGACTGGAGAGGGAGGTGACAGCAGACATGATGGGGGAGATCTCCTCTCCTGGAAGGTTGATGAATGGTGTCAGACAGGAGAGGAGGGTGACAGCAGACATGATGGGGGATCTCCTCTCCTGGAAGGTTGGTGAATGGTGTCAGACAGGAGAGGAGGGTGACAGCAGACATGATGGGGGATCTCCTCTCCTGGAAGGTTGGTGAATGGTATCAGACTGGAGAGGAGGGTGACAGCAGACATGATGGGGGATCTCCTCTCCTGGAAGGTTGATGAATGGTGTCAGACAGGAGAGGAGGGTGACAGCAGACATGATGGGGGGAGATCTCCTCTCCTGGAAGGTTGATGAATGGTGTGTCAGGAAGGGAGGGAGGGAAGGAAGGAGGGAGGGAGGGAGGAGGAGAGGTGGAGCTGTATTGGTGTAGATAGACTGACAGAAGACAAGGAGGAGACTTGTACAGGGAGTGGGACACACACAGGGCACTACGAGGGATCTGCTTCCTGGATAGAAGAAAGCACCACCTGCCTTCCTTTGTCACCCTGGAGGAGATCGGGCTGGAATGTGTGGCCTCACCCTGTAGAGAGGACACGGCTGGATGGTGCAGGTAAAGGAGTGGGGGATGGGGGGGACACACACTGCATTGCCGATCCGACACTCATCTCCGATCTGATTGTCATTTCCCAGGACTGTACACCAATCACAGATCAGAGTCCCTGCTGTCATCACACCTATAGAGGAGCCTGCTCCCCCTGTACACTGTGTGTGTGTTTGTGTGTGTGTGTGTGCTCTGATCGGCTGTGTACACAACTTTCCCCCACTCCTGGAATGGATGTGGATGTGACATCAGGTGATCGGGTGACACCATCCTGAGCTGACAGGTCAGTGCAGGCCCTGGCAGAGATCACACTGCCATACACTATACAATCTGCCTGAAGTGATACACATGGAATGGATTGTTTAGCCTTGTTACCATATGACATCGTTGTGGTATATCTAAAGGAGATTGTATAGTATATGGCCAGCTATAGGAGATGGGAAGCAATCATTAGTAATCCAGGGATGACTTTAGCTTTCTTTTTGTCTGATCATCAGATTGGTGAATTTGCAGGGTGTGTTGTGATTGGTGGATTGGGGTGTGTGGGGAATGATTAGTGTTAGTAGATGGGATGATACATTGTAGTGTCTGTCAGCTGTCATACTAGGGCTTGTGTACAGCAGATGTGTAAATACACTGACTATGAATGGATGGCTGTCAGGCTGTCAGTTCTATCAGCTTGCTGTCCTTTTACATTGAACATGTATGGAGCTGCATGTAAGGCCACCTATAGAGCAACCTTTAGGGCTCTTATACACCCACAGGAGTCTTTGAAAAGCGATCTGCAGTGGATCATTTTTCAGAATACAGCAGAGGAGTGGCTGAAATGCAGTTAGGAGGCAATCCTGCAACCCCCTGAATGTCTGTTTGTTTTTAGACAGCCAGACTGGTTTTTCGAGGGCTGGTTCACATAACATGCAACCCTGTGTATTCTTATTCTGCATCAGAAACAAATGTGCAGTGTTTAAGGTGGATTGCAATGGTCCTAGTTCACACCGGCGCAGTGAATTCCAGCGCAGCCAACACACGTACAACGTGTTGCATTTCTTTTCTGTATGGAATGTAGCAAAACACATCAAAAAGGCAAAGGAATGCAGATGTTAAAGTTGAGATTAAAGTGGTTGTAAACCTCAGACATGAAATATGAACAACGCATATCCCTTTATAGTGTGTACTTGTCTCAATCCAGAGCACTAAGTATCATTTCTGTCTGCTGCTTCATTCCTCTGATATTGACATGAGTCACTTTTTACAAGTTTTCCTGACACCAAGAGAAAAAAGGTGACAGGGGAGGGACCTCCAGCTGATTGACATACAACCTGCCCCCTGCATAGGTGTGATCCAGGCCCAGAATATACAACCTGCCCCCTGCATAGGTGTGATCCGGGACCCCGCATATACAACCTGCACCCTGCATAGGTGTGATCCGGGCCCCCCGCATATACACCCTGCATAGGTGTGATCCGGGCCCCCCGCATATACAACCTGCACCCTGCATAGGTGTGATCCGGGCCCCCCGCATATATAACCTGCACCCTGCATAGGTGTGATCCGGGCCCCCCGCATATATAACCTGCACCCTGCATAGGTGTGATCCATGCCCAGAATACACAACCTGCCCCCTGCATAGGTGTGATCCGGGCCCCCCGCATATACAACCTGCACCCTGCATAGGTGTGATCCGGGCCCCCCGCATATACAACCTGCACCCTGCATAGGTGTGATCCGGGCCCCCCGCATATACAACCTGCACCCTGCATAGGTGTGATCCATGCCCAGAATACACAACCTGCCCCCTGCATAGGTGTGATCCGGGCCCCCCGCATATACAACCTGCACCCTGCATAGGTGTGATCCGGGCCCCCCGCATATACAACCTGCACCCTGCATAGGTGTGATCCGGGCCCCCCGCATATACAACCTGCACCCTGCATAGGTGTGATCCGGGCCCCCCGCATATATAACCTGCACCCTGCATAGGTGTGATCCGGGCCCCCCGCATATACAACCTGCACCCTGCATAGGTGTGATCCGGGCCCCCCGCATATACAACCTGCACCCTGCATAGGTGTGATCCGGGCCCCCCGCATATACAACCTGCACCCTGCATAGGTGTGATCCGGGCCCCCCGCATATACAACCTGCACCCTGCATAGGTGTGATCCATGCCCAGAATACACAACCTGCCCCCTGCATAGGTGTGATCCGGGCCCCCCGCATATACAACCTGCACCCTGCATAGGTGTGATCCGGGCCCCCCGCATATACAACCTGCACCCTGCATAGGTGTGATCCGGGCCCCCCGCATATACAACCTGCACCCTGCATAGGTGTGACCTGGGCCCCCCCGCATATACAACCTGCACCCTGCATAGGTGTGATCCAGGCCCAGAATACACAACCTGCCCCCTGCATAGGTGTGATCCGGGCCCCCCGCATATACAACCTGCACCCTGCATAGGTGTGATCCGGGCCCCCCGCATATACAACCTGCACCCTGCATAGGTGTGATCCGGGCCCCCCTCATATATAACCTGCACCCTGCATAGGTGTGATCCGGGCCCCCCGCATATATAACCTGCACCCTGCATAGGTGTGATCCGGGCCCCCCGCATATACAACCTGCACCCTGCATAGGTGTGATTCGGGCCCCCCGCATATACAACCTGCACCCTGCATAGGTGTGATCCGGGCCCCCCGCATATACAACCTGCACCCTGCATAGGTGTGATCCAGGCCCAGAATACACAACCTGCACCCTGCATAGGTGTGATCAGGGCCCGGAATATACAACCTGCACCCTGCATAGGTGTGATCCAGGCCCAGAATACACAACCTGCACCCTGCATATGTGTGATCAGGGCCCAGAATACACAACCTGCCCCCTGCATAGGTGTGATCAGGGCCGGGAATATACAACCTGCCCCCTGCATAGGTGTGATCAGGGCCGGGAATATACAACCTGCCCCCTGCATAGGTGTGATCAGGGCCGGGAATATACAACCTGCCCCCTGCATTGGTGTGATCCGGGCCCGGAATATACAACCTGCCCCCTGCATAGGTGAGATCCGGGCCCCCGGAATATACAACCTGCCCCCTGCATAGGTGTGATCCAGGCCCGGAATATACAACCTGCCCCCTGCATAGGTGTGATCCAGGCCCAGAATATACAACCTGCACCCTGCATAGGTGTGATCCGGGCCCCCCGCATATACAACCTGCACAGGTGTGATCCGGGCCCCCGGAATATACAACCTACACCCTACATAGGTGTGATCCGGGCTCCCGGAATATACAACCTGCACCCTGCATAGGTGTGATCCAGGCCCCCGGAATATACAACCTGCACCCTGCATAGGTGTGATCCGGGCCCCCCGCATATACAACCTGCATAGGTGTGATCCGGGCCCCCAGAATGTACAACCTGCACCCTGCATACGTGTGATCTGGGCCCCCGCATATACAACCTGCACCCTGCATAGGTGTGACCTGGGCCCCCCGCATATACAACCTGCACTCTGCATAGGTGTGATCCAGGCCCAGAATATACAACCTGCACCCTGCATAGGTGTGATCCGGGCCCCCGGAATATACAACCTGCACCCTGCATAGGTGTGATCCAGGCCCAGAATATACAACCTGCACCCTGCATATGTGTGATCCGGGCCCCCGGAATATACAACCTACACCCTACATAGGTGTGATCCGGGCCCCCAGAATATACAACCTACACCCTACATAGGTGTGATCCGGGCCCCCGGAATATACAACCTACACCCTGCATAGGTGTGATCCGGGCCCCCGGAATATACAACCTACACCCTACATAGGTGTGATCTGGGCCCCCAGAATATACAACCTGCACCCTGCATAGGTGTGATCCGGGCCCCCGGAATATACAACCTGCCCCCTGCATAGGTGTGATCCAGGCCCGGAATATACAACCTGCCCCCTGCATAGGTGTGATCCAGGCCCGGAATATACAACCCGCACCCTGCATAGGTGTGATCCAGGCCCAGAATATACAACCTGCATAGGTGTGATCCAGGCCTGAGTGCACACAGCTCTCCTTCCTCGGAGTGGACTTAGCCCTTTAACATCCAATCAGTGGGCGGCTTTGGGTATGTTAGCATAGTGGAGCTGCTGCCTCTGACTTGGCTTTCCTAGACACTTTTTTTTTTTCAATGTTGCAACTGACATCAATATTTACCCTGAGCCTGAGGAGTTTTCACTGTGCAAAGTGTGGCGGGGGAAGGGAAAGATCCCATTTCAGGAATGTAGCTCCTGTATAATATCCGATCTTTTGGTGACACCATGCGTGTTTAGAAACGTGTGTTTGCTTTTCAGCAGTTGGCTATTTATTATGAGCAGGAATGTATTAAATCTAAGATATCCGTACACACTGTTTGATATTGTAACAGATGGAATTTTCATATTTTTTTTGTTAAAGCTCGGTTCACACTAGCTGACTTCAAAGTTGTGCGATTTTCAGTGTAGTGTAGACTTTTACACTCTCTGGCGCTGAAGTCGTATAAGTGTTGCATGAAAGTAGCGAAGGAACATTTTCTGCAGTAGCAGTGACTTCAGTAGTGTCCATTGGAACGTGTGTCTTAGGCTGCATTCACACTGTAACGCGCGTCCTGAGCCGCAAATTGCGGCGACAAATGTGAGGCGTTTTGTACCGCGATTTGCGTTTTTAACCCCCTTTTTGGAGAGGTCCACTATCTCCTACGCCGAAGCCGCCGGAAAAAAAGCGTCTGGGACTTGTTTTGAGCTTCAGGCGTCCGGCATTTCGGCCTTTGGCGTGGAGATGTGAACCATCTTCATAGAGGGGAATGTTAAATTTCCCCTCTGGCGTATGTAGCGTCGGGCGTAAAAACGCCTAGATGTGAATGGAGCCTTGAGATGCATGGCATTTCGCACATCTTGCGACTTTTGGGTCTCACAAGTCGGATCCTAAGTCGTAGGAGTGTGAACCGAGCCTTAACCAGGTAATCGCCAAAACTGCGTTCTGCAGTCATCATATAACTTCTGAACTCCGATCTGATGAATCTCAATCAGGTTGTACTCGCACCTATTCATGTTTGCCCCCTTCTTGCTGATCCGCTGCAGTTTCCTCGCAGCACAGCGTGCCAGACGTTTTCATTTGGGTTACCTGTGATTTGCCATAGATTTTAGTTAGACTTTTGGGAAACAACAGTGGACCAGTGTTGAAAGGGGCCTTTCTGTCAGATGCTTTTCCCATTTAAAGGGATTGTAAACCTCAGACTTGAAATATGAAAAAAGCATATCCCTCTGTAGTGTGATTGTCTCAGGAACGCTAAATGTCATATATGTCTGCTGCTTCGTTCCTTTGCTATAAACATGCATCACTTCTGACAAGTTTTCCTGTCACCAAGAGAAAAAAGGTGACATGGGAGGGACCTCCAGCTGATTGACAGCCTCAACTCTGTTCATGTGAGCTGTGTGAAGGGGGGTGTGTGCCTTCCCTCCAATCAGCTTAGTGTGGCAGGCTGCATGACTATTCTCTTCCACCTGAAGCTTGGGGTTGTAGTCAGTCTCTTGGTGTCATCACCTGTAGTTCAGGGCTACTAACCCTGCATTGTACATAAAGGAAGTGAGTATACAACCATGGATGGAGGGAGTCTGCCAGAGCTAGGTATAAGGTAAGTAATACACCATTGTGGAGATTTATTAAAACTGGAGTGTGTGTAACATTTGTTGCAGCTCCACATAGAAACCAATCAGCTCCCAGGTTTTATTGTCAAAGCTTAATTGAACAAACTGAAGTTAGAAGCTGATTGGCTACCATGCACAGCTGCACCAGATTTCTATTTTTAGTAACCCCCCCATATGTCTGCACCCCTAGACTAAACCAGCATTTGACCCTTGCAGTGCATAGGGAGATTTTGTCTAATTCATAATTTGATAAATGGAAATGTGTGAGACACATGTATTGTGTGTTTTTAAAGCAGTGGTTGCCAAGCTTTCGGACCTCGCGGACCACTAAACTCACAATTTTGAAAAACGGGGACCACTAACAAGAATTTAACATGCCTTAAACACACAATGCTCTGGCTCTCTGCCCCTCTCCCTGTAGGATCAAAGTGCTGCCTTATACACGCAATGCTCTGGGGCCCAGGGGGTGATACGCCACTATACACATTATTATGTTTAGTGTGTATTCCATTACCTGCAGGCTGGTGCTTATGATAAAAATCATTTCTGCAGTGTCTCATTCCCAGCCGATGGATACTGCGTTAGCATCTGACTTCTACGCTATGAAGGATAAGGGCAATGGCTGCTACTGAGAAAAGTTGCTCTACCTGTCCACCCTCTCCGCCATTCACAGAACTAAACTCCAAATACACATTGTATTCTGTGGAGGGAATCCTGTCATTCAGCTGCTCCTCCTCTTTTCACAAAATGCAAGTGCATTCTGGGAGTATAATAGTCCAATTTATGTCAATGGTGGAGGGGGCAGAAGGGGGTGGGTGTGCGGCACAACTTCTGTCAGTAGCTGCTGTTAACCCCCACAGCGCCAGAAGACAGCCACTCAGTGTAGTATCTGGCGGTTATGAAGGAGACACTGCATGGATCATTTTTACCAGAATGGGCTGCCTGCATGTAATAGGTTACACACCATTACACATGTGTAATGTGTTTGGTGCTGTTTAAAATACTCAAACCTCTGTATTAAAGAGGAGGTCTGGGCAAAAAAAATAAAAAAATTAAAAGCCAGCAGCTACACATACTGCAGCTGCCAGCTTTTAATAAATGGACACTTATCAGTCCCGGAGTCCAGCGTTATCGGCAGTAAGGTACACTGCGGCCGCCATTGCGGGAAAGGGAACCCGGCAGTGTAGCCTTTCGGCTTCACGCCGGGAACCCTACTGCGCATGCGCTAGGCCTGCTCCTCTCTCCTATTAGTTCGGCGGCCAGGGGAGGAGGAGGAGGGAGCCCTGTGGTGACGTCGCGGCCGGGCTCCCGGAAGTGGGAAAGGATACCTGTCTTTGACAAAAAAAGCGGCGCTATTTTTAGCGGCACTCTGGCGTCAATTTTGCAGCACTTTTCTGCCGTTATGAGGGCACCTTTACCCCTGCTAGCGGCCGAGAAAGGGTTTTAAACCACCGCAAAGCGCCTCTGCAGAGGCATTTTGCCGGCGGTATAGACGCGGTGCCCCATTGATTTCAATGGGCAGGAGCGGTATACACACCAGGAGGGTAAATGGCACTTGCTCCCTCTTGCCTGTTCTCTGCCCATGTGATCATCTGTGTGCGCTTGTGGGGCGGCTCCAGTAAGAATGATTGATAGAGGCTCCTTCCTTGCAGTTGCCCCATGTGACGTAGACAGTTG
Source organism: Rana kukunoris (assembly GCA_029574335.1). Classification (NCBI taxonomy): domain Eukaryota; kingdom Metazoa; phylum Chordata; class Amphibia; order Anura; family Ranidae; genus Rana; species Rana kukunoris. Next base: position 223,511,104 of record CM056053.1, on the reverse strand, counting down.
AGGCTTGTTGGATGCGTATGATTGGCAGCAGCTCCTTCAGAGAGTCTTGCTACCAATCCATTATCTGAATATATAAACTCAAGTAATGATGTCTTCACGCTTTGGCAGAGGTTTCTGGCTCACTCACCCCCCCCCGGTCTCACATTGTTCAGTGAAAATACTGTATTTGGGATATTTTTTGTGTGTGATATATACATTTTTCATTCTGATGTCAAATTTGAAGTTGCTACAATGGGATTATTGACACTTTAATGCCTTGTACACACGATTGGAATTTCCGCTCAAGCTGTCTTGCATACACACTGTCACACCAAATTCTGACCGTCAAGACGTACAACACTACAACGAGCCGAGAAAAACTTCAATGCATCCGAGCATGCGTCGACTTGATTCTGAGCATGATTTTTTTTTTCTCCATCGGAGTTCCATTCAGAAGAACGGAATTTCCGTTCACTTTCTAAGTCCGTTGGAATTTCTGAGGGAAACCCTCAGATGGGGCACACTCACGGTCAGAATATCCAATGAAAAAATTCCGTCTGACTTTTTTCATCCGAAATTCCGATTGTGTGTACAAGGCATAACTCATTTGTTATTTTTAATGAAGTGATTTATATGTAGTTGTCAGCATTGAAGTATTAAAGTGGTTAGCTCATGTAAGCACAGTCTAATGGTGTATGTGACTGACCGTGCCAACTTTTGTGTTTAGATAATACTGATGAATCCACTTGTCAACCGGGTTCATGAATATTATAGGAAGCCTTATGTGTGCTGTGTATTACTCACCTGCTATTGTTATTCAGCGTTGATGAACGTATGATATTTTTTTTTTTTTTTTTTTAATTCTACAAATATTTTTAGAACGTACATGAAATAGGTGTAATGCGTGACACGTTTATTTAAAAACCGCAATACGGCTGGAGGTCTCGTGTACCGCAGCAGAACTGATGCCCATTTGAGTCCTTTGTTATTATAAGAGTCAGAAGCCCTGAAGAATGCCAGAAAGCTTAATGTAATAGTCTATGATGAAGTATTAAGGTTGAGATTAAAATCACATTATTATAATACATTGTCACAGATGTTCACAGGATATGTCTTGGGAATCATTATTTAGTTCACAGAAGATATGTCCCATAGCAATTTACTTTAACATTTTCTGTTACATTCAAATTCTTACAGATTATTTTAATAATGAGTTATTAATAACGAAGAAAAATGGAAATCCCTCTATTGAAACTGGGTGAACCAACAAGGAGGAATACCACCTATTAGTTATTATACCAAGTTGTGTTTTTTTTTTTCCGCGTTTCTTTATGTTTTTTTATGTGTTTTTTTTTTTCCCAAAGTGTCGTGAGTTTTTATTTATTTTTTTTGCTTTAAAGCGGAGTTCCAGCGTGGGTGAAAACAAAATTAAAAATCAGCAGATACAGATCCTGTAGCTGGTGACTTTTTTTATAAGGACACTTACCTGTCCAGGGAACCCGCAGTGTTGGCACCTGCAGCGGTCGGCATCCTTACAAGGGAAACGGGATGTGAAGCCCTGTTTCCTACCGTGCAGTGCTTTTTGAATGGTCCTGACGTCTTCTGGGACACACACACACACAGGTCTCAGAAGGCACCGAAAAAAAAGTAGAAGTGATGTACTTCGCTGTGACCGCATGGGGCGGATGTCCTGAAGAAAACATACCATGACATTTTTTTTAAATAATAATAATAATAAATTTTTTTTATATATCTATCCTTTTTTTTTATATATATATATATATATATATATATATATATATATATATATATATATATATATATATATACCGTATATAGATTGCTGTGAATGTGAGGCAAGTTTGGAGACATTCGTTTAGCCCAATTATTTACCATAGGAACATTGATCTAGAGATTGCTTTAAAGCTTTGTGGTGCTTGTCATAAAAAAAGAAAAAAAAGGTGTAAAACCAGTCAAACTGGCAGGCATTTAGAACGCTATGTCAAAGTATAACGTGTTAGATTGTATGACCTGGGTCAGGCCAAGATTCAGGAAGATAACTGGTGCATTTGAAAGCCCCAATGAAAACGGAGGTCCAAATCGCACTGATCTGCGGCTTTAAAATCGCGCTGAAGTAATGAAATTTCGAAAGCCACACAGTGCGGCTTTGAAATCATGCTAAAGTTCAGAGAGATTTGGACCCTCAATTTCATTGTGGCTTGTGACTTAAATTAACAGACGTCAATGCAAATGGGGTGCAACTTGTCATGTAATTTTGAACTATCAAATCGAATGACAAATCGCACTGGCGTGAAACATAAACAATGAATGCATCCAAGGGCAAAATAGGTATCCCTAATTGGTATCGGCGAGTACTTGAGAAAAAGTATCAGTACTCTTATGTGCATTTACTTTTTGTTGCAGGAGCCTGTAAAGAATTCCACCAGTGATCAGCAAATCGCTGGTGCCGTGCAGGTCTCCTGCACGCTGTTCGTGTATCTGCTTGCCGATACATCCCGTATGGGTAAGCCAGTACTCGCTGACAGGAAGACTCGATGAACTTCTACCCCATTCCACAGTGGCGTGGTAGTTCATTAAGGACTACAAGCTGACAGCCGCTAAGGATGTCGGAGCTTGTAGTTCATTCATACACACATTTCTGTGTATGAATGACACGGCCATGTGGGCGGAGCCCCGCACGGCCACACTTCTTTCAAACAGTGAAGGCTAGTACGGGGAACTTCTCCTTGTACTGGTGCCACAGGGAGGGGGGCAGCGGGCAGTGGCTGAAGCACTGAGAACATGTTACATATTCCAACCAAAAATTGGGTGGAACATGTAACATATTCTTAAAGATGAACTTATCCTTTAGGCTCGGTTCACACATGAACCGGCCGTGGATCGCACAGCAATGCAGAATCTTTGCCTGAATTCGGCCTTGGAACAGAGCCAAAGACGCACGTTTCTGTGCAGTGCGCTTCGCAGCCGCCCTGGAGATATGTGAACGGGCTCCATAGAGAGCCGGTCACATTCTCCTGCTATGTGAATTGGATGCAGGGAAACTCTCATCCAATTCACATAGGTTTTAGCCCAGCCTTGGGGTCCTTTCACATGGGCTTGTCCGATCGGGTTTGCCTGTCAGTTTTTCAGAAGGACCTGATCGAACCCTCCAGTCTCTAATGTCATCTGTTATTCTATTTTGTGGTCCTATTTTTACATCTGTCTGGCGGACAGAGAAGAGTGCAGGACTTTGCCGTGTCCGCTCTGCACTGTGAGTGGACGCATACCTGTCATCCGCCTGCTTTAGTTGGGATTAGCGTAGTGATTCCCCGTTGAGCAAACGGAATCCGTAACACTTGTGGTGATCAAAAGAGAAGCAAGCTCTGGCATGAAACTTGGGTAATGATTAAGCACAGATCAGATGTGTGGAACGCGGCTAATGCCCTGTACACGCGATCGGACCTTTGTCCGACAAAAATCCCCATCGGAATTCTGACGGAACTCCATCAGAGGAGAAGAGAACATGTAATCTCCGATGGAATTCATCAGAATTTCCAATGAAATTTCTCAGATGGGGCATACACACGGTTGGAATTTCCGATAGAAAAAGTCACTCAGACTTTTTCCATCAGAAATTCCGATCGTGTATACGAGGCCTTATGCCGCGTACACACGATCATTTTTTGTGATGAAAAAAAACGACGTTTTCTGTGAAGTAAAAAACGACGTTTTTGAAACGTCACTTTTCAAAGACGATGTTGCATACACACACCATCGTTTTTTCACAAAAAGCAAGGTTACGTTCACCACTCTTTTCCATTGAAGCTCGCTTCATAACTACCTTCTGGGCAAGCGCGGGTTGAAAAATGTCGTTTTAAACAACGTTTTTGCTACACACGGTAACTTTTTGTGAAACAAAAAACGACGTTTTGAAAAACGACACAAAAAATTCAAGCATGTTGGAATTTTTTTTTGGTCGTTTTTTTAAGACAAAAAACGAAGTTTTGCCCACACACGATCAATTTAAATGACGTTTTAAAAAACAACGTTTTTTTTCATCGCAAAAAACGACCGTGTGTACGCGGCATTACACTTGGTGTATTTTGACCGCCTGCAATAAAAGGCACTTTTGGAAACTTTGGATGTGCAGCCATTTCTTCTTTTTTTCTCAAGTTTTTATGGAGGCGGGCCGAGGCTAGCCCTCCTACTTGGTTCAAATCAAGGCATTGCACGCGGCTGGAGCAGCGGATTGCTTTTTTTTTTTTCGGCATGACACCTAGGTTGGCGAAACTGCTGAAAACAGGCTAGTATATGACCTGCACCCTTAAAGGGGCAGACTTTTCTGAAAGTGAAAAACTTTGTGGAGGCATCAAAGCCTAAAGTGGGCCATTTCATTTTTGTGGTGCTTGCCGCTAAGCAGCAGTGTATCTTTTATTATATATATATATATATATATATATATATATATATATATATATATATATATATATATATTATGGGTTTGAAAACGGTCCTTATAAACTTAATTCAAGGAAAGGCAATTTTTCAGACTGCCACACAATAGCTCATTCAGAAAGAGAGGTAGACATGAGGTTACAGTTATTTACTGGAGATGCGGGAGTATGTAGGTGGCAACTTGTGCTTCTGCAGTGTGACTAATCAGCCAGATGTAGAATTCTATTACATGAATTATAAAAAAAAAAAGGGTCCCGCTCATAAAATCCCTTTTTATTCAGCAATATTAAATATAGTTTCAATCTATAGCACTTTTCTATGAGCCCTCATTTTCTAGCTGGGTAAAGGGGTGTAAAGGCGAAGTCAAAAGCTTTGAGAGAATGTAATAACTGAATGTATGGCATGGTGAGCCGCAAACCCACCATAAGCAATCGCACCTATGGTGTAAATACAGGAGTTGTTGAGTATTCAATGAGAACAAGGCGCACGACTTTTCACTCGTATAATATTCCTTTTGCAAAAAGCACTTTTACTTGCCTTTCGATCCCTTTTTTTTTTTTTTTCAAATACTGTATAAGCCGAGTTTTTCAGCATATTTTTTTTGGTGCTCAAAATGTCCCCCTCAGCTTATTCTCGAGTCATCTTTTTGCGGCTGATCTTCCAGAATTTGGTGACCCGGCACTGGCCAGCTGTAAGTCCCATGAACTCCAAACTTGGCACACATGTAGCCCCACTCTTCCTTTACAAGTGTGCATAGTTTGTTGTCCGGGGGACCTATGGCCAGGGAGCACCGATTTATTATTATTATTTTTTTTCAAAGCCGGGCACCCCTTCTATAGACTCCCATGTTAAGGCCTGGTTCACACTGGTGCGTTTTGACATGCAATTTGGCATGGAAAATTGCATGTCAAAACTGTGGTATTTTCCGCAAATTGCCGGCAATGGCATCGTCCTAATTGGTGCGACACCGCATCTGCGGCGCTGCACTAATTTCAAAATGTAGTTCCTATACTACTTTTTGCGATTTCGGCCCCGCGATTTACATTGACATCTGTGCAGAAACCTAATGGCGGCCGAAATCGGGACTGCCAGCGGGAGTGAAATCGTGCGAGTTCAGCTGAACTCGCACGGCTTCACTCCTGCAGCCAGTATGAACCTGGGCTAAATGGTCGTCCTTTCTCTGGTGATTTTGGGGACCCGGTACCGGCCAGTCATAGGTCCCCTGGACCCAGAACTTGGCACACATGAAGCCCCATTTTTCCTCTGAGGCCGCGTACACACGGAGGGACATGTCTGCTGGAACTGTCCGACGGACCGTTTCCAGCGGACATGTCTCCTCCGGATTTTCATCCAACGGCGTGTACACACCATCGGATCAAAATCCCCGCCGGCAGACAGCGCGGTGACGTGGCGGTGGCGTTGACGCCGCCACGTCACCGCACCAGGAAGTAAAAAACTTCCACGCATGCATCGCATCCATTCGACGCTTGTGCGGGCAGATATGTCCGCTGGTTAGTGTACTAACCAGCGGACATATCCAACGGACATGTCTCCGGCGGACAAATTTTAAAGCATGCTTTAAAATTTGTCCGCCGGTCAGACATGTCCGCTAGCCCATACACACGATCGGATTTGTCTGCTGAAACGGTCCGTCGGACCAGTTTCAGCAGACAAATTCGATCGTGTGTACGCGGCCTAACTGTGCAAAGTTTGTTGCTTTTTTTTTTTTTTTTTTTTTAAATCTGGGCACCCCTTCCATAGACTCCCTTGTTAAACGTCAGTCTAGTCATGGACACAGTGGGGCATGCGGATGGACACCCTAGGCTTATATTCGTCAGTACGTTTTCCCAGTTTTTTTTGTGGTAAAATTAGGTGCCTCAGCTTATATTCGGGTCGGCTTATACTCGAGTATATACGGTATATTTTTACCTGTTCAATTCCTAGTAGGCGCATTAAGCTGTGCCAACTTACACTTCTGTAATTCAACAATTATAATTAGTAGTTCTTAATTGGTAGTACACAAAGTAGAGAATGTACGGCTTACAATTTCTAGCTGTTTATTTTGAGCTCTCTGAGATATCATCATGCTTTGAGGGCTAAAATAACATTCTGATTGAGTGCTTTCTATGCTTTTAGGAAAAAACAAAAGGCACAGATGCTTAAAATGGCTAAAGTATGCGTCTCTTGGTCATGCCATATGTCACCCCACAGAATCTATTTACACAATTAAGGAAGGTTGTCATTCCCTTCTAAGCTCGCTCTTCAGTTCTACTGCTACAAAAAGAAATAACCCTTTTGATATTAAGTGCCTCTTTTTAAAGTTCTATGATATTTAAATTTCCCAAGGATCAGGCTGGCAATGGCAACCCTCTGTACTACGTTAGAAAATAACGTCACTGGTAGCTGATGATTATATTGGCAGGTCACCTAAAACCTTTTACTATTCAGCTGTTAAAATTGTTAAACATTAATCTTTTAAACCAAACTTGTGCTCAGACTATGGAAAAATAATGGTAATAATCGCACATAAATACCTTGGAGCTTGTAGTGTTCGTCTATAAGTCACTGCACAGGGCTGTTGGGCTTCATTTACATGGGTATATGCATATTTTCTACATTGAATGCAGGTTTTTGCTGGCAAAGCTAGCAGAAGATAAAGTAGTCACTCTCTTAAAGGGAGTGCTCATAATCTCAGCTTGTTACCTGCATAAAAGACGCCTGTCCACAGAAACAATCAATCCGACTCCAATCTCTCCACCATGGCCAAGACCAAAGAGCTGACCAAGGATGTCAGGGACAAGATTGTAGACTTACACAAAGCTGGAATCAGCTGCAAGACCATCACCAAGAAGCTTGGTAGGAGGGTGGCAACAGTTGGTGCGATTATTCGCAAATGAAAGAAACACAAAATAACTGTTAATCTCCCTGAGTCTGGGGCTCCATGCAAGTTCTCACCTTGTGGAATTTTAATGATCATGAGAACGGTGAGGAATCGGCCCAGAACTACACGGGAGATTCTTGTCAATGATCTCAAGGTAGCTGGGACCATAGTCACTAACACACTATGCTCTGAAGAACTGAAATCCTGCAGCGTCAGCAAGATCCCCCTGCTCAAGAAAGCACATTCACAGGCCTGTCTGAAGTTTGCTAATGAACATCTGAATGATTCAGAGGAGCACTGGGTGAAAATGTTGTGGGCAGATGAGACCAAAATTAAGCTCTTTGGAATTAACTCAACTCACCGCGTTTGGAGGAGGAGGAATGCTGCCTCCTGACCACAAGAACACCATCCCACTGTCAAATATGGAGGTGGAAACATTATGCTTTGGTGATTTTCTGTTAAGAGGTCAGGACAACTTACTGCGTCAAAGGGGCGATGGACGGGGCCATGTACCGTCAAATTTTTGGGTGAGAACCTCCTTCCCTCAGCCAGGGTATGGAAAATGGCCCATGGATGGGTATTCCAGCATGACAATGACCCAAAACACGCAGCCCAGGCAACAAAGGAGTGGTTTAAGAAGAAGCACATTAAGGTCCTGGCGTGGCCTAGCCAGTCTCCAGGCCTTCATCCCATAGAAAATATATAAAGGGAGCTGAAAGCTGAATGCCAACCTCAAAACCTTAAAGGGGTTGTAAATGTTTGTTTTTTTATTTTCTAAATGGGTTCCTTTTAAGCTAATGCATTGTTGGTGCACTTACCTTTTTCGTTCGATTTACCTTCTAAATGTTTTTTTTTTACTTTGTCTGAATCTCTCACTTCCTGTTCCTTCTCAGTAAGCTGTTCTGGCTGACTAGCCACGACTCGAATGATCATGGCAAGTTTCCTGAGGAAAAACAGGAAGTGAGAAATTCAGACAAAGAAAAAAACATTTAGAAGGGAAATTGAAGGAAAGGGTAAGTGAACAAACAATGCACTAGCTTACAGGAACCTATTTAGAAAAAAAACAAAAAAAACCTTTACAACCCATTTAATGATTTGGAGAGGAACTGCAAAGAGTAGGACAAAATCCATCTTGAGATGTGTGCAAACCTGGTCTGGGGCTGCATGAGTGCTGCCGGCACTGGGGAGCTACAGTTCATTGAGGGAACCATGAATGCCAACATGTACTGCGACATACCGAAGCAGTGCATAATCTCCTCCCTTCGGAGACTGGGCGCAGGGCAGTATTCCAACATAACGACCCCAAACACACCTCCAAGACGACCACTGCCTTGCTAAAGAAGCTGAGGGTAAAGGTGATGGACTGGCCAAGAATGTCTCCAGACCTAAACCCTATTGAGCATCTGTGGGGCATCCTCAAACGGAAAGGTGGAGGAGCGCAAGGTCTCTAACATCCTCGCCTCCATGATGACATCACGGAGCTGGTTGGAAGAGGACTCTAGTGGCAACCTGTGAAGCTCTGTTGAACTCCATGCCCAAGAGGGTTAAGGCAGTGCTGGAAAATAATGGTGGCCACACAAAATATTGACACTTTGGGCCCAATTTGTAAATTTTAACTTAGGCTGCATTCACACCTGAGCGTCAGTCGTTCGGTCGTTTTTCCGGCGTTTTGTCGCGCTTATTTGCGCGTTTGCATACAGCGTTGTCCGACGTTTTTGTACTTCGACGTTTTTTATTTTAGCCAATAGGAAAAATTATCATCTTTTCATCACTTGTTGCTATGTTGGTAGAATTTTTTTATCTTCTGCCTGGGTGAAAAGTTCTATTGATTAAAGCGACGAAACGCCTGTAGCAAACACTCGTTGTCACGCTAGTCGCTTGAATCGAGCGTTTCCATTACTTTCTGTGGGAAATGGAGACGCTCAAATACGCACAAACCGCCCGATACAAAAAAGGGTCCGGAACTTTTTTTAGCTACAGGCGATGGGCGTCAGGCGCATCAGCGTTCAGATGTGAACCATCTCCATAGGCTTTCATGTATTTTTCTCCCTCTGGCGTTTGTGAGCGTCGCGCTACAGGCGACAAAACGCCTAGGTGTGAATGGAGCCTTAGGGATGTACTCACTTTTGTTGCCAGCGGTTTAGACATTAATGGCTGTGTGTTGAGTCCTGGACTTTGAGTGGGGATATCTGAATAAAATTGTCAATGTCAGGCTGGCGTAGCACACTATTTAAAAAACGAGTGTTATACCACATTTGAGCTGTCTTCAGGTCAGTCGCGTCACTCGCGACCACTTTACAGCTATGATACAGACTGTATTACAGAGCTTCTGCGGAGGAGATGAGCTGCCATGTGATCTCTTTGGCTGATGTAAGAGGGAGATCACGGCACCCCTCCCGCAGAAGCAATCCATTGGAGTTTTAAAGCGGCCGCGAGTGATGTGACCGCCCCGAAGACGGCTCAAATTTAGGTATTTTTGAATCACTGACATAGTGTGCTATGCCAGCCACTAAAAGAAGGGGCTGGCATAGTCTTCTTCTTTTTTTTTTTTTTTTTTTTTTTTTTTTTTACACGTTTTCCACATTTGAATCCTTCAAACGATATACTTGCATTACTGATTCCTTAGTGGTTTGTAAGTACACATCTAAGAATAGATTCAATGGACTGTAAGGGTGTTGATAAGAACGCTTGTAGTCCATTCAGTCTTCCTGCACCTCTGAAACTGACAGCCTGTATAGAGTGCGTGTGCAGGAGCCTGATATTGCACCTCTGGTCACAGGTGCAATGCTGTGAAGGCTCCTGACAAATAAAAATAACTAACTGTACATTTACCACTGTTTTATATTCTCTGCTACTGAAGACCTATTGCTGGTTAGTTACATATGGTATTTTTCTACTTTTTTGAAATTAAATGCCTATGTAATGCAATTTAGTGCCATTGTTTACCACCTTGTGGGTGTCTTTTACCATGACTTTCATTTCCTTTTTTTTTTTTTTTTTTATTTGTAATCCCTAGTTCCCTTAAATTTTTTTGCACCTGCTGTTTGGCATCCCAGCTCACCACTTCTCTAGTCTAGACTGTAGTTGTTTTGTCTCCTTTGTAGACTAGGTTTAAAATGTGTATTCCAATCAGTGGTCATCAACCCTGTCCTGCAGGGCCCACTAAGGGCCCTTTCACACGTCCGTTCAGTTCGTCTGTTTTTTGGACGTCCGTTAACGGACCTCAATGCTTCCCTATTTGTTAGCGTCCGTTAGCGGATGAGCATCCGCTAACGTCCGTTAACATCCGTCTGCGGTAAGCTCTGTTTTTTGGACGGAAGAAAACCCTATTTTTCTTCCGTCAAAAAAACGGAACGGACGAAAAACGGACGTTAGCGGATGATCCGTTTACCATCCGATCCGCTAACGTCAGTTTTTCATCAAAATATGTAAAAAAAAAAAAAAGTTCTAAAAAAAAAAAAAACGGATGAAAAAACGGATGAAAAAAACTGATGAAAAACGGATGGAAAACGGAACGGAAACGGATGTAAACGGACGGAAAACTGACGAAAAACTGATGAAAAAACGGATCAACTAAAGGGGGGAAAAAACTGATCTAAAAAACTGAACGGACGTGTGAAAGAGCCCTAACAGGCCAGATTTTATGTATTACCTTGGGGAGATGCAGACTAGAATACTGCAATCACTGAGCAGCAAATGATATCACCTGTGATGCATTTCAGTTATCTTGCAAACCTGACCTGTAAGTGGGCCCTGAGGACAGGGTTGATGACCACCGTGTTACATAATATGAAAAACAAGCTATACATATACTGTATATTGGAACATAGGCGCTCAATTATAACCCTGATATTACATTGCAAATACAGTAGATATTCTTTGCGTTTGCTTTTGTTATACCTTTTTAGAGTGGCTCTTTTAGTAACTTTGGATGTCTGTATAAAAATATTGGCTGACGTTTTCATAAAATCTATCTTTGAGTGGATGTAAACCCAAATTTTTTTAATTTTTTTGATGTCACAATGTACAGTATACGATTTCCTATCATCTGTGCCCAATCTTGCCACACAGAGTTAATCCAGCTCTGAGCAATCCTCCTTTTATTGTTCAGTTAAATAATACGGACTCACAGAGAAAAACCTTAATCCGTTCCACCCCCTTGCTGTGAGTGACAGGTTATTTACATATCTCATGCACTAGCCTGGAGACGGGCATTATTTTTTAATTCCCACCCCCACTCCTCTTCTGAAGTCATGTGGTTACTTTTCTGGATTTTGACTGGATCTTAGTGATCATAGCAGAATTTTGTGTAAGGAATACACAGGAACAAATGCATGTTGACAAGGGGAGTGTAGAGGTGGGCGGAGAGTCTACTGACATCACGACAACCCACAGAGCTCCGGACAACAGATTTACCCACAGAATCTGCAGTTTTTCAGTTCTTATAACAGACAGAGGGGAGACATTTGACAGGTAAGGATACATGCAGGAGGCATCTATATTCTTATAGATCAGCACTATGGCAGTAGTTTAGAAAGGATGCGAGTGGGTTTACATCCACTTTAAGTGACTTTACCTAGGCTGAGATGATGCCACCCATCTATTTTAGGCAGGAACAGCAAATCCCTAGTCCTGAACTGTGTGGTGTGACAGCAGGGTGATGCCATGGCTCCCCGTAAGCTCGGACAGCAACCAACGTCTGGTATTTCGGGCATCTGAGACAGAGGAAGCAGCAGTAGAGGAACCAAGTTAGGAATTGATTTCATGTAAAAAAAAAAAAAATGGAGCTATATCACCCGCTGTTCTTACAATTATAGTGGTAATAAGTCCAAAATAATCCTAGATTTGACTTGCTGCCATTCTGATGAAAGGGAATGAAACGGACCTGTCCTGCAGTACTGAAGAATCTTTGCGATTTATTTACAATCTGAAGTGCAGTGTCTAGTGTCATATTTTTAGCATTAAGCGCAATTGCAATGTGCCCATTCACACGTAATCCAAAGTCTGTAGTACTATGAAATTTATGCAGTGGCAGGCAGAATGTCTTCTGCTGGTGAATGAGTTTTATACATTCCTAAGATTGCTCATGAATATTAATATTTCCTAGACTGGTACTTTTCATATCTGTCCTTAGGGCCGTCTAACAGTGCATGTTGTACTTCATCGCAGGTATAGTAATTACAATGCTGCTTTTAAATTGATAAGTCGTAGACCTGCAGTCTTACCTGGTACTATAGTAGACATAAATACAATTTCCCTGTTTATTCCTAATGACGAGATAGTAAATAAAAATATGTATTTAAATCCACTTTCCATGTCCTGTGAAAAAATGTACTGTATGTTTTGCCATGGGCAGGCAAATTATTGTTCACCTGTTTCAAAATAATATTTTTTTTACAGGGTATAAAAGAGAAGAGAGGCACCTCCTAAGACCCCTTTTACACTGAAGCGTTTTTACAGAGCTATAGCGGTAAAAATAGCGCTATTAAAATGCTCATAAAACACTCTCCGTGCATCTCAATGGATCCTTTCACACTGAGTCCTGCAAGCAGCATCTTTGGAGCAGCTTTTGGGCGCTGAAAAAAAAAAACGCCCCAAAAACGCCCCTCTCCATTGAAATAAATTGAAAGCGCTGTAAAAATGCCTTACCCTTTCACACTGAGGCGTTGCACTGGCGGGACATTGAGAAAAGATCTGCAAGCAGCATCTTTGGAGCAGCTTTTTGGCGCTGAAAAAACCCCTCCAAAAAACGCCCCTCTTCATTGAAATGAATTGAAAGCGCTGTGAAAACGCCTTACCCTTTCACACTGAGGCACTGCAAAAACGCCCTAAAACGTTAGGGTCTTAGCGGTGCTTTACCAGCACATTGGGATTGCAGATGAGGCTTCACTTGAAAAAACGCTTGAAAAAAGTGTAGCAATAAGTTAAGGAAAAATGTAAAACATGTTCTATTTTTTTTCACCGATGGAAAACAAACCGATGGGGCCCACACACGATCGGTTTGTCCGATGAAAACAGCCTGTTTTCATCGGACAAACTGATCTGGTGTACGGGGCTTTAGAGGCTCCTCTCTTCTTTTTTTTTTATACTGAGCTGTGACATGACGATACTCTTATATCAAGACATCGCTTGTATATCAAGGCAACATGTATTAAAACATTTTGCTTGTCTTGCCAAACGCTCTCAAACCAAGTTATTCTCAAACCAAGGTTTTACTGTATAGTCTCACCCACTTGCAAAAAATGAAAATTTCATAAAGAATTTCAACTCTGTAATTTTTCCAGGCAAGACTGTTCTTCTTCTGTCACATTTTAGACAGTTGGTATCAGAAAAAAGTTGTACATTTGAAATTGGATCCTTTTTTTTGTAGATAATATTCTTTATGTAACTGTTACTCTTTATCCGGTCTAACATGTAAATTAAAACGGTTTCACTGTGAAATCATCTATAACAAATAATGGACATATAATGTCTCTTTTTTTAATCCCCCTCAAATAGGAACTCCTAAAGAGTTTTCAGTTTCTTGTAATATATGAAGTATCTTGAAATAATTAAAGTGGTTCTAATGCTGGCCATACACTCCACATAAAAACGTCCGAACGAACAAACTTTCGAAAAACGAACGTTTGGTCGTGAGCGCAAACGACAGTGCCATCATTTTTTTTTTTACGTATACCTGGTGCAGAAAGCTCGGATTGGAAACACTTTTAACCTTCCGATTTATCGTTCGTTCGGCAGAAAATTTCCAAATGTGTCCTTCGTTTTTTCGACTCAAAAACTTCCCAACAATTATCGATTCTGTGTCCATTAACTGTTCGAAAAATTAAAGAACTGTCTGAACGACCAAAATAAATGGGATTTGGCTTGTTGAGTGTTTTAGAGCTTCAAGCAGAAAATCACCCAGGTGTGAACGGGCCTTAACCCTTTCTTTACTGGGCCATTGTCAAATAACGCCGGCAGGAACCCTCCCTCGATCCGGGTGGACGTCATATGACGTCCCTTGTTCCCGGCGATCTGGGGCACGCTCCTGTGACCCCGCACGCATTCCCGGCGGCCGCGATTGCCGCCGGGCGCCCGAGACTACTGGTGATCACGGCAGGAGTGTGGATCAAACACACAGATCCACCTCCTGTCAGAGATGAGGAGACCAATGCTGTGTTCCCAGTACAGAGGCACACATATCGGTCTCCTCCCCTTGTGAGTCCCTTCCCCCTACAGTTAGAACACACTTTAGGTAACATTTTAACCCCTTCAGTGGCCCCTAGTGTTAACCCCTTCCCTGCCAGTTACATTTACACAGTAATCAGTGCATATTTATAGCACTAATCGCTGTGTAAATGTGAATGGTCCCAAAAACGTGTCAAGTGTCCAATGTCACGGTCACAATAAAAAAAAAAATCACAGATCGCTGCCAATACTAGTAAACAAATAAAAATAAAAATGCCATAAATCTATCACCTATTTTTGTAGGCGCTATAACTTTTGCGCAAACCAATCAATATACGATTATTGCGTTTTTTTACCAAAAATACGTATCGGTCTAAACTGAGGAAAAAAAAAATGTTCTCCATCTTGAGCTGGTGTCTCGTGTCCTGATTGGATAGATTATCAGCAGCCATTGGCTTCTGCTGCTGTCAATCAAATTCAGTGACTCGTCACCGGGGGACGGGGCAGAGTCATGCACAGTGGAGGATACAATTCATTGGTGTGCTATGTTCCACTATGTTTCAGTTACTATGAACTCTTCTCCCTACTGCCACTTCTGGGTGGTGCAAAACCCAACAATATCATTTCACAGATAAGGGGAACAGGTAAAAACTGTTAGTAAAAAGTGCACTAGTCTACCTTACCTACACCCTTGACCCAAACTAACCCTTTCCCAGCAACTTAGTACCTCCTAGTATGATGGCTGCAACTTCCTCTGTTCCTGCTGTTTATATGTATGTATGTGTGTGTTGGTAGGGGGGGGGGTGAGATCTCATAGACATAAAGAGGGCCTTACATGGCCCTACTTTTTTATATATATATATATATATATATATATATATATATATATATATATATATATATATATTTAAAAAAATTAGCAAATGTGACATTTGCGTTGCTTACTATCTGCCTATGTAGATGCAGGGCATTTCTGCAAGTCATTAAGAATAAAAAGCACGCTGCTCTTTACTCCTGATCTGTAGCTAAAGGGATTCGAATGCTCTCTGGAGTAGATGTTGAAAATCGTAATGCATTAGCTGTATTTATTATATGTTTTCATTCTTGTTACTTCTCTTAGAACCTGGTGAATTGAGCTGCTCATGTAAAGCCTTAATTGGAAATGAATTGCACATTTTGCTTAGCCAGCTTGCATTCTTATGTTAATTCTTGTTAGAAGTTTGTAGAGAATGAACACATACAAAGTGGCAAGTGCTTTTATTGATGTGCTAATAAGAGTCCTAACTGACTGACTGTTATATTTCATAGATAATAAGGTTGATAATGAAGGTAATTTAGTGGAATATCTGCATATGTAAATTAAATGTCTATCTAAATTTTTATTCCAATAGGTTACAAGTGACAAACAACTTTCACAGGTTCCTTTTTAACACTACTAAGCAGTTAAGTGTGTTGAGTCCTAGGCAGTGTTCAAATTCAATTTACTACACTCAATACAATAATCGCCTTTAAATCGGTTGTATACCCCGCTTGCACATTTTTACCTACAGGAAAGCATATAATAAGGCTTACCTGTATTTAAAATGAATATCTCTTAAACCTGTATGGTTTAGGATATATTCACCTTGCATGCAGCTGCCGACATCGGCGGTGCATTTGCTCTGAAGGTCCGTCGGATGCTGCCTGGCCTTGCCGGAAAGAGGACTCGCTCACAGCGCCGGATTCGCAAACCCGGAAGGAAACACAAAGGGAAAATATCAGCTCCCTCAGCAGTGACCGGGAGGTTCTAAGGTAAGTATTTCATAATAAGCTAGTATGCGGTGTACTGGCTCATTATGCTTTTGCCTTATATGTGTTTTGTGTGGGTTTTTTTTTGGGGGGGGGGGGGGCATACAACCGCTTTAACTAATTTTCAAATCAAATTTCTACTCCTATTTTTTATTTACATTTTGATTTGTAGTTACCGATGGTTATCTGATCATAATACTTTGATTTTCTTACTATATTATAGGGTTACTTGTGCAAGCTGATTTTTTTGCATACCGTGGGATCCTATTTTGAACTTTTGTATTTAAAGTGTTCAAGTCAAACTTATAAATCACTGCCAGTCGCTCTATTAGAGTCTGGCACACCACACTATGCAAGTCATTTTCTAAAAACAAGCATTGTAAATACCTATTTAGAGCTATCTTCAGGCCGGTCACATGACTCACGGTCACTTGAGAGCGCCGATACATGGCTTCTGCGAGCGGGGCCGAGATCACAAGGGAAAGGGGGGTGAAGACGGAGACATAGAGGGGGAGCATTCAGACAAGGAGGGGGAAGAGAGGAGAGCATGGAGGAACGCACTCTGACCACGGTGGTTGGGGCTTAGCAACCCTGATTTTTGTGGTCAGTACAGAGTAAGGATACAGGAAGTGGCAGTTTATTTTTTTTTCGATTTTAGAGGAGGGTAGATTACACTGCACAAGCACTGTGCTGTGTAATCTGCTTTAAGGGACCAGGATCTGTATATTTTTTTGGGGGGTTTAACAAACACTATAACATCCTGCAGCAATTACCATCCTGCTTTTTTCAGGTCTAGTGAACTTGTAGCAGTAGATTTACTTCTGTAATCCTCTGTGCTGCTATACCAGTCCTTGCAGCGTCTTTTTTCCCTACGTTTCAGCTGTCTAAGATCCTGACAGCCTCAAGACCAATGCAGGGTCTATAGTCCTGCATTGGACGTGATGATACCAAATGGACTATCCACTCATGGAGGAGCGCCATCTTTCAGGGGGGGAATCAGGTAAGTTAAAGGATACACTAAGTGACATCATACACATTGCTTTCTGAGGTCACCAACAAGAGGGGGAGGACTGCTGTTCAACCTTTTAACCACCCGCTGGCTTTTGCCATGTCAGTCCTGGGCCCGCAGATGGGTAACCAAAATACACAACAGGGGGAGCGTGCACATGGGGGTGTGTAAAAAGAAATTGGACGGCAGCACAGCTGACCAAATGCTTCTACCTGATGGGCAGGAGTCTGCCTGTCAGTTTTACATATAAACTTGGTGGCTGCAGCCACTGGATTGTGTGTGAAACCCCCTCTGTCAGGTCAGTACAACCTGGCAGCAAAAGGGTTAAAAAAGGTTTGGGGGAAAAAAAATCATAATGATGGGCTTTAAGGGCAGCCCAGTGGCTAAGTGGTTAGCAGTCCTGCTTTGCAGAGCTCGCGTTCTACGTTTGAATCCCAACCAGATTACTACATGGGATTTGCATGTCTCCTTGTGGTTGTGTAGGTTTCCTCTGGGTAAAATGGTTTCCTCCAACATTCCAAAAACATACTGGTAGTTTAATTTGTCTTCTGTCTAAATTAGTAGAATAACATGGTTCCCTATCTACCTGTGACATGGTCTACTGGGAGAGCATATTTGTTGAATTGAAGAGGACATCTGCTGCACTGTTTCTTTGGATAAGTACTCCACTTATCTTTTTAGCAGCACATAGGCATAACTGGCCCGGCCTTACTTTTTTGGTCTGACCTGGATTTATCTCATGTTCTTAGTCGCAGCAGCATTTCAATTGGTGACTTCCACTCTGCCAAACTCTGCTTTTACAACATAATATCTGAGTTTGCAAAAACTGTCTCTAGAGCCATTGTGGATGTTCATTACAGTTCTTTACCACTTGTCAACCGGTCCATAGATAAATGATGTCCTGGTTCGGCAAGTGAAATACCAGGGTTCCGGCTGCAGCAATTTGCCATAACCCCCGGTATTGTTTCTTTCCAAGATAAAAATGGTCTGAGTGGCAAATTTGTGGTGGTTCCCAGTCTTACCCGACCATCGGTGAAGCCCAGAACCCATCCGGCGGCTTGCAATAGAGAGGAGTGAAGCCAAGATGGCCTCCACTCATCTCTATGGCCTTGGAGGACTGGAGCAACATCATGATGTCACTTCTGGTTCCTCCAGCATGTAAACAAAGCTTTTTTTTTTGTTAAAGTAAAAGATTGAGATCTTTTGCTTTTAAATGTAGTGGAGAGATTTGGGGTATTGTAGATCCCAGATCTCTCAATAAAGATGACCTGTTTTGCTATCGCAAGGGATGTTTACAATTCTTGCGATAGTAAAAAAAAGTGATCATTTTTTTTTAAAGGGACAGTGTAAAAAAATAAATGGAATACAGCAAAATAAATAAAAATAAAAGTGTAACGCACCCCCGTGGTGAATGCATACATAGGCCATGCCCAGATATATGAGGTATCGCCACAAATATCAAGGCGAGAGCAATAATAATTTGTTCTAAGTAATTTTCTAGCAAAAAAAATAAATGATTTTTACATATATGAGAGAAGTTTCTGAATTTGCACGGTATGGGCAAATGCTAAAACCTCTTGTAACATGTTGCCAGCCTCTACAGCCTCTTGGCAAACAAACTATTTTGTGATCTACAAGCAATCTATAATTGTCTCTGGTAAAAGTACCAGTCTCTGTGTTAGTTAGGGTAAAATAGAAACACAACTTTGCTTTAACCTCCCTAATTTATAATGCACATTATAATTAGGCCCTGCTTATTAAATCATGCCTGTTTAGGCACATTCATATCTGTTATGGGTACGCTCCAATCAAAATGTGTAATTATGACTTCTACAATCAGCAAATACTACATCTAGTATGTTTCTCTCATACAGCTCTACCAATACTTATTGAACCTGTCATTTCATGATGGAGAAACCTGGCATTACGGTGTCTGCAGGATGCCCATGAATAATGTGCAGTCATCTGTGGCCTATTGGTAAATGGCACAGCAAATGTAAATGATATTTGGTCAGGATTTAAAGGGTGCGTAATTCACCGTACTATAGTATGTGTGTGACCTCATTTATTTGGCTTGTTGTAAAGTATGCAAAGTATGTCTCGTCAGGCCATTCTGTTGAGGAAACATTTGTTTCCTCCATGATGCCTTCTGTTTGACAATGCCAACTACTCTGGGGTTAAATATTGCATACTACAGCTCTCCAGTGAGCTGGGCTAAGCTTGTGTTCTCTGTAAACAAGAGTATACATGTCAGCCATGTAGTCACTTGAATTGCTTAAAATGCAATCTAATGTATGGCGCTCAAAGGCTAAGTGTAGGCAAAATCACAAAGAGAAAAATGGCAGAAGGGGTATAACTTAAAGCAGAATGGAATCTCCCCTCCCCCTCTGGTGTCACATTTGGCACCTTTCAGGTGGAGGAGGAAGCAGATATCTGTGTAATCCAGATATTTGCTCCCACTTCCGGGCATAGGTCACCGCGCCACGTCCGACCTACGCCACATCCGGCGCCTATCCCCCCCCCCCCCCCCGCTGTCTTCTGGGAGACACACAGGTTGCAGAAGACATCAGGGGCCAGTGGGATTGCGCAGTGCCACTTGCGAATGCGCAGTAGGGAACCAGGAAGTGAAGCTGCAAGGCGCCCAGGACAAGTAAGTGTCTATGTATCAAAAGTCAGCAGCTGCAGTATTTGTAGCTGCTGGCTTTAACTTTTTTTTTTCTCTTTTTCTTATTGTCTCTTGAATCATTTATTTTATTATATGAAGCATTATGTTGTCACCACCTACAATGGTTCCCTTTCTGGTTTTCTTTAACAGAGAAAATATTTAAAGTTATCTCTAGTCTGAATATAGTGTTATTTTAATGATTTCTGCCCAGGGTATCGGGAACAAGGACTTTTACTAGGCATAACCCTTGCTTACTCGCCAGCGGGTGCTCAATTTTTTCTCCTTCACTCTGGGCAGACCTTCAGTGTCCTCACAAAGCAGGACTGTTGTTTCTGCATTGTGTATGTGTTGGCTATGTAACAACTTCAACTGCCAGACAGAGCGCCCAAGAGAAAAAGTTTTCAGGAGGACTATCCGCATGGAATGAGTAGCCCGCGCGAGATGAGGCAAGTAAAAAGGCCTTTGTACTGGTGGGAGAAACTAGCATTTTGTGTTTGTTAAAATATTGTGCAAAACCCCAAAATCATGTGTATGTAGGCAGCCAACACGACAAAGAAAATTGCAAAAAGTGATGTGAAAAATAAATGTAGCGCCACAAATAGCTAATCCACGTATGAGGTGGAATGTGAATTGGGGGGAGAACCACAGGTCTTGTGTATTCTCTTCCCAAAAGTACAAAGTTACACTCAAGTAACCAATGTGTATAAAAGTGAAAACAAGGATATGAACCTATAACAAGGATATGAACCTATATCCTATAACCTGCAGAGGGGTAGCCCAACTACAAGGTTTATTTTTTCCATTTACCTGGAGTTTAGTTTTAAAGATCAATAAATTGTGCAAATCTCTATTAATTGACCCTTGTAGTCAAAATTCACTTAAAAATCAATAGCATGAATAATGTTTATGTATTTGATCCATGCAGTATTGTCTATATTAATTTAACAATCAATATCTAATGCTTTAAAGGATAACAACCCCCACCCCCCGCAAGGTAAAGTCATAATGTGCTAGTAGTACTAACAAATTATGAGAAACTCACCCTAAAACAAAGCTTTTCCGGCGTGGCAATGTTAGTGCTGCAGGGGCTCCCATCTTCACCCGTCTTGCTTCCGGGTTCGTGGGCTCCGGCTCTTTGACTTAAAGGAGGCGTAATGATGTCACTCCAGTGCATGCACGCAGGAGCTGCCGTTCACGGCACAGGGGTCTGAAGGAATGTGTGACTGTTCCTTCAGAGCACATGCTCAAGTGATGTCACTGGCTGCATGTAATGTAAATATCTCCTAAACGGTACACGCATAGGAGATATTTACACCACCTATAGGTAAGCCTTACCTACAGGTAAAAGTCCATTGTAACGGGAGTCCCTTTTGGGCATAGGATGACTGAGAAACAATATCATGAATTACATGAGATGGGACATTAATGATAATTCATGTATTGCAGGATATCTTGAATAATTACAAGTTGTTCCTTATGAACTGGTCAATAGACTGTTGAGGTGTTAATTGAGTCGGGCTCCTAAGATATTTCATTGTCCATTGTGTGATGCTAATACTTTTTTGTGTCTATTGTACTAATTAAGTCTGTAAAGGTCAGATGTTTAACTTTGAGGTGTTAATTGAGTCTGGCTTCTGAAAGACCTTTCATTGTGGATGCTAATGACACTGTATTGTGTGAAAATTCTACTAATGATAGATATGTGTTGGCAGTCTGACTTCTCAGGTGTAGTAATTAGTTAATGTTAATTATGTCAGACCGGTGCCGAAAAGTCTTGGGTTGGTGGAATGGGAAATCGTAAATGGTGTTGACCGTTACATTGTAAAGGAGGTTTACTTCCTCTTTAATGGCCCAGTCATTTATTTTCCACAAATAATCCTGTGTTTTTCTCCCTCCTTGTAATGTCCTTCCATGGACGTCTGAACATCTCCTTTTCCTCTTCACTTCTGTTTGTTTGGAACAAGCACTTAGTTGTGATCATGTGTAGTTATCATGTGTACTGATCTGTGCAGCCTTCAATTCCTGTTGTCCTTAGTACCTAATCCATCTTGGGAATGAGCAAGAGAGGGTGGTTATGTTTCTACATACAGGACCATGGAGAATGAATGCAGCCACAGTAAGTTTAATCAAACCAGAATTTAGTGTCACTTTAAATCAAGTCCGACCCGCTCGTCAAAAATGAAATGCTGGCCCGTAACCACATAATACTCATAAAGCACTTTATTAGCCACAGATGCAGTCACAAGATGGTTACGTAAGGTCCATGTACACAGTACATCAAAAATGAATGCTGTATTACAAAAAAAAATTATAATGGCAAATGAATAAATAGACATCCACTGAACTACCACCATACAGTAAAATCTTGGATTGTGAGTATAATTCGTCCCAGAAACATGCTTGTAATCCAAAGCACTTGTATATCAAAGCATTTGTTTTACAAGGTATAAAAGAGAAGAGAGGAAACCTCAAAGTGTAGCAATAAGTTGCTAAATGTTGTACCTTCATTAAATGTAACCATATTGCTACACTTGGAGGCTCCTCTCTTCTTTTTTATACTTGGTTGTACTGTAACATGACGCTACTCTTATATCAAGACATCGCTTGTATATCAAGGCAAAAACATTTTGCTTGTCTTGCAAAACGCTCTCAAACCAAGGTTTTACTGTATAAGAAGTGACAACACTGTACCTGAAAAACATCAGAAGATGGTTGGATCATACTTCTCACATTGTGCTATTAAACTGATATGAAATTGTAATTAATTTAATTATTAAATTCAGCATTTCAGAGGCATTTTTCCAACATTATAGTAATATGGCTTTCATGCAAAAGAAGTTTTTTGACACCAATATCTATGTGGTTCTCCTGTGTGCTATTGCAAGCTTTAATATTCCGTAATGCCACATACACACGATAATTATGAAAAAAACGAAGTTTTAAAAAAAATGTAATTTAAAATGATTGTGTGTGGGCTTCACATCATTTTTCGGGTTCTGAAAAACGACCAATTTTTTTCCCCGAACATGCTGCATTTTTTAACGACGTTTTAAACAATGTCGTTTTTTGGGTTGTAAAAAATGATCGTGTGTGGGCTAAAATGACGTTAAAAACCTGCGCATGCTCAGAAGCAAGTTATGAGATGGGAGCGCTCGTTCTGGTAAAACTACCGTTCGTAATGGAGTAAGCACATTCATCACGCTGTGACAGAAAAGCGCAAATCGTCTTTTACTAACAGGAAATCGGCTAAAGCAGCCCAAAGGGTGGCGTCATCTGAATGGAACTTCCCCTTTATAGTGCCGTCGTACGTGTTGTACGTCACCGCACTTTGCTAGAGCATTTTTTTTAAACGATGGTGTGTGGGCAACGTCGTTTTAATGATGAAGTTGGGAAAACTTATTTTTTTTCTACATGCCGAAAAACATATTTTTTTTAATGCCGAAAAATGATTGTGTGTATAACATTTGTTTTCTTTTGAAAATGGGGGGAAAAAAATCAGCTACACTCCACTTGGCTCTCCTTGCAGTACTTTTTAATAATTAGTGCATTGCATGCATACACTATTTTTGTTGGCAAGCAAGGAGTGGTGAAACGCGCTGGTTTTGGGTTGGAGACATAACTCCAATTCACTGATTATTACAAATGCTGCAAGAAGAGCTAATTGGAGTGCAGCTGTTTTTCCTTACTTCAAAGAAGAGTGGAGATGGACTGGCATGGCCAGTACCCAAGTTGTCCATGTGCAGGAGGGGCCAGGCTTGAAAGGAGTCATGGATCTGTATTTGTTTTTTTTTTTTGCTTTTAAACATGATTTCATACATTTACAATCGGTTAAAATCAATGATTATTTTTCCAACAAACCAAAAATTATGTATTTGCACCATTTACAATGCAGGTTGCTTATTAGGCCTCGTACACGCCGGTCGTGTGGTGTACGTTTTTTTTTTTTTTTTGTGCGTGAACTCGAGAGAGAGGAGCCGGACTGCAGGAGTTGGGAGTAGGCAGACCCTCCCCCCGGAGGCAATCGCCATCCTTCTCCATGCCCCCGGTGGCAATGGTGGGTGTGAGGGGGGGCTTCCCACTCACCCCGCCCTACCTGCTCCACTTGGGAGCCCGACTGGGGCCCAACGGGACCCCAACGGGGCAGAGGGACTCCCCCTATGAGGGAGTGAGGGGGTCTAGCCCATCCAGCCAGCCCTGTAGGTCCTTCGCCTCTCTTTATTTTAGGAGACCTCATGGCCAAAGTGCTTGTGTGTTAAACCAATTTTGTGTGCGTGCAAGTGTGGTGTTTTTTTGTGGGGGGGGGGGGTGGGCATACTAAGCACAGGCGTTCCTTGCATAGCACACCCACCGGGAGCCGGGCTGAGACCACCAAACTCAATTCACATGTAGCGGAGACCAGGATCCGAACCCTTGGCTGCAGAGGTGAATGGCTTGTCAGCGCAGTGCCAATCACGTTGAGCCACCACAGCTCCCACATGTGTGTACGTTTTTCATCGAGGAAACTGTCGAGGAACTGGACGAGCAAAAAAGAGAGTAAGTTCTCTTTTTCCTCGACGGGAGTCAAATTGGCTCATCGTGTTCCTCGTCGGGCTGCTTTTAGACGAGAAACTTGAGCGTGTGTATGCTAAGAAACCCGCGCACCTTCGGTAAAAGTAGCGTTTGTAATAGAAATAGCACATTTGTCACGCTGTAACAGACTGAAAAGTACAAATGTCTCTTACCAAACTTTTTCCTAACAAGCAGTAACATGAGATTAGCAAAAGTAGCCCCTGCCGTTGTATGTGTTGAAGTCACCGCTTTTGAGAACGAGGAGATTTGGTCTTTAACGTGTGTACGCAAAGAAAGCTTATCGACGATGTGTTTTGCCCGACGAGTTCCTCGGTCATGTGTGTACGAGGCCTCAAAGCATGAACATGTTAACCATGCCAGCTGCACTATTTCTTAACATCGCACACATTTTTGTAGGGATGTTTTTAATGCATGTGCAAGTATGTGCTGTTTATGTTGATCCAGGCCTAAGAAGAAGTAAAGTATATCTAAACGAATACTTCCACATCCAGAACAAGTTTTTGTTGTAGAATAAGTAAGATTCCAGTATTCTTTTTAATCTCTTCAAAATGACTGGCAAACATCAGGTCTGATCTTGATGAAAGTTTTTTTTTTTTTTTTTTTTTTTTAACTGCTTCTGCACTTGGCGTGTGAATTGCGAACGTTTGGTAGACTCTACTTGTTATGTCATGCCTTTTCTTTGTGGGCGGTCACAGGACTGGCATAAGAAAAACATAGTTTTGCTAAAAGAGCAGGTTGCAACTGTTCCTTTCCTATAATAGCATTGCCTAGTAGATGTTGTTATAATAGCCAGGATCATTTTATATTGACATGTAGCTGGTTTCATCATCTCTTTTAAGAACTGTTGTGTACAGAGGTGTTGCTAGGGTCACTGTATAGGTAAAGCTGTGGCTAACCTAGGTAGATTAAAAAGCACATGGTTAAATGGGGGAAGCTTTACAAAAATTGGTGCGCAGGAGCTGCACGGTTCGGGCAAGAAGTTTTAAAGTTCTGGCATGATACGCCAGACCTTCAGAGCACATGCAGGGTGAATATCTCCTAAACGGTGTACGTTTAGGAGATCTTCATTTTTACCTACAGGTAAGTCTTAAAGCCTTCACAAAGGGAATACAACCACCTTAAAGGTAAGCCTTCACAAAGGGTATACAACCGCCTTAAAGCGGAGTTCCACCCAAAATTGGAACTTCTGCTTTTCCGGTTCCTCCTCCGGTTCTAGTGTCACATTTGACACCTTTCAGGGGGCAGGGGGGAGCAAATACCTGTCTAATACAGGTATGTGCTCCCATGTCCGGCGATAGAACGCCACAGATTCCACAGCAATCTACGCCATATCTGACCCCTCCTCCGCCCCCCCAGCTGTCTTCTGGGAGGCACACAGATCCCAGAAGACAGCAGGGACCAGTGAGGACACGCAGCGTGACTTGAGAATTCACGGTAGGGAACCAGGCTTTAAAGCTGCAAGGATTCACTTCCTGGTTCCCTTACTGAACATGGTGGCGGTTACCGAGGGACAGATCGTCTTTGGTTGAGGACATCGCAGGCGCCCTGGACAGGTGAGTGTCCTAATATTAAAAGTCAGCAGCTGCAGTATTTGTAGCTGCTGACTTAAAAAAAAAAAAAAAATGGGCCTATTATGTGAAAAGGCTTGTTGAATTGAGTTAGTTCTCCATGTGGAGAGGCCGGCTGTGAGTGAGCCTACCTGCCATGAGGACAGGCTGGGAGTGAGGGAGCCTGCTTGCCAAGTGGCAAGGCTGGAACTGACCACAGAGCAGAGGGCAATCACAAGACCTTCCCGAGAAAGCAGGCTGTTTGTTCACTTTTCAGGGGAAATTACTAAGCTTAGTGAATGAGGTGAAGTTCTGCTGACTTCAATCATTCAGGCATGTACAAGCATGTGATTGGGCGTGCTTTGAAAAGTGAATTTTCACAGCATTCGTAAATCCCCTTGCACAGTGAACCCCCTAATTGCCTTTTAACAAAAGTATCTTCAAAAATGTTTTAAACAGAATGCCAACATCAACTTTGAACAGTTACCCAAAATAACATTGGTATTGAGAAAGGCAGGATTTGTGTCTACCCACTGCGTAGAGGGTGCAGCCTCACATTTAAGGTGTCAGGCTGTACCACCTTCTTGTATTTGCTCAATAACTGCTCTGATTCTTCCTAAATGTGCTCAGTTCATAAGCTCTTTTTTGCTTACTCAACATTGAGTAACATAAGTAACAGTGTCCTCTGCCCGTATAGTTTTCCCTACTTCTACCACAATGACTAACTGTCTTTCGTGAGGCATTTCTTCTCTTTATTTACGCCTCTGCACTTTCCAAATAGCCAGACCCCTCTCCTTAATCTGGGCTTCCTAAATATGGCCTGCGTGATCCTGCCTTGTAGAAAAGGCTGGCCTTCAGGAACCTGCCTTGTAGAAAAGGCTGGCCTTCAGGAACCTGCCTTGTAGAAAAGGCTGGCCTTCAGGAACCTGCCTTGTAGAAAAGGCTGGCCTTCAGGAACCTGCCTTGTAGAAATGTAACTTCTTTTCACGTGAGTTTCAAATACAGTTCCAGGTAAGAAGATGCAACAATGTCAAAAGATTTTGGGGCAGGTAAGACATCGCAACCAACATTTATGCCAGTATAATACTAAATACTGTGCCGAAGCATCTTTTCAGTGATGCGTTTTGGCAGGCAGCAGGATTGTGTGTTGAGTTCTATACTTGGCAGACATGTTAGTAGTGCACACAAAATGATGCTAGCCTTCCCTGGTCGATACAGTAGGAAGGAAATGTTACCAGGATACATGCACAGATTTTCCAGAAGTTTACAAAAATGTGCGCAGTAAGAAACACATCTATTGTCTTATTACTAGCACTCGCCCTATTTATTAGAGTTAGATTTTATAGGGTCATTATTGGTACTTTATTGAAACAATGTCAAATATTTTTTAGTCTTTTAAAAGGAGAGAAGAAAGAATAAAAGTGACATTTATACAATAAACCCATTACTGAGCTCCCTAGGGTTTCTACCTTTCTCAGTGGTGAGTTTTTTGATGTGTGAGATGTTGCTGGGCCACAAATGAGGCAACATAGTAATACGCAAAATGTGAAATCCAGGATGGGAGCTATTCATGCTTTGCTTGGTGCTTCCTCAGTGGGGGACTCTGCATGTCTCTCTGACAGTATATTCATTTGTATTGTGTTTTATAATAAGATTTTGTAAAAAAAAAAAATCACCATATACAGTACCAGTGTGTTATGTCCCAAATTCGACATACGGTATGTATACTTGGCTTCTCTGTAATCTTCTCTTTTTTCCCCTGAAACCCCAAACTTAAAGTGTTATTGAACCTAGAACCCTGCATTTACCATATCTGGTCTCCTACAGTACATAGAAATTTAATTATTTTAGTAAATACCTTTCCTCATCAGTAGTATATAGCAGTCTTGTGATTTCTACCAGTTTCTGATGAAGCTTGTAGGAGGAGTTTTCATACTGCACTGAGCTGTCCTATGAGACTACAGGGCTCCTGACCCTCTGTCTGGAGATATCTGGATAGGGCAGATTGGCCCTGTGCTGATCACATGCAGTCTTCCCAAAATAAAAAAAAAACCTCTAGCAATGCACACCAAACCGAGCACGTGCAGCCTGACTCCAAAGGCCCTCTCTGTCCGGACTGACAGCGCAGGGATGGGAGAATCTGTGCATACACGATCAAGCAGCCTATTTACACAATGCAGAGGATTAACCCCTTAGGTTCCACAGTGAGTATACTAAGCATGCTTTACTGCACAGTGCATATACAGATCGATCTTACTGTTGTGGGTTTTGTAACAGCTTTAAAGGGTCACTAAAGTCAGGGATTTTTTTTTTTTTAAATAACAAACATGTGATACTTACCTCCACTGTGCAGTTCGTTTTGCACAGAGTGGCCCGGAAACCTGTCTTCTGGGGTCCCTCGGCGGCTGTCTGGGCTCCTCCTCGCAAAAGCTTTCCTTCTTCATGCGAGGGCGCTCGCATGGAGGAAAGCTTTTGCGAGCGCGCTCCCGTGATACAGCGGCGGCCATAGCCGCCGACTGTATCACTCGGCTCCGCCCCCCAGCGCGCCACGTCATCCGCCCTGATTGACAGCAGCGCTAGCCAATGGCTGCGCTGCTATCAATCCGCCCAGCCTAGCCAATCAACGGCCAGGCTGGGAACCGAAGAGGACGACGTGGACGCGCCCGGGAGATTCGAATGGTCAGGTAAGTACAACGGGGGCTTGGGGGGGGCCGGTGCTGCTAGATGTTTTTTTACCTTCATGCATAGGATGCATGAAGGTAAAAAAACTTGTACCTTTAGAACCCCTTTAAGCTGTTATCCTCTCATGATGGGAGTATAATTCTGCTTTTCAAGAAGTACTGAATGCATTCGATTTTTTTTTTTTTTTATATATATATATTTTACCAATGTTTACAAAACAAGTATACAAAATGTTATTACAAACAAATAGGAATAACAATGTACAGAAAAGGAAAAGCAAACACCTCAGGCTGCCCAGAAGGCTATATACCAGGGATAGCCAACCCTCGTCACTGGTGCTGCAAGCGGCACTCAATGCCTCTTTTCTCGGCACTCGACCCCCCTCCCGAGCAGCGCAGGGAGATGTCGGTGAGACTTCAGAATTCCCCACGTCGCACCTGCACTAAGGGGGAATCGCTGTGCCCCTACACATTGTAAAAGATGGGAAACATTGTTTGGCTCTCTAACTTTGCTGTAGCTGCGATCGTCTTCTTTCCAGATCGGGAAAAGTTTGGGTGCAGTTTTGCTGCTGCGCAGAGTGCCAAACTTTTTCTCAGCTTCGGGGGCCCAACTTATTAATCTGCGCACACAGGCCCACTGCTTTCAGAAAATACCCCTGACCTGAGCTCATCATTGCACATCCATTCCAGATGCTTGTATGTGACATAACATACATCATATACATCACATACAAACACGTGGGCTGGATGTGAGAGGTGGGTCAGTAGGATGAGTGTGCTAGGACAGGTAGATATGTCTCAATTTTTTATTTCTGCTTCCTTTCACCACTCTGCATATCACACATATAATAGATGAGAAAAGGGTAAAGAGGTGGGAAAAATTAGCAAAAGGGCTTCAGAGGTGGGACTGAAGAGCAGGGGGGTACAGCGATGGGGCAGATGTGTAGGGAGGTTCAGTGTTGGGCCAAATGAGAAGGGGGTTACAGTGGTGGGACAGATGAGCAAGGGGGTTCAGTCATGGGACAAAAAAGCAGGGGGGTAAAGGTGGTGGGACAGATGAGCAGAGGTAACAGAGGTGGGGCAGAAGAGCAGGGGGGTACAGAGGTGAGACAGATGTGAAGGAGGTAGAAATAGGGGAGGTTGAAACTCACTCTCCTGGACTTGCGTTCAGGATAGGAACGTTTAGGCTCGCTGAGAGGGTAAGCCAGCCACTGGTCAGGTAGCTGGGCAGATCCTGACATTATTGTCAGTATTTCTACAGAACCTAGAGCAGCCAAAAGCTGTCTGTCCCCTAGGAGACGTATGGCAATACATCTCCGTTAAAGTAGTTGTGAACATACAATGTTAAAGACACTTTCTAATGCAGTTATAACTAGGGTTGTCCCGATACCGATACTAGTATCGGGACCGATACCAAGTATTTGCGGGAGTACTTGTACTCGCGCAAATGCTCCCAATGCCTGGCCGAATACT
Source organism: Rana kukunoris (assembly GCA_029574335.1). Lineage (NCBI taxonomy): Eukaryota > Metazoa > Chordata > Amphibia > Anura > Ranidae > Rana > Rana kukunoris. Next base: position 223,480,890 of record CM056053.1, on the reverse strand, counting down.
TTCTTTGTATTTATCAACATGTTCTGTGAAAATTCTTTGAGTTTTTTACTACTGCGTGACAAGCAAATACATTTTTTTTTTTATTCATTTTTACTCCTTTTTATTCTTTTATAGTGTCTTGAGTTAGAGTTCTTCATAATTCTAAAGAAAATATCCTTAGTCTGTATTGTGGTTTGAAAACTGTCACATGACATTTAAAAAAAGTATCGGTATTCGGTATCGGCGAGTACATGAAAAAAAGTATCGGTACTTGTACTCGGTCCTAAAAAAGTGGTATCGGGACAACCCTAGTTATAACTATGCAGGCACCCCAGCTGCTATTGCTTAGATTCAGAAAATGATCTTTCTCACCTTTTGTATAAGGTAAAAAAGTTCTGTCACGTTACCATGTATCTCTTCCCTGATAGTGAAGGGGGGTTCTGTAGTGCAGAAAGTGAGAAAACAGGGAGAAGGCTATAGCAGGGAAAGGAGGGGAGTTAGACTTCCCTCTCCCATTGACCCCACTTCATTGAGAGTCCCCGAAAAGGGAGGGGGGTTCTTATGTGGCCAGAATTATAGTCCTGTTAACAGGGCACACTGCTCTGCACAAGTAGTATATTCAAAAATAGTGCCACGCTTTCCTAAAGTGTTCATCTCAGTTTTTGGTGGGAGAAGGTTAGGTCCTCCATATTTTTTATCGCATTTATTTTGGCCAGTCATTTGGTAATTGTGGGAGGGCATGTCTATTTCGATAACAAGGATATATATGCTTTCACTGCTCAGAGTAGGTGTATGATCAGTGTTTTTTTGTAATTCTGTTTAGGGCAGGGGTCTCAAACTGGTGGCCCTCCAGCTGTTGAGAAACTACAAATCCCATGAGGCATTGCAAGGCTAAAAGTTACAAGCATGACTCCCACAGGCAGAGGCATGATGGGACTTGTAGTTTTGCAACATCTGGAGGGCCGCCAGTTTGAGACCCCTGGTTTAGGGACATCATAAGGCCTCATGTACACTGTGGCTGGTAAATGGATGTTTAGGAGCAGTTGGGTGGGTTTTTTTTTCAGGTGCCCCTGAACTCTTCTCTGTTTTCTTATCAGTACTTGTACACAGGGTCGGTTATAGTCGTTTCCAGGCAGTTGAGGTTAGAAGCATTTTTTGGAAAGCAAAAAAAATGCGTTCAAGACAGATGTTCGGAGGCATTTGAAATGTCAAATGCCTGTAACATCTTGTAAACGTTGGAAAAAAAGTAAAAGGTTTGTTGTCCCCAGTAGTCCACCCCTAAATTGTATCAGCTTGTAAACGTGGTAACTTGCGTTTTTAGTTGCGTTTAGTTTATAGGTGTTTTTAATTTAGATACATTTTCTGACGATTTGCAATGCAAAAACGCTTCTTAACAGAAACACAGCTAAACGTGGCATGTAAACGAGGCACAACGGACGTTTTTAAACGTTGGTTACTAGCTATCAAGTTCCATCATTCAACGTCCCATGTACATGAAGCAGTTGTAAACTCTCTGGGGGAAGTTACACCTACAGGTAAGCCTAGATTAAGGCTTACCTGTAGGTGTTTGCAATATCTCCTTAACTTAACCTACACGGTTTAGGAGATATTTGCCAAAAAGAATACACCAATGTCTACGGTGCATGCGTGCCGTATTTATCGGCTCAGGCGCACTGAAAATGGCGTTTTTATGAATCGATAATGCCGGCTTTGACGTGATGTCATCGCCGCTCTGGCCAATCACAGTGCCGGAGTGGGGATACCCGGAAGTAAGCTTCCGGAGAGATGTCTGCGGCCGGAGGGGGAGACGAGGGCGGCTTTGGGAGCTTCGATCTAAGGTAAGTAATTCATAATGAGCTAGTATGCTAGTCATTATGCCTTTTTGTCTTGCAGGTTTTTATTTAAAAAAAAATATTACAACCACTTTAAAGTGTAGGGGGTACATATCAGGTTCTTGGCCTAGGTATTTTCCAGTGAGTTTTGTAACAATTTTTGGGATCTTGTTCTGGAAAGTGCATATAACTGATCAACTCCAAAAGATGTGTAACATGGCTGGGTCCCTCCAGCTCCAACAGGTGAAGAAAGTTAGGAAACATATATTTGAACAGGATGTAAAAGCAATGAACATGAAGCAATTTTTTGACCGGGAGAAAAAAAGTAAAGGGGAGGGAATAGAAAAGGGAAAGAGAGGGAGATGGATATGGGAGAACGCAGGGATACACGACACACAAAAATGCAATTCATGATAATATGTCACATCCCTCTCGCAGTCCATTCTTCTTCTTCTCATTTCCACTACCCTAATCCTGTCAGTCATATCTAAAATCAAAGCTTTAGTTGTAAATTTGCAATCTTTATTCCTACTCTCTGACCTTCTGGTATAGTGAGGCACTGGCGATGTACTGTATGTAGCCAGGTCCTCACAGCGATTTCATTCGCTCGCTTTTAGAAAGATTTTTATTTATTTTTTAACCTGTGCAAGAAAGTTGATACAGAGCAATGCAGGAATTAAAGCGGAGGTCCACACAAAAAGTGAACCTCTGCTTTTCGGAACCCCCCCCCTCCTCCGGTGTCACATTTGGCACCTTTCAGGGAGGGGGGGTGCAGATACATGTATAAAACAGGTATTTGTACTCACTTCCGGGAATGCGACTATTGCACTAGCATTTGGGAGAGCTGAAGCACTTGGATCCGAGCAGGCCTAGTCGTGCAGCGGGAGCTTCAACCCACATATAAACAGAGCGTTTACCGGTGAAGGATTATTGGACATTACAATGGGTGGCTTTTGAGGAAATTGAGTGTACAACTCATTTAATGCTGGTAAGTTTATTGTGCCCGGAGTTGGACTTTAACCATATGTCATCATAGTAATTGGAAGTCCTTTGTATGCTTTGGCAGCACATCACAAGATCTCAGCCAGCCCATGGTTACTTGGCTTTGGAATTCTTTCTTACCAAACCTGTAAAGGGTTTGTTGTCTCGTCTCCAATTGTGCATTTTTGTCACATACCAGTCAGTAATCCAAATGTGTCATAAATAATCGAGATGTAGCTTGATAAAATAAAACACTTTTTACAGCTACATTAATGTATAGCAAAGTTAACTTCCTTTGTCATTAAAAATACTGAAATCGGTGTTCCAGCCTGGGGAAAAAAATTAATAAAAATCAGCAGCTACAAATACTGTAGCCGCTGACTTTTAATTTAAAGACAATTACCTGTCCAGGGAGGCCGTGATGTTGGCACCCCAGCCGATTTTAGGATCGGCTCTCTGGTGCTGCCGCTGCCATTCGTGGTAAGGCAAGTCTTTTGGCTTCACAGCTTGTTACCTACTACGCATGTGTGAAGCACGCTGTGCTTTCTAACTGGCCTGGCCGTGGCACAGTCTCCTGGAAGTGACGGGTACCTGTCAAAAACAAATTGTGGCACCAAAGGGAGCATATCAGCAGAGCTTCCACTTCTGGGTGGAACTTTGCTTTCAAATGGTATTAAAGCTGTGTTTTTTTTAATAACAAACATGTTATACTTGCCTGCTCTGCTCTCCGCTGGCGCCCCCCCCTCGAGCACTGCCCCCAGAGAAAACGGCTTGCTGCTGGGAGCACCGCTACGTGCTTGCTCTTGAGCCGCTGCTCTATGCATTCATAAGATGCCCCCCGCTCTCTCCTCATTGGTTTACTGGCTGTGATTGACAATGGGCTCTCGCTAATGTCTCAGCCAATGAGGATGGAGAGTCCTGGGACAGCCAAGGCCATTGTGAACATCGCTGGACCGGAGGGAGCTTGTGTTAGGATGGGGGGGGGGGGGGGGGTTGGTGCTGCACACAGAAGGCAAAAAACCTTCTGCCTTTAGAGCCACTTTAACATTTAGCAATAAGGCTAAGGGCCCGTTTACACTATGTGCAGTTACCTGCACATAGCCACTTTGCACTCCAAGTACACTGCAAGTGCAGTTGAAAGTGCACTTGGAAATGCAGTTGCTGTAGATCTAAGGGGGACATGCAAGGAAAATAAAAAACATAATTTTAGCTTGCACATGACTGGATGATAAAATCAGCAGAGCTTCCCCTCCTTTCAGATCTACAGCGATTGCACTTTCAAGTGAATTTGCCTTTCGTAAATAAACCCCATAGTTTTCTTTGTGTCATGATCACACCAGAATTCTGTGTTTCTCTACATCCTAGAGCTGTGCGATATTATGCAACATTCTTGAATCTGAATAGCCAGGCATGTCACCGCACAGCATGTTGAGCTCACTGCACTGCTGTGCAATGACATGAATGAAATTTCACTTTATGCACAATAAAGTTCACACACAAAAAAGCGGGACTGCGTGATGCGATAAAATGCGCATCACACCGCCTCCTTGCCGCATGTAACTGCAGCCCACACACTAAACCACTCTGGTTTTAGTGTGAGAACAAGTGTGAACAGGCCCTTAGAAAAGATACATATTGCATTCCAAATGCAACAAAGGTATAAACTATTCAAATGTTTTTTGACAGCTGTGCATGTATTTTTCATTAAAAAAAAAAGCTTAATGCTTGTAAACTTACCTAATGCGTTTAGACGTGAATTAATTTCATTTGCCAGCATAATCATTTAAGCCCTGTAAACACAGCCGGGAATCCCGTCAGGGAAAAAAACGTTGGTTTTCCTGACGGGATTCATGGCAAGCTTGGCTTGCCAAGCTGTGCATACAGACGGCCATTCAAAAGAATCGCCGTTCTTTTGAATGGCAAGAACGCGGTGACGTCCTCGACTACGATGAGCCTGCGTTTGCCGCATTCAATGCCGTCGCCGCCATCTTGCTACACCCCACACTATCTTTGTATGCCACCGCGCACGCTTTTTAAGTTGTATCGAGCATGCGCAAGTTTACTATGGACAGGTAAGCATACAGATGACTGGTTTTCTCGGCAGGAAACACTATGCCGGGAATTCCGACCAAAAAATGGCCCGTTGGGATTCCCGGCTGTTTTTCTGATGGGAAAACTGCTAGGAGAGCATATACACAGCTGGGATTCCTGGCCAAATGCTCTCCAGTGTGTACGAGTGTTGAGGCCTTTACGTGTGTTTTAGACATGTTTGCACGTGTATTTTCTACCAAAACTCTTTTGCTCCTGGACTTGCTGGCTGTGGTTTTTAAACGCTCTGCCTTTAAAGTCTTCTAAATGCCTATGTGTGCATGGACGCATTGGCTAACATTCAGGGGCAATTGGTGTTTTTTTTTCCTGCCTCTAAATGCCCCTAGGAGAAGCAGAAAAAATGTCCGTGTGCATGAGGCCAACACCAGACGTTTGATTTAGTTTTTATTTGCTGCTTGTGTATTTGGTTGATTGCTATAGATGGATAAAAAAGTTTACTTCAGCAAATTCAGCAGGTAGGTTGTTTTTGGAGAACTAACCACAATTCTTTTGTGGATTTAGGTGGTCTCATTTGCTCCTGTCTCTTCATGTAATCCTACAAATGAATGCCACACTTTTCACATATTTATGTGTAAACAATTTTGAAAGCCATTTATAATTTTTCTTCTACTTCACAATTATGTGCCACTTTGTGTTGGTCTATCATATTAAATCCATATAAAATACATTTACTGTACGTTTTTGGTTGTAACATGACAAAATGTGGGAAATTTCAAGGGTGTGAATAGTACTTTTTCAAGGCACTGTATATTGGAATACACATTCTTTTGAGCTTGTAACTTCCTATCCTCTTTTCTTGTACTGCACGTACAGTTCTCCGTTATCTCAGTGGACTACAGAACGTTTCTGTTAGGACTACAGAGCCTCTCCTCTTCTTATCACCCTGGACTAGGAAGTGTGTTGCTAAAAACATCACTAGGTATAAATAAAGGGAAGAAATAAAGGAAGCCATAAGCATATATTTGAACAGCAGGGCCACATGCTGATTATTTTGTCCACCTGAACAGTTCACACATTCAGTCACTGAAGCCAAATGGCATTTTACTTATTTTCTAAAAAGGTAAAAAGTTAACGCAAGCTCTGCAGAAAACAAAATGGAATGTTGCACATTTTTTTAGTGTTTATAATAGGTGACTATTTGCACTTTCTAACAGGTGGGAAAATAATAAAAGTCTGAGTACCCCATCGGACACTATTTAGAGACATGCACTTTGACATTAATCATAGTTTCCAAATGGCTCCTGAAGTGCCTTTGCTTTAGTAGGGTTCACTTTTCATTGCAGAACTTTTCTAGGTTGTGTTCTTTATTTCAAATCTACTGATAGGGTTTCAGTAATATCCAAGCTTGGGACTCTGAAGGCCATTTTAGTAAGTTGTGTAAACCCTAATTCTATTTTCCATTATGCTCGATATCATGCATCACTGTATCCAGTGTTAATCAAATGTTTTTTTTCTAAATCTGTTGCAAAGATTTTTGCCTGGAGACTCTGCGAGTAACAGCACTTCCTGTTGCATGCTGACAACGCCAAACTGCTCCCTCGCCAGAATCCTCAGTGTTGTCAGATAACCATGTGTGTTGCTTCAGTTGGCCATTTGGCTGCCTGAGGCCCTGTACACATAATCAGTCCAAACCGATGAAAACGGACTGAAGTTCATTTTCTTCGGTTCTCAGTCTGATGGTCTGATGTGCGTACACACCATCAGTTCAAAAACCGATCGTGTCAGAACGTGGTGACGTAAAACACAATGACGTGCTGAAAAAAACGAGGTTCAATGCTTCCAAGCATGCGTCAACTTAAATTCATAGCATGCGCGGGTTTTGAACCGATGCTTTTGCATACTAAACATCGGTTTTGACCGATTGTCAGGCGTCCATCAGTCCGATTTTAAAGCAAGTTTTAAAACTTTGGACTGAAGGACAAAAGACTGATGGGCCATACACTCGGTCGGTTTGGACCGATGAAACTGAACTTCAGTCCGTTTTCATTGGTTTGGACTGATCGTGTGTACGCGGGCCTAATAGGTCTTCAAGGGGGATACACAGACCTTATGGGCACCACTACATCGAACTGAGGCAGCATTTTCTAAAGAAAAATCTGACTAAAAATGACATCATCAAAAAACTCACTGTATGCCTCTTACTAAATACCTTGGATGTCATTTTTAGTCATTTTTTTTTTTTAGAAAATTAAGAGATTAAAAAAACATACTGTCATGAGTGCAGTATAGCATTATTATATAATGGGTGTGGAGTTAATCAGGGACACTGACTGGTGACAGTACAAAAAAATAAAGTAATTTTTGTTTTTGTACTACTTTTTTATTTTATTTATTTTTTTAACACGCTATATAATGTTACCATCGTAACATTGCACTTCTCTGGGGAAGTGATCAGTTTTTGTTTTTTTTACACATTTTTGTTTTATAGCAGTGCACTACATTGCTATAAGCAAGTATTTTACTGAATGCAACTGATTCATTGAGTATTTTTTTAATTTGATTAGCTGTGACTGGCCAGAGCTAATCACGTGGTACAGATGGCCTGTGATTGGTCAGTGTGATTACATGGTACAGACAGGGCCAATCACAGCTAGCAACACAGTTGTATCCAATGGATGGCATGAAAGGAAGCCATCCATTGTGTACAACTCTCATGTGACCTTGGCAATGGCACTCACAAGGCTCCGGCAGCAAGCCGGTACTCTGATCGGTCATCGGCCGTGTCCATGGGTGGGCAGCGCTGTAATCTGCGCATACTGACAAGCCGTCTTTTATGACGTCCAGTAAGGATAATAAAACCACCTCCCGGCTGTCAATCTGCTATTGGCCAGGCGGGAACTGTTTAAGAAAACCATATACAGTAAGGTATGATACCAAATATAATACAAAAAATAGCATTAGGATTTACATACACTATACAATGTAAGTTGTGATTGATTTTATTGTCTGTTTTGCCTCAATGCCTTAATATAATATCCTCTTTTTAGTTTCAATTTGCTCACTAAGACGTTGGCTTCCGCTTGTTGGTATTTGGTGGAATCTATCCTTCCCCTCTGCCCACACAATATTTCCTGTGTTGCAAACAACCTTATAGCCTGTCAGATCCAGTCTGATGTTTAAAAGGAATCAGTCAAGAATGAGCATTTGTGCTAATATAAATCCTCCTTAAATTCCAATAATAGTGCAGCGTTACCTCTCAGGGATTGCAGTTTGATCAGGTAATTATTTGTATTCTTTCCCTTTCGAAGGCATATAGGCTCAGTAAGGGGCCTCGGCTCAGTACTGCAAATAGACACACTGACTGACTTTCTGAAGGAGGGCAAACATGCCAATTAAGGAAGCCTTTATTTTATTTTTATTTTATTTTATTACAATCCTGACAGCAGCTCTGTTTTTTTTTGACAATTCAAAGAAGTTGTAAAGATTTGTTGTTTTTTATTTTCTAAATAGGTTCCTTTAAAGAAGAAGTAAACAATCTCTTAAAAACTAAAAAAAACATGCAAAACACAGGCATAATGAGCTAGTATGCTCATTATAAATTACTTACCTGAGAACAAAGCCCCTGTAGCAGTCCTTGGACACCTCCTCTGTCGCCACCATGATACCCGGAGTGACTTCCGGGTATCGCTGCTCCGGCGCTGTGACTGGCCAGAGCAGCGATGACGTCACTTCCGCACATGCGCGAGGGAGCCGCCACGAACGGCATGATGCGTCACGAACGGCATTTCTTGGAAATATCATCTTAACGGTGTAGGTTAAGGAGATATTTCTTGCACCTACAGGTAAGCCTTAATCTAGGCTTACATGGAGGTCAAAGTGGTCTGTAAGGGTTTACAACAACTTTAAGCTAGTGCATTGTTGGTTCACTAACCTTTTCCTTCGATTTCCCTTTCTAAATGTTTTTTTTTTCTTTGTTGGAATTTCTCACTTCCTGTTCCTCAGTAAGCTGTTCTGGCTGACTAACCCCAAGCTTACTGAGGAGAAACGGGAAGTGAGAAATTCAGACAAAGAAAAAAAAACATTTAGAAAGGGAAATCGAAGGAAAAGGTAAGCGAAACAACAATGCACTAGCTTAAAGGAACATATTTAGAAAATAAAAAAGAACCTTTACAACCCATTTAAACCTTGGTCTCTTATCAGTGCTGCAAGGCCTTTCATTATCTTAGAGTAGACATCTACTTATTTTGGGGTCCTCAAATTTTTGGATATTGATTGCATTATGACACATAGTAAAAATAGGCTTAAAGTGGAGGTCCACCCAATTTTTTTTTTTTTTTAAAAGCCAGCAGCTACAAATACTGCAGCTGCTGACTTAAAAAAATGGACACTTGCCTGTCCAGTGTGCCCGCGATGCTCGGCTGCCCCCGCTGCTATCCTCGGTGACGGAATCGGGAAAAGCGTTGCGGCTTCACTGCCCAGTTAATGCAAAAACATAGAATATCCAGGCTCAAACTTACCGACCAATCAGCAACCAACCAAATTCACTTGTCTAACTGTGTGCATTAAAAACAGAGGTTTAGTTGCACACATTTGCAAATGCATGTGTAAGCTGCAGGCCCCGTCAAGGCGCTCTGGATACTGCAGTCCTAACTATAACATTGCATTTTATGTCTCCTTACTGCCCAGTTCCCTACTGCGCATGCGCGAGTAGCGCGGTGCGCCCTTATTGGTCCCTGCTCTTTCCTGGGACCAGTGTGTTTCCCAGGAGACAGCGGGGGGGGGGAGTGGCGTGACTCCCACGGGAGTCTATGTCCGGAAGTGGGTGCAAATACCTATCTGCACCCCCCTCCCCGCTGAAAGGTGCCAAACGTGACACTGGCAGGGGGAAGGGTTTCCGAAAAGCAGAAGTTCAATTTTTGGCTGGAAATCTGCTTTAATTACTTCAATGGCATAGTACCCTATAGGTTGCAAGTATATTGAGGAGACAATGGTGGGATCCAAGCGATCTTTATTAAATGGAATTAAAAGGTTTTAAATGAGCATGGTGCAATTAATTGGCTTCATGTTCCTCAAGGCAAGTTCTGGACCTGTGTTATGGGGAAATGCCTGATTACAGTGTACATGTATTGCTGTAGTATGCGTGATTCACCTGTGTTGTCAAGTGTGTTCATATCATTGGTCTAGTCATAAAACTGAAATTACTTTGTACTACAATCTTGTGGCCAAGTTCAATTCCATTCATAACTATGTGTCCAGCACATTTGTGACACGTGGGTAGAGGATGACAGCAGAATGCATAAGCTGATAAATTGAAATATAGACAGGAGGAGAGGCTGTGACTGCAGCATTTGGTATCTGGTGAATACCCTGTGGCGCGTGTAGTCATCCAGTTACACAATTAGTCAGAAGGCAATAATGAATGGCATCAATATACATTTTTTTTTCCTGTGAGATTTGCAATTTATGTAATCTCAGAAGAATAATTTATTATTTTCTCAATCTGGAGTTGCACACTATGGGGGAGATTCATTTAAATGGGGCAGTGCATTTTGGGAGGCTAAATACAGCGATCCCAAACCACCACTAAGTTGCTGCTTGCAAGATTTTTCCTAACGTCCCACAAGCACACCGCCCCAGTGTGAAAAGACACTCAAATGAATGAGAGGTGGTTTTCAGGCACTATTTAGAGGCTCTTTGTAGCGCTAAAATGCCTCATGTAAAAGGTGTCTTAACCACTTAAAGCGCCGTTCCACCAAAAGGGGAACTTCCGCTTAATCCACTCCTTGCCCCCTTACATGCCACATTTGGCATGTCATTTTTTTTGGGGGGTAAAAATGGTCTTGGTAGCAGATTCACCATGAGATCACTTTTATCGGGGGCGGGAGAGTGACCCTGCTCTCCGGTCGTCTCTGTTGCTTACTGGAGCCGTCAGTAGCGGCAGAGATGATCGAGTCCTTTTCCCTCCCTGGGTGCCGAGTGAGGGAAAGATGGCCCCCGCTCGGCTCCATAGCATTGGAGGGTGAAAGCGATGTCAAACGTCACTTCCGCCTAATGCTCTTAAAAGGGGAATTTATTGCATTTTAGTGTAAATAATGAGATCTTTTGATGCCAGATTTCTTATTTAAGAGGACCTGTCATGCTTTTTTTCTATTACAATGGATGTTTACATTCCTTATAATAGAAATAAAAGTGACCCAAATATATATTTTTTTAAATGACAGTGTAAAGATAAAAAATAAATAATAATAATAATAATATATATATATATTTTTTAAGCGCCCTGTGCCATTGAGCTTGTGCACAGAAGCGAACGCATATGTAAGTCGCACCCACATATGAAAACGGTATTTAAATCACACGTGAGGTATGGACACGATCGTTAGGGCTAGAACAATAATACAAAGCACTAGACCATCTCTGCAGCATGTAACCTGTAAAAAAAATGTTACCTTGCCTATGGAGATTTTTTATGGCGTTTTTACAGCTTAATGCTGCTGCTCCAGAACACACTGGCTCTTTTTTTTTTTTTTTTTTTTTTTTTACTGCTTAAAAATGCCTATGCCACTTACAGCTCCTAAAAATCTGTGTGTGCATGAGGCCATAGAAAAATATGGAGAGGTGTTTTTAAGATGTAAAATGTCTAACGCTGCTAAAAGCAGCTGTAAAAACGCCCTGTGTGCATGAGGCATTAGAAATCTATAATTAATACATTTGATCCAATTATAAAACAAAAGACAGCCTGATGTCCACTAAAGTATCGCAGAAAAACGGCAAGCTCTAAGTGACTTTTCTATGAGCTAAAGTCTACTTAAAACTATAAAATTTATCAAAAGAAAAGAATGAGATTTTCTTTTTTTGGAATGTTTATTAGATTATGTTATGGTTAGGGGTCAAATTGATGTTTTTTCTACAGCAGTGACAATGCGCATGTTCTAGGCACAATAGAAACCTGTTTAATACATCTGGATTTCTATTCAATTAGCAGGTCGGGAGTAATTTTAGGGGCTTTCGAATTAAATTGGTTTACTCATTGATATAATTCTCTGACAAATAATTTTTCAGAACTGTATGAACGTATGACTGAAATCCTAGGTTGTGTTTTATGGTCAGATTTATTCTTTAAACTCCCTGATGACACTATCCATGTAATCCAGAACCATGATCAGGCAAAGTATACCTATCAAACTCCTCACTTCCTGTGAGGATCTGCTGTCTCCAATTAGGAATTACCTTTCTTTTCCTTAAAGCCCCTTTCACAACGGGGCAGTGGGTGCGTTGGCAGTAAAGCGGCGCTTTACCACCAATTTCGCTGTGCCATTAGGCTGCTAGCAGGGCACTTTTACCTCCTGCTAGCGGCCGAGAAAGGGTTAAAACCATCGCCAATGCAGCGGCGCTTTGCTGGCGGTATAGCAACGCTATCACATTCATTTCAATGGGCATCACTCCAAAGATGCTGCTAGCAGGACTTTTTTTACTTTCCTGCTAGTGCGCCGCTCCAGTGTGAAAGCCCTCGGCTGGAGAGACAGCAGCGGCTCTTTCAGAGCACTTTGCAGGCGCAATTTTCCGCGTTCTAGCGTCTGCAAAGTGCCTCAGTGTGAAAGGAGTCTTAGGCTGCATACACACGATCGGTCAAACCAATGAGAATGGTCTGATGGACCGTTTTCATTGGTCAAAACCGATCGTGTTTGTGGGCCATATCTATCTATCTATCTATCTATCTATCTATCTATCTATCTATCTATCTATCTATCTATCTATCTATCTATCTATCTATCTATCTAATTAGCTGTCTGATTATCTATCTGATTATCTATCTGATTATCTATCTGATTATCTATCTATCTTATCTATCTTATCTATCTTATCTATCTTATCTATCGTATCTGTCTTATCTATCTTATCTATCTATCTATCTATCTATCTTATCTATCTATCTATCTTTAAAGGGCCACTAACTAATTACACAAAATGCGTCTGGTCTGAATGGACCGTTTTGAATGGTCTGATGGACCGTTTTCATTGGTCAAAACCGATCGTGTTTGTGGGCCATATCTATCTATCTATCTATCTATCTATCTATCTATCTATCTATCTATCTATCTATCTATCTATCTATCTATCTATCTATCTATCTATCTATCTATCTATCTATCTAATTAGCTGTCTGATTATCTATCTGATTATCTATCTGATTATCTATCTATCTTATCTATCTTATCTATCTTATCTATCTTATCTATCTTATCTATCGTATCTGTCTTATCTATCTTATCTATCTATCTATCTATCTATCTTATCTATCTTATCTATCTATCTATCTATCTATCTTATCTATCTATCTATCTTTAAAGGGCCACTAACTAATTACACAAAATGCGGTCATAGGGGCAGCACAGTCCATGGCCTTAATTAAAGTGGAACTTTATAATGGGAAAAAAAATGGCCGAGCAGGCAGGATTTTTAATGGGGAAGAGACATGCTTTGTCTCTTCTGCAATCAAATTTCTTACCAGCCTATCCGTCCTTGTACAGTGAGCTGCAAAGGCACAGCTCATTTGTACAAATTTAGCAATATTGAAACTAATTGAACACCCGCACATGGGCAGGAGTGATGTCATCTCCGACAGGCCAATAAAAGTGGCCGGTGATCGGGATTTCATATTTAAATGTAACAAATAGTTACTTTATCTGATCCAAAAGTGTCTCTTCAAGTCCTTCCAGTTACTGAACTCTCGCAGAGTGAAATTCCAGTGCCAATATCAATGTTTTTCATTAATGCCAACTTGGCACTGCAAGCTTTATGGTCTGATAACACTATAGCTAGAGGACACCCAAGTGTGAGGGTTGTCTGTTATATTGACACCATCTGCTATTCCATATGTTGGCCTTCCCTCATGCCACCGTGCATGGTCGAGTTGCAGATACCTGTGGTTGTGAAGTTTTTGTAAAATGTAATTATCTAAGAAGTATATTGTACATTCTTAGGAGATAATGTACTGCTTTTATATTTTTGTACTTTTATAAGTTTCACTGGCTTCTGTTGCACGCTATGAACTTTATCATTTTGGAAGGTAAGGAACCCCCAAATACAACTTGAATGGATATTTTTTTAAACGATATTAATGAATCTTAAAGTGTTACTAAACCCAGTAATATGAAAATAGTTCATCCGCCCCCCCCCCCCCCACAGAGCCCACAGCTTATAAATCATCTTTTTACATTAAAATCCTGCCGCTAGATACCTTTTTGGATGATCTGTATACCACATTTACATGATAAAGTGCAGAGTTTCTCCAGTGCTGAGAGTTCAGGAAGGAGGAGATTTCCACTGCAGCCTGTATACACGCCAACATGTGTGATGTCAATATCATGTGACCTGGCTAGCTCTCATCAACAAGCAAATGTTCTCTCCAGCATAAAAGACACAACTAAGCATGTGCAGGTTGGCTACTCTGCCTGTGTTAGCTGGCCTTCCCCAGATAGACAGTGTAGGAGGGGGAGGATCTGTGCATAAAACTGCCGTTTTACACAATGCAGAGGATTAACTCCTTAAGTTTCACAGTGACTATAACAAGCGTGCTATGCTGTATATTTAAACTGATTTTACTGTTGTGGGTTTAGTAACACATTAAAGTGGTTGTATAGTGTGTTTTTTACCTTCTACCTACAGGCAGGCCTATAAGGCTTACCTGTAGGTAAAAAAAATATCTCCTAATCCTTTACAGTTTAGGAGATATTCCCCTCGCAATGAGCCGTTGACTGCAGTGGTGTATACGCACAGGGGACAGCACTGGTGCCACGATACCAGGAAGACACGCTGAGGCAACAAGTTATCTCCCTCGGCTTGGGCCTGGTAAGTTACCGGCGCCTCGTTCTTAGTAAGTATTTCATAATGAGCTAGTATGCCTTTTGCCTTATAGGTGAGGATTTTTTTTTTTTTTAACTATATTACCGTTTTATTAGAATTTCCCTTCTTATCTTTTGGACTTTCCTGAAATATTATTTGTACCTAGGTGAAACAGTATGCAAGGTCTTTAACCACTTAAGACCCAGACCATTATGCAGGTTAAGGACCAGGCTCCTTTTTGCGATTCGGCACTGCGTCGCTTTAACTGACAATTGCGCGGTCGTGCGACGTGGCTCCCAAACAAAATTGGTGTCCTTTTTTTTTTTTTTTCTCTCCCACAGATAGAGCTTTCTTTTGGTGGTATTTGATCACCTCTGCAGTTTTTATTTTTTGCACTATTAAAAAAAAATAGAGCCACAATTTTGAAAAAAATTCAATATTTTTTACTTTTTGCTATAATAAATATCCCCAAAAACAATATAATTTTTTAGTTTTTCCCTCAGTTTAGGCCGATATGTATTCTTCTACCTATTTTTGGTAAAAAAAATCGCAATAAGCATTTATCGATTGGATTACAAAATAGGGGATAGTTTTATGGCATTTTTATTAATATTTTTATTTTTTTTACTACTAATCGCGGCAATCTGCGTTTTTGTTTTTTTTCATGACTGGGACATTATTGCGGACACATCGGACAATTTTGACACATTTTTGGGACCATTTACATTTTCACAGCAAAAAGTGCTATAAAAATGCACTGATTGGCAGTGAAGTGGTTAACCACTAGGTGGCGCTAAGGGGTTAAGTGTGCCCTAAGGGAGTGATTCTTACTATAGGGGGGCGTGGCTGTAGGCGTGACGTCACTCATTGTCTATTCCCTATATCAGGGAACAGACGATCCGTGTCACTGCCACAGACACATACGGGGAAGGTGTGTTTACACACACCTCTCCCCGTTCTTCAACTCCTGTGACGATCGTTGGGCGGCGATCGGGACCCATGGCTGGGCTCTTAAAGGCAACGTACAGGTACGTGCCTGTGCTCAGTCTTGCCATTCTGCCAACGTAAATGTGCAGGTGGCGGTCCTTCAGTGTTTAAACCTCTTACTGATTATGAAGGGTTGGGTTTGAGAAGAACAGTGACCCACCTCCTTATTTCTGTGCTTGTGCTTGAAAAATGAGGCACTTCTTGTTGCAATGGTAGCTTCAATAGATACAATAAAAATAGTTTATTTTTATTTTTAGAAAATTAACCAGCCATACCTATGATAACCTGGGTGGGGAAGATTTCTAACAATGATTGGTCATGCTTTATTGTAGAGGGCCGAACCAAATACTGGATCCTTTTGCCAATGTGGATATTTTACCTCATTTATTGATAGCTTTTTATTGCTTCAAGCTATGATACAGCTTCTATGAATGGAGGAGGGGACTGGAACAGGCAGTTGCTAGTTGATGAACACTGAGGTGTTCTTTTAAGGCTGCAGGTTCCCATCTATGGAGCCGGTTCACATATCTCCGCTGCGGCTCCTATGCGAATTTGCACAGGAGCCCTGTGCGTCTTTTGGTCCGTTGGGGCTGAAATCGGACCTGCAACAGTGAACAAGGACGCACCGGACCTCTCCTATGAGCCGCATACAAAGATAATGTGAACCCAGCCTTAAAGGGGTTGTAAAGGTTTGTTTTTTATTTTCTAAATAGGTTCCTCTAAGCTAGTGCATTGTTGGTTCACTTACATTTTCCTTCTAAATGTTTTTTTCTTTGGCTCAATTTCTCACTTCCTGTTTCTCCTCAGTAAGCTTGCCCCCATCATCCGAGCTGTTCTGGCTGAGGGTTGGTCAGCGTGTTCGCCCCCTCCCTTGGGACTACATCCCTGCAGGGAGACGCTGTGTTCAAAACAACTCCCCGCAGGGATGTAGTCCCAAACAAGGGGACAAGCACGCTGACCAACCCCCAGCCAGAACAGCTCGGATGATGGGGGCAAGCTTACTGAGGAGGAACAGGAAGTGAGAAATTCAGACAAAGAAAAAAACATTTAGAAGGGAAATCGAAGGAAAAGGTAAGTGAACCAACAATGCAATAGCTCAGTGGTCTCCAAACTGCGGCCGTGGGGCCGGATGTGGCCCTTTGCCTGCCTTTATCCGGCCCTTGGGTCACTACTTTCAAAGATACAAGACATGATTCTGCTAACTGATACCAGCAATGAAGCACACTATCTCCTACTGACACCAATAATGGGACACTATTCCTCCCACTGATACTAATGATGGGGCATTATTGCTTTCAAATGATACCGATGATGGGGTATGATTCCTCCCCTCCTAAAGATACCAATAAAGGGGCACTGTTCCTTCCAATTAAACCAATGACGGGGCACTATACCCAATGCTAGGGTACTGCTTCTCCCCAATGCCAATTATGGCAATGTTTACTTCCACTGATGCCAAGAAAATTTCCACTGGCCATAGTCCGGCCCCCCTAAAGTCTGAAGGTCTATAAACTGGCCCTTTGTTTAGAAAGTTTAGAGACCCCTGCACTAGCTTAAAGAAACCCTTTTTTTAAACTACCACTGATCCTCGGATCCATTCACTTACCTGCTACTAGAACTCATGCTTAGTATTTGCATTTGTTACATTTTAGTGTGTTGATTGTCCTGGTATATAGAGAATGGCATGCTGTGATATCAAACAGCAGGTTTATGGGCAGATCTGGGTGTTTCCTTTTCGATTATATAAGATTTACCATATGCTTATCCACCTAATTAACAGGAAGAGCAAACTGCTGTCAGCACACACTAATTATTGTACACAATGTTTTCTTGCTATGGTTTGTTCCTGAATACACGTCGGGAAAGAAGAATGTAGGAATGACTCACACAACTATTCTTCAACTCCACCACATTGTAAAGACACAGTAATGAAGGCGTGTACAGCATGTGTCATTATTTAGCTTCTTTTTTTTTCACGTCACAATTTTACCTGCCTAAAATGATGAATGTTCTTTACCACACAAGTCTCCAATGAACAATCTGCGAAACACACACTGCAGTCAAAGATTATAAGAATACAAATGATTTTTCTTCGATTTCTGAACTTTTGTACTCCATTTTTGATTAGCGTTACTTTTCCAATTTAGTTATATTAGCTGAAATGTTTTAAGACTTGATGAAGCGGGTGACTCTTTGTAGGGGGGGGGGGGGATTTACTAAAATTGGAAAGTGCAAAATCTGGTGCAGCACTGCATAGAAACCAATCTGCTTCCATGTTTTATTGTCAAGCTTGATTGTAAAGTTTCGATTAAAAAAAAAAAATAAAACAAGCGCATTATACTTACCTGCCCTGTACAGTGGATTTGCACAGGTCAGACTGTATCCTCCTCTTCTTGGGTCCCTCTTCGGCTCTTCTGGCCCCTTCTTCCTGTTGAGTGCTTTCACAGCAAGCAGCTTGTTATGGAGGCACCCAAGCTGATCCGACCTGCGTCTTCGTGTTTCCATTCAGACATGGAGCTGCGGTTTGGCCCTGCCCCCTCTCGTTCCTGATTGGTTAACTGACTTTGAGAGCAGCAGAAAACAGTGGTGCCGCTGCTGTGTCTCAGCCAATCAGGAAGGAGAGCCCTGGATGTCCGAGGGAGTCATGGACATCGCTGGATAGAGAGGGGGCTCAGGTAAGTATTAGGGGGGCTACAATGCACAGCTGCATCACTTTGAGTGCTCCAGTTTTAGTAAATCCCCCCCCCCCTTTTCAGTTGTATAATTTGCACTATATAAATTCATAGAACTTTTATTGGTGGCTGTGTATGTCCTTTCCTCTGGCTCGTATACATGAGACTTATGGTACTTTGTTTAGTTGAATTCAAAAAATGTCTGGTATTTGAGTGTAAGGTGATGGCTTATAATCACTGTTGTTTTTTTTTTTTTTTTGCTGCCTCTGAACTCTCCTAATTTAAATAGAAAACTTTGAGATGCCACCAGTACGGGGTAGGAGGGGAAATCTTTCAATGGGGACACTATGTCGGCTGACTAAGAAGGGACTTCCCCTACATTGGAAATATATCCTCTTACATCCTGTCTAATCTACATGACAGGAAGTGAAGAGAAATATCTCCCTAATAAGACACATGGACCTAAAAATGACAGTAGTTGTAACACTCCCCTACTGTCCAAAATAAAATTAAAAAAGCTTTGGCTTTGGTTATACTTTAAAGAATGTGTCATTAGCTTCAGCATTGGTGTGTCTGCCTTCTCTAGCTTGATCTTCCAGTATTTCTCGCATGGCAACTTCAACACAACAGTTAGGAATTGTGTCAGAAATATATTTGCCTTTCAGAATACATTTAAATAGATTTTTTAATAATTGCAAATTGTATTTCTTTTTTAATTGTATTTCTTTGATATAACACAAAGTTAAATATGACCAAAATTAATGTTGGTATAATAATTTCGGCAGGGACACAGAATATGTATCATATCTAGAAAGCCACAACTGCTGATTTTGCTTTTTGGATATGGAAATGATTATACCACTCTTAAAGATTTCCAAGTCCCATTAATATTTACACAAAATAACAAGTATTAATAAAATGAACCGATACAATGCTTGTTCTGTAACCAGAATTGCACATTTGGCTAAATGGATTGGATGCGGCTTTAAGAACTTTTGGTTATCTAAACCCTTCTGTGAGGATCAGGCAGACCTTTTTTTTTTTTTTATAAATCTGTACAGCACTATTCCTAGAGGGGTATTAATTTAAAATATGTTCTGCAGCTCCCTTTCCCGACCCCCCTTTTTTCTTTCCTGAGCCTGATGCGATGTACACGAGCCGCTGTCTCTCTCCTGATTGGACAGATTGAAACCAGCAGTCAATGGCTTCCGCTGCTGTCAATCAAAAGCTGTGACATGGGAGGAGGGGACGGGGCTGAGTCCCACTGTCTGTTAATGGACGCAGCAGCGGTACACATGAGCACACGTGTGCCCTCATGCAAAGCGACTTTGAATGTGGGTACCTGATGAAGAGAAGGAGTGCTGGCTGCTCTCTGCAAAACCACTGCACTGAGAAGGTAATTATAGACGCGTTTGTTGTTTTTAGGTGAACCTCCACTTTAAATAAAAAACACATTGTAATCATTGCATTTAGGCTATTTAGTAGAATGAGAATCGGCGTTTGTTTTTAAAAAAATGCTAGCGGGACATACCTTTTTCTATATAGATGATCAACGCGGCTTCCGGGTATGGTCGTCAGGTCTGGGCGTTCCTAATTGATTGACCGACGCATACAGCGCGTCACGAGTAGCCGAATGTCGGTGTGGCTCTATACGGCGGCTTCTTTTGGCTACTCGTGACGCGCTGTATGCGTCGGTCGGGATGCCTGTCAAATCAATTAGGAACGCCCAGCCCGGATGACTATACCCGGAAGCCGCGTTGATCATCTATATAGAAAAAGGTATGTCCCGCTAGCATTTTTAAAAAACAAACGCCGATTCTCATTCTACTAAATAGCCTAAATGCAATGATTACAATTTGTTTTTAGGTGAACCTCCACTTTGAGAAAATTGCCTGTAATATGTGTAATAGTTTCTTTGTTGCCTTTCACCTGGTGAAAAATAGCCTAATGCCTCGTACGCACAATCGGAATTTCCGATGAAAAAGTCAGACGGTGTGTATGCCAATCTGAGTTTTTCCATCTGATATTCAGAGGAATTCCAACGGAGTTTACATGGAGAACATGTTCTCTTTTCCTCCGATGGAATTCCTTCAGAATTCCAATGCGAGTTTGGTTGGGCTAAAGCCCGATCGTGTGTACAGTGCATCAGAATATTCGAACATGAGAGTTAACATTAACCAATAGAGAAAATGGCCTAACTCTATTAATATTATTATTAATAATAATAATAATACCATTGCTAAATGTGACTTCTTCCTGTCCTTTGAGGCTGGTATGGATTTAAATCCCACACCAAAAAACAAAATGTAGGGTCCCCCCAAAATCCATACCAGACTCTTATCTGATCACTTAGCCTGGGAGACCAAGAAAGGGAAAACTATTACCACATATTACAAACAGTATGGGTGTTATTTGTTGCACTTGCATGAATGTTGAGATACTCGCAATGTAAATTTTATACCCTTGAACCCACCAACAATTTCCTGCATCTTTTGAGGTTGCAGTTGTCTGCAAACATGCTGTGACCATTATAGGAGATGGCCACAGTATGTCGAACATTTATGACACTTCCTAAAATCCAGAGTACTGTATCGGCTGCAAAGTGTTTTCTAAGTTTTCAGTTGTGACACAACTCTGATATGTCCTGTCTCTCTATAAACGTACATGGTGAATAAGGCTGGTCAGACTAAAGCACTGGAAACTACCTCACA
The DNA here is from genome assembly GCA_029574335.1 of Rana kukunoris. Taxonomy (NCBI): domain Eukaryota; kingdom Metazoa; phylum Chordata; class Amphibia; order Anura; family Ranidae; genus Rana; species Rana kukunoris. Next base: position 223,459,833 of record CM056053.1, on the reverse strand, counting down.
GTAGGCTCAGTTGTGCACTTATTTAATGATCCTACCATTACCAGCTGGTGCGATTATAGTCACAGCTGACTAGACTACTGACCTCATTCATGAGGTGAAATATTGTGCATGCACGCTCCGTGTTTATTTTTCCACCTACTCAGCCTAGAAGAAGCACTGTCTTGTTATGGATCCTGCTTCTCCGATACCTTGTGGATCATCTAATCTCTGGTGTGATCGATGCCTGAAACCCTCATCAACATCAGCTGCCCTGTTGTTTTAGTATGCAAGGCATTATCTCTTTTTGAGCCTAGTTGATCTCCGCTATTATGTCTTTTAAAAGATGCACAGAAGACAGTTCTGCTGCAGCAGGTGACCTCGGCTCATACTTCTGTAATTCGACTATCAGCGACTTCCTGGATTTTCTAGAAGATGCCTGCAGCAAAGATAATGTGACCCTATATTGCTATAGGGCAGTAATGGGAACCTTGGAATCCCAGATGTTTTAAAACTACATTTCCCATGATGCTCAACTACACTGCAGAGTGCATGAGCATCATGGGAAATGTAATTCCAAAACATCTGGGGTGCCAAGGTTTGCCATCACTGCTATAGGATCATCCTCCCCACAGTCATTTGCAGCTTCACAACGTGAGCCTCAGCCCTTATATACATCCACAAGACCATTAATATCCACTACAGATTTTTTATTGGCCTATGTGCAATTCTAATTAGAGATATACCATCTCTAAATCAGGCTGTATGATGCAGTGTTACATCAAAGGGATTGTAAACCCTTGTGTTTTTTCACCTTAATGCATCCTATGAACTTCTGTCAGTCACCAGCACCTCTTTTTACTTACCTGAGCCCTGGAATTCATTCTGCAGTGATGAGCTGTCCCTCTCTCCGCAGGGTCCCAGCTCTTGATTGGATAGATTGACAGCAGCGCAGCCATTGGTGGCAAATCCGACGGTATAGCGCCAATATTTTTAGCAGCGCTATACAGCCACCACGGCTCCCGCCCCAGTCAGAAAGGGGCCTTAAGGATTTCCCTGACATTCACCTGGTCTCTTGTCTCAGGTGTCAGTTGAGTCCATCCCTTAACTGCATTCTGTTTACGGTGGATTAACACTCTATAATGAAATCACTTTATCTTGAGGTTGGACCATAACCTGAAGCTTTTAGAACACATGTCTAAGGAGTGTCCAAACTGTGGCCCAACACAAAATCATAAACTTTCTTAAATGTATTTATACTTTGCGAACACATCTCAAAGAAAAAAACAGCTTGACAAATGTGCTATCTCCATTACAAACGCTACTTTTACCGAAGGTGCGCTCCCATCTTATACTTTATTTTGAGCATGCGCGGGTTTCTAAGCATACACACGTTTCTCGTCGAAAACCAGTCCGACGAGAAAAAAGAGAACTTGTTCTCTTTTTTCCTCGTCGAGTTCCACATCAGTTTTCTCGATGAAAAGCATACACATGACCGTTTTCCTCAGCAAAAAAGCTCTCCCACCAAGTTTCTTGATGGATTCTTTCGAGGAAAATGGTCGTGTGTACGAGGCCTCAGTGTGTTTTATGTGTGGCCCAAGACCGTTCCTATTCCAATGTGGCCCAGGTAGGTCAAAGGTTGGACAACCCAGGTCTAAGGCATTGTGTTTCAGGTGTGATGGTTTCTTACAAGTCACTCAGCTTGTCTCTCACATATTCTGTTAGCTAGGTTTTAACTTGGAAGTCCATTGAGAGAAACAGGTCCTGTCCCTCTGTTTTTGGTGTTATGTATTGCTTGTTCACAAAAGTGAGGCATGATGGTTTGAGGTGGGTTTATGTGGAGAATGACCTAAAGTATTTAATTTTGCCAGTTTCCAAACCGCCGGAAGGTGGCAGTATAACCCACCTGTCCAAGACTTAATACAATGCTGTGCTGGCCTGCTTAGTCTGGGCTTCTCCATGCAGCTAGATTATTATTTTAATGTTCATTTTATCCAGTGTACAGTAGCACATTTACTAAATACTCAAGTCAAGATTCTTGTGTGTGCTTGACTGTAATAATTTCAAATTAGCAGAGAAGATTGCACAGTTTTGTTTCTATCTTACAGCAAACCGCACCACTTTTGGGTGGGCAGCAGAAAGTGTCTTGCTCAGGAGTGTGGCAGCATCCAAGCATACAGGTGGCTTCAGACCCTCACAGAAACTCTCCATCTGGGGAGACTCCTTAGAACCCTCCATAAATGTTAAAGCCCAGACTTATTTGCACAGCCCATTGATCAGTAGTGCTTTAGGGATTCACAAATATTTATAACTCAAAGTGCCAACCCATCTGACACAGGCAACTAGAGAGGCTTAACACTTGCTGGCAGATAACATTACAGACTTAGAAACACTTATATACCAACCAGAACACAGAAGTAACACGGATTGTTATTTCCCGAGGCAGGATCCCTCAAGTATGTACTGTAGATTATGTCAGTGGAGTCATTTGTCACTTGAATACTGAACTGGCAGTGATGCAGTTGATAGTGTTGTATGGTCAAAATATAATTTGAAATAATTCATTTAATGAAGGTGATTAGGCAATGTAGATTCTTTCTGTCTTTAACCCTAATGTATCAAGTCAAAAAAGAAAAATAGCAGTGTCAAAAATTATATTCAAATATTGTGTTGTTTTTTTAAATATTGTGTTTATTAAAAAAAAAAAAAAAATATATATATATATATATATATATATATATTTCAAAATACTTTTATGCGGATTTCATCGTCCTTCAAAATGTACTTTCCCCAGCCCCCTCCCCTCTAGGGACATGTCATACTAGCAGTCTTGTCTTTGGTGACAACTTGACAGTGAGTGACATCACAGGAAAGGGAAATTATCACCTGTTTCCATGTGTCACTCTCTTGCTGGATGATTCTGCTGCTGAATGATATTCTGGAGTGCTTCTATCGGCGAGGGGAATGATGTCTGACTCTGGTTTGCAGGGGGGGCTGACACACTTTGACACCCCTACGCTAACTAGTTGCTGGCAAGTCAACAACAGACAGGATTGCCAGGTTGCCATGGCCCTTACTGTCTCTTCTCCCAACAAGATCTTTGTTGTGCCCTAATGGTATGCTGTAGTCCCCCCAAGCTTTAATGAAAATACTGTTTAAACCAAATTATTGTAAAACCATACCTGAGCCATATACATAATGACAAAGCATACCATTCCAAACTAATTTTTCAAGGAGCCGTTAATTTTAGTAAAAAATGTAAAAGTTACCACTAAAACAAATACAAGGTCTGCTTATTAGATCAGGCCCACTCTCCAAAAAAAATTATACTATACTATTTATCAATTGTATCCCATCTTCTGTCCTCTGTGCCTAGATGACAGTGACATGCTGATCCTTCTCTCAAGATCTTGGGAAAAAAATGTGATCTTACAAGAATGCACTCTTGCAATGGGCTGGAGTATTTTCATGCGAGATTTATCCTGCGCACTTATACTGCTGATGAAGATAAAAAAAAACTGATTTGAAACGCGTTGGATGTTCTGTCCTCCAGAGAAAGACTGCTGTTCACCGATATAAGACCCCTTTCACACTGGGCCAGTTTGCAGGCGCTATTGCGCTAAAAAGAGCACCTGCAAATCTACCTGAAACAGCGGCTGCTGTTTCTCCAATGTGAAAGCCCTGCGCTGGCAAGATGGAAAAAAAATTCTGCTAGTCGCATCTTTGGAGCGATGAAAGAGCAGTGTGTATACCGATCCTGCCCATTGAAATCAATGGGACACCGCGGCTATACAGCCGGCAATGCGCCTCGGCGGCTAGCGAGGTGTAAAACCTCCCCGATAGCGGCCGAATAGCACAGCAAAATTAGCGTTTAAGCACCGCTAAAAATAATGGCGCTTTACCGCCACCCCACCTCCCGCCCCAGTGTGAAAGGGGCTTTAGTGGGATACTATTATTCAAACTGTGTTCTATGTACATGTGATTACCAGCCGCTAATGTTTGTTACCTTTTTATCTTTTTATTGGCTGTTTTTGTATTAATGAGGTTTGATGTATTGTTTGTAAAATCTTACATTTTATATCAACAAGCTGATCATACACTGATAGGATTTCATTTCAAATATTTTGCTTTAAGAATGATCATTCAATTTTCTTCTTCTTAGTGAGGTCAAATAGATGGTCGTTGACCACGGTGATGAAATAATTTTAAAGAAGCAGTATGGATTTTTTTTCTTGAATGAATTTTTAAGGCCTCATTTCCACTGGCGTTTTTACAGCCACTTTTCTGAGCATTTTTTGCAGCTTAAAAACGCCTGTCCATGTTAGTCTATGGCATCATGCCCACCATGACGTTTTTGAGCTGTAGATAGCTAAGCTGCAAAAAAAAACGCGGGGCCAGTGCGTTCTGAAGCTCCAGCAATAGAGCTGTAAAAACGCCAGACATAAAAAAACGCTCAAAATGCGCACAAACGCTCAAAAACGTGGCCGCGGCGTTTTTAAAGCTCCAGCTCCAAAAAATTTTTTTTTTTTTTCTAAAATAAACATGGACAGGCGTTTTTAAGCTGTAAAAAACGTGGCTGTAAAAACGCCAGTGGAAATGAGGCCTAATAGTGTGGGGTTGATTCGCTAAAACTGGAGAATGCAAAATCTGGTGCAGCTGTGATGTAGGAATCTAGGCAGGTCAATTTCAGTTTCTGCCCCCAGCCCTCAAAGCAAAAAGGGGGTGAAACAGGACCCAATGATCACGTGATTGTTAGTAAAACGTGAAAAAGAAAAAAAAAGTATTTGGCATATTTTTTTCCAGATTTTATATGGAGCATTAGAGAAGGTGCAATGTTTGTTTTTTGAGGATTTACTATGATTTACTATGCTATGACGTTACTTACAGTAGTTCACATTTATTAGCTAGTGATAAGGGTTCTAGAACATCTATTTATATTTTGGGAGATTGTTTTTGAACCTTGTTTTACTTTATACGCAGGGTTTTATATATTTTAAACTTGCCGAAATGCATGTGACCTAGCGTTACTAGTTGCGTGTCAAGTCCCTAAAATATATCCTTTTCAATACAATCCTTGTAATACCGTGGTTTCAGTTTTTTTTATGTTTATTTCCGCAACTACAATTTTTAGAGAAAGACCTCAGTTTCTTCCAAAGTAGTTTTTTTGTATTCATTTGATCCCTACGTTGTCTTATCCCTCAAATAGAATCCTCCTGTTTCTCTAAAATTCAGTTCTCTCTTTAATATTTCTGGTCTTTCCACCTTTTGTTAACTACTTTATTAAGATGCTGGTGTCATCATATGATCACATTTCCTCTGAGCACTGTAACGTTGTCACATACAACACTCTTAATTTCCCTCATAAAATTGTTAGCAAACCTCATATATTAAATATGAACAAGGCATATCTCTCTATAGTGTGTACTTGTCTCTTTAACCACTTAAGGACCGCCTAACGCCGATATACGTCGGTAGAATTGCATGGCTGGGCACAAGCATGTACCTGTACGTCCTCTTTAAAGAGAGGGTTTACCCTTAAAACAACTCTGTGTCATCCCATCCAGCATACTGGCGCCAGCGCCAGTATGCTGTTTTTTTTTTTTTAATCTCTGTACTTACTGTTTAATTGATCATTTTATTTTGTCCCTACCGTGGGGAATGGCGTGGCTATGGGGCGTCACGGCTTCCGAAACTAGCCGACTAGCACTTGGGTCTTCCCGGCACTATACGGTGCCTGCGCACAGACCTAGGAGCTGACTGCACAGGAGCCGTATATATATCCGAGTCCAATGGCTATGGCGCTTCACGCCCTCCGAAAAAAGCCGAAATCGGACTCGGATATATACGGCGCCTGCGCAGTCAGCTCCTAGGTCTGTTCACAATAATCAATGCATTTTTATAGCACTTTTTGCTGTGAAAATGACAGTGGTCCCAAAAATGTGTCAAAATTGTCCGATGTGTCCGCAATAATGTTGCAGTCACGAAAAAAATCGCTGATCGCCGCCATTAGTAGTAAAAAAAAATAATAATGAAAATGCCATAAAACTATCCCCTATTTTGTAAACGCTATAAATTTTGCGCAAACCAATCGATAATTGCTTATTGCGATTTTTTTTTTTTTTTTTTTTTAACAAAAATGTGTAGAAGAATACTAATCGGCCTAAACTGAGGGAAAAAATAAATACATTTTAAAACTTTTTTGGGGATATTTATTATAGCAAGAAGTGAAAAAAATTGAATTTTTCTCAAAAATGTCGCTCTATTTTTGTTTATAGTGCCTCCGATTGGCGCTCAGAGCTCTCCTCGCTGATTTATCTTCAGCTTTCTGCCCCCTGCATTTCAGAGCTGAGAGATTATGTGTAAATTTTTTACTTTGAATGAAAGGAATAGGGGATTGGCAGCCCCCTTGCCCCCCTTTTCCTCATGGGAAAATGGCGGGAGAAGGGCTTTTAAATTCCTGTAATTTTAAACTGCTGTGCAGGTATTTTTGGCAGGCTCATAGGTCTGAGGGGTTAGGTGACCTCTCTGTGACCCATAAAGGCCCACCCAAAAGTAGGTCAGGTTCAGGTCAGCTGCTGGCCCAGGTGAAAGCCCGCGCAAAACGGGTTTAAACTAGATATTTTAGGCAGGATTTAGGGCTATATAAAGCAGGTTCCGTCAGGCAGAGCTCAGCCGCTTCAGAGGACAGAAGAACTGTGGTGTCCCCCCTCCCCTTATTTTCTTATACTATGTCGCGGGATGTTATTATGTGGTTGGGTCACCTTTGCGTCTTGCGAAGGGGGACAAGCTTTTAGGCCTCGTACACATGATCAAATCTGTCTGCTGGAAACGGTCTGCTAGACCGTTTCAGCAGACAGATTCGATCGTGTGTACGGGCAAACAGACGGATTTGGCATGCTTTGAAATCTGTCGGCTGGGAACCCGTCCGCCCGACATGTCTGCTGGTTAGTATGCTAACCAGCAGACATGTCTTCTCGTACACGCGCCGAATGATTTTGACGCATGCGCGGAAGTGTTTTACTTCCTGGTGCGGTGACGTGGCGGCGTCAACGTCACCGCCACGTCAGCGCGCTGTCTGGACAGACCGTTTTGAACAAATCGATTGACTCGTGTGTACGAGGCCTAAGAGTTAAGTTTAAAGAAAAAATGCTGGTTTTCTGTTGAATACCTTGTGTAAGTAGGTTGGGTAATTTTTGCAGCCTGAGCCGTGGTGGTTAGGCTTGCTAAAGTTTTATATTTTTACTGCTATCTTATTTATCGTTTACCCAATAGTTATTTATGTATTTATTCTTTTAATTAAATTATTTATTTATTATTTGAAACCAATAATAAACATCCGCGGCCTTTAATATCCAATGGTTGTCTGCTGTCAATTCTTTTATTTAAATTTAAGGTTATATTTGTTCTTACCGTCTATTTTACCATGAATGTAGGGGAAAGGCGGCTGTGGATAAACAGGTACAATTGATGTAGAAGGATTTGTTTCATCTTTATGTATCGCCTGAGGCCAGTCACTTCATGGGTAGATGTAAGGGTTTACAACCACTTTAATTAAGATCAAGAGACATAGAGATGGAGAGAGCATCCTGATTGGATAGTAAAATAAATTAAAGTGAAATGACCAGAGAAATTCAAGAACAACATTTTATAGAAACTGGAGGTTTGTATGTATCGGAGAAGACCGAAAGGAGATCAAATTAATAGAGGAACCCTACTATGGAAAATATTGAGGTCTCCCTGTAAATTGTAATTGTAGGTGTAAATATTTGACACAAAGTTGTAGTAATTTAAGAAAACAAGTATTTATTTGGAGTGTATAATTTCAGTAATAATGTATATATTCTATAGAAATGTATTGTCCTTTTTACAAATAAATGTGTTTATTCTTTGTAGGAACCGTACTAGTTATGAACTCCAGGCTGCGTGCTTTGGGCGGAAGGATAAACAATATTCGGGTCACAGAACTTCCAAAGGAGAAAAATAGATCTGAGGTAGTTTGTAATGTCCGCTTCTTGGATGGCTCTCACCAGTGCTTCAAAGTCAATGTAAGTGTTATTAGGATTCTTTATATTTTCTAATACTATAGTAAAGCTGAAGTTTGAGAACTGTTGAATACCTACATTGCAAATATATACAGTGCCTTGAAAAAGTAATCATACCCCCCTGAAATTTTCCAGATTTTGTCATGTTGCAACCAAAAAACTTAAATATATTTTATGTGATAGATCAACACCAAGTGGCACATAATTGTGAAGTAGAAGGAAAATTATGAATGGTTTTCCATTTTTATTTTTTTTTGCCCATCAGTACAATCTCATCTGCGCACATCAGTGAAAGAGAAAAAATACCTGTTTACTAAATTGTATAACAAACAAATGTTGTTTTTTTTTTCTAAATTTCTCTATCACGCAATCACATCGCACATGGATCACATGATCCCCTGACCGATCAAAGTGGCTGAACACCAGCAACCACAATCCTCTGTGTAATGTGGACACAGTAGTTACAGAAGCTGGGCACGCCCAGGGGCACTTAAGTGTGCATGTGCTAAGCTAAGTACGTGTACATCACTTAGCTTTTGTCTCCACCCAAAAACTGGAAGCTCTGCTTATCTGCCTCCCCCTTCGGTACCACATTTGGCACATTTTGTGGGGATGGGGGAGCGGTTACCTCACCCAGAAGTTCAACCCCCTCTTCCTTCCCCTGCCGCCGCGCCATACACAAAAGCGCAGCGCGCTTGGCACATGCGCAGTAGGGAACCGTACGGTGTAGCCTCAAGTCTTCACTGCCAGTTACCTTCACAAGCAATGGCGGCGGCAGCACCCAAGAGCCGATGAACAAACTGGCTGGGGTAAAGACACTGTGGAAGCCCTGGAGAGGTAAGTGCCCTAATATTAAAAGTCAGCAGTTATATTATTTGTAGCTGCAGACTTTTATTTTTTCTGAAGGAGCCTGGACATCCTCTGTAATGTTTTTTTTTTTTTTTTTAGCTAGAGTAAGGGAAGGTACGTTTTTTTTGTAAATAACAAACATGTCATACTTGCCTCCACTGTGCAGTTAGTTTTGCACAGAGTGGCCCCGATCATCCACTTCTGGAGTCCCACGGCAGCCCTCGTGGCTCCTCCCCGCAATAGATAACCCCCTCTTTCTCCCGAGGTGGTTACCTTGCGAGCGCGCTCCTGTGTCATACACTCGGCGTCCAAAGCCACAAAGTGTATGACTCGACCCCCCCCCCCCCCTCGGCGGCCATGTCATTGGATTTGATTGACAGAAGTGGGAGCCAATGGCTGGCTGCTATCAATCTATCCAATGAAAAGCCGAGAAGCATTGTAGAGAGCGATGCCGGATTGCGCCCTCTTCTCTGTTCACCCACTGATCTGTGGCAGGATCCTTCTCTGTGTCCCAACAGAATATGATCAGCTTCTGCTCCGCTCTCCCTCAACGTCTGTTCCTCATGTACACTGCAGCTGCTATATTGGCATTTAGGAGCAATTGGGCATTTTTGTCTGAATCTCCTGAACTCTCCACTATGTTATCCTATGTGTCCTTGTACACAGGGCCGGACTTACCATTGGGCTTGACTGGGCTAAAGCCCATGGGCCCCGTCCAATAGGGGGCCCCTCTAAAAAAAAAAAAAAAAAAAAAAAAAATTTTTTTTTTTTTTATTTTTTTAGGGTCCGGAGGTCCCCAGGGGCCCGGAGGCCCCCAGGGCCCTGGACAGCAACCCCTACTTTTTTTATTTATTTTTTATAATTTTTTTATATTATTATTATTATTATTATAATTATTATAATTTACATTTATATATATATAATATATATAATTTTTTTTTTATTAAAAGGGCTCAGAGGTCCCCAGGGCCCCATGTGGCAACCCCCCCTTTTTTTATTTTTTTTTATAAATGTTTATTTTTTTATTTTTGTTTATATTTTTTTATTAAAAGGCCCAGAGGTCCCCAGGGCCCCTGGATGGCAACCTCCCTTTTTTATGTATTTTTTATAAATGTTTATTTTTTTTATTATTTTTTTTAGGGGTCTGGAGGCCCCCAGGGCCCCGGACAGCAACCTCCACTTTTTTTATATTATATATATATAATTAATTATCATTATTATTATTAAAGGGCCCAGAGGTCTCCAGGGCCCCCGGATGGCAACCCCCCCTTTTTTTTATTAAAAAATTTACATTTTCTTTATATTTTTTATAAATGTTTATTTTTTTATTAAAGGGCCCAGAGGTTTCTTTTTTCTTTTTATTAAAGGGTCCAGAGATCCCCAGGGCCCCTGATGGCTACCCCCTTTTTTATATATATATATATATATATATTTCTTCTTTTCTTTGTAAAGGCCCCCCCCCTGCTTCTCAATTTGCGGCAGCCCCCCCGCTTCTCAATTTCAGATGGCAGCACCCCTCCCCCGGTTCTCTGCTCCAGGGGGCCCATGCCTTAAGTTGTGCAAGGGGCCCCAAAATTCCTGATGGCCCTGCGCATACCTCCCAACACGCACGGATTCTGCGAGACTTTCCGCAGTCCCGCGAAAGGGTTAATTTTCCCGCACTGCAATAGGAGGCAGCATGGAAGCAGGAGGAACCGGAGCGGTGTGTGGAGGACTGTGGCTGCTGAAGGGAAGAAAGCCGACAGCCGGGCTAATGACAGGTGAGAGGCACTCCCCCCTCCGCTGAACAACTGCAAAACCTCCCCCAGGAGGAACCGGAGTGGTGTGGGGTTGTCTACTGAAGGGAAGAGAGCCGACACATTCCGTGCACAGATGAGAGTCACCCCCCCCCGCTGAACAACTTTAATGCCCCCCGCTGAACAACTTTAATGCCCCCCCGCTCAACAACTTTAATGCCCCCCGCTCAACATCTTCAATTCGCCCCCCCCCCCCCGCGCTCAACATCTTCAATTCGCCCCCCCCCCCCCCCCCGCTCAACATCTTCAATTCGCCCCCCCCCGCTCAAGAACTTCAATGCGAACCCCCCCGCTCAATAACTTCAATGCGAACCCCCCCGCTCAATAACTTTAATGTCCCCCAGTTCAACAACTTTAATGCTCCCCCCGCTCAACAACTTTAATGCGCACCCCCCCCGCTCAAGAATTTCAATTGCCCCCCCCCCGCTCAACAACTTCAATTCGCCCCCCCCGCTCAACAACTTCAATTCGCCTCCCCCGCTCAACAACTTTAATGCGCACCCCCCCCTTCAACACTCAAGCCCAGGGGCCCCCACCACCCTAAGTCCTGCCCTGCTTGTACACATTGTCGTTTACAGGCAGGTGAGATTGCTGACATTTCTCTGAAAGCCTAAAAGTCCTTAAACCGCCAGAAACATATAAACACCTAACGTTTAGCACTTCAGCATTTATTAATTTTAAAAATTCTGACTTATTAAATAATCTCCCAAACAGCAAATGCTGCTAAACTCACCTAAACTGGTTTAAAAAAATGCAGCTTAGGTGAGTTTTTAACGCCAATTTTTCTCATGTCAGGATAAACTGTGTTTACAATAAACCAGTGAAGCCTAAAGCCTTGATTTTTTTTTTTTTTTTTTGATAATTTGAAAAAAATGCATTTACACTTGACAAACACATGCCCAAGAAAAATGCCTATTTACTGGACTTTTTAAGTTTTATCATTACATAGAAACATATCCCACTCTTCGTATTTACGCCTTATTCATATCATCAGTTTTCAGCATCACCTATATTTGTGAACAACTATTTTCAAGGAAGAAGCACACGAAGGGCAAAATTGGAACTAAAATATCTGATGAGCACCTTGAGAACTGCTAGTACATCCATCAAACCAGATGTTGATGTGTTTGTTTATCAAAAACAGTGCCAAGTCTCGTAATAGTCTTATATTGACCTCTTTTACTTTTTATTATAAAGAATATTACAGAATTTTTTTTTTTTTTTACTCAGATAGGTCTATAGCCTTATCTTATCTTCTCTATAGCCGTGATTGTTAGCTTGTGATTGGCCCGACTGTTTCTGCTCATCAGCTATACTTTGTGTTTTTTTTTGTTGTTTTTTTTGTACTTTTTTTTTTTTTTTTGTACTTTTTATTTTATGTGTCGCCCAAGACAATTTCTCTTATTTCAATGTGGCCGAAGGAAGGTCAAAAGGTTGGACACCCCTGCTTTAACCCATTCATGAGTATCATGAACAGGCAACCCTGGCCACCTTCCAGAGAAAAAAAAAGGTGCTAAACTGTGACTGATTAGTCAATAAATGGCAATCCTCCCTCTTACACTAATATCTCCAGATGAACAAATTCCTTTATAAGCCACTCCCCTGGCACTGATTCATAATTTGATAATAGAAGTAATTATGTCTTGACTCATAAGTTGTCTCATAAGGTCGTAGCTTACTTCATAGACGCTGTGTCTTCAGCATAAGTTAATTGTTGCCACAAATTAGGGCTCATCCACATGGGAAGGTAAGAGAATAAAAGACACAAGCCTAATGCTTACCGCTCAGGTGTTAGATTGTGCATTCATCTCTGTGCATTTCTGACTTGTATAAGTAAATTGCAACTGTAACCGCTTCAGCCCCGGAATGTTTTACCCCCTTAATGACAGGACATTTTTTGCGATACGGCGTTAATTTAACTGACCATTGTGAGGTTGTGCGAAGCTTTATCCAAATAAAATTGATGTCCTTTTTCCCCCCACAAATAGAGCTTTCTTTTGGTGGTATTTAATTGCCTCTGCGGTTTTTATTTTTTGCGCTATAAACAAAAAAAACCAATATTTTTTACTTTCTGCTATAGAGCACTGCTACACATTTTTGGTAAAAACAATCTCTAAGCGTATATTGATTGGTTTGCACAAATATTAGAGTCTACAAACCATGGGATAGATTTATGGCATTTTTATTTATTTATTTATTTTTACTAGTAATGGCGACGATCAGCAATTTGTATTGGGGTTGCCACATTGCGGCAAACAAATCTGAACACCTAACTGACACCAGTGACATTATTACAGTGATCTGTACTAATGACACTGATAGGGAAGGGGTTAATGTCGGGGGCATTCAAAGGGATAAGTGTGTCCCTGGGAGGTGCTTGCTAACTGTGGGGGATGGACTGACTGGATGAACACAGAGATCTGTGTTCCTGCTTAGCATCTTCGTCCCTGTCAGAACGGCTATCTGCCTTGTTTACATAGGCATATTGTTCTGCCTCTCTCTAGGGAGCAATCGTAGGTGGCCAACGAACATCGGGTCCACCGGTCACTGTTCAGTCGGTACGCGCGTGCCCCAGTGTCTATTGTACAAAATGACTTGCAGACACGTTCAATAGAGCCACCCGTCTGGTTAAGAAGCCTCCTAAAACATTTAGTGGCATCACTGGTATATTTATAAAGCAGTAAATGTGACATTTACCCAAAATTCATTGCAGGTTTATCAAACCCAATCCTTTATGTAATTCACCAGGAAGAAACACCTGACAATAAATCAGTAGTAAATTCTGGGGAAAAAAATTAACTGGGTCCACTGCAGGTTAATGCCACAATGTGCTAGTATGCATTGCATACTAGCGTGTTATACAGATGCCAAGTTTTGGACGTAGGTCTTCGTCTTCGCCTTGAACCTGGATGCCTTTACAGATCCATCAGCAGGATTCCTTATCTGACTATCTGATGAGCCTTGTTTGACCCTTGGGTCATTGTTGGAGTTGAGAGGCCAATTCATAAATTCAACAGTCGATGTTTGGATAGATGTTTTTTCTTCTATCAAGTTATCTCGATGAGATTTTTGCCTTTTATATGAACTAACGCCTACCATTGGGCTTTAGTTGGACTTTTTTCACATTTATTTATTTGTATGTTTGAATACTCAGCATATTTTTTCTTTGAGTATACTACTTTATGGCAAATTATTGAATAATCCCACCATTCTCATCTTTTTCTTTTACATGTATTATAGAGATTTACCTTTATAATGGATCTTCGCCTGGTCTTTCTTCCGGGTTTGTGCTCTCTAGTAGAGTTGGGTGAACAGTTCGAGCCGAGCAAATGTTCAGCCCGAACATTGCCTACCCACCCGTTCGGCGAACACCCAATTTTGTGGGGGGGTTGGCGGATTGATCGCCCGCTGAGCACCCCACAATGCACTGCGCTCTGTACAGTGCATTCTATGGTCCTAATTGAATGAAGCAATACACCTGACCGCTCATGATGATGACTCATGATGACTTTGCTCAATCATTGCTCAGTGCTCATAGTCCCACCTCACACTATAAAAGGTTCCTTCCCACAGGAACCTTTTGCAGTGTGTTGTTGGAGTGTAGATGGATAGAGCAGGGCTCTGTTTGCTACTAGCGAGTTGGTGTGTTATTGTGATTCTGAGTGTAGGGTGTCGGTGTAGTGTATAGGAGTATAGTGCATTGTTAATATTGTATAGCGTAGTGTCAGTATAGTTATAGTGTGTGTGTGTGTGTATATGTATATATATATATATATATATATATATACACACCCCATTTTTTTTAAATTGTCAGCTGCAATTTTTCTGCCTGCGGCGCTGTTGTTACTCATTATTTATTACATTATGAGGCAGTCCTCAATTTAAAGTGCACCAAACACCATTTTCATTGAATGTGCATCCATTTACACATTTCCCAGTATCTATTAAATCTGTGTAATAAGCCCCCATCCGGTCTGGGAGGCTAACAAGAAGAGGCAGACATTCCCATGCCACTATGAGGGGGGCCAGCAGCATCTGCGTTCTCAGGCATGGCACATTTTTCTCTGTTTATTGAATTGATGTTGCCTGTGCTATCCAGCCACAGCATGCCAAGAAGGTGGTGGACTAGCTTACTAAACCACCTCTTTGGCATACTGTGGCTGGCTAGCCACACTGACCACACCCAAACTGAGACTAGTGTGCAGTCCACCGCAGCTGCCAGAGCGGCTTATTCGGCCTCCATGTCCACAGTTACTGCTGTCATAGCCCCAGCATCATGCATGGAGGAGTCGGCATCAGCCCCTTGCTTCTTCATACACAGTCATTACATAATTCTGATGTTGGTTCTGAGGTAGAGGAAGGGAGTAAAATGAACCTACAGAGAGGGGAGAACACTGATAAACAACAAATTGGCAATTGTGTTCCCCCAGCTGCAGCATATTGCCAAGTTGGCTCCAGTTATGATGAGGATGGAGGGGTTGATGATCATGAGGTCACTGATGTTACTTGAGTGCCAGATAGAACAGAGAAGGAAAGTGAGGGTGAGGCACAACCCCAACGAAGCAGGATGTCCTCCAAAGGCAGCCACCATGGAAGAATAGAGAGTAGCCATCCTATTCTATCAGGTTGCGGTTCTGCTATCTCCAGGCCCACTTCCCACAGTTCAGCTGTGTGGGCCTTTTTTTTTTTTTTTTATCAATACATTTTTATTGGGTTTATCAGTATACAACAATTGAGTTGGTTGCATTCAATATACAACGTAAGTAATATAATCACCTTGTACAGGCAAACATTTAACAGAAAAATAATACGGTACTCGGTGACCTAGGCCAGCCTACCCCAATTGGGTACAAACTGTACTGTATGTGTGGGCCTTTTTTACATTACATGATTTGTACGTTAAAATATGGAGTTGCCCAGGCTAAACGTATTGTTTTGCATTCTTTAAACAGGCCTGATGCTGGCCTTCTCTCTTCAGTCAATAGGAAACATCTGTAAAAATGCAGTCAACAGTGTCATCTTATTGAGGTTTGCAGAGGTGGAGGTGCAGATGTGGTTATTTCCCTATTAGCTGTAATAGGCCAGCTGGGGCAATATTATTTTCCTGCAATGACACATATGCAAAATAAGCTAATTTTGAAACCCTGCTATTTGTGTTTACTAATCAGGCTGGCCCAATGTAATGTACAGCAAGCTTTGTACCCACTGTATATTTGGCATTTTGTATTGGGGCCTGCTGTGCTGCAAAGTTGGAACATGAGTGAGATTTACGTACCTGTTGCTGAAGCAAATCTATCGCCCACAATGACATTTTTCAGTGCCCTAATCATCATACAGACACGAGTGAAGAAAGGACTTTTTGTTACCAGCAAGTCCGTTTACATGTGATCAGCTGTGATTGAACACAGCTGAAAACATGTTAAAAGGTCGCTTTGATTGGCACTTTAACCTGATCTATGATCAGCTGTGTCCGAAGAACATGGCGGTCACAAACCTCACCCGATGCGTTGCCCATGGGAAGCAATTTATGGCCCCGGAGGAAGGGTTCTGAGAGCCTTTTATGTATGCCCTCCCAAAGCTATAGTACCCCTTTTCAGGTGCCAAGTGCCTGAATTACAGCGGCAGGGTTTTCTTTTCTTTTTTAAAGCACCTGATAAGAGCAATAGGCGTCAAAAAAGGTGACCATCAAACGCAGCCACTGTGCCATATAAAATGCTGCCAGTGTGCCCCCCACCTGCCGCCTGCACTTACCCTGTCTCAGTGGGGCAGCAGGTGATGGCGAGCAGTGTCCTCGATGCTCCTCGATGTCTTCTCTCCCCACCCTTCTGCTATGATTGGACGCCTCATTAGGCGTGCAATCACAGCACTTGTCGTTTCAGCCAAACAGGTGACGGGTAACAGATCCGAACACCTGATTGGTGGAGAGACGGTTTAGTGTTAGAAAAGTAATATACAGTACAGCGCTCAAAAAAAAGGAAGAAGATCTAAAATAAATTGATCTTAACCACTTAGCAACCACCTGCCGAAAAATAACGGCGGCAAGGTGGTTGCTTAACTCTGGGATCACGTTATATAACGTGATTCCAGAGTCGCGCTCCCGCGCGCCCCCTGGGGCGCGCACACGGGAATGTTCGTGACCACCGGGTCCAGAGGACCCGGCGGGTCACGGATCACGGTAAATCGCCGCTGATGGCGGCGGTTTACCACGTGATCGCGCCGTCCAATGACCGATCGGTACAGTGTGAGAGGAGAGGGGAGGGAGCGGATGGCAGCGCCAGTGCTGCGGGCTGGATCTGTGACAAATGCAGTCACAGATCCATCCATCCCTCCCTCCTCAGCCATCCCTGCTGCAATACTCTGCAATGCTGGGCAATACTCTGGGGGCCAATACTCTGCTAATACTCTGGGGGCCAATACTCTGCCAATACTCTGGGGGGCAATACTCTGGGGGGCAATACTCTGGAAATACTCTGGCAATACTCTGGCAATACTCTGGGGGGCAATACTCTGGCAACACTCTGGGGGGCAATGCTCTGGCAATACTCTGGGGGGCAATACTCTGGGGGGAAATACTCTGGGGGGAAATACTCTGGGGGGCAATACTCTGGGGGGCAATACTCTGGGGGGCAATACTCTGGCAACACTCTGGGGGGCAATGCTCTGGCAATACTCTGGGGGGCAATACTCTGGCAATACTATGGCAATACTCCGGGGGGCAATACTCTGGGGGGCAATACTCTGGCAATACTCCGCAATACTCCGGGCATACTCCGCAATACTCTGGGCATACTCTGCAATACTCTGGGCATACTCTGCAATACTCTGGGCATACTCCGCAATACTCTGGGCATACAGCGCCCCTGTCCCCGTGAGCTCGCATGCAGAAGCGAACGCAAACGCAAGTCCCGCCCACACATGAAAACGGTGTTCAAACCACACATGTGAGGTATCGCTGCGAACGTTAGAGCGAGAGCAATAATTTTGGCCCTAGACCTCTTCTCCAACTAAAATGATGTAACCAGTAAAAATATTTAAAGCGTCACCTATGGGGATTTTTAAGTCGCAAAGTTTGGCGCCATTCCACGAGCGTGTGCAATATTGAAGGGTGACATGTTGGGTATCTATTTACTCGGCGTAACTTCATCGTTCATATTATGCAAAAACATTGGGCTAAATTTAATGTTTTTTTTTTTTAAAAGCACAAAACTGTTTTATTTCCAAAAAAAAGTGTTCGAAAAATTGCTGTGCAAATACCATGCGCAATAAAAAGTTGCAACAACCGCCATTGTATTCTCTAGGGTCTTTGCTAAAAAAGCATATATAATGTTTTGGGGTTCTATGTAATTTTCTAGCAAATAAGTGTTGATTTTTACATGTAGGAGAGAAATGTCAGAATTGGTCTGGGTGTTCCAGAATGCCTAATGGCGTTCCCTGCATGTTGGGCCTCTGTATGTGGCCATGCTGTGTAAAAGTCTCACACATGGGGTATCGCCATACTCGGGAGGAATAGCAGAATGTGTTTTGGGGTGTAATTTGTGGTATGCATATGCTGTGTGTGAGAAATAACCCGCTAATATGAAAATTTTGTGGAAAGAAAATAAAAATGAAAAAAAATCTTGATTTTGCAAAGAGTTGTGGGAAAAATTACAACTTCAAAAAACTCACAATGCCTCTTTCTAAATACCTTGGAATGTCTTCTTTCCAAAAAGGGGTCATTTGGGGGGTATTTGTACTTTTCTGGCATGTTAGGGTCTCAAGAAATGAGAGAGGCTGTCAGTACATCAGGTGTGATCAAATTGATACATTTTCAGTAATTGGTACCATAGCTTTTAGACCCTATAACTTTCACCCAGACTAAATAATATCTAATTTTTTTTTGTTTTGTTACCGAAGATATATAGCAGTATACATTTTAGGCCAAGTTTATGAAGAAAAATTACTTTTTTGCAAAATGTTATAATAGAAATGAAGAAAAATTCATTTTTTTACAAAATTTTCGTTTTTTTTTTATTTATAGTGAAAAAAATTAAAAACCGCAGAGGTGATAAAATACCACCAAAAGAAAGCTCTATTTGTGGGAAAAAAAGGACAAAAATTTCATTTGGTTATAGTGTTGTATGACTGAGTTATTGTCATTCAAAATGTGAGAACACCGAAAGATGAAAATTGGTCTGGTTATTAAGTGGGTTTAAGTGCCCAGTAGTCAAGTGGTTAAATATGATTGTGATAACAGGTAAATGCTGAGAATAAATTCTACTGAAAAACAATATAAGTGACACAAAAATGTATAAAAAGAGGAAAAGTCCCACTGCGTTGAATGAATAAAGGAACATAAGAAAATTCAGAAAAATCCGTCCTAATGGGGTTATTTAATCCATATGGGGTTAATCCAAGTTGGTACCCAAAAGAGAGGTTGAAAGATAGAGCAAACAACAAAAACAAGCAGCGCTCTATGAGTTAAAGTAATGAAAACTTTATAGTTGAAAAAGTAAAAAATGGACATCAAACAAATGTACACAAGTTAATATGCCGTGGTGGACAATTAGGTACATAAAACAGCTACCAATTGCATAGGATTGATAGGAGGCCGCATGTGCAGCCACCCACGGTGACGTAAGTACATCAGTTCACCTGAGCGATCTTCCATCCCCACCTCAGCAGTATCCCCTTCTACCATCTAAGGTACTGTGTCCTTATGCATGGATCACTAAGTCTGATGAACTGACGCCCATACAGCAGCCCAAGTGATTGATATCAGTCTCTGATTTTTACCACTCCATCACAGGACTCCTTTCAATGCTATGCAATTGGTAGCTGTTTTATGTACCTAATTGTCCACCACGGCATATTAACTTGTGTACATTTGTTTGATGTCCATTTTTTACTTTTTCAACTATAAAGTTTTTATTACTTTAACTCATAGAGCGCTGCTTGTTTTTGTTTGTTTTTGTACCCATCCTCCTATGGTTAGCAGCTGCACTGAGTCAAGTATAGATATCCATATAGGTATTACTGTGTTCTGCTTCATATTGTTGTAGTGCTTTTGAGTGCTTTGTGTTTTGTGAAAGATAGAGCAAACTACATCCATCAGGAAGGCACCCAGAATTGGTAATGCAGTCTCCTTAGCCTCCTTAGCCTATCTATGTGACCACAGTTACAGTGATCTCAGCAAACATGGGGATTTTTGGTCTCCCTCCGGACCCTCTTTGGAATGTCTGAGGTGGTATCTGTTATCTGAAGTACTGTATTTGTCACAAGGTATGTGACGTAAGGATGTAGGGATTAGGATCACGCGAGACTGTCACAAGCCGGAGGCATTCAGAGGAGACGTAAGACGGCGCTGTGGATGCCGCGTCTTGTATTATTTTATGCCCATACGTTTTTTTATTCATGTAAGAGTCCATTCTTAGTTTATTAATAAAGACCATCCTAGTTTACAATACGTCACCATTGGAGGCATCCTTCTCTTCTCTTCCTTCCCTGCATACATGGTGCGTGGAGCACCTACTAGACACATTACCCTGTGGGATTAGCAAGATCACTAGGTGCAAGAGGCAACCCCACAAGAGAGGACCTGGAAAGGATTGATTCCTGGACACGCTAACACTCATGCTACATGCACTAGCCAACAGCAGTAATGTGAGAGTTCTGGGAGACTGGGCACTGATTTTCTCACTCCACTAGAGAGATTCACATCCTATCAGGATTCTAAGGGAAGATTGGGACATTACTTGAATCACTCATACATACTTTATGCGTTAAGGACATTATTCTTTAACTTTTGATTATTTCTCATCATTTACTTTTTCATTGTGTTCTTTCTGTGAGCACTCACTAATCTTCGTTTGTTTTTATACTTTGGTGCACATTGCTTATTTTTGAATTTTATATGATATTATCACATATTCTTTGTGGATACTCACCTCAGTAGTTTTTCCATCACTCACCTCAGTAGTTTTTCCATCACAGTTTTGAGCGCTTATCACTTTGTTATTGAATTTACCGGTATATTCGGTGTACAGTGAACACTATTAGATACTGCTGCTTAGAATGTCACCACTCATCTATTAATTTTAACACTGATTTACTCACAGTAGCGCAGAAGTTTTCACTCCTATCATGTGTTTACACACACCTCTCCCCTATGTTCAGCTCCGGTGACTGGTCGTGGGACACCGGCGTCGATCGGGTCTACGGGTCCCGAGTTTTGCAACCCCACGGCTGGGCTTAAAGGAGACACGTACAGGTACATGATTGTGCCCAGCGGCAGCCGTGTCATTCTGCCAACGTATATCGGCGTAAAAAGGGTCCTTAAGTGGTTAAATGGCAATGCACCACAATGCAATACTGTGTATTGTGTTTTGGTAGGAATTGGTGACACCACATACAAATGGTTTCCAGAAAACACACAGCATTCTAAAACTATGAAAGTATTTGGCCTGTGTTCAATACATGGTCATTAGCCTGAATCTGTTAGGAATCATTGTTTTTCTTTTCTTTTTATAAAGCGGGATTTTTCAAGGCTGTTTTGGTAACATGCTATTTAGAGGAATAATGTTCAATGACAAATTGCTTGTTAATGGAGTGTTAGATCGATCGCTTGATCTCTATTGATCTATCTGTGTAGGCTTTGAATAGTTTGTATTTCAATCCTTTACAGGGTTTACACAGAGTGAAATAAAATCGGGTAACATAAATTGTTATTGTTGTTTGAATAAATTGTATTAAATATTCTGTTTAATGGTGTGTGGTGCATGGTGTGAGCGTGCATTATTGAATGGAACAAATACTCTGAATATACCATTGCAGTTGTATGTTCTGTGAGTGCGGAGGTGCGTGGGCTCATGTAAAGCTCTAACTTTGCAGTTGACTATGACTAATCATTTGAAAAGAGTATAGACTGAACTAATAGAACATTTTAAACCAGTGTAAAGGTGTATTTATGAAAGCAATGATGCACCAACCTTATGTTTATGTGGGCTGTAATTACTTATCTATGTAATTAGGAAAAGGAACTTAAATGTAAATCTGAGGTACAAAAATAACATGTGCATTATTGAAACATCGGCTGGCAAGAAAAGTTAATCGCTTTCTTGTTATTTCAAAACTACATCTAAAATCAGCTTCATTGATTGCTTAAGAGCTCTACTTCATAATGGCTACCATTACTCATGAGTTCCTAAACAATCATGTCCGGTTTTGTCTTTTGGCAAGCTGAGCTCAACTGCTACTGCTTTTATGGTTGGAATACCTGTCTGTAGGGCTGCAACTAACGATTACAGGTGAAACTCCAAAAATGTGACTATTGTGCAAAAGTTCATTTATTTCACTAATGCAACTTAAAAGGTGAAACTAATATGAGATAGACTCATTACATGCAAAGCAAGATAGTTCAAGCTGTGATTTGTCATAATTGTGATGATTATGGCTTACAGCTCATGAAAACCCCAAATCCACAATCTCAGAAAATTTAGAATATTACATGTAATCAATAAAACAAGGTACTCAGTACTTGGTTTGGGCCCCTTTTGCAGCAATTACTGCCTCAAAGCGGAGTGGCATGGAAACTATAAGCCTCTGGCACCGCTGAGGTGTTATGGAAGATCAGGAACCTTCAATAGCGGCCTTCAGCTCTTCTACATTGTTCAGTCTCATGTTTCTCATCTTTCTCTTGGCAATGCCCCATAGATTCTCTGTGGCAGGGGTGCCCAACCTTTTGAAGCGCGAGGGCCACTTAAGCGGCTTGGTAACTGGTCACGGGCCACAATGAGCGGACACGGACACAGCCCACTCTACTTTTTGTTAGCAGATCGGATTGGAGGTAGGACACAAGTCGGTTTACATGTGCCACTCCTTATAGGTGAATGGAGGGTCCAATTGGGTCTGACTGACTGTGTGAAAGGGGCCCATGACTGCTTTCACACTGATGTGCTGCAGTTTACCCACATCACAGGTGCAACGTAGTGTACCTTTTGGCTTTTCTGCACTTTATGCCCAAATATACACTGTCATTTTTAGTAATAAACTGACCCTTAATAACGGTATTCTATTCTATTCCATCCCATAGCAGGATGTCGCGGACCACATCAGACGGCTCCGCTGGTCACATGTGGCCCGTGGGCCACTGGTTGGTCACCGCTGCTCTATGGGGTTCAGGTCAGGCGAGTTTGCTGGCCAATCAAGCACAGCAATCCCACGGTCATTGAACCAGGTTTTGGTGCTTTTGGCAGTGTGGGCAGGTGCCAAGTCCTGCTGGAAAATGAAGTCAGCATCCTCATAGAGCTCATCTGCGGAAGGAAGCATGAAGTGCTCCAAGATCTCCTGGTAGACGGCTGCGTTGACCCTGGACTTAATGAAGCACAGTGGACCAGCACCAGCAGATGACATGGCTCCCCAAATCAACACAGACTGTGGAAACTTCACACTGGACTTCAAGCATCTTGCAGTGTGTGCCTCTCCATTCTTCCTCCATACTCTGGGTCCTTGGTTTCCAAATGACATGCAAAATTTGCTCTCATCGGAAATAAGGACTTTGGACCACTGAGCAACAGACCAGGTGCGTTTTCTTTAGCCCAGGTAAGACACTTCTGACGTTGTTTGTTGTTCAGGAGTGGCTTGACAAGAGGACTACGACATTTGAAGACCATGTCCAGGATTCGTCTGTGTGTGGTGGCTCTTGATGCACTCCAGGCTCAGTCCACTCCTTGTGAAAGTCCCCAACACTTTTGAAAGGCCCTTTCCTGACAATCCTCTCCAGACTGCGGTCATCCCTGCTGCTTGTGCACCTTTTTTCTTCCACACTTTTCCCGTCCACATAACTTTATATTAATGTCCTTTGATACAGCACTTTGGGAACATCCAAACCTTTTGATGCTTTCCCTCCTTATGGAGGGTGTCAATGATGGTTTTCTGCACAACTGTCAAGTCAGCAGTCTTTCCCATGATTGTGATTTCTACTGAACCAGACTGAGAGACAATTTAAAGGCTCAGGATCAGGAACCCTTTGAAGGTGTTATGGCTTAATTATCTGGTTAGAGTGGGACAATTTGACCCTAGAATATTGCACCTTTTCACAATATTCTAATTTTCTGAGATTGTGGATTTGGGGTTTTCATGAGCATTAGTGAAATAAATGAACTTTTGCACAATATTAGAGTTTTTCGAGTTTCACCATTATTTTCATAATCGATTAGTTGGTCGATTTTATTGTTTTGATTAATCGGATAATAACCTTAAAATGTGGTGTATATAATAGTTAATATGTAAAGTAAAAAAAAAAGGCAATTTAGTATTAAATTTCTATATGCGGTTGTAAATATAAATAACCGATATGTTTGGGGAGAAAAATATTAAATCCACTCTGAGAATAACAGACAGAAGAGATATACTGTATATACTGTTAGGCCGCGTACACAAGATCGGTCAAAACCAATGAAAATGGACTTAAGGTCCGTTTCACCGGTCCAAACCGATCGTGTGTAGGCGCCATCGGTCAGTTATCCTTCGGTCAAAAAAAAAGAGAACTTGATTTAAAATTTAACCGATGGACGCCTAACCGATAGGTCAAAACCGATTGTTAGTATGCAAAAGCATCGGTTAAAAAGTCGCGCATGCTCAGAATCAAGTCATGCTTGGAAGCATTGAACTTAGTTTTCGCCTAATGCCGCGTACACACGATCACCTTTCAGGAAAGAAAAAAAAACAACGTTTTCAGCATGTAGAAAAAACTTCATCATTAAAAACGATGTTGCCCACACACCATCGTTTAAAAAAAATGATAAGCAAAGCGCGGTGACGTACAACACGTACGACGGCACTCTAAAAGGGAAGTTCCATTCAAGCTCCCGTCTCATAACTTCTGAGCATGCGCGGGTTTAAAATGTCGTTTTTAACATCGTTTTAGCCTACACACGATAATTTTTTACAACCCAAAAAATTACATTTTTAAAACGACGTTAAAAAATGCAGCATGCACAAAATTTTTTTTGGTCATTTTTCTCAGAAAATGAAAAACGATGTGAAGCCAACACACGATCATTTTTAAATGACATTTTTAAAACCGTCAATTTTTTATTGCCGAAAAATGATCATGTGTACGCGACATCAGAGGTTGAATCTGGTAAATATCATCAGGATTTCTGTAATATATTGTGTATGACAGACTCCCTTGTTATAGGTAGTAGACATGTGCACAGAATTTTTTTTTTTTTTGTTCCGTTTCGTATCGTTCCATAGGTTCGTTTCCGTTTGTTTTTCGTAAGACGCCCGTTTTCCTGTTTCGTGAATTTTCGTCAATGATTTGCATTCTGTATTTTGAATTCCTTTTTCTATTCGTATTTTCAGTCGTATGTTCATATGACCTCTATAACAAAAGATTTGCATTCTGTATTTTGAATTCCTTTTTTCTGTTCGTATTTTGGATTCAAAATACAGAATGCAAATCTTTTGTTATAGATGTCATATGAACATGCGACTGAATATACGAACAGAAAAAGCATTTTCGTAATTTTGTACTTTCGTAAATATATCGCGGAATTCGCGGCACTTTCAACACACGGCTCATTCATATTAACTATTGTTATAAAAACGATTGTTTTCCGTTCGTTCTCAGAAAATTTGTTCGTTTTTAAAATCCATCAGAAAACCATTTTTGGGTTCAAAAGTCTGGCCAACTGATCTCCCTTCAGATGAAAATCCACAGAAAAGTTTATTTGGCTTTACTGTACTACTCACTGTACTAGTGTACTCGGCACAAAAGAGAAGCTGCTTCACTAACTACACTCACTCACTGCCCATTCAAAAAAACGAAAAATTACATCTATAACAAAAGATTTGCATTCTGTATCTTGAATCCTTTTTCTTTTGGTATTTTCAGTCGTATGTTCATATGACATCTATAACAGAAGATTTGCATTCTGTATTTTAAATGCAAAATACGAACAGAAAAATGGAATTCAAAATACAGAATGCAAATCTTTTGTTATAGATGTCATATGAACATACGACTGAAAATACGAACAGAAAAAGGATTCAGACAAAATACAGAATGCAAATCTTTTGTTTATAGATGTCATTTTCGTTTTGTCGTATTTTCGTTGGATCGTTCATTCGTATTTGCGGTTGTTCGTTATGCGGCTCATTCGTAATCCCGTCGTTTTCGTATTTTGGTGCTTTAATTTTTTCGTATGTACACATTATCCCGTGGGTACGAAAATGAACATTTTCTTACGAAAATAACATTCGTACGAACAGGAATGCACATATCTAATAGGTAGGTGGCTTGATAAAAGCAGCTACCTGCGCCTGCTGTCACTTATGCTGGCCATGTAAAAACAATGGGCCAGATTCAGAGAGCCATTACGCCTGTCTAACTGGTGTTAGACAGGAGTAATTTCAAATGACGCACGTTTTCTAGCTAGTCGAAAACCTCAAACCATGAATAGACGGCTGCGGGCTTCAATTCGACTGGATTACGTGTTCGTACGCCTTCGGATCTACGCTGCAATAAAATTGCGGCCACTGGGTGGACTTCCCGTCGTTTTCCGCGTCGGGGTATGCAAATGAGCTTTTGCCGGCGATCCCCGAAATTACGATCTTCAATCGCAATCTTTAGTCATCTTTTCGCTGCGTAAAACTATAACCAGCTTTTTGCCAGCTTTATACCAGCTATTAGACAGCCCATGTTAAGTATGGCCGTCGTTCTCGCGTCAAATTTCTACGTTTTCCGACGTCTTTTATTATTTTTTTACGTAAGTCGTCCGGGAATAGGAATGTTCGTAAACGACGCTACTCAACGAATGATGTAACGACGTGATTTCGCGCAATGCACGACGGGAAATTTCTGAACGGAGCATGCGCAGTTCGATCACCGCGGGGACGCGCTTAATTTAAATGCTTCACGCCTCCTAATCTGGTATTTCGATTACGCTGCGAGAAATAGACTACGCCGCCGTAGCGTACGGGCAAAAATCTACCAGGATTCGGTGTAGAGCCTGGTAAAATACGGCAGCGTAGAGTATTTCGATTACGCAGCACAATATTAAGTGTATGTGAATCTGGCCCAATGTCTTTCTTAAAAAAAAATAAACATTAAGAACATTCCTTCAATTTGCTAATCGTTAGTGGGGTTATATCGATGTTTTGTTTTCGAAAATTTGAAGGGGCAGAATAGAAAACTTCTTGGTGAAAGGAATTTTCAGACAGTGTATGTGGTTTTTGTTAACAAATTACATTCATTAAAACCAAAAGTTAAAAGCAAGTGAGTTTCATGGACATGCAATAATGTCTGGCAGCTTACCTTTTCCTTATGTGTCCATTAGAGGCCTGACTCTCTTCTGGCTGCCTTTTTATCATCTCTCCTTCCTTTATGGCCCCACCCCAGGCCATCCCAGGAAGTCTATATTAACTGTTGCACTGCAGGTCTGCTTTGCTGTTCACCTTTGTTTGTTAGCTTGTTCCTGTCTGCCGTGTGCTACGTTTACCTTTCTGTGTACTGATTTTGGCTTGTCTCTGACTACTACTGTTTGACTGTGACCCTGACCTTTTGCCCTGTCCCTTGGTTACCCTTGTATGCCTGTTGCCCTGACCTTGGCTTATCCATCACCATCCCTTGTGTCCTCAGTGACTGCTTCCCCTCTCTCCCTACGGAGCGTGACCTGGGGAACCCCAGGGGCCGCGACCTGGGTTCAGTTGCAGCGAAGGCCATCCTCACCACTAGAGGCTCTGGTGAAATCCTGCTGGACCTTAGACTCCGCGCCCTGGGGAACCTTGGGTCCACGTTTCCTGTCCATCCACAGCAGTCTGCTATTGGGTTCACTACCTTGCGGTGCACCCCTGTCTCCATCGGGGTGCATTTGTCACCTGGCCACAGGTGACCTGACAGTGAGCCAGCAGTCTTTTGTGTGTGTAAACACACAAATCCCTTTTCTGTCAGGGGAGAGGAGACATATGTTTGTTCCTACTAAGTAGGAACAACCATATGTCTCCTCCCCAGTCAGTCACCTCCCCATACAGTTAAAACACATCTAGGGAATACATTTAACCCCTTGATCGCCCCCTCGTGTTCACCCCTTTCCTACCAATGACATTTTACACAGTAATCAGTTCATTTTTATAGAACTGATTACCGTATAAATGTCAATGGTCCCAAAAACGTGTCAAAAGTTTCCGCTCTGTCCGCCGCAATGTGGCAATACCACTAAAAATGGTAGATCACCGCCATTATTAGTATATAAAAAAAGTACTCTGGTCAGGGAGGGGGTAAAATCTTCCGGGGCTGAAGTGGTAAAGGTTATTTTTTTTTTTTTCTTTAACAGACATGTTATATTTGCCTGCTCTGTATAATGCTTTTGCACAGAGCAGACATGATTTTCCTCTTCTGGGGTCCCCCACATACATTTATGGCTCCTCCCTGCCTTCTGAGTGCCCCAATAGCAAGCTGTAAAGTATAGTATAGAGTGCCCCTATTGAAAGGTAAAAAAAACTTCTGCCTTTAGAACCATTCACTTCTTGCCCAGAACTACAAGTCCTCTGAACATTTACTGCTGCTCTGAGCCACTGCAGCCCCACATTTGGCTGCTCCTTTTGGCAGAGCTACTCTTAAGGCTACATGTGCATGGACAGTTTGGCCCATCTGGTAAATCCTGGCCATGTCCCTGAACGCAAATGGCTCAAACTCGATTACCAATTTGTGCAGGGTCCAGTTGCTACATATTTCAGCCTCTCATAGATTTTGACAGGCTGGTGATTTGTGGGGCTGAACAAAGCACCAGTGTCTACCGGACACCCAAAAATTACAGGATTTGTTGCTGATGGGCGAAACACAGGGGCTGTTACAGAAAGCAGTTATCTCAAGATAACTTTGATCACCGGTGATTTCGTCACCATGGCATTCAAGTCTTCTCTCCGCAGCATTGCGGCCGCCAGGCACGCGCATCGGCTCCTGAATGACGCGGCGGGCCTGCGCGCGCACCCTAGGTGGCCGGGAAGCCAAGGACTTCATATGAAGCCCGCTAAGGATGGGAGATCCCTCCTGTGGAAGTCATATGACTATGGGAATGAAGTGGTTAAAGAATATTAAATGTAGAGTATTATTTTAAAAGGTAAGACATATTAAAGCCCAGCTTCAGGCACCTTCTAGTGATTGTAAAGTCTGTGTTTTTTTTTTGTTTGTTTATAAATAACAAACATGTTGTACTTCCCTCCTCTGTGCAGTTGGATCTGCACAGAGCAGCCCAAATCTTCCCCTTCTCGAGTCCCTCTTTGCTGCTCCTGGCCCCTCCCTCTTTACAAGTGCTCCTTTAGCCCAGCAGCTTACTATAGGGGCACCTGAGCTGAACTGCAGTTTTGCGTGTCCATTCAGACACACAGCTGCTGTTCAACCCCACCCCCCCTCTCCCCTGATTGGCTGACCAACTTTGACAGCCAATGAACTGCAGTGGGAATCGTGGACATCGCTGGTGAGAGGGCTCAGGGTAATCGTTAGGGGGTGCTGGGGAGGCTACACGTACACACATAAAATACATTAAAGTGGAGTTCCACCTAAAAATTTAACTTCCGCCTTTCGGAACCCCCCCCCCCCCCTCCGGTGTCACATTTGGCACCTTTCAGGGGGGAGGGGGGTGCAGATACCTGTCTAAGACAGGTATTTGCACCCACTTCTGGGAATACACACTGCGGCAGTCACGCCCCTACCCACACGCCCCGCTGTCTTCTGGGAAACACACTGTTTCCAGGAGAGAGCGGGGCCAGTCGCAGCGCGCCACGCTATTTGCGCAAGCGCAGTGGAGAACCGGGCAGTGAAGCCGCAACTCTTCACTTTTGCTCGGCCTTCGGCTGCAAACATCAAGGGCACACTGGGCAGGTAAAAAGTGTCCATATTTTAAAAGTCAGCAGTTGCAGTATTTGTAGCTGCTGGCTTTTAAAAAAATATATATAATTTGGCGGAACATCCGCTTTAAGATAAAAAACATTTTGCCTTTACATCCCCTTTTTTTTTTTTTTAGACCTTTCATATTGTTATTATTACAAGTACTTATATTGTGCTGTCAATGTATGCAGTTATTTTCATATATATTGTACAGTCACATCAGTTCCTGCCCTCAAGGAGCTTACAATCTAAAGTCCCTAACTCGCCTTCATACATACAAATGCTAGGGCGAATTTAGACCGGAGCCAATTAACTTACCAGCATGTCTTTGGAGTGTTGGAGGAAACCGGAGCACACAGAAGAGACTCATGTAGGCACAAGGAGAACGTGAAAACGCAGTTTCAGGTAGTGTCATGGTTGGGATTCAAGCAGAGGACCCTAGTGCTGCTAGGCGGAAGTGCTAACCACATACTCTGTATAATTATTTACTACCAGGATATTCACACATCTGACACAGGCTCCTGCACACTGGCTGTTTAACCAATGGCATCTGGTCACTCCCTTGGAGGTTATGGATCTAGGATTAGGCTCCTTGTCTCATTCTATTAATGGGTTTAGATTTGAGCAATATTTAATATGTTGTTCATATAGCTTTTGTATTAACATTCTTTTTTTGTGCATTTTTTTGATACTGAAAGAACAATACTTTGACGGGCAGAATAAATACCAGCTAAGCTGATGTTTTGACAAGTGTTTTCTCCTGTCTTGCTGTTTACCTTTATTTTCATAAATTTTGACAGTATTTTCAGCTTTTGGTTTATGTAAACCACCTGTCATTTGGTCAACAAATACAATAATACTGAATAATTCATTTTCTTTCTGAAGTAGTTATAATTGTCACTTTTTTTTTTTTGCACTATTATGCCTGTTATATCAGTAAACACACATAGAATATTTTGTAGACTAATATAGGTATAATATAATCTATTTTCCATTTCTTGTGTTTTTTTTACATTTGAATCAAATCTGTATGAAATGTTAAGAATGTAAAATTGGCTGCAATATGTTAATGCAGACACTTATGCCGCGTACACACGGTCGTTTTTTGCGATGAAAAAAAACGACGTTTTCTGTGAAGTAAAAAACGACGTTTTTGAAACGTCACTTTTCAAAGACAATTTTGCATACACACCATCGTTTTTTCACAAAAAGCAAGGTTACGTTCACCACCCTTTTCCATTGAAGCTCGCTTCATAACTAGCTTCTGGGCATGCGCGGGTTGAAAAACGTCGTTTTAAACGACGTTTTTGCTACACACGGTGACTTTTTGTGAAACAAAAAACAACGTTTTGAAAAACGACACAAAAAATTCAAGCATGTTGGAATTTTTTTCTGGTCGTTTTTTTGAAGACAAAAAACGACGTTTTGCCCACACACGATCAATTTAAATGACGTTTTAAAAAACGTCGTTTTTTTTCATCGCAAAAAACGACCGTGTGTATGCGGCATTAGATGTGTCTGATAGCCATGCTGGCTTTCATTTCCATTTCCATTTTTATGGCACGTTAAAAAAAAAATCTTAGTGGTTGCAGAATGCAGTAGAAATTTCAAGACAATTTTTTCTTTCTTTTTATTCCAATTTAGAATAGCGTGGGGGGAATTTAGAAATTCTTAGAGGTTTTTTTTTTTTCATAAAGAGAGGTTTTATTGCTGTCCTGGTGACCACAGTCACTAGGACAGAAAGTGAGTGGAAACCTAACATTTTCCCCCAGAAAGCATATATTTAAACTGTAAAAGGTGCGGGTTCCCTTTTGATTTGCAGAGATTTCCACTTATTTCTTCTCCTTTCTCCTGAATAACAAATTAATGGAAATCTCCCCTATAGGGACAAGAACTGCTATAAAACCCAAATACATGTTCTGACTGTGTTCCATTCTGTCCAGAACTAGAAAGAAAAGTTTTGGCTGGCGTTCTTCTTTAGTAACATTGACTGGAATGGTAATTGTAGTTACACTGAATTCTAAAATGGCTTATGTTGCATGTATGCATGTTATTTTAGCAGAAGTGGAGTTTTAGGTTAAACCACTTCATTACTGGGCACTTAAACCCCCTTCATGCCCAGACCAATTTTCAGCTTTCAGCGCTGACGCATTTTGAATGACAATTGCGCGGTCATACAACACTGTACCCAAATTATATTTTTATAATTTTTTCCCACAAAAAGAGCTTTCTATTGGTGGTATTTGATCATCTCTGCGATTTTTATTTTTTGCGCTATAAACAAAAAAAGACAAAAAAAAAACACAATGGCCCAGATTCAGAGAGAATTAGATTATCGTAGAGTATCAGAAATACACTACGCCGACGTTTTTTACCTGGCTCTACGTGGAATCCAGGTAGATTTTGTCCAGTAAACGACGGCGGCGTAGTGTATTTCTCCCGTCGCAATCCATCTGCGCGAGTAGGGGGCGTGAAGCATTTAAAATAGGCGCATTCCCGCGGCGATCGAACTGCGCATGCTCTGTTCGCAAATTTCCCGCCGTGCATTGCGCAAAATCGCAAAATCGCGGGAACGACGGCCATACTTTACATGGGTTACGCACTGTTAGACCAGCAAAAAGCTGCTCTAACATTACGTAGCCAAAAAATGACGTAGGTGATTGCGAGGGACACTCGTACCTTCGTGGCTTGCCGTAAAAACTAATTTGCATACCCCGACGGTGAAAACGACGCGGACTCTACCCAGCGGCCGCAAAAATATCGCAACGTAGATCCGAAGGCTTACGAGGACGTAAGCCTCTCGGATCGAAGCCCGAAGCCGCCGTATCATGGTTTGAGGATTCAAACTAGTGATACGGCGCGCAAAATTTGAAATGACTCCTGTCTTACACCAGTTAGACAGGCGTAATCGCTCTATGAATCTGGGCCAATATTTTTAACTTTTTGTTATAATAATATCCCAATTTAAAAAAAATTAAAAAATTCCTCGGTTTAGGCCGATACGTATTCTTCTACATATT
This sequence comes from Rana kukunoris, assembly GCA_029574335.1. NCBI lineage: Eukaryota > Metazoa > Chordata > Amphibia > Anura > Ranidae > Rana > Rana kukunoris. The sequence goes on along the minus strand of CM056053.1, from coordinate 223,427,282 downwards.
TTTGTTTAAAAAAATCGCAATAAGCGTATATTGATTGGTTTGCGCAAAAGTTATAGCGCCTACAAAATAGGGGATAGATTTTTTTTTTTTTGTCAGGCCTGCGATATTGCGACGGACATATCGGACACTTTTGACACAATTTTGGGACCATTCACATTTATACATCGATCAGTGCTATAAACATGCACTAATTACTGTATAAATGTGACTGGCAGGGAAGGGGTTAACACTAGGGGGTGAGGAAGGGGTTAAATGTCTTCCCTGGGTGTGTTCTAACTGTGTGTGGGGAGGGGACTGACTGGGGGAGGTGACCGATGCTGTGTCCCTATGTACAAGTGACACAGCATCAGTCTCCTCTCTCCCTCTCCCTGACAGGACGTGGAGCTCTGTGTTTACACACAGAGCTCCACGTCCCTGCTGTCACCGCCGATCGCGTGTACCCGGCGGACATCGTGGCTGCCAGGCACACGCATCGGCTCCTCAGCGATGCGCCGGGACAGTGTTTACCCGCTGTGCGCCCCCCAGCGGCACGCGCGGGTAATGCACATAAAAGGACGTCCAAAGACGTCCATTTGGCACTTGAGAGCCGCGTTGTGGACGTTTCTTTCGTCTATAGTGCGTGTCTCAAGTGGTTAAAAAGATAAAAAAAAAAAATAATTGCATATTATTTTGCAGGTAAAAAAAAAAAAATGTGCATTTATTTATTTTTTGTTGCAGGAGCCTGTAAACCAGTGCACTGGTGATCAGCAGATCTCCTGCAGATCTGTCAATGTATAGGCTTGCTCGTATCTCCTACGAGCAAGCCTAGACATTCTAACAGAAAGACTCCATGAACTACCATAGCACTCACACTATCTATCTATCTATCTATCTACTGTATCTATCTACTGTATCTATCTATCTATCTATCTATCTATCTATCTATCTATCTATCTATCTATCTATCTATCTATCTATCTACTGTATCTATCTATCTATCTACTGTATCTATCTATCTATATATCTATCTACTGTATCTATCTACTGTATCTACTGTATCTATCTATCTATCTATCTACTGTATCTATCTATCTATATATCTATCCATCTATCTACTGTATCTATCTATCTACTGTATCTATCTATCTACTGTATCTATCTATCTATCTACTGTATCTATCTATCTATCTATCTATCTATCTATCTATCTATCTATCTATCTATCTCTATCTATCTATCTATCTATCTATCGATAGAGACATATATATATATATATCTACCTCTATATATAGTGGGTAGAGAAAAGAATCCCCCCCCTTTTTTTAAATAATCACATTTTGTTGCTTTTCAGCCTGAAATAAAGCCAGCCATGATTTTTGTTATATCCAGCTGTATTTACATAAATCGCAATGCAGTCAGAGGCAGCAGTGCCCCAAATGACTCAAAAGCTTTAAAGCTGTCCAAACTCTTTTACAAGGTGTGGAAAACGCTGTTTGTGCAACACATTAGATATCCCTGTGCTCACTGGAGTGAAAAGAATAATTCGAAGGCCATTATTTATGGCTAACTTTAATCTGAAAAACTGTGAAGGTTTTTTAAAGGCTTGACATATTTGGTATCTATTTACTCAACATAGTCTTATCTTTATATAACTAGATTGATTGTTTTCCCCTTAAATTATTTGATTGAATTATTATTTGTGAAAATATCATGTGACATGCAACTACTATTATTTTAGTCTACAGGTCCTCTGTTTTCAAAAATTATATAATGTTTTGCAATTTTAAATAATTGACAAGCAAAAAATAAAACATTTTAATTTCTGTATGAAAAATGAAGATCTCTAAATGCAATGTCATGACTATTGCTGAAATAGAAACCTACCTATGGACCTTATTAGCACAATGTTATGGCATTACAGTAAAGTCTTTTCTTATCTCTGAGCCTTTGCATAAAAATAAACAATGAGAAAAGAATGTAGTTTACCTTTAATTTATATTTTATTTATATTGCCCTAAAGCAGTAAACGATGTGCAAAATGCATTGCATACTAGCACATATAGTGTCTTGCCATAAAATGAAGCCCTCCAGTGGCGCGCTGTCACCACTGACAGAGCTTCCATCTTACCCTGGTCTCTTTACAGTTTACCTAGTTCAGGCAATTTGAATGACTGAACCATCACGACGTCTGTATGGGCTTTCTGTTGGACAGCTAGAGGATTTGTAAATTGACTATGGTCGCTCTGATTGGCGTGCTCATATTCCATTGAGAACTATAAGCTGTCTGCCACAGTGGAAGATTTGTAGTTTCTTCATTCATATGTCTCTATGAATGAATGATGCAGGGGTGAGAAACCCCCCACCCACTGTCTGAGGGAAAGGTACTGAAGTGGTGAGGGGAATATGTGCTGAAACATATATTACATGTTACACTGTAAATAAAGGTGTAACATAACACAATGTGAATTTACCACCCAATCTAGCAACCGTATCCCTATATGCTCACTGTTGGGTTTACACTACAGGCATACCCTACTTTTAAGTACACAATGGGGTTTATTTACTAAAGCTGGAAAGTGCAAAATCAGGCTCAGTCCTTGATTGAAACCAATGAGCTTCCAGGCTTTATTACCAAAGCTTAATTGAACAAACTAGGGTTAGAAGCTCATTGGTTTCTATGCAGAACTGAGCCTGATTTTACACTTTTCAGTGATAGTAAATAAACCCCATTCTGTACTTAAAAGTAGGGTATGCCTGTAGTGTGAGTTGGCTGACGGTTTCCCCCATCCAATTCACATGACAGGAGATTGTGACTGGCTCTCTATTGAGCCGGTTCACATATCTCCGGGGTGGCTGCAGAGGGGCGTCTTCTCGTCTGTTTCAGGGCCGAATTCGGGCAAAAATGTAGCCCTGAAATGAGTAACAGGGATGCACCAGACCCCGGCTACACTCCGCATCCGGCAGCAGTGTAAACCCAGGCTCAGACTTTTCTCAGAAATTTCCTGGAAATTTTCTGTTTTAATAACCGTCATTAGCATTTAGGTTTTTCGAATTGTTCAGTGCAGCATTTCTCAACTTTTTTTCAGTCACCGCACCCTTTAAAGTATGTAACATTTATGGGGCACTCCATTCCAAAATGTACAAAAACATTAATACTACTTACAAATAAAAAAACATGAGCCTGGGATAATGCACACAACCACTTTGATAAAATTTACTTTGCATAGGAAGGTTCCTCCATCATATCAAAGGTCACCTATCGTGTCGGAGGCCCCATATACATAAAAGCCCCAATCACATTGGAGTCACCCATATGTATCCAAGCCCCCTATACATGGATTTCCCCATTACCGCAGTGTGCTCTCATCATAAGGCTTCCCAATCAGACAGTACCTGTCTTCTGCCAGCACTGGATCAGAGTCATGCGGTGCCATAAGTATTGGCGAGACGGCCGCCATTACCACAACAATGAATGACGCTATGTACCCAGCCCTCCAGCTGCTTTGAAACTACAAGTCCCATGAGACATTGCAAGACCCGGACAATCACAGGCATGACACCTATAGGCAGAGGCATGATGGGATTTGTAGTTTCACCACAGCTGGAGGGCTGAGGTTGCCTACCTCTGCCCTAGAGCATTATTGTTTGGTATAGTGCTGGCGGCTGGCTCGCCCACCCCATGTTAAGTCATGACGCTGATGGATAGCAAATTGGGTCCAGTGCTCATGTCATCCCCCCAGAACTCAGAGGGCACCCCAGGGTTGCCACAAGGTTAAAAAATACAGGTTCAGATCGCGGTATGCATCCCTCCAAAACTTGCTCAAGGCAGTGAAAATGCAGTGACTTAATAAAAACGTCAAATGCATTCTAAGGTCGAGGGTGACATTGCAAATTCTTCACCTGCACTGCTGTAGGTTGCACCCTTGGTGTGCTTTATAGATCAATAATCTTTTCCACATTATATCTTCCTTTCTGCCACTATTTACAATGTGTGTAGAACCGCTTAAAGCATTTGGACATTTGGACAAATCCAGAACACAGTATTGACACGATGTTGTAATATCTAAATTATTATATTTTACAGGGATGCGCTTACTAAGCAAATATTTTAATTGTTAAAAATGAAAATTACAAAACAATATTTTTTGAATAATAAAAAAAATATGATTTTATTTTCCTGGACTTGAACTAAAACTCCAGTAGACTTTTCCAAACATAGTAGACTTTCTAAACATAGTAGACTTTCTACATTCATGCCAAAAATAGGAAGGAATTCACACATCTATTTTAAAAGTGAAAGTATGAAGATTGCAGAAGTCTGGTATACTGTATGTCGCCAGTATTTATTAGTCAGGATAGTCTCACATGAACACTGGCATCTATTTACGCAGTCTATAGAGTCTTTTGCAACACTTTGGTGAGTGGGTGTTTTTTTTATTATAATAAAAAACTAACAGACTTTTTTTTCTGTATTCCAGAAACAAGACACGGGTCAAGCTTTGCTGGACATGGTTTTCAATCACTTAAGTTTAAAAGAGAGGGAATATTTTGGCTTACAGCACAATGAAGATTCTTTAGATTCACAAGTGAGTGTATCCATTTTTTTGTGAATTTATGTTCAGATAAGGCAATTGTGCTTAAGGATTGTTTTTTTTTTGTTGGCAACCTGTTTTTTTTTTTTTTTTACAAAATTATTAAAAAAAAAAAAACACAGGGCCATGTTCTGGCCTAAAAAAAAATAATAAATAAATAAAAAAAATTATACAGGTTTTTTACAAAAATTTGTACTTTTCCAGTATTACAGATCTGTTGTTAAAAATACACAACCTTGTTTAAAAACCACACAGGGCCATGTTCTGGCCTAAAAATCATTATACAGATGTATACTAATGTAGTTGATACTTTTCCAATATTGCATCTTTTGTAGGATTTTGATATTCAACAGATAGCTTGCTTGGAGATCATAGATCCAACACGTTTCTAGATATATAAATTAATCTCTTCCTCATGGATAATCAGATGCCTCTCTGAAATATCAAAGAAAGCTTGCAATTATATCTATGCAATATCCTCAAAATTGATTTAAAACAATTACATCACAATATCCTTACAAGCATAGTGAGATATATTACCACTTCTCATAATGTCTGCTTTTATCAACCTCCACTTGTGAAGAGGGGAGATCTCATAAAAGTTTAAGTCTCCCAAGTCTCTGCCAATGAACCCTAAGTGAAAAAATCTCTCTAAGAGGAGAGAGGAACTCCAATGAGCGCCAATGTGCCCAGATTAAAATATATAAAATGTATTATATTATATAAACAATTATACAGGATAAGGGATAAGGTGCCCAACATGGGCACAACCATCAGAGAGGTTCTAGAGAACAAACAGCAGTGAAAATGGGCTCTGTAAGTACTTGTCTATATATATATATATATATATATATATATATACTTTATATATATATATATATATATAAAAAATCTTGGGTTGCTGCTGTTTTTGCATTTTTCATCAATGGGATCCACTCTTATGCCCTGTACACACGATCGGTTCGTCTGATGAAAATGGACCGATGGATTTTTTCATCAGATATCCGATGGAGCTGACTTTCATCAGTCTTGCCTACACACCACCGGTTAAAAATCCGATCGTGTCCAACGCGGTGACGTAAAACACAACAACGTGCTGAGAAAAATGAAGTTTAATGCTTCCGAGCATGCTTCGACTTGATTCTGAGCATGCGTGGATTTTTGACTGATTAATTTCCCCACACGGATTTGTAACCATACGAAAAATTTAAACAGGTTCTATTTTTTTTCACCGATGGGAAAAAAACGATTGGGCCCACACACGGTCCATCGGTCCATTTTCATTAGATGAACCGATTGTGTGTACAGGGCATTAGAGAGATTTTTTCATTTCAGGTTAATTTATGATAGGCCCCTTTCCTTTTTAATTGTTTTTTATTAAAGTCATGCCACATACAAAGGTATACAAAGCCATAACAGTTGAATTCAGTTTACATAGAACAGCAATTACAAAACCATGAGATATAACATACCACCACATCTCACCGTACTTTGAAAATGGGAGAGAAGATTTGTGTCGGAGACCGCGCGTCCTACTACACAATGTGGAGCCACGGTCCCCTATAATGGAATACATCAGCAGTGAGATGCGCGCCACGTATGGCCTTCCCCATGGTTACTGGTCAACAAGCCTACAGTCCTCCCCGCGGGCGGGTGGCAGCCGCCCACCCACAGACGCCCGACCAAATCAGACAGACCCCTGGGTAAGCGATAGGCCCCTTTCCATGACATGGGAGACTTATGATACTTGCATGAGATCGCCTCCCTTCACAAGCAAGTGGAGGTTGATAAAAGCAGACATTATGAGAAGTGGTAATATATCTCACTATGCTTGTAAGGATATTGTGATGTAATTGTTTTGAATCAATTTTGAGGATATTGCATAGATATTATTATTGCAAGCTTTCTTTGATATTTCAGAGAGGTATCAACTGAATTTACCACAGATGGACTCCCGTCAAGTTATAGAAACATCTCAAGGATGATCCGTGGAAACAGGATGCACCTGAGCTTATTTTTGAGTGTCATGGCAAAGGCTGTGAATACTTATGTACATTTTTCTTCGTTTTTTATTTTTAATAAATTTGGAAAGATTTCACCAACCAGATTTAACCAACTTCTTTCATGTTGTCATCATTGGCCTGGATTCACGTAGCACATACGACGTCGTATGTACAAATGTGCGCCATCGTATCTATGCGCCGATTTCCAAAGTTAGATACGTTGAAAAATAAGGCTTCAGCCACCCGACGTAACTTGCCTATGCCGGCGTATCGTGGGCGGATAGTTACGCTGGAAGCATCTGGCGTTCCCATTTTAAATATGCAAATGAGTAAGATACGCCGATTCACGAACGCACGGCGCATGTTTTAAGTGATTTGCGTAAGGGTTACGTCCGACGTAAAGTTATTCCTCATATAGGAGGCGCAACCCATGCAAAGGTATGGACCAGGGAACAAACGCCGTCCATTTTTACACCGTTTACGTAGTACGTGAATAGGGCTGTGCGTAGGTTACGTTCACGTCGTAGGCAGTGTTTTGACGTATCTTAGGCAGTTATTTCGACGTGACTGTGAGCATGCACACTGGGATGCTTCCAAGATACGACGCATGCGCCGTTCGTTTTTAGGACTTGTTTGAAGCTCAGCCCATCATTTGCATGAGGTCATTCTTCATTTAAATGTTACACGCCCACTTCCAGCCCTCTTCCACCTACTTTGACTTACGTCGGCTTACGCCGATGAATATACGCTACGCTGGCGCAAGGCTGGAAGCATTTGCTTTGTAAATTCCATGCTTGCCTCTCAACGTTGCGCCGGCGTAGCGTAAAGAAGATACGCTACGCCCGCATAAAGATGCACCGAGGTACGTGAATCTACCCCAAAGTTTGTAGACTTCTGTGGAAAATAATAAATGTAATCCATTTTGAAATAAGGCTGTAACATACCAAAATGTGGAAAAAGTGAAGAAGGGCTGTAAATAATCACAGGATTCACTGTATATACTGTTTTAAAAGTTACATTTTTTTCATTAATTATATTATATCCTGTGTCTAATATTCTCTCTAATGTGTGCATGCTTAATTTTAGAAATGGTTGGAACCCAACAAACCAATTCGAAAACAGCTAAAAGGTAAGTCTGATATAGCAAGCTCAATAGCAGTTTTAAGTATTACCTGTGCCCCATTATTTCCAGTGTGCTTTATAATTTGCTGTCTAGTCCAGTGTTTCTCAGGGGACCCATAGCTGGACAGATCTCTCCCTGAGAATAGATGGTGATAAAAGCTGCCTGTCCATACAAAAGCTGCCTGTAGTCACATCCATCATCCCAGCAACATTTCTGGCTAACAATGACAAGATTTTACCTCACAGCTCTTTAACTCTTTCCTCAGCTGCTAAATGGAGGGAATGATTGGGCTCCACTGACGGGATGTTTTTTCAAGTTTGATAATATCCTGATGTGAACCTCCGATGGCCATAATAATATAAATAATTATAGTCTTTAATTAAGGAGTAAAGGCGAACCATCAGCATATTTACCTATTTTTCCAAATTTGTTTTTAACGTAATGTTCCCTCACCAGGACACCAGTATTCTTGCCTAGGTGAGAACGGTTTACCCTCTTAGCCACCCACAGCTTCCTGGTAAATCCAAACATCTTAGGAGGCTTTGGGGCATTCTACCAAAAATAAGCATGTGCAGTAACTCGTCATCAGGGAGGCAGCTGCAAGAACCAGGACAGCTTGCTCCCGCTGACATCAGAGGATGATAGTGGCTTAAGCCCTGGTGTGCAGCGGTGGATCACCAGCAAACGCCTCTGGATTTCTTGGGTGTGTTAGCATGTTACAGCAAAAATATCAAGGGGGGGGCAAAGTTGCTATTTAACTAAAGCCCCTGTTGTCTCATGCAAAACACGGATTGAGAGAATTGTTTGTGAATAGTGGCCCATCCCACCATATACCATCACCATACCAATCTTAAAAATATTTTTTTTTCTTTTTCTGATGTTTACTGCTATCCAAGGCTCCCATCGAGAAATGATCCTCACACTCGGTTCTAATCACAATGTAGCGAGGTAAAATCTGCAAAAGCAATTTAGACCGCAATATAAAGCTGCCATTTATACTACTGTGCTGAAAAAGATCATTTTTATTTCAGTTTGTGTTGCTCTTGGAGATTTCATCCTCACTTCTTGTATGGTAAATCTATTGTCGCCTGGACTGGAATATCTTTCCCCGTATTTTATCTAAAACAAAACAAAAACATTTGCCACAACTTTTGTTAAGCCTAATGCCCCGTACACACGATCTGAAAATCGTACGACAAATCATTTGACTTTTTTTCGCTTACTAGTAGTAAGTAGAAATTAAATAGGTTACTAAAGTCACGAAAATTCTTGTAGGACAAAAAAAATAAAAAATCTGAAGTGATGTCGTGTTGTAGTGTAATTTGTATTGTATTGTATTTTCGGACGACAACTGTACTGACTAAACGAAAATCGAAAGATCTGGTATCGTATGAGGAAAATTTTAATGCTTGTCCGATCGAATAATATCGGATGGACAGCAAACTGATTATCCTACGATCGCGTCAAAAGCGCCATTTTTTGTCCGATTTTCCGATCGTGTGTAAGGGCCTTTAGGCTGGATTCACACCTATGCATTTTTAGAGCTTTTTGCATTTTGAAGATTTGCACTACGGAAAATATTTCATAGGAAACCATGTTACATAAATTGTAGTGAAAATCTGCAAAAAGCACTAAAACTGTATAAGTGTGAATCCAGCCGTATAAAGGCCTATTTGGAGGAATTATATATTTTTTTCTCAGGTTTGGTGGAGGTAAATACAATGTAAAAAAAAATAAAAAAAGTTACATTGTAATTAGCTACTTCTAAAAGCTGCAGCTGAATTATTTATATAGTGTGCCTGAGTAAAAAAAAAAAATACAGAAATCTGAGTTGCTGGTCAGTATTTTAGGCATGTAGACGTGCAAATACGCATGAATATGCGCAAAAATTTTAATTTGAAGAGGTAAAATTCCATTCTTGAGATCTGGAATTTAGTTTACTCATGTATTCACAAATATGCACAAAATAAAGGCAAGGGGCCAGATTCACAGAGCGATTACGCCGGCGTAACAGGAGATGCGCGGCGTAAGTCTAAATGTGCGCATGCGTTTCGATACTCCACATCCCCAAAACGAGATACGCAAGAAATCTACTTTTTTTTGTCCAGCGTAATTTCGATAGACGGGCGCATCCGTCCACGCAAAACTGCGCTAGACACACCATTGATTTGCTATTCAAATATGCTAATGAGGGAGTTACGGGGATCCACAAAAGAACGTTGGTGCAGTGCAGGCTACTCGCTGTGCGCAACAGCTGCACGGCCTGTCTAAAATTAGACCATATAAAAGGTGGTCTAAAATTAGACAATTCGTCTACATGTCAGAGAAAGCAACACTGTTAGTGAGGAGCTGAGCAGTCACACGTGTTGCACAACAATCTGTATGCCAACATGCCAGTGGCATCCATGCTCATAGCTATACTACTGACTTTAGATGAGCAAAGAAGGAGGAGGGCACGGAGGAGGGCACGGGAGAGGATTTTTTTTTTTTACAATAAATTTTTCTTTGCTTTACAAAAAATATTCATACATATATACATCAATACATAACATACATACAAATTACAAACACGGTCTCACTATCTTTCAATAGCCCTTTAAAACCTTGATGGATATAATAATCTAATCTGATACAAGCCCCTCACTCTTCACTTGATATATCACACACGCATAGACATCTTTGGCATGAGTGATTCTGAGGTGTCTCGCATCTTCAGATTCACCCCTCATGCCATCCTGGAATTAACCACAACCCTGCAGGAGCCCAACACATGACACCACCCATGACACCCATGACAGCTACATATACAATCCTAGCCCCATCCCCACAGATTTTGAACAGAACATGTATGGGGACAGCTGGCTGGTTGGTGAGTGACATGGGTGGCAGGCATGACTGGCCCCCCCCATGATGCTGAAATCACAAGGGGCACATGCACTACTAACATCCTCCTGTCTTATCCCTTCAGGGTGACTCTGCATATGCACTGGGACCCCATCTCATGACTCCTATATGGAACCCCCCTAACCAAGGCTACCCCGTCTTCTGAGGGAAGAGCAGCCAGGAGCCAGCTCACATTAGGCATCTTTGCACGTTAAACACACACATTAATCATGGCACAATGAGAATGCATGCATGCATACCACTATGGTCCCTAGCACAGGCACATCACATCCTCATCACATTGGATTGGCACAAGCCCACCATGCAGGACTTGTGAGCAGCAACGCCATGCCGCGGCTCCAATTATGTCACTGTACATTCATACACCATTCACACAGACCTGGGGATCACTTCTCCACCACAAATGAGGGTGACACCCCTTTTCCCGCAGGAATGTCACCCCCACATTCCCAAATCATACACAAACAGAACCAAAAAAACAAAAAAATTGACCAGCAAAAATAAAAAATGCCCAGCAAAAATATAATTTAAACAAAATAACAACAAAGAAAACACATAAAAGACAAAAATCACTCTGCAAAACAGTCCCCAAATATCTCAAAGACACGTCACAAACAAACAAACGCTAATAAACAACAGAACAAAAGCACCTTGCTGTATAGGAAGGGATACAAAGGGATGTACTTTTGCAAAGGAAGTGCGTTTGTGTCTGTCTATCTATGCTGTCTGCGTAGTTCACTAAGTTGCCCTAGTCCACTTCCAATTTCACTGATTGCGCCGTTCCCGAGTTGTGAACATGCGCACAGAGGTGCTGACCATAGTCTGCTTCAAGTGCGCATGCCCTAGACGGCCGGCCCTTCATTTGCATGGGGTCACGGCTTATTTCAATGTAACACGCCCACGTCCTTCCCAATTTGAATTACTCCGCCTTGCGCCTCTGAAATAACGTTGCGCAGACGCGAATTTCTGCGCAAAACCGACGAGAATAGGGTGATTGCGCCGCGACATTGCGCCAGTCTAACGTAAAGGCGGTGCGCTACGCCGGTCTAATTATGCGCAGATGTACGTGAATCTGGCCCAAAGTATTTTGTCCAGGAATACTGTTGTTCAAACATTAGTAGCGTGTGCAAGGACCCTTTGTGTAACCTGCTACTACACTGGTGTATAAAGAGATGCTTTTCTACAGACCAGGACCTTGCTTTCAGAATAAAATATGGTCAAGGTGGGTTCACATGTTGTGCGTAGCATGCCCAAGGTCTTTAAGTGGTTAAAGTTTTTTTCTTACACTTTACTGCCATTTCAGGAACAAGAAATGTATTAATAGAGTTGGAGCAATGCTCCTTGTGCACACAGACCCTTAATTGGTATAAATCTAACTTTAACATTATTAAACCTTATTTCCTTTTGCTATTTCCATATAGGAGGATTTCCTTGCTTTCTCTTCTTCAGAGTACGATTTTTCATTCCTGACCCTAACACGCTACAGCAGGATCAAACCAGGTAATTCATTGTAATCTTGATTATTCTTATTTAATTATTAAATCCCTATTTACTTGACCTTCATTTCCTCTGAAAACACTATGTTAGGGTAATGATTAATAAGTTGCATAGTTTAGATTAGTTTGTTCTAACTGTTGCATGCTGTAGATAAAATACAAATATTTTGCATCTTTGCTACATGTGGAAATATGTCCTAGTTTTTTAGTTTTATATTTTGTTTTTTTATGCCTCATATTGTGTAATGTTCTGAATGTTTGCATTTCCCTTTCTAATAATAACTCCATTATGGGTTTTGCCAACAGCAGCTTTCAAATTTTGTCATGTCACCCTGTTTTACTCCATGAATGTAAAAAAAAAAAAAATGTATAGATTTTTTAGAATGGCAGAATTTCTGGACCTTTGCTTAACTACTTCAATATCAGGCATTTACACCCCCTTTCTTCCCAAGTCAAGTTCTAGCTTTCTGCACTGTCACTGTTTAAATGACAATTGCGTGGTCATGCTACACTGTACCCTAACAGAATTTTTTATCATTTTGTTCCCATAAATAGAGCTTTCTTTTGGTGGTATTTGATCTCTGACGGTTTTTATTTTTTGCTAAACAAAAGAAAAAAAGACTGAAAATCTTGAAAAAAAAAAAGTATTTTTTCTTGTTTCTGTTATTAAATTTTGTAAATAAGTACGTTTTCTCCTTCACCAATGGGCACTGATAAAGCAGCACAGATGAGGTGGCACTGATATGCGGCACTGATGGGCACTGATGGGTGGCACTGATATGCAGCACTGATGGGCATTGATAAGCGGGACTAATGGGCACTCATGGGTGGCACTGATGGGTGACACTTGGCACTGAAAGGCTGCAATGATGGGTACTTATGGGTGGCACTGATAGTCGGCACTGCTGGATGGCACTGATGGGCATCCCTGGTGGCACTGGTAGGCATTGTTGTGGGTGGCACTGATTGGCAGCTGTCTGGGCATTGATTGGCAGCTGCCTGGGCACAGATTGGCATGTTCCTGGTGGTCTAGGGGGGCATACCTGGTGGTCCAGTGTGGTGGCCATCCTGGTGGTTATGGGCGGCATCCGAGGGGGGACTGCACTGATAAACAATCAGCACAGACCCCCCCTGTCAGAAGAGCAGCCGATCGGCTCTCCTCTACTCGCTCTTCCTGTTTACACTGTGATCAGCCATGATTGGACATGGCTTATCACGTGGAGGGTCTTTACCAAGATCGGTGTGTCAGACTGACACACCGCACCACCGATCGCAGTGATGCGCACCAGAACCGGTGCTATAGTCAGGATAACTCAACCACTGCCTGGCTGTCATTTTACTATAGGCCGGATGGGAAGTGGTTAAATACAGTAAAGCTACATTAATAGGTATGGGACCAGAGTGTATTACTGGAGTGATGGACCCACTGATGGGTGATAAATTGGTTAGAATTGGTATTCTGTCAAGTGGGATATCCACTAGGGAACCCTGGAGGGATCTCAATGGAGTGATCACAGTCTTATATTATTATATCTGGTATATATACCATAGTTTTGTAAACACAATAACTTTTGCACAAACCAAATAATATACAGTTATGCCACTTTCATCGGACGAACCGATCGTGTGTGGGCCCCATCGTTTTTTTTCCCATTGGTGAAAAAACGTAGATCCTGTTTTAAAATTATCTGATGATTAAAAAAACGATCGTCTGTGGGCAAGTCCATCGGTTAAAAATCCACGCATGCTCAGAATCAGGTCGACGCATGCTCGGAAGCATTGAACTTAATTTTTCTCAGCATGTCGTAGTGTTTTACGTCACCGCGTTCTGACACAAACAGATTTTTAACTGATGGCGTGTAGGCAAGACTGATGAAAGTCAGCTTCATCGGATATCTGATGAAAAATCTATCGGTCCATTTTCATCGGATGAACCGATCGTGTGTACGTCGCATTATTGGAATTTTTGCTTTTGCCAAAGACATGTAACAGAATACAATTTGGTTTAAATTTAAGAAGATATGAGATTCTGATATTCTAATTGTATGTTTTTTTTTTTTTTTACAATTTTGATAACAAATGTATTCGCGTACAGTGTTGCATGGCCACGCAATTGCCATTTAAAAAAGCACAGTGCTGAATAGCAAAAAACGCCCTTGTCATTAAGGGGGCAAACCCTTCTGGAGGTCAAGTGGTCAGAACAGAACAGAAAACAGAATATGTAAAAAGGAAATTAAGGATGAAAATTTTTAAACGAACAGGAGATTGCAAAACATAGTAGGACAAACACCAAAAAAATTAATTCTAAGAACGTTTGTTCGATTTTCTAATCGTAAAATCTATCTTTGTTTTCAACCACAGTGACGATAACATTTTGAAATAGAAAACTTCTTAGTCAAGGGCATTTTTATACAGTATATGTGGTTTTATATTATGGCCGAAGAGTCGTGAGGATGTGCAATTCCCTTCCACAGGCGGTGGTCTCAGCGGGGGGGGGGGGGCATCGATGGTTTCAAGAAACTATTAGATAAGCACCCGAACGACCACATCATACAGGGATATACATTGTAATATTGACATATAATCACACACAAAGGTTGGACTTGATGGACTTGTGTCTTTTTTCAACCTCACCTACTATGTAACTATGTACTAAGAGCTGAGATTTTTTATTTTTTTTCCATGGATATAATAATTTTAAATATAATGCACAATACTGGTAAAAGTTTATTTTTTAAATGTAATTGTAATCTCTTCTGTTACCTCTAGTCTATCAGTCTCCACCTTCTCTGGGTTCAGATGCTGATCTTCCCTTCTTTAAAAGTCCTTGTTTTTTTTTTAGTTAAAAACAACAATCATGTTATACTTTGTGTAATAGTTTTTCACAGAGCAGCCTGGATCCTCCTCTTCTAGGGTCCACCACTGACGCTTCTGGCTCCTCCTGCTTTCAGAGCGTCCCAATAGCAAGCTGCAAAGTATAATATAGAGCGCCCCTATAGCAAAGAAAACTTCTGCCTTTAGAACCCCTCACTTCCTTCCCAGGACTATATGTCCTATGAGGTATTGCTCCTCACACACTCAGAAGTTCTTAGGCACTTGCTGACATGTATGGACGGTACGGTACTGAGCTTTATGTGTGCTACACTGTAATACCTGATATCTAAACAAATATTGCATTCTGTATGTAGGCCAACTAATTGGCAGGCCGATTAATCGATTTATGAAACTAATGGATTACTATTTTCATAATTGATTAATCGATTATTGGTTTCATCCCTATTTGTATGCAATACTGACTTAATCGAGGTTCATTGTGTTTGCTGTTTGTTTGGTTATATGGCACAAAAGTAAATGCTTGCAAAATAATACTTATATGTGTAATGGGTTCAAATGTAATTGATATTTTTCCTTGTAGTTCTGAGTAAGTACATCCATTGACTTGGGTACATAGTTCAAGGTCCCAGCAGAAATGTTTGACCTTTCTTACGGTCCCCCTCAGTTCTACCGTGCTGTACTAAGAATGTACTCCACAGCAGGGCTAGGATACTGCTGACACACAGTGCATTGGTGCTTTCCCATGGGTCCCCTGTGTGATTACCTATGAATAAACAGATCACACGTCAAGTTCACAGGCACATGGGGAATTGGGCCCTTAGCAACTTCCCTATGTAGGATGTATGGAGGATCTTTTAATTACAGCCCCTCCCCTTTCAAAGTGCTCTGTCTCATTATTAATCTCAGGCTGACCATACATGATTCATATTTTTTCACTCAACCAGTAGGTTGAACCAAAATAAAAAATGAACTGCTTCTGCCATCCACAAATTAAATGCAGACGAGCTACGAACCACTCCTGCTGAGCTATTGTATTCTGCCAGCAGGGAGCCTTCCTTGCTGGCAGAATACAAGGATCAGTGTTGCCTGCTAAAGTTAGTGCCACTAATCAGTCAGGAAAAACCCAACAGGCTGGTTGTACACAAGTCAATAAATTGACTTGTGTACGACCATCTAGCCCATACATGGATTGAAATTTAGCTAGTCTCCGCTGAAGTAGCAAATTTTAATCCATGTAAGATACCACGGATGAGCACTGATGTGGCACAGATGAGGCACGGATGAGCACTGATGTGGCACGGATGAGGCATGGTTGAGCACTGATGTGGCACGGATGAGGCATGGCTGAGCACTGATGTGGCACGGATGAGACATTGCTGAGCACTGATGTGGCATTGCTGAGCACGGATGAGGCATGGCTGAGCACTAATGTGGCATGGATGAGGCATGGATGAGCACTGATATGGCACATATGAGGCATTGATGAGCACTGATGTGGCATGGATGAGCACTGATGAGGCACTGATGTGGCAAGGATGAGACATGAATGGGCACAGATTAGCGCTGTGGACACTTCAGAGCCAGCCCACCTGCGCTGCTATACTTGCCTTCTCCTCTTTGTACCGATCGTGCGTGAGGAGAGAGATGAACTGGTCATGTGTCGGTTTGTTGACAAGTGGTAAATTGCTGCTGTCATTGCGCCTTTACGTGTCGTAGTACGCCCTCCCAGAACTAGCCAACATTTGGCTATGGTACCCTCAGCAAGAGGTTAAAGCGATTCTAAAGGCAGAATTTTTTTTTTACCTTAATACATTCTATGCATTGAAGTGGATGTAAACCCCATAACTACTACTACTACTACTTACCATAATCAACTATTGCCATCTATCTAATGTATATATGTATACATGCCTGCTGCATGTATCCCTACCTTTTAAAAATTACCCCCTTCTGCACACAGAGCCCCACAAATCTCCAAAATCAATGGGCGGGTCTAAGTTTCGTAGCTCGGTGGGCGGAGTCATGATGTAACTAGACTCCCTGCCCACCTCTACACTCCTATTTGGCCAGGCAGACCTCAGATGTCATATTTACACAAGAATGCAATAAAAAAAAAAAAAAAATTGTCATTTGAAAAAAAAAAGAGCTATGGGCGGATGTGACGTTTTGACATCGCTTCCACCCTGCTATGGTATGGAAATGGATGGGGGCCATCTTTCCCTCACAAAGCTCTATACCCAGCAACGGACCCGCTACCGACGGCTCCGGTAAGCAGCGGAGGGCACAGGAGAGCAGCAGGAGGGGGACCATTTCCCGCCGCCAATAATGGTGATCTAGTGGCGAATCCGCCACAGAGACCACCATTACCGGACCGCCGCCTGAAGCTAGCTGGTGCCATAACAGAGATATCCCTCTTCAAACAGCCAACGTATATAGTGATGCAGCGGGTAATGTGCTTCTTCTTGAAGTGATTAATGTGCTTGTTTTTGAGCCACTCCTTTGCTGCCTTGGTGGTATGTTTTATAACCCTCCCTTACTCTGTTCAAAATGAAAAAAAAAAGGTTTTGCCTATGGTACTACTGACCACAGAACTTCCTATCGATCCTTCTCTGATTCATTTAGATGTTCATTGGCAAACTTCCGACAGGCCTGTACATGTGCCTTTTTTAGAAGACGGACCTTGCAGGCGCTGTAGAATTTCAATCCATGGTGGCGTATTGTGTTACCAATGGTTTGTTTGGTGACTGTGGTCCCAACTGCCTTGAGAACCTCCCTTGTCGTTCTGGGTCGCTCTGGGCTGATCCCTCACTTTTCTCATAATCATCCTTGCCCCATGAGGCAAAATCTTGCATGGAGCTCCAGACTGAGGGTGATTGTGAGTGAGTGAGTGAAAAATGCAAAACGGAATCGCCTCTGGGCGCTTGTTGTCCATTTCTCCTTTGAACTCAAAAGAGATGGGTTTTGATCTTTCTCCTAAAGGCTAAGTGATTCTCCTCCAATTGTATGCTGGTTAGTAAAGCGTCCCATAATCTGGGGCCTTGGACCGCAAATCTTCATTCTCCTTTGGACTTGTATCTGGCTTTGGGTATCTGGAGTAGATTTTGGTTGGTGGATCGCAGAAGCCGATTGGGGTTGTGGGCTTTTAGTTTTTCGCATAGATATTGGGGGGCGTTTCCTTGAATACACTTATGTGTCACACAGAGTGCTTTGAAAGTAATTCTGTCTTTTACTGGCAACCAGTGAAGGGATCTCAGTGAAGGTGAGATTGATTCCCATGGTTTTTTCCCAGTCACAAGTCTGGCAGCCGTGTTTTGAACGACTTGCAGACGAGAGATCTGGTACTTTGGGAGTCCGAGATAAAGGGCATTTGCATAGTCCAGTCTGGAGTGAACAGTTGTTCCCACCACGACTGCTATGTCTTCTTTAGGAATAAATGGAATAAGTCTGCGTAGTAGGCGCAGCAGATGGTGCGATCCGCTGACTACTGACCCTATTTGTGTGCGTCCATTGTCATGTCGGTGTCGAAGATGACTCCGAGACTTTTGACTTTTGGTGCTTGGGGTGATGAATTTGCCCCAAGCGGAAGTGTCCAAGTTGTTGCAAGTTGATTTTTTTTTTCCGGTTGGCGTGGAACAGGAGAAGTTCTGTTTTCGACCCGTTGAGTTTAAGAGAACACTATGTCATCCAGTTTTCAATACATTCTTTAACCACTTCAGAAGGATTTACCCCCTTAACGACCAGGCCATTTTTTACAATACAGCACTGCATTACTTTAACTGACAATTGTTCGTGTGTGCAACGCTGTACTCAGATAAAATCTTGGATCTTGGAGTCTAAAAATGTAATGTAATGCAAATACTGTTGTCTGTTGTGTTCAGACGTTGCTATGTGCAGGTAGTGTCTTTTTTTTTTTTTAAGAGCAGTTAAAACATTTTTTAAAAATGGAGTTCTTCTGACTGCTTACATTTTTGGGTGAAAACCACAGGCCGTAACCGCGATGCATCGCAGAATAAAATTGTCGACGGGATAATTGTAATCGAAACGACCAGTGAAGATGCGCACCTCTAAAATATACATCTAAAATATATATCTCTTCTGTTATTCTTAGAGTGGATTAAATATTTTGTTCCCTAATCATATGTTATTTGTATATTTACCAATGCAATACATTTTATTTTTTTAAACTTTACATAATAACAAAAATTGTACACCACACTTTTTTATTCGATTTAATTGAAACCATAATCGGCCAACTAATCGATTATTAAAATAATTCTAAGGCCTCGTACACACGATCAAATCTGTCTGCTGGAAACGGTCTGCTAGACCGTCCCAGCAGACAGATTTGATCGTGTGTACGGCCGAGCCGACGGATTTGGCCACCCGACAGATTTCAAAGCATGCTTTGAAATCTATCGGATAGGAATCCGTCCGCCCGACATGTCTGCTGGTTAGTACACTTACCAGCAGATATGTCGTCCCGCACCGCCGCCGAATGGATTCGGCGCATGCCCGGAAGTGTTTTACTTCCTGGTACGGTGACGTGGCGGCGTCAACGTCACCGCCACGTCACCGACACGTCAGCGCGCCGTCTGCTGGCGGGGATTTTGGTTTGCTCATGTGTACACGCGAGCAAACCAAAATACTAGCAGACAGATTTGTTCAAATCTGTCGGACAGACAGATTTGAACAAATCTATTGCCTCGTGTGTACGAGGCCTTAGTTGCAGCCTTGGATTGGGGGTGGATTTATTGGTGTTCTTGTCTATCTGATCCAAGGACAGCCACAGACCCCTGTTTCATGTATGGTTGTCACAGAAAGTGAGGGAGAATGTCCCCAATAATGATGAAATTATTGTAAGTTTTAAAAAAATGTCACAGCATTGATTGTGATTATAGCTGATGGTGTCTGGCAGAATGACTTTTAGTCATAATCAGCTGATCAGCAACTCTGCCTGAACACTGATCCCTTCAACCACTGTCTGATATCATATGACCATAAGCTTCAGCTTTAGATATAGCACTGATGATCGCTCTGGGGAATAAATGTGACAGCTCTGGATTACAAATACATTTTGTTTTATATTTATTTACAAAGAATGCCTTCAGTTCTTTCTCTTTTATGCATGATTTGTTACAAATATACTATAGCTGTTTTAACTGGATTTTATTATATCATATATAGGCATTCAACACTTATGGGTGCAGTTTGCCTTTTAAGAAGTCACAATAGGAATGATTTTTTTTTTTTTTTTTTAATACAGTACCATTATCTCTCTGGACACTACAAAGTATGAGATATAACAAGAGAGAGAGAGTATTACAGGTCTTTCAGTACAGAATGTTTTAAGGATGGTTAGGTAGGTTGTTTAGAAACAATTGAGTACTTTCCGTGATACTTTTTATATTCATTCACCTCAAGCATAGGTTGTTTAGAAAAGCATAGCAATAAAGCCCTATTTACACCTGACATTTAAAAAATGTGCTTTTAATGCGCAATTAATGTGCGACACAAATAGGGCAACCCATTCATTTCAATGCGCTTCCCTATGCACGAAAAACGCCGCAAAGTGGTTCATGACGTTTTTTGCCACATTTAGGAATGCTCGTTTTTTTTACCTCACCGTTTGCCGTTTGTTGCATGTTCTTGCATGAAGCAAAACGTGCAGTTGACTGGCTTTCTGTGTTTGCAGTACCAGTAACAATGAATGGTACCACGAACATGACACAAGTTTTTAGGGCATTTTGTAAATGCGTGTTTTTGCGTGCGTATACAAAACGTGCAAGTGTTAATGGAGCCTAAGAAAAAAATCATTATAAGCTTAAAGTGGTTCTAAAGGCAGAAGGTGTTTTTTGGATCATGCAATTGTCGATCCAAAAGCCGTATTGCGAGAAATGGCCTGGTCAGAAAGGGTGTAAAACCTTCCGGGGCTGAAGTGGTTAAAGGAGAAGCTGGCTCAGCCTCTCAGTGAGCCGCTGAGAATCTGAGCCAGCCTCTCCCACCCCCCTCTAAAGGCAGAAGGTGTTTTTATCTTAATGCATTCTATGCATTAAGATAAAAAAACCTTCTGTGTGCAGCAGTCCCCCAAATTCTTACACCATCTTGATCTAGCGATGTTGCACGAGAGCCTCCGCTCTTCCTCCTGATTGGCTGAGACACAGCAGCGGGTGCCATTTACTCCCTCTGTCAAAGTCAGTGAGCCAGTGAGGAGAGAAAGGGGACAGGACAGAGCCGTAGCTCTGTGTCTGAATAGACGCACACTGCAATGGCTCAGCTCAGGTGCTCCCATAGCAAGCGGCTTGCTTTGAGGGCAGTTGGCAGGAGCGATGGGCCAAGAGCCCCTGCGAGGGACGCGAGAATAGGAGGTTATGGGCTGCTCTGTGCAAAACCATTACACAGAGCATGTAATTATAACATGCTTGTTATTTTTAAACAAATAAACAAGACTTTAATATCACTTTCACCACTTGCCGACCGGCTGCAGTGCATATACTGTGATAGGTCAGCTCTAGTGCGCACAACGATGTACCTGTATGTCATTTAGTACAGTAGCCAACGGGGACACACACACACTGTTTGACCAGAGGGGTAGCCAATCAGTGGGCCTGGTGAATGCGATGTCCGCTGGCCACCCGCTATCACTCTCCAAAGAGACAGCACGGCAGTCTGCCAATGTAAATAAGGCAGAGTGCCGTCCTGTCAGGTATGAACAGAGAGATTGGTGTTTCTGCTTACACACAGAGATCCACGGTCCTGCTCAGTTACTGGGCAATCGTGGGTGGTCATCGCGACCGCTGGGCATGCGTATTGGGTTTCGTAGTGGCTTTGCAAGGCGAGAACGTCATATGACGTCCACTCAGAACAACAGCACTATCGTGCCGCCGTCACGACGGCCGGTATTAAAGTGGTTAGTGAGTGAAATAAGTATTTGGTCCCCTATCAATCGGCAAACATTTCTGGCTCCTATGTGTCTATACAGGTAATGAGCTGAGATTAGGAGCACTCATTTAAAGGGAGTGCTCCTAATTTCAGCTTTTTGCCTGTATTAAAGACACCTGTCCATGGAAGCAATCAATCAGATTGCAATCTCTCCACCATGGCCAAGACCAAAGAGTTGTCCAAGAATGTCAGGGACAATATTGTAGACCTACACAAGGCTGGAGTGGACTACAAGACCATTGCCAAGCAGCTTGGTGAGAGGGTGACAGCAATTGGTGCGATTAGTCGCAATAGAAGAAACACAAAATAACTGTCAATTTCCCTCGGTCTGGGGCTCCATGCAAGTTCTCATCTTGTGGAGTTTCAATGATCATAAGGGTAAGGAATAAGCCCAAAACTACACAGAGAATCTTGTAAATGATCTCAAGGCAGCTGGGACCATGGACAATCGGTAACGCACTACGCCGTGAAGGACTGAAATCCTGCAGCACCCGCAAGATCCCCCTGCTCAAGAAAGCACATGTACAGGCCCATCTGAAGTTTGCTAATGAACATCTGAATGATTCAGAGGAGAACTGGGTGAAAAGTGTTGTGGGCAGATGAGACCAAAATCAAGCTCTTTGGCATCAACTCAATTCGCCGTGCTTGGAGGAGGAAGAATGCTGCCTATGACCCCCAAGAACACCATCCCACTGTCAAACATGGAGGTGGAAACATTATGCTTTGGTGGTGTTTTTCTGCTAAGGGTTGGGGACAACTTCACTGCATCCAAGGCTGATGGACGGGGCCATGTACTGGGTGAGAACCTCCTTCCCTCCGCCAGGGCATTGAAAATTGGTTCGTAGATAGATATTCAAACATGACAATGACCCAAGGAAACAAATGAGTGGCTCAAGAAGAAGCACATTAAGGTCCTGACGTGACCTAGCCAGTCTCCAGACCTTAATCCCATAGAAAATATGTGGAGGGACCTGAAGGTTCGAGTGACCAAACATCAGCCTTGAAACCTTAGTGACTCGAAGAGGATCTGCAAAGAGGAGTGGGAAAAAATCCCTCCTGAGATGTGTGCAAACCTGGTGGCCAACTACAAGAAACGTCTGACCTCTGTGATTGCCAAAAAGGCTTTTGCCACCAAGTACAAGTCATGTTTTGTGAAGGAGTCAAATACTTAATATGGATTTTTTGTTGTTATTCTGTCTCTCACTGTTAAAATAAGCCTACCATTAAAATTATAGACTGATAATTTCTTTGTCGGTAGACCAACGTACAGCAGGGAGTCAAATACTTTTTTTCCCCTTGCTGTACTGTATTTATCTACATTGTTGTTTTTTTCCCCTTTTTGTGCACATTTTTGTTTTTGTAATATGGTTACCATATTTTCCGGCGTATAAGACAACCTTTTATGCTTAAAAATTTGCCTCAAATATCGCGGTTCGTCTTATATGCTGGATGCCGAAAGGCCAGACTGCGGGCGTCCATTGCTCAAAAGCCGTGCCTCCTCATCATGCTGTTCCGTGATAGGCGGAACTCTGTTTCCCAGCAGAGCCTCTGTTCAGTGTTTCGCCTATCACTGACGTCGCCTCGTCCTCAGGCGAGAGGAAGTCTGTGATAGGCGGAACACTGAACACGGGCTTTGCTGGGAAACTGAGTGTTCCGCCTATCACGAAACAGCACAAGGAGGAGGCGCGGCTTTTGAAAAATGGACGCCAGCAGTCTGACTCTGCATACCAGGATAAGGTAGGAAGATCGTCAAAGTGGGGCATGCAATGGGCACAGTGAGGCATGTAATGGCACAGTAAGGTAAGGTGAGGTGAGGTGAGGCGAGGCATGCAATGGGCACGTTGAGGTACGTAATGGCACAGTGAGGTGAGGGGAGGCGAGGCATGCAATGGGCACGGTGAGGCATGTAATGGCAAGGTGAGGTGAGGCGAGGCATGCAATGGGGGCGGTGAGGTACGTAATGGCACAGTGAGGTGAGGTGAGGCGAGGCATGCAATGGGTGCGGTGAGGTACGTAATGGCACAGTGAGGTGAGGTGAGGCGAGGCATGCAATGGGCACGGTGAGGCATGTAATGGCACAGTGAGGTGAGGCGAGGCATGCAATGGGCACGGTGAGGTAAGTAATGGCACAGTGAGGTGAGGCAAGGCATGCAATGGGCACGGTGAGGCATGTAATGGCACAGTGAGGTGAGGTGAGGCGAGGCATGCAATGGGCACGGTGAGGTACTTAATGGCACAGTGAGGTGAGGTGAGGCGAGGCATGCAATGGGCAAGGTGAGGTACTTAATGGCACAGTGAGGTGAGGTGAGGCGAGGCATGCAAAGTGCACGGTGACGCATGTAATGGCACAGTGAGGTGAAGTGAGGCATGCAATGGCACAGTGAGGTGAGGCATGCATTGGGCACAGTGAGATTTGAAAAAAAGTGAATAAAGCCTGTTCCTGTCAGCGGTTGTTCCGGCTACCCCTCAGCTTTAGACAGACTAGTCGGAAGGGGGTCGTCTTATACGGTAAGTACCGTATATCCCAAAGCTAACCCTTTAGCTGGAAAATTAGGGGGTCGTCTTTTACGCCGGCAAATACGGTAGTTAGATTTGTTTAGTTACATACATTTTCTTTGTAGTGTTGTGTTGCTGATTATTGCATTTTAATACAGAATTATACATTTTTATTTGTTTAAAAAACAAAAAGAAATATTGGGGTTGCACTGTCTCTATGTGCTAATATTTTATTCTATTTATGTTTGTGGATATCACTTGCAAACAGTTTAGTCTTATATAATTCTGAATGACTGTTTCTCCCTCATTACATAAAGCATTGCTGAACATGAATTGCTGTGGCACAACTGCAATTTATAAAAAACACATTTTTGGTGTAGCTACAAAGGTGATTGATAATTTCTATTTTGGGCAGTGTAATTACATTTGCATAGAATGATCAAGGAACAACATCATTTCTGGTTTAATTAAATCTGATAATTTGCTTAGTTTTGTGGGTGAAAATATAATTTTTTGTTTATTATGAAAACATAATTATATTATCTGATGTATTTTACAGTTTACAGTGAAAATGTTGTGTAAACATAATGAGCCGTGGTGTTAAACACATGTTTTCGCTCTATTTAAACTTCTGCAATGTTACTTTACTGTCACATTGGTTTCCACTGTGTCTTTCTGGACTGTTTATAATTATGTTAAAATTTGTCTTTCAGACACTTATATTTCCTGCAAATTAAAAGTGACATTTTAGAGGGAAGGTAAGTTATATCTAATAAGTAAACTATTAATCTAGTTAAATGTGTTGTCTACATTAGGAAATAATTAATCCTTCTAAGTATGTTCACAGACTTGGGCCCGGATTCACAAAGCACTTACACCAACGTATCTCCAGATACGCCGCGTAAGTGTAAATATGCGCCGTTGTATCTATGCGCCGTACCCATAGAACTAGGATACACCAAAAAACTGACTACTTCCGACCAACGTAACTTGCCTACACCAGCGTATAGTGGCCGCATATTTACGCTGGACGCATTTAGAACTCCCATTGATTTCGAAATCAAATATGCAAATGAGGGAGATACGCCGATTCACGAACGTACTTGCGCCCGGCGCATGTTTTAAGCGATTTGCGTAAGGGTTACGTCGGGCGTAAAGTTATTCCCCATATAGGAGGCGCAACTCATGCAAAGGTATGGGCCAGGGAACGAACGCCGTCAAATTTGACGTAGATTTCGTAGTACGTGAATAGGGCTGGGCGTAGGTTACGTTCACGTCGTAGGCAGTGATTCGACGTATCTTAGGCAGTTATTTTGACTGTGAGCATGCGCACTGGGATGCGTCCAAGGTACGACGCATGCGCCGTTCATTTTTAGTACTTGTTTGAAGCTCAGGCCATCATTTGCATGGGGTCGCGCTTCATTTAAATGTATCATGCTCACTTTCACCTACTTTGACTTACGTTGGCTTATGCCGACGACTATACGCTACGCCGGCGCAACATTGGGAGCATTTGCGAATTCCATGCTTCCCTCTCAGCGTTGCGCCAGCGTAGCGTAAATAAGATAGATTGTGTAGAAAGAAGGTATGGGCCAGGGAACGAACGCCGTCAAATTTGACGTAGATTACGTAGTACGTGAATAGGGCTGGGCGTAGGTTACGTTCACGTCGTAGGCAGTGATTCGACGTATCTTAAGCAGTTATTTTGACTGTGAGCATGCGCACTGGGATGCGTCCAAGGTACGACGCATGCGCCGTTCATTTTTAGTACTTGTTTGAAGCTCAGGCCATCATTTGCATGGGGTCGCGCTTCATTTAAATGTATCATGCTCACTTTCACCTACTTTGACTTACGTTGGCTTATGCCGACGACTATACGCTACGCCGGCGCAACATTGGGAGCATTTGCGAATTCCATGCTTCCCTCTCAGCGTTGCGCCAGCGTAGCGTAAATAAGATAGATTGTGTAGAAAGAAGGTAGTGATGGCAAGGTTGCTCCCCGCGATGAATGTCAGAAGGAGTGGATAACCTTACCAGATAAGATGGACCTCCGCTAGTGGCAAGGTCTACAGCTCATGCAGATACAACCCTCTGCAGGGTCTTGTAATGATCCCAGGACGACACAGCTCCGGTGTTTGATCACCTCCTCTGCCTCTGGTATCTCTCCTCTGCTTGTTCTAAAAAAACACAGGGTCTCCTAGCCTCTGCGGGGGTCAAATGCTCCTCCAATTAGGGATGCAGTATGTAAGGGAATAAACAAAAAAAAAAAAAACTCAGATAGTGTGTTACCTCCAAAATGATTGATGGATTTATTCCATAGTAAAAAGTACAAACGTTTAAAAAAAGCCGGCATAAAATTCCAAAGCGTACACCGGCACTGTGTCGTCCTGGGACATCACAAAACCCTGCAGAGGGTTGTATCTGCATGCGCTGTAGACCTTGCCACTAGCGGAGGTCCATCTTATCTGGTAAGGTTATCCACTCCTTCTGACGTTCATCACAGGGAGCAACCTTGCCTGCAGTGCTGGTGGATTCACTTCTATCATTCCCATCACTACCTTCTTTCTACACAATTTTTCCAACTCTTCCCTTCCTAAACACTTTGGAATTGGACTTATTTTTAGTAGGAATGAACTTCCTCCATATATTTTTTTTATATCTCCTTCACTTTGAACTTTGTTCTTTATATTTATATATTTTTATTTCATCTAGTGAGCACTTATGTGTTACATCTGTGTGATTTCTAATCTGAGTATCATATCCTTGTTACATTGTTGCCACACATTTTTTTTTCTATACACTTCATTCCATTCGATTTTTTTGAAGGTTTTTTTGACCTTGAAATTTTCGGATTAATATTTATCATTATTTCCACCAGTGTGGTTCATGTGGCTCATTAACCTCACCTGACTTATTTAAGTATCATCATTATTTTATGGGGTTTAGTAATTAAACCTGATCCATTTAGACCATATCACTAGTATTAGTAGGTGTTTTGTGTTTTGGGATACACACTCCTTTTTTTGGTACATATGATTTTTGGTTGCCGTCACAGGGTTTTCACTCATTACACCGCCCCTGTGTGAACCGGCTCTTAGCGTGACTTTCCATTCCTTTTATAACTTACAACTTAACACACATCATAGATCAAAGTAGAAGCCTTGCTGTGAACGTGAACCTGTACTTTGACCACATAATGCAACGTATTTGATAATTTGATAGTTTCATAGGCCACACCAGTATGTTTCCTTGGCTCCCACACCACCCTATTCACTACAGTAAAGTGATAAACCCCGTGTAAGCTTCCAAGTTCACATATACAGTGCTAAAGTTGTGCTCATAAGTTTACATACCCTGTCAGAATTTATGAATTCTTGGTAATTTTTCAGAGAATATGAATAACACGAACACTTTTCTATTACTCATGGTTAGTGTTTGGTTTAAGCCATTTATTATCAATCAACTGTGTATACTCTTAAAACTCTTAAATCATAATGACAACAGAAACTACCCAAATGTCCCTGATCAAAAGTTTACATACCCCAGTTCTTAATACCGTTTATTGCCCCCTTTAACATCAATGACATCTTAAAGTCTTTTTGTGATATTTGTGGATGAGGCTCTTTATCTTCTCAGATGGTAAAGCTGCCCATTCCTCTTGGCAAAAAGCCTCCAGTTCCGGTAAATTCTTGGGCTGTCTTGCATGAACTGCACGTTTGAGATCTCCCCAGAGTGGCTGAATGATATTGAGGTCAGGAGACTGAGATGGCCACTTCAAAACCTTCACTTTATTCTGCTGTATCCAATGGCAGGTCGACTTGGCCTTGTGTTTTGGATCGTTGTCATGTTGGAATGTCCAAGTACGTCCCATGCGCAGCTTCCTGGCTGATGAATGCGAATGTTCTTCCAGTATTTTTTGGATAACATACTGCATTTATCTTGCCATCAATTTTGACCAAATTTCCTGTGCCTTTTGTAGCTCACACATCCCCAAAACATCAGCCATCCACCTCCGTGTTTCACAGTAGGAATGGTGCACCTTTCATCATGGCTTGTTGACTCCTCTCTAAATGTAGCGTTTATGGTTGTGGTCAAAAAGCTACATTTTGGTATCATCACTCCAAATGTCTTTGTGCCAGATGGGTTGAGGCTTGTTTCTGTGCGTTTTGGCATATTGCAAGCGGGATAATTTGTGGTATTTGCATAGTAATGGCTTTCTTCTGGTGACTCGCACAATGAGGAGGCAGGTGAAGAAAGATGGGCTTGAAACAGCCACGCCTCATGTTTTCAGGAAGTCCTGTATTTCATCTGAAGTTGTTTGTGGGGTTTTCTTTGCATTCCAAACAATGTTCCTGCCAGTTGTGGTTGAAATACTAGTTGGTCTACCTCACCGTGGTTTGGTTTCAAAAGAACCCCTAATTTTCCACTTCTTGATTAGAGTTTGAACACTTCTGATTGACATTCCCATTTTCTTGGATAACTTTTTACACCCCTTTCCTGTTTTATACAGTTCAACTACCTTTTCCTGCAGATCCTTTGACAATTCTTTTGCTTTTCCCATGACTCAGAATCCAGAAACGTCAGTGCAGCACTGGATGAAAGATGCAAGGGTCTGTCAGGTGTCCAGAAACTCACTGACCTTTTATATACACACACTCAGGCTGGGTTCACACTTGTTCCGACAACGCTCCTACATTGGGAGCTCATGTAGCATGACGTGTGAAAATCAATGTTTCCCTATGAGAGCTGTCTTAACTGGTCCTACACAAGTCGGTCCGACTTTGAAACTACTCCCTGTACTACTTTGGTCCTACATTGATCCTACTTCAGCCCATTGAATATCATTGAAGTAGGACCAAAGTAGGAGCCTTGTCCTAACCATCCGACTTTTGCCACCTGACATGTGATTACAGCACCAGTAAAAGGAATTTATCTCACTCTGGGATTGTTTTGATTGGTAAAAGAACAAGTCAGTCTATCCCATGTAGGACCAAAGTAGTATCCTGTTCATGAAAGTAGGATGGATGTAGGACCAATGTAGGATCAATGTAGGACAAATGTCGCATAGCAAAGTAGGATGAAAGTCATGTAGTGTAGTGTGAACCCAGCCTAATTGCAAGCAAACAGATCACAGGTGAGGATGGCTACCTTTAATAGCCATTCAAACCCCTTTGTGTCAACTTGTGTGCATGTTATCAGGCCAAAATCACCAGGGTATGTAAACTTTTGATCAGGGTCATTTGGCTAATTTCTGTTGTCATTATGATTTAAAACAAGTAAACACAGTTGTTTGATAATAAATAGCTAAAAAATAATAATTGAGCGCACTCCCAATGTTTACCTATACGTAATAAATACTGGTGAAGGGGGAAAGGGAAATGAGTGAAGAAAGATTCAACGGTAGCAAAAAAGAGTTCATGGGTGTGCATTAGTCCATATTCATGTCCATGACCCTATAAAGGTGAGAGCTTTGCTCAGTGGAAGCCAGCTAACAGAAGAAGTGATCTGTAAACAACACAAGAAAGAAAGAGCGGCGCCTTCTAAGCGTAGCTATGAGTGTCTATTTGGTAAAGCAATACATTTTATAAAGGGCGTACTCACAAGCAGAGCATTAGTTTAGGCATATCAACATATAGGTAGTCATCCGTGGGGATCCCGGTAGGATCCGGTAGGTGCAGGCATCATCCGTGCAGGAGACAGCTGTCTCCTGCACGGATGATGCCTGCACCTACTGGGATCCCCGCGGATGACTACCTATATGTTGATATGCCTAAACTAATGCTCTGCTTGTGAGTACGCCCTTTATAAAATGTATTGATTTACCAAATAAACGCTCATAGCTACGCGTAGAAGGCGCCGCTCTTTCTTTTTTGATAATAAATAGCTTCAGCCAAACACTAACCACGAGTGAAAGAAATGTTTTTGTGTTATTCATATTCTCTGAAAAATGGCCATGAAATCATAAATTCTGCCAGGGTATGTAAACTTATGAGCACAACTGTATATGATGCTACAAACATGTTTCGGGTTGTATCAGTGCAGGACTAACTATGCTTTTGGTTGCATCAATACAGTACTGATTAGGTTTCTAGTTGTATCTGTACAGTATTATGCTTCTAGGTGTATCAGTACAGTACTAATTATGTTTGTATTAGTACAGTATTAGGCGTCTAGGTGTATCAGTACAGTACAGATTATAGATGGCAAAAACATAGAAAAGACATTGGACTTTTTAGTTGCCAGGACCCTCAGGAATGGGCATAATATACTAGTTTATTCTAAAATCGTATATCATTTAAAGCTTATATGTTAAAAGTAGTCAAAGACTACTAAGTAAAAGACTCAAATGTGTGTCAAAGCCACATAAAAGTGATCATATTAGAATGCAAAGCACCTTTCATATCCCATCCTCAATGTTGGTGTAAATATACCGGTAATTACATTATATAACAACATGTTTTACATAACGGAGAATACAGATCCGATATCGCTGGTAGAATGGGGTGAAAAAAGGAGTTGCTTCTCAACACATTTTGTAGATTGCGCTTCTTCAGGAGAATTTGCGGTGCTAATGATAAAAACACATAAACACTGATAAACAATGATATCCAAGAACAGGTAAACAACTAGGGCATATGGTGACTATCAACATAGATACTACTTACAATGATCGCAGAGGAGGAATGGAGACCCAAGGGTGTATCAAGCGGACAGGCATGAGGGGGTTTAGACCAGAAGGCTATCACAAACTTGGCACCCTATAATCAAACACATTAGGTAGTTAATAGCCCAAAAATACCTCATGCTGTGCAATAGATTAGGTATACAGTACAGTGGAACCTTGGATTATGAGCATAATCCGTTCCAGGAGAATGCTTGTAATCCAAAGCACTCGCATATCAAAGCGAGTTTCCCCATAGAAGTCAATAGAAACAGAGATAATTCACTGACTTCTATGGCATACAATACCACATGTGGCCAGAGGTGGGGGGCGCCGGAGAGACTCGGAAATATTTGGAGACCGTTCGTTGCACTCGGAAAGCCTCGGGAACTGAGTATTTCCAAAAGGCTCCAAGTGTCACTGGCGCCTCCGCACCTCTAGCCAAATGTGGTATTGCACACCACAGAGGCTTGAATCCTGCTCTTTTTGTGTGACAACACTTGCAAAACAAGTCAGGATTTAAAAAAAAAAAAATTGCTCGTATTGCAAAATACTAGTTAACCGCGTTACTCGCAATCCGAGGTTCCACTGTATATACTCCCCTATATCCCATATATAGGTATCATCACAGGAGGAAAGCATACCACTGAGAGGAAAGTCCCATGCATAAGTGTGTTCAAACATCAAGCCATACGTCTCCATAAAGAAAAAAAGAGCAAAAAAGGGTTATATTAGGCCTGGGATCACACTGATGTGGTGCAGGACACCGCATGCAATTTACACAGGAATTGCAACACTTTCCTTTGCGAATTACATGCAATTTCTCTGGGGTGGGATTTGAGACATGGATTTGTATGCCTCAAATCGCACCACTTTCACGCCAAACTCGTGCAGGATCCTTTTTTTGTCCGCACTCATGCGATCCAATTCTGCAAATCGCACTGCATTTTGCAAACCGGTTTTTGGATGTTAACAGGTATGTGATTGTGATGTCCTGCGAATTCGCGGCGGATTCCACACTTCATCTATTGTGAACCAAGGCTTAAAATTATACTAAACCTTCACATTTTTTGTTATAAAACTAGCATACCTATACTTACCTTCTTCTGGGTTCCCCTGTCAGAGCTCCAGGCCCCTCCTCTTCGTCAGGTGCATGGAGGCACAAGTGGGGGCTCGCTCCCAAGTCCTGCAGCTGCATCCATTGCCACAGCATAGGCGTTTTTTCCTTAAGGGATAAGTTCATCTTTTTTATTTATTTTTATTTCAGCTCCCCTACCAGTGTAGCATTAATGTACTTCTTTTGCAAAAATAAAACGGCTTTCCATTTATTCTACACATGCATACCTCACCAACTTTATGGATGTTTCAAAACACTGCTCGATTACTTCTGCCTTACTCCCTGAATAGACTTTAGGTCATGACACAGGTAGGAGTTGACCGTCTCATTAGCACACACCCTGCATCATCTAGCCTCAGCTGGCCAACTCCTTCCTGTGTCATGGCCTAAAGTCTGTCCAGGAAGCAAGGCAGAAGTAATCGAGCAGTGTTTTGAAACGTCCATAAAGACAGTGAGGTAAGTGTGCGTAAAATAACTGGAAAGCTGTTTTATTTTTGCAAAAGAAGTACTTTAATGCTATAGGGGAGCTAGAATTTTTAGAAAAAAAGAAAAGGTTAACAAAGGTGAACATTATGGAAAAAGAACAAAATGCATCTGTAGAGAGATAATGCTGCTCACCCCGAAAATTAGTATCAAGAGTATTTCCCAATATCAAGGGGGGAATACCCTTGATATACAAAGGTGAACATAGAATGCATTAAGGTGAAAAACCTTAAGGCTTTATAACCACTTTAAGAAGGGACCTAACAAATCTCAAGGTGCAAAGGAGCAAAGTATAGTTGCCTCCTTCCCAAACATGCTTCTGGTTGTAGCAATACTGTACTGGTTATTCTTCTGGTTGTATTGGAATGGCACTGATTATCCTTCTGGTTGTATTGGTATGGTAATGATTATGATTCTGTCTCTGTCATAGTACTGTGCTGTGTTGTGCGTATGTTGAGGGTTGGGGTTAGTCTTCCAAGCAGTTGAAGATATTTATTATTAGATATATTACATTGAAAGCGTCTCTGCAGCAATGATCCGTATAGCGCTATGTAGTATGTAAAACTACACATAATATGTGACTATTGTATGCATGTAGAAAAAAGCAAATATGTCAGAATTTTTCGATTGCTATGTTATTGTATCTGCTTCAATCACTCAGAATACTTGTTCCCTTCTAGGTTACCATGTCCACTAAACTCGGCTGTTGTTCTCGCGTCATATGCTGTACAATGTAAGTAATTTTACTTTTGTTTTGTTTTTAACCTTCTTGTTTTCTGAAACAAACATGTTTACTGGCGTGCAGATTACTAAAATATAAATGTAAATTCTTCATAAATTAACTGAGAAACAAACTAATGGGTTTTATTAATCACATAGGACAGAAATATAGGAACAACAAATAAATAAAAAAATACCCAATAGATCCAATCCTTCCTCAATGTACCAACATGATGTCACATTTGTCATTGTCTCCCCAACAAGCATGTAGACAGAAAAGAAAAACTGACAGATTTTATAGCTTCATCCATGCTCTGTCCAAAACTGAATAAAGAGTTTTGGATGCAGGTACTGTATGTCCTAAATGACCAATCCTGACACTTCCCATGTTGAGGACAGGGCCTCTTCCCGACAACCCTGGCCGTTGGTTGTCGGGGTCTGCGGGAGGGGAGCTTATCGGAATCCAGGAGCCTCCTTTAAGAAGGGGGTCCCCAGATGCCGGCCCCCCCGCCCTAGGTGAATGAATATGGGGTACCCCTACCCATTCACCTGGCAGGAAAAAAAATGTAAAGAAAAACACCACACAGTTATTAAAGTCATTTATTAGTCAGCTCCGATGCCCCCTCTCTTCTTCAGCTCTTTTACGAGGGGGGGCCTGCTTCTTCGATGTCTTCACTGCCGCCTGATTCTCTTCTGCCAGGGGGGGGGGCGCTTTCTTCTTTAGTTTTTTTACAGCGACCCCTCTCTCGGGCTTCTTCTCCGACGTCTTCGGCGGGGTGTGCCCGGGCTTCTGTCGCCTTCTTCTTCACTTCTCTTCTTCTTCGATGTTGACACGTCGCTTCCTCCCGCTGTAATGCCGGGTGCGCGGCTCGCAACGATATATATATATATATATATATATATATATATATATATATATACATACCTCTTATGATGTCACAGTCCCAGAATCCTCCGCTACTACCCAACCAACGGCCAGGGTTGTCGGGAAGAGGCCCTGTCCTCATCAACATGGGGACAGGTGCTTTGGGGTGGGGGGGCCACAGGGCGCCCCATTGCCCCAAAGCACCTACCCCCCATGTTGAGGGCATGCGGCCTGGCACAGTTAAGGGGGGGGGGCGCTCACTTGTGGTATAAACAAAAGGGGTGGTGGCGCTGTCCCAAACCCTGATTTGTCAAGGATGAATGTGTCAGTGTGTCAACTTCTGAAACCAGTACTTAGGGGTTCCTAGGTGCAAGTGTAATAAAAATACAGTGACACCATATACATCAAATATATACTAAACATATAGTGATAAAGTGCAAAAGTGCATAAACATGTGAATAATAATAAAGTCCATAAGTTCAAAACATAACGATGAAAAATGTGCAGTAATCCTAGATACGTAATTTCATCAGATGTGCAGATGGGTGGTATTGCTGTGGTCCGGTTCTCCCCCACCAAGTTCCCCACTCAACAGAGCCAATAACCCCTACAGGGGTACTGAGTGTGTAATCACAGAGGGATCCAGATGTCCTCCAATGGTGCTGTCAGCCCAAGATAGATGTATCCACTGGATAGTGATTATAAGGTCCTCACTCCTGAGGCCCCATGTGAGGTTTTCTGTCACCTGAACTTCCACAGACATGTAGTCCTTTCCTGTCTGGATGTTGTGCTGGTCTGGTAGTGTTAGCCACTTGTCCCCACCCCTTTCCTGACCGGCCAGGCTGCTGCTCGGATACGGGTCTGGTATGGATTTTGGGGGGAACCCCATGCCGTTTTTTTGGCGTACGGGGGTTCTACTTAAAATCTATAGCAGATCCAAGGGCCTGGTATGCTCCTGTAGGGGGAACCCATGCCGTTTTTGTATTTCAAATTTGGCGTGGAGTTCCCCCTAAAGATTCATACCAAACGCAGCTGACACTGCGATTACCTGTGGTTATGTGCCGATAGCTGCAGGATTTTGCAGCTAGACGCATCCAGTTCTATTTTTTCTATCCGCACAAAACCGCGGGGAAAAAAAACGCAGGTAACCGTAGTGTGTGAATGATGTCATAGGAGAGCATTGTGTGCTCCTAGCTGCGGTAAAATCTGCAGCTAAAAGCACCATTCTATCCGTCCGTGTGAAAGGCCCCTAAACGTCCTAATGTGCATTGACACACTAACTGGCCACTTTATTAGGTACACCTGTTCAACTACTTGGTAAAACAAATTAATAATCACATGGCAGCAACTTAATGCATTTAGGCATCTGGACATGGTGAAGATGACTTGCTGAAGTTCAAACCAAGCATCAGAATGGGGAAGAAAGGGATTTAAGTGACTTTAAACATGGCATGGTTGTTGGTGACATCGGGCTGGTCTGAGTATTTCAAAAACGGATCTACTGGGATTTGCATGCACAACCATCTCTAGGGTTTACAGAGAATTGTCCGAAAAAGAGAAAATATCCAGTGAGCGGCAGTTGTGTGGACAAAAATGCCTTGTTGAGGTCAGAGGAGAAAGGGCACATGGTTTGAGATGATAGAAAAGCAACAGTAATTTAAATAACCACTTGTTAGAACCATGGTGTGCAGAATACCATCTCTGAATGTACAACACATCAGGCCTTGAAGCAGATGGGCTACAGACCACACTGAGTGTCACTCCTGTCAGCTAAGAACAGGAAACTGAGGCTACAATTCGCACAGGCTCACTTAAATTGGGCAATAGAAGATTGGAAAAACAATGTCCCAGATTCAGAGAGCGATTACGCCTGTCTAACTGGTGTTAGACAGGAGTAATTTCAAATTTTGTGCGCCGTATCACTAGTCTGAATCCTCAAACCATGATACGGCGGCGTTGGGCTTCGATCTGACAGGCTTACGTCTTCGTACGCCTTCGGATCTACGCTGCGATCTTTTTGCGGCCGCTGGGTGGAGTTTGCGTCGTTTTCAGCGTCGGGGTATGCAAATGAGCTTTTTACGGCGATCCACGAAGTTACGAGCGTCGTTCGCAATCGCGTACGTCATTTTTTCGCTACGTAAAGTTAAACCAGCTATTAGCTGGTCTAACGTTACGCGGCCCATGTTAAGTATGGCCGTCATTCCCGCGTCGACTTTCAAATGTTTTTTTATTTTTTGCGTAAGTCGTCCGGGAATAGGAATGTCCGTAAACGACGCTACTCAAAAAAAAAATGACGTAACGACGTGATTTCGCGCAATGCACGGCGGGAAATTTCTGAACGGAGCATGCGCAGTTCGATCGCCGCGGGGACGCGCTTAATTTAAATGCCTCACGCCCCCTATTCGCGTAGTTTGATTCCGCCGGGAGAAATACACTACGCCGCCGTACCTTACGGGCCAAAATCTCTCTGAATTCCACCTAGAGCCAGGTAAAGTACGGCGGCGTAGAGTATCTCTGATACTCTGCGGGAATCTAATTCTTTCTGAATCTGGCCCATTGTCTGTTCTGAGGAGTCTTGATTTCAGCTGCAACTTTCAAATGGTAGGGACAAAATTTGGTGTAAACAACATGAAAGCATGGATCCATCCTGCCTTGTAGCAACGGTTCAGGCTGGTGGTGGTGTAATGGTGTGCGGGATATTTTCTTGGCATACTTTGGACCCCTTAGTACCAATTTAGCATAGTTTAAACCAGTGTTTTTCAACTCCAGTCCTCAAGGCACACCAACAGGTCAAGTTTTCACGATCATTGAAATGGCTGTGGTGATTACTAAGGCAGTGAAACTGATCAAATCACCTGTGCGAAATAATGGAAAGCCTGAAAACATGACCTGTTGGTGTGCCTTGAGGACTGGAGTTGAAAAACACTGGTTTAAACTCCACAGCGTACCTGAGTATTGTCCATCCCTTTATGACTACAGTGTACCCATCTTCTGATGGCTCATTCCAGCAGATAAAGCACAATGTCACAAAGCTCAAAGTGTCTCAAAGTGGTTGAACGGGACATTTGCATCATGGTTGTGCAGCTGACAAATCTGCAGCAACTGTGTGATGCTATAATGTCAATATGGACCCAAATCTCTGAAGAATGTTTCAAACACTTTGTTGAATCTATGCCATGAAGCATTACAGGTAAAATAAAAATAAAAAATCCCTAAATGGCTTCCTTTACCTTAGTGCAGTCCTCCTTCACTTACCTCATCCTTCGATTTTGCTTTTAAATGTCCTTATTTCTTCTGAGAAATCCTCACTTCCTGTTCTTCTGTCCTGTCTTGGTGTAGAGAAAGCCTCTTGAGGG
Organism: Rana kukunoris; assembly: GCA_029574335.1. Classification (NCBI taxonomy): domain Eukaryota; kingdom Metazoa; phylum Chordata; class Amphibia; order Anura; family Ranidae; genus Rana; species Rana kukunoris. Next base: position 223,389,713 of record CM056053.1, on the reverse strand, counting down.
GGGAGGGGGTGAGCAAGGAGGGTCAGGACGCTCTCTACTTTGCAGATAGAGAAAAGAGCTGTGAGTTAGTGGGCATTCTGACCCTCCTGCTCGCCCCCTCCCCCCTCAAGAGGCTTTCTCCACACCAGGAAGAAAGCCTCGCATTACTGTGTGTAGTTACAGACAGAAGTACAGGAAGTGAGGATTTCTCAGGAGAAATAAGGACATTTAAAAGCAAAATGTAAGGATGAGGTAAGTGAAGGAGGACTGCACTAAGGTAAAGGAAGCTATTTAGGGGAATTATTTTTACCTTTACAACCCCTTTAAGGCAGTTCTGAAGGCAAAAGGGGATCCAACCCAGGTACTGAGCTTCTTCTACAGGAAAAAATGCAAAACTCCAGTAAAAGCAGCAATTTTTTAGCTGGTGTGCATGGGCCCCACTTTTCAGCATGTTATACAGCATAGGTGCAACATTCTTTAACCACCAGGAGTTCCTTCATATGGTGAAGTGACATGTCACTTTTGCCTGATGAAGGAAGCCCTGATAGTTGCACCTATGATGTATAACATACTGAACAATAAAGACTATTTTTTTTTTTTTTTTAGAAAAGATTTTATCTTGTTCTGGCAACAGACCAGGCAGAGAGCATGAGTATCTTGCATTTGTTCCATAATAAGGGTGAGGCAATCTACCAGGCCTTTTAAAAATATGCAGTATACACAATGCATTCCAGTGTTGCCTGTAATACTACACAAATTGGACCAGTGCTTATATAAGTCAGTGTGTATGTGTAAATATACCGATACATGTAAATATGAAAATGTTTGCTTGCAGAGTAATGCTTGTCCATGTAAGTAACCGTGAACTTTACATTTTATACATGAGAAGTGACTTTATAGTTTCCGTTTCTGTGTCCCCCCCCCCCCCCCTTTTCCCTTTTCATCTTATGTGTGAACCTCGTAGTGTTTAGAGGAAAGTTTTCCAGGTGACTGTTCTGTATACATGTTATTCTCAGGCTGTTCCTGTATACAAGCAATTACTTATTCTTTCCACACACACACACAAAAAAAAAAGAGGCAAAAAAAACCCTTGCCCATGATTCAGATAATATAAACATGCTTTTTTGGATGTAGATAAGCAGTAATGCCCGTACACACGGTCAGTTTTTCAGTCGGAGTAAACTCTGATGGATTTTTCCAACGGAATTCCACTCAAGCTGTCTTGCATACACACGGACACACCAAATTCCGACCATCCAAAGCGCAGTGACATACAACACTACGACAAGCCTAGAAGAATTAAGTTCAATGCTTCCGCGTATGTGTCGACTTGTGTCCAAGTATGCCTGTTTTTTTCCATACAAACGAACAGAATTTCCGATATAATTTTTTTCCGGAAATTCCAACGGAATTAGAAAGAGAACATAATAAAATTTTGTTCGTCTGTATGGAAAAAAAGTCTGATGGGGCATACACACGGTCGGAATATCCGCCGAAAAAATTCCGTCTGTTTTTTTCATCGGAAATTCCGATCGTGTGTACGAGGCATAACAATATTTCCTGAAAAGAAGAATAAAATAAATGACTTGTATATTTTTGGAGGTTGTGGACTCCTCAAAACAACCACCACCTTTCACCCTAAAATGTTTGAATGTTGTGTCTCCCCCTCGTATAACCCCTTTTCATGGTCCTAGTAAATAGATATGAGTAACGTCTTTGCTTGGCTTATGCATCAAATTAATATTTACTTATGTGTGTGGCGTTCCGCTAAAAATGAAATATAGTAACCTCCTTTTAAAATGCAAGTCATATTTAAAAATTAAAAGAACCTTGGTCAATACATCCACCTTTTGTATTGCAGCTTGTATAGTTCTAATCTCTTGGCCCACTTTCATCAGATTTACCAAGATGGTCATCCTTCTGATAATTATATGACATTAATTATGTCTTGGACAGTAATGTTTATAGAATGTATTTCTTAGGGAAGGCCAAGATGTTATTGTCTTTTCTGTTCCTAGAAGAGGTAAACGTGTTCAAAAAGATTCTTCAACTCACTATTTTTTTTTAACGTGTTAGAACTGTCAACATTTTTATACTTATTTGTGTTATTTTCTTATTTGCCTGGAATCTAAATATGTTTCACTTTTTATGCCTGTATCTATCTTCAGTTGTTGAATTAACTACATAGAGCTGTTTTTCTTTGAAATCTATAAATCAAGTTATCATACTCCTACCTCCTTTCTTTTGAGGGCAAAATGACAGTGCCTTGTGGGGGTATTCTGGTGTTTGTGCAAAAAGTACTAGAAAGAGGTATTAACCTACATGATCGGCCCCAAACATAAAGGGACTATGAGAAGTTGGTTAATCTGATGGGAAACGGTAGAGGCAGGGAGCCTAAGTATCTGGGATTTCAAATTCCTCCAAATAGCTAAAAAAAGAGTATCTGTTTCATATACTGACACACGCTAAGCAATTTAAAGGGGTGTTCCAGCCAATTTTAATGTTTATTAAAAGTCAGCAGCTACAAAAAGTGTAGCTGCTGGCTTTTAATAAACATACACTCACCTGCTCCACGTTCCAGCGACACACCGGCCAGGGCTCCGCTCCTCTCCCCCCCTCCCCGGCCGGCGTCTTCATCCTAAGTGTGGGCAACCATCCGCGACAACATTCGGCTTCACGGCCGGGCACCCACTGCGCATGTGCGAGCGGTGCTGCGCTTTTAGATTGGACAGGCGATTGCCGGGACCTGTCACTTGACCCAGGCGATCGCCTACAGGGAGGGGCTTCCAAAAGGCGAACTGACTATTCGCCTTAGCAGCCTCTCGGCGGAAGGAGGAAGTGGGACAGAAAGTCCCACTCCTCCTGAAGCCCCCACTCCCCCCCCCCCCCCCAAAAAAAATTACATGCAAAATGTGGCATGTAAGAGGGCAAGGAGTGGATTAAGCGGAAGTTCCACTTTTGGGTGAAACTCCGCTTTAAGCAGGTTGATGGTAAATGCACAAGCATCCTGAGACCCCTTTTAGTTTTATGCATAATATGCTACTTTGATATAGTAATTAACCAAATGTCTGTTAAACATCATGGGCAATGAATAAATAAAATGTGCGTGTGAGAGTTCCTGGAGTGTTTACCTAGTGTGCTTGTGTAAAGCTAACTATTCTTTGCTAACATGTAAATGTCCATTAGAATGTAAATGTGTGGTAAGTTTTCGATTTGCACAATTGATGTTATATAGACACCAAGCCCTAGTAGGATTGGGTCTACCTAATCTGTGGCAATATTATTTTCCTGCAAAACTGGCACAACTCGCACAATGGCATGCCACCAATATGCACATAGAGTACCTTGGCTCAAATTTGAAACACTCTCATTGTATCCCTTTCATTTGCCAGAGTTACTCTGGTCCAAATCCGTCCTATAGATTTAGCCTCTCCTAATGCAATTGTATGCCAATTGTTGCATTTATGGTCTTTCTATAACACAAAATTTAGACATTTTCTGCCTTTCCAGAACCCTTTCTGGGAGATGTTCATTTTTTTGGCAGTCACACCTTTTGCGCTATATTGCTCATAACCTGGTTTCTCTAAATTCACTGATTGATTCTCACTTTTGAGCCTTCCTCAAATTCATTATATGACTCTGAAATTCTGAGGGCTTCAAATATTGGCAAATACAACACTTTTATGCCGCATACACACGGTCGTTTTTTGCGATGAAAAAAAAACGACGTTTTCTGTGAAGTAAAAAACGACGCTTTTGAAACGTCACTTTTCAAAGACAATTTTGCATACACACCATAGTTTTTTCACAAAAAGCGAAGTTACGTTCACCACTCTTTTCCATTGAAGCTCGCTTCATAACTAGCTTCTGGGCATGCGCGGGTTGAAAATAGTCATTTTGAACGACGTTTTTGCTACACACGGTGACTTTTTGTGAAACAAAAAACGACGTTTTGAAAAACGACACAAAAAATTCAAGCATGTTGGAATTTTTTTTGGTCGTTTTTTTTAAGGCAAAAAACAACGTTTTGCCCACACACGATCAATTTAAATGACGTTTTAAAAAACGTCGTTTTTTTTTTCATCGCAAAAAACGACCGTGTGTACGCGGCATTATAGTACCCGTTATGCACTGACCACAACATACCCACCTATTTTTTTTGAGCACATATGCTTTTCCTCCCCTATGGTTTTAACACTATATTGCTTCCTTGACAGACTTCACCTTCCAGATACGTTTAATGGGAAGCCACTGTAGATCTGCATTGGAATTATCTACCCAGAATTGGTTAGATAGGCTTACGAACTTCCATAAATGTACGCATTCAATCTCAGTTTGAAAAACCGCTTTTATGCTCCATACCAGGTGGTGCTTCTATCCCTGATTTGCCTACACCCTGTGAAAAGGTTATTGTGTTCTTGTTCAGCGCCATTCAATGGGTTATTGCTCTTAACGGTGGTTCTGACTCAGTAACATGGTCTTTTATGATGGTACATACTGATTTTTAATGGAAGTGGGACAAATGAAGACGACTGGCGAAGCACAAAAAAGAACCATGAATATAAACATACACAATAAAAGCCCTATGGATAATCACAATTATATCTGTGGGCACATGAAATGGAATCAAATAAATAAACCAGCTTGAGAATAAGTCCAATAAATCAATTAAAAGCTAATGGTGGCAGCTGTCCTCAGAGAAAAGCCAGCTCTGTGAAATCAAATGAAAGGACAAAACGGGAAGCGCCACCTGAGTGTAGTTTTAAAAGAACATTTAATCAAAAGATTAAGCACATGCACAGGAAAAAAATAAAAAAACAAGCTCATGTGGTGTATGGAGAAGCCCCTCCAATCCATCTCATGAACTTTGCGCTACACACGGGGACCACAAACGTTTCTGGTGCTGTGTAGTAACTGGATAGCGTCCAGTTACTACAGAGCACCAGAGAAGCTGGGAGAACCACAGTGAACCGCAGGGCGGATGTAACGCCACGGTAGACAGTGAGACGGACAGTATACACACAGAAGGATGGGCACACTTGGTTAGACAGGCTACACACTCGGAGCATTGGCTCCTTCTAAAGACCTGGGGCTGTTTTTCACTAACAACCATTTATACTGGAATGCTGGCTGTGGGACTAACACAGCCAGCAAGTTCAATGAAAAACAAAAAAAAGAAAAAAAATATACATTTGTAACGGCACTGATTAAATGGGGAGAACTAAATAGCAAATGGTGGGAGAGGGGATATCAACATACTAATGAATGGTGGGAGAGCTTTATTAGCGTAATATAGCTTCTCTGGGTTATTAGTATGTTTATATCCCCTTGCCCACCATTTGCTATTAGTTTTCCCCATTTAATCAGTGCTGTTACAATTTTTTTTTTTTTTAATGGACTTGCTGGCTTTGTTGGTCCCACAGGCAGCATTCCAGTATAAATGGTTGTTAGTGCAGTACAGCCCCAGGCGTTTAGAAGGAGCCGACGCTCCGAGCACGTAGCCTGTCTATCCAAGTGTGCCCATCCTTCTGCGTGTATCCTGGCCATCTCCTCATCTCCGATGATTAAGTTGTACTTTTAATACTACACTTATGTTTTGTCCTTTCACAGATATGTCATCTGCCTGCTCTGCTCCAATCATGAGGGAATCTGTGAATTGAACCCCTGCTGATCACAACAGATTCCTTTAGGAAATCTGCCCTGTGTGAAAAGGGCCTATGTATTGCCATTTTTTACTGCTTTGGTATATTACCTTTACCTTTTTACAAATTTTCTGTCATGTACAGGACATGCAAGTCCTGCTTACTGATTTGTTTTACTTATTCCTTTACTTTTACTAAGGCCCCATGTACACAGAACGCTGTTAAACATATGTTTAGAGGCAGTTGAACGCTTTTTCCAACTGCCCCTGAACTCATTCAATGTTATCCTATGTGACCATGTACACAGTCTCGTTTATTGTCGTTTTTAGGCAGTTGCATTTAACAGTGTTTCTTTGAAAGCAAAAAAATGGGTTCAGACGCAGAAGATTTGCACATTTCAGACACCAAACGCGGTAACCCGCGTTTAGCAGCGTTTCGTTTATAGGCGTTTTTCGTTTTTGCCCATTTAAAAAAAAAAAAAAAAATGTTTTATTGAAACGCTTCCAAGAGCAAACACGACATGTAAATGCGGCAAAACAGACATTTTAAACGTGGGTTATTATCTGTCAAGTTTATCATTTAGGAGCAGTTGTAAAAGCGTCCCGTGTACATGGAGCCCTAATGATCACATGTCCTGCCAGTTTGTTATTCTATTGACTGATTTTGCTTTCTCTCTATTTTTGTCTGTAACCTCCCTGGCGGTATTCCTGAGTCTGGCTCAGGGTGGTATTTCAGCACCAATAGCAGTAACCCCGAGCCAGACTCGGGATCGCATCGCAGGATACAGGCAGGGAGTTACTTACCTTGTCCCATGAATCCTGCGATGCCTCCCCGCTTTGTGAGCGAGCTGTCTCCTCGTTCGATTCACACAGTGTCGAGTGCCGCCGAGCTCCGTTTCCTGCGACATTACGACGCACGGGGGCGGAGATCGGCGCCAAATTAAAAAAAGTTAACACAATACACATACAGTATACTGTAATTTTATAGATTACAATACTGTATGAAATACTGACACATCCCCTTTGTCCCTAGTGGTCTGTCCAGTGTCCTGCATGCATTTTTTATAATAAAAACTGTTCTTTTTGCCTGGAAACTGTAGATTGTCCATAGCAACCAAAAAGTGTCCCTTTATGTCAAAAGTGGTTTTAGACCAGCTAGAAAACAGCGATAATAAATTACAATTACTTACAGAATTGAGCGATAGGGATTTGTTGGGAAATTCATCATCAAACAATAAATATAATGACAGCGACAAATCTGCAACTGAGCAAATTTCAGTGTTTTTGATTTGATTACATTACTGATTAATTTTTATTATTTGTTATAATTATTTATAGTTATTTATTAGATTATAATTTATGATTTTCAAACGTTATCATACCCGGGGTGTCTACTAGACTCTTGTTTAGACAAAATTAAGTGAGTTATTCCTAAGAATTAGAGGCCTACAATATAAACAGGAAGTCCCACTCCTACTAAAGCCCCCACTCCCCCCCCCCCCCAAAAAAAATTACATGCCAGGGGGCAAGGAATGGTTTAAGGTTTAAGCGGAAGTTCCACCTTTACTCAATAAAATTGTTTGTAAACAAAAAAAAAATGTGAATGTGTGTATGTGTATATAATGTTATTATATTTAAAATGTAGAAATATGGCTTGCACACAGGTACTTTAATAATCAGCATGCTATTCAATTATCGTATGATATATTCATATTTTGTTAAAATAATGTGTCATTTTTAATTCCTACAAATGTCTGACTTATTTCAGTAGGCTCATTTTATTTTTGGCTTGTAAACACAGGGTTACCTTTTGGTATGCTTTAGTAAATCTATACAACGAATTATAACGTATATGTAGCAGTTTAATGTATTCTAATGTTTAGAATACCTTATCTCTATATTTGCTTTTAAACATATTTCTGAGATAGACTAGTGCACTTAAGTATTGTTTCAGTTTAGGATGAACTGTGTGGCTGTAGTCCAAGCGAATTTGCCAAGGAGCTAATGCTGTTTTCTTAGCTTGAACAGGGATTAAGCTGCTTTGAAAGCTGTTCATGAGTAAAGCTGGAACATCACTAAAAGATTTGGGTGTGGGAGTTCTTGTAGCTCTGGAGTAGAATGTGTATTGGAAGATTACAGAACATTTCAATGTTATTTTTGTAATCTGTCTTGTTTAAACACATTGTTTACTAGTTTTAATACAGAACTGAAATGTAGAGGTATATGGGGTAGAGTAAGCTCATGAGACAGATTGTTAGAAAGTTCTGCACACTATGCAATTTTTCTTGGTAAGCCATTTTATTTTATTATTTCAGTTTAGTTTTTTTTTTCCCCTAAGAATAATATTGGGAACAGAGAGTACTGCCAATGTTCAAGGTATTTAAAATGAAACATATTTATATAGTCCACATAATCTCATCTAAACAACAATGTAACTACTATGATTTATAGTTTTTAATAAACGTTTTCTTTTTTTTTTTTTTTTTTTTCCAGCTGAATTTGGAGACTATATTTCTTCAGTGCATCTTCCAGGATACCTATCAAATAAAAGCTTTATTCCAGGTCAAGACAATGACTTTATAAGCAAAGTAGAATCCCTCCACAATCAGCACAGGTAATAACCATTTTAGAGCCTGTTGGGGAAATTCTGCCCACCTTCTAGACCAGGGGTAGGCAACCTTTCAGAAGTTGAGATCCACCTGGACAACATGGAGGAAATCATTGCCCTTTAAAAAATAAATAAAAGTAAAGCCCCCAATTAAAAGACAGCATGAAGAACACATATTGTGTCAAATCACCCCCCCCCCCAGTAATGACCCATGCCCCCCCTTTAACATAATCCCCCAGTAATGCACTCTGCTCCCCCACTGCAGTGTTCTCTGCCCCACGCCCATACCAGACACACACCCTAGTGTCCTCTGCCCCTCCCACACACGGTAGTGTTCTCTGCCCCCCACAATAGTGTCCTGTGCCCCCCCAAAATTAGCAGAAGTACCACCATCATTCTATATCAATACAGACATATAAAGAAAACACCTGAAACACTACAGATACTCCTCACTTAACAGCTTACCTGTTTACCGATCGCCTGGACTTGCGACCAGCTCTCCGCTGGTTCATGTGTGAGAATGTGAAAAGGGCAGCACGGCATCTTGGCTTAATGCATTGCATCTCTTCTCGCATTCTCAGTTCTCGCAGTATTTTTGCTATGTATTTACAGTATTGTACTAGCAATACAGTGGTCCAGTATTTGTCTATAAATTTGTATTGTGTACGTTACTACTTTCTACTACTTACTACTGTATGTAAAGTAATCTGTATACAGTACAGTGCTAAACTACATAGTATACAATACTGCATGAGTGTCAATCTCAGTTTAATCTTGGGCCACATCAGCTTTATGATTGCCCTCAAAAGGACCCATTGTATCTTTAAGATTAAATTTCCAGCGCATCCCCTTCCCATATATTAGATGTCAATAGCCACCCCACCATCAGAAGTTTAGTCCCCCATTCTCCCTTACATCACAGTGCACCCCCTTTCCTTATGCTGCTGCTGGGAAGAAGCTGTATGCATTGCTTGAAAGCAGAACTTAAGGGTCTGGAGGAGGACCAGAGGAGGGCTGGAGCTCTCCTACAGCTGTGGGAGAGGTGCGAGGGCCACATGAAATGGGCGGGAGGGCCGGATACTGTACTGTATTGTACTTTATTTTGCACCCCATAGTAAAAGATGTCAGCAAAAAGGAAGAGCATGACTTCACCTGGGGAAAGCACCAAGAAACAAAGGAAGGCTATTGATCTTGAGTTAATGGTCATAAATAACTATGAAGCTCATAGTTAAAAAGCTAAAACAATAGCACACGATTTGGAGCTGGTGCATACAACTATTTCAACAATCCTGAAAGATAAACATAGAGTGACAGATGCCGTTAAAGCATCAACAGGCTTTAAAGCCATAATTACTAGGCATCAGAAAGGCCTCATTCATGACATGGAGAAATTACTGCCGATCTGATTTGATGCCCAGATACAAAAAAGAGCCCTTTAAAAAATAAAACTAAGGCACTCAGTATCTTTTGAGGCTTTGAAGGTGTTCAAAGGCAAAGAATCAATGGAAACCTTTACAGCAAGCCATGGATAGTTCTAACGGTTTTGTTGGAGATTCAACCTACATCATTGGAGTGTCGGCGATTAGGCAGCAAGACCAGTTTGATAAAATTGCAGGCAAAGGTGTCTACTGTCCAGAACAAATCTTTAATGTGGATGAAACTGGGCTTTTTTTGGAAGAAAATGCCCGAAAGGTCCTATATACACAAAGAAGCTTTAGACGTTTGTAAGGACGTTATTATTAGGAAGATTTTATTGAGTTCAAGTTAAAGCCTTTTACTCAGAGAATGGGAATTGAAACAGACTACTAAGCACATGCTGCTATTTTACTATCAAGTACCGTATTTGTCGCCGTAAAAGGCAACTGGGCGTATAAGACGACCCCCTAATTTTCCAGGAAAAATGTTGGTTTGTGATATACTTGCCGTATAAGACTACCCGCTTCCTACTAGTCTTTCTGGAAGCTAAGGCCCCTGTACACATGATCAGACATGTCCGATGAAACTGGTCTGACGGACCGTTTTCATCAGACAACGCTGAACTTGTCTGATGGTCTGATGTGCGTACACACCATCGGACTAAAATCCGATCAGACCAGAACGCGTTGACATCGACGTGATGAAAAAACGAAGTTCAATGCTTCCAAGCATGCGTCGACTTGATTCTGAGCATGCGCGGGTTTTTGGTCTGATGCTTTTGTGTACTAACCATCGAAACCTGTCCGACGGACAGATTTTAAAGCATGTTTTAAAACTTTTGTCTGACGGACAACGGTCCGATAGGCCGTACACACCATCGAACTGGTCCGATGAAACTGGTCTGCAGACCAGACATGTCCGATCGTGTGTACGCGGCCTAAGGAGTAGCCAGAACAACCGCTGACAGAAACAGGCTTTTCTCCCTCGTCTTCCAGGACGGCACTGTGAGAGTAGACTGGCTCACCTGACAGGAAACACAATCAAAATGAGGTTTAAAAGGCCCCACCCCTCCCGTGTGCCTCAGTTCTGATTGTGTTTCCCTTTCAGCGAAACGTTTATTTTTTTGTTGTGACCTAAAGCCTGGGGCTGGTGGTCCCCCCCCCCGGAGTCCGGACCGCAGGTACTGGGTGCCGTTGGGTCCGGTGTAGCTTGCTACCCCCCCGGGGGGGTTTCCCCTTCGTCTTGGTCCAGGGGGGAACAGGAGAAGACACAGACTCCCCTGGACGCCGGAGCCTCCTAGGAGGGCAGGGCTCTCCAGTGCTCCGAAGAGGCCACATCCTCTCTCCCCCCCCGCCTCGTTCCCTACCTTGGAGGTTGGGCTAGGGCCTTCCCCTTCCTGCTGGCTTCGTCCGGGGGTTTGCTGGACCGCATGGCGGGTAGTAAGGCGCCGCTTGAGCGGCGCCAGGAGCATCCGGGCGCCTGTTGATGACGCGCACGGCGCCGTGACGTCATTCCGCTCCCGCGCGGCAAGATGGCGGCCCCCACCGGACAAACACTGCAGGCGATCGGGGCGCACTATAAAGCAGCCAGGGAGATAGAGGGGCCTGGCAGCCTCAGAGCGTGTCCATGGAAGACCTTTCCTCGACACAAGACGCTACTATGGAGGAGGACCGTCGTTTTCCTATGGCTGCAGAGGAAACCACCAAGGGTGAGTCCTTCCTTTTTTGTTGGGGGGTTTTTGTCTCCAAAAATAACCCCCCCCCCCCCTCCCCTTCCCTAATCCTGTGATGAGGGCTAATGGGCATATGTTTCTCCCTGATATGTTTAGGTGAAGACCCTATTGCCCAGGGGGAGTCCAGCAGAGTGGCTAAGCCTCCTAAGCGTGTTAGGAGATGTGGCAATTGTAGTGACAAATTACCAGTTGAACATAACAAGCCATTCTGTTCTAAGTGCATCTGTAAACTAACAGGGAAAGAGACCTCACAGATTATGAAGCAATTTCTCTCGGTTCAGACCGAAATGCTATCCACCCTAAAGGAGTTTCAATCTTCCCTAAATAGAAAGGACATTGATTCTCCGGTTCCGGGCCCCTCCTCCCAGGAATCCTCTTCTGCCTCCCGTCCGTTTGTACCACTACAGACTCGTAGAGTGTACCCCTCGGATTCTGAGGAGTCCGAGTTAACCTTACGTAGTGAAACCCTGGTTGACAGCCAGGCGGAGGAGGAAGAAGAGGAGGAGGAGGATACCAGAACAGGAAAATATATGTTTCCTGCTGATGATATGGAGGGCCTTTTAGCAGCTGTTTATGCTACCGAGCATATTCAAGAACCAGCAGAGCAGGTCTCAGCCCAGGACAGGATGTACAGGGGTTTAATAAAGCCTCAAACCATGACCATTCCGGTCCATCAGTCACTAAAGGACATTATCCTCAGGGAGTGGGCAGAACCTGAAAAAAGTTTACCAAGTTTCAAAACTTGGAAACGCCGCCTTCCCTTTAAAACAGAGGTAGTAGACACCTTTTTTAAGGTCCCTAAACTTGATGCCGCCTTGGCACAGGTCTCAAAACAGTCAGACCTTTCCTTTGAGGACACAGGCAGTTTAAAGGATGCCATGGATAGGTGTACCGACACTTCTCTCCGTAGAGCTTGGGAAGCCAATGCAGCCGCCCTTGGGCCTGCATTGGCCTCAGCCTGCGTGGCAAGAAATGCCGACGCTTGGACTTCCAAGCTTCTTGACCATATCCCCAATTCTTCCAAGACTAAGGAGATACGAGATTCCCTCCAGCTTATTAGCGGGGCAGTGGCCTACTTGGCAGACGCAGCAGTAGAAACCATTCGCGCCTCGGCCAAGACTGGGGCCCTTATTAATGCCTCTAGGAGGGCCGTCTGGCTAAAGACCTGGAGGGGTGATATTGCCTCAAAACGCCGCCTATGTGCACTCCCCTTCAAGGGTTCCCTCTTGTTTGGGGAAGCCTTAGATCAGGCTTTGTCCAGGTCTTCCGAGAAGGGGAATAAGTTCCCTTCAAAACCCAAGCAAAGTAGGAAGCGGTCCTTTCGTCCCAACCAGAGAAAGACTCCGGCCCCGGACAAAAGACAGTCCGCCAGTCGACGTTGGGCCTTTGGTAAGGATAGACCAAAGGGGGGGATCCTTTTTTCCAGTCCCAAACCATCCGGAAAGGACACCAAGTGACGGGAAGGTGGGGGGCAGGCTCGCCAGGTTTCTTCCTGCCTGGGAGAACATAACCCAGAGCCCCCATGTACTGCAGATAATCAGGGAAGGTTACCACTTAGAGTTCAGAGAACTCCCCCCCCCCCCCGACTTTTCTCCTCACCCACCTCCCAAGGGACTCCAACAAGGCCGTAGGCCTCTCCCAGAATATTGTGAGTCTGGCGGAACAGGGGGTCATAATCCCAGTCCCGCCAGACCAACAAGGTCAGGGAGTATACTCCCACATTTTTGTGGTTCCCAAGCCAGACGGCAAGTTCAGATTGATAATCAATCTGAGACCTCTGAACTCCCATCTCCTCTACAAGAGATTCCGGATGGAGAGTGTTCACAGCCTCAGGGGTCTTTTGTTAGAGGGCGTCTTCATGGCAACCATAGATTTGAGGGACGCCTACCTACATGTCCCGATTTTTTCGGGACATCAGAGGTTTCTGAGATTTGCCCTCGCCTCCGCACAGGGAATTCAGCACTGGCAGTTTGCTGCCCTCCCCTTTGGTCTGGCCTCCAGCCCAAGGGTATTTACGAAGATCTTGGCGGAGGTAATGGCTCATCTACATCTGAAGGGGATCTCCCTCGTCCCCTATCTAGACGACCTCCTGCTTTTCAGTCCAAGTCAGGATCAGCTCCTTTCGGACCTGACCGTCGTCATGACCACTCTGGAGACGCTTGGTTGGATAATCAACAAGCAAAAGTCCTCCCTTCTGCCGGAACAGCGGAAGGTATATCTGGGGGTTATCATAGATTCCCGAGAAAAGAAGCTTTTTCTTCCCCAAGAAAAGTTCCAGAGGCTTGTGACGACGATCGGGTCTTTAGTGGCTACAGGAAATCCCTCCCTCAGAGAGATCATGAAGCTGTTGGGCCGGATGACCGCTTGCATTCCAGCGGTCCCCTGGGCCCAACTACACGCAAGACCACTTCAGAGGTTCCTCCTCTCCGCCTGGAACGGAAAGGAAGACACTCTCGATTCCCGGGTCAGGGTTCCGATCCTAGTCAGGGACTCCCTAGAGTGGTGGCTTCACCACCAAAACCTCCTGAAGGGCCGTCCGTGGAGTCAGACCGACCCACTGAAGGTCACTACGGACGCCAGTGCTTGGGGTTGGGGAGCCCATGTACAAGAGCTACGGGCTCAGGGATCCTGGGATCATCATCTAAGGCGGACCTCCTCCAACTATCGAGAATTACTGGCAGTGGGAGAAGCTCTGAGGGCGTTCGAAGGGAGAATTCAGGACAAGGATGTCCTGGTCCTTTCCGACAATGCTACAACAGTCGCCTTTCTCAACAGACAGGGGGGCACCAGGTCCCAGTCTCTCCTGACACTCTCCCTGGAGATCCTGGGTTGGGCGGAACAGAGAGTACCCTCTATTCAGGCAATCCACATAAGGGGAGCCTCCAATCTGGAGGCCGACTTTCTCAGTCGTCAACCCATTTTTCAGGGGGAATGGGAATTATGCCAAGAAACCTTCGACTGGATCTGTCGGCGGTTCGGGGTTCCAGAGATAGATCTTTTTTCCTGCAGGAAAAACAGAAAAGTAAACAGATTCTTTTCCCTTGTGCAGGGACCGGGTTCTCTAGGGGTGGATGCGCTGGCCCAGGACTGGAATTTCCGTCTGGCTTACGCTTTTCCCCGCTGAATCTGATCCCAAGGGTCTTACAAAAGCTGGCCTCCGTGGAGACAAAATTAATCCTAATAGCTCCTTGGTGGCCCCGGAGATCCTGGTTTCCCACTCTGAAGCTCTGGTCTCTAGCTCCCCCGCTTCCCCTTCCTCTCCGAGCGGATCTCCTGCGGCAGGGGCCGATCTCTCATGCGAACCCAGGTTTCTTCAGCCTGACGGCATGGCTATTGAGAGGCGGAACTTGCAGCAGAAGGGCTGCTCGGATAGAGTCATAGATACCCTACTGTCCAGCCACAAGAAGGTCACCAGACACATCTACGCAAAGGTCTGGACAGTCTTTTGGCGTTGGTGCACCACAAAGCGGATCTCTTCTCCCAAGACTCCCGACATCCTGGAGTTTCTTCAGGATGGCGTGGAACTAGGCTTAGCTACTAGAACTCTAAGAGTCCAAGTGGCAGCGTTATCATATTTTTTGGAGAAGAGCCTCTCAGCGGAACCCCTCATCAAGAGGTTCCTGACAGCTAGGGACAGACTTTCCCCTATGCAGGTTTCCAGGGTCCCCTCATGGGACCTCTCCCTGGTCCTGGAACAGCTGACTAAGGCACCATTTGAGCCTATAGACAGCATTTCTGTAAAGTTTCTTACGATAAAATTTACTTTTTTGTTAGCCATCACGTCTGCCAAGAGAGTTGGAGACTTGCATGCTTTTTCTATCAAAGAACCTTTTCTGCGGGTCTTTGAAGACAGGGTTATTTTGACTCAGGATCCTCTGTACCTTCCCAAGGTGGCAACCAGGTTCCATAGGTCTCAGGAAGTTATACTTCCTTCTTTTTGCGCAAATCCCAGCAATGAAAAGGAAGCCACTTTCCATTGCCTGGACGTAAGGCGCTGCCTTTTAGTTTACCTAGAGAGGGTTAGTGAGTTCAGATCTTCCCCTCACCTTTTAGTTAATTTCTCAGGGCAGAAAAAGGGCCAACAGGCAACTAAAGCTTCCATCTCCAGATGGATTAGGCAGGCTATCTCCTTGTCATACACACAGGCAGGTAAACCACTTCCTGTTATTAAGGCTCATTCCACGCGTTCTCTGGCAACCTCCTGGGCAGAAAGGGCAGGAGCTTCCATAGAGCAGATCTGTAGAGCGGCAACCTGGTCCAACCGGAATACGTTCATCAGACATTATAGAGTCAAACTACTGTCTCCTCAGGACCTGAGTTTTGGTAGGAAGGTCTTACAGACAGTGGTCCCGCCCTAAGGTAGGCCTGAAAGATTACTTGCTTTTCTCTCACAGTGCCGTCCTGGAAGACGAGGGAGAAAGTACCAGTTACTTACCGGTAGCTGGATTTCTACGATGTCTTACAGGACGGCAGGCCTACTTCCCTCCCTTTTACTTCTATCTATATTCCTCCTTTTTCTTGGTCTCTGTCTATACCGTGTTCTAAAGAGCGGTTACTTATCTTAAACTGAGGCACACGGGAGGGGTGGGGCCTTTTAAACCTCATTTTGATTGTGTTTCCTGTCAGGTGAGCCAGTCTACTCTCACAGTGCCGTCCTGTAAGACATCGTAGAAATCCAGCTACCGGTAAGTAACTGGTACTTTTTCAGATCTCACTGTGCCATCACATGCCTCCACATGCCTCCACTGTGCCGGCCAAGACGATCTCCCTACCTTACTTTCTTTTCAGATTTTGGCTTCCAGGCTGCGGGCATCCATGATTTAAAAGCCGCGCCTCCTCAGGCTGTTCCGTGATAGGTGGAATACTAATTTTCTCAGCAGGGCCTCTGTTCAGTGTTCCGCCTATCACGGATGTCCTCTCGTCCGAGGATGAGAAGGCATCCGTGATTGGCAGAACACTGAACCGAGGCCCTGCTGGGAAAATGAGTGTTCCGCCAATCGCGGAACAGTCTGAGGAAAAGGCCCGGCTTTTAAATGATGGATGCCCGCAGCCTGACGGAGATAGGTACCGGCGTATAAGACGACCCCTGACTTTGGATGCATTTTTTTTGCATCCAAAATGTCATCTTATACGCCGGAAAATACGGTAAATAACAAGGCATGGATGACGCAAGCTTTATTTGAGGATTGGTTCCACAACCGCTTCATGCCCTTAAAATGATCCTCCTGCTTGATAATGCCCCAGGCTGCCCCCAGCATCTTGATGATCTACACCTGGATGTAAGGGTCATGTATCTGCCTAAAAATACAACTGCTATCCTTCAGCCAATGGACCGAGGGCTATTGCTACATTAAAATCATACTATTTGCGCACAACTTTTTCTGAAGCTGTAACGGCAAAAAATTGTGAAGTAACCCTTCTTGATTTATGGATATCGTACATTTCACACTGCATAAAGAACTTGGAATTAGCTTGGGAGGGAGTGACAAAAAAGTGTATGCTAGGGATATGGAAAAAGTGCGTAAAACATTTTGTAGCAAATTTTGAAGAATTTGACAAGGATGAACATGTCAATGTCATAAAATGGAAAAACTGGCATTGGCTAACATGCTTGGTTAGATGTTGAAGTGAAAGATATTGAAGAATTTGTGGAATATGTTGGGGGAGAGCCAACTAACGAAGATTTAATAGAGTTGGAAGTGCAACAATACTTGGAAGAGGATGAAGAAGAAGAACAAAAGAAGTTCACTGTAATGCCCCTTTCACACTTGTGCGACTTGTCCTGCGATTTGGGACTGCAAAGTCCCATTACAAGTTGTACTCCATGATTTTCAATGAGTACCGTTCATATCTGTGCAACTTCAGAGTAGTCCCTGCACTACTTTGGTCTGACTTTCAGGCAACTTGAGGTCCCTAGACTTCAACATTAAACAGGCATTGCTTCAAGTCGTAGCAAAATCACAACAAAGTTGTGGCAAAATTGCGCTAAAATCAAGTGACTTTCAGGTCGCACAAGTGTGAGAGGGGCCTTAAGGAGTTAGGTGGTTATGTTAGAACTAAAGGGTATGAAACTGAATATTGAATAATTCACAAAAGTGAAGCAGCAAATGAGTAAACTTTTACAATACTAACATGAAATGTATTAAATAAAGAAAATTACAAAGCAGACCACACATTCTTCTTCAAAGCTACACCCAGGACTCCAATTCCATTTCCTCACCATCATCTCCTTTACCCAGGCCATCTATAGCATCTAATGATAACCAATGATAACTTTGACACTGATGATGACTTTAAAGGACTCTGTGTCTAAAATGTTAATTTGAATGCCTTTTTTTTCCGCTACATTTTGTTAAGAGTTGTAAAGGTATAATTACATTTTTTTTTTTAAATAACAAACATGCCATACTTACCTGGCCCCCGCTCCTCGTCTTCTGGGGTCCCTCGGTGACTGTCTCGGCTCCTCCCCACAAGAGCTAACCCCCCCTCTGGGAAGCCCTCTCCCAAGCATTGAGTTGCTGCCATGTGATTGGCTGATTAGCAATTTGTGTTACCAAGCAATTAAACAGGTGTACCTACTAAAGTGGCAGGGGAGTGTGTGTGTAAAATATATATATAACAGCGAAGCATGTGATCCACAATACCCCAGAAGTCCTGCTGCACGTAAAGTAAAAGGATATCAACAACAGTGAATCTTTAACCTCTTGGGGTACATTTGCAGCACAAAAAATTACTAGTGGACCACATACATATAAATACATCCATATGTGTTTATATGAATTTACGGAATATATTTTTTTTTAATCGGCAGAAAAGGGACCATCATTCTATATCGATACAGGCATGTAAATAAATAAATTATATAGATGCATACACACACACAGTATTTCACAAACATTTTTGTAAATATTTTAATATATCTTTTCATGTGACAACACTAAAGAAATGACACTTTGCTATACCACACTTGCAGTTTGGACATTAATGGCTGTGTAATGAGTTATTTTGAGGGGACAGCACATTTACACTGTTATACAAGCTGTACACTCACTACTTTACATTGTAGCAAAGTGTCATTTCTTTAGTGTTGTCACATGAAAAGATATAATAAAATAGTTACAAAATGTGAGGGGTGTACTCACTTTTGTGAGATACTATACACATATAATTGATTTATTTACATGTCTGTATTGATATAGAATGATGGTCCCTCTTTTGCTGATTTTAACTTTTTTTTTTAAATGTATTATTTTTTGTAAATTTATCTAAACACATATGGATGTTTTTATATGTATGTGGTCCGCTAGTAATTTGTGTGCTGCAAATGTACCCTAAGGGGTTAAAGATTCCCTGTTGTTGATATCCTTTTACTTTCCGTGCAGCAGGACTTCTGGGGTATTGTGGATCAAGTGCTTCTCTGTTTACTGGTTCCTATAGCCACTATCTATCAAGGCTATTTAGTGTGATGGTGGCAATGGGCTTCTCCTTTCTGAGGGAGTCTCGCTATTTGACATATCGCATAAAGGGGCAAAGCCTGATTTCAATTATGTCATCATGCTGTGAATGCTGCTATTGAGGATAACATGTGTACTGAGTCTCTGTGTTTGCATTTTGGATGCTGCATTGCTTGATGGATTATGATAATATTATTATAACCATTTTTGAGTGTTTTTAATCGCTTAATTTAACTTTGATCAAAGAATACAGTAAGCACTCTAATGAATTTCATGTTTTTAATTTACACTTTGGTGAATGCTTAGTCTGAAACCTTGCATCTGACTGAAAATGGAGAACATATTACCCCTCTAGGGGAAACAAGCCTTAAGCCTTGTATACACGACCTGCTTTCCCAGCAGGAAAACTGCCAGAAGAGCTTTTGGCTGGGAAAAACCGGAGGTGTGTATGCTTCCTCGCAGTTTTCCCGTCATGAAAACAGCTGGGAATTCTTGCGGGAAAATGGAGAACCTGCTCTCTATTTTCCCGTCGGCATTCCCAGCGTTTTTTTTTTCCCGCCAGCTCTACTACTTACCTATGGGAAACACTGCGAAGCAGTGCTGATGGAGCATACACACGGCCGGGATTCCCGGCCAAAGCTCCATGGCAGTTTTTCTGCCGATTTCTCTGCTTTCCCCTCTGTTAGATTAGCACAATCTCATACTCTTTACTCTTATTTTTTTATTTTTTTTCACTGAAAATATAAGTTTGATAAACAGTTAGGCAAATATTGTGAAACATAAAAGAAAAATGCAACTACAGTACTTTTATTCTACATATCCTCTTCTTTTCAGAAAATATATGTTAACATAAAAAAAAAAAAGCTTGTGCAAGAAAAATGTTAATACCACATAACAAAGCCAGTAACCATACATAACAAAGCTTGTAGTTATATAATTAACACACATTTTTCTTTAATTCTTTTTTTATTTATTTTTTCTTTCCTTTTTTTAAAGCGGTCTTGGACAAACTGAAGCAGAGTCATGCTACATTAACATTGCAAGAACGCTTGAATTCTACGGAGTTGAAATGCACAGTGGTAGAGTATGTTTGACTCATAATGTACTTACACTAGCTTGGCAATAAACCCTCATGTGTTTGTAAAGGCCCAGAACTCAGTAATAACGTAGACCCTCTTTCAGTTAATTGTGTGCTCACTGATCAAGTTGTAATGTATTAAAAACAAAATTAACGTAGAACACCTTGCAAAATTATTAAGGTAAGCTTACGTGGAAAAGGACAAATGCAAAATGTCTTTAAAGGCCAACTAGAGGCTACTACAAAATGATCCCTTACAGTGGGGCTGTGCCTGCACTGCAAGGTTCAACTGTACTTCTTGGTTTAGGTGACCAAAACCAAAAAAAAGATTAAATGGGTTGTAAAGGTACAATTATTTTTTTTCATAAATGGCTTCCTTTTCCTTAGTGCAGTCCTCCTTCACTTTCCTCATCCTTAGATTTTGCTTTTAAATGTCCTTATTTCTTCTGAGAAATCCTCACTTCCTGTTCTTCTGTCTGTAACTCCACACAGTATGTGAGGCTTTCTCCCTGGTGTGGAGTGTCATGCTCGCCCCCTCCCTTGGACTACAGGAGAGTCTGGAGGCCCACTAACACACAGCTCCTTTCTCTATCTGCAACGTAGAGAGCGTCCTGACTCTCCTTTAGTCCAAGGAAGGGGGCAAGCACGACACTCCACACAAGGGAGAAAGCCTCACATCCTGTGTGGAGTTACAGACAGAAGAAAAGGAAGTGAGGATTTCTCAGAAGAAATAAAGACATTTAAAAGCCAAATCAAAGGATGAGGTAAGTGAAGGAGGACTGCACTAGGGTAAAGGAAGCTATTTAGAAAACAAAATAGTACCTTTATAACTAATTTAACTTACCCGCCCATCTTCACAGCTAGACCAGTCCCCACAGCTTCTTCTCCCTCATGCTCCAGTAGTCTTGGGTCCCATGTACACGCGGTCTGGTTTCCCATCGGGAATACTGCGGGTAGAGCTTTGGCCTGGAATCTCTGGCGTGTGTATGCTCCCTTGCAGTGTTTCCCCATAGGAAAACTGCCGGGAGTCCGGCGGGAAAATAGAGAGCAAGTTCTACACACGGCCAGTTTTCCCGCCCAAAAGCTCTCCTGGCAGTGTGCCGGTCGTGTGTACGGGGCTTAAGGGGCAGTCCACCACTGGAGAATGGGGGGAAAGCCACCAGCCAGGCGAGCAGAAGATAGGGGTAGAACTGTCTCTCCTCTCCCCTAGACAAAACAAACTATTGGCCCTTGCAGTGCAGGCACAGCTCCATAGCAGGGGCTAACTTTTTAGTTCCCGCAGATTTAGGCTTTAAAGCTCAATTCCAGAATATTGGCATTAGTGGAGAAAGTTCTGTCTGTATTTTATTGCTATATGAGTCTTGCTGTCCCAGTAACATAATTCTAATGTTTTTCCTGACGTTACGGAGGTGTCACTGAATTATACTGTGAGGGGAAATCTTACCCATGGAGTCAGTGATAAACAAGCTTGCAGAAGGATTTATGTTACTTACAAATATTTTCTGAAAATACCAAACAAATACATTAAAATTTTGGATGTCATATACAGACACAGAATAATAAACAGACAACTAATTAGCTTGACCTAGTAAAATCCACATTTACAAAATATGAGAGCAGCGATGAACAAACTAGGAACTGTGAACAGTTTATAATATATGGTTTATTTTCATGCATACACCTGTATCATTTCTATGATGTACTGTATTACATTTACAGCTACATTTACTGTGACGCAGTTATTTATGTTTTTAGAGTTGATCATACAATATCTCCCAAAAGTGAGTACACCCCTCACATTTTTTTGTAATTTTTTTTATTTTATCTTTTCATGTGACAACACTGAAGAAATTACACTTTGCTACAATGTAAAATAGTGTACAGCTTGTATAACAGTGTAAATTTGCTGTCCCCTCAAAATAACTCAACACACAGCCATTAATGTCTAAAACGCTGGCAACAAAAGTGAGTACACCCCTGAGTGAAAATGTCCAAATTGGGCCCAAAAAGTTAGTATTTTGCGTAGCCACCATTATTTTCCAGCACTCCCTTAACCCTCTTGGGCCTGGAGTTCACCAGAGCTTCACAGTTTGCCACTGAAGTCCTCTTCTACTCCACCGTTGGAGACCTTGCGCTCCTCCACCTTTTGTTTGAGGATGCCGTGTTGTCACATGAAATTATATAATAAAATATTTACCAAACTGTGAGATGTGTACCTAATTTTGTGAGGTACTGTAAGTATCAATGGAATTATTTTACTTTAAAGGCAAATTTTACAATTCAAATCTTGTTGTGCTGCATTTGTCTAAGTGTCTGATTAAATGGCACCATCTAGTGTCTATGGCCTAGATTCACAAAGCGATTACGCCTGTGTAAATGTTGTTAGACAGGAGTAATTTCGATTTACGAGCGTTTTTACGCTAGTCGAAATCCTCAAACCATGAAAAGACACCTGCGTGCTAAATTTCGACTTTATTACGTGTTAGTACGCCTTCAGATCTACGCTGCCTGAAAATTGCGGCCACTGGGCGGACTTCCTGTTGTTTTTCACCTTCATGGTATGCTAATGAGCTTTTGCCTGGAATCCACAAAATTTCGCTCTTCAAACGCAATCTCTTACGGCACCTTTAGTCATCTTTTTTTTCCGTTTCACTATACCAGCTTTTTGCTGGTCTAATATTAGACAGCCCATGTTAAGTATGGCCGTCGTTCCCGCGTCGAATTTCAACGTTTTTCGATTTCTTTTATTATTTTTAACGTAAGTCGTCCGGGAATAGGAATGTTCGTAAACGCCGCTACTCAAACAACGAATGACGTCACGACGTGATTTCGCGCAATGCACGGCGGGAAATTCCTGAACAGAGCATGCGCAGTTCGATCGTCGCGGGGACGCGCTTAATTTAAATGCTTCACGCCCCCTACTCACGTATTTCGATTGCGCGGCGGAAAAAAAATACGATACAATAGCGTACGCGCAAAAAAACTACCTGAATTCGGCGTAGAGTCTGGTGATAGACGGCAGCGTAGCGTATTTCGATTACGCAGCGGAAGATTACATCTATGTGAATCTGCCCCTATGTTTTTATTGTCTATTACTGCCCTTCTATAACATGAGCTAAACAGATTAATTTTATTTTTAAAAAAAAGTGCACAATCCATCAGTTTATCTATATATAATGTGGTCATATGTAAGGGTAAACAGTCAATATAGGCAGATTGGCATAGACCCTTTAATTTATTGTAATCTATAATAAGAAAACATTTCTTATAACTTTCATGCACAATCAGACTCTTTATTTAGCATGCATTGTCAAAGGTAGAGT
The DNA here is from genome assembly GCA_029574335.1 of Rana kukunoris. Classification (NCBI taxonomy): domain Eukaryota; kingdom Metazoa; phylum Chordata; class Amphibia; order Anura; family Ranidae; genus Rana; species Rana kukunoris. The sequence continues at coordinate 223,366,482 of CM056053.1, read as the reverse complement.
TAATCAAAGCCTTCCTAAATGCCATTAATAACGAATTCCCAATATCCCAATGTTAAGTACAGTGGCTATAAAAGTCTACACACACCTGTTAAAATTGTAGGTTTCCTGTTAACTAATTTCAGAACTTTTTCCACCTTTAAAGTGACCTATACACTGTACAACTTAATTAAAAAGCAAACTAAACATTTTTGGAGGGGGGGGGTGAGTAGAAATAAAAAATGTGGTTGCATAAGTGTCAGCACACACCTGCCATCTGATTAACCCCACATAAGGTTCAGCTATAGCAGGTCTTTCCTGACATTTTCCTAGTGGCATCCTACAGCAAAAGCCATGGTCCGCAGAGAGCTTCCATAGCATCAGAGGGATCTCACTGTTAAAAGGTATCAGTCAGGAGAAGGATGCAAAAGAATTTCCGAGGCATTATAGATATACGATGGAACTGAAGACCGTCATCAAATGGAGAAAATATGGCACAACAGTGACATTACCGAGAACTGGACATCCCTCTGAAATTTATGAAAAGACTATTATGTGGGGCGATCTGAAGAGGGGTGTGCACAGGAGATGCCCTCACATTTTGACAGTTTTGGAGTGTTTTTGCAAAGAGTGGGTAAATATTGGCAAGTCAAGATCTGCCATGCTGACAGACTCATACCCCCCCCCCCCCCAAAAAAAACTGAGTGCTGTAATAAAATCAAGAAAGTGCTTCAAAAAAGTATTTGTTTAAGGGTGTGCACACTTATGCAAACATATTATTTTTTATTTTTACTTCCCTCTGCCTAAAAGATTTCAGTTTGTCATTCAACCGAGTTGTACAGTTAATAGGTCGCATTAAAGGTAGAAAAAGTCTTGAAATTATTTATTTTGTTCTCATTTTTTTACATCACAGAAACCTGACTTTTTTTTTATTTCCACTGCTTTATTGAGTTATTTACTAACTGTTTATTGAATTAATGATTACATAAATTGATAGTAAGCATGATAAGAAATGCATTTAAAGTTCTTCTAAAAACGTGCCTTATTTTTACCTTATTTTTTTCTTCCCAGGATCTTCATAACTTAGACTTGTTAATTGGTATTGCTTCAGGAGGCATAGCTATATATAGAAAGCAAATTTGCACCAGTTTCTATCCATGGTATGTTAATTTACTAAACACATATTTTTGGTCACCAAATTAAAAGTTTAAATATTAATGGTTGAAAACATAAAATTAAACAAAAAATAAAAATCTGCAGAAAATATGTGCCTAAAGCGGAAGTAAACGCATTCAATTAACAGTTTCAAAAAAACGGTTGCATTTCCGACACATTCAGGGAATGTAACACTCCCATTGGTTGCACTCTCAACCAAACTGTCAAACATCCAATGGCTGGTGTCATAGCTGATTACATGTGCAGCTTCATGGCAGTTGTAGATCACAGAGGCCAAGATGGTAGCTTCCTTGGCTGAAAACAATAGGAGAGTTTACTTCCACTTTAAGAGAAGAAATAATTAGAATTAGGACTGATCATGGTAAACCAGGGGTTAATAAAGGGATCAAAATGCTTTATAATTACCAGTGCTGATCCTCTAATGGCAAATAGGCTGTTCATTTTGGAAGGGAATTTTTCAAGGGTTTTTTCCTTGGCTTAGACAATGTGGTGAAAATTCACTTTGCAAAGAATACCCAAACATGTGCAAGGAACATTTAAAAAAAATAACATTGTTTGCACATGATTAGATGATGGAATATCAGCATAGCTTTACCTTATTCACTAGGTTAAGAAAAAACTTCCCTTGCAAAGTGAACAGCCTTATTTGCCTTTAGTAAATTACTCCCAATATATCACTATGTCCGTTTTTTACATTGGCTGCTTTAAAAGCTGCTATATTTACACAGCAACTTATGGCTGTCATCTTGACAGCAGGAAGTTTCCAGAAAATGCTACTGGGAAACTGGCAGCAGAAGAAGCAAGTACTACATATGTCATGTGTACTTCGAATACATTTTTGTTGGGCATATGTGGCATACCCAGAATACACAACTGGTTAAGAATGCAGGTTGCAACCAACAGCAAAAAATAACGGGTCCTAACTCTGCATCATAAAACATTGTATCATACATCATAAAAATATAAACAATCAAGATGGTTTTCAGTCATATATTATGAAGATCCCAAAATCGCCCAGAAGGGACTGTAAATATGATGTTGTAAAAACATTCAAGTATTTTTCCCGAAGTCAGGATAACCCATCACATTTTGATTGGTATCTTCCTTAGGAGTGAGGATATATCTTCCTTAGGAGTGAGGATATATAATATCAACAACAAAATAATAAATTGTTACAACATATCCATTGTGTGCTGCCAATATATACACAAATGATCATATGGACAGCCCAGAGCTAGCTGCAAATCTGTACAGTGAATGTGAGGAAATGCAACTGCAAATCGAAGGTGACCATAACCTTATCTGCTGCAATAACAATATGGATTCCCCAAATTGTTACATTTCTACATATACAGATACATAAGTAATCTGAATTACCACATATATAAAAAGGGTCTGCCCCCCCCCCCCCCTTAAGCCCAGTGTAGAGATATATCCCCTTATATCTAATATAAAAAGTATGAAAGTATGTATCTGTATATCACTAGAAGCACTCCTATCGTATACGTGTACATGAGCAAAAGGGGGGTAGTATAACAATGTTTTAATGAGTAACTAAATAACCCTCTTTAACTGGAATTAAAAAATATCTTGAGGTAAATCGTTGGCCAGAATATGTTTTTAATTGCTTATATTTTTGTGATGTATAAATAACGATACTATGTTGTATGATTATACTGTAAAACTGGCTGCCTAAAAGGTCCCATGGAGTTACAAAACATACAATTGGTACATCAGGGATATTGGCAATATTTTTTGGTTCTATATTATCCAAGTACACAGGGCCTATGTAGCAGGTCCTGGCCTTCAGCCTTCAGGCCTCTCCTTTGCACTTTACAGCAATATCTAAGGCTGCATTCACACCTAGGCGACACGATACGCCGCGTATGCGGCTTATCTTGCCGCCTGTAGATTAAACTTTTTTTTTTTTTTCTTTCTTTAACATTGCGGTCTATGAGCGAACGCCAATGTCGCCTGAAAAAAAGGGTCCGGGACTTTTTTTCAGGCGACAGGCGTGGAGATGTGAACCATCTCCATAGACCGCAATGTTATTTCACATCTCGAGCGACAAGAGCGGCGGGCGACCGGCGTTTTGTCGCTCAGCTGTGAATGGAGCCTTACTGTCATAATTGTAGCCAGGAATTGCTGTGTAAACTCAGGATTTGTAGAATCTGCTGCTTTAAAAAAAAATGGACCATCTTGACAAAAGTGTTTATAAACACTGTTCAGACAGGTGATATAGGCATACAAAGTAACTTTTTTTTGTGTCTGCTTTTGGTCCATTCATCTGCAGATCAAAGTGATGAGATTCATTCTGCATAAGATGCAAGTTAGAGCAGCCTGACAAGTAAATAAAACAGAATGATATCATTTTCAAATCTCATAAACTCATATTTTGTTCACAATGGAGAATAGAAAACATATCAAATGTTTTAAACTGAGAACATTTACCATTTTAAGTAAAAAAAAATAAAAAAATAAGATCATTTCGAAATAGATTGCAGCAACACATCTTAATGTTGAGACAGGGCAACAAGAAGTTGGCAAAGTAAGTGGTACTTGGTACTAACAAGGAAGAGCTGGAATAACATTTTTAGACTATTAACTAGTAATTGGCAACAATGCATTAACATGATTGGTATAAAAAGAGTATCTTGGAGAATCAGAGTGTCTCTAAAGTAAAGATGGGCAGGGGTTCACCTAATTGTGAAAAGCTGTGTCTAAAAATTGTCAAACTATTTCAGAATAATGTTCCCCAATGTAAAAATGCAAAGACTTTAAATATATTATCATCTACAGTACATAATATAATCAAAAGACTCTGAGAATCTGGAGAATTTTTTTGTGGCAACCTGTAAAGCTCTGGTGAACTCCATGCCCAAGAGGGTTAAGGCAGTGCTGGAAAATAATGGTGGCCTTACAAAATATTGACATTTTGGGCCTAATTTGGACATTTTCATTTAGACGTGTACTCACTTTTGTTGCCAACGTTTTATGGCTGTGTGTTGAGTTATTTTGAGGGGACAGCAAAATACACTGTTATACAAGCTGTACACTCACTACTTTACATTGTAGCAAAGTCTAATTTCTTCAGTGTTGTCACATGAAAACATATCATAAAATATTTACAAAATGTGAGGGGTGTACTCACTTTTGTGAAATGCTTTAAATTTTTATATTTGTGTAATGCCTTTTTTCACTTGTAAAAAACTTTGCCATACAAATTCTTAATGTTGGTGTCATTTTAAATGGGGCAAATTATAAAATTGCATTTTCATAAATGTATCTCAAGTAACACGGTGTGCTTTTTTAAGTTTATAATTTTTATAAATTGCATAAATAAATCATTTTGCACGACTATATTGTTTCTCCTAAAAACTATACAGTATACGTTTCTTACTTTATCTTAAATAATGGCAAAGCTATTACCAAATCAATAGGACTATAGCATTTGTAAATACGTTTTTACAATAATTGTTTGCCAACAGCTGTTGTGCACAGGTTTTTGAAAATTAGCTTTGTCCTTTAGTCAGTCTGCCTTGGAAAATAAAGATGCTTTAAATTGTCTGATTACAGATATATTTTAATTTAGCATATATGTTTTAACCAGGAAGCTTCTAGGACAAGCCATTAAAGAGCAAAAAAAAAATGGAAGATATGATCGTACAAACATAATTTTTTTCAGTGCTCATTTCCGATTTTAGAATAAAATGGTGTTAATTATCACATTAAATCTGTTCCCCAGACTAGAAATAAAATAATCAAAGTCTTATGAATAGGACACTTGCCAGTTCGGGGATTCACCCAAGCTGGCTCTTCAGCCACCTTCAGATTTAGGTTCCAGCATGTTTACTTTGGGAAGCCATCTGTGACTTTGTGCTGCACTTTGTGACCGGTCCTGCACCTTTCTGGGACCTGTGACATGTCCCAAAAGGCTGCGAGGGAAGGAGTGAGCGACTGAACTTCCACTCGAATCTCCATAGAAGTGGAAGGGGGTACCTGTAAAAAACAGGTATCCACTACCCCTCCAAAAACAAACATGAGCTAAAACTTATAGGGGGAGGTTTTAGACAAGCAGAACTTTCCCTTTTGGATGAAGTTCCGCTTTAACCACTTGAGGCCCGCGCTACCGTCGGATGACGGCAACAGCGCGGGCCTGAAAATCCAACATGCCGTCATTTGACGGCATGTCATTCTGGCTTTCCCAGCGCGCGCTGTAGTGCGCGCTGCGGGGAAGCCCTGTGTTGTCCGTGTCCCTTGGACACGGCCAATCACAGATCGCGGCAAACGGCCAATCAGAGCGGCCGTTTGTGATGCGATCTGTGGGCCAATGAGAGATGATCTCTCATAGATCATCTCTCATTGCCGGCTCACACAGAGACAATGTCCTGTCTCTGGAAGGGAGGAGCCCGATCTGTGTTCCTTCCTACATAGGGACACAGATCGGTCACCCCCCCAGTCACCCCCCCCTCCCCCTACAGTTAGAACACACCTAGCATACACATTTAACCCCTTCCTCACCCCCTAGTGTTAACCCCTTCAATGCCAGTCACATTTATACTGTAATTAGTGCATATTTATAGCACTGATCGCAGAATAAATGTGAATGGCGCCAAAAATGTGTCAAAAGTGTCCGATGTGTCCGCTATAACGTCGCAGTACCAATAAAAATCGCAGATCGCCGCCATTTCTAGTAAAAAAAAATAATAAAAAATAATAATTCTCTCCCCTATTTTGTAAGCGCTATAACTTTTGCGCAAACCAGTCGCTTATTGCGATTTTTTTTTTTTTTTTTTTACCAAAAATATGTAGAAGAATACGTATCGCCCTAAACTGAGAACAAAAAATGTGTTTTTTTTTAATTGGGATATTTATTATAGCAACAAGTAAAAAATATTGTATTTTTCTTCAAAATTGTCGCTCTTTTTTGTTTATAGCGCAAAAAATAAAAACCGCACAGGCGATCAAATACCACCAAAAGAAAGCTCTACTTGTGGGGAAAAAAGGACGTAAATTTTGTTTGGGAGCCACGTCGCACGACCGCGCAATTGTCAGTTAAAGCGACGCAGTGCCGGAAGCTGAAATTTTACCTGGGCAGGAGGGGGGTGTAAGTGCCCAGTAAGCAAGTGGTTAAGGGATTTTCCAGTAAGTTAGGAAATCTCCTCACAACTAACCCTTTTTTTTTTTTTTTTCTTGGAGGAGGAGGTTTAATGGGAGCAAAGAATTCACCACATTTGTGCCATAGACTAGTTGGGAAGAAGGTCTCTTTGGGGCTTGGCAGGCTATGGGTCATTTTAGGGACTTGGTGATATGAATTCTTGTCCATGACCACGATATCCTAGCGCACACTTCACAGACCAAATTGAGTGCTATTGTGCAGATAAATGCTGCTCTGGAAACCAGTTAATATTATTCCTTTTGCATAGTATTATTTCTATACTATAGTAAGGTCAGTGTCTAACTTGTTGGCCCTGGGAATATTTTGGTGGTGATATCATATTTAAATATGCCAGTTTTGAAAAATAATTAGCTTTGATGTCTCCCCAGGGTAAACATTATCAAAATATCTTTTAAAAGGAAAAAGTTTTTCTTACAACAACGTCAAAAGCACGTAAGTGACTTTATTTACTTGAATGTTATAGCACATTTTGTTTGCCTTAATACAGACCTAAATGGATGTTGCTATATTTGAGCATTATATAAATACACATTTTATGTGAGTAGTAATATGTGTTGTATTTTTGTATTCGGCATGTAATTTTGTTTTATTAATTATGCATATTATCAGGGAAAATTGGAGAGGAAAAACTGAGCGGGTATTAGCCAACTCAGAGTAAATAGGACATTGTTGGAGATAGTTTCTATTTTAGGTAAGCATAGATAACACAATTTGTTTTATACAAAAATACAAATTTATTAATTCGAATAAAATCTGATAATAAAATCAATTTTGCCCTGATAGAATATTGATGACAGAATTATTAGAAGGAGATAGTGCTTGGCGACCAGCACCATCTCCGTCTAATAATTCTTTCATCAATATTCTATCAGGGCAAAATTGATTTTATTATCAGATTTTATTCTAATTAATAAATTTGTATTTTTGTATAAAAAAAATTGTGTTATCTATACTTACCTAAAATAGACACTATCTCCAACAAGGTCCTATTTACTCTGAGTTGGCTAATACCCGCTCAGTTTAACCTCCCCAATTTTCTTTTAACACAACTTAAGGACTGGAGTACAGTGTCCATTCTGGAAACCGTCCAAGTATTTCTCTTTAAATATGCATATTATCAGGGGTGATGAGGTGACTAGGCTGATCCATTGCCTTTTATTGTTTCTAATGCCGCATACAGATGATTGGACATTCCGACAACAAAACCGTGGATTCTTTTCCGATGGATGTTGGCTTAAACTTGTCTACAAACGGTCACACAAATGTTGTCGGAAATTCCGAATGTCAAGAACACGGTCGCGCACGATGGCACTATTAAAGGGAAATATTAATATCAGTCGTGTTAGTAGAAGTTTGGTGAGCGACGATTCTCACTTTTCATCCTTGTGCTTTTCAGTCCGTTACAGCGTGACGAATGTGCTATCTCCATTAGGAACGCTAGTTTTACCAGACCGAGCGATTCTGTCTTGATTCAGAGCATGCATGGAAATTTGTGCGTCGGAATTGTCTCCACACGATCGTAAATTTATGAGAACAGACTTTGTTGTTGGAAAATTTGAGAACCAGCTCTCAAATTTTTGTTGTCAGAAATTCTGACAGAAAATGTCCGATGGAGCCTAAATGCAGTCGGAAAATCCAACAACAAGTTCCCATCGAACATTTGTCATCGGAAATTCCGAGCGTGTGTACGCGGCATTAGTCTTTGAAAGTCTTTCAGGCTCCATTCACACCATGGTGTTCTGTTTTGCGGGTGGAATCGCCACGCCCTTGCGATCTCCGTTACTTTGAATGGCACCAAATCCTGACACGATTTTGTCACCTAACGAATCATGCAAACAGAATCGCCCGAAGCCCAAAAGAGGTACAAGAACCTTTTTTTGGGCGCCAAGCGTCCCGTGATTCTGTTTGCACGATTTTACTTCAATTCATCAGGCGACAATCATGGCAAAATTGTGCCACGATTAGATTCCATTCAAAATATAAGGAAAGGAATCCTTTTGATTTTTCTGGGGCAGTATAGCGTGATGGAATTTATTATTTCAATAAAGCCCAACTCTGGCCTTCAAGGCCTATATGTGACCCCACTCTCCTCTCCTTGAGGCTTCCCGGTGTGTATTTTACTGTATGTATTTGTTTATAATATACTTTCCTTTTTCATATGTCTTCTGGCTGGTCATGTGACATGCCAAGTCCTCCCCCAGTTTTCTCCAACGGCGGATGGTTCTCAGAGATGTGGTTAGCGGCACTGATGCAATGACATCAGCACCGCAGTTTGAATAAATAGACTATAAATGAAGGGAAATTTGTTAAGGGTCAGACAATAACACTATGGGCCAGATTCATGTAGAGCAGAGCATCGTTGCTCTGGAGTAACGCATCTCATTTGCGTTACGTTGCTGAAATTTTAGGAGCAAGTGCTGTTATTCAGGAAGCACTTGCTCCTAAAGTTGCGGCAGCGCATCGCAAATGAGCCGGCGGAATTCAAATTGGGCGGGTACGGGGAGTGTAGTATTCTAACGTACTGCGCATGCGTCGAGTGTCCAAACATCCCCGTGCGCATGCTCCAAATTCTGTGAATGAACGTCAATGACGTCACAGTCCCATTCATGAACTTTTTACGCAAGCGACGTGATTTTTTTTTTCCCGACGCGATGACGACGCCTATACCTAACATAGGATACTCCAACCCCATGTAGGTATATCTATGCGCCGCGTATCCCGTCCGGAAACGTCGTACCGTCATTGCGTCGCGCCGGAATTCGATCGTGAATTGCCGATTTCCGCTCATTAACATATTTTTTGAGCGTAAACCGGCGCCATTTTTAAGTTGAAGTAACGATGCGATGGCGAAACTCAGTTACGCTGCTCGCATCGGAGCTTCAACCCGGCGTTTCTTGTTTTCTGGTTACAGAAAACAGAAACGCCGGCTCAAAGTCACAGTTACAGTAGGTGACTGGGATATTGTGTCAATCTCGCTCCCTTTCTCGGCGAGATTGACCACCTACGAGCCCCATCGCGGGAGCCAGCGCCGAGCTGGCTTGCCGCGATGGAGAGCGAGCGCGTCATAGAAGCGACGGGAATCTGACGCGGATTCCCGCCAATTCTACACGTGGGCGGAGTTTGTTATGAATCCTGAAGGAGAAATCCCCGCCGGATTTTTAAAGAAAAATCCGGCATGGGTTCCCCCCTCAGGAGCATAACGGGCCCTTAGGTCGGTTACGGGTTGTAAGGAGACCCCCTACGCCGAAAAAACGGCGTGGGGGTCCCCCCACAATCCATAACAGACCCGTATCCAAAGCACGCCGGCCGGCCGGTCAGGAAGGGAGTGGGGGCGAGCGAGCGCCCCCCCCCCTCCTGAGCCGTACCGGGCAGCATGCCCTCAACATGGGGGGGTCAGGTGCTCTGGGGGAGCATGATGGGATTGCGACGTCACAAGACAGGCCTATATATTTCGCTGTGAGCCGCGCGCCGGGCATAACAGCGGGAGGAAGCGTCGCGTCAACATCTGGACAGCAGAAGAAGAAGAAGAAGAAGACGCCGACGTCGCAGAAGAGGGGACCGCCGCCGCTAGTAATTGAGCTAACACACGAAGATAGCGGCGGCGAGTCCTGAAGAAGAAGAAGACCCCCGGAGAGCGGAGAAGACCCCCGGAGAGCGGAGAAGACCCCCGGAGAGCGGGAGAAGACCCCGGAGAGTGGGAGAAGACCCCCCAGCCGCCGAAGACGTCGAAAGAAGCCCGCCGGGTGGTGGGCGCTTTTATCAAAGCGCCCCCCCCGGCGGCGGAAAAGAACCAGACGGCGGCACCCACCCCCCACAGAAGCCCGCCGGAGGGGGGCGCTTTTCTAAAAGCGATCATACACACCCCCCCCCCCGGCGGCCAACTAATAAAATATTTCAATACCCTGTGTGTTTTATTTGTGTTTAAACTTTTGTTTTGCAGGTGAATGGGTAGGGGTACAATGTACCCCCATACTCATTCACTTAGGGTGGGGGGCCGGTATCTGGGGGCCCCCTTATTAAAGGGGGCTTCCAGATTCCGATAAGCCTCCCGCCCGCATACCCCGACAACCAACGGCCAGGGTTGTCGGGAAGGGGCCCTGTCCTCATCAACATGGGGACAGGGTGCTCTGGGGTGGGGGGCCGCAGTGCGCCCCCTCCCCCAGAGCACCTGACCCCCCCATGTTGAGGGCATGCTGCCCGGTACGGCTCAGGAGGGGGGGGGGCGCTCGCTCGCCCCCACTCCCTTCCTGACCGGCCGGCCGGCGTGCTTTGGATACGGGTCTGTTATGGATTGTGGGGGGACCCCCACGCCGTTTTTTTTTCGGCGTAGGGGGTCTCCTTACAACCCGTAACCGACCTAAGGGCCCGTTATGCTCCTGAGGGGGGAACCCATGCCGGATTTTTCTTTAAAAATCCGGCGGGGATTTCTCCTTCAGGATTCATAACAAACTCCGCCCACGTGTAGAATTGGCGGGAATCCGCGTCGGATCCCCGTCGCTTCTATGACGCGCTCGCTGGAATGTACTTTTACTATTCCAGCGAGTGCGAGATGTCGGCAGCCTGTCGCCGAGATTCAGCGCGATGCTGGCGTGCTGAAAACACATTCTCGGCGGCAGGCACTGTAGGCTGGCGGATCACTGGATCCGCCAGCCTAAGTGTTCCTGAATCTGGCCCTATGCATTTCTTACACCATGCATTCATAGTATGTCGGAAAATCCGACCATGTGTATGCTCCATTGGACATTTTCTGTCGGAATTTTCGACAACAGATGTTTACGAGCTGGTTCTCAATTTTTCCGACAACAAAAGTTCTTGTCGGAAATTCCAATCGTCTGTAGCCAATTCCGACACACAAAAATCCTACGCATGCTCGGAATCAATTCGACGCATGCTCAGAATCATTGAACTTAATTTTTCTCGGGAAAAGTCTAGCAAGTTCATGAATATCCTGCTTCGATTTTTAATGTTTTTAATAACTTGAAGTAGTAGGGCCATTTTGATTTCATTATGAGATTCAGTTTAGCATTTAAATATGTTTATTATATGTGTCTATATTTATAACCTGTTCATGTGTGTTGCAGAATGAATGTAGAGACCAAATGATTGCTTTCAATATGCTGAATTATCGCGCATGTAAAAACCTTTGGAAATCCTGTGTGGAACATCACACATTTTTTCAGACGAGGCGATCACTACCTCATGAAAAGAAGGTACCTAATTACTGGACATTGGGTACAATTAACCATGCCAAGTGAGTTAAACTATTGTTTCCCTATTTGTTTAAAAAATATTGAAATTAATATGTACAATATAGACACATACTGTATATGGATGGCTGTGTTTTTTTGAAGGTGTGACTGCTTAAAATGCAAGGGGGCTTTTTGAAAAATGTCTATTTATAAAACAAAATTAATGTAACATCTTTCACTCAAGATTTAGTTATTCTTGTGTGAAAACATTTATGTATAGACCCCCCCAATGTAGTCCATGTGGTTTACTTCACTATTAAATTGGTTTTGCGTTTCCTTTTTTCCCTTTTCTGCTTGTCATCTCTGTAGTGGAAAGATGAGCATCTTCTTATAATGAAGAAGTCTGAACATAAATAACTTGTATAAGAGCCGGTTTACACTGGGGCGACCTGGGATCCGACTTCAAGTTGCCCCAAGTTGCACGGTTGAGAAAATAAATGGAAGTGAATGGGAGCCATCTTTTTTTTTTATTCAATAAATATTTATTATGAAAAGAACAGGAACATACAGATCACTGGTGGCACAAGCCACATCACATAACACATAAATGTACATCAAAAAGGTTGACAACATAGAACGTAGAACAGATAGGGCTTGATACTCATTCAAAAAAAAGAAACAAAACAATAATCACCACAGAAACCCTCTCCCAGTGGATATCCATTAGTAAAGAAGCAGTAGTAACGGTCCAGCCACATCTAAACCTGAGGTGGTTTGGAGCCGTGAGGGGGCTGGGGGGGAACAAAACTTAGGTTGTCATAAGCAACATAAGGCAAACCCTAGGGTCCGGGTGGTACCACCACGGACTACGGGTGTCTGTGACATACGAAGGTTTAAAGGCCGTGCCAAACCTGTGACCTAAGAAAAAGCTTAGAAGGTCAGAGCGAAGCGAGGAAAGAAAAAGAAAAGGGGGGAGAAGGAAAAGAAAAAGGTGGGGAGAAGGGAGGTGAACCGATCCGAACTACGAGAATCAACATAAACATAACTTATAAAGGCACAAATACGAGTCACCAGGGTTCAATGAGTGTTGAGGGACATGAGGTCAGCATATTTGGATGTGAATTTAAAAGCGAACCAACAGGACCAAATCGTGTTTGCCAAATCCGATTTATTGCGCAGCGTAAGTGTACTAGTCTCCATATGGTAGAAGAAATCCACCCTAAGCAGCCAGTCCCTAATTTTAGGGACAGACTGAGATTTCCACAGCTTCGGAATAAGAGACTTAGCCGCATTTAAAAGGTGGGGTGTGATACTCTTTTTATATGATCCTATTGGTTCGCTTGTGCAATGGAGTAAAACAACCCACGGGTCCCGTGGGATTCCAACCCCCTGAATCTCCTCAATCAGGTCTAAGATCCCAGACCAATATGGCTGTATGAGGGGACAGGACCACCACACATGAGCATGTGTGCCAGGTTGACCACAGCCCCTCCAACACAGTTCGGAAACATCAGGAAACGATTTATGGAGAACCATGGGTGTATAGTGCCACCTCACCAACAGTTTGTAGTTAACTTCTGCACTGGACGAAGAGATAGCTGACACATGAGACAGTTGGAGGATGGTGGATCGTTGAATATCAGATAATGAGGATTGTAGATCATTTTCCCATTTAGAAAGAAACGTTAATTTAGCAACAGGTGGAAGGGATAAAAGGGCATTATAGAAGCCTGAGATAGGATGTGTGGGTGTTTGGGATCCTGCAAGCAAATGTTCCACCGGGTTCAGATCCGATTCAAACCTAAGAGGTTGTGGTAGTGATTTAGTGAATAACAGTAGCTGATGGTGTTTCCATAAATCCATAAAAGAGACAGATGAGGGTGCTAATAAGTCAGAGAGAGGCCTGACCCCACTGGGGGAGGTCACATGATGTAGTAGGAGAGGGGAAGGCGTAAGCCAGTTGTCGAAGGAGCAGTCCATATTACCTGGGGGAAAATAATCGTGGCCTGTTAACTGCATAAGGGGGGAGTTGTAGTCCCATCCCTGACGTTTACACAACAAGTCCCAGAATGCAAAGGTAGATCTGGTAAGTGGGGATGTGGAAGGTGGAAGTTTCTGAAACTTACTCGGGATCCAAATGAACGGGAACATATCAAAACCACACATGTCACTTTCAAGCTGCACCCATAGTTTAGAGGTTTTGTGGTATTTCCAGTCTGAGATGCGTGTCAACACAACAGCTGAGTAATAGCGTTTAACATCCGGAATCGAAAGACCCCCAGCACACTTGGGCCGAGTCAGAATAGAAAGGGCAATCCTAGGGCGCTTCCGATTCCAAACATATCTACACAGTAAAGAGTTTACCAATTTAAAAAACCCAGGGGGAACCCCATAGGGAATCATCTGAAAAAGAAAGAGCAGTCTGGGCAAGACATTCATTTTGATAACACTAACACGCCCCAACCAGGAGTGGGCCAGCTATGTCCATTTTTGTAGGTCAGCTTTGATGGAATTCAGCAGAGGAATATAATTTTTCCTAAATAAGGCGGCGGGGTCTGCAGTGAGATATATACCAAGGTACTTCAGGGAGTGATTCTGCCAGCTGAAGGGAAAGGAGGACTTCAGTGATGACATCATACTGGGAGGGACAGAAATATTTAAAATCTCAGATTTGGACATATTAATTTTAAAATTTGATAGGGCACCGAATTGGTCAAACGCTACCTTAAGATTTGGGAGGGAAATGAGGGGGCGCTGTATGTAAAACAAAATGTCATCAGCATACGCTGCGTATTTATGTTCTCTAGCACCTACAGTAATACCAATAATGTCGGGATTATTACGGATCATCGAAAGAAAGGGCTCCAAGGACAATGCAAATAGAATGGGAGATAGGGGGCAGCCCTGTCTGGTACCATTATGGAGAGTAAACGATTCGCTTAAAGTACCGTTAATACGGAGCTGAGCAGTAGGGGAATTATAAAGGGCTGAAATACGAGCAAGCATACAGGGACCTAGGCCGAAATGGGACAGCGTGCATAACAGGTATCCCCAGTCCACCCTATCAAAAGCTTTTTCCGCGTCTGTGGAAAGTAAGAGGGTGGGCTGGGGGGACCCCCGCACATGGGAGATCAAGGAGAGTGTACGTAGGGAATTGTCCCTCGCCTCTCTCCCAGGGATAAAACCGGTTTGATCCAGTGAGACCAAACTCGGAATAAAGGGCAGTAATCGGAGCGCGATCACCTTAGCGTATAATTTAGCATCTAAGTTCAGTAAAGATATTGGGCGGTAGCTGCCGCATAAGCTCGGGTCCTTCCCAGGCTTGGGGAGAACTGTTATATGAGCGTGTAGGGTTTCCCACCGAAATCCCGAATCCCCGGAGGCCGAATTAGCGTATGATGATAAGAACGGTAGCAAAGTGTCAGCAAAAGTACGAAAATACAAAACCGACAGCCCATCCGGTCCCGGGGCCTTGCCTCCCGCCATGGACCTGAGGGCGGACGCAAACTCCACAGACGTAAATTCTGCCTCTAGGGAGTCCATCGCCCCCGTGGGTAAAGTAGGAAGTTGGGCCTGATTCAAATACTCGCGAATCGAGGATGTCCTATCCCGGCCCGACGCAACTGGCCCGCTAACACAATAGAGACGTTGATAAAACTCCCGGAATACCTTGGCTATCTCGGGGGTTTTAAAGACGAGATCATCCGAAGGGGACTTAATTTTGGAAATAAAGGTGGCTGCTTTTTTCTGTTGAAGTGAACGAGCCAAAATGCGACTAGGTCTATCCCCCCATTCGTAGAAGCGTTGAGACACCAATCTCATCCGAGACGTGTGTTCGGTATGGAAAAGGGCCTTCAACTCCTCTCTTTTCTGCGTAAGTGAGTGAAAGATAGAGGGAGAGTTTGACACCTTGTGCGACTTCTCAAGAGCACCAATTTCCTCTATCAGACGAGATACCTGAGCCAGCCTTTCCCGTTTTTTCCTGGAGCCTAGTTCAATAAACTTACCTCGGATGTGGGCCTTGTGAGCCTGCCAGAGCAAACCCGGGGACACATCAGGAGATGCATTGTCGCTAAAATAGCTTGAAAGGCTAACCCCAAGTTCCCTAACATCCAGCTCATCCGAGAGCAGAGAATCGTTCAATCTCCAATTGGTGGATTTGACTGGTAGGGAGGGTACACGTAGCCGCATACTAATCGGGGCGTGATCAGAAATTGTAGAAACAGTAATACCAGCATCCAGGACAAGGTCCAAATGATGGTGGCTAATGAAAAAATAATCAATTCTCGAATGAGACTGATGTAAATGGGAAAAATGGGTAAAGTCCCTCTCCTGCGGATGCAGTATCCGCCAGGCATCCATCAACTGGACCTCTAGAAGCCGCTTACGCACAAAAGCCAACCTCCTATAAGGAATACAGGAAATTCCCCGGGAAGTATCTAAGCGTGGGTCTAGAGGGACATTGAAATCGCCCGCCAACACAATGCAGCCCTTCGCAAAATCTTGTAATTTATGAAGTGTGGTGGAGAGAAAGCTGGCCTGTCCCTGGTTTGGGGCATAGAGGTTAGCAAACGTACATGAGAAATTGCCCAGACTGCCCTTTAAAAACAAAAATCTACCATAAGGATCAACTAGACTATCTTCTAAAACAAATGACGTGCCCCTCCTAAAACCAATGGCAACACCCTTCGCCTTAGCCACATCCGAGGACGCGTAAAACCAAGTAGGGAAAAGGGGGTCAAATAGTTTAACCCCCGTAGTATGCGTAAGGTGGGTCTCTTGTAGAAACACCACATCTCCCCACAGCCTCCTCAGTTCCCTAAACAAGGAGTGACGCCTCCCCGGAGTGTGGAGACCCCGGACATTCCAGGAAAGCAAATTAAGTGCAGCCATTGGTTACAAAAACACCAACATTAGAATCACATATACCTTTCGGATCGGTTCGGAGGGAGGGCAAGGAATGAAAAGAGAGAATTGGGGAGGCTGGAAGCAAGAAATAGAGGGAACAGACATGCAAAGAAAGAGACGAGTATGCAAGATAGAGAGAAAAACAGGAAAAGAGAATGGAGGAAGAGGAAGAGAAAGCAAGAAAGCACCAGAGGACAGAACAACACTCACCTAATGCACGCAAAATATTGCAGTGCCAAATCCGGAGCACCGCGGGAACCGAACCCCCGAGGCAGGCGGATCCCGATGGGCCGCCAACCCCGGGATCCCGTCCCCCACGGCAGCCCGGGACATAGGGAGAGGCCGTCATCGCCAGACGCCAGCGTATGACCAAACAAGGCATACCACAGGCAACGAGCCCGACGACGGCACCAAATCAAAAAACCAACATGCTATGCACATGCAGACATCTCCAGGCCTCCCTCGCCAAGCAAAATGCCAATAGCGTGAGCCCAGGCCCGAGGACGCCCGCACATGATCCACCTTAACAATAGACAAATTATAACATGGGTAGACCCGAAATAAACCAAAGTAAACAAAATGAAAAACACGTAGTGAAAATAAGAACATAACTAAAACTAGAACTAGACAAACATATAGAGAGCGAACCATCTAAGACAGGTAGCGTGTATGCAAACAGGCATATTAATATCGGACGGCAGACCAGCAAATACCGGTAGGGTAGTAGTAGGAGACACAAAATGGGAGCCATCTTAATGTACACTACTGAAGTCGCTCCGACTTCAGAAAAGGTTCCTGTACTACTTCAATCCAACTTCTAGGTGACCTGTACCCATTGATTTCAATGGAAGTCGCCTCCAAGTCGGATCCCCGTTCACAGTGAGGCAACTTTACGGGAAGTCGCCCCAGTGTGAACCTGTTCTAAGGCAATAAGAGGGCCCCCAGATCCCGGCCCCCCACCCTATGTGAATGAGTATGGGGTACATCGTACCCCTACCCATTCACCTGGTGGAAGAAAAATGTCAATAAAAAACACTACACAGGTTTTTAAAGTAGTTTATTAGGCAGCTCCGGGGGTCTTCTTCCGACTTTGGGGGTCTACTGCCGGTCTTCTTTCAGCTCTTTTACCAGCGGGAGCCTGGTCTTCTCCCTTCTTCCGACTTCAGGGGGTCTTCTTCTGACTTCTCCGCTCTCTTCTCCCACTCTCCGGTTATTTTTCTCTTCTGCCGGGCACCACCGCTGTCTTCTTTCAGCTCTTTCACCAGCTGGGGGCCGGTCTTCTGCGTCGCCTTCTTCTCTTCTTCTGCTCTTCGATGTTGACTCGATGCCCCCTCCCGCTGTAATGCCAGGTCTGCGGTGTGCTGCGATTTATATAAGCCTCCTATGACGTCACAGTCCCAGCATGCTCCGGGTGCTGACGACATAAGGAGGCGGGGTAATTATGTCGTCAGCATCCCGTTTTTATTTAAAATTTGACATCGAGTTCCCCCTCCTGGAAGCGACTTCAAGTCATGTTGTAAGTCGCGTTGTGATTTATACTCAAGTTGTGTTCAAGTTGCCTCCCAGAGTCGCGCTGAAAGTCGTGTTGCTCCAGTGTGAACCGGCTCTAACTGGAACTGTGTTTTGGGTAGAGCAGTAAATATTTTGCAAAGGATGTGCTTGTAAACATCCCATAATTGCACAGCTTGAGACTAAGAGCCGGTTCACACAGGGGCGACCTGGGATCCAACTTCAAGTTGCCCCAAGTCGTCCCAAGTCGCGCAGATGAGAAAATCAATGGAAGTGAATGGAGCCATCTTAATGTACACTACTGAAGTCGTTTCGACTTCAGAAAAGGTTCCTGTACTACTTCAAGTCGCCTCAGAAGTCTGATCACTGTCTTAACTGAAGCAACAATACAGGAAGATAACATGCATTTCTCAGACAAACCCCTCCCTCCCACAGCTGATTGTTGTTTAATTGGCCACTGGAAAGCCTCCTGTCCTGGAGGCGACTTGAAGTTGCCTTGTACTGTCCTGGAGGCAACTTGAAGTTGCCTTGTAAGTAGCCTGATGATTCATACTAAAGTCGTGTCCAAGTTGCCTCCCAAAGTCGTGCTGGAAGTCGTGTTGTCCCTGTGTGAACCGACTCTTAAGGCCTCATGCATCCTGGACATTTTTACAGCTGGTGTTTGTGGCTTCAGATGTTTTTTTCTACAGTCAATAAACACTCCAGCATGTTATCCTATGTGTCCATGGGCACATAGGCTGTTATCAACTGTTTTTGGCTGGGGTGTTTTTTTGTCTGTAAAAAAAATAAAATAAATAGTGGGTTCTAATATCAAAAAACATTGAAAAACACTGATAAACGCTCAAACGCGTGGCTCACAGGGCTGTCTTAATAGCATCATGGGCCCCTGGACAAAGTAATGCTCTGGGGCCCCTACAACGATGACAATGCAGG
The DNA here is from genome assembly GCA_029574335.1 of Rana kukunoris. Lineage (NCBI taxonomy): Eukaryota > Metazoa > Chordata > Amphibia > Anura > Ranidae > Rana > Rana kukunoris. Next base: position 223,347,612 of record CM056053.1, on the reverse strand, counting down.
TCAACATACATCAAGTAGTTAGGAGGCAGACTGCCTCCCCTGTGTATCTATCACTCTCAGTGCCACCATGGGGCCCCCAATTTCTGTGCAGCGTAGGCTCAAGGACCTACATGAACAAAACTCGAACACCACCTCATATGCAATAAATATTACAGATAGTCACTCCTCCTATATGGAGGTCACCACCATAACCAATAAGCATATATGGAAAAAGGGGTTTTTGGTCCTATAGAGAGCACTAAGACAGTGTGCCTCTATGGACCTAGCGGTTATCAAGGTAGTGACGGACAATAACTGAATATAAAAATAGTAAATTTATTATAAATAACAGAATTGTATATAAATAGTATACACAAAATCTAGCATGAAGAGTGTACTGATTCTAAAACCTAAATATCAAAAGGTTATCAACTATTGGTAGCTGGCCAAAGCTACACCCGTGAAAACAAGATTGTTGTTCACTAACCGGTACTAACATAACATACACGAGACAAAAACAGGGACAGACAAAGACCAACAAAAAGGTATAAAAAAGACAGCTGTCCGGACGCTTCAGTACGGTATCCCCGTGGACATTCCCAAAGATATCACCATATGAATATGGGGTAATATCATGGAAGTATTTGGGAAATATTAACGGGGGGACCCCCTGGGAGATGAAAAATCAAAAAATATATATATATAATTTATATATATATAATGCCTCAGAAAGGACTATAGATTAATTAATGTATGCTGATACTGGTGAAGTGTAGGGGTAATAAATATATCCACCCCAAAAAAAAACCCTCTACTTGGAAAAATAACCAAATAAAGTCCACCTGTCCAGAAAAACTAAAGTCCAAATGCTGTTTGCGGTATGGAGAGGTAAGTGGCAGTCTATATGGCCTGAGGATGGCCTAGTTGTACCAAGGAAAGTTCAATGATTATGTTGTTCAGTCCCAATATAGTTAGTACAGCTGGTAACATATGAGCCCACTTATACAGAGCTACAATGTGTAGTTGGATATTCGCAGTGACGTGACGTGACGGTCACAAAAAAAAAAAAACGCAGATCGCCGCCATTACTAGTAAAAAAAATAAAATAAAAATACCATAAATCTATCACCTATTTTGTAGATGCTATAACTTTTGCGCAAACCAATCAATATACGATTATTGAGTTTTTTTTACCAAAAATACGTAGAAGAATACGTATCGGTCTAAACTGAGGGGAAAAAAAGTTTTTTAAAAAAAATATTGTGATATGTATTAAATAAAAAGAAAAAAATATTGTTTTTTTTTTAAATTGTCGCTCTTCTTTTGTTTATAGCGCAAAAAATAAAAACCGCAGAGATGATCAAATACCACTAAAAGAAATCTCTATTTGTGTGGGGAAAAAAACCATAACGATTTATTTGGGTACAGTGTTGCCTGACCGCGCAATTGTCATTCAAAGTGCAACAGCGCTGAAAACTAAAAATTGGTCTGGGCAGGAAGGGGGTGAAAATGCCCTGTATGGAAGGGGTTAAAGGAATTTTTATTTTTATTTTAAATTTAAGCATCATTAAAATCGCTGCTCCTGGAGCAGTGATTTTAATGATGCTTAAATTAAAAAAGAAAAAGAAAAATTCCTTTAAATATTGTACCTGCTGGGTGTCTATAGTTTGCCTGTGAAAACATCTTTGAGAACCCGGGTCTTGCCCGAGGGAACATGTATCAATGGAAAAAAAGTTTTAAAAACGGTTGTTTTTTCAGGAGTCCTGCTCCTAAAAAAAATGACCGTTTTTAAAACTTTTTTCCATTGATACATGTTCCCTGGGGCAAGACCCGGGTTCTCAAAGATGTTTTACGACAATGACTTGCATATTAGGCTTTAAAATGAGCACTTTTGAATTCAAACGTTCGCGTCCCATAGACTTCAATGGGGTCCTAAATGTTTGCGCGAACGTTCGGTCCGTTTGACGCTTGTGGTGCGAACCGAACGCGGGGGTGTTCGGCTCATCCCTAATTGGCAGTAAATTAAGTTCAATGCTTCCAAGCATGCGTCGACTTGATTCTGAGCATGCCTGCATTTTTCTTCAATGGAGTTCCACACAGACGATCGGAATTTCCTATCGGTTTTTTATCCATAGAAAAAATGTAAAACATGTTCTATTTTTTTACACCAATGAAAATATTTTTTTTTCATCGGACAAAGCGATCGTGTGTACACGGCTTTACACTGGTGGTCGGTGCCCCCACTTACACTGGTGGTTAGTGTGCCTCCCTTAAGCAGGTACAATTATTTAATTTTATTTAGCTTTAGTAAAGACAGGGGTTGAGAGCACTGCTCCCTTTGTGCTCACCAAAGGAGGCATGGAACGTCATAGTTAGCTGGTTACTGCTAGGAGGAAACATATAGAGGCAGGCTTGGGGGTGGAAACAACACCCCCCACCAAGGAGACAGGTCTGGTCAGAGAATTTGAGGATGGGATAGCCGCAATGAGTAATCGGGGGGCAGTACCAAATCCAGGGAGTAAAGAAACAATTTAGAACCCAGAGCAACACTGCGCTTAAGATGTAGACACAGAGGGCCTCATATGAAAACATGTGCCCAAGCTCCTGGTGCTGGCCTGGCCCCTCATGCCAAGTGAGTGCTTTTCTACCTCAAGCTGGGGCTTGGCAGCCTCTGCTGGAGGCCTTGCAGCCTGACACTGAACTGACATTCCTTCTCTTACTGGAACTGAATGTGACATCTGTTTTTGTGAGTCCACCAAAGTGAACCCCTGGTTGTTGACTGTTTTGATATGTTCCATTTGCATGAAAATAGGTCAGGTGTAATTTTGCAATAATATCCCCTAATTGGCGGTTTCAAATCCTGGAAATGTTGTTTACATTTATATAATTGCTAGTGGTAAATCCATTGGCAAGTGGGTACATTTTTTTTTAAGTCTCCTTAGATATTTGTAATCGAGTCTTTTCTTATTGCAATTGTAGGTCTGCCAGCAGCCAGCTTTGCAGAAAAGTAATTGGTGGCATGGTATGGAACGCAGATTTAAGAAGATCTTTGTCTGTGGAACACCTTGAGACCAAAAGTCTTCCTTCTCGCTCTCCTCCAAATACTCCAAACTGGTAAGTAGGCTTCAGAAAACTTCAGTGTTATGTTTTAAATACTGCTTCATTTAACCACTTAAGACCCGCACCAAAATGCAGGTAAAGGACCCTGTTTTGCAAATCGGCACTGCGTCGCTTTAACTGACAATTGCGTGGTCATGCAACGTGGTTCCCAAACAAAATGTGCATCCCTTTCTTCCCACAAATAGAGCTTTCTTTTGGTGGTATTTGATCGCCGCGATTTTTATTTTTTGCGCTATATAAAAAAATAGAGCGACATTTTTTAAAAAAAAATCAGTATTTTTGAATTTTTGTTATAAGAAAAATCAAATAAACTACATTTTAGTCAAACATTTAGGCCAAAATTTATTTAGCCACATGTCTTTAGTAAAAAAAAATCGCAATAAAAAAAAAATAGCTACCTAGCGGGAACAGCGACACTAATACAGCGATCAGAAAAATGATTGCTTAGTGATGCTGGCAATAGGGAGTGAAAGGGTTAACTAGGGCGGTGATCAAGGGGATAAAACTTTATTAGGGGGGGGTACGGGGGCTACCCTGGACCTAACACTAATTGCCTATCACACTGACACTAAATACAGTGATCATACATATATGATCACTGCATTCAGTGACACTGTGACAGGGGGAGGGGGGGGGGTGATCGCAAGGGGTTAATGTGCCTGCGTGTACTGGTGCCAGTGTAGTGTTGTGCAGACTTACTATGTGATGTGATCTCTCCTCAGCGGCGGTTGAAAAAAATGCCAAGAGCAGAGATCACATCACTTCCCTCTTCCTGTGTTTACAGAGGAGGAGGAAGTGACACACAGGCGAGCACGCGCATTGGCTGGGAGCGAAGAACGAACCTCAGAACGGATCGCTCCTTTAGCAAACCGGACCACCACATGTACCGGGGGGGGTCCACGTCAAGGCAGCCACGTACAGGTACGTTGATGTGCCTGTCCGTGCCATTCTGCAGACGTAAATGTACATGCGACGGTCCTTAAGGGGTTAATAAAACATACTTCTGAGACCCAGTCTGTGCAGACAATGCTGCTCATGACAGCTTGCTGAGCTAGTAGAATCGACAGACCACTAACCAACAAAAGTCAAAGTGAAATCCAATGTAGTTTATTCTAGATTTATCAGGTTACAAGGATGTTTCTGAGCATTTCTTGATGTAGAAATCGCATCACAAAACAATTATGCACCGTACACACAATCATTTTTCAGCATGAAAAAAAAGTTGTTTTTGAAAAACGACAAAAAAAATATTCGAAAAATGCTGCATTTTTTAACGTAGTTTTAAACTATGTCGTTTTTCGGGTTGTAAAAAATTATCGTGTGTGGGCTAAAACGACGTTTTAAACTCGCGCATGCTCAGAAGCAAGTTATGAGACGGGAACGCTCGTTCTGGTAAAACTACCGTTTATAATGGAGTAAGCACATTCATCACGCTGTAACAGACAGAAAAGCGTGAATTGTCTTTTACTAACAAGGAATCAGCTAAAGCAGCCCAAAGGCCAATAGAACTTCCCCTTTAGGCCCCGTACACAATAGCAGACAGATTTGTTCAAATCGGTCGGACAGACCGATTTGAACAAATCTGTCTGCTGGGATGTATTGGTTTGATCGTGTACACACGTTCAAACCAAAATCCCTGCCGGCAGACGGCGCGCTGACGTGGCGGTGACGTTGACGCCGCCACGTCACCGCACCAGGAAGTGAATTACTTCCGCGCATGCGTCGAATCCATTTGATGCATGTGCGAGAAGATATGTCTGCTGGTTAGCGTACTAACCAGCAGACATATCGGCCCGACGGGTTCCCAGCCGACAGATTTGAAAGCATGCTTTCAAATCTGTCGGCTGGCCAAATCCGTCGGCTCACCCATACACACGATCGAATCTGTCTGCTGGGACGGTCGGGTGGCCAAATCCGTCTGTTTGCCCAAACACACGATCGAATCTGTCTGCTGAAACGGTCTAGCAGACCGTTTCCAGCAGACAGATTTGATCGTGTGTACGAGGCCTTAGAGTGCTGTTGTACGTGTTGTACGTCACAGCGCTTTGTTCATCATTTTTTTAAAACTATGGTGTGTAGGCAACATCGTTTTTAATGATGAAGTTGGAAAAACGTTGTTTTTTTTCATGCTGAAAAATGATCGTGTGTACGCAGCATGAGCCTTCTAACTCTATAAGGGTGAGCGCTTTACTCTACAAGGGCAAAAATTGAAGTAACCAAGAGCACCGAGAAGCAATGAGTTATGCCTCGTACACACGACCGTTTTCCTCGGCAGAATCCATCAAGAAACTCTGTGGGAGAGCTTTTTTGCCGAGGAAACCGGCGTGTGTACGTTTTTCATCGAGGAAACTGTTGAGGAACTCGACGAGCAAAAAAGAGAGCAAGTTCCCTTTTTCCTCGACTGGAGTCCAAATTGGCTTGTCGTGTTCCTCGTCGGGCTGCTTTTTGACGAGAAACTCAAGCATGTGTATGCTTAGAAACCCGTGCACCTTCGGTAAAAGTAGTATTTGTAATGGAGATAGCACATTTGTCACGCTGTAACAGACTGAAAAGTGCAAATGTCTCTTACCAAACTTTTACTTAACACGCAGCAACATGAGATTAGCAAAAGCAGTCCCAAGGGTTGTGCCAGTTGAATTGAACTTCCCCTGTCGTATTATGTGGTGAAGTCACCGCGTTTGAGAATGAGGAGATTTGGTCTTGACAGTGTGTACGCAAAGACAGCTTGTCAAGTTCCTCGACAAGCATAACAAGGAACTCGACAAGGAAAACGATGTGTCTGAAACGACGAGTTCCTCGGACGTGTGTACGAGGCCTTACAACTAAATGCTGGTGAAACTATTGCAGAACATGAGTGGAATATATCAAGGCACAAGTTGCTGCAATAGACACCAATAAAAAAAGTTTGCTTATAGCAAGGCACTCCTTTGCCACTCTGCCAGATATCGGTGGATACCACTATACTAAGAGCTTTTGCATTGCAATAATAAAACACATTAATAAGTCCCTGAGCATGGATAATTCTTATCTTCTGAATGTTAGACACAAAAAAAAGGAAGGAACATGCAAACATCAACTAATTGATTTAAGGCTAACTGCACCTTTTTGCAAGAAAGTAAATAAATAAACACATGTTTGCAAAAAAATGGATTTTTTTTTTGTAAAAGAGCCTCAAAAACTTGATGCATTTCCATGCTCCTGTAGACTCTTCCTCCAATTCCTTTCAGTTAGAGACGTGTCAGTGAACTATGATCACTGCATTCATGTTCCGTTTAGAAATACCAAGCCCATCTGCAACAGTGGCAGACCAGACTTGGTAATGAATAAGCAATACTGTGTGTGAAACATGTATACATTTCTATCTGTCAGTGGCCCGGTGCTGTGATGTTTTAATCTGAATTTGACACTTCAATAAAGAATCTGCGTTCCAGATGAGTGTGCGGCCATTCCATTTCTATAGACAGAACTTGTAGTTCATTCACTGGCAGATCTCTGGGAATGATGACATGGCGTGTGGGTGGAACCATGCAAATTTCAAAAGTGATGGCAGCTGGATAAGAACCCTCCACATGCTGTTAGGCTTCATGTACATAAGTTTTTACAACCTCTCCTAAACGATTTAACTTGACAGATATTAACCCACGTTTAAAACGTCCATTTAGCTGCATTTACATGCCACGTTTAGCAGTGTTTTCCACATTTGCAAAATCGCCTATAGACGAAATGAGGCTAAATGTGGGTTACCGCGTTTGGCGTCTGAAACGTTGGAAACTTCTGCATCTGAACCCATATTTTTGCCTTTAAAAAAAGGCCTATTAACGTAACTGCCTAAAAACGACTGTAAACGAATCTGTGTATAAGATAACATTAAATGAGTTCAGGGGCAGTTGAAAAAGTGTCCAACTGCCTCTGAACGTCCATTTAGTAGCAGCAGAGTACATGGGGCCTTAGGCCCCCTTCACACGTGCGGATCATTCAGATCCACCTGTCAGTTTTAGGCATACCTGAATGGGCACTCCATGTACCTCTATGGAGTGTCGGATGTCAGCAGTGACATATCCGCTGACACCCGATCAGCCCCGATCCAATCCTCTCCGCTAAATTGTGACGGATGCTAACCCTATTTTGCATCCGTCTGGCGGACTGGATCGGATGGAAACGAAAAGACGGGTCATTTTCATCCGATCCCCCCATAGAGGAGAGCGGGAATCTGACTTATCCGTTTTTGCACAGTGTGCAGAGACGAACTAGTCATCAGCGGGGATCAAGGGAGCGATCTCCGATAAGCAAGTGGATGCCTAAAAATGCTGAGCAGGCAGATGAGAGGTATGTCTCTGCTCACTGTGCAGAGACAAACCTGTCAGAGCCGTGCTGTCCTCTATGGGTAAATCGGATGAAAACAGACCGCCTGTCCATTTTCGTTTGATCCGTAAGTCGGATCGAAAATAGGGTTTCCATCCACCTGGATTTCACGGACAGGATTAGATAGCAGCGGGTATAGGCAGACATGTCACCGCTGACATCAGCTGCCCCATAGGGCTGAATAGAGGCTCTGGTCTGGTTCGCCTGAAAAACTGACAGGCAGACCTGATTGGAAAGCCTGTGTGAAAGGGGAATTAATCTCTAAGAATTTTGAGAAGAAGAAAAAGGTCAAAAATGTATTCTTGATCTTCATTTCTATGTCTAGAACCTGGTGATGCCTGCTTTTCTTAAAGAAATGAAGGCAATTTTTCTACCACTGGGTTCACACTATGTGCAGTGTCTAATTAAGGCCTGGTAAGTGCAGATCATTGTGACCCACGGTTTGTGTGTGTGACGCTCAGGCTCAATCTCTGTGGGAATAATGTGAGTGATGCGGCATCTGCTGCAGGAGTGCCAGTGAGGCATGAAGCTTGTCCCAGCTCCTGTAATCACTGGAAGAAAGAGGAAAAATCCCTGGTGCCGCACATCCACAGAGTCCTATGGTGGTAATAGAAGAGAAAACCTCAGCCTGGGCTACCGTTGGACCACATCCCAATGTGTTTCGCTCTGCCCCCTGTAGCTTGGTCATGGAGAAACACATTGGGGGCATGGCCAGACAGGAGCCCAGGCTGAGGTTGTCTCGTCTATTACCATTACCACCATAGGGCTCTGTAAATGTGTGGCACCAGGGGATTTTCCCTCTCTTTATTCCAAGTGTGGATCATTCTTTGCGATTACTATTTCAATAAGAAGGTTAGTCGGTTTCCAAGACTTTTGAGTGTTCTTTTTGGATGATTTAGGAAAGTCTTGCAATCTTTTGATTAAGGCAAGTTTGATGACTTTAGGGCTTCCATAACTTATCTACCCCATGTAAGATTAAGACTTTTGTGTGGTTCATGGATACGAGCAGTTTTAAAGTGTTACTAAACCCACAAAAGAATAATCTGTCTGTATATGCGGAATTGCTTTGTTATACTTACTGTGGAATATAAGGGGTTAATCCTCTGCATTGTGTAAAAAAGCAGTTTTATCCTGTATGCACAGATCCTTTTCTCCTGCACTGTCTATCTGTGGAAAGCCAGCTAACACAGGCAGAGTAGCCGACCTGCACGTGCTCAGTTGTGTCTTTTATGCTGGAGAGATTAATTGCTTGTTCTCAGAGCTAGCTAGGTCACATGATATTGGCATCACAGATGTGGGTGTGCATACAGGCTGCAGTGGAAATCTCCTACCTGAACTCTCAGCCCTGGAGAAACTGTGCAGTTTATCACTAACCATGTTATACAGACCATCCAAAAAGGTAATAGTGGCAATATTTTATTAACTAGAATTAACTATTTTCTTATTACTGGGTTTAGTAACACTTTAAGTCTATTAACATAAACTGAAAAATTAAAGCCTAACAATTTAACCAGCAGATCTTGCTCTTGCATAGGTGGGATGCTAAGGTCATGTCAATGTGTACCCTAAGTGCCTGTAGTCTGTTCTTTGTGCAATCTTCAAACTTCACGAGGCCAATGTTAACCATTTAGCTGCGATAGACGGAAAGCTCACATCGGTGGCAGCATAGCCTTGTAAACAAGCGTTTACATTTCATCAGCTGACTGTCAGCTTTCAAATGAGAGTGATTTGTTCCTTCTGGGTGCCCAGGAAAGCCATCTGAACATCCATTTACTGATCATTTTTTTTTTTATAAATAAAGCCAAAGTCAGCAAGCTTTCCAGTTTCAAAGCTACTATTCACCAAGCACAAACAAAGCAGAATGCATTAAAGTGCAATTCCAGCAAAAACCTAACTTAGCCTAAACTTGCTCCCACCTCCATTCTAAGCCTGTTCTATCCAACCTGGAAAAGGAAAGATGCCAGTACTTTTTACCTATTCTGAAGTCGTTTAGGTCCACTCACATGATCGGGTCTCCATGCCGGCTTCCGTGTATAGGGGGGACAGCCAACATCGTTTGCCCAATAGTAAGCCTGTGGGTGACATCATCATCCAGGATCTGCAGCCGTTGTTACTTCTCTGTCCTCTACACTGAAGCTGTTGCTGGAGAGATCATGTGACTGGACTAGAGAGACTTTAAAATAGGTAAGTATAGGCATCTTTCCTTTTGCAGAGTCTAAAGAATGGGAAAGAAAGAGAGTAGCCGTTTAGGCTCTCCTTTCCTAATGGGTCCACGGCATGGGCAGGCAGGTTACTTAAGGTCAGGCCAGGTGGGCTTGGGTAGTGGGTTGTTAGGTTTACCGAAGGGTTAATAGTAGGGGCAGGTGCAGATTAATTAAGGCAGCGAGTCAGGGAGGTTTCTGAAGACAGAGGAGTACTGGGCGGTGATTGGCTAGCTGAGATTAGGTGCCCTGGTGGAAAGTTCTGGAGCCCGGTTCTGGCCTATATAAGGGTCCAATAGGGTCTGGGCTAGGTGCTGCCGGAAACATATACACAGCAGGAGGAGCTTCCCACCCTACCCCCCCTCCCGTCGTGGCCGGTTCATGTGGTGGGCTCCCTCGGGCAGGTCGCCTGAGGGGAGTATTAAGAACTTAATGATAAATCAGCTTGAGTCTCAGTGGCTGAGCTGGGGTTGTTGGTGTTGGAAAAATAATTGATTGAGTGATACAAGTTGTGATTTTAAAGTTGGTATATTATTGGTGTTAATTTATTAAAACCAATGAACCAGGCCGTGGCCGAAATTATTTCCAATACGATTTATATTTTACTACAAATAAATATGTTGCAAGGAATTTTGCTGTCCGCTTATTTATTCCTATATGCACGATTGGTTTATGCATTATGCCTGTGGTCCCATAGGCTTAGTATGGGGTGGGAGTAGATTTAAGCTTAGTTTTGACTAAAATTACACTTTAGGTTCATTTGACCTGTTTTGGCCTGCTTCAAGCATGAGGGGCATGCCTATACACTTGTATAGGAATGTCAAAGCTTGTTTGAAGGAAACAAAAGCCCATCGAGACAGGCCTGAGGAGTGGTAGCCTAATTCCATGCCAATTCTGTGGCCTGATTTGTTGATTAGACAAAAAGCAGACCAATGCAGGGTTTCCGTAGTGAGAAATATGTGCTTTTGACTTTTCAAGGATTTATTTTGTGTATAGAGATTTTCCTTCCAAGAATATGTTAAATGCTTGACTAGGTGTGAACTGCCTCTGGTAAGCATGGTAAATGACCTGAATATCTTTAAAAGACTGCCCATGAAGACCTAAATTCTTACTAGACAAGTAGCACTGGTGCATGGGGCTCCAGCTTTTAGCTGTTGACAGAGGGCATGAATACCTGAAACATAGACTTATTGCATTCGGGGCATGTGTACCTTCTTGCATACTGCCCTAAATGTTTGTATCACTAGTTACCCCGTCCAACAGCTGTCAGCTTGTTAGAGAGTTTGATAAGACAGGATACCTATACCAAAGCTCCATGCACCAAGGCTAAATGGCAGGTGTGCATGTGGCCTGGGCTACTTGGGTAGGTCATAAAAAAGGTATTGCTTTAAAGTCATATTAAATGCAAAGCCACAATTTTACATGTATGATAAGGGAATGCAGCTGATGGTAAACATTACATGTAATGGTTTGCTTTAAATACTTTTTACAGGCGGAGCCCTAGGATGCGCCATGTCATTAGGAAGCCGCACCATTCTTCTGCTGACAACCTTGTCAATGAAATGACCTATGTAACGGAAACAGAAGATGTATTTTACACATACAAAGGCTCACCTACATCAAAGGACAGTGACTCAGAGTTCTTTCAGAACCGCAGTCCACAAAGCAGGCATGTAAAGAATGTGATCTTTATCAAATATACATAAAATGTTTGTTTTAAAAATATATAATTATTACAGGGTTTATTATGACAATCTTGGTTTTCTATTAATACTGGGTTTTTCTCATGGGTCAATTTTGCAATAGGTAACTTGTTGCCCTTTGAGGTCTATTCCAACATATTATACATTTTTTTTTTTTTAAGGACAGATAGAACTTTACTTTTATTGGAAGATAGGAATAACTTCTGCTTTATCTATTCCATTTTAATTAGTAAATGATGCAGATAAAATCATAGTGGAATAAAAGAAAAAAATACAACTGTGTTTGATTTTACACAATATTTTTGATTTAGGCCAGCATTTTTCTCTTTTTATGCTTGGTTCATATTGATGTGAAATGCAATGTTTTTCTATGAAAGCTGTCTTAACTAATACTACACAAGTCTGTCCAACTTTAGAATAGATCCTGCACTACTTTGGTCTGACTTTGATACTAATTCAATGCCACAGATTGTAAAAAAAGTCACATCAAAGTCGGACTCCAAAGTTGCACTGAAAGTCGCGCGACCTTGGAGTCAGGCTAGTGTGAACCAAGCCTTAAAGGTATATTACAACACACCTGTATGTAAAGATTTTGTGCAGATCAAAACATCTGTATTAAATGCAGCTTTTCTAGGTTTGTGGTTGCAAAAACATTGAGTCAGGTGGCTGTTGGTCTTAAAGTAGGACTGCCTCAGGCAATGAAATATCCAAAATTAAGACGATGTCGACAATGGTATTCTCAAGATAGAACTTGACGCCCAAGTATAAGACATAATCAAGGGTACAGGTGGAATCAGCATGATAATGTAAGCCACCAGATACTGTATGTCTCCCATAGACAACCATTTAGTGGGCAGATATACCAGCTTGAGCCATGGTTCACATTGGTGCGTTTTGACATGCAATTTGACATGTCAAATCGGTGGCAATTGCCGGCAATGGCACCGTACTAATCGGTGGGATGCTGCATTTGCAGCGCCACACCGATTTCAAAAAGTTGTTTCTGTACTACTTTTTGCGATTTTGGGGTGCGATCTCCATTGACATCTGTGTAGAAACCCACACAAATGTCTCTGAAATCCCTGAGTGCAGCGTGTGCGAGTGCAGCTGAAATCGCATGGCTTAATTCCCGCAGCTGAGTGTGAACGAGGAGTAAAGAAGGAAATTAAATAGGGTTTGTGAAGAAACATTGATCAGAGATGATATTTTGGAGGAATAGGATAAAGAAACATCTAAGGAAAAATCCCGACCCTTTTATGTCAGTGTTTGGAGCTGGGTCCCAGGCTCAGTAGCAGACCACAGAGCTTAAACTGTACTGTAATATTATTCTGACAGCGAGTCTAAAAACAAAAACATTTCTAAAAAGTTGAATTGGGACAAAAAGCAAGGAGAAACTGCTGCTGGTAGTATAGATTCCATTAAGCAGAGGGGGTTGAAGAGTGCTGATGGGGAGTTTTCATCATAAATAATGGTTGCATTATGCCAGCTTGAATTTACCAGTCATGGTCCTATTAAATTATTATGGACAGTATAAATTTGTATAATGCCAAATTAGCAAGATTCTAAGAGTTGAGGGTAGGGGGAAAACTAAAATGTGCACAGGGCACCTTTATAATTTAAGACTGTGTTTCACATTTACAATGCTAATTTTATCATAAAATGGACATTCAGAATAATATCTACAGTATATATAATTACGGTAATTAAGCACAAGCTATTCTGTTTATCTGTATATTGTAAAGCTCACTTTAAACTCTAGAAGGAGCTCTGGTATAGTGTAAATGTACTGTAGATCTGTCACCTAATTTAAATGTTCTGTCTTGGTACGATTATGTTTTTATAGAAACATTGCCAACACTGGGAAATTAATTTAGGCCATAGTTACAACAGAGATACAAAGCTCGAGGGAAACCTCTCTCAACTCTGTTTAAACAAGTCAGATTATATGTCACTGATACTGGCAAAAGTTGTTACATTCTGCAGTCTGCTAAGCTGCTTACTAAAGAACCACAATTAAATGGACCTATGAATCCTGAGAAAAACTAGCTGTGCCGTCAGGCAGTATATAATAAAACAAATCCAGGCAATCAAGAAAAGATGGATGATGTTATTGTATCTGCACAGACTTCACATTCCAGCTATGGACATTTGTAAGACACAGACAGAGCAGGACTGGTGTAAATGCATTAAACTCTTTTATGATAGAAAGTAGCAAAAATCCACATGTAAACTAAGAAATGTGTTTGCAGTGTCACCTCAAAACCTCTGTTATGAGAAGACAAACCAAAGTGCAAAGCCAGCATGCACTCCAGGAGCTTGAGTTGACACAACAGTCTCACAGTAGAGCGGATAACGGCAGTCAATCCTAGGGCTGATGTCACGTTGAGGGGTGGTCAAGGGCTATGGCAACATGTTTCAGAAAACCTAGCTATTTTCTCAAGTCTCTGCTGTGCCAGCTTAGGCTCTTGGAGTTTACCCTTGCTTTTACCTTTTGGGTTTCCTTCTCAAAATACGTAGTCTACCAAGGGGAAATTATATCGCGCTAAGGAAAACAGTGAAAAAAAATAATACTGATAATGTGAAAATAGTGAAAATTAAATTTAAATAAATGAGTGAAGCAGCAACACCTAAAAACGTGTGATATACACGTAACAATATAGGGAACAAGGGGAAAAAAGGGTTGCGCTAGAGAACTAAACACAACCTGAATAATATGTGTGTAAAGTGAAACGATATATATATATATAAATATGTGAAAAAAAATATATATTATAAATGAATAAATAGTATACAAATTAAATTAAATGATATATAAATATTCACACACACATTTCTGTACATTGAACAAACAAGAGTGCAAAAGTGCTGTAAACCATGATCACTCAAGTAGTACAGACTAGTAACAATAGTCCAAATAACGTAACTCCAGTATAAAGGAAAAACACCACTGAGGGAGGTAAATCCAAATTTATGAAGACAATTGTCCAGTTGCGATTAGATCCAAAAGTTATGAAAGAAATGGAAGAATGCAGTCCACCACCGATTCATGGAAGATGGTTTGAAAGAAAGAGAATCTTCAAGATCACACCAGAAGAGGGGTAAATGGGTATCAAAAATAGGAATTACTACAAAAAGTAGTAGAAAGGCGGACTTTTTCAGGCAATCACAGGGACATACAATTTAAGAAAAAATATTTAATTATATATCATAAAATCCAGAAACAAAAACTAAAATATACAAAAACAGGATATACAGAATATATATTAGCAATAGTAGCTTGCATCTCGCCTACGCGTTTCGCCAAACGGCTTCTTCAGGGCGAGTTTGAGAAAGGGCTGGTAGTATATGATTGCTAATTTCATATATCAAAAACGTTTGCTGTCCATCTGATTATATCAAGGATTATGTAAATATCCGAGTGGCACATGAGAGCTCAATGCGGCAGACAGAGTGTATCAAGTATACAAAAGAATGTCTGGTATGGTTAGCAACGAATCATCATCCACAGATGAATAAATGTATTTCTGGGGTAGAGCCAGAGATAGAAAGGAAAACCCGGGACCGACCACAGCAATAAAACATAGACCACAGCCAGAGAGGAATAAAATCCAGTCGCAATAGGCTGAACCGGATTGTAATGTCCAGTATAGGACAGTCCAGTGAATCAGGAGTCTGGATATGAATCACTGATGATATGTCCCGGGGGGAGTCAGACCTGTGCTGCACGCCTATAAATGG
Organism: Rana kukunoris; assembly: GCA_029574335.1. Taxonomy (NCBI): domain Eukaryota; kingdom Metazoa; phylum Chordata; class Amphibia; order Anura; family Ranidae; genus Rana; species Rana kukunoris. Next base: position 223,332,509 of record CM056053.1, on the reverse strand, counting down.
GTACTCTTACCGGATACGCTGGACCCCCTGTTAGATGGGGTCAAACAGGCACATAAATCCTCACAATCCTGTGTTGAGAGATCAAACAGGGATACGACTCCTCAGCTCCCAGCGGATCCTCACCCTGTCGGTGTGGATGACAGGCTCCTCTGAGCGGTCCGTTCTAGATCCAGTATCCCGCAAGGAATCACAAAGGAAGACAAATGGAGGTTCGAGATGGTGAAGTACCATAAAACTGGTTTATTTTAAAGTATAACCTACACTAAATGATTTTAAATTGCCGGCAGACATTGATAAAAACAACAAACAAAAAAAAATGCGTACATCCGTGGTTCCGGGGTCACGTTTACCGTCAGTGCGTGGCTCCGGATTGTGAGGATTTGTGTACCTGTTTTACCCCATCTAACAGGGGGTCCAGCGTATCTGGTAAGAGTACCCATTTACCCCTCTTCTGGTGTGATCTTGAAGATTCTCTTTCTTTCAAACCATCTTCTATGAATGGGTGGTGGACTGCATCCTTCCACTTCTTTCATAACTTTTGGATCTAATCGCAACTGGACAATTGTCTTCATCATTTTGGATTCACCTCCCTCAGTGGTGTTTTTCCTTTATACTGGAGAGTTATTTGGACTATTGTTACTAGTCTGTACTACTTGAGTGATCATGGTTTACAGCACTTTTGCACTCTTGTTTGTTCAATGTACAGAAATGTATGTGTGAATATTTATATATCATTTAATTTGTATTCATTTATAAGTTATTGAAAATTTCTTTTCACATATTTTATATATATAGTTTCACTTTACACACATATTATTCAGGTTGTGTTTAGTTCTCTAGCGCAACCCTTTTCCCCCCTTGTTCCTTCTCAAGATAGACCGACAATGTTTTGAGGTGGCACTGCACACACCTTTCCTAGTTTTCATGTGAGTGGATATTTGCTACTTTCTTTCATTAAAGAGAATACTACATTAACACCCTTCCTGCACTCTCTGTGTCTTACATTCCACTGCTAGCTGGATTTTCACAAAGTACCTGAAGATGAGCTGCTACTGTGGTGTTGTGGCTGAATATTTACCCTATGATATGGAAATGCATTTATTATAGACTTTTTTTTTTTTTTTTTTAAAGTGTATTTTTGTGCGTGAACTCGAGAGAGAGGAGCCGGACTGCAGGAGTTGGGAGTAGGCAGACCCTCCCCCCGGAGGCAATCGCCATCCTTCTCCATGCCCCTGGTGGCAATGGCGGGTGTGAAGGGGGGCCTCCCACTCACCCCACCCTACCTGCTCCTCTTGGGAGCCCAACTGGGGCCCAACGGGACCCCAATGGGGCAGAGGGACTCCCCCTATGAGGGAGTGAGGGGGCCTAGCCCACCCAGCCAGCCCCGTAGGTCCTTCGCCTCTCTTTATTTTAGGAGACCGCATGGCCAAAGTGCATGTGTTTTAAACCAATTTCGTGTGCGTGCAAGTGTGGTGGTTTTTGTGGGGGGGGGGGGGGTGGGCGTACTAAGCACAGGCGTACCTTGCATAGCACACCCACCGGGAGCCGGGCTGAGACCACCAAACTCAATTCACATGTAGCCGAGACCGGGATCCGAACCCTTGGCTGCAGAGGTGAATGGCTTGTCAGCGCAGTGCCAATCACGTTGAGCCACCTCATTATAGACTTTTATAAAACCGATGGACTGCTATGGACTTTACCATGAACAGTCTTATGTTTCTAGTATCTCTAGTGGCTAGTATTTTTGGATATAGCCCTCTATGTATAGATAAGATCACAGGGTCACCTTTGTGCCATTTTTTACTTGTTTATTTGTCAGATATGACTTCTGATTTGAATTGGATATTTACACAGTTTTCACATCTTCTCCTATTTACCAGTAATTGGTTGAAATCGATGCCTAGATGCTCAGACCAAATTTAGCAGCATCCATTTGTGTCAGTTGATTTGACTTTTAACTCTGACGATTTTCCCTACCTTAAACATTTTTACACTGTTTGTTTTTAAAGGACATATTTTTTTCTTTTTACATTGATTTTATAAAGTCCCTGCTATTATTTATTATTTTAAGCTGATGAATGGACAAAAATGTAAAAAACAATATATTTGACTCTTTTAACAGCTTATAATAATCTTTTTATAAGCCCTTAACATTTATTAATATTTTCCATTCATCTCCCTGTGAGATACACAATGACAGTGCACCTGGGCATCACCTGTGTGTTTTGTAACCAATGACATGTGATCATTATGATATCAAGTTGATCACATGACTGAGAAATATGGTGATTAATGGCAGATCACTGTATCTCACAAGCCCAGCTGTCAGAAACCGCATTGTAACAGATCTAGTTGTAAAACTAAATGTTTATTAACGGCATTGTGTGGGAGAGTTAAAAGACACTCTATCCTGTGAGAATCATGGAAGCTATCATTGCTATCTTTTTAAGAATGTTGCTGTCACAATCTTCGGCTCAAATGCATTGTCACTAACCCAAGACAAGTATAAACATAAGGAATTCTGACAGTTTTCTGACCCATACCTACAGCATGTCTGTTCTTGGTCTATGATTTAAGATTAACATTTACAGCAGGGAGCCAGCCATTACAGCCACTGTGCTGTCCTTATGGTAATGTGTCACTTTAAGGATTGCAAGATAGCTGTGACATGAGTCTTCTAAATCTCTCCTTTTAAAATGTTTCATTTATTATCCTGGCATGTTTTATTATGATAGCTACAAGCCTTTGCTTCATTGTAAATTATTTCTGACTGTTTTAGAAAGCATACTGTTAAGCCCTGTACACACGATGGAATATAATGCGATAGATCTTTTTCGTTGGATATCCGATCAAGCTGACTTTCATCAGTTTTGCCTACACACCATTGGTCAAAAATCTGATTGTGTCCAAACGCGGTGACATAAAAAAACTACGACATGCTGAGAAAAATGAAGTTCAATGCTTCTTAGCATGCGTCGACTTGATTCTGAGCATGCGTGGATTTTTGACCGATGGACCTCCACACAGACGATTGTTTTTTTTTTTTTTCTGACGTTTTTTTAGAAATAGGAAAAATTTAAAACAGGTTCTATTTTTTTTCACTGATGGAAAACAAGCCGATGGGGCCCACACACGATCGGTTTGACCAATGAAAACAGTCTGTTTTCATCGGACAAACCAATCGTGTGTACAGGGCTTTACAGTTTTCTGCATGTATTTTATATGAACTCTTCCAAAGACTCTTTAAGGGGTGAAAAAGTAAGTGTAATAGCCCAGTGACAGCATGTTACACAAAGCTGCAGAAGGAGGCCTGTCCTGCAAGAAGGCAATTTATGAAATGGGTTTTCTTAGATTTCTTCAGCTCACGTTTTTTGCTCCCTTATCTTGAAGGTTCTACCATCTTCTTACTGTTATTTAGCATTGACATGTTTTGATTTTTCATATTATGTTCTGTCTCTATACAGAAATATCTCTGTGCAGCTCTGATATCCATTTCATGTATAGATGTACAAAACCGTATATGTGTTTGTCATTGAAAGGGACTTTTGATTTACTAACAACTAAAATGCAGGTGTTTGACCTGCTCAGTTGTAGTCATTATCCTAGCATATTTGACCCTTTCGCTGCCAGGTCCGTACAGTGTACAGACCTACAGCGCTGCTTCCAGCTGGCCAGGTCCTGACGTTTTGCCTTTTGCTATAAGCTCATGGTCACTCCAGTGACCATGAACCTATAGCACAACTGTTCAGCAGACACTTCTGGACAAAACAATAGCTCTGATCAGTTAACCTAAAATGTGTCACCCCTCCCTCCTTACTGACTTCTTCGTTTGTCACTGAACATGCATCTAAATCATCCTTACCTCTGAAGCTTGATCCACATGCAGACCATGCTCCAGAGCTACTGACAGGCAGTGAGAAAGTTCTCACCACCTGTTTTAGACCCATTTTGCCAAAAAATTGCACCACAACCACATGTATTACACACGGTTGAGGGGCATTTGCAGCGCTTCCCCATTAACATGAATGTGGGTTCAATTTTGCAGCGGGTGCAAAGCATTGCACCGTGGGGGGGGGGGGACACGGCTCAGCAGCATGTTTTTGCCACTACCCTCAAACACAAACCTAAACAAGTCCTAAGACCTCCTTCCTAGAGGGAATACTAAAGTGAGGCCATGTTTAGCTGCACAGGGATACACAAATTTTACGTGCATCCCCATGCAGGCAGTCCAGTTGATGTCAATTAGGACACAGGACTCCTGTGCATTCCTGTGTGGGTAAACCGCCAACCATGAGCATACGCCTTAGTGTACCCCGTGTGCATAAGGCCTTAGTAGAACATTTTCAGGGATTTTGTAAGTTATGTTGTGTGTATGTGTGCTAATAAGGATTTTAGTGTTGTGTTTCTCACTTAAAATAGCAATTTAATAAACATTTGCGTTGTGCAACTACTGTCGGGTCTAAAAAAATCAGTAGCACATTTTTTTTTTATTCTACCGGTCATGTGCTTTTAGAAAATGCATGGTTTTCACCTTTTTGCAAAAACGCACAATTTGAAATTGAAAAATATTTGTTATTTATTAACTCGGTACAGGTTAAACTTTTATGTTTAGTAAGAATTTAGCAGGAATTTTGTCAAATTTATTGTTTTTATCTGCTAATAGTTACATAGTTAGTCTGGTTAAAAGAAGACACAAGTCCTTATAGTTCAACCAATAAAAGGGGAAAAATCATACAATCTTATATACACAATGCTATACCCACAGTGGATCCAGAGGAAGGCAAAAAACCCCAGCAAAGCATGATCCAATTTTGCTCCAGCAGGGGAAACTATTCCTTCCTGATCCCCCACGAGGCAAATCGGATATTCCCTGGATCAACTTTACCTGTAAATGTTAGTATCCAGTTATATTATTTTCCAGTAATAAAGATTTTAGTGCATTTTTAGCAAAAATATTAATTTGAGAAACATTTGCGCAAAAATCATTGGGCCATTATTTTTATTACTGGTCATGTGGTTCCATAAATTAAATGGTTTTCTACAATCTCTAAAATCTGTAAGTGAAAAATTAAAACTTCCAGGTGTAGAACATTTGGTTATTTACACTCTTGCGTACGTTAGATTTTCACCATCCCGCAAAAAAGCGCAATTTAAAACTTACAAAAATGTGTTATTAACTTAATACAGGTTAAACTATAATATTTAGTGGAATATTTGCAAGAATTTTGTAAAATTTGCTGTGTTTGTATTGGCTAATAATGATTTTAGTGTACTTTTAGCAAAAATATTGTTTGAGAAACATTTGCGCAAATATCATGGGGCACCTTTTTTTTTCTACCGGTCATGTGCTTTCAGAAAACTCTTTCAAACTCTGAAAGCTGCAAGTGGAAAATAAAAAAGCAATAGAAAAATTGCAAAAATGGTCTGGCCACCTGAGTTTAAAAGTGAAGCGCAGGACCTGGCAGCGAAAGGGTTACTCTAACAGAGGAAGCAGATTTCACCTGCAGCAACAGGATAACTCATCATTTTAGTTGTAAATGAAGAACAATTCCTTTTGAGAAACAGACATACTGTAGCTAAGGATAGTATGTTTAGCTACTGTGGAAATCATGACAAGCTTTCATTACACAGAAATCTGTATGTTTCCAGGTTAGATATCAATCTTTCATATTGCATGGATCAAATTTTATTTAGCTTACATTTTAGTATGTTTTAACAGCAAACAACTACTGGTATCACTCCAGCTAAAGCAAAAGAAGCATTGGTTTCCCTGATTGATTGACTTAAATTAAAATCAGAAATGATTGATGGTTTAACTGCTTCCATTTTCTGATCTACCATGGTTAAGATTATATCAATTTCTACAAAAAAAAATGTATTACCATTTCTTTTGGAAAAGCCACAGAAACCTGATGGCAGATTTCTGGAATCTGTCAAGGGTGCATGAAGTGCTTAATGTGATGGCCATACAGTAGTTCACTTCTTTTTTTGCTTGTCACACTCCGGTGGACTTCTGATTTGGTGTCTCTGTAAGTTCAGTGAGTCCTGAACATTCTGAAAAAGTCTTCCCGGGGCTATTATTCCTGGGCATCAACACACATGTTGATTGTTCACTGTGTGCCTGCACAGGTCATAGTGTACATAATGTTCTGTTACACAACAAATCTGCTTGAAGAGGCATTGAGCAATCTTCTTGCATAGAGATGAAGAAAATTCAGAGAATACTTTAATACTTTGAAAGAAATTAATGTGATCATTGTGAGACAAGGACTTAATTTGCTTTTAAAAGAAGATAAACCTCATTCAAGTAATTGGAACAACAAGTTCTTTTATCCATTTGTTTTATGTATGTGTTAAAGAATCGTTCGGAAAATATTTCTAAAGCAGTGAATGTGATATTTACCAATCATTCATTGCACATAAATCTTCCGGGAACATGTTTTAAATTAAACTGAATTATTCACCTTTTTTTAGTGATCAGATTGGTAAACACTATTACTATTACTGCAAGGATAGAAGATTGTTGAACACTTCATTTGAACGATGTTTGCAGCTTTGATATACTGTATATGTAGGGCAAATAACTGAGTTCTTATGATGGAAGGATTTTACCTGCAGATTTGTTTGTGTTACACAAACTCAAGAATAGTATAGTAGATTGGTAATAAATATTCATAAATTAGGACAGAATAAATGTATTTAACACACACTTAAAATATTTTTATCAACTGAAGCTCATCTTATTATCAAATTAAATCTTTAAACTAAATTTTTGTTTCTCATTTAGGTCATCTGATCAAGACTCTCCAAAGTAAGTGGTCCTCTCCAGTACCAATGTCCTATTTCAAAGCTATAATATTATGCTAATGGATAAAGGAAATCAGTACTAAGAAGAAATAGGGAGGTTGCCAATGGTGACTATAGATTTTAAGGCCTGATCAGCTCGGTGTACATTTCTAGGCTGGTTAGTCATGGTGACCAAAGATGCCTAAATCCAAAAGAAGCTGGGTAGAAGATGACATGCCAGCGAGGGAGTTTGCAAATGTTGCCTCACTGTTGCATATTGATTCAAGTTACTAACCTGGAATGAGCTCATACATTTAAAATGAAGTTGTGAATTTAGAACCACGCTTCTGTGTATTTTTATTAATTGTACACTGAGCTACAGGCATGTACAGCTCAGTGTACAATTCCAGGCTGGCCTGTTATGATGACTGAAAATGGATAGAAGATCGTGCCAGCGAAAGAGCTTGCAGATGTTGCATTTTGATCACTTGCCTGGAATAAGCACATACATTTAAAACATAACAGTGAATTCAGGACTCTTGATCTGCATACTTTCTTCAAGAAGTCACTCAGAAATGATTAGTTATTTGAACAGACTTGGTTAGTAGCTAGCATTTTCAAAATGGGAAGAACACCACTATAATCTCGTTGTTCTCTAAATAAGGACATTTCTTTCTTTATTTTTTATTGCATTTTAAATTTTGTTCTAATTTTGAGTAGCCATGCTAGAAAGTGTTTGCACGAGAATCTGTTCTTTTTTATATTTATGATTTTGTCCTGTATATGTATTTAAGGACCATACTAGAACACAGTCCAAAGGAAAACAGTCTGAACCAGCAAAGTTTATGTCCTAGCTCTTCCAGTGAACTGTCAAATCATTCCTCATCATCTCATCCACTAGAAGGAGTGGATAAGAAGTTCCTAGAAACCTATGATGTTGTCAAGAAAGGAAATTCAACAGATGATTCCAGTCAGTACTACTGTGATAAGGTGTGTACTGGGGTAGCGTCAAAGCTCAAAGAAAAAGTTAGTTATCTTCTACAGGTCTAGAAAGGTTTTTGGTTTTTTTTTGCCCCCTAGCTGATGAGGGGAAAAATAAATAAAAAATGCAGATCCTAGTGTACTCCGAGAAAAACAAATAAGAATGATTTCTGGCTACATGTGAACAAGTTAACAAATGTGCTTTTACTTTAGGACCAATAATTCAGGATAACAATATATATTAACTACAGATGACACTAGGTCTGCTATATACTCAAATTAAATAAATCATTGCAAATGCCAAAAAAACTGAATACATGGAAGAGTTTTAACATATCTGCCATATTCAAAATGTAAGTGTAAAACTTGAATGCCATATAAAAAAAAAAATATCACTCTAAAAACCAGCACCATCACTCTAAAAACCAGCACTACTGCAAACACCATGGGCGTGCATGATGATGTCACATATCAGGTGGGACCTGCATTGTTTGTATTTACTTTATCATTGGGACTTTCTTGTTTGCATTTACTTTTTCATTCCTTTTTTTACACTTATGAATATGACTCTTATGTTATGATTAGGGATGAGCTCCAGTGTGTTCGCACACTCCACGTGCAGAGCCCACCAGGAAGTCTGCTTGTCACTGTGATAATCACAGGCAGGGAGACATTGTCCCGATGCTCGGCTGCAGAGAGTGGGAAATGTCTCCCTGCCTGTGTTTAGCGCAGCACCGTGCAGACGTCCTGGCAGGGCTCTGCACATGTGCGAACACACCGGATCTCATCCCTAGTTATGATATAGTCACACTATCTTTATGTAATTTTTTGGCATTTGCAATGAATTATCTTATTTAAAGAAATAGCACACCTATTGTTATTTGTGTGTTTTTAAAGAAGTCCCGCCTAAGCTTGTTTGGCTGGGCTTTTCCTATGGGTCACAGGAGTGCAATTTGTTTTGCACTCCTTTGACCCGTTTTCAGCAGAGAAAAATGAAGTCCGCTCTCTCTGCTGACATCCCTGGAGACTGATCCCCGCTGAGAGCCTGAGATGGCGCTCCCCGCCTCTCCACAGCTCGGCTCTCCAATGAGCATGGAGGAGCAGAACAGAGAGCTGCTGACTGACAGGCAACAGCTGTCCGCTCGGGGAGCTGAGAGAACCGAGCCATCGGCAGTGTTTGATGGCTCGGTTCTTAGTGCAGAGGCGGGGGGAGGGGGGCACATATACAGCTGGGCAGGGCCGATCCCAGGCGGGGTGCAAAGGGTGCTCTGCACCCAGGCGCCAGAGAGGAGGAGGCGCCAAAGTGTCAGTACTAGCACCGTTGGTCCAGAGTGTGTTGCCAACGAGTCAGCATTGTGATTTCCCTAGAGAGTCACGAGGGCATGTCAGCGAGAGCGCCGTGATCACATTCATTGCCCCCCACCTCTGCCGCCCACTGACCCGCTCGCAGCACTCTCCACATCCCCCGCACGGCGCCCGCTATATCTGTACCAGGACTAACCTCCTCCCCATGTGCCCGCCCACAACCCCTTGTGCCGCCAATCTGTGCCTGGAAAGGGGTGTGGGCGGGAGATTTCAAAGCAGCCAGACCAGTTTCACCGATCTGATGTCGCTGCACAGTGTGCACACAGTCTCCTCCAGCCTCCTCTGTGCCCCAGCAGCAGTCAGTGAGACCTGGAGGATAAGGACGATCTGACAGGGAGGTGCTGGAAGAAGCAGCAGAGGAGAGCACCTCCCGGATCAATAAGGTACTTGGCACCATACACGGACACACACACCGACCTATCTTGACTTTGGATACAGACAGGGCTAGGGATCTCACAGCCGTCCTCTCTCTCACAGCCACTCCCTCTCTCTGTCAGCACCCCTCGCTGTCCACTATGACACTATCCTCTCTCTGCCTCATCCCTCTCTCTGCCTCATCCCTCTCTCTGTCTCATCCCTCTCTCTCTGCCTCATCCCTCTCTCTCTCATCTCATCATCCCTCTCTCTGCCTCATCCCTCCTCTCTCTGTCTCATCCCTCTCTCTCTCTGTCTCATCCCTCTCTCTCTCTGTCTCATCCCTCTCTCTCTCTGTCTCATCCCTCTCTCTGTCTCATCCCTCTCTCTGTCTCATCCCTCTCTCTGTCTCATCCCTCTCTCTGCCTCATCCCTCTCTCTCTCTGTCTCATCCCTCTCTCTCTCTGTCTCATCCCTCTCTCTCTCTGTCTCATCCCTCTCTCTCTCTGTCTCATCCCTCTCTCTGTCTCATCCCTCTCTCTGTCTCATCCCTCTCTCTGCCTCATCCCTCTCTCTCTCTGTCTCATCCCTCTCTCTCTCTGTCTCATCCCTCTCTCTCTCTGCCTCATCCCTCTCTCTCTCTGCCTCATCCCTCTCTCTGCCTCATCCCTCTCTCTGCCTCATCCCTCTCTCTCTCTGCCTCATCCCTCTCTCTCTCTGCCTCATCCCTCTCTCTCTCTCTGCCTCATCCCTCTCTCTCTGCCTCATCCCTCTCTCTGCCTCATCCCTCTCTCTGCCTCATCCCTCTCTCTCTCTGTCTCATCCCTCTCTCTGTCTCATCCCTCTCTCTGCCTCATCCCTCTCTCTGCCTCATCCCTCTCTCTCTCCTCATCCCTCTCTCTCTCTGTCTCATCCCTCTCTCTCTCCTCATCCCTCTCTCTGTCTCATCCCTCTCTCCTCATCCCTCTCTCTGCCTCATCCCCCTCTCTCTGTCTCATCCCTCTCTCTCTCTGTCTCATCCCTCTCTCTGCCTCATCCCTCTCTCTCTCCCTCTCTCTCTCTGCCTCATCCCTCTCTCTCTCATCCCTCTCTCTCTCTGCCTCATCCCTCTCTCTCTCTCATCCCTCTCTCTGCCTCATCCCTCTCTCTCTGCCTCATCCCTCTCTCTGCCTCATCCCTCTCTCTGCCTCATCCCTCTCTCTCCTGTCTCTCTCTCTCTGTCTCATCCCTCTCTCTCTCATCCCTCTCTCTCCCTCTCTCTCTCTGCCTCATCCCTCTCTCTGCCTCATCCCTCTCTCTGCCTCATCCCTCTCTCTGCCTCATCCCCCTCTCTCTCTGTCTCATCCCTCTCTCTCTCTGTCTCATCCCTCTCTCTGTCTCATCCCTCTCTCTGTCTCATCCCTCTCTCTCTCTGTCTCATCCCTCTCTCTCTCTGTCTCATCCCTCTCTCTGCCTCATCCCTCTCTCTGCCTCATCCCTCTCTCTCTCTGTCTCATCCCTCTCTCTCTCTGTCTCATCCCTCTCTCTCTCTGCCTCATCCCTCTCTCTCTCTGCCTCATCCCTCTCTCTGTCTCATCCCTCTCTCTCTCTGTCTCATCCCTCTCTCTCTCTGTCTCATCCCTCTCTCTCTCTGTCTCATCCCTCTCTCTCTCTGTCTCATCCCTCTCTCTCTCTGTCTCATCCCTCTCTCTGCCTCATCCCTCTCTCTGCCTCATCCCTCTCTCTCTCTGTCTCATCCCTCTCTCTCTCTGCCTCATCCCTCTCTCTCTCTGCCTCATCCCTCTCTCTGCCTCATCCCTCTCTCTGCCTCATCCCTCTCTCTGCCTCATCCCTCTCTCTGCCTCATCCCTCTCTCTCTCTGCCTCATCCCTCTCTCTCTCTGCCTCATCCCTCTCTCTCTGCCTCATCCCTCTCTCTCTGCCTCATCCCTCTCTCTGCCTCATCCCCCTCTCTCTCTGCCTCATCCCCCTCTCTCTCTGTCTCATCCCTCTCTCTCTCTGTCTCATCCCTCTCTCTGTCTCATCCCTCTCTCTGTCTCATCCCTCTCTCTCTCTGTCTCATCCCTCTCTCTGTCTCATCCTTCTCTCTGCCTCATCCCTCTCTCTGCCTCATCCCTCTCTCTCTCTGTCTCATCCCTCTCTCTCTGCCTCATCCCTCTCTCTCTCTGTCTCATCCCTCTCTCTCTCTGCCTCATTCCTCTCTCTCTCTGCCTCATCCCTCTCTCTGTCTCATCCCTCTCTCTCTCTGTCTCATCCCTCTCTCTCTCTGTCTCATCCCTCTCTCTGCCTCATCCCTCTCTCTGCCTCATCCCTCTCTCTCTCTGTCTCATCCCTCTCTCTCTCTGCCTCATCCCTCTCTCTCTCTGCCTCATCCCTCTCTCTGCCTCATCCCTCTCTCTGCCTCATCCCTCTCTCTGCCTCATCCCTCTCTCTCTCTGCCTCATCCCTCTCTCTCTCTGCCTCATCCCTCTCTCTCTGCCTCATCCCTCTCTCTCTGCCTCATCCCTCTCTCTCTCTGCCTCATCCCTCTCTCTCTCTGCCTCATCCCTCTCTCTCTGCCTCATCCCTCTCTCTCTGCCTCATCCCTCTCTCTGTCTCATCCCTCTCTCTGTCTCATCCCTCTCTCTGTCTCATCCCTCTCTCTGCCTCATCCCTCTCTCTGCCTCATCCCTCTCTCTGCCTCATCCCCCTCTCTGCCTCATCCCTCTCTCTGCCTCATCCCTCTCTCTCTGTTTCATCCCTCTCTTGCTCATCCCTCTCTCTCTTGCTCATCCCTCTCTCTCTTGCTCATCCCTCTCTCTCTTGCTCATCCCTCTCTCTTGCTCATCCCTCTCTCTTGCTCATCCCTCTCTCTCTCTTGCTCATCCCTCTCTCTCTCTTGCTCATCCCTCTCTCTCTCTTGCTCATCCCTCTCTCTCTTGCTCATCCCTCTCTCTCTTGCTCATCCCTCTCTCTTTTGCTCATCCCTCTCTCTCTTGCTCATCCCTCTCTCTCTTGCTCATCCCTCACCCCCGTGCTTATCCCTCTCTCTCTGCCTCATTCCTCTCTCTCTCTCTCTCTCTCTCTCTCTCTGTCTGCCTCACCCCCCCTCTCTCTATCTCTGCCTCACCCCCCTCTCTCTCTATCTGCCTCTCCCCCCTCCCTCTCTCTCTCTGCCTCTCCCCCCTCCCTCTCTCTCTGCCTCATCCCCCTCTCTCTCTCTCAGCCTCATCCATCTCTCTCTCTCTCTCTCTCTCAGCCTCATCCATCCATCTCTCTCAGCCTCATCCATCTCTCTCTCTCTCAGCTTTATCCATCTCTCTCTCTCTCTCTCCCAGCCTCATCCATATCTCTCTCTCTCTCTCTCTCTCTCTCTCTCTCACTCAACCCCCTTCTCTCTCCACCTCCATCTCTTTCAGACCCACCTCCTCTCTCTGTGCCTGATCTCTCTTTCAGCTCCACCTCCTCTCTCTGAGCCTGAGCTCTCTTTCAGCCCCACCTCTCTCTCTGAGCCTGAGCTCTCTTTCAGCCCCACCTCCTTTCTCTGTGCCCGAGCTCTTTTTCAGCCCCACCTCCTCTCTCTGTGCCTGAGCTCTCTTTCAGCCCCACCTCTCTCTCTGAGCCTGAGCTCTCTTTTAGCCCCCAATCAGGGTAATCAGGTTAGGGGTATCTGGGGAGGTGTGATCAGAGTGGGGGGGGTATAGTTAGTATAATCAGTGTGATGTGTACCATAGGAGCCGCAAGTCGGTCTTTGTTTCAGTGGCTGCCCGGGCAAATTAAATCCAAGCTATGTGACAGCAGGATACTGCTCTTCTGTGTGATCCAGGGGCACTGGTAAGCTGAAATTGGTGATCAATTATAAGCCTGCAATTGTTGGGTACTGGTAGGCTGCATTTGGTGGGCACTGGTAGCCTGCATTTGATGGGCATTGACAAGGCTGCATTTGGTGGGCACTGGTAGGCTGAAATTGGTGATCAATTATAAGGTTGCAATTGGTGAGCACTGGTAGGCTGTATTTGGTGAGCACTGGTAGGCTGCATTTTATGGGCACTGGTGAGGCTGCATTGATCTCTTGTACCATGGCTGCAGTCTCTGATCATCTCTTGTATCATGTTAGAAGTCTCTGACCATCTCCTGTATTATGTCTGGGGGCTCTTTCTAAACAGACTCTCTAACATTAGAGAGACCCTCCTCCAGGTGCAATTAGAGTACTCTGCTTCTCTTCCTGTATTTTGTTCATTGCTAAGTGATCATGGGAGGATCCCAGGGTAACGATAACTCTTTAGGGGAGCATCCCTGTGTTCGAACCGTTGCCATAGAAACATTTGTAAAGGGGGAGGAGTTAGTAAGGTGACCACGCCCTTGTAGGGGGCGCCAGAAATATTTCTGCACCCAGGCGCAAGTGACCCTAGGATCGGCCCTGCAGCTGGGTCTGATGCTGCAGCCACCTAGGTAAGTATTATTCTGAAATAAACCAGATTCTCATACTCCTCTTTTAAGTCTAGTGTTTGAAGGATTCGTGTGCTGCTTCTTTTTTTTTTTTGTACACTGAGCACAATGATTCTTTTAGTTTTTTAAATAATTACATTAAATAAAATGTTACAAGGTGTTTAGGAATTCTTAAAGTTATATTAAAGACTTGGCTTTAAAAAAAAAAAATGTCATACCTTTTTTTTTGGCTGCTGCTGTTCTGTGAATGGAAGAATTGCAGATGAATGCCAAGATCTGCCTCTTCCAGTTTTAACAGTGAATTATCCAATAAGAAGATAAAATCCTATTTGTGTCTTGCAATCATCCTAATTGATTTTAGAATGATTAGTCTGCTGGGAGTGAGTACACCAAATACTTTGTGCTGTTTACTATGATTGGCTCTGGTGATAACTTTTTTGCAATATAAGTATTGCTTGAAAGTAAATGTGATAGTAAAGGTTCGGGGGGTTTTTTTGTTCTCTTTTTCACTCTCTCCTCATTAGCTCAATGGCTGTGATTGACAGCAGCGGAAGCAAATGGATCCTGCTGCTGTTTCACCCAATGAGGAGAGAGACTTAAATGAATATAAGGGATTTTCCAACAGGAATTGTGTGTTGACAGACTGTTGGTCTAAAATGTTGGATGGCAGGCTTTAAAATTTTCCACGGACAACGGTCTGTTGTCAGATTTTCCGAGCATGTGTACACAAGTCCGTCAGACAAAAGTCAAAAGTACAAACACGCATGCTCAAAAGCAATGCTTACCAAACACAGCATTAGCAGAAGGTGCCCAAAGGGTGGTGCTAAAGAGCTGAAAAAACACATAGTACGTCACTACATTTGTGTTTGTTTGCCGACAATTGTGTGCCACTTGTAAGACAAGTTCCTGGCCAACGCCCTTCGGACAAAAGTCAGACGCTCTATCTGCAGAAAATCTGATTGTGTGTATGAGGCTTAAGAAGCACTGATTAGGTGGAACTGGCATTCACAGGATAAAGGATTGTTGCATCTGCAGTTAATTGCCACCAAATACAGCTTATTTTTCACTGACAAAGCAATTAACTTGGTTCCTTTTTTTATTTTTATTTTCATTAAATAGAATGAGTTTGCCAATGGCGATTTACTCTTGGTCCGTATCACACCAGATGAGGAGGGCAAATTTGGATTTAACTTGAAGGTAATTTTATTTGTAAAAATGTATCTGTCATTTTATTACCTTTTCTTTTTGTTTTGCTTTACATCACTTTAGAACTTTTATTCTGTCGTACGAGAATTTTCGTACTTAATAACCTTTTCAATTTCGATATAGAGCAGTGGCGGCTGGTGGGTTGTTCTTGTGGGGGGGCAGCATGGGTGGTTGTGTCCTCTCCTCCTCTCCTAGAGTGCGGACAGCAGCCGCAGCATGTCCTCTCCTTTAGATTCCTCCGCTGTGTCTCCTCCTCCACCAAAGCTCTAAGCATCCAATAGGATCGCCTGACGCATTGGCCAATCTGGAAACAGGTCTCACAAACCTGCCTCCTGATTGGCGGGGGGGAACTTTAGTGTGAAAATAGCAAAATTGTATTTGCTATATTCACACAGCTGGGTGGCCTCAAAATGCAGAGTGCTCTAATGCTCCAAGGCCACCCTTTTTTGAAGCTTATTGGAGCCTCTGGCTCTATGCAGGTGCTTCAAAAAAACACCCCAGCTGCACTGAAATTCATGGTCTGGCACTACTGATATGTAGATCAGGGGTCCGGATGCACGGATAGGGAAGGTGGCGCCCGTGCGCCCTCTATGGAAAGGCCACCACTGATAAGAAGACTAGCATGCACAAAAAAAAAAAAAAAAGATATCATACTTCCAATAATCTCATTGTGTGTACTAGGTTTAAGGCTGTGCATCACGGTGATGCTAATGAGGTGTGTGTTGGTGAAGGAGACAAGACTTTTACCTGGGAATCTTATGTGATTATTGTACTTGTTCACCTTGGGTTTGTTTTAAAGTGACGTAATCACTTTGCCCATTCAGTAATAGACATAGAAGGAGGGTGGAGGAGTGCTGGAGAGGTGAGAATAAAGTAATTTGGGAGATGGAGGGCAGGCTATGCACAGACATGTGTATATGCCCTGACTTGCCTTTTTGGTTACATTGACCTTTCAGATTTCCATGCAGCCATATAATTCAACTGAATAGAGACAAGATTGCATTACTGCACAGTAATTAAAAACACATGGAAATGTGCAATAAATCTAATTCAATAAAGCATATTTGCTTCTTCTGTTAAATTACCCAGGCAAAAAGCACAGGCATCAGAAAAATATCTTGCTTTTGATAGTCTGTTCCTGACAGCTCATTGCATGCTGCATTTCTTCAAAATCAACTGTGCGACGCAGCGGATCAATATGGTATTATCCTTGTCTCTAAAAGTACCTAAGAGACCAGCTTCTGTGGGCTGTACACAAAAATGCTTTTATACAAATCTGTTGTGTAATTGTCACACTGGACTACCACATCTGGAGATGCACTGTGAATGCTTCTGGTTCTCAGTTTTTTTTCATAAGGGTAAATTTAAAGATATACGGGTAACACTTCAAAAAGCACACTGAACATGCCAAAAATTGTATAGGTGCATTTTTGAGGTGCTCATAGCACATTTTTCAAATGTTGCAATAGATTAAGTGGAAGCTGCAGATTGCGGAAAATCTTAGAGAACCCTAAGCGATGATAATGCAAATGTGTATGCTGTCCTATCTGCCTATCTTTGTTTCAATTACCTAGTATGTTGGCAGGCAGCATGGGAGCATTAACAGGGCTACAACAAATGCTTGTTTTTTACATATCTCTAAGGCCATGTGAACAAGGTTTTAATCTGCACATCAGCTTGGCGAAGTGTTGCCTCCCCGCTAGCTAACTGTGTTAAAGCAGCATGGCTCTCTGCTTTATACAGTGCAATCTGTTTGCCACTACATACAAAGGCTAGGTCTCCTTCAAGGTGATTTTCAATGCCTTATGCCGCGTACACGCAATTATTTTTCAGCATGAAAAAAAACTGTGTTTTTCGGCATGTAGAAAAAACAACGTTTTTCCAACTTCATAATTAAAACGACGTTGCCCACACACCATCGTTTAAAAAAAATTCTCTAGCGAAGAGCGGTGATGTACAACACGTACAACGGCACTATAAAGGGGAAGTTCCATGCGATGACGCCACCATTGGGGCTGCTTTAGCTGATTCCGTGTTAGTAAAAGATGATTTGCGCTTTTCTGTCTGTTACAGCGTGAAGAATGTGCTTACTCCATTACGAATGGAAGTTTTACCAGAACAAGCGCTCCCGTCTCATAACTTGCTTATGAGCACGCGCAGGTTTTTAACGTCGTTTTAGCCCACACACGATAATTTTTTACACCCGAAAAACGACATAAAAAATGCAGCATGTTCGAATTTTTTATTTATTTTTTTCGTTTTTCAGAACACGAAAAATGATGTGAAGCCACACACCATCATTTTAAATGACATTTAAGTTATTAGTGATCGTGTGTACATGGCATTATTCCACACCAGGAACCTCCACAGTGCCTCTCTTAGTGGTACAAATCCATCTTTTATCTGTAGACAGTAGAATTGCATTTCTCCTCAAATCAGTCTGTCTTCTTTGGTTGCTTTATTTCCTACTGGTGTCTTGGGATCAGAATTTCCTTCTTCGGTAGTGGAAAATTCATGCTATGTATGCAAGTCTTTTAGACTGGGGAAGAGCGCTAGATCCCCTTTCTGTTCATAATCTCTGAAAACCAAAGGAATTGTTCCTGCCAATCAACATATTAGAGACCCATACCATCCCTTTTTCTTTCACTTGGCCTCCCTTTTCAACAGTCCTCCAATATCAGTCCTGTCAGACAGTGCAACCAACATGGGATACAAAAAACAAGGCACTAGAGGCAAACAACAGCGAGGGGGCAAGAAAAACAGAGGTTTAGAGCTGCGCCTTGACACCCGGACTCGGTATATTCAAAGAGTCCATATATCAATCATGTGGAAATAACACAATCCTTCAGCCAAAAGAAATGTAGCAATAAACATTAGCTCCAAAAGTCTCTGCTGGTCTTAGTTCAGGATGGACGTGTAATAATCACCACTGTGCTCAAACTTGGCTCTTCAATGTGGCCCACCACCAGAAGTCTAAGCAGCTTACCAGAGGAATGACTGTAACCAGCAGTCGGCTGTGACCCAGCCGCGGCCTTTGAGGGAAACCGAACGAATCCCAAATCCTAGGTCAGTGCCTATACCTGGGCTCCACTCCGCAACTCCACCAGTTAGATCATATGTATAAAATGATAATAAAGGCAGACATAGCGTAATCCCGTAGGGACTTTAATTAAAAATCATAAAAACCAGAATACTCACATTTGCGATGAGTTAAACAGGCATGTAAAACATAATGTTGCCGGCCAGCAAACAGATTGGAAAAAACCCTCCTCCAAAACGTGATGACGTCACATTAGCTAACTTTTCACACAGTGGCCCCCGATCCTAGTCTTCTGGGGTCCCTCGGTGGCTGTCTCGGCTCCTCCTCGCAAGAACTAATTCCCTTAATGGGAGCTCTCTCCCATAGGGGTTAGTTCTTGCGGGCACACTCCTGTGATACAGCCGGCAGCTATAGGTGCAGACTGTATTACTCGGGCCCACCCCCCGACACGCTGCATCATTGGATGTGATTGACAGCAGCGCAAGCCAATGGCTGTGCTGCTATCAATCCATCCAATCTAGCCAATCAACGGCCAGACTGAGTGGAGAAGAGGACATCGGGGGCGAGCACAGCAGGTGAACGGGCTCAGGGAAGTAAAACAGGGGGGCTGGGGGGATGCATTAAGGTGAAAGAAAATGAACCTTTACAACCCCTTTAAGTTAAACAAAAGTCTAAAAACAAATGTCTCTATATATATATATATATATATACATGAAGGTCAGGTTAATATAACACAGCCAGCACAGAGTTTCACCTTACAGTGCAAGGGAGAACTCAAATTTTGGTGTAAAGGACAATGCCACAGATCATGATCTAAGAGGGAACTCTGATGTAAGGGGGGGCTCTTCGCTCTTATTTACATCAGAGTTCCCACTTACATCAGGGTCTTTAGCATTGTCTTTTACATCAGGGTCTGCACTATAAGAGGAAATCCTGCAGATTCTGATGGGGAACATTGGGAACTCTAATCAGAGGGGGGACTCTGGTGACCAGAAATTACCTTCCGCAGAGTGAATACACTAAGGTAGGGGGGGTTACTGATATAAGGGTTAACCTTTATTTCAGTGCCCCCTTACATTATTGTGTTCACCCCCCCCCAACTTACATCAGTGACCCTTCCTCAGACTGACCTCCTCTCAGGTGCACCGTGCAGGGCTCAGTCAGGCAACTTCAGTTTGGCGGTCTTGGTGTTATCCTATAGTCTTTGCTACACAGTCCACACACATCTGACTTCTCTCGTGATGCCCAATCTGGCTGCGCTCTCACTCTTGACTCCTCTCCAGGCTGCAGACATGATTAAAGATGAGATGGTCAGAGATTGCAGACATGGTACAGGAGATGGTCGGAGATTGCAGACATGGTACAGGAGATGGTCGGAGATTGCAGACATGGTACAGGAGATGGTTGGAGATTGCAGACATGGTACAGGAGATTGTTGGAGATTGCAGACATGGTACAGGAGATGGTCAGAGATTGCGGACATGGCACAGGTGGTCAGAGGATATGGACATGGCACAGGTGGTCAGAGGATATGGACAAGATACAGGAGGTGGTTAGAGGCTGTGGATAGGATAAGGTCATGCGGACAGGATACGGTCATGCGGACAGGATGCAGGAGATGGTTAGTACAGCGGCTCCGACTAGAGCTGGCAGTTTTTTTTTTGTGCAACCCGCTTGATCGCACAAAGAAAACTGTAGTGTGTACCCTGCTTTGCAAAGCCAAGCAGTGGCCTCAGACAGGGCAACAAGATCTAGGGGAATGGCTGTAAGAAAAAAAAAAACACAAATTAAGTTGTGGTGTCACCCAATTAACTCTTAAACCAAAACTCTTTAATGTCGTAAGACAAATGACAAAACAGTATGATTAGGAGAGAGTAATATTTTAATGTTGATTTTTTTTTTTCCCGCCTCTTTATTTTAAATGTTTTAACATTTTCCAGGGTGGTATTGACCAGAAAATGCAGCTTGTGGTTTCCAGAATTACCCCAGGATCACCAGTAAGTCTATATACTTCTTTATAGGGACTATGTGAACCTTCATTTGAAGACATAGATTTATAATACTTCATTTACAGTATTGTTTTGAGATAATGCATGTTTTTCCACTGTTACTATGCACACAACATGATGGGTATACGTGCATTACTGTGCTCTGCTATTATTTTTAAAAGGTATTCCAATACACATGCACATTAAACAAAAACACGTGCACTATAGCATATCACAATGCACACATGAGAATAGGCTGTGCTGTGCTGCCTTGACAAAAGTAGTCCAGATAAAAAAAAATGTACTTTAAAAATAAATATGCTATCTTAATGCAGTTAACATGTGCATTAATGCACTGACTGTTGATTTATTACACTTAAAATAACTTGATATATTACAAGGTGTTTTAATCAATAAAGTTTAGTTTACTACTACTCCTAGGATGGGTCCAGTCAATCTAATGCAGATAAAAGCTAATACAGTTATTCTTTTTAGTGACTTCCAATGCTTCTTAAAGCATTTGTTAACCCCAAAAAAATAAAAATAAAGATCCTGGTCTGGGGTTGCATGAGTGCTGCCGGCACTGGAGAACTACAGTTCATTGAGGGAACCATGAATGCCAACATGTACTGTGACATACTGAAGCAGAGCATGATCCCCTCACCTCGGAGACTGGGCAGCAGGCAGTATTCCAACATAACGACCCCAAACACATTTCCAAGGTGACCACTGCCTTGCTAAAGAAGCTGAGGGTAAAGGTTATGGACTGGCCAAGCATGTCTCCAGACCTAAACTCTATAGCATCTGTGGAGCATCCTTAAACGGAAGGTGGAGGAGCACAAGGTCTCTAACATTCACCAGCTCCGTGATGTCGTAATGGGGGAGTGAAGGAGGACTCCAGTGGCAACTTGTAAAGCTCTGGTGAACTCCATGCCCAAGAGGGTTAAGGCAGTGCTGGAAAATATTTGTGGCCACACAAAATATTGACACTTTGGGTCCAATTTGGACATTTTCACTTAGGGGTGTACTCTCTTTTGTTGCCAGCTGTTAATAGCTGTGTGTTGAGTTATTTTGAGGGGACATCAAATTTACACTGTTATGCCGCATACACATGATCGTAAATTTCCGACAACAAATGTTCGATGTGAGCTTTTTGTCAGAAATTCCGACCGGGTATATGCTCCATCAGACATTTGCTGTCGGAATTTCTGACAAGAAAAATTTGAGAGCTGGTTCTCAATTTTCTTGTCCGACAATTTTCTTGTCCGACAATTTTCTTGTCCGACAATTTTCTTGTCCGACAATTTTCTTGTCCGACAATTTTCTTGTCTGAGGCGGCGTACACACGTCCGAGAACCTCGTCGCGCTAAACCCATCGTTCCGCCCGACGAGGTTCCCGATGAGCGGTTGAAAAAGCTCGTCGAGCCAAAGTCCTCATTGAACAACGAGGAAAAAGAGAGCGTGCTCTCTTTTTTGGCTCGACAAGCTTCCCGACGGGACGCTCGTCGGAAGTGTACACACGACCGAGAACCTCGGCAGAATATGTCTCCCAGCGAGCTTCTCGCTGGATTCTGCCGAGAAGCTCGGTCGTGTGTACGCCGCCTGACAATTTTCTTGTCCGACAATTTTCTTGTCGGAAATTCCGATCGTCGGTATGCAATTCCGATGCACAAAAATCCTACGCATGTTCGGAATCATTTTCTCGGCTCATCGTAGTGTTGTTGTACGTCACTGCGTTCTTGATGTTTGGAATTTCCGACAACATTTGTGTGACCGTGTGTATGCAAGACAAATTTAGCCCAAATTCCGCCAGAAAAAAATTCACGGTTTTGTTGTTGGAATTTCCGATCGTGTGAACGCGGCATTATACAAGCTGTACATTCACTACTTTACATTGTAGCAAAGTGTCATTTCTTCAGTGAAAAGATATAATAACATATTTACAAAAATGTGAGGGGTGAAATTAAGTTTGTGAAATACTGTATATGGGGGGGGCATGAGATGAATCAGCCAATAGGATAATGTAAATGCAACCCCTGTGGGTTAACAAAGACTTTAAACCATTAATTCAGTTACTTTTAAGCTACTTGCACATTGGGCGTTTGGTCCCTGTGTGTCCAATTCCAGTGTTTTTGTGCTTCAGGGAGGCACAATTGCAGTATCCCACTACCTTTAGCCCTTCAAAAGCTATGACAGTCTGAAATATGCTGCAGCTGAACACTGTACATAGTCATACGTGTTTAAAAATGTATGCCTGGAGCACAGGGACCCACATTTGTGGGTAGGGATCTGTCAGCCTGCCTGGATTCATTTCACTGAATTTATTAAAAATGTGCTTGAAAAAAAGTCAACATACAGTAAAAATCTGTATATACCCCCATAATACATAAAAGCCCCAAAGTATACCCCTTGAAACAAACAACTCACCATTTTTTAAAGTCTTGCTACAATCAAATCCTTTCAATGCAAGGTAAAAAACAAAATACACTCAAAATATATATATATAAAAAAAAACACAGAATACCACCCTCTGAAACAGGAGCCATTTTTAAATGAAAGCCTTGCAGCTAATTAACAAAAAAAAAAGTTTGCTGTGGACATGACCACAATCAAAAGTGATTACTGACCTCAATCACAAAATAAAATAAAAGTATAATTTCACCATAAAGAGTAAAAAAATAATACATGTACATTTTTTGCTGGTAAAAAATGTGCATTTATTTCTTATTTTTTCTAGGGAGCCTGCAGAGCATTGCAATCTCGGGCTCCTCTAGACTTGCAGCATAGCTGTCTGCTCATACCTCATATGGACAGACAGTTACTTGAGAGCAAAAAGATCAATGGACTGCGAAATTGTTCAACAGCTCATCCTCATAATTCATTGAGAACTACAAGCCGTCAGCCGCAAATACACCCACATTTTTCCCCACCACTGCCCAATTTAACCCCCCCCCCCCCCCCAAGTTCCCTGTCCCTGTACTAGCTTTTACTTTTTTAAATTGGCGTGAATGTGAATGGACTACACGCCCCAACATCCTTTGCAGCTGATCTAATCACTGGTGCAATGCTTTACAGGCTCTAAAACAACATAAATAAATTGTTACCTTCAAAAAAGTTAGCATTTACTATTTTATTTTTAAAAAGTGAACTTATCCTTTCAAATTAGTGATTATCAGTGTGCAGTGCTGGTGGAAGAAACTGCGGATAGAATTGGTAGAATTGCTAGTTGGATTATAATACTGTGTGGACTGCCTAAGCATGTTTTTTCAGCAGTACAGCATAAAATTAAATACTGTAAAATTAAATACTGTATATACTCGAGTATAAGCTGAGTTTTTCAGCACATTTTTTTGTGCTGAAAATGCCCTCCTTGCGTCTGATCTCCCAGATTTTGGTGCCCGGTACTGGCCGGCCGTAGGTCCCCATGGACCCCAAATTTGGCATACATATAGGGCCAGATTCAGAAAGATCAGAGTATCTGTAGGCGGGCGTAGCGCATCTCATATGCGCTACGCCGACGTAACATAGAGAGGCAAGTACAGTATTCACAAAGCACTTGCTCCCTAAGTTACGGCGGCATAGCGTAAATGGGCCAGCGTAAGCCCGCCTAATTCAAAGTAGCAAGGCAGTGGGCGTGTTGTATTAAAATGAACCGTGACCCCATGCAAATGATGGGCTGAACGAACGGCGAATGCGCCGTCCGTGGACGTATCCCAGTGCGCATGCTCAGAATCACGTCGGATAGAATGCCTAAGATATGTCGAACACTGCCTATGACGTGAACGTAACTTACGCCCAGTCCCATTCACGTACGACTTGCGTAAACAACGTAAAAAACGACGGCTGTTCCGACGTCCATACCTTTGCATGTGATGTGCCACCTTTTTGGTGGTTTATCTTTACGCCGGAAAAACGCCTTGCGTAAACGGCGTAGATTACTGCGTCAGGCGTACGTACGTTAGTGAATCGGCGTATCATGCTCATTTACATATTCGACGCATAAATCAACGGAAGCGTAAGTCTTTGTGAATCTGGCCCATAGCCTCTACAAGTGTGCAAAGTTTGTTGTCTGGGTGACCTACGGCCGGGGAGCACCGAATTTTCAAAAACGGGCGCCCCTTCCATAGACTCCCATGTTAAATGGTAATTTCTCTGGTAATTTGGGGATCTGGTACCGGCCGGCCGTAGGTCCCTTGGACCCGAAACTTGGTACACATGTATTACCTTTTTGCGCCTGATCTCCAGGATTTTGGGGACCCGATACCGGCCAGGTGTAGGTCCCCTGGACTCCAAACACATATACCCTCACTCTTCCTCTACAAGTGTGCAAAGTTTGCTGTCTGGGGGACCTACAGCCGGGGAGCACCACATTTTCAAAATGGGCACCCCTTATATAGACTCCCATGTTAAATGGTAATTTCTCTGGTAATTTGGGGATCCGGTACCGGCCAGCTGTAGGTCCCCTGGACCCGAAACTTGGTACACATGTATTACCTTTTTGCGCCTGATCTCTCGGATTTTGGGGACCTGGTATCGGCTGGCCGTAGGTCCCCTGGACCCCAAACTTGGCACACCTATAGCCTCTTCCTCTTCAAGTATAGAGGATACTCCCATGTTAAACGTAAGTCTAGTCATGGACGCGGTGAGTCATGGACGCGGTGAGTCATGGACGCGGTGAGTCATGGACGCGGTGAGTCATGGACGCGGTGAGTCATGGACGCGGTGAGGCATGGACGCGGTGAGGCATGGACGCAGTGAGGCATGGACACGGTGAGGCATGCAGATGGACACCTTAGGCTTATACTCGAGTCAATACGTTTTCCCAGTTTTTTTTCGGTAAAATTAGGTGCCTCGGCTTATATTTGGTCAGCTTATACTCGGGTATATACGGTAAGTTAATTTTAACCTTTTATTAGTTTTTGTAGTGGGATATGGAGCTTTTTCCTGAAACATTGTGCTTTTATTTTTAAAGCATTTTATTTAAGCAAAGAGCAGTAAGGATTTTTTGTAGCCGATCAGCAATCATTGTTCTGAATCATTTGAACTAATGACATTTGAAATCTGGTTACTATGTTTATTGCACACCATTGCATTATGCACATCTTTGTTAAAGTCTAAACCGCAAAATGCAAGAGTATTGTTTTCCATATTTGCAGAGATGATTATAAATAAAATACATTTTGATGTATAATTATGTTAAATTTGAAGTTGAAATCATTTGTCCCCTTTCAGTGAATTACTTTCTTTTCTGTTTTTTATGTAACTATAGCAGTAGAATAGAGAAAGTAATGAATTATTGTGGTTACCCAATGCAACAAGTATAATTTTAGTTAAAGCTGTCGAACCCTCCTATTTACAATTTTTTTTTATTGTGTATTAAAAACAGTACATATTGGAGTCCTATGATCTGACACGTTTCGGTGACTACTACCCTAACGAACATTCCTCTCACTCCATGAACAGAGCTGCTAACTAGAGCAGTGTTCGAGTGGGGGTCGTCTCATATCCAAATATGTAGGACTGCTGCTGGTGTGTAAAAACAGCAGGCCAACTTCCCACTAGTTCTGGAGTTTATAAAACCAGGCGTATTTATTACTCTATATACAGCCTGACTACATTACTATAATTAAGAGAGTTCATTTTGGCATTATTAACATAGTAGCAAAAGCATTGATGTGCAGTAAACTATAGTAATGATTACATTAAACTGATTAACCACTACTGCTAAAAGCTGGTTTCATATTGTTATAGGTCACATAGTAGTAATTTTTGACATACTTAAAATATTGAATTATGTTTTTCATGTTATTTTATCAGGCAGACAAGTGCACTCCCAAGCTCATTGAAGGAGATCAGATTGTTCTGATTAATGGTCGTGACATCTCAGAGCATACGCACGACCAGGTGGTTATGTTTATTAAAGCCAGCCGAGAATCCCACACAAGAGAGCTTGCCCTGTTAATTCGACGAAAAGGTATATTCTCTGGTACTTTTGGAACATAACATTAAAGGCTAGCTAAAAAAAATTGCATTTACTTTTTTCTACAAAGTATTGCACCAGCGATCAGTAGATCCGTGGATGCAATGTCATGCAGACATTTATTTGCCTGTTCAAGCTTTTTAACAAAAAGCTTGAGGAAGTGTCGGTGGACTATGAGGGCTTTTATCAGCACCTTTGCAGGCTATTGAGAACTACAAGCCATCTGCCACAGTGGCAGACAGGACTTGCAGTTTACTCATTCACAGATTTCTGTGAATGAATGATGTGGTTGTGCGGGCCTAGCCCCACATAGCCCCACCAGCTATAAAATGTGACAGGGGTTGTGGGGCAGAAGAACTCCCACCCACTGTTGCAGGGAAGGGGTAATGGGGGGGGGGGGTGTTGTTGCTGAAAGTGTTACATGTTACACCCTAAATATACAGTAGGTGTAACATATTCAGAAGGTGAACTTGTCATTTACGGTCAATTGGAATTTTTCTGATAGCATTTCATTACACTATTGTAATAGTCATGTAGTAAATCTTTTCAAGCTGAGCTGCTTTTATCATTTTCAAAATACTTTTTTTTGTGCTGTGTAGTACATCAAAAGTAACAAAAAAATATATAATCTATATTGTATGATCATTCGAGGACACGTGATTATTTTAGCACCGTAACATCTTAAAGTACCTTTAAAAGGGAAGTAAAGGATTTTGTTCCCTCCAATCATACTTACCCAGGTGGGTGCAGCATTGGTGCGATGTTGCATCTGTCTCCTGGTGCCTCTGCACTGAGAACCGAGCAATCGATCATCGCCGATCACTCGGTTTTCAGAGCTCCCTGAGCAGAGAGCTATAGACTGTCAGTCGCAGCTCTGTGCTCTTCTCCCTCCTCGCTCATTGGAGCAGCCAGCTGTGGAGGGGGCGGAGCGCCCTCTCAGGCTCTCAATGGCTCGCTGAGATGGGTGTCAGTACAGGCACCTGGCAGATCCAGACTCCGTGGTAGGGATGACGCAGTGCCTGGACTGAAATTGGTGACATGAGCAAAGAGCGGACTTCAGCCCACTCTCTGTTGAAAACAGGTCACATGGATGCAAAACGAATTGCAATCCTGTGATCCATAAGTGATGTACATTCAAACAAGCTTTGGCTGGACTTCTCCTTCTTCTAAAATGGCCACTGTAATAAAAGCCAGGCACCTGGCTTTAAGCTGTCTGGTCTGGTGCGTTGGGAGTCCTAAAATCCAGGTTGCTCTTGTATGCTAATTTAAAAATGTCCCTGTTTTATTAATGCCTGTCCTGCTCCCTCTCATACCTTTCTACAGGATGGTAAGACAACTGATTGTAAGGGGGGCATTGGAAAGGTGTGAGAGTGGGACAGGCAAGCCCTGGACATTGCTGGTTCTAATGAATTGTGCATGTGAGATCACCTATAATATTCTTGACTTTGACTCCTGGGGAGGACAGCTGAAGGCATGTTCAGGCATTGCTGGAGGAAACATTCTGTTGGCTGTATTCCTGTAAACTACGTTAATACAGCTATGGTGGTTGTCTAGTACTCTGCCTATGAATCTGTTCTACATACAGAATGTATAAGAAGAAAAGCAGCATATTATTTCTTTCTACTTCAGTATTGGAGTGCAGAGGCTCTACCGAACTCTGTTTGGAGAGGAGCTGCTGCCATCCCATAAGTAGTTTAAAAGCACAAAAATAGAACACCCTCAATTTTTGCACCATAGGCAATTGTTGTTTACCCGCAAATGTGCCCTGTGCAGAGCTTCTGGGCTGAAGAATGCAAATTTCCCTCTGATATTTTAATTTTATTGCTGAATTCATCTTGCCATCAATTTTGACAGAATTACTTGTGCTGCTGTAGCTCACAAAACAGCACACCTTCATGCTTCATAGTAGGGATGATGTGATTTTATTTCACCTTGTTGACTCCTCTACAATATATACCTTATGATTGTGACCATAAAGTTCAATTTTAGTCTCATCACTCCTAATTATTTTGTTCCAGAGGTTTTGAGACTTCTTTAGGTGTTGTTTGGCACATCATAAGTAGACTATTGTATGATGTTAGTGCAGCAAAAATAGCTAATATTTTACAAATTACAAATGTACATTCATGAGCCAACTGTATGCCAGCTGTAGGCGTCTAATATTAGACAATGAGTACTCTCATAGTTTTAGGATATAATCAAGTAACCAACTGTGTTGTGTCAGGAAAGGAAAAATAAGGGTAATTTCTATTACTTTTTTAACATTTCATTCACACTAAGTAGGTTAATTTTGCAATATTTCCCAGTTATAGAGACAAAGGAATTGGTGGGTTCTACCTTTGCCTACAGGAGGTTTTTGAAAACTGGGGCCAGCTTGTTATAACCCCTCCTACTCCCAGCATACCTTTAGTTTTTTGCTAGTGTCCAGGAGGATGAATAAAGTTGTTCTGCTCTGCTGAAAAAAAGTTAAATCTTTTGGTAGCTACCTTTTTTCAATTACGATTTCTCTACCTAGGTTGTCATTTCCTCAGCACTAGGTTTAGAGGCTGTTCTCTGTTTGACTGGATGATTTTGGGGCTAGCCAGGAGTTTGACCAACACTAAGTTTTGCATTGAATGTGGCACCTGAATGTACTTAAGTAAGCTGCAGAGCTTAGAACCTTGGCACAGCTCGGGTATGACCCTGTCTCTGAAGACTTGCTTTGTGAGTAAGTTGTGCGGGCCAAGCATCGGGAGTTACATCGTTACTAGGACCACTGGGATGGCTAAAATCCCACATTTTCAACAGTTTACTGTGGATTGGGTGGATGCTGAGGGATTGAGCATTTACCTTATCTGCTGCGTGTAGTGTCAGGCCACGCTCTCTCAAAGGGGTTGTAAAGACAAAAATATTTTCCTCTTAAATAAAAGTCTGACAGTAGCTGATAAAGTAAAAAGTAAGGTTTTGCATTAGAACTAGTTTGATACCTGTTGAAATCGAGCTCTTTCGTTCACTTCCGTCACTCCTGAATCGTTATTCTCACTGACTTCCTGGTTTGCGGTACACATTCATTTTTGCTACATCACGGCCTAATGGGAACTACAGTTCCCATTAGCCTTAGCCTCCATGCCTTTGAGGGATAAGAGAGCATCTTTAGGCAGAGCTGTAGTCATAGGGAGGGGGTGAGCACATTCTGCTTTCCACCATGCAGGTGCTGGTGGAAAGCAAGAAGAGGAGAGACAGGAAATGGCATTTTCAAACTTGGATTACTGTATTTTGGAGGTCAAAAGGAAAAACGAGGTAAGTGATATTTAAATGCTCTAGCTTACAGCAATCAATTAATCTAATAAAAAACGAACCTTTAGTGTTCCTTTGACTACCATGTAGTATTGAGGAAGCACTTTTTGATGCTGCTCTGTACTGTAAGTGACATGTGGATCTATCCTCAGCCCCTAGAGCCCACATGCAGCTGCCTGATCACCTTTGGTCACCTAGATCTCTTCCACTTCATCAGTTCCCAAGGTCTGCCTTGCAAGTCAGATCCTAGAGCCACATGGAACAGTCCCATTCTTCTTGGTGCCTCCTGTTCACAATTCACTGGTGCCACTCGCAGTGCACTCACTGAAGGACCTAACAAAGACAACTTGGGAATTTGCCCTATACTGAAGTCTGTCATCCTTGGAGTCTTTTCTAGCTCGGTCAGGAACCCAGCTACCATTTCCCAAAGCCTGGTCATCACATTTTTCAGGTTTCAATAGATGGATGGTCAGGACTCTTCTGATGCAGCCCCAGGTGTGATATTATGTCAGGGAGCTCTTTGAGCTGCAGTCTGTGGGTGGGTTTGTGTTTTGTTGTTGTTGCCCACCTTTGTTTGACTGCTTTTGGATGTCCCAATGAACAAGAAAGAAAATGGGATGATTGTTCTTACTGCTAAATCCATGTTGTCGAGTCCATTAAACAGGTCCACACCCCTTTCTGTTAATGCTCATGCTTTTTTAACAAAATGAAGGCAAGTTGGGCATAGGAGGGTTATGATTTTTTAGTAGGCAGCAGCCTCTGAATTCTTGTGTCCCTCAGTCAACTCCAAGAAATAGATTTTATGGTAAATACAAAAGTCCCTTTTTATCGCAAAACTCAAAATTCATATATTCAGATTAATTTTCCTGGTTTATTTTTGAATGAAAGAAGACAAAGTTTCTGTTCTGGAGCTGCTGGCTACAGAAAGAATGTAAACAATATTGACCAGCTCTCAGTTTTTTAGGACTTCTCTCTGATACAAAGCTTCACCCACTCTGTACATCACTTTGTTTATTACATTTTTCTTTCTGTAGTTGTGAGACCTTTTGGTGAAATGAAATCAGAAGATGAGGCAGATCCGCAGTTTCTTCCACCAATAATTCTACCTTCTGAATACTGTGACACACTGCAGGGGTCAATGGAGCAGCTCGCTAAAGGCCTGGAAACTGGAGTTGTACTTATTCAGTTTGAGGTAATTTTTTTTAAAGTATTAGATGGGTTTGAGTATTAGGTATTTTTTCTTGGTATAACTGTTGCTTTTCATGGTATAGCTTTGCAGTTTTATTTATGCAAATATTAATTCCTGTCCAGCCCTAGCATCCCTTTAACATGATTTGTACGCCTGAAGAATCGGCTAATCAAATGACCACTGAGATTGGCTGTCACATGATCAGGTCACGATCAATAGTATGTATTGAGAGCTGTCTTTGACAGCTTGGTCACTGTACTGGGAGCATGCAATGAGTGTGCTCTCAGCACAGAAAACTGCTGCGAATAGACGGATATGTGCGGTATGTGGGGGCTAAAGCCCACCCTCTTTGCTGCCACACATATGTGATATGCAGGTGGCAAGAGACTAACAAATGTGTAATGTTTTTAGAAATGTGATGAAGTAGTGTGGGATAGCTTATATACTTTTAGGCTGGCTTCATACGTATGCAAATTGGATGCGGGTTTCCCCGCATCTATTTCGCATGACAGGAGAATTCAGGCTTAGGCAAAGAAATTACTTTACAAATAGTAAAAGCCAAGGTTGTAGGCACACACTTATGCCACAGTCTTTGTACCGACAAATATTCCATAATTACTATGCCACAAGTTTGTTACTTTGATAGAGTGGGAAAAGCACACCTCGTGAATTGTTCATTAGAAATAAAAAGGTGCTCTGTTTCATGTTCTGTCAACTCTGGCCCTTGAAGCTGATGTCAGCACTGGAACTATACTGTACATGTGCTGCCTGGTGGGATATCACTGTGCTTAACTGGACCAAAAATATACTTGTGCTATAGGGCAGACTGATTTGCTGTTGGCAATGCCTGTATGATGTGTATTATAACTAGTGATGAGCGGAATACGCCATATTCGATTTCGCGATATTTCGCGAATATATAGAAGAATATTTGCGAATATTCGTTAATATCGAATATTCGTGATATTTTATCAAAAAAAAAAATTGCGAAATTTCGCTAGTGCGAATGCGAAATTGATTGCGAAATTCTCGCCAACACGCGAAAACGGAGATCATTTCCTGGATTACTAAACTAATAGGCACTAAACACTAACTCTACTTACACAAACTTATATGACTAAACTAAAGCTAATTTTTTTTTTTTTTATACACAAAACACAGAAGGGCAGAGAACGTATTCGCGAATATTCGTTAATATCGAATATTCGTGATATTTTATCAAAAAAAAAAAAATTTGCGAAAGTTCGCTAGTGCGAATGCGAAATTGATTGCGAAATTCTCGTCAACACGCGAAAACGGAGATCATTTCCTGGATTACTAAACTAATAGGCACTAAACACTAACTCTACTTACACAAACTTATATGACTAAACTAAAGCTAATTTTTTTTTATTTTTTTATACACAAAACACAGAAGGGCAGAGAACGCATCACGAATATTCGGCAACATAAAAGGATCGCCTCAGCTACTCGGCCCAGGGTCTCTAATCATACCAGCAATGCTTTTAGACGTCGATGGAGATCACTAGGATGTGATCTGTTTTAAAAATAAATTTGAAAAAATACGAATATTTGCGATAGCGAATATTCACCGCGATATTCGATTTATTTGCGAATACTCGAATATGCAATATTCGTAACGAATATTCGCAATGCGAATATTCGTGAGCAACACTAATTATAACACACACACACTTATAGCACTCGGTCAAAACTTTTAAAACACTCAATCACTTTGATGCAGTTGGTGTGTGCCCTATAATGCACCAAGAACACTTGGAATAGTTAAAAGTCTGTTTAGTCAGACTGTTGCCTGTTCTGGAAAATGCTGTCTAGAGAACATGCAGTAGTACAAGTTAACAAGTTTTTTTATGATTGCTATAGTTTCCCCTAATAAGCCAATGCTGGCTCCAACTTCTCTCTGGTTTACCACTTTTTTCCCTGAGGATGGGCATACTTGCATATACTATCCCTGGAGTCTATGGCCCTAAATTATCAATTGGCACAATTTTTTATAGTCTATGAAATCATTAACAAAGTATAAGAGGGTGGTAAGTACTAGAGTGTGTATTTGCTGTCTTCTATTTATTTAACCATGCTTTTCAAATGCCTATTATTTTACATTTTTAATATTTTATCATTCATTTCATTAGGGAGATGGTCCCTCTCTATTTGTCCTGTTTACTGTTTTTATCAAAAGTGAAAAATAAAGAAAAGTAATGGGGGGGGACGGGGACCTTCCAATCGGGACACTAGTTCTGCTGACCCCGGTCACACACTGTCAATCAAACTGCTGTGAGGTGGTGTGGCTTTTTGGTGCTGTGTGTGCCTATGGGAGGCACACAGCCTAGCTTTGGAGCACGCCTACACAGGTACCCCCTGAACACACGTCTTGCTGAGGGGGGACTTAAAATAAATAGCCTTTAAAAACACTTTAACTTGTATTTTTTTCTTTACCTGTTGTATGCATAGAGTGACTTTTCAGCAACCATGTTAAAATTGCATCTCACTCTTAGCAAATCCAATATACACAGAACCTCTAATGTCTTTGTAGTGCTCCTGTAGAAAAAGAAAATATCATAATCTGTCTCTTGGATGTGCTTCTAAAACCCGATGAAATCTAAGGGCCACACCAGTGCGTTGATCTGTGTTTTAGTGCAGCTGTAAAACACAGCTCTACAGAAGGACATCTGAAAAACAATTATTTCCAATGTGTTCTATTCACACTAGGGTTGTCCCGATACCACTTTTTTAAGACCGAGTACAAGTACCGATACTTTTTTCCAAGTACTCGCCGATACCGATTACCGATACTTTTTTTCAATGTCATGTGGCAGTTTGACAGATGGGGACTGATAGGTGGCACTGACAGGTGGCACGTATGGGCACTGACTGGTGACTGGCGCTGATGGGAACTAATAGTGCCACCTATTAGTGCCCACAAGTGCCACCTATCAGTGCCACCTGATTGGTGTCATTTGTGGGCACTGATTGCACCGACAGGTGGCTGGTACTGAAATGCTGCGAAAAATGACACTGAATTTATAAAAAATATATATGCTGCAATGCCCATCTTGGCACACCCTGCACTCGTCTGCAGTAAGCAGCAGCAGACATCTTGTTACACCCAGCCCATATAGCTCAGGCTGGGTGTAACAAGATGTCTGCTGTTGCTTACTGCAGCCGAGTGCAGGGTGTACCAAGATGAGCGTAGGGACGTTCGGCCGCTGGCGGTGACTGAATGTGACTGCACCGGTCTCGATCATGATGCAGCTGCACCCTATAACCCTGCCAGCTTAGCAAGTTTAACTGCAGGTGAGGACTCACTCTTCTACCGCCAACTCCGTTCACCAACTGTGCCCGCCCTCTACAGCCAGACTCCACCCGCATTTTCTTCCACAGACCCTGCCCGCCAGGGGCGTACCTAGAGCATTTGGCCCCAGGGGCAGCTCCTATATCTGGCAACCCCCGACTGTAAAATTTAAAAACACCCCACTGTGCCCCCTGCATCCTTCAATATCTCTTTGTCACTACTGTATAACCCCCTCTCCACAACTGAACCTCTGGACCCCTTTTACATTACACATCAACCTACAGCTCTGGACCCCTTTACATTACACAGCACCCTGCACCTCTGGGCCCCTTTACATTACACAACACCGCATCTCTGGACCCCTTTACATTACACAGCACCCTGCACCACTGGGACCTTTACATTACACAGCACCCTGCACCTCTGGACCCCTTTACATTACACAGCACCCTTCACCTCTGGACCCCTTTATATTACACAGCACCCTGGACCCCTTTATATTACACAGCACCCTGCACCTCTGGACCCCTTTATATTACACATCACCCTGCACTTCTGGACCTCTTTACATTACACAGCACCCTGCACCAAAGACACCCCCCTCTACAATAGACACCCCCCTCTACAATAGACACCCCCCTCTACAATAGACACCCCCCTCTACAATAGACACACCCCCCTCTACAATAGACACACCCCCCTCTACAATAGACACACCCCCCTCTACAATAGACACCCCCCCTCTACAATAGACACACCCCCCTCTACAATAGACACACCCCCCTCTACAATAGACACACCCCCCTCTACAATAGACACACCCCCCTCTACAATAGACACACCCCCCCCTCTACAATAGACACACCCCCCCTCTACAATAGACACACCCCCCCTCTACAATAGACACACTCTCCCTCTACAATAGACACACTCTCCCTCTACAATAGACACACTCTCCCTCTACAATAGACACACTCTCCCTCTACAATAGACACACTCTCCCTCTACAATAGACACACTCTCCCTCTACAATAGACACACCCCCCCTACAATAGACACACTCCCCCTCTACAAGAAGCTGAAGCCTGGCTTTGCATGTGGGGGGGCCGTCGGCACACCCGGGACCCGATCGCTGCTCTGATCAGTAGTTCTCAGCTGTGACTGTCACAATCACACAGCCGAGCAGCCTAAAGCCGCCTCCCCCTCCTATGTGTACTCACATGATCAGCGGGCCTTGCCATGCAGCGCACTTGTAGAGTACACAGAGGAGGGGGAGGCGGCTTTAGGCTGCTTGGCTGTGTGATTGTGACAGTCACAGCTGAGAACTACTGATCAGAGCAGCGATCGGGTCCCGGGTGTGCCGACGGCCCCCCCACACGCAAAACCAGGCTTCAGCGAGAGGCAGCTCAGTGTTAAGCAAATGTTCATTCATATGCTGCTGAATCCCTGTCACCGTCATGCCACCCGCTCTGCCCGCTCTTCTATCCTCTTTAGTCATGGAAGGGGGGCGCCGGCCTGGCGCCCCCCAGCATGTGCTCCCCGCCCCCTCTCCAGCCAAACTCTGCCCGCACTCCCCCACCCTCTCATGCCTTTCCCAGCCACTGACTCCTCCCAGCCGCTCAAAAAAAAAAAAAAAGTATGGGGGTACAATTACTCCCACAAATGCTCTGTATCGGTCCCGATATCGATACTAGTATCGGTATCGGGACAACCCTAATTCACACCATAATTCTGTGCATGCATATCAACAGACATGAAAATGTATGTCAGCGGACGTCAGCGCGCATTAAAACGCGACTTAAATAGGTGTAAATGTACACGCATTTCCCATACGTTTTAGCACAAGTCCGTGTGTATTGACAGTTACTCAAGTAGCAAATTCAACAAAATAGTCATCACTAGACCCTGCACATTCTGCCTTCTCTTCATAAGTAATGTAGTCAGTCACAAGCTATTGCTTCCCAGCTGAATATTGCAATGTTTAATAGGAGAAACCACGAATGTTGATGCAAGATACTTGTATGTTACATTTTATGTGTAATTCAGATCATTTTATCAGCAAAGTTTTTAAGCCCAAACCTGGATTAACAGCAATTTTAACACTCTGATTGCATTAGGTCAGTATGTTATTATGTTTAGTAACTGTATGTATAAATATTTGAAAAAAAAATACCGGTACATAAAACCTGGAGCACTGTCAAAACATTGGGTTCTGTGATGTGGTGTGACAAACTGAATTTAGTAAATTGTGGATCAGAACCCAGTGCAGGAACAACATTATGTGGAAGATAAACTTTTTAGCAGTGCTCAATGGGATAAGTCCAAACAGTGTTATATAGACAGTAGGTAAACCATAAAATCAATGATTTAT
Organism: Rana kukunoris; assembly: GCA_029574335.1. Taxonomy (NCBI): domain Eukaryota; kingdom Metazoa; phylum Chordata; class Amphibia; order Anura; family Ranidae; genus Rana; species Rana kukunoris. The sequence continues at coordinate 223,296,233 of CM056053.1, read as the reverse complement.
TGAAGAGTAAAAAAAATGGACAAAGTCATAAACACAATGAATAGTGATAATGAAAAGCCAACAATACCACTATGAGCTCACAGGCTGAGGGGTTAACATCATCCAGAGGGCTCGCTGTTGGAGCATGGAAGGGTGCAGAGAATCATGCGGGGACAGATGGAAACCCAGTGTTTGGTGTTGCTCTGATGGCTGCTACCAATTCTCGGCTGTGTCCAGGCAGTAATGTTGCCGCGATACCGGGAAGACATGGAACCAACTCAGAGGGGGATGTGACATTGAAATAAATACAGCATTCCAAACAATTATTTTAAAATAATGTTTTTTTTTTTATTAAAGGCCTATGAATTATATGAATTTTGCAAATCAATTACTCTTAAAGCGGTTGTAAACCCGCATTGACTTTTTTTTTTTTTTTTTTCACTCCTGCAAGGGAAAAGGCATAATGAGCTAATATGCACCGCATATTTGCTCATTATGAAATACTTACCTCGGAACGAGGTGAGAGAAACTTACCTGGTCCACGCCGAGCGAGATATCATCTTGACTCGGCGTGTCTTCCGGGTATCGCCGCTCCAGCACTGTGATTGGCTGGAGCGGCGATGACGACACTCCCGCGCATGCACGCGGGAGATTTAAAATCGGCAGGGTCAATCAGTGGCGCATTGCGAGGGGAATATCTCCTAAACCTGTACTAAACCTTATTATAGGCTTACCTGTAGGTAAAAGTAAAAAAAACACTTTAAAACAGTGTATTAATCAGTTGGATTTCACCTATTGTAGCGTGATACGCCATTGGTTCATTATTTTATTCACACAATGCTATCTGTTTTTTAATAATTTATTATTCCATAAGCATGATGACATGGGACCCTTTGAGATTGGTAGAAGAAATCTATATTTTATGTTATTTGCAACAACGTATATATGAGATTTATGTGTTGTGTTTATAGGATTTTATGTGTTGGCACCTTTCATGGGTTCTCCCACATACATTCATGATCTGATTGTGCAGGGCAGGAGACTTTAACACACATTTTTGATTGGTCATCAACCCCTATTTATATGCACAAGTCAGACCATGATTAGCTATGATTAAGCACCAGGACATGGTGTGAAACGCGTCAACTATTCGTCTCTGTGTTTGCTAAATATGGACTGACTGTCTTGGATTATATTTACAAATAAAGGTGTTATATCGGTGTTCGGCCGTCTAGGACCTTTTTTGCGCTCAGAGGGGGATGATGGTCTAGGTCAGGGATATGCAATTAGCGGACCTCCAGCTGTTGCAAAACTACAAGTCCCATCATGCCTCTGCCTCTGGGAGTTATACTTGTGGCTGTCAGAGTCTTGCTATGCTTAATGGGACTTGTAGTTCTGCAACAGCTGGAGGTCCGCTAATTGCATATCCCTGGTCTAGGTAATCCACTGGATAGAAAAAAAAAATATGTTTATCAAAAGTGTTAAAAACTACTTGCAAGCATAGAAAAGGAACCACAATATGAAAGCCTTTAACTTGTGGTGATCCGTTTATTGATAGCAGTCTCCAGATGAGAAAAGAGAGTCTGTGTTTGATTCTAACACTTGTCAGAACAAGCCCTTATTCCTTTTCTCAAAGAAATGGCTAGATAAAACAAACAGATGTATACATGTTGTTACAGCTTCAGATGCATCATTGTTCTCTTAATTTTCTCTATATTTTAAATGTTATTAAGCAAAGCAAACACATTCTGATATAAGACACTATGTTTACTGTAATTTTTAACTGTCTTGTAGCAATTATATCGAAAGAAACCTGGGCTTGCTATCACATGTGCGAAAACTGGCCAAAATATGGATAAAAACAGATATAAAGATGTTTTACCATGTGAGTAACTAAACAATTTCTCATTTATTTGTCAGGAACATGTTGTTCAGATGTATAATTCTAATTATAATAAGTATTTTTATGATTTAAACTGGTACAGTAAAAGACTTTGCTAAGTGAAGTTTCTTCTAAACCATTCAAGTGATAATAGGAGTTAAAAAATACTCTAAGTAATTTGAAATCAAAGCTAGATCTCTAAACAGACATTGACACCTGATAGAAATAATATAAGATGTTAAAATCTGAGTTTCTGAAATATTATAAGTACCTATACAGATTGTCGGATGTCACATGTCCGTTGACACTTGCCGCTCCATAGAGGAGACTGGAGGGTCGGATTGGTTTGCCTGTGTAAAAGGATCTTTAATAAATATTATGCCGCGTACACACGATCATTTTTCGGCATGAAAAAAAAATGACGCTTTTCAGTATGTCCAAAAAACAAAGTTTTTCCAACTTCATCATTAAAAACCATGTTGCCCACACACCATTGTTTAAAAAAAATGATTAACAAAGCGCGGTGACGTACAACACGTACAACGGCACTCTAAAGGGGATGTTCTATTCACCTTTGGGCTGCTTTACCTGATTCCTTGTTAGTAAAAGACGATTTGCGCTTTTCTGTCTGTTACAGCGTGATGAATGTGCTTACTCCATTATGAATGGTAGTTTTACCAGAATGAGCGCTCCCGTCTCATAACTTGCTTCTGAGAATGCGCATGTTTAAAGCGTAATTTTAGCCCACACACGATCATTTTTTACAACCCGAAAAACAACGTTAAAAAATGCAGCATGTTCGAATACATTTTTTTTTTTTAAATTTTTACAACCTGAAAAATGATGTGTAGCCCACACACGATCATTTTAAATGAGGTTTTTTATGCCGAAAAATGATCGTGTATACGCGGCCTTAGAGTCTCCTGACTCTAAGGACGCGTACACACGACTAAACAAATCCGATGAAAACGGTTGGACAGACCGTTTTCATCGGATATGTCTGCTGGGCTATTTTGGTTTGATCAGTGTACACACGATCGAACCAAAATCCCCGCAGACAGACAGCGCGGTGACGTGGTGGTGACGTTGACGCTGCCATGTCACCACTCCAGGAAGTAAAATACTTCCACGCATGCGTCGAATCCATTTGGCGCATTTGCGGGAGATTTTTGTCCGCTGGTTAGGCGTACTAATCAGCGGACATGTCGGACGGACGGGTTTCCAGCAGACAAGTTTTAAAGCATGCTTTAAAACTTGTCTGCTGGAAAAACCTGTCTGCTCGCCCGTACACACGATCGGATTTGTCTGCTGAAACGGTCCATCGGACCGGTTTCAGCAGATAAATTTGATTGTGTGTACGCGGCCTAACTGTTTATATATAATTTAGATTAAGGCCAGCCATACAATGCTCAAATTCTGCTGAACCGGCTGAGATTCCATTGATCGATCAACCTGGGTACAACCAGCCTGCTGGATTTGCTTGCGGTTATTGCGAGTGACAGCTATAGCCACTAGCCATAATCCCTGTCTTCTGCCAGCGGGTTTAGCAAAAGAAAATGTGTCGATTCCACACATTCAAAGTGGATGAGGGAATCACTCCCACTAAGTTATTGTATTCTAACAACAGGGAGACTTCCCCGCCATCAGAATACACTGATCAGCACTGCCAGCTATATAAAGCTCAAGAGAACATTTTCAGACAGGTTTGTTGTACACAAATCGATTGATAGATGTACAAACATCCTGCCCATACATGGATTATAATTTGTTTGGTCCCTGCTGATTTGCCAAAATTTCAATCCATGTATGTCTGCTCTTAAAGTCTCCTTAACCACTTAAGGACCGCCTCCTGCACATATACGTTGGCAGAATGGCACGGCGGCGCGCGCAACCCAGTCCGAAGCTCCGTGACCGCGGGACCCGCGGACCTGATTGCCACCGGTGTCCCGCGATCGGTCACAGGAGCTGAAGAATGGGGAGAGGTGTGTGTAAACACACCTTCCCCGTTCTTCACAGTGGCAGTGGTATTGATTGTCTGTTCCCTGATATAGGGAAAGACGATCAATGACGTCACACGTCCAGCCCAGCCCCCCTACAGTTAGAAACACATGAGGTCACACTTAACCCCTACAGCGCCCCCTAGTGGTTAACTCCTTAACTGCAAGTGTCATTTTCACAGTAATTAATGCATTTTTATAGCACTTTTTGCTGTGAAAATGACAATGGTCCCAAAAATGTATCAAAATCTGATCGCCGCCATTAGTAGTAAAGAAATAATTATTAATAAAAAATGCCATAAAACTATCCCCTATTTTGTAAACGATATACATTTTGCGCAAACCAAACATTAAACGCTTATTGCGATTTTTTTTTTTTTTTTACCAAAATAAGTAGAAGAATATGTATCGGCCTAAACTGAGGAAAACATTTTTTTAATATATTTTTGGGGGATATTTATTATAGTAAAAAATATTGATTTTTTTTCAAAATTGTCACTCTATTTTTCTTTTATAGCGCAAACAAATTAAAACCGCAGAGGTGATCAAATACTAAAATAGTAAATATATTGCGCAAAAAATAAAGTAAAATTCTGGGCAGCCAACACAACAAGTGGATATTGTAAAATGTGATCCACTATAGGTCAAGAAATCAAATACTATTCAATGTGCATAAACAAGGAACGCCAATCATGGAACCCCCTATATGGAGGATCCACTATAGGTCAAGTGATCAAATCCCATTCAATATGCATAAACAAGGAAAGTGAATAAAGAGGGGGCTAATCAAAACCTTCCCTCTCAGATAGTTGAAAGAAGTCACAGATCACCCTGTAAACAGTGACAGAGGTGAGTAACAGTGTGAGCAAATTACATAATAAGTGAATATTCATAAATCTCTGAAAGAGAAAATGCGAAGATTTACACACACAAATAAATGTGTTATGAGTGTCCATCACATAAAAGGAGTCAGTCCATACATCTTGAAAATGATGAAGACATATTGTCCCTCTAATAATCTTGAAATGGTGATGAATCTATCAAGATACAATCCTCTAATGCTGGAAATTAATATAAATGGATACCCTTACCAGAAGCGGTGGACCCCAACTCACCATATAGTGGGGGGTCTTGAAGACTTATATGGCCGATTGCCTACTCCAGGTTGCTGTCAAGCTGCTGATCCAAGGCATCTGGTGTTATCAGGTGATTTAGTATCACCGCAATGGTATCTAATCACCTCCAAAGAGGAAAAAGGGAACAAGGAGAGAGAGACTTGTCTGCTGGAAAAACCTGTCTGCGTAAAAATGTAAATTTAATAAAATTCCAAAAAAGTCACAAAAAATCACAAAGGTGACAGGAACAGAGTAAAAATTAATTAAAAACCACACGTGAAGTAAATTCATAAACACACATCAGCTCTCCCCCAAAGATGGATGGACAGATGTATTCACAAAAAGTGTGCAGTAGGGACTTGGTAAGTCAGTGTACCAAATACCACCAAAAGAAAGCCCTATTTATGGGGAAAAAAGGACGCCAATTTTTAAGGAGCCACGTTGCACGACCTTGCAATTGTCAGTTAAAACGAAGCAATGTCGAATCGCAAAAAGGGGCAAGGTCCTTAACCTGCATATTGGTCCAGGTCTTAAGTGGTTAAAGAGGATGTAAACCCTCCATACACCCAGTGAAGTGAACAGCCTCAGATGATACACAGAAATGAACCAAATCTCCCTACATAGGTTTTACATGTATATCTGCTGTTTTCACATTTATATACTGTTTAGAATGTTCAGATCATGTTAGGAAATGTTCTCTTCCTGTTTAACACAGAGTGTGATGTCTGGGCATACAGCCAAGAAAGCTAAAATTGCTGATTGGAGGAAAGACACACACCAGTTGCCAAAGACCCAGGCTGTTTTAATATGTCTATTTAAAGAGCTACAAATAAGGTATTCTTTTTCTGAGGATGGTGCTAATCTGAACATATAAAAAGAAAATCAACTGTTTAAAAGTGCTGTAATTAATATAACGATTCATTTTATTTCATTATTATTCCTTCTACAGATGATGCTACCAGGGTGCTCTTGCAGGAAATTGAAGACTACATCAATGCTAGCTATGTGAATGTAAGTTATTTCATGTTCCTGTAAAGTGATTGTAGGGATATAGAAGTTCACTGTCAAACTCTTATAGGATTCAAAGGAAATTTTTAATAGAATAGCACACCCATCTTTAGCTACCTCGCCACTGGGTTTTTGTTTGTCATGATTAAGTGGCCTCCTGTCACCAATAGTACAAATAGTAGAACTCATGCCTTCCTAATGTTTACCTAAAGTCAGCCATAGATGGTACCAATCTTGGCCTGTTCATCATGGACTGGCTGATATTTAAACTATGTATGGGCAGGCTGATTGTACCCAAGTCGATTCATTGATAAACTTTGGTACAACCAGCATGTCTGACTTATAGGATGCAATTGTTGCCAGCGGCTATAGCCACTAGCAATCATCACTGTGTTCTCTCTGCAGGGACTGCTCCCCCTTCCACCAGGAGAACACAATAGCTCTGCAGGAGGCATTTCCCCATCAACGGTTGCAGGAATAAAAATTCATCTATGGCTGACTTTACTCAGCTGGCTTACAGCTTATGCCAATGTAAGAACTACTCGCAAAACATTAAAGCGGAGGTCCAACCATTTTTTTTTTTAAAGCCAGCAGCTACAAATACTGCAGCTGCTGACTTTAAAAAAATGGATACTTACCTGTACAGTGCGCCCGCAATGTCAGCAGCTGAGGCTGAGCAATAGCTCAGTCCTCGGTTGCTTCCGCCGCCATCCTCCATGAGGGAATCAGGAAGTGAAGCCTTGCGGCTTCACTACCCGATTCCCTACTGCGCATACATGAGGATCGTGGCACGCCGTCACTGGTCCCCACTCTCTCCTGGGAAATGTCTTCTGACAGCGGGGGGTGACGTAACGAGGCTGGATTCCCGTGGATGTCAGAACCCAGAAGTGGTCCAAATACTTGTCTCAGACAGGTATCTGCACCCCCTCCCCCCTGAAAGGTGCCAAATGTGACACCGGAGGGGGAGGGATCCAAACAGCAGAGGTTCACTTTTTGTGTGAATCTCCGCTTTAAGCCCTGGTTCACACTGGGCTGCGGGAGTGAAGCCGTGCGAGTTCAGCTGAACTCGCACGATTTCACTCCCGCCCGGCAGTCTCGATTTCAGCCGCGATTTCAGAGACATCTGTGCAGGTTTCTGCACAGATGTCAATGTAAATCGCAGGCTGAAATCGCAAAAAGTAGTACAGAGACTACTTTTTGAAATCGGTGCAATGCCGCAGATGCAGCGTCACACCGATTAGGACGGTGCCATTGCCGGCAATTTGAGGCAAAATCTGCCGTTTTGACATGCGATTTGACATGCCAAATCGCATGTCAAAACGCACCAGTGTGAACCAGGGCTTAGGATGAGAAAAATTTCATGAAAACACTCCACAAGGGAAACATTTGTTTCAAATAATACATGAACTAATTAGTGAAATTAGTGATGAACTTGTCGCTGGTTAGACAAATCCTTTGAGATAATTATATATAAATAGATTTTAGGACAATGAATTATTAATAGCTGAGCAATTAATTAGTTCACCAGTCTGGTACAAAAGGGAGGAACAAAATGTTTTAAAACTTTTATTATCATGTGCATGCATTTAAATTTTTTGAGGTGGTTGCTCTGCTTTCAAATAAAAAATGGAAATAGGTTCCTACTCTTGGCATCATGTTTACAGAATCAGCAACTCTTAAAGTAAACCTTTTTCATTTACAGCTGTCTTCCTGAAAATTGGGAACTCGTGCCTTGTCTGTTAGTTATACCTTTGACTACTTAAGACTGGAGAACATACAGTGCATTTAAAAAAAGACTGCCCAATTTATCTTTTAATTGGAATGTGCTCTGGTACATACTGTAGTATATTGTGATCACAAAATATGTTTGTACTTTTAGATGGAGATCCCATCAACTAATATTGTAAACAAATACATTGCTACTCAAGGACCCCTTCCACATACATGTGCACATTTTTGGCAGATGGTTTGGGACAACAGATTATCTCTTGTCATCATGTTAACAACATTAACTGAACGAGGAAGGGTAGGTGTTTACAATGTTCAAGACTAATACAAGTTGCAGCCTTATGTATGCTTATGTGCCAATTTTATATCAGCAGTACAACATGTTTGAATGTTACTTGCAAAAATCCGTCAGGTAGTCCAGGGGAATGTTTAAACACAATAATGAGCACTAAATGATTCAGAAAGTTTTGCACAGATTTTTTCATAAAAAATTTTGGACACTTATTTCACCACACATGATCTGCAGTCCAACACGGAGTCAAGGCAAGGTATGTTGTGGTAGAATGTGATTTATACTGAGTATGTTTGTTACCATCTGCATTCTCAGTTATAAATGTCTGTGAACAGCCTTCCCTATTGTGGTCGATTTTTGAGTAGAGACATTGATTAAAACGTAATAAAATTATGGCTGTTAAAAGTATGAATGAGCACTAAGTATCAAACCTCATTCTTACATTGTCATTTTCAGTTAGTGGTAAGTCATTAGTAGTGTGGTACTTTATATTTATGTATTACAAAGTGCTAGTAAATACCACACATGGGGTAAAGGTTGTTATACATTCTGTGACCAAAATAGTTTTTTTATTCAGATCTACTAGCTAGGAATCTCCTTTCCCATCCAGCTCAGCTTCCATGGTCATTTTGGAGGCATTGGCATTCGGAGCAGCAACGATAGTCTGTTGCAGACATAAGTGACAATGAAACATCTAAAAGTGCATTAGAAACTGGAAAGATACTATCCAACAGACATGACATGCTGGGGGTTATTTAAGAAAGGCAAAATCAATTTGCACTACAAGTACAAATTGCACTTGAAATTGCACTTGGAAGTGCAGTTGCTGTAAATCTGAGGGGTAGATCTGAAATGAGGGGAAGCTCTGCTGATTGTATAATCCAATCATGTGCAAGCTAAAATGCTGTTTAGTATTTTCCTTGCATTTCCCCTCGGATCTACAGCGACTGCAATTCCAAGTACACTTTTAAGTGCAATTTCAGTGCACTTGTAGTGCAAAGTGGATTTGCCTTTTCATAAATAACCCTCTATGTGTTTGTTATTTGCACAACATAGATAATTGTCACAATTGCTTGGCATTTTTTGCACATTTTTGGCAACTTTTCTACCATCGCAAGGCTCAAGCTACATCCTGATGTTACTCTAAAGCAGGGGTAGGCAACCTTAAAGGCCCCATACACACGAGCGGACAGATTTGTTCAAATCTGTCCGTCCGACAGATTTGAACAAATCTGTCTGCTGGGATTTTGGTTTGCTCGCGTGTACACACGAGCAAACCAAAATCCCCGCCAGCAGAGAGCGCGCTGACGTGTCGGTGACGTTGAACGGGACGACATGTCTGCTGGTAAGTGTACTAACCAGCAGACATGTAGGGCGGACAGATTCCCACCGGATAGATTTCAAAGCATGCTTTGAAATCTGTCGGGTGGACAAATCTGTCCGCTAGCCCATACACACGATCGGAGATGTCTGCTGAAACGGTCCATCAGACCGTTTTCAGCGGACAAATTCGATCGTGTGTACGAGGCCAAAGAGTTGAGGATCTGTCTGAACAATATGGGAGTAGCCAAAGATCATTGAGCACAGTGTCGCCTGCTCACACCTGATTTAAATGTTTAATTGCTGTACTACCGTGTCGCAAACGCATGCATTGCGTGGCAATCATGGGTTTAAATCAGGTGGAGAGGAGACAACACATAGCCTCCTCACCACCTGTCAAATGCACTCGGATCACTTTTCAGAAAAGCAGTAGTACCTACTGCACTTGTAAATGAGCTCCTAGTTGCATTGGGCAGTGGCACCCTTATAGCTCGTTCACACGTAACGTTGGGGGATGGTAAAACCCTGTGGTTGAGTTGCGGTTCAGTGTCAGAACAGGCCTATACTATTATGTCCAGTGTATGGCTTCACACTGACCTCTTCTTTACTGCTGCTGGCACCACTCTGGAGACCACTAGCCGGGATACGAAGAGGAGTGAAGTTGGTATCACTCTGCATGGGGCAGGGACTAGCACTACAGAGCAGGCATCAGCTAATGTGGCTCTTTCTCCCTACTACAGCTCCAACTTTACAAGTAGCCCTCTCAGTTTGATTCTCTGGAATGGCGGGTCAGGAAGCCCAGATCGCGATCTACCAGTCATCTATAGTAAGAATAGCCCTGGCAGGACTGGAACCCTTGAAGTGTCGTTTATTGGCACATCTACAACTAAGGCTATTGCCGAAACATGTCAGCATTATTGATTTATTGTCACTCTGATGTACCAATAAACTACACTTCAAGGATTCCAGTCTTGCCGGCTCTTCTTGCTATTGTTGCATTGGAGTATGTTGGGATACATCGAGCATTGGCACCTGAGTGGACCTGGTGTATGCATTGGGTTGTCCCCGCAGAGAGCGTTGTTACCTGTTTCTCTACCGGTGACCTGTCCACCATCTACATGTTGTTGACCCCGCTCTAAACGCTGGTACACACAAGCCGAATATATGCTTGTTCAACTGGAACTGGCTGACACTTGGACTGTGTGTACAGCAGCCTGCCTAACAACCGACTTTTATAAAATGGGCAATGCTGGAAAACCAGTATCCAATTAGCGCTCGCAGCCAATGGCAAAATAGCTCATCGGGGAGATTGCCACACTAACATCACTTAGTATGACGACCTCTCTGTTTATTTTATGTTCAGCTCACTGGGTTGAAAGAAAATAACTCCCTGTGTGTACCTAGCATAAGATTTCTTGTCTGACAATTCCAAATGAAGGTTGTGTACTTTCAGTATACATGTTGCATTTTTTATAATCTATGTAAATTATAGCCTTTTCCAAGGCATGGTATATATAGAAAAAGTGTATTATACTCACCAGCTATCTGCTGCTTTCTTTCCTGCAGACTAAATGTCATCAGTACTGGCCTGATCCCCCTGAGTTAATGGAATATGGGAAATTTAGGGTGAAATGTAACTCGGAAGACTGTACAATTGCTTATGTATTTAGGGAAATGATGATAACAAACACGGAGGTAAGAGTAGAAGTACATTTCATAACATAGTCACTTGTTTTTGAATTCTGCTACACAATGAATTAAATATGCTTCATTAATACAATGTTTGCTCCAATATCCTTCCTTCAAAAATATATATACATCAATAAAACTTGAAGGTATTTTAACAGAGTTATGCTTGTAATGTGCTCTTAGAGCTACAAAAGAAAAGATCATCAAACCCCACAGGAGCTTTTTAAAACATTTGTGTACAAGCCAACAACTATTATTGGAGTAGATTGTGTTTGTGTGGCTAAATATGAAGCCCTTGTGGCTATATTGATGCCAGTTGGTATCCAGCCCCAATCATACATAAGTGTACCTGTCCCAGTGAAGGTGCAGCTATGCAGGAATAGGGTCAGTTACCAGCAGATGTATACTCAAATTGTAATGTAAATTTATGGCTCTGATTTTCCTGGCATTGAATACATAGAGTAGCAGAACAGAAATGCCTATCCTGTAAAAAATGGTTTGTCAAGCACCCTGTCTAAGCTGATCACCTAAGCTAAAGCCTAGACCTTAGCTAACAGCTTCTGTTGTGAATGGGAGGCCTGTTCTTCAGAGATTATGGCCCGGATTGACAAAGATTTTGCGCCGACGTATCTCCAAATACGCCGCGTAAGTACAAATATGCGCCGTCGTATCTGTGCGCCGGACCCACAAACTAAGATACGCCTAAAAACAGACTTCATCCCACCGACGTAACTTGACTACGCCAGCGTAGAGTGGGCGCATATTTATGCTGGACGCATGTGGCGCTCCCATTGATTTTCTATTCAAATATGCAAATGAGGGAGATACGCCGATTCACGAGCGTACTTGCGCCCGGCGCATGATTTAAGCGGTTTGCGTAAGTTTTACGATCGTCTTAAAGTTATTCCCCATAGATGAGGCGCAACCCATGCAAAGGTATGGACCAGGGAACACAAGCCTACGTATTGTACTTCGGACATCTGTGAATATGGGCCGACGTGGGTCTGGCTGGGCGTAGGTTACGTTCACAGCATACACAGTGATCCGGCGTATCCTAGGCAGTTGTTCCGATGTGGTTGTGAGCATGCGCATGGGGATACGTCCACGTCTCGACGCATGCGCAGTTCGTTTTAAGTTCTTGTCTGGCGCCCGGCCCATCATTTGCATGGGGTCACGCTTCATTAGCATGGATCACGCCCACTTCCAGCCCACTTCCACTTACGCCAGCTTACGCCTACGTCAGCGTAGCGTAAAAGAGATACGCTACAGCGGCATAAATGTGCGCCGATGTATGTGAATCCAAGCCTATATGACCGATCGCCTACACCTTTAACAGGTGTAACAGCATATACTATTGGCCACTAGGGAGCAGCAATGCGTTTCAAAGTTTTTCTCTTCTTAAAGCCTTCAAAGCTTGATGAAGAGGGAAGCTCGAAGAAGAGGAAATCCTCAATTCATTGCTGCTCCTTGGTGGCCATACAGAGAATCATCTCAGAACACAGCCGTCAGCCACAGAACCTAGGATTTTGTTCCTTGACAACTGGCACTGCTAAGTTTGTCTAGTGTGTTTCCCTCCTCACTTGCTTACACTGAGGTTCCTTCTTCCTACACCATCAAGGGCTGTGTTGTATTGGCTTCCTTTAGCAGGTTCCCAGCCAGCATTGTGTATTCTTAGCCTGAGTCTCTCCCAGCATGAGGGCTACCCATGCCTGCCATGGCAGTTAATCTAGCTGCTGTGTACTCTTGTCTCATAATCCCTGTCCATCAAGGACTATGGATATGTGAGTGAACATTATCATAGTTACATAGTTAATCTGGTTGAAATAAATAGCAGTCCATCCAGTTCAACCAACATAAAAAAAAAAAACGCACACAGAAAATCTCTATATGCGCGATCCTATACCCACAGTTGATTCAGAAGAAGACAATAATAAATAAAATAAAGCATTATCAAGTTTGCTCCAGCAGGAAAAAAAATTCATTCCTGATCCCCCCGCCCCCCCCCCCCCCCCCCCAAGAGGCAATCTTGAACCAGAACCAGCTTTTGAGGGAGTCTAGTCCACATTTTCACAGCTCTTACTGTGAGGAAGCCTTGCCATATTTGGAGATTAAATCTATTTTCTTTCATATATAAAGCCCCCCCCCTTGTCCTCTGTGATGACCTTTAGGTGAATAATTCAACACCAAGTTCACTATATGGACCACTTACGTATTTATAAATGTTGATCATATGCCCCCTAATCTCCTCGTATCAAGACCAAATCAATTCAGTTCCTCTAATCTTTCCTCATAGCTAAGCTCATCCATGTCTCTTAACAGTTTGATTGCCCTTTTCTGCACTTTCTCCAGTTCTCCTAAACTGGTGCCCAAAACTGAACTGCGAATTTCAGATGAGGTCTTACTAAGGGAATGTACAGGGGCAAAATTATGTCTACATCTCTGCAGCCCCTACCTCTTCTAATAGGACTTTGCTTGATTTTGAAAGTGCTGCTCGGCATTGCATGCCATTATTGAGCTTATGATCTACCAGAACACCCAGATCTTTCTCCACCATCAATTCCCCCCAGTTGTACTCCTCCCAGTATGTATGATGCATGCATATTTTTAGCCCCAAAGTGCATAACTTTACATTTATTAACATTAAACCTCATTTGCCACATAGTCACCATTTAAACAGTGCATTGAGGTCGGCTAGTATATCCTATAAGAATATTATTTTACTGCATAACTTAGTGTCATCTGCAAAGACTAAAATTGTACTTTTAATCAAAGACCCTATATTTATAAATAAATAAAAAAAATAAGGGCTCCTGCACTTAATTTTGATGTACACCACTAACAACTCTAGACCATTCAGATTAAGAATCATTAACCACTACTCTCTGAATTCTGTCTTTTAGCCAGTTTTCTATTTATTTACAAACTGTTTTTTCCAGGCCTGTAGACTTACCCTTACACACTAGTCGTGTGTGGGGAACTGTGTCAAACACTTTATCAAAATCCAAGTATACCACGTCCACCGTCACCCTTTCTGACAACTTTTGTCTTTCATGAATACGTAATAGAAATAAAGGACTCGCCGTTCCAGGTGAATTACCTGTGCCTGATGGAAACTCCAATCGAGTGCTAGCTCCATGGGTGTTTTGAAGTAAAGAAGAATTGGCTGCACATAGAGTAGTTACAAATGCCATTTATTAGTCACCAAAGTGACACCAGGGGACACCAAAACAAAGTCTTGTGGACGCGTTTCACACAGTACAATTGTGCTTATTCATCATTAGTAGTAGACTGTGTGTTGGTGTCCCCTGGTTTCACTTTGGTGACTAATAAACAGCATTTGGAACTACTCGATTTGCTGCCAATTCTTCTTTACTTTTGTGACAGACTCACCCGGGACATCCCTGAACTATCTTATGTCTAAAATCATCCTATGTCCACTAGGGGCATAGGATGACTGAGAAATGATATCTTGGACTACTTGAGATGGGATTATTATGTATTTATTATCCACAATATTCCAGGATATCTCTAGAGAACTATTTAATGTTTGTTGATTCTGAACTCAAAGGGTTAATTGTAGAGTGACTCATTCATAGATGTTAATGTCCTCACCTCCAGCCATCTGTCTGTTCTCTGTGCTAATTGACCCTGCTATTGTGTGTGAAGATGCCCTATGTTTACACTTAAGATAATGTGTATTGTATAGCAGGTGAATGAGGAGACGTGAAGTCTACTCACCTCGTCTGGGTAAATGATTAGATAATTAAAGCGGAGCTCCAGCCGCAATTTTTTTTTAAAGTCGGCAGCTACTAACAGTGTAGCTGCTGACTTTTAATAAGGACACTTACCTTGTCCTACTTGCCCGCGCTGATGGGCCCCCCGATGCCGGTCCCACGATCGCTCCGGGTCCCGCGCCGCCATCCACACTATGGGAAACAGGCAGTGAAGCCGTACGGCTTCACTGCCCATTTCCTACTGCGCCTGCGTGAGTCTCACGCTGGCTTGTGAATGGGCGCGCTGCTCTCTGAGAACACACACAGTTCCCAGAAAGCAGCGCGCCCCATTCATTAGGAGAAGGAGAAGAAGAAATCGGACCGCGGTGCAGGTGAGGCAGATTACGGACTTCCGCATAGCAACAGGTATTTCGGGTGAGTATTTTTATTTTATTTTTCAGGTTTTTTTTAATTTAATTTTTTTAAAGAAGATGGGCAAAAGTGTTTTTCCTGGGTGGAACTCCGCTTTAACTCATGTTAATTTATGTTTACTGTATATAAGGCTGTATTTATGGTTCTATTAAAGACTCCATACTTTTAACACACAGACAAGTCTGATATCTATATTCAGACTGATAGGAAGCAGTATATGATGGAAGCACTCAATCGGAGTGTGGGACATTCCGTTACAACTTTCATGAATCCATGCTGACGTTTGCTTATTTTTAGAGCAAAAACTCATCTATGCAGTCTTTTAATAAATGCTTCAGTATTTACCAATTATTTTAATTTTTTCACAATAAATTGTTTGTATATGCCTTGGATCTATTGGTTAAGTTTATACATGTATAGTAAGTTGTGCCATACACAAGACTGACCCATATCTGTTCCCGGTTGTCACAGGACTCCTTCATTCAGGTCTGCAGTTTGTTTCTGATATTGATTTCTGTCCTGATTTTGACCTTGTGGAGCATTTTTTGTTTTGTGTAGCTGCAGTAGAGTCTGGGAGAGGTACAGAAAACAGGAGTATATAAACATGCATGATACAAAATAAGCCAAGCAATAAGAAATGAACCTCTAGTAAACTATATCATTATGTATGATGACTCATCATGTTACAGGGTTAAGCATGTATTATTGTTTGTGCTTTGGTATCTGTATTTTAAAATGTCTAAAAAATTATTTCTTTGCAGACAGGAGAGGAGCTGCCAGTTTCTCATTTGCAGTACGTTGCTTGGCCTGATCATGGTGTGCCCGATGAGTCATCTGATTTTCTGGAATTTGTTAATTGTGTAAGGCAAAAAAGAATAGAAAATCAAGCAATTCTTGTCCATTGCAGGTAATTATTTTATCTGTAGAAGGCATTTTGATAAAGAATGATATTCTGTATAGGGTAACTTTTTTTTTTTTGTTAGAAAATTACTAACAAGATGAGTCATGTAGAAAACCTCATAAATAATCCTGTTGGCACAGGAATTTAACACAAGTGGGTTAAGGCAGTGCGGAAAAATAATGGTGCCTCACAAATTGACACTTTGAGCCCAATTTCAACATTTTCACTTGGGGGTGTACTCACTTTTGTTGCCAGCGGTTTAGACATTCATGGCTGTGTGTTAAGTTATTTTGAGAGGACAGCAAATTTACACTGTTAGAGCCGGTTCACTTACTGTACTGTATGTTTGGATATAAATCTATTGTCACCCTAGGAAAGGAAGTATGTTGGGACTACAAAGCACCTCTTCCCCATAACACAAGATCGCTTCTCAATATTACAAAATTTAATGTTATATTCAAGAGTCCAAAAGGGAGCAAATAAGAGAATTTCTTTGTGATTAGCATGCTACTCAGACCCATGACAGAAAACACTAACTGCTTTCCCTATATACTCGAGTATAAGCCCACCCAAATATAAGCTGAGGCACCTAATTTTACCACAAAAACATGGGAAAACGTATTGACTTGAGTATAAGCCTAGGGTGTCCACCTGCATGCCTCACTGTGCCTCACTGTATCCATGTGCATGTCTCACTGTTTCCATGACTAGACCGACGTTTAACATGGGAGTCTATGGAAGGGGTGCCTGGCTTTGAAAAACCAGTACTGCCCAGCCGTAGGTCCCTCAGACAACACACTTTGCACACTACATGTACACGGGGCTACATGTGTGCTAAGCTCTGGGTCCAGGGGACCTAGAACCGTCCAGTACCGGGTCCCCAAATTCACCGGAGAAATTACCGTTTAACATGGGAGTCTATGGAAGAGGTGCCCGGCTTTAAAAAATCGGTGCTCCCTGGCCGCAGGTCCCCCCGGACAACAAGCTTTGCACACTTGTAGAGGAAGAGTGGGGCTACATGTGTGCCACCGTTGGGGTCCAGGGGACCAACAGACAGCCGGTACCGGGTCCTTAAATTCTGGGAGATCAGGCGCAAAAAGGTGACTTGAGTATAAGCAGAGGGGGCATTTTCAGCAAAAGAAATGTGCTGAAAAACTTGGCTTATACTCAAGTATATACGGTATGTATATATAACATGTTATTATATATGAAGATTTAATTATTTATTTTTCATCTGAATACACTATCCTAGCTATTGGCATG
Source organism: Rana kukunoris (assembly GCA_029574335.1). NCBI lineage: Eukaryota > Metazoa > Chordata > Amphibia > Anura > Ranidae > Rana > Rana kukunoris. Next base: position 223,278,914 of record CM056053.1, on the reverse strand, counting down.
CAAGCTCAGCTCAGACATATTTAACTTACAAAGTACCAAGTGGGATTTGTCACAGGTTATTAAGACAGTGATATTATGTGTAGACTCCTGCGCCCCATGCAGATCTCCTAGCCCCACAATCTTCCCTTCAGGCTGCTTCTGAATGACCACAACATACAGGGATATACAGTAGAAGGTAATACTGACCTATGATCACACACCTAGGTTGGACTTAATAGACTTGTGTCTATTTTTAACCTCACTGATTATGTTGCTACGCAACTGTTTGTTTTTCCACATATTTATGTTTAAAGGATTAATCTAAATAACCTGTACTTCATAGAATTATCCATGGGGACTTGACTAAACCCTCAGTGACATTTATACACTTTCTTGCTTCTCCTCTATGCCATTTATGCTCTTGTACATGGCCCTTTCAGGACCCACTATCAGCATGCCAGCCAAATTCCCAGGTTAAAACTTGAAGTCAGCAATATAGGGAATTCAGCTGCCAAATTGCAGCGATTATTCAGTGTAACTTTGCAAAATGTTACAAAATGTTACAAAATACACTCTTTTAGTCTTGTCAGAGCTAGTCACAAGGTTGTTTGCATTCTAACAACAACTGAGGCTACATTTTTTTTTTTTTTCACAATGCGTACATGGCCACCAGATCTGAATTGGTTAATCTACATGTTCAAAACAAACCAGCTCTAAAGCAGGCCATACACGATTCGAATTTCGATCGAAAATCGCATACGAGCGTGAAATCGGACGATTTTCGTATCATTAGTGTGCTTGTTCGACACGCGATTTTCGTACGACAGGCGAAATTTCAAAAACCAACATGTTGTTTTTTTTTCTGAAAAAACCCTTGACTAAACCCTCAGTGACATTTATACACTTTCTTGCTTCTCCTCTATGCCATTTATGCTCTTGTACATGGCCCTTTCAGGACCCACTATCAGCATGCCAGCCAAATTCCCAGGTTAAAACTTGAAGTCAGCAATATAGGGAATTCAGCTGCCAAATTGCAGCGATTATTCAGTGTAACTTTGCAAAATGTTACAAAATGTTACAAAATACACTCTTTTAGTCTTGTCAGAGCTAGTCACAAGGTTGTTTGCATTCTAACAACAACTGAGGCTACATTTTTTTTTTTTTTCACAATGCGTACATGGCCACCAGATCTGAATTGGTTAATCTACATGTTCAAAACAAACCAGCTCTAAAGCAGGCCATACACGATTCGAATTTCGATCGAAAATCGCATACGAGCGTGAAATCGGACGATTTTCGTATCATTAGTGTGCTTGTTCGACACGCGATTTTCGTACGACAGGCGAAATTTCAAAAACCAACATGTTGTTTTTTTTTCTGAAAAACGTCCAAAAATCGTATCGTTAATGGTAGAGCTGGACGATTTTTCCCAAGAAACATAACTGCGCATGATCCGAGTTGGCGCGACCCGACTTTTGACAGTAGGGGGTATGTTTAAAAGGTCACAGAAGATTACATCACTTCCTCTATGGTATGAAAACATTGTGTTTTCTCGCTCGATTTTCGTACGTAATTGATGGTACACTCGCATGCTTTTGTGAGCTCCGCGTTCGTTTATCGCTCGACGGCTTGTTCGAAATTCGAATTGTGTATGGCCTGCCTTACTTGCAGTCCACAGTAGAAAAGTTCACATTCTTTTCATATCTCTTAAACACTTGAGTATTTTGGTATTATTCTTTTGTGAATTCCCAGTGAGAGCAAAAGCATTTTTCTTTACCAGCTGTTGGTTCAGCCTTGAGGCTTTGTTGCCATGTAGAATAAAACAAAAGCTTTGATTAAAGTTGTATGTACCTTGGTAAAGTTATACTGCATTTCTGTTACAGTGCTGGTATAGGACGTACTGGTGTTCTGATTACCATGGAAACGGCAATGGGTCTGATTGAACAAAACCAACCTGTGTATCCTTTGGATATTGTGAGACAGATGAGAGACCAGCGGTCTATGATGGTTCAGACATCGGTTAGTAAGAATTTTGTGTTCATCTGATATAAAGAAGATTATATCATTGTAATATATAAAAAGTCTGTTTACAAACTGCAGTGAGCTATTACAATGCTAAAACAGTGTGAATGTATACATGTATACCGTATTGATCGGTATCTTTAAGAGGGAAGTTTCAGGAAAAAAACTTTCCCCAGCCCCCTCCGTATAACACGCAGGCACAGTTTACCCTCTATTTTCAGGGTAAAAAAGTGAGTGTTATGCGCCAATAAATACAATAATTTGTATAATTTGTAATTTGTAAGGTAGCAAATAAGAGGAGTTCATTGTTTGGGTTTACATATTAAACCTGGCATATTTGCTTTCTGTTTCTCATTGGGGAGATTTCACTTCTGTCCAAAAGCTACATCAGGAAGTAGGAGAAAATGTCTCCAAGGATAGTGGATAACCCCTTTGAGAACAGGTGTACCCATTGAAATATCCCCCCCCCCATCTATTTTTCCTGTTACACTTTTTGGTATGTTTTCTTTACTAAGGACAACGACACAGGGCAATAGTGAGGGGGAACACAGATAACAGGAAAGGGGTGACAGAGGTTCTAACCCTTCCCCACTTTAAAGTAGAGTTTTGACAGGTACCCTTCCCACTTCCCGAGAGACAGAGCTGTATTTGCTGACTGAGAAAAAAAATCCCTAGCCGGTGCACCACTTTAACCAAAGTAAAATAAATAAATAAAGGTTAGACTTTACATGTATATATGACATATATGACATTTTCTTTGCACATCAGAATTCCATTTTATGTGCTACTAATGCTTACAGCTTCTTTTAATGCTTGTATTTCTTTTTTAATCTTTATAAAGCATAGAAAAAGACTATCACAATCAAAATGCATCGGAAATATACCAAACCATTACTTACATTTACAATTTTTGAAATGAGAGTACAAAATTGTACCCCAGTTTCAGTTAACAAATGACCAACCACCACTTATTCTGGAGCTCATAATTATTCACAAGATTATGCACTCTTGAAAAAGCACCTGATTTGTGTGATATGCATAGAGCTATTAATTATTCCTCCCCTCTGCATTAATATTTTATAGTTTTTTTTATCCAAAAAAAAAAAATGAAAATATGCATACAGAATATACTAAATATAATAATGTGAAGTAGATGCATTTTTTTATTATTATTATTTTTTGCGAAAGAATTGCATTTAATAGGAATTTAACATGTTCAAGCAAGACAGCGTTCAAAGTCACAATGATGAATGCATTAACTGCTTGTCGACCAGCCGCCGCAGTTATGCGGCGGCAGGTCGGCTCTGATGGACGAGAGCACGTAGCTATACGTCACCTCGCCCAGCAGCCAATAGGGCCGACTCCTGTGCGCGTACCCGGCGGGCGCGATCGCTGCCGGCACACGCGATCACTAGTTGCAGAGCGAGGTCCGGGAGCTGTGTGTTTAAACTACACAGCTCCCGGTCCTGTCAGGGAGAGAAATGCTGATCTTCTGTTCATACAATATATGAACAGAAGATCAGTCATTTCCCCTAGTCAGTCCACCCCCCCCCCCCACAATTAGAACACACCCAGGTAATATACTTAACCCCTTCCCCGCCTCCTAGTGTTAACCCCTTTACTGCCAGTCGCATTTTTATAGTAATCAATGCATTTTTATAGCACTGATCGCTATAAAAATGCCAATGGTCCCAAAAATGTGTCCAAAGTGTCCTCCATAATGTCGCAGTACCGAAAAAAAAATCACTGATCGCGCCATTACTAGTAAAAAAAAAATAATATTATTAAAAATGCCATAAAACGACCCCCTATTTTGTTAACACTAGGGGCCAGATTTAAGAGATACTAAGAATAGCCGGCAGATCTTTTTTTGCTATTCAGAAAAGAAGATACGCCGGCTTTCTTCTAAGATACGAGCGGCGTAATTCGCTTACACCGTCGTTTTTAAAGTTGCATATTTACGCTGGCCACTAGATGGCGATTCCGTTGTTTTTCGCGTAAATTATGCAAATTAGCTATTTACGCAGATTCAGGAGCGTACTTGCGACGGCGGGTCGTATTTTACGCCGTTTGCATAAGCGTGAGACTGGCGTAAAGTTACCCCTGCTATAGCAGGCGCAGCCAATGTTAAGTATGGACGTCGGGACCGCGTCGAATTGTACGTCGGGTCGGCTCTATACGGCACCTGCGCACCGGCGTTCGGCTTCTTTCCGCAAGTCGTGACATGCTGTATGCGCCGGTGGGAAGCATGACAATCAATTAGCATGTGACTAGGAACACCCAGTCCCGCACGATTACCTACCCAGAAGCCGCGGTGAAAATATAGATAAAACGCTATGTATAAGGGGGGGGCGATAAAAAAAATTATGCCCCGGGTGCCCATAACTCTGGTTACGCCACTGCCCCATAGCCACTCCTTTGTTATCTTAGCTGTGTGCTTAGGGTCGTTGTCCTGTTGGAAGATAAACCTTGGCCCATATCTTCAGTCCAGAGCACTCTGGAGCAGGTTTTCATTAAAGATGTCTCTCTACATTGCTGGATGCTGGGTTCCTGCCACTGAAAAATATCCCCACAGCATGATGCTGCCACCACCATGCTTCACTGTAGGGATGGTATTGGTCGAGTGATGAGTAGTTTCGTCCAAACATGACGCTTGCCATTCAGGCTAAAGTGTTTAATCTTTATTTCATCAAACTCCAGACAGGCTGTCATGTGCCTTTTTTTTTTTTACTAAGGAGTGATTTCTATCTGGCCACTCTGCAATACAGGCCTGAATGTTGGAGTGCTGCAGATATTGTTGTTCTTTTGGAAGGTTCTTCTATCTCCACAGAGAAATGCTGTAGCTCTTTTAGAGTGACCATCGGGTTCTTGGTCTCCTCCCTGATTAAGGCCCTTCTGCCCTGATCGCTTAGTTTGGCCGGGCGGCCTGCTCTAGGAAGTGGCCTGGGGGTTCAAAACTTCCATTTAAGGATGATGGAGGCCTCTGTGCTCATTGGGACCTTCAATGTTGCAGAAATGTTCAGTACCCCAGATCTGTGCCTCAAACCAATCCTGTCTCAGAGGTTGACAGACAATTCATTGGACTTCATGGTTTGGTTTGGGCTCTGACATGCACTGTTTTAGGTAGGACCTTGTATAGATAGGTGTGTGCCTTTCCAAATCGTGTCTAATCAACTGAATTTAACACAGATGGACTCCAATCAAGTTGTAGAAACATCTTAAGGATGATCAGTGGAAACAGGATTCACCTGAGAATTTTGAGTGTCATGGCAAAGGCTGTGAATACTTACTGTATGTAAATGTAATTTGCAAAGATTTTAAACAAACTTATTTCACGTTATGATGATGGGGTATTGTTTGTAGAATTTTGAGGAAAATAATGAATTACATTTTTTAACATACAGTAACAAGATGTGGAAAAAGTGAAGCGCTGTTTCCAAATGCACTGTACATTATATCACTGAATTCACAGTCCATGCACATTACAGAAAAAACATCAGGTCATGTGGCTTGACTGCAAATATGAGAATATTGTATGTTCTTTTATCACAGATAAAAGAGCGCAATATTTTGGACTGTCTCTGCCTTCTTTAAAAGTATCTGAAGAAGGCAGATATGATCAAAAACGTTGTGACTTTATCTGTGATAGTCAAAGTCCAGAACCTGTTAGTTCTTCCATGCCACCTTAAAACTCACTGGGCCAGATTTAGAGAGCCTTAACTCCTGTCTAACTGGTGTTAGACTGGAGTAATTTCAAATTACGCGCGTTTTTTACCTAGTCGGAAAGCTCAAACCATGAATAGACGGCTGCAGGCTTCAATTCGACTGGATTACGTGTTCGTACGCCTTCGGATCTACGCTGCAATAAAATTGCGGCCACTGGGTGGACTTCCCGTTGTTTTCCACGTCGGGGTATGCTAATGAGCTTTTGCCGGCGATCCCAGAAATTACAATCTTCAATCGCAATCTCTTACGGCATCTTTAGTCATCTTTTTTTTGCGTAACACTATACCAGCTTTTTGCTGGTTTAATATTAGACAGCCCATGTTAAGTATGGCCATCGTTCCCGCGTCGAATTTCTACGTTTTCCGGCGTCTTTTATTATTTTTAACGTAAGTCGTCCGGGAATAGGAATGTTCGTAAACGACGCTACTCAAACAACGAATGACGTAACAACGTGATTTCGTGCAATGCACGGCGGGAAATTTCTGAACGGAGCATGCGCAGTTCGATTGCCGCGGGGACGCGCTTAATTTAAATGCTTCACGCCCCCTAATCGCGTATTTCGATTACGCGGCGAGAAATAGACTATGCCACCGTACCGTACGGGCAAAAATCTACCAGAATTCGATGTAGAGCCTGGTAAAATACGGCAGCGTAGAGTATTTCGATTACGCAGCACAAAATTAAGTGTATCTGAATCTGGCCCACTGTCTTTTCTCTGTGTGTTGCTCCTTTCCTTCTTCTCCTTCTCCTTCTCCTTGGGAGATTTCCATACCTTGCATCAATGGAATATTTGTCTGTGTATATGTAGAAGCTTAGCTAAATGGCCGGAAAAATTATTTTCAGTTAAGTAAATTAAAACTGCACAGGCTAAAGATTTGATAGGCTGTTTGTGTATTCATCAAGTGTTTTTTTTTTTGTTTTGTTTTTTTAGAGTCAATACAAGTTTGTTTGTGAAGCCATTCTCCGTGTTTACAAAGACGGATTAGTGCGACCGTTGCATTGCAGTTGATGTAATTTATCTTCCACTTAAAGGACGTCCACAAAGTACAGGAACATGTCTGAAAGATTAGCACATTAGTGGCACTTTAAACCTCTGTAAATATTTTTTAATTTATGTACATACAGAATGTGTATATAATATATGTCATGTCATTTGTCCAGAGGTGTATACAATTATTGTAGAGAAATTTGTATAATCACATGAATACTAGATAATACCTTATTTTGCCTTATTATAATGTTTGTGATGGTTGTATACCATCCTACTTGGGTCTGTTCAACCACTATTGAGAATAGCCACTGTATTTTTGAAGATATCCTCCAATGAAAAATGGAGTAACATTATATTCTGTACATGTTAATGGTTCGAATAGTGCCAAAACAATCTAGCTTTGTAGGAATCATGCAATAAGTTTCACTATTTGTATTTAAGTTTTTGGAAGTTGTGTTTTGATAAATACTATAATTGTATTTGTATAGGAACAATTTATGGTACAAACTATTCATCAAATATGGTTACATTTCTGCTTTTTGCTATAATTATGTTATTTTTTTAATATACTGACAAACTATATGTGAAAGGCCCATATAACAGATAATTCTAAGGCATTTTTAAATAGTCACGCCACTGTAAACGCGCATTTCACTTGTAGGTAAATGCTTGCAAGTGGAGTCACCAGCAGCTTATATTAGATGGGCATGCCAGCAAGTGACTACGGACAAATCACACTGTATGGCTTTGTGCTTGTAGCATGCTTCCATACTGTACTAAATGGTTGCCACAGTGCCATTGTATGTTTGTGCTCTTGCAGCTGCCAAACAAGGGCATAATAACTCTTTGAGAGGGGGTAGGAGTCATAGTATTAGTAATACAGATACTGGGCAAAGCCACTTGTGGCTGTCTTTGCCTCTTCTGGACAACTTTCGGATAGAGATAGGAGGCGTAAAGAAAGGTATCTTCTTTCAGCTTTAAAAAAATTAATTCTTGTACAACACTCCTTTTTTTACCTTATAATTCAAGTCACAATAAAAATGGATCCATCCACATAATAGGATGTTAATGTAAAAAGCTTTGCACCGTGTCTTTCAGTTGAAAGAAAAGCATACCAGAGAAATAGATGAATCTTGCCAAAAGAATACATTTTGGCAGCACTTTTTTGTTAAATTTTCAAAAATAAGCTGCTCTGTATTTCAAAATGTTTCTAATGTGTAATAAGCCATTGGGGAGTTTATAAATTGCCAGCTACTTTTAAAGAACATCGGTCTGGGGGTGTTTGTCTGTTGGTGACCACGCTATACATTTTCTGTAAAATATGTGGCAGTTGGCAACATTCATTATTGCTTAAGTAATTTCATCACAGTTTTAAAACTCAAATGTATGCCTGCAAAGAATTTGATTAATACTTATTCTTCACTTTACCCATACTGCTGAACTTTGCTGTCTTTAGCACCCAGCACACTTTCAAGTGTTCTCTTGGATGCCTTCATCATCATTGTGCCCTATATTGATGTAGGGACCAGACAAAGGAATCTGCACACAGAGAGGGATTAAGCAGTCCACTCTTTTCTTTGCAGACATGCCTTTGATTTTAAAATAGAGACAGTGGCCCAGATTCACAGAGCAATTACGCCTGTCTAACTGGTGTTAGACAGGAGTAATTTCAAATTTTGCGCGCCGTATCACTAGTTTGAATCCTCAAACCATGATACGGCGGCTTCGGGCTTCGATCCGAGAGGCTTACGTCTTCGTAAGCCTTCGGATCTACGCTGCGATATTTTTGCGGCCGCTGGGAGGAGTTCACGTTGTTTTCATGCGTCGGGATATGCAAATGAGTTTTTACGGCGATCCACGAAGATACGAGCGGTCTTCGCAATCGCTTTTGTCTATTTTTTTCTACGTACTGTTAGACCAGCTTTTTGCTGGTCTAACAGTGCGTAGCCCATGTTAAGTATGGCCGTCGTTCCCGCGTCGAATTTAAAAAAAAAATTTTTTTTTTTTACGTAACTCGTTCGGGAATAGGAATGTCCGTAAACGACGCTACTCAAGAAAAAATGACGCAACGACGTGATTTCGTGCAATGCACGGCGGGAAATTTCTGAACGGAGCATGCGCAGTTCGATCGCCGCGGGAACGCGCCTATTTTAAATGCTTCACGCCCCCTAATCGCGTATATTGATTGCGCCGGGAGAAATACACTACGCCGCCGTCGTTTACTGGACAAAATCTACCTGGATTCCACGTAGAGCCAGGTAAAATACGGCGGCGTAGTGTATTTGGGAAACGCTACGATAATCTAATTCTTGCTGAATCTGGCCCAGTTACTTTAATCTGTTTCTATAGTATAATGTTTTAGTGGCCAACAAAGTAGCTCTTACTGAATAAACACGATTGTAGTACCAGCACACGATCTTGGTCAACAGGACCTTTGCCAATTAGGTCTTATTTGTGTGTAAGTTTTTGTGTTGGTGAATGATGCGTTTAATACTATGAGCAACATCTTCTTTTATACTTTCCTTTTATATCTATCCACAGACCTCAAATGGGGTGACTTTTCAAAGGTATACTGGAACCAAAATATCTCAGTTTCAAGTTTCAAGCAAGCGCTGGTGTGTTGCATTACCTTCCAGTAAATTATACCCCACCTATACGATATAAAGTATGTCATGATGGGATTTACACACCATAGTTTTTGTCTCCCAAAATATGGTAGGAGAGCTTGACGCCATCATTTGACATTGTATTAGCTATAGCATATGGGCAACAATGAAAATGTTTCTGGTGATTGTTTGAGATATAAGCTGAAAACAAGTAATTCATCCTGGCACTACAATACAATTGCAATTATCCCACCCCTGACCAGTTTTTGAAAAACATTTCAAATTCTGCTACCAGGTAAATTTTTGTGATTGTTTTAGATTATTCCAAGATACCAAACAGGAATATTTAAACTTAAAGCGTCAGTCCACGCAAAATTATATTTTTGTTATAGATGGAGCATGGTTGGTAAGTTATTTCATAATTTCCAACCCTGTTTCTGTCTGGGAGGTTTGTAGTTGAGCGTGTGTACGAGGCTTTAAGGATTTTCGTAGAGTAAACTGCCCAGAATCTAGACGAGAAAAATACAGAACCTGCTCTCTATTTTCTCGTTGTGATTCTCGTGTTTTCCTGCCGAAAAACCCGAGCGTGTGAATACTGACCTGTCTCCATGGAAACCTGTGCATGCTCAAAATGACTTTGACACATGCACGGTAGCTTCCAAGGCATAGGTAGGTTGAAGCAAGATGGCGGCGACAGCATCAAATGTGACGAGCGCATGCTCGTCGTAGTCGATGACATCACCGCGTTCGTGCCATTCAAAAGAACGGCGGTTCTTTTGAATCGTACGTGTGTACACTCAGCCGGCAAGAAAATCTTGCCAGGAATCTCATCAGGAAAAAAGTTTTTTTCCTGACGAGAATCTCAGCCCTGTGTACAGGGCTTTACAGATCTCATTTTGGATTAGTCATAATTTAAAACATTTATTTTTTTAAAGTGAGAGTGGAAATCACTCATAATGGCAACAGCAGGTTTGCAGACCCTAAAGCTCAAGTGCAGAGATCTCTAAAATGAAGTTCTCAAAAGAAACAATTAGGTGATTTAACTCTATAGTATCCACTAATGTATCAGTTTTAGGCGACCAACCCTTTACCAAAGAACAGTGTGTGTGTATGTACTGTATATATGCATGTAAGTATACATATATATATCGAATGGGTTGCTAATATGGCTATTTTTGAACCCTTAAGCTATGTATTATAAGTATCTTCATGAGCACTTTTTAGGTTGGTTTTTTAGACATGCAATTTAACTCTCTAATCCTTTTATCCAATTTCTGTTGCATACCCTATTATACTTTAACTTTTAAGTGCCCTTATACTAAATAATATTGTACTGTGTCCTAGAACAAATTCATGAGGGGCTTGTGTCTTCATACTGATTACAAAAGGGAAATGACCTTCTGTACATACAGTATGTAGTGAATAAATTCACAGAACCCAATGAAGTAGTTAAACAGGTAAGTCTATGCAACACTGGATACTACATTTCTTGTGGGCATTATCGAGTTCCAGCACTTGCCATCTTTTTATACCCCCATTTAGGGGTCATAAGGCCATAAACAATCTTCTACAATGTGATTCCATATAAATGTTTTAATCCAAATTAAGGTGAACCAGAAATGGAAAGAATACACAATCATTTGCCTTGACTGACTTTTGTTATGATAAAATAAGAATTCTGTTGTTACTTCCTTCTAGAATCTCAGATGGCTATAGCGAGTCTGCATGTTTGTCAGTAGCCACATTCACATTTTGGGTGAACATGACTTTTTTAACAAGTTCATTTGTGCCCCCTCTTAAATAAAAGGCTGTTATTAAATGTCGAACTCCTAGAATATAGCTAATAGTCGATAAATGACAAACGGTAAAATATTTAATATCACAAATTTCTGCCCTTTGCTGTGTTTTGGTGACACATTATCTTAAAACATTAAGCTGACTAATGTCCTTTGATATAGCAATATCCTACTTTAAAATATCACAAAAGTCTAATTTGATTCAGTTAATATCCCAAAATTTCAGAGATAGAAATGAATCCCAGTAACAATTGAATATAATAAATACATCTTAGAATGTCACTGAAAAAAGAGCACAAATGTTTTGATGAGGTACACTGGCCTTGTTTTAATGTCAAAGAATAAATTAACAAGAAATAGTCCTAATATTAGGGTCCTAATAAGTAGAAGTAGTTTTACAAGCTGGGTATAATAAAATGCACTAATGAAGTGAAATAAAAAGTATTTGTATATTTTTTGTAGGTACATTGTATACATTTCATGCTAAATACAATAATTTAGCTCAGAAAGGGATTAATTATAATACATTAAAGTTCTATTAGGGAACCATTTTAAATGTATATGAATTATTTACTACTACGAATGTGCTGCACCTTTGTATACTGGCTTGATTCCTGCAACACTTGTGTAATACTACTAATTTCTGGGCTTTGAGCTTATGTCGGATGGCATGCGATTGATATCTGATAAAAACTCTTCTGAGATCACTCAGAATTCATTGACAATTGCAGCTGACCTCCTTTTGACCTGCTTTTGATCTGTTTAAGCCTAAGTTCACATTGGTCTGATTTGGCATGAGATTTGTCAAATCAGCAGCTATTGCTGGCAATGGCACCATCCAAATCGGTGCGACGCCGACTATACGGTGCCACACCGATTCCCAAAAGTGGTTCCTACACTACTTTTGGCGACATCGGGTGTGATTTCAATAGACATATGTGCAGTAACCTGTACAGATAGTCAAATCGCCCCCTGACATCAGACTGCATTGCCGGGTTGAAATTGTGCAATTCAGCTGAACTTGTACAATTATTAACCCACAGCAAAGGGGAACCTAGGCTTAAGCAGGTTTTGCATTCCTACAGACATGTATGGCAATAGGAAAGCCCATTGACACAGGCCCTAATGTAGACAAGTCTAATCTAACCCATAGCAAAATAATCATATATAATTTTCACTGAACTGACTATAGTGTACTAAAATCTGCACTTTGCAGACATTTATAGCCTTTTGGGCTGCCTCATTGAAAATAATACTGATAAAGTATATTAAAATACAGTAATTCGCTATATGCCAGTAATGTGAGCTAAACATCTTCTATAGAGACATGCTATAGAGTTTGATGCAATAGCCTTTTTCTGCTTAGATTGTGCCTTTGTATGGTGCCTTTGTATAAACACAAGTTCTGAATTAGAAGTATAAAAGTAAAAAAAATCTGCTTCTTGAAACTATTTACCACTTTGTGATATTTAGATACATCTGTTTTTGCCAAACTGAACTATTTTAATAGAATCCAAATATTATATAAATGTATATAAATTAAAGGGTTATAGTAGAAACAAAATGAACAGAGAGAGAGGGAGAGAAATGGGAGAGAACGTAGCCTCATGCCTAATGTAATTGCTTGTAATAGCAATGTCCTTAACCTGAGGCCTTGTACACACGAGCAAATGAATCTGTTCAAATCGGTCGGACCGACCGATTTGAACAGATTTGTCTGCTGGCTGTTTTGGTTTGATCGCTGTACACACGATCAAACCAAAATCCCCGCCAGCAGACATCGCAGTGACGTGGCGATGACGTTGACGCCGCCACGTCACCGCACTAGGAAGTAAATCACTTCCGCACATGCGTCGAATCCATTCGATGCATGTGCGGGCAGATATGTCTGCTGGTTAGCGTACTAACCAGCAAACATATCGGTCCGACGGGTTCTCAGCAGACAGATTTTAAAGCAGGCTTTAAAATCTGTCTGCTGGGAAAATCCGTCGGCTCGCCCGTACACACGATCGAATCTGTCTGCTGGGACAGTCTGTCAGACCGTTTCCAGCAGATAGATTTGATCGTGTGTACGTGGCCTGAGAGTAAGTAAAGAATTTCTGGCTGAATGCTGGCACTTCCTACAGTAGCTTCCAGTGTGTTCCTGAGAAGATAGTAACAGGATCATCTCCCTGATTAAATTCCTATCTGCAACCCTTTCCATAGTTGGATTGAGAAAGGTACTATGTAGCATGCAGAAGTATAGCGACTATTGGGAGAACTTTGTCCACAGATTAGCATGTAGGGACATGTTTTTGAAGTGGCAAATATGTGGCATACTTATTGCTGTTACTAATTTGTCACTTGTTCATCATCAATGCCCGTTTGGTTGCACAGTTGTAAAGCACACTTGCCACCTGCACATTCATCAAATTAGGATCCATAGTTCTGCACATCTGAATTTACCATTCTTTAATTATAAATACACATCTCCGGAACATTGTTACAGCAGTTTCCAGATAGTAAATCATTGATGTTTGCAGTGATTTGTCACCAATTCATGTGGAGGACTCGCTGTACTGACTTCCATGCCTTAACCTTTGCTCACATTAACCATTCGATGCCCTGGAACATTTGGACTTCCACCTTAAAATCATCATCTATATTTACCAGAATTAGTTCTCTTTACCCACTGTGGATCTGCAGGCTTAATCGAGAAAGGGGCAAAAGCCTTGTAACACACTGCATATTTATAGACGCTTCACTGCTCTAATCTATATTTAAAATTAATTTCATGGGGCCTCTGTATTCATTGATAAAATTACAACACTCGGCTATACACTGTTTTTTGTCAGCAGACAGGAAGTTCCCTGAACACGGCTATACTTACTATATGTAGCTATTACTACTACGGCCTACTATAGCAAGCACATCGGCACGTTGTTCTGTAATGGAAATAATTAGTTTGGGCCAGGTTGTTTATAGTGAAATTAAACTAGGAACTCTACTTTAAAAAGTGAAAATCACCATAAAAAAGGTAGGAAAGCTTGCTGCAATAAACATGTGGACTACTGTTTATAACCTATATTTTATCAGTACAGACACAGGTATAAATACATAAAAATCAAAGCTTTTTTGAGCACTTTTGTAGCTCTTGATATTTATATAACTGCCATAGTTATGGACGAGCAATACTTTTTGCAATACGTCCATGTTGCAATAATTATTTTGCTGCAATTTAGGATCAGTGCATTAGGGAATAATTTGTTTCATTGTATTGACTGATTTTTTTTTTTAAAGCTTCACTTTTGACCATATTTTATGGAGATATATATATTTGTGTATGTAATGGCTTATCTCATATAAATTATATAAATTATATTTTAAATATAAATATTGTCAAAGAAAGGCTCCTTAACGCTAATTTTAAAGTATCGCACACTGTAAGGTATGCTTCTTTGTATTAGTTAATTGATCAAACTCAAGAGTTCACATAAGCCTGACATGTATTTCCTCCCCATTTTACTTGGCCACCTTGTGGGAATTTCACAAACAATTCAAAAAAGAACAGGGATGCACTCCACCCACGCATAAAACCCATCAGGATCCTAAAGCATAATTTTTCTTTAATGAATAATAAAAAATAAAAATAAATGGTATACATTGGTATACATATATATATATATATATATATATATATATATATATATGTATACCAAAGTCAAATATCCCTACTACCATGTGTGTAATTCTACCCATAGGATGGTGTGCATACCATGCAAAAATGTTTTTTGCCAGCTAAACTGAGGAAATTCTATGCTCAGAATCACTGGTTAGGGAAGATGATCACTATGGGTGTTTATCAAGATGCCCATAAAGGGTACCCTTAACAGTTCTCCAATGTTACATATGGGTGGTCAGCAATGACCCATCTTCACTGCTTACAGGCTTTGACTGCTTTTGGACAGTGGCTACTGAAGGGCTTGGCTGTCTCACTAAAACCCAACATGCCACTGTTCCCAACTCCAGCCTAGAATTACCTGAAATCACTCAATAAATCCTTCACCAGTGATATTAGTAAACCTCTCTTTGACTCCTTGCACAGCACCTTAACCTACCCCCAAATGTTTGGAGTTGGGCTGTATGTAGGAAAAGAAGGAAAAAATGAAAGTTGTCCATTATGTAAGTGTTAAAAGTGAAATTCCAGGTATATTAAAAAAATATATATATTGAAATTTTAAAATGAAAAAAAACATAAAAAAAATTAAAGATGTACTGTTTTACCTACTGAAGAGTATGTATTCCTCTCTCCCCATTCATGTGACAGTGAAGATCTATGTCAAAAATCAGAAATGTAGTTATACTGTAAGCTGCAGGTGTCGCTTTGTTAGCTATGCAATGTGGCTATAGTGTGTGATACCTAGGGCTAGCTAAACTAGATTTCAGGTTATTTGGCAGGTAAATGTACTTATTGCCAATGTACAACATATTTTGTTGTTTACTTTTGGCTATAGTCAATGCAGCTTCTCAATGAATAATTGCACCATGGTTTCCCAAGGATCATCTGATAAACCCAGCATCAGCTTAGGTTTTATTATAAATTGTTCTGGCTGCCTGCCTTGCAAGAGTCAAGGCTGATGCACTCCAGAGAAATGCTACATGTGGTGTTTTCTTGAGTGCATCATACACTACATATCTTATTTCATTTTGCATACATGAAGGGTAAAACATTGTGATTGCTTTCATTTATCCAACTCCAGCACAATACTTTGCTTCTTTATCTTTGGAAACCTCACTGTTTCCTTCCATTTCCGGACACTAAACATGATGGAGGGGGATAGAAAAGCAAAGTAATTGGGGAATTAAAACATTCCAGTAATTTTTCTAAATGCTTATTGCTGTGCAAATAGCATTTTTTTTCATATGTGTTGATAGGGTTTGGCCTTGCATAATTGGTATCACTTTGACATCAGTGTGAATTGCTTCTGAGGTCATTTAGTATTTTTGGACATGAGCATCTGACCTGCAGTTAACCTCCTCCTTACATGCTTTAGATGGGCTTTGCATTCTTATAGACCCGTATCAAATACAAAATCCACTTAAAGCAAATAAAAGCACACTGACACAGTAATAAAGCAAGAATAAATACAACATATCCTTCTCTTTCTAGTAAGTGCATTGGCATACTTGCCAGTATCCCAAAGTTTTTTCCCCAAATCCTTAAGAAATATGAGGCATAAGTCATCTTTGGCTACCTTGCTGAAGATGTACCATTGACTCAAAGCTAAAAACTCCAGCCAAGAAAACAAAACTGAGTGCAGTTATGTATTCAATTAAAATCATTACATTTATTTTTGAAGGCAGTTGGTATAGGTACTAGCTATTCAGCCAGTCAGGCACAGCTGCATACACATACTGTACGCTGACAGAATGAAAGGGCAAAGATATAGCCTCATAGGTCATCTGCTGCTCGTTTATTTACTAATTACAGCCTGGGTGTACTGGATAGATCAGGCTGTAGTTCTTAACTGCAGCTGTGAGAAGTCAGATTACTGATCTAAAAACTAAGGCCCAGATTCATAAAGCAATTACGCCTGTCTAACTGGTGTTAGACAGGAGTAATTTCAAATTTTGCACGCCGTATCACTAGTTTGAATCCTCAAACCATGATATGGCGGCTTCGGGCTTCGATCCGAGAGGCTTACGTCTTCGTAAGCCTTCGGATCTACGCTGCGATATTTTTGCGGCCGCTGGGAGGAGTTTGCGTCGTTTTGATGCGTCGGGATATGCAAATGTGTTTTTACGGCGATCCACGAAGATACGAGCGGTCTTCGCAATCGCTTACGTCTGGTTTTTTTTATGTACTGTTGGACCAGCTTTTTGCTGGTCTAACGGTGCGTAGCACATGTTAAGTATGGCCGTCTTTCCCGCGTCGAATTAAATTTTTTTTTTTTTTTTTTTACATAACTCGTTCGGGAATAGAAATGTCCGTAAACGACGCTACTCAAACAACGAATGACGTAACGACGTGATTTCGCGCAATGCACGGCGGGAAATTTGCGAACGGAGCATGCGCAGTTTGATCGCCGCGGGAACGCGCCTATTTTAAATCCTTCACGCCCCCTACTCGCGTAGATGGATTGCGACGGGAGAAATACACTACGCCGCCGTCGTTTACTGGACAAAATCTACCTGGATTCCACGTAGAGCCAGGTAAAAAACGGCGGCGTAGTGTATTTCTGATACGCTACGAGAATCTAATTCTCTATGAATCTGGGCCTAAGTAACTCTTATGCCCTGTACACACGGTCGTAAATTCCGACAGCAAAAGTCCGTTGTGAGCTTTTGAATGGAAATTCTGACCATGTGTATGCTCGATCTGACTTTTGCTGTCGGAATTTTCACCAACAAAAGATTGAGAGCTGGGTCTTAAATTTTCAGATGGAAAATCTGATCGTCTGTAGCAATTCCGACACGCAAAATTCCAACGCATGCTCAAACTATTTGACGTATACTCAGAAGCATTGAACTTAATTTTCTCGGCTCGTTGTAGTGTTGTACGTCACCGCGTTCTTGTCGGAAGTTCAGAGAACTTTTGTGTGACCGTGTGTATGCAAGCCAAGCTTGAGTGTAATTCCGTTGGAGAAACCATTCAAGTTTTCTTCCGACGGAAAATCAGATCGTGTGTATGCCGTATTAGGATTTGCTGGAAAACATTTTATTTTTTACCCCTGATCTTTATACACTGTAATAATGTATGCTACTTGAAACATTTGCAAAACAAAAAAAAAAAAAAACATCTGGATGTGATTACCTGATTCAGAGTTATAGGGGATGAGAACTGTTAAAAAATGTATACTGTCCATTTTCTCTCAGGATATAGCTGTGTAATGCGTATAACATGTATTAGAATGTTAATAATATTGAAGTCCTAGATGTCCCCTCATACATGTTTAAATACATCGGCACCAGTTACAGCTGCTTTACCGATATAAAATTGGATGAGTTTACAGTTGTAATGGCTAACAAAGCCCAATTCCCAAGCTTTTTTTTTTTTTATATGATCAATAAAAGTGTCTCTCACTTAAATCTGAAACTGTTCTTCCAAGTACATCCTTTTAGCGAGAGTCATTGAACCCAGACGTGTGAGGAGTGTCACTAAAACAACCTTCAAACCTTCATTCAACGCCACTCTGTGCGTCATCATCGGAGGACCCCTCACATGACATGATTTGCTTGAATACTTTTGAAAATGTAAGTATAAAATGAAAACCTACTGCCCAGGGTACCAAATTTTGGTTTTAACATTTGTGGAACTCTTGTGTTACAGTGGGTCAAAATCTAACATGGATGCATATCTTTTCACTCAAACAAGCATACAACAGTAACTTGCAGACACATGCAAGCAGTACTTATAAATTATTTATTACTGATTTTAGTTTTTTGCTGTAGAGTTGGTTTAAGAGAAATTTTCCATTACGGGATAGGGTTCAGAGTTGTGAATAAGAACACTGAGTTTAGAAAATCATTGATTGAATGTATGGATGGAATTTTATGAATGAATGAAATATTGATGTGACATAAAAATGTACAAACACTGATTTATCTGGGGACAATTTCATGATGCATCATGGTATCTATAATGCATATCATTTGTATAGTAGATTATCGTTTTCATTCACACTGATTATGTAAATACTCTGGTCCAATAGTCAAATAAAAAAAAATTAAAGGGGAACATTTTTTATGAAGACCTATGAAAAATCTGGGGTAAAGCCTTTCCCTCTAGTATTTCCTAACATTGCTTTAAAAAAAGAAAAACAAAAGTCCCCAGATAGTTTTGAAAATGTGCTATTATTGTATTGAATGTAAGTTGTTAATAGTGGATTTATTGCTCCTTAGCCATTACAGAACTTCAGATTTTTTTTAAGCTTGTGTAATTGTATAATTACTATTTTGTATGGCATCAAATTATTTGTCAACACAGAATTGTCATATGGTCAGCTAATTAGCAAATGTATTTAAAATATTCAGAGCATTCACATGTAAATCACTGTAATATGTCCAGAGTTAATTTATGACATTGTTTTACAAATACTTTTTCCTACAATTATTTTCTAAGTTTAGGAAAAGATTCTATTGTATATTTTTTTGGTTTGGTACAGTATTGAATATAAACCTAAATGATTGACACCACTGGGTACAAGCTGCTAATGAAATAAAATATCTATTTGATAACTAAACGTGTATTTTTCATATTTAATGTATTGTTGTGCAAAATTATTAACGACTGCAAGAGTAAAATAATAATTGCATAGAGTGTACAAGTGGATCTGAACTTAAAAAGTGAAGATTTGTCATGTTACAGGGAAAATCCAGAAATTGTGGATTTCAGAGGGCGATTCTCCCCTGACAAAGCACCTTATCCCTATGTTAACGAGAATAAAAGCCTCATCCCCACAATCCTGTCATGGTGGTTGTGAGGTCTGTGGGTGACATGCCCCCTTATGAAGTCATTGACCATATAGACATGTTTATATATGGTCAATGGCATCACCAGATGACTCAACCCCTTTGTCATTCAGCACCTGTCAAGCAGTGGGAGGGGTCGGTGTCGGTAGCCATTCATCGTGATTGATGTGGACCTACCTTGTTGGATGAAGTAATTGATGATGGATGTACATTGAGGAACTTTTTTTTTTACAAAGGACTTCTTTTTACAGGACATATTACTTTGTGAATGAGTAGAAGTATCTGGGGGCTAACTTATTGTTAAAGGGGGCTTCCAGATTCCAGTAAGCCTGCTCTTATTTTTATCAACATGAGAACAAGGTGCTTTTCTGGGGGGGGGGGGGGGGGGTTGTCCATGTTGAGGACACGTTGCCTGGTATGGTTCAGGATGAAAGGGGTCACATGCTCATGCTCATAAACTAATAGTGAATTGCCTTTTGTGATGTTTGACTTTAAGGCTTTATTGATAAATTACAAAAACAAATGAATAAAGTCCAACCAATTTGGTACAGTGACCATACTGGTGGACCTCGTTCCTACAAAGTACACAGTGACTAATAAATAATTACTGCAGTAATAGACAATGTCTATTACAGCAGTAATCAGGGTGTATTCCAAGATTCTTTATATTTAAGTTCTATTACAATATATAGAAAGTGCAGGGATCATCAGGGTACAGTATATAAAGAGTGCAGCGATCATCAGGGTACAGTATATAGAGAGTACAGGGATCATCAGGGTACTGTTTATAGAGAGAGTGCAGGGATCATCAGGGTACAGTATATAGAGGGTGCAGGGTTTAGTTCTCTCCCACTACTCCTTTCCATTGCATTCTCATCCACATGAACCTGACCCCCCATCCACCCCTCCTCAGCTCTGAGCCATGTTTACATCCCACTACTGCCTTCAATAAATCTCCCCCCCCCTTAAAAGCTTCACCATCCTGCACAAGTGCACATGCCTTACCATTGCTCTACTAAAGTAAAGTTCCCGGCCGGCACATCCCCCACACTACAAGCATTGCCTCTCTGCAGCCAGATCATCTGGGGGTGTCGATATCCAGGCACCAGGATCAGAGAAGGTGCAGCCTACCTCACGGCCCCCCCTCTGGCCCATGACAGTACTGCACTCAGGGAGATAAGCTCGTAAAAAGCTCCAATCCTAGGAGAAAAGATCTGACAGGTTGGCAAGGACTGACTGATGTTGTGTCCGGGTGTCAGATGAACAGAAACCCGGGCAGAAGAGTAAAAAAACAGACTGTCCGGGTCACTCCTGTACAGGTGGCAACCCTTGTGCACAATCTGGAACAGCACATACAATTGTAGTTCTAAACAGGGGAGGGTACATATACTGGAGACTCTAGCAAGACTTCATAGGATACAGCCGCATACCTGAAGTTGAGCAGCATGACCAAGGGCAATAATGAGGAGGAAGCTAATGAACATTTTTAAAAATAGCAAAAACATGAGCTCTGCTATTAGCTCATTTAGCAAACTTAATGCCACTTTAAAGTAACATGCAGCTATCTTATGATTTTCTTTTTACACTCACAGCTGAACTGTTGTGAAAATTACAGTTATACATTTATAACAATGAAATTTACTGCCTTCAGTGGTATGCAGAAGATAACGGGTTGAATGATACTTGGTGTGCAAATTCCATACATCTAGGGTTCTGTGTTTCTGAACACAGAACCCTACTGCAGTGAAACAACATTAATACGAAGATACTTCGGGTTATTTGGATATCAGATTGTCATTTAGCAAGCCAGTCTAGAATGGCTAGCTGAAAACAGCTTGCAGCTTATGTCAGTTTGAACAGCTAATCTTAAATTCTTGGAAGCAATTCTATGGGTGGCCTAAAGCCAAAAAATCAGACGTTCATGCTAGCATAAACAAGCTGTCAGACATTTTTAGATAGCAGTTCTGAGTAGGCTGCCAAATATGCAGAAGCCAGCCCTTAAAAAGTGGGTAATTTTGGACCACCAAAACACTTTCACATCTCCGATAAGTTTTTATGTTAGTTTAAAAAAAAATCCAATCAGCCAGAAGTTTTATTTATTGCTTATGGAGTTAAGAAAGGTCTCCTCAGCAAGTATAGGCCTTTTGTGAGGGCAAAAACCACAAAACTACTACTACAAAATGTGGAAAGCTAAGCATCACTACACTTGAGTGTGGAACAAGTGCAGAAAGCTCCCAATGTTCTACACATAGCTTTTACAGAAATCACCATGTTACTAACCTGTTACAGTAAGTCTCTATGACCCTTGAAATATTATTGCATAATGTAGTCTTTAACCTTCCACAGAAACGCAAGAAAGCATTTTGTCACTACAAAAGTCTGCATGCGGATATCCTCTTATTACAGGAGACACATTTTTCCGGTACTAACCACCCACAATTCTTTGTTTTACTGTACAACCCACACCACAAAATCCCGTGGAGTAGCCATATTCATAAAAAACTCTGTACTATTTGAAGACCCTAACAGTAGATTCATAATATCACAAGGCAAGATCCAGATTCGAGCCACAACTATTGCCTCTGTCTATGCCCCCAATGAAGCACAAGCTTAATTAAAAAAAAAAATATTGCCACTCTAGACCGCTATCTCTCCCGCATTTAATAGTAGGGGGAGATTTCAATCTCATGGAACACCCAGGCTTGGATAGAAGCAGAGTTATTCCTTTCTCTAAGCTGGATTTCCCTAAATCAGTCACAAGTAGCCTGGGCTCACTACAACGTATTAATGCATGGCGAGCACATAACACAGGCTCCAGAGCCTACACTTTCTATTCAAACCCACATGACGGCTACGTTCGCCTAGATTATATCTTTTGCACCCCTGTAGTCTTAACAAATTCAACTAGGGCAGATATACATGTCTGTCCCTGGTCAGGTCACCATGTAGTTGCCATCTTAGTTTATAGAATGGGCATTAAACCTACAACCTACACACTCAACGACTCCTTACTAAAAGACCCCCTCCACCATTGACACCCTTACAACACAACTCAGTGATTTTTTTCACAGACAATCAGCTCCCAGACACCTTGCCATGCACACTCTGGACAGCTCATAAAACTGTTATGCGAGGCAATATTATTAACATTGCTTCCAACAAGCATAAGACCAAACTCACTGAGCTCCATTCTCTTGTGAAAACATTAGACAAACTATATAACCATTATAACCAATTCCCTTCCCCATACCTTCTTCAAACTAACAGCTAATCTTAAATCCTTGGAAGCAATTCTATGGGTGGCCTAAAGCCTAAAAATCAGATGTTCATGCTAGATGGCCTAAAGCCTAAAAATCAGATGTTCATGCTAGCATAAACAAGCTGTCAGCCATTTTTAGCTAGCAGTTTTGAGTAGGCTGCCAAATATGCAGAAGCCAGCCCTTTAATAGATCTCACACCTACAGTGCCTTGCAAAAGTATTCACCCCCTTGGCTTTTTACCTATTGTGTTACATTACAGCCTTTAGTTCAATGTTTTTTTAATCTGAATTATATGTGATGGATCAGAACACAATAGTATAAGTTGTTGAAGTAAAATTAGAAAAATATATACATAAAACTATTTTTCCGAACTAAGAAAATGATAATTGTATGTATTCACCCCCTTTATTATGAAGCCCATAAAAAGCTCTGGTGCAACCAATTACCTTCATAAATCACATAATTAGTGAAATGATGTGCACCTGTCTGCAATCTGATGCCGCGTACACATGATCACTTTTCGGCATTAAAAAAAACAACGTTTTTAAAAACGTAATTTAAAATGATCGTGTGTAGGCTTCACATAGTTTTTCATCTTCTGAAAAACGACAAAAAAAAAATCGAACATGCTGCATTTTTTCACATTGATTTAAAAAATTTTGTTTTTACGGGTTGTAAAAAATGATCGTGTGTGGGCTAAAACTAAGTTTAAAACCCGCGCATGCTCAGAAGCAAGTTATGAGATGGGAGCGCTCGTTCTGGTAAAACTACCATTCATAATAGAGTCAATTACAATAGAAAATATCGCTAGAGAGATTTGAATAGCTATAATTGAAACAAATTATATATATGAATGTGAAAATAATGTTAACCTAATAACCAAAGCTGCAATCTTTAACCACACGTGGTAAACATGTAAATACAAGTCAAAAACATTAAAGAAAGATTTCACTAATCATACCACATAATGAACATAGTGTGAGAAAATAATTGAATGAAATGTAAATGAAAATAATGATCACTAAGCAAAAAATATGAATAATTTTCTAGTGAAACATCCAGTGCTTCCAAAAAATTATAACATGTGAAGAAATAAATAAATTAATTCAATTCAGTCCAAAAAATATGGATGACTTCTGTATATATTGTCCACATCAGAATATCAACTTCATGGATGTAAATTGAAGGGGGAAAGCAAGATCTAAAGATTCCACCACCGGTCAGGTTTGGATAGGATAGAAGAAATCCACCAGGAGAGGGGTAAGTAATAAACTCTTACCAGATTCCAATCCAAATGTAGCATATAAATCCACTCAATCTCGGGAGGAAGGGGGGAAGCTGCAACACTCATTGTGCATTCAGCTGGTCCTCATCTTGGTAGATGTGGATCCCAATCTCCTTTCTAGGTCCTTAACTGGTTGCACAGCTCCAAGAACACAAGCAGGAGACCCATGGAAAAAAAAGGACTCGGATAGTGATGTACCTTAAAAGATCTTAACTTATCCAGTGTGGCTTCTCACTCTTTTCTCCTAGTCTCATTCCCCACTAAAGTTCTGCTTTAAATCTCCCATCCCCCCATCCATAATAGAGTAAGCACATTCATCACACTGTAACAGACAGAAAAGCGCGAATCATCTTTTACTAACAAGGAATCGGCTAAATACAGCCCCCAAAGGCAAATAGAACTTCCCCTTTAGAGTGTTGTCGTACATGTTGTACGTCACCGCACTTTGTTCATAATTTTTCAAAAACGATGGTGTGTGGGCAACATCGTTTTTAATGATGAAGTTGGAAAAACGTCTTATTCATGATGAAAAACGTCGTTTTTTTTAATCCCCGAAAAGTGATCGTGTGTACGTGGCATAAGTTACACTTTTTTTGTAAAACCCCAGAGGCTGGAAAACCTAAGCAAGAGGAACCACTAACCAAACACTGCCATGAAGACCAATGAACGCTCCAAACATGTATGGGACAATGTTGTTGAGAAGTACAAGTCAGGGTTAGGTTATATAAAAATATACAAATCTTTAATGATCCCTAGGAGCACCATTAAATCTATCATAACCAAATGGAAAGAACATGGCACAGCAGTAAACCTGCCAAGAGACAGCCGCACACCAAAACTCACAGACGGGGCAAGGAGGGCATTAATCAGAGAGGCAGCACAGAGACCTAAGGTAACCCTGGAGGAACTGCAGAGTTCCACAGCAGAGACTGGAGTATCTGTACATAGGACGACAATAAGCTGTACGCTCCATAGAGTTTGGCTTTATGGCATAGTGGTCCGAAGAAGGCTATTTCTTTCAGCAAAAAACAAAATCGCACATTTTGAGTTTGCAAAAAGGCATGTGGGAGACTCCCAAAATGTATGACGGAAGGTGCTCTAGTCTAATGAGACTAACATTTTACTTTTTGGCCATCAAAGAAAACGCTATGTCTGGCGCAAACCCAACACATTGCATCACTTAAAGAACACCAACATCATGCTGTGGGGATGTTTTTCAGCAGTTGGGACTGGGAAACTGGTCAGAGTTGAGGGAAAGATGGATGGTGCTAATTACAGGGATATTCTTGAGCAAAACCTGTACCACTGTGTGATTTGAGAAAAGGACGGTGGTTCACCTTCCAGCATGACCCCAAACACGTTGCTAAAGCAACACTTAAGTGGTTTAGGGGGAAACTTGCAAATGTGTTGGAATGGCCTAGTCAAAGCCCAGACCTCAATCCAATAGAAAATATGTGGTTAGACTTAAAGATTGCTGTTCACAAGCGCAAACCATCAAACTTGAAGTAGCTGAAGCAGTTTTGCAAGGAGGAATGGGCAAAATCACAGTGGGAAGATGTGGCAAGCTCATAGAGACTTATCCAAAGCAACTTGGAGCTGTGATAGCCACAAAAGGTGGCTCTACAAAGTATTGACTTTAGGGGGGTAAATAGTTATGCACATTGACTTTTTCTGTTATTTTGTCCTATTTGTTGTTTGCTTCACAATAAAAAAAAAAACATCTTCATAGTTGTGGGCATGTCCTGTAAATTAAATGATGCAAATCCTCAAACAATCCATGTTAATTCCAGGTTGTGAGGCAACGAAACACGAAAAATGCCAAGGGGGGTGAATTATTTTGCAAGGCACTGTATTAGTTACGCAATCCTGCCAGGGTTTTAGCCTCACACCCAAATAATGTAATGAACATATTTGTGGACTATTAAAAAAACAATTTGCAGAGTCCCAGCCGACCACTGACCTGACGACTCAGTCTTGGTTTTCAAATGTGGCATTACCCACTCTGTCCAGCAAACAATTAGAGGCCTTGAATGCTCCCTGTACTGTTGCAGAAGCTACAGCTATAATCAAATCACCTCTACTGCACCGTGCCCAGATGGTAAACTACCACCTATTACAAAAAATTATCCCAAAAATTAGCTACCCTCTATAACCATATTCTGAAGGGCAATTATTTCCCAGTGGAAATGTTATTAGCCAACACGCCCTTTATCCCTAAACCCCCCTAAACCCCACAAAGATCACTCCCTTCCCCAAAACTTTAGCCTGATCTCGGTCATCAGCAATGACCTGAAGATCTTTGGGAGATTGCTGGCTGACAGACCGGCCTCAGTCATTACAACTTTGATCTCCCCTGATTCAACTGGGTTTATTCCCAGAAGACAAATAACCAACAATATTTGCTCAAAACACTCCTCCTAATGCCCTGTATACCCGATCACTTTTTGTGATGAAAAAAAATGTAATTTTTCTACATGAAAAAAAAACAAATTTTTCCAACTTCATCATTAAAAATGATGTTGGAAAATGATGAACAAAACAACGGCACTCTAAAGGGGAAGTTCTATTTGCCTTGAGGCTGCTTTTAGCTGGTTACTTGTTAGTAAAAGACGATTCGTGCTGTTTTGTCTGTTAAAGCATTATGAATGTGCTTACTCCGTTATAAATGGTAGTTTTACCTCCCGTCTCCTAACTTGCTTCTGGGCATGTGCGGGTTTAAAACATAATTTTTGCCCACACACGATCATTTTTTATGACACAAAAAATTACATTTTAAAAAATGACATAAAAAATTCAAGCATGTTCGAATTTTTTTTTTTTTTTCGTTTTTCAGACATAAAATTACATTTTGCCCACACACGATCATTTTAAATGACATTTTTAAAAATGTCTTTTTTTTATCACAAAAAGTGATCGTGTGTACGCGGCATAAGCCTTGATATACATAATGCGTTTGACAGCATTGATAAAAAAAATGGAATAAAGTGCCAAAACTAACTAAAATGATGCAGCTCCAAAAATTAGTGATTAGCTAATAAACAGTGAAAGAAAAAGGGTACAAAGTGTGAAACAAGTATGAAATAATGTCCATTTACTGTAATATTAAATATATAATAAGTAAATAAAAAGTTCAATTGAATGCAGATATGAAATTAGCAATGTTGTGCTGCAGATTTATACTCCAACCACCGTGCTTCCAAAAAGTGCGACGTGCAAAATACAGTGCTTCACCCGATCTGCCAATCAAAATGCGCTCACCAGATATATGTGGCCATAAAAGATCCTTCCTATTGCGATCTCTCCCGAATAAAATCAATACCCAATGAATTCAAAGATGTCTCCTCATAATAGAGCTGTATAATCCAATCCTCCGATCTGGAAAGTTCAAAAACGGCTCCACCACAATGAGCCACAAAAACGGAAATAGTGTAATACCGTTTTATTAAAAAGTCAGGTCGCTGCCTCCTTTCAAAGCTGTGTGTACCTGCCTGTATACACTGGGCCAGATTCAGATACCCTTAATTTTGCGCTGCGTAATCGAAATACTCTACGCTGCCGTATTTTACCAGGCTCTACATCGAATTCTGGTAGATTTTTGCCCGTACTCTACGACGGCGTAGTCTATTTCTCGCCGCGTAATCGAAATACGCGATTAGGGGGTGTGAAGCATTTAAATTAAGCGCGTCCCCACGGCGATCGAACTGCGCATGCTCCGTTCAGAAATTTCCCGCCGTGCATTGCGCGAAATCACATCGTTACGTCATTCGTTGTTTGAGTAGCGTCGTTTACGAACATTCCTATTCCCGGATGACTTACGTTAAAAATAATAAAAGACGTCGGAAAACGTACAAATTCGACGCGGGAACGACGGCCATACTTAACATGGGCTGTCTAATATTAGACCAGCAAAAAGCTGGTATAGTGTTACGCAAAAAAAAGATGACTAAAGATGCCGTAAGAGATTGCGATTGAAGATCGTAATTTCGGGGATCGCCGGCAAAAGCTCATTAGCATACCCCGACGCTGAAAATGACGGGAAGTCCACCCAGTGGCCGCAAGTAAGGGCTCTGTGAATCTGGCCCACTGTTTTTACACGGTAAGCTATTTTAATAAAATGGTATTACACTATTTCCGTTATTGTGGCTCATTGTGGTGGAGCCGTTTTGAACTTTCCAGATTGGAGGATTGGGTTTGACAGCGTTAGCTGGTCATACCTAGACCATTTATTACCTAGATTCGGTATCACTGTTAAATTCATACAAGGCTTTCATGCCCTATATAGAGACTCCCAAACCCGTATCAAATTACCAGACAATAACTTCCAATTCTTCCCTCTGCCCCCACTCCTATTTGCCCTGGCAATACAGCCATTATCCTTAGCCTGTATCCCATGCTATTTCAGAGAATG
This sequence comes from Rana kukunoris, assembly GCA_029574335.1. Taxonomy (NCBI): domain Eukaryota; kingdom Metazoa; phylum Chordata; class Amphibia; order Anura; family Ranidae; genus Rana; species Rana kukunoris. The sequence goes on along the minus strand of CM056053.1, from coordinate 223,250,390 downwards.
TGAATATCGAGGGATATCATAAAGGCATCAAAGGTCCTCCTTTTCCCAACGAACCCAGTTATGCGCTGCCCAACCTGACTTCCCTACTGGACTCATTCCATAAGATATTGGACCTAGGAGTTAATTTAGCTAAATGCTCTGCCATGCCAATAAATATACCAAAAGACCTTGCAACCTCTCTGCGGCATCACTTCTCATTTGCTTGGTGCACTCAAACATTTTGTTACTTAAGAATACAGATCACTCCTGCCTTTCAAGCCCTGTTTCAAGCAAATTATCACTCTATAGTCTCCAATATCAAAACCTTGCTAAAAACTTGGGATAAGTACCATATTATATTCCTGGGCAGGGTTACAGCCATAAAAATGGCCACTTTCCCCAAGTTGCTGTTTTTTTTTTTCAGAGCTCTTCCCATCTATATACCTAAGACTTATATTGAATCAATTCAAAAGGACATTAATACGTTTTTATGGCACCACAAAAAAAAAAAACACGATTCCACAAATCCCTGCTATACAGGCTCCAACCCCTTGGAGGGCTAGGCCTCCCAGGCCTATGGCACTACTATTTAGTGGCCAGATTAGCGCAAACGGCCCAATGGCTCGCCCCTTTTACCGATATACCTTGGCTAACTTTTGAAACATACTCTATTCTCTCTTTCCTTTTAACAGGAGTATTGTGGTACAGATCGAAAAAAGCTAGTCAAATCATATCACTGAACACGATTGTATACCATTCTGTATACCTATTGTCCCTATATGGCAAGAAATTCAAATTAACCTCCCCTCTCCCCCTATACTGCTTTTTAGGAGACTCAGATTTCCCCCCCAGCCTTCAACAACAGACACCGTTTCCTCCAATAGTGCTCTGATGGAGTAACGACATTCCAATCTTTCGGAGGTAAACAGGTTTTTAAATGGCAATCTTTGAATATTACACAACCGATCAATCTGGAATTAGTGTCTATGGACACTACTGAAGTGACTGTCAATGGTCCTGCCTTAGTTAATCATGATCATCAATTATCTTGGGCAAATGTAGTCCAATCTCATACTACACCCATTAGGAATAATGCCCCCAAACCTAGGGGACATGGTTCTGTGAAACCTAGAGGTAGAGGTAGAGGGAGGGGTCGAGGTAACCAGAATCCAACCCCTATAAGCACTGGACAAGGGCAATACCCTGTGTACCAGGAGGCTCCTCCATGGAGACCTGTACCCATTAGGGGGGAATGGTCACCAGAGAGGTAGAGGTAATTATCCCAAAAGGGGGGGCCCATTGCCCACTTATAATGGCTATGCGCCATTACAAGACTATTGGGAAGAACAACCTCCCAATTATCATTTTTTAGGACAGGAGAGGACTCCCTGGAGGGGTCCAACCCCGCACACCCCGACTTGGACAGGGGAATGGAGGGAATATGCAGGCACCAATATACCACCCAGCCTAAAAAGAAAAAATCGAGAGGAACCAGGGAGGGAGACGACCCCAAAGGCAAAGACCATATTAGGAACTGGTATCTTTAATCTGCGTGGTGTTCCTTTGTCGGATGATGAGACACGTGTATTGGATAAAGGCCTGAAGTTTGCCCCTATACGTAATCCCAATAAACTCCAGACTTATGTAAATGTTCCGAAATTTGTCCGTAGTTTAAACATGAAGAAATATTTCCTTTTAGACCCTATTCAGAGGATCCTCTCAATCTTTAATTGGACATTCTAATTTGAGAAATCGGTCTGTTTTTAATCCTTATTGTAATGATAATAGACACTTGGATGTTTTTAAAAACATGGGGCCAGATTCAGGTAGATGGGCGCATCTTTGTGCCGGCATAACACAGCGCATATACGTTCCGCCGACGCAAACTAGTGAGGCAAGTACAGTATTCACCAAGCACTTGCTCCTAAGTTTTCGCCGGCGTAACGTAAATGTGAAGGCGCAAGTAGGTGTAAGTGGAAGTGGGTGTGACCTTATGCAAATGATGGTCTGAGCCTGGATCTGACACTTACGCCCGGTGTATCATCCACGGAGCATGATTTTAGGCCCTGTTTTCCCAGATCGCCCCCAATTCATTTATCGTACGGCTCCTTCACTTCGAGATAGTTTAGCTCCCAGGGTTATAGATCCACCCACGATTGCTGATCCTAAACGTTTTAGTTTTTTTATCTGGTTTTTACGCATGTGGTCACTGTGCGACTTGCAAACATGCAACAAATAATATAAAAAAAAACGGAAAGATTTTAGCTCATCCGTAACACATATTGGGCCAGATTCAGGTAGATCAGAGCATCTTTGCTCCAGAGTAACGCTTCTCATTTACGTTACTCTGACGACCCTTTCAGCGCAAGTACTGTTATTCACATAGCAGTTGCGCGTAAACTTGCGCCAGAGTAACGATAATGCGCTGGCGTAACCCGACGCAAGGGGAAGTGGGTGTGATCATATGTAAATGATGGGCGGAGCCCAGCGCAGAGGCTTACGTTCAGCGCATCAACCACGGTGCATGCGCAGTGAGTGAGGCTCCACTCGCCCCCTTTGTGCGCATGCTCACAACTTCCGTCGGCACCACTTCACGGGAAACGTCAGCGCAATGCCTTCCGTTGGGCGTTTAAATGCGCCCGTAGAAGCGCCATTCCGGCACTAAAGTATATCCTGCTCCCCCTCCCCGCAGTGATGTTACTTTTGTTCTGAGATGGCTGCTCCCGTTCCCCGCAAACACACAGGAGAAAGCTGAACTCTAAAGGCCAGGAGCTGTCAGCCGTCATCTCGGCTATGGAGACCTATGATGTCTTCCTCCATGGCTGTAAAATTTGACAGACAAGCATGGACAGAGGTGTTGTCCTGCAAGTGGGGGTGCTCAGCTAGCTCCTATCGTCGGTAACACTGCTGTAGCTGCTCTCCTGCTGACCTCTGACCATCTGGAGTAAAGATAAAGCAGCCTTTTGTAGAAATAACTATGCGCCGGACGGACGAGATACGCGCGGCGCATGTAGCCAGCGTATGGTGCTAATCCGTTCGTGAATTGTGAAAAATCCCTCATTTGCATATTTGCAGGGGAAATCAATAGGCGCGACTGATGCGCCCAGCGAAATTAAGCGCTGACGATACTCTGGCGTCGGAACGTTCCGCCGGTCGCAAATGACCCGTTATTGGGCGCATCTAGTTTGGTGGGTACGGGCACATAGAAACGTCGGCGCATCATCACAGTTACGCGGCGCATATCGAAATACTCCAGCGCAAGTGTTGCTGAATCTGGCCCATACAGTATAAGGTCAAACAACTTATTACATGCACTACAGTAGGAGTTGTCTATATGCTAGAATGCGATTGTGGCCTACAGTATGTAGGCCGTACCTCTCGAGCATTACATGTCCGAGTGGGTAAACATATTAGCAATATTAAAAGGGGAGTAAAAACTCATATCTAGACATTTTAGAAATTGTCACCAGCGGGATCCAAAAAGCCTTACGTTCTGGGGTATTGAAAAAGTACCCAGACATTGGAGGGGTGGACACTACATACGCCAAATCAGTCTTTCTGGATTTTTGAAACCAAGGTTATGTCTCCCACAGGTCTTAATGTAGCTTTTGATTTTTTGATTTATATTGTTTTATTTCTAATTTTTTTGTTTTCCTTTTTATTGTGTATTTTAAATTTGTATTGTATTATAAATGCATAGGTGTTTATTGTTTATTTACAGTGGTTGTGGATGACGTCTTTTTTGTATATTATTATATATATATATATATATATATATATATATATATATATATATTACATATTTTAAATAGTTTTAATTAATATTTTAAGGTTTTTTATATATTTACATATTTTTTTTATTATTGGTATGTTTCCCTTTAACATTCTGTTTATGATTTGCATAGATTGTGACCAGTCGATGTTATTTAGTGGTGAACCATATATCATGAGCACCTTAGTTTATTTAATCATATGCATGGCAACCCTCTCTTCATTTTCATCCATGGTTTAATATGATGTTGTTGGGATTAGTAACGGTCCATGATGGGCCGACTCTCTCAGCGAGTTGCAGTATGGTTGCCATGCCCCTGTATTAGTTGTTATGAGCAGGATGTCTTTGTGTCGTCCTACCTTGCGCTGATTAAATCCTGCCTATGGACATAACGCGTACGAGGGGGAGGCGTCACGACAGACGTCACCCACAGCCATCACTGTTGCAATTGTTTTCTATGCTGTCTATAAGCACTCGTGTCTGAGTGCCATCTTTGTGAGTAGTTTTGATTTTGTTTTATCATACAATTAAACACTCCTTATACAGAGAGCACTAGATTGTCTTCATTTATGTTTTATATGCATGTTGGAGACAAAGCTCAGGACCTTGATCGACACCTATGGTATGCTGATCGATTGGATGTTCTAAGTAGTTATACTGGCAATGAGTTACATGCCATGTGACCTATTCTAGGTCGAATCAGTGAGGTGTAAGGCCACTCTGTGTGCGGTGGAGGGATTTCTGCCCACGTTTGATCCACATTGCATGCCGTCATTTTCATTGTGCCTTTTCACAATCACTTGTGGATTGTTTCTTCTCATGGACATTATTTATTAGTGTTTACATTTTAGGTTGCGCTGCACTGCTTTTATTGTTATATTTCTTAAGGGATTTTATATGAATTTACCTTGAGTGCTGGCTTGCAACCATTTTCTACTGCTACATATTTTTCAGCGCTGAATTATTTTCCTATTTACTTTTAAAGAGGGTCCTCACTTTAAAACTTTCCTTCAACTCCAACCGGAGCACAATTTTCCACCCTCTGAGCAATTCAGATACACGCAAATCAAACACTTTTACCATAGTAGGGGCACCTTAGAATCCCAAAAACCTAGCACCCAATATGAACACATATGTACATACTCTTCCAGAGACAAAGGAGTTATAGCTAAACTCTATAGCCTTGTCAATGAGTTTGCTCTAGAGGAAAACTAAACCAATGCTTATCTGGGAGAAAGAGATAGGCCATACTTTTGGGCCACCCGAATGGGAAGAGATGCTGACAAACATGTTTAAAAAACACATGGTCACATTCAATCCACGAGAAAGCTGTTAAACTCCACACCAGATGCTATATGACGCCCACAAAACTCCAGTCTATCTACCCTTGCGGTATCTCCACAGTGTTTCCGCAGCTGTCCTGATTTAGGTTCACTAACTCATATCTTTTGGAGCTGTAAATATGTCAGAAAGCGGCCTCAAAGACAACCACTATTGCAGGCCGCTTAATCACTCTTACCATACAAATGTGCCTATGCTTCACCTCTGTTCCTGATGTCCTTGTACCATGTGAAAAACTGATCCATATGCTTTTTGTAGCCATACACTGGGTCACAGCACTAAATTGGCGTACCTCAGCTCTTTCCTGGTCGTAGGTACTTGCTATAATGGAAGAAATGAAACTATCCGAGCGCTTTCACAACATTTTATATGATAAAATGCATATTTATGATAAGAAATGGAAACATTGGGATACCCCATTTTTATAACCATGCAATATACCATTGATTTATTTCCATATGATGTACACACTGCTATACTGTATACCGAATGTATTTTAGATGTGTTGATCCTCTTTAACCTGACTTCAATATTTCCCCATGTCTGTAGGCGCTAACTCTTATACATGATGAATGACTTTGTCTGATATACTAAATGTATGTTCATGATCTTTTAATAAAATCGTTTGTAATCAAAAAAAGGGCAACATATATTTTATAACAGTGTATGCAACCACACCTCTACCAAAGGGTGCACTGGCAGTTTAAACCCTGCCTGGGCATGGTTAAATCTCTTGGTCTGGTCATATGTGTAGTGTGAGTGCTCCGAAATTTACCTGGGAATAGTAAAGCATGCTATGCCCAGGATCATTTGGAAGAGGTAGTCTTGGGCATGGTTCATTTGTGGCCCTGAGCAGTTTACTTCAATGTGAGTGCAAACTGTATATAGTACAATGAACACAGAAGCAGGCAGGGCCGATCCCAGGCGGGGTGCAACGGGTGCACTGCACCCAGGCGCAAGAGGGGGGGGAAGCGCCAAATTGTGAGGAGCACGAGCACCGTTGGTTCCCTCCATCTAGTGTGCAGTGTCATCCTTACACTGCATCACCGGCGCCGCTGTCCCTGGCTGCAGTGGGAAGACCCACTTCAAGGATCTCACTAGGATCCCCTGCTTCCTTGCACAAACTGGTTGCTAGCCACGAGCCGCTTTGTGTCTAGCAACCAGTGACGTCAGGAGAGAAGGAGAGAGCGGCTCCACAATGCACTGCAGAGGAGGATTTAACTTCCTACTCCTCCCTAGCTCCACCCACTTCCTCCCTGTAATGTTAGGAGTGATGAGCGCCACGCCCGAGGAACGAGATTCAGAAACTGTGCTGCCTGCCTCCTCTCCCCTCGAGGTGCCTCAGATTCAGAAGAGGTTAGATCGTTTCCATACTTTGTAGACAGCAGCAGAACAGCCTGACATCGGAGCAGCTGTGTATGTGTGTGTGTAAAGAGAGAAGCTGCAGGCTGTCCCCACCTCTCCTCCTCATGCTGCTGTTCCCAGAACAGCCGCCCATTATGTTTCTTCCTCCTTTTCCTCCTATTGGCCAGGGAAAAAACAAAAAATAGAAGAGGATTCTGGGAGATGTAGTCCCAATAGCTGTCTGGCTGGCCCTTTGCAATTCTAGGGGGGGGGGGCTAGGGGGGAACTGCTGCCCCCAGCATGCCTGAAGGGGAGGGAGAGAAAGCCAGGCTATGAGTGACAGGCTGCATCTGGTGACACTCATTGGTGACAAGTGACAGGCTGCATCTGGTGACACTCATTGGTGACAATAGACAGCCTGTATCTGGTGACACTCATTGGTGACAAGTGACAGGCTGTATCTGGTGACACTCATTGGTGACAAGTGACAGGCTGTATCTGGCGACAGGCATGGTGACAAGTGACAGGTTGCATCTGGTGACACTCATTGGTGACAAGTGACAGGCTGTATCTGGTGACACTCATTGGTGACAAGTGACAGGCTGTATCTGGTGACAGGCATGGTGACAAGTGACAGGTTGCATCTGGTGACACTCATTGGTGACAAGTGACAGGCTGCATCTGGTGACACTCATTGGTGACAAGTGACAGGCTGTATCTGGTGACAAGTGACAGGCTGCATCTGGTGACACTCATTGGTGACAAGTGACACTCTGCATCTGGTGACACTCATTGGTGACAAGTGACACTCTGCATCTGGTGACACTCATTGGTGACAAGTGACAGGCTGCATCTGGTGACACTCATTGGTGACAAGTGACAGGCTGTATCTGGCGACAGGCATGGTGACAAGTGACAGGCTGCATCTGGCAACAGGCATGGTGACAAGTGACAGGCTGCATCTGGCAACAAGGCATGGTGACAAGTGCCCCTCTCTGTTCACTACCCTCTCTCTCAGCCCCCTCTCTGAGCCCCCCTCTCTCTCAGCCCCTCTCTCACTCAGCCCCCCTGTCTGAGCCCCTCTCTCAGCCCCACCTCTCTGAGCCCCCCTCTCTGTCAGCCCATCTCTCTGTCCACTACCCTCTCGCTGAGCCCCTCTCTCTCTCTCAGCCCCCCTCTCTCTCAGCCCCTCTCTCTGAGCCCCTCTCAGCCCCACCTCTCTCTCTCAGCCCCACCTCTCTCTCAGCCCCATCTGTCTCTCAGCCCCCTCTCTGAGCCCTCCTCTCTCTCATCCCCTCTCTCTGTCCACTACCCTCTCTCTCAGCCCCTCTCTCTCTCTCAGCCCCTCCCTCTCAGCCCCTCTCTGTCCACTATGCTCTCTCTGAGCCCCTCTCTCTCTCAGCCCCCTCTCTGAGCCCCTCTCTCTCTCTCAGCCCCCTCTGAGCCCCTCTCTCTCTCAGCCCCACCTCTCTCAGCCCCTCTCTCTCTCTCAGCCCCACCTCTCTCAGCCCCTCTCTCTGTTAACAACCCTCTCGCTGAGCCCCTCTCTCTCTCTCAGCCCCCCTCTCTCTCAGCCCCTCTCTCTCAGCCCCTCTCTCTCAGCCCCCCTCTCTCTCAGCCCCCCTCTCTCAGCCCCTCTCTCTCTAAGCCCCTCTCTCTCTCAGCCCCTCTCTCTCTCTCAGCCCCTCTCTCTGTCAACTACCCTCTCTCTGAGTGCCTCTCTCTCTCAGCCCCCTCTCTGAGCCCCTCTGTCCACTACCCTCTCTTTGAGCCCCTCTCTCTCTCTCAGCCCCCTCTCTGTCCACTACTCCCTCTCTGAGCCCTCTCTTCTCTCTTAGCCCCTCTCTCTGTCCACTCCTCTCTCTCAGCCCCACCTCTCTCTCAGCCCCACCCCTCTCTCTGAGCCCCTTCCTATGTCCACTACCCTCTCTCTTAGCCCTTCTCTCTCAGCCCCATCTCTGAGCCCCTCTTTCTCTGAGCCCCTCTTTCTATCTGAGACTCTCTCTCTCTGAGCCCCTCTCTCTCTCACCCTTACCCCCTCTCTCTTTCAGTCTCACCTCTCTCTCTCTTTCAGTTTCACCTCTCTCTCTTTCAGTCTCACCTCTCTCTCTTTCAGCCTCACCTCTCTCTCTTTCAGCCTCACCTCTCTTTCTCAGCCTCACCTTTCTCTCTCTATCTATCTATCTCTCTCTCTCTGTGGTGGGCACTAATAGGCTGCATTTGGTGGACACTAATAAGGCTGCATTTGGTGGGCACTGGTAGGCTGTAATTGGTGAGCGATGGTAGGCTGCAATTGGTGGGCACTGATAAGGCTGCATTTGATGGGCACTGATAAGGCTGCATTTGATGGGCACTGATAAGGCTGCATTTGATGGGCACTGATAAGGCTGCATTTGATGGGCACTGGTGAGGCTGCATTGATCTTTTGCACCATGTCTGCAGTCTCTGACCATCTCTTGTATCATGTTAGAAGTCTCTGACCATCTCCTGTATTATGTCTGGGGGCTCTTTCTAAAAAGACTCCCTAACAGAGGCCCTCTCTGTGTCCATTAGAGAGACCCCCCTCCAGGTCCAATTAGAGTACTATGCTTCTCTTCCTGTATTTTGTTTATTGTTAAGAGATCATGGGAGGATCCCAGGGTAACGATGACTCCTTAGGGGAGCATCTCTGTGTTTGAATCGTTGCCTTAGAAACATTTGTAAAGGGGGAGGAGTTAGTAAGGTGACCACGCCCTTGTAGGGGCACCATAAATATTTCTGCACCCAGGCGCCTGTGACCCTAGGATCGGCCCTGGAAGCAGGGATCACTGTGGTCTGGATGATGTGTGCCTGGGAACACTCATGTTAAAGTACAGTACTTAGAGGGTAAAGTGGCGAGAGGGGATTAGGCAATCAGATTAGGGCATGGTTCAATTCAACTGTGCCCAGTGTGAGTGCACAGTATCATACATGTTTACTACTTTTATGCAGCCTGAAATAAAAATAAAATGAAAGCTACTATGTGTACCACATTTTTAATCTTTTTTCTTCTAAATAGCATTCATAAAATTCAACATAAATATTGAATTTGTAAAAATGTTTGCAACACTTTCGATAAGAAAAGCATTGGTTTTTGTCTGTAACAAACAGTAATCGTGACTATAATTTGATCAGAATATTGTGATCAAAAATATCCACTAGGGGGTGCTGTAGCACTACACATAATTTTGTCACTGACAAAAACTGCCTGCAAATCTCATTGACATTATAAGGATCTTTTATACAGACCCATATTGGGAGGAAAATATACTATGAATTACAACCCAACTTTGGTATGCTGTGTAAAATCTACATAAAAATATAATGCAATGATTTGCAAATATCCTTTAAATCCCTATTCCATTCAAAATAGAATAAAAAACAAAAACATATTAAATGTTTAAACTGAAAAAAAGTACAATTTTAACCACTTCCCGCTGACCATGTAAACACATGTACTGTGCTGAGAGTGCGCTTCATGCTCAATCCAGTGTTGGCTTTTTGATACACACATCTGAGTGCAACAAGTCCTCAGAAGTAGTGGAGGACACCTAGGTAGGGAGTCCATCGACTCGGGGTATACTCGCAGTCCCCTATTCGACTGGATGCTAGTGCTGGAAGCTTTTCAGATTTCCCTTGGTAGGTATGTAACGGAAAGATGGCTTCTTCTGTAACAAAGCTCTGAATTTCAGTAGGTATCACATATGTGCTAATGTGTCTCTGCGCTGCCTGCTGGAGTGGTCTGTACTGTTCCAGTTTCAAGTCAGCTAAAAGAAGGTTTAACAGTATAAAAAGGGCCAACTGCATGGTATGGACAGGACCACGGGCATGACGCGTTTAGTCCACCTATCGAGGGAGCTACCCCAATTGGCTGCCTGGTCTTTTAAAGGCTAAATGTAGTCCCCATACTGAGGATATCTGGTGATGTCATTTGGTCCAGGGCACACCTGTTTATTAACCCATCGAAGGGTCAAGTTTCGTATGTAAGTGAGAATTAAAATATGGCCTTATCTTGTGGCTGTTAACAAAAAGGCACAATACCTTAGAATTAACTACCCAGTCATTTGGGATTGCTTAAAAGGCAAACACACACACATTACCAGATATAATTTTCTAAAAAGCATGGGTGACAGTCATTAAACAGATTGAAATAAAGCCATATGGGCAAAGGAAATAAAGAGAATCTACAATATGTCTCAGATTAAAGACACCTTTTATCTGTATTTGGATAGGTTGAATATTAAAGTAGGGAATAGGATCACTTATGGAAAATTAACACTAGTGATATACTGTAACTCACTGTACAGCCATTACGGTGATAGAAACACCTGTAAACTTAATTTCATGCATAACCCATTCAGGGTTAAAGTCCCCAGCCAGACTAGCCATTCCTTTTCCCTTTGGAAAAGAATTGTATTTTAATCTCCACTTCTATTAGATAATTTTAGGGCATAAAAGCCTTACACACCACTAAATTAATCTGATCAGTCAGACCGATTTGATTGGATTTGTCTGCTGGGATATATTGGTTTGATCGCTGTACACACAATCAAACCAAAATCCCCGCCGGCAGACAGCGCGGTGACGTGGCGGTGACGTTGACGCCACCACGTCCCTGCACCAGGAAGTAAAAAACTTCCACGCATGCGTCGAATACCTTCGACGCATGTGCGGGCAGATATGTCCGCTGGTTAGTGTACTAACCAGCAGACATGTCGGACGGACAGGTTCCCAGCAGACAGATTTTAAAGCATGCTTTAAAATTTGTCTGCTGGAAAAACCGCCCATACACACGATCAAATTTGTCTGTTGAAACGGTCCGTCGGACCGTTTCCAGCAGATAAATTTGATCGTGTGTACGCGGCCTTATACTTTAAGCAGGGCCGGTGAAAGGATTTTTGCGAACTCAGACGAAGGTGCATTTTGCCTCCCCCCGGCACGCATGCACGCACAGGGCACAACACATCAGGGTACAGTGCACATCAGGGCACAGGGCACAGCACATGAGGGCACAGTGAACATCAGGGCATAGCACATCAGGGTACAGCACACTAGGCCACATCAGGTTAAAGGGCACAGCACATCAGGGCACAGCACATCAGGGCACACGACATTGAGGCACAGCAGACTGGGGCACAGGACATCAGGGCACGGGACATCAGGGCATGGGGCACTTGGCACACATCAGGGCATATTGGCACACATCTGGCATATTGGAGCACATTGGGGCATATTGGAGCACATTGGGGCACAGTGTTTACCTGGCAGCCAGTATGCAGGAAGCATCTGTAATAAGTTCTCTCTCATGTCACACTGCCCCGGCGTCCTCTCCTCTCTTCTCGTCCATCCCAGATGATGTCAAAAGCAACTGGCGATGGACGAGAAGAGAGGAGGGGCCGCCCGGGCAGCGTGACATGAGAGAGAATTTATCACACACACTGCCAGTGTGGCTGCAGCGCTCCCCTCCCTCCTTCCTCCTCTACACTTCACACACAGCAGGCATCTCCCGCTGTGTGTATTGGAGCTTAGTGTGAAAACTTTGGCCGTGCTGTGAGAAAAGTCCCACCCTCCTCCTAGATCAGCTTGTGTGATAGCTGCATTATTCTGCCTATCACACGAGCTGATCTAGGAGGAGGGCGGGACTTTTCTCACAGCGCAACCAAAGTTAACACACTAAGTTCCAATACACACAGCGGGAGATGCCTGCTGTGTGTAATCCTGGGACTCACAGAGACGAGAGAGACACTGACACAGTGACACTGTCAATTTTCCGCCCTTTTCCCTGGCGACGTAAAGCAAGTGCCCATGTTGCCTTGCGCTAGCGCCGGCCCTGACTTTAAGGCTTCAAGGTTGTCCTTTGTGGAACTTTGCGGAATCTTGAGCAATTGGTGTTTTTTTCCACATAAAATGTATGGCATTGGCACTCCAGTATAATTAGCACCCAAGTCGTAGTGCAATTTATAAGCTGCTTGATCTGGTATGTTTTCTGTTGGCTGCATCTTTGAACACACCTGTTTTATCAACAAATTTGGCATCCTTCACATGGAAACATGCCCTTCATCTGTGAAAGGTCAGTTAGCCAATTTCGGGGGGTGGGGGTGGGGGAGGGTTGTCTGGGAAATTCAAACCTCACCAGCTCGTCTGCCAGATTTTTTGCCCTCTTAGCCACCATTTGTAGCCTAGGGCCCACAATACTGGCAACTTGAGGTAGGCAGGTGAGCCGAACCTCCCCCCACTGCGTGCCAAAGGGCATGATGATTCTAACTGGGTAGTGGTCATCAACCCTGTCCTCAGGGCCCACTAACAGGCCAGGTTTTGTGTATTACCTTGGGGAGATGCAGACTAGAATACTGCAATCACTGAGCAGCAAATGATACCACCTGTGATTTATTTTAGTAATCTTACAAATCCGGCCTGTTAGTGGACCCTGAGGACAGGGTTGATGACCACTGGGTTTAAGGATTGCTCCACATCACTATTCTTGATTGGCAATTGTTCGACCCTTCTCTTTTGGAAGGCACATTTTCTAAATTGCCTTAAGATTCTGTAAGGATAATTTCATTCTCTGAACCTCTTGTAGAGTTCATCTGCCTCTGCTCTATAATCTGAGTCTAAGAAGCTGTTCTGATGTAACAGAAGAAACTGCCCTGTTGGTATGCCCTTAAAAGGGTATTTGGCGCTGTTGCCTTCCTATGAGTTCTAGAAAGCAGTCAGTTGTTGATGATTAAGGAGTGGGATCTGATGATGGTCATAGGTATATATGAGGTAAATGTTCCTATTGTTCAAATGTAGCTCGGACATGAAATTCTCAAGTATCTCAGCTGTCCCCTGCCACAGCACCAGCACATCATCTATGTATGTACCTTAGCCACAGGAGAGCATGGCCAAGGTACATTTAGGAGCAATAGACCAACTCCTCCCACCATCCCAGGTGGAGGCAGGCATAGGCAGGTGCCCATGAGGCACCCATTGATGTGGCACAAATTTGTTTGTAACTGGTTCCCATAAATTGGAAGTAGTTATTACTTAATGCAAACTGCAATAGTTCAAGCAGGAACTCATTCTAAGTTACCATGGAGGGAAAATGACTATTCAGAAAATGTGCCATAGCTGCGAGGCCCCAGGAGTGGGGTATTGATGTGTTTAAAAGTTCAACATCTATACCTGCCAAAAGGACCCCAGGGGGCACATCAACCAGGGAAATGTTTTAAAATGTACATCTCTACTATCTTGAACATACAAAGGGAGAACCATCACCATCTCTTTTAAAAGGGCATCAAGATATTTTCCTACACGTTTAAGCGGGCCCCGGATGACCAAAATTATTGGTCTTCCTTAGGGTTTCTGCAGAGATCTGTGCACTTTCGAAATTGTATAAATGGTGGGTGTGTTGTATTAAGGTACCATCAGATAATCAAATTATTTCTTGGTGATGAAGGCTACCTCCAGCACTAAGGCCTCGTACACACGAGGGGATATGTCCGCTGAAAACGGTCCGATGGACCGTTTCAGCAGACATCTCCGCTCGTGTGTATGGGCTAGCGGACAGATTTGTCCACCCGACAGATTTCAAAGCAAGCTTTGAAATCTATCCGGTGGGAATCTGTCCGCCCGACATGTCTGCTGGTTAGTACACTTACCAGCAGACATGTCGTCCCGCACCGCCGCCGCGCCGCCGCCGAATGTATTCGGCGCATGCGCGGAAGTGTTTTACTTCCTGGTGCGGTGACGTAGCGGTGGCGTGGCGGCGTCAACGTCACCGCCGCGTCACCGCCGCGTCACCGCCACGTCACCGCGCCGTCTGGCGGCGGGGAATTTGATCCGATGGTGTGTACACGCCATCGGATCAAACTCCCGATCGGACATATCCGATGGAAATGGTCCGCGGACCGTTTTCATCGGATAAGTCCGATGGTGTGTACGAGGCCTAAGTGTAGTTTGTAATTTAGCTCATTAACCAGGGCGGGAAAGGTATTGGTCAAAAGTCTTTCATATGTCAAATGGTCACCAAGTTGTCGCCTAATCTCTTTTCATAGTAGTCTTCAGTGAGCAAGACAACATTTCTGCCTTGTCACCCTTCTTGATGAATAAATTAGAGGCCTCTTTTAATTCACTGAAGGCAAGCCTGCCAATCAAAGTTGACTAGGTCCGCCTGTACACGGTCAAGAAAACCCCCTAGCCATCAATTTTTTTGGAAGGGGGACATTTTTGCGGATCTAATTTGGAGATTTGTCATTCTTTTTCATGGGTCACTAGTAGTGGTTATCTCCTGTAGATCCTCCCTACCTGCCTCATCAAGGAGAGAGACAAGGGCATCCAATGCTGTGCATCTTTTTGGATGCTTTCACTAGGAACAGCTTCAGGTTTTTATTGCACCAATCTCAGATACATTTTTCTTAGGAAGACATTTACATGCTTATAGGTTTCAAATTAATTTATCGAGCGATTGGGAGATAAGGTCTGACCTCTCCAGAGTAACCTAATATGCCTATATTTAAGTGTGAAATTGGATAGATTAATAATCTTCTTACATTCCAGATCCTGTGGTACCTAATTCATATTGATTGATAAGGAATCCATGGAGGTCATATTTATCTCCTCTGCTGGCTACATGTCTTGTTGGTTTCTTCCTTGCCTTTTTTCCCTTGCTTTTTCCTAATTTCCCCTCCTGTGTCTACTCCTTCTCCTGTTACTTTTCAAATTCCCTTCACTGGGGGCATTATCCCCTGGGGTGGTGTGTCTCCATCCTCCTCACTCTCTGATGAAATGGCTCTACCTCTATATGAAGATCATGGCCAATGTTTTGCCCGTCTGGAGTTATTCCTAGTCAAATCAAAAAAAAATCCCCTTTTGCCCAGTTATGGCCTTGTCCCTTGTGCACAGAGATTTCTCCAGATTCTCTGAATCCTTCAATGATATTATGTACTGCAGATGATGATATAATTTAAGTCTTTGCAATTTTACATTAGGGAACATTATTCTGAAACTGTTCAATAACTTTTAGACACAGCTTTTCACAGATTGGTGAACCTCTGTCCATCATTACGTTTGAGACTCTCTAAGTTGCTCTTTTTATACCTAATCATGTTAATGACCTGTTGCCAATTAACCTTATTAGCTGCAAAATGTTCTTCTGGTTCTACTGTACCTTGCTGGTACCACTTACTTTACCAGCTTTTTGTTGTCCTCTCCCAACTTTTTTGAGACGTGTTGCAGCCATCAATTTAAAAATTACTTCTTTTTTTCTTAACCACTTCAATACCGGGCACTTTTACCCCCTTCCTGCCCAGGCCAATTTTCAGCTTTTAGTGCTGTCACACTTTGAATGAAAATTGCGCATTCATGCAACACTGTATCTAAACAACATTTTTTATCCTTTTTCCTTACACAACTAGTTTTTCTTAATGTCTGTTATAAAAGTTTTCAAATAAATATTTGTTCTTCGCATATTTTGGCCAAAATGTATTCTGGTACATTTCGTTTGTGAAAACAAATTTCTTGAAGCCCAAAAATGTCAGGTCAGTACAGATATCCCCCAAATGGCCTCTTTTTGGAATGTAGACAGTCCAAGGTATTTAGTAAGAGACATGCCAGTGACAGATCATATGATGTCCACCTTGATCGACAAGAGGTCTTCCCAGCCTTCAATTTTCTAAAGGCTGGGTGGTAAGTGGTAAAAAAAAATCTCAGTTTAAACATTTGATTTGTTTTTTTGTTTTCAATTTATGGGATTTGCAAATCATTGCATTCTGTTTTATTTATTTTTCCATACAGCATTCTAACTTTTTTTGTAGTTGGTGTTGTATGAAGAGCTGCATCATGTTGAAAAAAAATCAGCTTAGAAATCACAGTTAAGGCCATTGTTAAACTTAAAGTGGAGTTCCACCCTAAAGTGGAACTTCCGCTTATCGGATTCCTCCCTCCAGTGCCACAATTATATAAGACAGGTATTTGCACCCACTTCCAGGGAGAGATATCCACAGAATATCCGTAGAATCACTGTACACAAACAAAATTGATGTCCTTTTTTTCCCACAAATAGAGGTTTTGTTTGTGTACTGACTGGAGGAGGAGAGAGATCGCTGTTCCTGATCACTAGGACCAGCAGATCTCTCTCTCCACCCCTGTCAGAACGGGATTCTGTTTGTGTACATTGACAGATCCCTGTTCTGGCTCTCTGTGGGTGGCCAGCGGATATTTCAGCCACCAGCCAAGCGCACCGGTCTCGGTGTCGCGCCACCACCACCCGTGCACCCGCTATTGCTCTTAAAGTGGCTAATTTTGCACAGCCGTGCCAACCTGCTGCATTATAATGATGGCGGCTAGTCGGCAATCGGTTAACACAATACTTAAATTGTGCTTGTGCTTGAATCTTTGTATTCTGGGAGGGTTGCCTGCCATTATTGTCTACTGGAGTTACTGAGATTTTACTATGCAAAAATATGCCTGCTAGCTCATGTAGAGATAATTTTTAAAACTTAAAGGGAATCTGTCATTATGCATATTAAGGGGCAAATGACCCACTACTCTCATGAGACCACCCTCCCGCTGATATTCACCAATGCCACATTAGCCTGCTGCTCCTTTGCATCCCTTTAGAAAATACCTGGTCCTTCTGGGTATGAGCGAGCGTGTGACCTCCTTCCCTTTTTCCTAGCATGCAGTTCTTGGGCCTAAATGGCCAATTGGAAAGCCTGAACACTGTCATGGGAGGAATATGAGGAAGTCAATTCAATGCAACAAGGTTTGAACTCAGTTTTTTTAGAGGAATAGAGCAACGGGAGGTGCAGAAAAATGTAGTATCTGTGTGTGTTGGAGCGATAAAGGGTTGTTTTTATTAACCACTTGACCTCCAAAAGGTTTTACCCTCTTCATGACCAGGGCATTTTTTTCTATTCAGCACTGTGCATAATGCAGTCATTCAACAATGTACCCAAATTATATTCCTATAATTTTCATGCAAATAATGCTTTCTTTTGGTTGTAATCGCCACTGAGTTTTTTTTTTGTTCTATAAATGAAAAAATATAAACCGGTTTGAAAAAATCCCAAAAAGTGGTTGTAGGAAATTTAGGAACTGGCACGCTTTAGACAAATGTTTGGTTCCCTCCGCCCAGTCTATGCCTGGATAATTGAAAACCCCATCATGATAATACTTCCCACCCTTGCTGCTAATCCAAATTGTGATAGGAGGTCTGTCTCCCCCTCCTCCCTCAGGTTAGGGGGCCTATAGCATACTCCCAGTATTATTTTCCCCTTAGCTTCATCCCTTTGGAGCTCTACCCATAAGGATTCCACCTCCTCCCTAGCTCCCTTAGTGATGTCATCTCTCACATTTATTTGTACATTTTTCTTGATATATAGACATACCCCTCCCCCTTTTTTACCCTCTCTATCCCTGCGATAAAGGGTATACCCTTGAATAGTTGCCAGCCAATCATGGGAGCTGTTGAACCATGTCTTTGAACTCCCACAAAACCAAATCCCCCTAGTACAACGGTATCTCTAGTTCACACATCTTGTCCGTCAGACTCCTGTCATTGGTGAACATGCCATGTAGTTTAGACTGGTTGTATACTATCCTCTTATTGGGTGTTCCGAGATTGCAACTAGTACTTTAACCTTCTATGAGGAGATGAGCTTCCATCTAGATAAAGGAAGGCCCACAGGTGTATCTATATTTTGCAAAAGCATTTGATACTGTTCCCCAGTCCATTGACATTGGACCATAGGGTGAGTACATGGATTAAAAACTGGCTACAAGCGTGAGTTAAGAGGGTAGTGATAAATGGGGAGTACTCAGAATGGTCCAGGGGTGGAAAGTGGGGTCCCCTAGAGTTCTGTCCTAGGACCTATCCTATTTAATTTAATCATAAACAACCTGGGGGATGGGATAAACAGCCCAATCTCTGTATTTGCAGATGATACTAAGCTAAGCAGGGCAATACTGTCTTGCAAGAAGATCTGAACAAATTGATGTGGTGGGCAACTAAATGGCAAATGAGGTTTAATTTAGAAAAATATAACATAATGCATTTGGGTGGCAAAAATATGAATGCAATCTACTCACTAGGGGAGAACCTTTGGGGGAATCTAGGATGGAAAAGCACCTGGGGTCCTAGTAGATGGTAGACTCAGCAGTGGCATGCAATGTCAAGCTGTTGCAAGCAAAGCAAACAGAATAGGCGCAGGTTTTACTTTATGACAGCAAATTGTTTTGTAAAATTTGTTTTGCACATGAATATTATATTGTAAACTAATTTTTGCAGTAAATGTAAAAACTTGCATACCTTAAATAAAGGATAATAATAATAAAAAAAATTACTCTTAGGCCGTACACACGACCAAATAAATCCGTTCAAATCGGTCTGACAGACCGATTTGATCGGATTTGTCTGCTGGGCTATTTTGGTTTGATCGCTGTACACACGATCAAACCAAAATCCCCGCCGACAGACAGCGCGGTGACGTGGCGGTGACGTAGACGCCGCCACGTCACCGCACCAGGAAGTAAAACACTTCCGCGCATGCGTCTAATCCATTCGACGCATGCGCGGGCAGATATGTCTTCTGGTTAGCGTACTAACCAGCAGACATATCGGACGGATGGGTTCCCAGCAGACAGATTTTAAAGCATGCTTTAAAATCTGTCTGCTGGAAAAACCTGTCTGTCCACCCGTACACACGATCGAATTTGTCTGCTGAAACGGTCCGTCGGACCGTTTCCAGCAGATAGATTTGATCGTGTGTACGCGGCCTTAGAAATTTCTCACTATACGAGGCACAGAGCAATCTATTAGTGAGTAATAGATTATTCATTAAAAAAATTATGTGCCTGGTCTGTGGCCTTTTCTTTGCAGGGATCCGTTACATTTTTGTCAGGAGAAAAGATAGATTTTCTTTGAAGGATGGTTATAATTGATTTTATACTCAATTACTGGATCAGTTCCTAGAATTTTCTTAGAATGATTTTCTTCTGAAGGCTGTAAAATATTCAAACACAAAATTCATGGAGCAATGGCTGCCTTGTGAAACATGCTCAAGGTGTCATTCAGAAACATAATTGTATTACAAAAGAAAAATACAACTTTACAAATGGATCATTTTAAATGTAGAGAATGCATAAATAAGAATTCTAATTCCTGATACAGGTGGTCCCCGGCTTACAAACAAGATAGGGACTGTAGGTTTGTTCTTGAGTTGAATCTGTTTGTAAGTTGAAACAGGTACATTTTTTTAATTGTAGCTCCAGACAAAGGTTTTTGGATAGCATAGGAAAGGGTTATCACCCTTGTAACATTTGTTTTGCTGTCTGTGCCCCTGTTTAGAAGATTTCACCTAACTTTCTGTCTCAATGACTATTGGATTTAGAACATGTTGGGTTATTAGGGAAACAAGGATTGGTGATAAAGCATCAGTGGAGACACCTTTCTCCCATATTAAGTCTTAGGCCGCGTACACACGAGGGGACAGATTTGTTCAAATGTGTCGGCCCGACCGTTTCCAGCCGACGCAGCAAATCTGTCTGTTGGTCTGCTGTGCGTACACACGAGCGGATAGAAATCTCCCCGGACCAGAACGCGTGCACGTAAACCACGTACGACGTCACTATAAAGGGGAAGACCAAAGCTTACGGCGCCGCCCTCTGTTCCTCTTTTGCTAGTAACGTGTTAGCAAAGGTTTGGTTAGAGCCGATTCGCGCTTTTCGGTCTCCGCGCTTTACAGGTCGTATTCTCGGGTTCAGTGTGTGCTTGTGGGTGCGTATTTGGCAGTCAGTGCTGGCTGTCAGGTCGTTTCTGCTTTGCAGTGGCGTTCTGTCCGCGGGTATCTGTTTGTCGAGCGTATTTTGCAGGTCTTGCTGGATTAGGGGGTGCTTTCTGTGAGTGTGTTCTTGACTGACCAGCCGGCCGGTTTGAAGCCATTATGGAGCAGCAGCGTAACTTTGCTAGAGTTCGTGCTGGATATGGGCTTGCTTCTGGATGTTATAATTATTCCAGACCTTTGGCCAGGAACAGGGGGAGGAGGAGTTCCTGGGCCAAGAATTGGTTGCGCCAGCGTGACCGATTCTCTCATATGCCTCTGCTTAGGGAAATCCAGGAGAATAATCCTGATGACTTCAGGAACTTTCTCCGTATGACGGACCCCGTTTTCAACCGTCTGCTGGATCTTCTGTCCCCCTATATCACGAGGCAGGACACTGTGATGCGCCAAGCGATCACGGCCGAGCAGAGGCTTATTGCCACGTTGCGGTACCTGGCGACTGGGAGGAGCCTGCAGGACCTCAAGTTCTCAACAGGCATCTCTCCCCAGGCGCTTGGGATCATCATACCGGAGACGTGTTCTGCTGTCATACAAGTCATGCAGGAGGAGTATCTGAAGGTACGTTTCCTCTTTTCTGAAGCTCACATTCTCTGTCTTTATAAATGTGATTATTTTTTTTTGGTTTGGCATTTGTTCCCTATAATGACCATGCTTTTTCCATGCTGAGTGTTGAATGTTGCCTTTTCTCCCCATGCATGCATGTTGTTAAGCTTTCCATGTTCTTTTTGTTGGCCTACCTACATATTTTTTCCTTGCATGACTATTAACCTGTCCAGCATGCTATCCTAGGGACAAACACACCTAGCCTTTTTTTTTTTGGTGTGTGTGGCATATTTTTCTTTGCTGCATTGTAGTTCAACCCCAACCCCCCCTAAAATGTTGCCCCATCAGAGGGGTGGGGAGTGTGATAATAAGTGGGATTTTTTAGTGGCCACAACTCCACCCCAATAATAAGATAAAATTGTTAATACTGTGTGATGGTGCACAAGTATGGTTTTTGTATTGTGTTTGCAATGTTTATGTGCCTAAGTACTATTTATGTTTATTTTTTTTGTCCCCACAGTTTCCCTCCACGCCACAGGAATGGCAGACTGTGGCTTCCCAATTTGCCCTGCGTTGTGATTTTCCAAACTGCGGAGGAGCAATAGATGGGAAACACGTCCGCATAGTGCCACCAGCCCGTTCGGGGTCCTACTATTTTAACTACAAAGGTTTTCATAGTATCGTGTTGATGGCGGTGGTGTCGGCACAGTACGAATTTTTGTATGTGGACGTGGGGAAGAACGGCCGGCTGTCTGATGGGGGAGTGTTTGCGCGGACTGAATTTTACAACCGTCTACAAACTGGTGGTCTTGAACTGCCACCGGATGAAGACAATGTGGAAGGACTTCCGTTTGTTTTTTTAGCGGACGAAGCTTTCGGGCTTGGACCTCACCTCATGCGGCCTTTTCCCCAGAGGACTCTTACCCCGGAGAGGAGGGTGTTCAATTTTAGGCTAGCCAGGGCCCGGAGGGTAGTCGAGAATGCCTTTGGGATACTCGCCAGCCGGTTCCGCCTGTTCCTGACAGCGATAAATATGGCGGAATATAAATTGAACCATATTGTTTTTGCCTGTTGCATATTGCATAATTTTTTACGCAGGCATTCCCAGACGTACCTACCCAACATCGGTGCTGAGGCAGGACTACCCTCAGATACCCTTCCTGGGCTGGACACTGGTCGCGCTGGCTCGGTCACCCAATCTGCTTGTGAGGTACGCGACAAATATGTTGAGTACTTCATGGGCCGGGGGGCCATAGCTATGCCAGATCATATTTCTTTCTAATTCGGCCCCCAAAAGAAAGAAATATTACAAAATATAATAAATAATTTGACCATTGGACTCTATATACAGTTGTTTGTCATTATTGCTTTTTCTATTTATCTCTGTCTTCTTGGTTCTGAAACTAGTGCACTTCTAGTGCCAAATGTAGTTGTCATGTTTTAGTAAATAACCACAATTGGACATTACAGCCATACCCCACTTTTAAGTCCACAATAGAAGGGTCACTTCTGCACACAAACCAATGAGATACCAGCATTTATAAAATCTGGCTTAACTGAACAAGCTGGTGTTGGAAGAATATTGTTTTTTACGCAGAAGTGAGGCTGATATTGTGATTTGCAGCGGTAAGAACTAAACGCTAGTGTGTACTTAAAACCGGGTTTATGGCTGTAGTTACAAGTCACTCATCTACAAACTGGGTATTCAGCATATATAAACAACAAGCCACTCATGTTAGCGTACAAAATTTTTTATCAACAATTTTTGGGTTTGCCACCATGTAACATTTTTGGAGTAAAAACATTTTTTTTTTTTTTAAATTTTTTATGAAAAAATATGGATTATACCAAACATTTTTTTTAGAAAAAATATAAAATATTTTTCAAAACCACTAAAAATACTAAGTACAACAAGGTCATTACTACAACAGTCTCCCAATGTCACCCCGGAACACAACAAACTTGGAAGATGCACACATTCTTGTGTGTGAGTGAGAGGGCCCAAAAATGAGGATTATATCAAATGTCCACATGTGCTATCTGGCATCATGGGTGATCAATGCATGTGTTTTGTGGGTGCAAACCCTTCCCTCTTACCTGCTTGAGAAGGGAGGAAGGGGGTGTACCCACAAAGCAAAGACAATCCATAACCTGTGATGGCAGATAGCACATGTGGACACACTGTGTGTGCATCTTTCTATTTTTATAAAACATTTTTTTTTGTTTGCAAGACGGATGGGTGATGGGGGGGGGGGCGGCCAGGGGGATTTAGTCTTTGATACGGCCCATCATATCAATAATATTTTTGTAATTTTGTTCAATTACAACCATTGTTTGCCTCATATTATCCATCTCTGTGCTACACTCCATAATTTGTTGGATGACAATTTGTGCACTTGCACGTGAAAAAGGTGGACTACTGGATGTGCTTGCAGCATCTTCATCCCCTATAAAAAAATAAAATAAAAATACATTAGTAATGTGCAGGCCTATCTACATCTCTTTCTCCCTGTGTGAAGCTGCGGTGACACTGACCTGTTGTGCTACTAATCTCCACCTCTCCATCATCCACAACTTCGCCTTCTTCCACAATCAATCCTTCTTCAATAACTCCTCCTTCTTCAATAACTCCTCCTTCTTCTATAACTCCTCCTTCTTCAATAACTCCTCCTTCTTCTACAACAACTCCTTCTTCTACAACAACTCCTTCTTCAATAACTCCTCCTTCTTCTACAACAACTCCTTCAATAACTACTCCTTCTTCTTCACCAACTCCTTCTTCTTCACCAACTCCTTCTTCTTCACCAACTCCTTCTTCTTCACCAACTCCTTCTTCTTCACCAACTCCTTCTTCTTCACCAACTCCTTCTTCTTCACCAACTCCTTCTTCTTCACCAACTCCTTCTTCTTCACTAAATACTCCTTCCACATTTGCGTCTTCCTCATCTCTCCCTTCCACCACTCCTTCTTCTACCTGGTCCTCCTCCTCCACATGGCTAGATTTTTTCTTATGAGAGAGTTTGGGCCTCCTTGCGTCCTCCAATTTCTGTCCTGTTCTTTCCCCTAGAAATATCAGAAAACAAAAGGTATACTTATCAGCACACAGATATTTGAGGAGGGCATTAATAAATCATAATCATTGTGTCAAAGTGTTTTATAAACTTTGGATTATTGTCTTCCGCCACCAAACCTTAACCTTTGTTTTTCTAATGACTTCTCCCAAGCTGTGCTAATTACCCTTTTTAGCGAAGGGACACACATGGAAGCAGGGCCGGACTGACAACTCATGGGTCCCCCGGGCAATAGAATATTAGGGGCCCCCAGGCTTACAAATGCCCACTAAGCCAGGTGGCAGTATAGAGGCGGGGCAGCTACAATCTCAGTCAGTAGTTTCACATCAAAAGCATGTAGGCTTTGGACATATCAGGGACAGATGAGCTAAATTAGCAGATTTTTACATACTGTCCCTGGTTGAAATGAGCCTGGCATCTCTGATGGGGCCCCCTAGGGGCATGGGGCCCTCGGGCAGTGTCCGATTTCCTCAGTGGTCAGTCTGCCCCTGCATGGATGCCCCTCCCTAAAAATTAGGTGTCACAGACTGTTAAAAATGAATCTCATTATGGGGGAGACACAGGTGCTCTTGAGTCCAGATGTGAATCCAGCTGCTTATTATCACTGTGTGAATGTGAATGAATCCTGTTTGTCTTTTCACATTCAAATCAGTTAGGAAATCTACATAATTTTATCCAAAATGTGTAATAACTTTTCTCTATAAATGCCAAATAGCCATGTCCTGGTGTGCTGTTCCTTAGGACATAGTATGTGGATGAAACGAGGTGATTGACCGATGTTTCTAAAGAACGATCGTGCATAACTTCTTATTTGGTGTGTGTGTGTGTGTTTTTTTTCATATTACAGGAAATATCCAAAAATAATTCTTCCAAAGTACAACCATTCCAACAAGGCACATGCATAAATATACATATCAAACAATGATATCACACAATTGCAAACCCCCCCCCCCCCCACAAAAATAATACCTACTTTTATCCAGGATTTTCTTTATCTTCCGAAACTGGTGTGGCTCACGCAACTTCAAATCGGACCAGCGCTTGCGTAGCTGCTCTTTGGACCTGCTCACCCCAAAGATCTCAGTAAGCCTCTTCGCCACCTTGTCCATAATTTTGGCCTTACGGCGGTTCGGGGTGCTGTATGGGCCATAATCCCCATCATAATCCTTCCTGCGCAGGATGTGTACCATCTCCACCATCTCCTCCAAACTCATATTTGTGGCCTTGTACCGTTTGCTCCTTGAGCGTGACGTTCCTGGTTGTGTCCCTTCCTGATCCTCATGAGCGGGTAATGCTCGCTCGTGGGACATGGCCATCTTTTCGTTTCCCACTGATAAGGGGCGTGGAAAAGAGGAAAAGTTCCGTCATGGGCGTGGACGAAGGCGGCGTTTCACGCATGTGCGGATGAATACATCGTGTTTACGCGGAGCTTACGCGCGCGTTAAAACGATGACATACACATATGCCGGTAACTTGCAATATGAGGCCCTGGATGTTGAAATGGGGGGGTTAAAAACGGGCGGAGACATTGCGAACGAAGAGGGCGGCGGTATAGCTTTGCGCGGCCTATATAAGGAGATCGACGTGATTACGTCGGTTACGCGGAGATTACTCGAGCGTACGCGAGGAGCTACAGACACGAAGGTAAATTACAACATGGGATCAGCAGAGGCGTCTCAACTTTGAAACCCCATGTGGGGGTGGGGGTTTGGAATGTTGTTAGGAGCGTTTGCGCTATTTAGGTAGCTTGGGGCCACCAATGCAAGTTTTGGACAAAAATGATTGAACACATCACTACATATATATATGACAATGCTCTACCTCTTTATTTTTGTCTTGTGGATTCACATCATGCATGTATTGTTCTGTATTGTTTGGACAGAGGTAATTAGGTTGTGTATTAGCTCCTCAATGCTGTGTGAGGTGCATGATATCTACACAATAACTAGTGGCTTCATTTTTGGAAAAATAAAAAAATTGTGGATGATTAAAGAGATGGCATGTATTTATTTTCATGTTACCAAAGGGTCTGCATGTTCCAAAAATGAATTGCACAACAATGGAGTGGAGCTGGCCAGCATTGTATCAGCAGGACACATTGGGGGTTATTTACTAAAGGGAAATCCAGTTTGCACTGCAAGTGGACTTGGAAGGGCATTCTCCATAGATGTGGAGGGGAAGATCTGAAATGAAGGGAAGCTCTGCTTATTTTATCAACCAATCAGGTGGAGGCTAAAATTGAATATATATTTTTTCTTGCATGTCCCCTTCGGGGCTACAGCGATTGCATTTCCAAGTGCACTTTCAGGCAGTGTACTTTCAAGTGCTTTTGCAGTGCTAAAGTTATTTTTTCTTTAGTAAATAACCCCCAATGTGTTTGTATACTAGTTCCACAATGATTGTACACATACATATTCAGAAAATGATAAAGCTGAGCCATTTTTCTTGTGGGTTTTAATTAATTTGTATTTGTATATTCTAGAGCATTAATCTGAACATATAAAAAAAAGAGAGAGATGGACCAGTTGGCTATCCAAGACAACACTCTTAAATTAATCGAATGTTATCGCGAAAAGCCTAATCTATGGGATAGCAGGCACCCAGGCTACCCAAACAAAAATCTCCGAGCAGACACTCTACAAGAGATAGCAACCTACATGCAGACGTGGGTTCCATCCTGCACAGCAAACATGGTGAAGGATAAAATGAGCAATCTCAGGAGCACCTATCGTAAGGTATATAAAGAGGTTAAAACCAAACGATCTGGATCAGCAGCAGATGCGCAAAAGGAGCCCAGGCTGTGGTACTTCCGCGAGCTTGCATTTTTGGATGATGAACTGGAGGGCCGGCCATCACTTTCCAATCTTCCTTCCAGCCTTCCTCCCACGCTTCCTTGCAGCGGAACTTCCCAGGATCCCCACGCTACTGCAGAGCCAGAGGAGGGCCTGGCTGACATGGACCCAGATCTGGCGATCTTCAGTGAGGTATAGTAGTTTCATAAATATTTATTTGCTTCTAATTTGGGTTTGATTCTTGAGTTAGTATTGTTAAAATTGTAACGTTTGGACCAACAAAAAAAGGCGTGTGCAAAAAACTAGGGATCTCAGGGATGCCAACTGAGGGGTCTGAAGGACAGGCAGGTCTATTTAAATTAAGAAAACAAAAAGAGTCTAGAGCCAAATAATGTGTGTGTGTGCTTGATTGAGCAAAATATTACAACATGTCCCTTTTTTTGATACAGGAAGAGGCCAGCCAGGAGGTGGCAGCTCCTCAGGACCATGTCAGCCAGGGGGAAGGGGTGAGTGGCAGCCAGGAGGAGGCTGGGCCGAGTGGAAGTCAGCATGTCCCCAGGCTCAGCACCATAAGCCAGGTCCCTCCCCTCCAGATGAGGCGACCAGGCCAAAAGAGGCGGATGAGGCAGATGGAGGAGGAGAGCCTCAAAATGATGAGGGAGGCTGCTGAAATAATGCGGGCCCCCCTCAACCCCACAGAAGCCTTCAGTGCCTCTGTGGCTCATGAACTGAGCCGAGCGGAGGAGGATCAAAGGGACCTGGCTAAGGACTTAATCAATAAGGTCATCTTTTGGATGCACAGGGGCATGCTGACCCGGGACACAGACCTCAGTGACCCAGCCCAGCCTGCTTCCCATCTTTTGCCTCCTGCTGCCACATCATCAGCACCTGCAAGGGGCCATGGATGGGCCCGTGGACGTTCCGCTGCAAGGCAGTCAGGAAAGAAGGCTGGAAGTAAGAAGAGAAGGTGATTACCTGCCTTCCAGTTCATTATTCTAAAATGTGAGCTTGTTGGAGTACCACAGCTTGGGTTTCTTTGCTCATTTGCTGCTGATTCAGATTTGATTTGTTTTGTGTCTCCTGAGATTGTTCATTTTATCCTTCATCATGTTTTGTGGAATGCACAAGTCTGCATGTAGGTTGCTATCTGATCAAGTGGTGCAGATCATGTTTATTTTAATTTATTTTCTTGCCAAAATAAATGGCTTTTTGTATTTACGTTAAAACCTTGTCTATTGTGTTTTCTACTGTGGTGATTATGCCCCAAACCTACTAAAACTACAAGGTGGAATTTTGGAAGGACACAAACTCCTGGGTGGGGGGGTAGGTTTGGAGTGACAACTTGGTAACCCATGGAAAAAAAAGCAACAAAAACAACAAAAAAATGCATTGAAAAAAAAGATAAAAAAAAATAAATAAAAATGCATTGAAAAAAAGGTACAAAAAATCCAAAAAAATGCATTGAAAAAAATGATCAAACAAAATAAAATAAAAAAGCATTGAAAAAAAGGTACAAAAAATCCAAAAAAATGCATTGAAAAAAAAGATCAAAAAAATAAATAAAAATGCATTGAAAAAAAGGTACAACAAATCCAAAAAAATGCATTGAAAAAAATTATCAAAAAAAATAAATAAAAATGCATTGAAAAAAAGGTACAAAAAATCCAAAAAAATGCATTGAAAAAAATGATCAAACAAAATAAAATAAAAAAGCATTGAAAAAAAGGTACAAAAAATCCAAAAAAATGCATTGAAAAAAATGATCAAACAAAATAAAATAAAAAAGCATTGAAAAAAAGGTACAAAAAATCGAAAAAAATGCATTGAAAAAAATGATCAAACAAAATAAAATAAAAATGCATTGAAAAAAAGGTACAAAAAATCCAAAAAAATGCATTGAAAAAATTGTTCTAAAAGAATAAATAAAAACATTGAAAAAAAAGGTACAAAAAAAACAAAAAAATGCATTTAAAAAATAGATCCAAATAAAAATTAAAGTCATGTGGAGGGAAGCTCAAAACAATTAGGAGATGCAGCAAAAAAATAATTATAAAAAGACAACGCGATATACTACAATCAAACTTTGCTAGATTGGGACAACTCAGTCTATATAAATGGCATCAGCAATAGAACAGCTTGATTATAGCAAGAGAACGAAGAAAGGCAATAAACGATACAATATAGATAGTTACAATGACGAATGTGCCAACTCACAAACAAACACGAGGTTTACCTGAACGAGCGCTCCCGTCCCCTCCTTTTGTCTGAGCATGCGCGCGATTTTGGTCCGATGGTTTGGTGTACTAACCAGCGGACATATCCGACGGACAGGTTTGCAGCGGACAGATTTCAAAGCATGCTTTGAAATCTGTCGGGTGGAGAAATCTGTCCGCTAGCCCATACACACGAGCGGAGATGTCTGCTGAAACGGTCCATCCGACCGGTTTCAGCGGACATATCCCCTCGTGTGTACGCCGCCTTACAGGAGAGAATTTCCCTTCCTAGGGGTAGATTTCCTCTCACTTCCTGTTGTCTCTCTCCGTTTGTAAGTAGGAGTTGTTTGTAAGTCGGATGTTTGTAAGTAGGGGACCGCCTGTATATGCCTGCTGTATCATGTACTTGTATGACAAAGGACTGTGTTCTCTTTGTATTGCTTCCTTTGTGTGAAATCCCTGGTGTTCCTGCTATTCCCTCTGCTTCCCTATTAAAAACTGACCATACTAAGCACAACCTGGTCAGCTCTCTAGCTATGCTGGGATCTCAGGCTGCTCTCCTGAAGCCAGCAGGTAGTGCAAGAACACACATTTTTTATGTTAAACCTGGCTATACACTATACCAGTGGTTCATAACCTCAGTCCTCAAGTACCACCAACAGTCCATGTTCTGGGAATTTCTCTTAGGCCGCGTACACACGACCAAATACATCTGTTCAAGTCGGTCTGACAGACCGATTTGAACAGATTTGTCTGCTGGGCTGTTTTGGTTTGATCGCTGTACACACGATCAAACCAAAATCCCCGCCGGCAGACAGTGCGGTGATGTGGCGATGACGTTGACGCCGCCACGTCACCGCACCAGGAAGTAAAACACTTCCGCGCATGAGTCGAATCCATTCGATGCGTGTGCGAGCAGATATGTCTGCTGGTTAGCGTACTAACCAGCAGACATGTCGGACGGACGGATTCCCAGCAGACAGATTTTAAAGCATGCTTTAAAATCTGTCGGCTGGCCAAATCTGTCTGTCCGCCCGTACACACGATCGAATCTGTCTGCTGAAACGGTCTGTCAGACCGTTTCCAGCAGATAGATTTGATCGTGTGTACGCGGCCTTAGGCCTCGTTCACACATGGATCCGTTCAGGTCCGCCTGTCAGTTTTTCAGGCGGACCTGAACGGGCGCTCCATGCACCCCTATGGAGCGTCGGATGTCAGCGGAGACATGTCCGCTGACATCCGACCTGATCCGATCCGCTAAAAACAAACGTATGGGGCTCACGTCCCCATCCGTCCATGCGGATCGGATCGGGAAAGATCTGATGAAAACGGACATGCTGTCCGTTTTCATCAGATCGCTCCATAGAGGACAGCGGGACTCGACAAGCTCCTCCCCGCTCAGTGAGCAGAGAGGAGCTTGTCATCCGTCGGCTCAGCGGAGATCTGCGGACTGATCTCCCGCTGAGCTGGCAGACACAGGCGGACTCCGTCGGAAAGGACTGAGACGGAGTCGGCTATGTGTGAACGAGGCCTTAGATAAATTAGCTGTCCAAAATACCAAGCCAGTGACTCTGATTAAAAGCACCTGTCCAACATTAGAAGCCTATTGTGAAGATGAAGAACCACTATCTCGAGTTGTTTTTAAGATGTACGGGCTGCTGAATACCTCTCAGGGGGACTTTGTAATGCCATAAATTAGTAAGTGGGAAAGAGACCTGGGGAGGACTTTTACACCAACTCAGCGTAATCACATAATTTTCTTGACATTGAATTCCTCGGTTTGTACACGAACCCAGGAATCCAATTATAAACTTCTAACACAATGGTATTACACCCCAGTAAGGCTGCATACATTTTCTACAGAAACCCCAGATTGCTGTTGGATATGTGGAGTGGAGCAAGGAACTCTGATGCATATATTCTGGTCTTGTGAAAAAGTACGACAATACTGGCTAGAGGTCCAGAGAATTTTCGCAAAAATGTACTGAGTTTCCCATACCAGATGACCCTGCCTTCTTCCAGCTCCACTGTTAACAAATCCCAGTGCGGACTTATAAAAAAATCGGTGTTGTGCCATCTGATTAACGCTGCTAAAAGTGGAGTAACCTTACAGTGGAGAGATACTAGAACACCCTCTATAGGAAGATGGCTTAACAGAGTACGAGAGATAGGAGCTATAGAAGATCTGGTCCTTTCAACTCAAAATAAAAGAGAACAGTACGTTAAAACATGGACAAGATGGAATCTATTTATGTACTCTGAGGAGGGGAAGAGAATGCTAGGTGAGGAAAGTATGGAGTGAGGAAACCTTAGTATGAGGCCTGTACATGAGATACAATAATAAGAAGAAAGTATGTAAGGAAGGGTAAATAAAAGAGGTAAGGGTGAATGATAGCACTAAAAATAAAAGTACATTTAGAGATGCGGTTAAGGTGGATTAAGATGTTATTTAATTTTTTTTTCTATTTTTAGTATAATACTATAGGGAAAGAGAGATATAGATATGTTTCTTTTGAGATGTAATATGATTATGTATCTCCTTTTTGTCATGATAATTCCTCTTTGTTGACTTGGATATAAAAATAAAGGATATGAAAAAAAAAAACACCTGTCCAAGATAAAAAAAAACTATGGCCTGTTGGGGGTACTTGAGGACTGAGGTTAAGAACCACTGCACTATATGATCCGATTGTACAATCTCTGTGCAATCTCCTAAACTATGTAATAGGTGGACACACCCAAACAATCTATTCAATCTGTATCCAATCAGGCAAGCCCTTGTAATGTAGCACCCTGCTGTGTGACCAGTGGCATAGCATGGGGGAGGGGGGCAGGTAGGGTGCTGTCCCGATTGTGGGCCATCTATTGCAAGGCAAATACAGTAGCCCCTTGTTATCCCCAAGAGTCAAGTTCTATGGCGGCAGTAATCAGCAGCATTCTTGGGGTGTGGGCGGCTGGGCATCTACCCATGGCCACGCGACAGTGATTAGCGAGGAGCCGGGCCAAGGTGATCAGTTAGAGCCTGGTACTTGGAAGAAGAGCTCCATCATCTGCCCATTGACCTCAACCCTCCTGACTGTGCCCCCCCCCCCTGAAGAGGCAAGAAGCAGCAGGTGCAGTGTACACCATGACTCCAGAGTATGGACTCCTCCAACTTCCTCAGTGCTCTAACGTGAGGCCCGGAAGACAGGCTGACTGGGGGCACAGAGGACAGGTAAGAGGAGCAGGCTGCTGCAGTAGCCACTGGAAGGATCAAAGCAGATTAAGAAGAATACAGACTGGTATAATGGGACACAGGAGGGACCTCACATAGGGACAGGGCTAGGGGTCTCTCTCTTCTCCCCCTGGGCATTAAGCGCCATACTGTTGAAGATACTGCTTTGGCTGGTTTATCATTTGAGGGTTCAGTACGTATATCCAGGCTTAAAGTACCTGGTGGCACTCTGATACCTGCTTGTCTTCGTCACGTTTTGATGATTACGCCGGTATTAATGTCCATATAACCCTTAACCAAATTGGTATATTGAACCTATGGTGTGTCTCCACATCTGATACTCGAATTAAAGGGAGAATTTTTGGAGCTTTTGGAGATATTCTCTGGCCTCGTTCCTACTATAATGAACAAGTGAGAAAGTGCGCTTAGGAAGAAATGTATTAAGGACTGCAGCCCCCCAGAAAAAGATACCTCACGAGTGAAGTACCTGAATAAATGGTATGTGTGAAAGGGGTAGTGGCGCTGTCCCACACCCTATAGGTCAAAAGGGTATAAGTGTCAGTGTATTGACTAGTGAGATAGGTACTGCAAATTATAAATATACAATAGAGTGCAACAATATTATAACAACATTGAATAAATGGTATGTGTGAAAGGGGTAGTGGCGCTGTCCCACACCCTATAGGTCAAAAGGGTATAAATGTCAGTGTATTGACTAGTGAGATAGATACTGCAAATTATAAATATACAATAGAGTGCAACAATAAGGAGGTTTTTTTATTATGCACAATCCAGGTGCATTACATAAATGAAATGATAATGGGTACAAAATGCATGTCCAATGATAAAAAGGTTAGCAATGTGGTATGAAAGGGAACAAACACCACAATCAGCAAGGTAAAAAATGATAAAATCAAAAATAAAAACAAAAATAGGTGTCCTGTCAGAAGCTCCCAGCACGCTGCATCAGTTTCCTCCGTCGGGAGTGGAAGCGCTAGCGTGCGTTCCAAACAGCCCAGACAGCAAACCGGAAGCCTGCGGGTGCGTCTCTAGCGTGCTGACGTGCGTCACTATGCTCACGCTCGACGTATGTTTCGTAATGAACTTTTTCAAGAGCGGCTCTTGAAAAAGTTCAGTGCTTAGTTCAGTGTTTTTCAACTCCAGTCCTCAAGGCACACCAACAGGTCAAGTTTTCAGGATTTCCCTTCAGATGAAATGGCTGTGGTGATTACTAAGGCCCCTTTCACATGAGCGGACGAACGGTCCGCTAATTACAAGTCCGTTTACGGACTTGTAATGTCTCCCTATGGGAGCGGATCCGTTAGCCTATTTTTCTTCCGTCCGGTGGATCGGATCGGATGCAAACGGACAGACGGTCCGTTTCCATCGGATTCCCCATAGGGGATAGCGGAGGAGAGACAGGGCGGTCCCTGCACAGTGTGCGGGGTCCGCCCTGTCCGCCGACAGCTGAGCGGGACCCCCCGCTGAGCCGACGGACACACACGGAGCGGACC
Source organism: Rana kukunoris (assembly GCA_029574335.1). NCBI lineage: Eukaryota > Metazoa > Chordata > Amphibia > Anura > Ranidae > Rana > Rana kukunoris. Next base: position 223,216,769 of record CM056053.1, on the reverse strand, counting down.
GAAAAACGGACCGCTCCGTGTGAAAGAGGCCTTAGGCAGTAAAACTGATCAAATCACCTGTGCAAAATAATGAAAAGCCTGAAAACATGACCTGTTGGTGTGCCTTGAGGACTGGAGTTGAAAAACACTGGCTTAATTGGTGCATGATGATAGAATCTAAAAATAAGTATATATTAAAATATGTTTTAAAAATTATATAAATCATAAATGAACTTATACCTTAATAACAACTATTAGTTGGAAAGAGTCGCGTAATCTTAAATATAAATAAAAATAACGAAATATGTCCCTTTTTAAAGGGGCAGTACTTCATAATGAACTGCATATGATGCATGTGATAGCAGACAAAAAAGGTAAATTTGCCTATATACATAGGCCTTTCCAGTCATCCACTCCCAAAAGAGAAATAGTAATAAATAGATTTCATAGATGGATACATTTTAAGAATTATTAATGAAACAGTTCAAGTCTAATTCTATATTTAAACCTCGTGGAAAAAGACATTTTAATGAGAAAATTCATTGGGTTTCTCTCTGAGACAGGTCTCTAACCCTATTGGATCCTCTCCAATTTGGGTATACACAATCTATTACCACAAAATTCAGCAAGTGTGGGGTCCTGATTATGTTTTTCTTTGAAGTGAACAGATACGCTATGATATTTGTAGCCTTGTCTTATGTTGGCCAGATGTTCGGAAGTGCGAATTCTTAACCACTTAAGGACCCCCGCACGCACATATACGGCCACAGAATGGCACGTACAGGCACAAGGGCGTAAATTTACGTCCCCGCCTGAGTGCGGTTCGGGGTCCCATCGGGACCCCCTCCGCGGCGTGTGGGGGTCCCCCTACCTCTGGGAGCGATCCGGGATCTGCGGGCGGATGTCCGTGATATCCGCCCCCCCCGCGATCGCTCCCAGCCAATGGGAGCGCGCTCCCAGCCTGTCACTTCCTCCTCCTGTGTTTACACAGGAAGGAGGAAATGATGTATTCTCTCACCGCAGCGCTGTTTCCCAGCGCTGCTGATGAGAGAAGACATCACAAGTAAGTGTGCACCAACACAACACTGACACACACTCACATAGGCATATTAACCCATGTGATCGCCCCCCCCCCCCCACCCCCCTGTCACAGTGTCACTGAATGCAGTGATCTAATCACTGCATTTAGTGTCAGTGTGACAGGCAGTGTAAAAAACAGTTAGTGTTAGGTTCAGGATAGCCCCCCCACCCCCCCTAATAAAGTTTTAACCCCCTGATCACCGCCCTAGTTAACCCTTTCACTCCCTATTGCCAGTGTCACTAAGCGATCATTTTTCTGATCGCTGTATTAGTGCCGCTGTTCCCGCTAGGTAGCTATTTTTTTTTTATTGCGATTTTTTTTTTTTACTAAAGACATGTGGCTAAATACATTTTGGCCTAAATGTTTGACTAAAATTTAGTTTATTTGATTTTTTTTTTAACAAAAAGTAAAAAATAGTGTTTTTTTTTCAAAAATGTCGCTCTATTTTTGTATATAGCACAAAAAATAAAAATCGCAGAGGTGATTTAATACCACCAAAAGAAAGCTCTATTTGTGGGAAGAAAAGGACGCAAATTTTGTTTGGGAGCCACGTCGCACGACCGCGCAATTGTCTGTTAAAGCGACGCAGTGCCGAATCGCAAAAACACCTTGGGTCATTTACCAGCGTATTGGTCCGGGTCTTAAGTGGTTAACAAGCGCTTCGTTCTGCCAACATATAACAAGCCACACGGGCACCACAGTAGGTATACAACAAATGATGAATTACAGGTAGTAAATTCTTTAAGTTCAAACACTTGGCCATCACTTCCCCTAATTTCTGTTTTCCCGTTGTTGTGTACTTTAACTGTACGACAGCAAACACATTTATTGCATGGAAAAAATCCTTTTAAACTAATCTGTAATCGTTGGTTAGGGGCATCTAAGATCTTCTGGACGACTTGGTCACCAAAATTGGGGGCCCGTCGATATATAAACCGTGGTTGTTCGGGTAGAATTTCACTCAGATGCCTGTCCTTACCTAAGATATGCCAATGAGTTATTACTATATTCTCGATGTCTTTATATTGTGAGTGGAAACCCGTCAAAAAACTACACTGATGTTGATATGTCACAAGTGGTGTTTCTTTCTTTTTAAAACACTCACTTCTTGGCATATCAGAGATTCGTTGGACAATCTCATTCAGCTTAGGTTTGTCATAGCCTTTTTGGACGAACCTGGTCTTTAATACATTAGCTTGTACAAAATAATCAGATTCATCAGTGCAGTTCCGGCGCACTCTCAGGAACTGGCCTTTCGGTATGTTTTTAATCCACGCTGGGTGGTGGCCACTATTAATTGACAGATAGCTGTTACGATCGGTCGTCTTAAAGAAAACTTTAGTTTTTAATTTCGCTTCATCATGTTAAATTGTGACATCCAAAAAATTAACACTATGATTGCTAATAGTATATTCCAGCTTAATATTGTTAGTAACAGGTCCAGAGCAACATACTAATGGCACCACAGTCTCAAAAAAGGAGACAGCCAAACTAAGTGTGAAGAGTACTTCAGGAAAGGGGACACGGCCACTTCCTGTTCACTCACGCAGTAATGCACAAATCCCTATTAGAGATGGCCGATCATGTTCATCATATGGGTCACCGGGACCTTCACGAAGTGATAAGGAAAATTACCAGCATAATTCGTACTACCAGTCACCTAAAATGCAACAAATGCAAGATAGGATGGATTATTCTAATCAGTACCCCCAACAGGGCACTCAACAATGGTATCAACACCATTACCCACCCCCCGGTTACTATCCTGGAGCTGGTCCTGTTTCTACCTCCAACAGATTTCAGCCATTGGAGGGGAATGAATACAGGGGACAGTACCACCATCAACCTTTTTTAGGACAGAGGGGGAGGGGGGGAACCCCAAAGAGACCATCATACCAGATGCCAGACAGGGGGGGATCAAAAATGGCCCCCAACCCCCTCACAACAAAGATGGAATGTACAGCCAAAAAGAAGAAGGGGTTGTAGGGCAGGAAGACGGAAACAGCAATCCCAAAAAGAGGATGAGAAAAACCTAGATAAAGGTATTTATAATTTGAGCAAAGTCACTCTGAATTCAAAAGAGCTCAATATTCTCAATACTGGTCTAAAATGTGCACCAAGAAAGACTATGAATAAGTTCAGCATTTATATTGACACGCAGAAGTTTATCAAAACGTTTTCTCATTAAAATGTATTTTTCCACGAGGTTTAAATATAGAATTAGACTTGAACTGTTTCATTAATAATTCTTAAAATGTATCCATCTATGAAATCTATTTATTACTATTTCTCTTTTGGGAGTGGATGACTGGAAAGGCCTATGTATATAGGCAAATTTACCTTTTTGTCTGCTATCACATGCATCATATGCAGTTCATTATGAAGTACTGCCCCTTTAAAAAGGGACATATTTTGTTATTTTTATTTATATTTAAGATTACGCGACTCTTTCCAACTAATATTTGTTATTAAGGTATAAGTTCATTTATGATTTATATAATTTTTAAAACATATTTTAATATATACTTATTTTTAGATTCTATCATCATGCACCAACTAAGCACTAGTTCGGTCTAATCAGTGTGATTAATGTATCTATATTCATTAGACAGCAATGTTTATGTTTATGTGAAGCATTTGTAATCTGAGGTATTCATTTGGCTGATTAACCCTGGGGGTGATACCTGTAAGGCCTCGTACACACGATCTGACATATCCGATGAAAACGGTCCGCGGACCATTTCCATCGGATATGTCCGATCGGGAGTTTGATCCGATGGCGTGTACACACCATCGGATCAAATTCCCCGCCGCCGGACGGCGCGGTGACGTGACAGTGACGCGGCGGTGACGTTGACGCCGACACGTCACCGCCACGTCACCGCACCAGGAAGTTAAACACTTCCGCGCATGCGCCAAATCCATTCGGCGGCGGCGCGGCGGCGGTGGGGGACGACATGTCTGCTGGTAAGTGTACTAACCAGCAGACATGTCGGGCCGTTTTCAGCGGACATATCCCCTCGTGTGTACGAGGTCTAAGATTCATTAATGTTTCCTATTGCCCATCCATCCACCTTTATAGTGCGGCTTCTATTATGATTTCCGCCCATATCGTGGATGAATATGTGAGAAGCCGGGATGGGACGAATCTGACCATATGTTTGGGACGCATGCGCACGGAACTACATGCTTTTCACACTACATATCTCCAAGGTTTATGTTGGGGGTGCGCACGCGCCGTGTGACCACACGGGGCGGGAACTTTCGCCCGCACGTCTCATTGGCCCGCGCGACATCTCTACTTACATCACTCATGACGGCTTTAGTACCTCCGCCCTCTTATGACACTAGCTGTGTCATTACGTCGGTGGTGCGCGCGCGCCATGTGACTAGACGGGGCAGGAACTTTCGCCCTTACGTCTCATTGGCCCGCGTGACGGCCCTAGCCACATCACTCGTGACGGCTGTAGTACTTCCGCCCTTTTATGACACTAGTTGTGTCATCATGTCCGCCCATACTGCGGGGATGCGTGAGTGAACTCCTGTATATTTATATTTTCATCTGAGCGCAGCGGTGGAAGTCACTAGGGCGCATTGTTTGTGACTACCATTTGTTTACAGGATCATGGTTTATTGCATCAAGCCTCCTCTGTAGATGCTTCCCTGCAGTGCGGAACTATGTAACAGCTATATCAAGAAGAGGAGGGAGCTGCTGAACAGGAGGAGTTCAATAAACTGAGTCAGGCAGCTCTGCACTGGGGGATCTATAGTAGCGCCTCTACTGTAATCAACAGCTTTTAAAATGCATTTCCAAAAGAGAGGTTGCCAGGAGGATTGAAAGAGCTGCATTTTCTCAGGCTGTACAGGACACAGCTTCCTCTTACCACGAGGAAGCCCAGAGAGTACACATCACTGTCCAGGGTGCTGAAGGACAGAGTCACCCAAGTGAAGTGCAGGACAAAAAGTGGACTAATTACTGTGTGTGACCAGATGGTGAGTGTTTTTTAAATTGCTGGGACTGGTGAGTTTCTGCTTTGAGAATTTACTATGCACTGCTAGAGAGACTGAGCCCTTTAGCAAATGAACACAAAGCCATCTAGTAGCCTTATTGCTGCCTGCAGGCTTGACTAGGACAATTCTCGTGTGCACCAATAGTACAATGGGACCCCAACACAAGCCAGCTGAAGAGTTAGACCTACAGACTGTCCATTTACAGCAGCTAAACAGAGACCTTTACCTATTGTTTATGCTAAGAGTTACCTCTTGGGGGACATTGTATCATATCCTAGCCATTCTCCTTGAGTGCACTTGTGACTAGTATACTATTATCATTCACATTGCAGTTAATGTTTATATGCATTGTATATTGCTGGCTTTGCTGATTTATGTGTTGATTCCAGTCTAGTGGTATAGATCTCTATTCTAAGTTACTTTGGCACAGTGATTATACTGTCTAGCAGACGGTGTCCTACTGTCCTACCTACTATATGCTCATTTATGCTCTTACCATCATTTATTCTAACCCATGCCAAAACATTTGGATAGGATGGTAGTTTATATTACATGATTACCTTTCAGAATTTATACAGTATATGCTTATTGTACTGCATTACAGTATCCTTATCTGAAATGCTTACTTACTTGATACAAGTTTGATGATTACTAAAATGTTTTAATATTTTCTAATGTTGGTAGTAGTCTGATATTTATCCAGGAAATATGCAAATGTATGCAATAAAAACTTCTGCTTTAATTAATAATTTATGATAAATTGGATCATGTTATTTGTGCAGTTGTAACTAAAATTACAGTAAATGTACTGTGGCAACCTATGAAAATGGGGTTAAAGTGGACACAGAGGGCCATATTCAGAAAGAACTTACCCCGACGTATCTCGATATGCGCGGCGTAAGTGTCACTATGCGCCATTGTATCTATGTGCCGTACCCAGAAAACGAGATACGACCAAAAATCGTCTTCTTTCGACTGATGTAACTGTTTTGCGTCGGTGTTTCGTAGGCGCATATTTATCAGCTTGCGCACCCATTGATTTTTGTATTCAAATATGCAAATGAGGGAGATATGGCGATTCAGAAACGTACATTTGTGCGGCGCTGGCTCTGCGCGGTGCGCTTAAGCTTTACGTCTTGCCTAAAGTTACCCCTCATAAAGCAGGGGTAACTTTGCAGCAGACATGAACAGGTCAGCTGGAGAGCAGCTACAGCAGCACTGTAACGGACGAGCTGAGCAAGCACACTTGCAGGACAACACATCTGTATGCCAACATGCCAGGGGCAGCCGTGGTCATAGCACTACTGCGTCTACGGGCACGGGAGAGGATATTCCGAACGTGCATCAACGTGTTTGGCATGGGTGAATCGGAGGTGTATTGCATCTTCAGATTCAGCCCTGATGCCATCCTTGAAATAGCCACAACCCTGCAGGATGACATCAGCAGCCAGACCCACCGCGTACAAGCAGTGCAGCCACTGGTGAAGGTACTGGCAACACTGCATTTCCTTGCCAGTGGATCTTTTCAGCGTACAAGTGGAGTGGTGTCTGGCATGTCACAATCCTCCATGAGCAGATGTGTGCACCAGGTTGTCCCCGCAATCCTCACACGCATGTCCCACCACATCATCAGACCCACCCAGGAGCACCTGCGGCTGAAGGCAATGCAGGATTTCTACAGACTAGCAGGATTCCCACGCACCATCGGGGCCATTGATTGCACACATTGCACACATGTGGCACTACAGCCCCCCCCGTGCCACAGAGCACATATACCGCAATCGGAAGCATTGGCATTCCATCAACGTACAGGTGATAGCCAAACACCCCGGGTCCAGCCACGACAGCTACATATACCGTCAAAGCACCATTCCAACAGAATTTGAACAGAACGTGTACAAGGACAGCTGGTTGGTTGGTGAGTGACATGGGTGGCAGGCATGACTGTCCAACCCCATGATGCAGACATCACGAGCGGCACATGCCTGGCTAACATCCTCCTGCCTTTTCCCTTCCAGGTGACTCTGCATATGCACTGGATCCCCAAACCGGAGGAGAGAGAAGATACAATGATGCAAACATACGTAGCCGTGCAGTGGTTGAACAAACATTTGGCCTCCTGAAGTCCCGTTTCCGATGCCTGGATAAGTCCGGGGGGACCCTGTTGTATTCCCCAAACTTTGTGTGCCAGATCATCGGTGCATGTTGCATTCTGCACAACTTTGCCATGAGAAAGGGCCTGCAGATTGACATACGTGATGACCTGACCCCCGAACTACACAGTCCCCCCCTGCCCGAGGCTACCCATTCTGCTGAAGGAACAGCATTTAGGAGTTGCCTCGTGGAACGTATCTTTGCACGTTAAAAACACAAATTCATCATGGCACACGGATAATGCATGCATGCACACCACTGTGGTCCCTAGATCACACACACCACATCCACATCACATTGGATTAGCCCAAGTCCACAATGCAGGACTTGGGAGCAGCAACGCCGCACCAAGGCCCCAATGATGTTGCTGACCATTCACACGTCATTCACACACCAGACACACTGTAGCCTACACTCCTCACAGTGTGCAAATACTACAAATGAAAAAAAAAACTCATAACCTGAGTATTTGAAAACAAAAAAAAAACTCATAACCTGAGTATTTGAAAACAAAAAAAAAACTCATAACCTGAGTATTTGAAAACAAACAAAAAAAACTCATAACCTGAGTATTTGCAATGAACAACTAAAATCATAACATGATAGTACAAAAATAAAAAATAAAAATGAGCACGTGAGCACAAAAAAAAGGGAAAAAAGGCACTCGTTTGCCCTGACGAGGGCTACGCCTAGTGCCCAGGCTCCTACTCCTCAGTTGCCTGGGGGGAGCCTTAGGTGGGGGGGTGGGGCATCTGGTGGAGGAACATCCCCCGGTCTCTCCATGGCTGCCTGCCTGCCCTATAATGCCATGGCAATGCGGTGGAGGTAGTTATTTGTCTCCGCCTGCATCCGCAGCTGGCGGGTGGTGTGCTGGTGGCGCCTTGTCTGGCTCCCCTCCTCCTGTATGGTCGCTGCCAGGCTCCTCCCCTCCACATGCATGGCAGCTGTATTAGCCTCAAGAGCCACTGTAAGGCTCCAGACCTCAGACATAAGGCCTGATGTTGTGGCCTGCAGCTCACCCTGACAGGTCACTATTGCAGTACAGTTTGTACTGATATCCTGCAGGCTGTCAGTTATGGAGGTAGACTGATCAGCCTGCTGGGTGAGTGCCTGCTGGACAGCCAAGGTGCAAGCAGTCTGGGTCTGGGCTGAGGAGGCCAGGCTCTCTGCCACACGGTGCAGGTCACCCACTAATGCACCCATATGACGGGTCTGCCTGGACTGGTCCCTCGCCAGGTTCTCCTCTAACGCGTCCGGATCACCCCTGGTCTTCCGGGTAGCCTTCCTGGGGGCAGGAGAGGCTTGTGGTCGGGTGTATGGGGAGGCCCTTGTGGGGCTATCCCTGATGGGGGAGGATATCCCTGAGGGGAAATCCCTGATGAGGGAGGAGGTTAGGGAGGGTTCTGGGATGGTGGTCTCCTCCAAGATGTAGAAGCCCTCCTCTAGAGTAATGTGCTCCTCCTCTACTTCCTCTAGAGGAGAGGTGTGGGCACTCTCCTCTGGGGGTGGCGTGGGTCGCCCAGCAGCCGACGACGGCCCCGCTCCCTCCTGCACATCTGTGGATGACAAAACATTTACATGTTGGTGGACCCACACACTTGTCACATGTTCCCTTCCACCCCCTCACATGCTACGCCCCGGATAGGAAATAAAACATACTTACCTGCCCTCAAGGCCTGATCCACTGATTCATAGCCCGGCAGGCCCTCCACCTGCTCCCTCTCCAGGCACCTGGCAATGACCTGCTCATCTAGAGTGAGGGAGATCTTGCGGGCAGGTCCACCTCCAGTGCCTGTGGCATGCCTCCTCATGGTGGCAAGCTTATCTTTCACCAGACGCCGCAGATCATTGATCTTTTTTGCGATGTCCTTGTAGGCACCGGTGCAGACATGTTCAAAAGCAAACAGTACTTTACCCCAAAAGTTTTTCTGCTGTAAGTCAAAAGTACGTAGTTGTGAGCATGCGCAGAGGAGCGCGGGACCTGCGTTCACGTCACGGAGCATGCGCCGTTCGTTCGGGCCTTCATTTGCATGGGGTCACGCTTCATTAGCATGGATCATGCCCACTTCCTTCCTACTTTGAATTACGACTGCTTACGCTTCAGGTTTTATGTTGCGCCGGCGCATCGTTGCCCGCATTTGACTTCCGAATACCATCTTGCGTCTTTGCGCTGCACCGGCGTAGTGTAAAAAATATTCGCTACGCATGCATAAATATGCGCAAATGTATCTGAATCTGGCCCCGACTCTGCATATTGGCAGGTTGCAGAGCGTTGATTTGAAACAGAGAAAACTGCTCTGGCAGTTTTCTCCGGATCTTGCTATTTCTGGAAAGGGTTCTGTAGTTTGGAGATCGATGGGATCTCCAACCCTGTGTCCAAGTCTTGTGGACAGCCAGCAGGTTGTATGCTCAGGTGCACACTGCCCATATAATGAGAGGCTGGTGAGAGCAGAAGGGAAGGAAGGTGGAGTTGAGCAGGGGCTGTTAGTGAGTGTCTCTGTGTGAAAAAAGAGACTGTGTGCATTAAGAAGTTCAAAGCTGAGCGCGTCCAAGGAGCCAGAAGCTGTGTGCATTAAGAGACTACAAGCTGTGTGCGTTTAAGGAGCCCAAAGACTGTATGCACCCAAGACCGTGCGCCTGGAAGAGCTGGTGGTTTGAGGGACTAGTACCTATAGCAGCAGTGCTGTTGACCTTAATGTGCTTCTTTTTGAGCCACTCCTTTTTTGCATTGGTGGCATTGTCATGCTGGAAGACCCATCCACAACCCATCTTCAGTGTTCTGGCTAAGGAAAGAAGCATAATGTTTCCACCTCTGTGCTTGACTGTAGGGATGTGTTCTTAGGGTCATAATCAGCAATCAGTCAAATTAATGCCAATGAGCTCAATTTTGATCTCATCTGACCACAGCACTTTCTCTCAATCCTTCTCTGTATCAGTTAAATGTTTATTGGCAAACTTTCTATGCGGCATACGCTGAGAGTGAGGCTACATTACTCAATGTTTAGTAACAAGACCTGTTACAGCATCGTTTCCGCCTGTGTTCTGAGAGTTTCTTGCATTTACTACAGAAAGATGAGCTACATTCTTTGTCTTTCCTGCTTCTAGACTATCTATACATTACCAGGCTCATTTGTTCCTGTCCGGTGTTTGGAGTGCACGCTGAAGAGTTGTGTTCTGAGTCGGCATTACATGCTATTTACCAAGAGTTTACTTGTTAGTGTTACATTTGTATTTTAATGTCTTTTAATAAAATGGAATTATGCTATGGATTCTCCTTTTATGCCATCTCAATTGAGAAATCTTATATCCTGCTGGGACGAACGGAGGAGTTGAGATTTATTTGTCACAGGATACTGAGGATTGTTTTCACACTGACAGGCACAATATTCAGAGTTGGTTTGTGAGGGCACATAAGGAGGGGAGCACGACACCTTATCGCTCTTAAAGCGGAGCTCCAGCCGCGATTTTTTTTTTTTTAAAGTCAGCAGCTACTAACAGTGTAGCTGCTGACTTTAAATAAGGACACTTACCTTGTCCTACTTGCCCGCGCTGATGGCCCCCCGATGCCGGTCCCACGATCGCCCCGGGTCCCGCGCCGCCATTCACACTATGGGAAACAGGCAGTGAAGCCGTACGGCTTCACTGCCCATTTCCTACTGCGCCTGCGTGAGTCTCACGCTGGCTTGTGAATGGGCGCGCTGCTCTCTGAGAACACACACAGTTCCCAGAAAGCAGCGCGCCCCATTCACAAGGAGAAGGACAAGAAGAAAAGGCACCGCGGAGTGGAAGAGGCAGATTACGGACTTCCGCATAGCAACAGGTATTTCGGGTGAGTATTTTTTTATTTATTTTTTCAGGTTTTTTTTATTTCATTTTTTTAAACAACATGGGAAAATGTTGTTTTCCTGGGTGGAGCTCCGCTTTAACTTCACTTTACTGTCACAAGAACATTGAAGCATGGATTGCACTTTAGAAGATTACTTTGATATTATTTTGCACTTAGAAGACAGCATGAATATGCAATTTACTTATGAACCTTATTAATATATGAACTTTATTATCTTTTTTAATTTAGGTTTAACTTGAATAGGGTGGGTATATGATTTTACATTGTTTGATTGCACTTGTATAGAGAATCATATTGTTCTGACTCTGGGTTTGACTCATTGGGGGCTATTTACGAAAGGTACATCCACTTTGCACTACAAGTGCAAACTACAAGTGCAAAGTGCCCTTGAAATTGCACTGAAAGTCCACTTGGAAGAGCAGTGCTTGTAAATCTGAGGGGTTAGATCTGAAACAAGGGGAAGCTGTGCTAATTTTATCATCCAATCATGTGCAAGCTAAAATGCTGTTTATTTTCATTGCATGTCCCCCTCGGATCTACAGCGACTGCACTTCCAAGTGAACTTTCAGTATATTTCAGTATATACACTTGTAGTGCAAAGTGGATTTCCCTTTCGTAAATAACCCCCAATGTATATTTAAAGGTGTCTTTTATACACATAACGAGTTGTCGTTAGGATCCCCTTTTTAAATTAACAAAAAAAGAGGAAAGGTCTGGTGTCCCCAGTGACACACTTCCATCCCTGTTACATAAAGTCAAAACAAAAGGATTCGCCCGGGACTTTAAATTAAGTGGGTAACCTTTTTCCGTCAGTAAAAATAACAGTAATTGTATAGTATATAATTTATTCAAGTAAAATTGTTTACATGCGTAAAGTAAAAATGTTACATACATACCACCAACAATTGTCAATTAAAACAATACATAGACAGTAAATATTAACCACTTAAGACCCGGACCAAAATGCAGCTAAAGGACCTTGCCCCTTTTTGCGTTTCGGCACTGTGTCGCTTTAACAGACAATTGCGCGGTCGTGCGACGTGCCTCCCAAACAAAATTGGCGTCCTTTTTCCCCCACAAATAGAGCTTTCTTTTGGTGGTAGTTGATCATCTCTGCGTTTTTTATTTTTTGCGCTATAAACAAAATTAGAGCGACAATTTTGAAAAAAAAATGCAATATTTTTTACTTTTTGCTATAATAAATATCCCCCAAAAATATATATAAAACAATGTTTTTTCCTCAGTTTAGGCCGATACGTATTCTTCTACCTATTTTTGGTAAAAAAATAAATCGCAATAAGCGTGTATCTATTGGTTTGCGCAAAATTTATAGCGTTTACAAAATAGGGGATAGTTTTATTGCATTTTTTTTTTTTACTACTAATGGTGGTGATCAGCAAATTTTTTCATCACTGCAACATTATGGCGGACACTTTGGACAATTTTGACACATTTTTGGGACCATTGTCATTTCCACAGCAAAAAATGCATTTAAAATTTTTGGGAGTTAACCACAGGGGGCGCTGATGGAGTTATGTGTGACCTGAAGTGTGTTTACAACTGTAGGGGGGTGTGGCTGTAGGTGTGTGACGTCATCGATTGTGTCCCCCTATAAAAGGGATGACACGATCGATGCTGCCGCCACAGTGAAGAACGGGGAAGCCGTGTTTACACACGGCTCTCCCCGTTCTTCAGCTCCGGGGACGGATCGCTGGACACCAGCCGCGATCGGGTCTGCGAGTACCCCGGTCCCGGAGCTTCGAACCGGGCCACGGGAGCGCGCTGCGGGCGCGCACCCGTGACCTACGGCTGGGTACTAGCACAGCATGTACCTGTACGTGGATGTGCCCAGCCGTGCCATTCTGCCGACGTAAATGTGCAGGAGGCGGTCCTTAAGTGGTTAATACACAAGTATAACAGTGGACAGAGTACACGGGCATCATACTACCCAACTAGCCTGGTTTCGCAAGATGCAGCTCGCTCTTTAGGGGTGTGTAACACTGTACCTAGGATGAAAAAGTATATGTTTGGCAATCTGGCATAGTATTAGTTGTAAAGGCACAGGGCAGGAGGGGTTGTGGGTCCCCATACTCACCACTGAGCTTGACCATGACTACAAGTGTGCAGCCCCAAGACGGCAGCAGCAGGTGCCTCACCCGGGAGCTGAGAGAGCGGAGTTAAAACGGGGACCCTTCCAGGGGCCAAACAGAGATCAGGCATGGCATAGCTATAGTGATTTATCCATAGAGACCTCATAGTCCATAAAAAGTATAGGCTGCAGTGGCGGCTGGTGAAATTTTAGGATGGGGGGCGCCAGGCTCCGCCCCTCCTGGTTGACCACTCCCACTTCTCATAAGCCACACCCCTTATATAATCCACCCACTCCGCCCCTGTATTCCACTAGTGTCAGGAGTATTTAGCAAAAAAAAAATCAATGCAATGAAAAAAGTATTTGATCCCTACCAACCAACAATAATTCTGGCTCCCATGACTGACTACAGTATGTGCTTGTGTGGTACACAGATTAGTCCTGTCAATTTAAAATGTATGTAACAGGGATGAAAGTGTGTCACTGGGGACATCAGACCTTTCCTCTTTTTTCGTATATTGAATCCGGGTGGAAGACACCCATAGCCCAAACCTGGTCTGTTGTCACCCCCGCCAGTATTTACATGTATAAAACTATCATTATACTTTGATACTATACTAGTCATTCACTCTCCAACAGAATTATTATCCCAGTATTGTTGTATATCCTGGCTCTTTGTGCGATCTCTTGGTGGATGCGCTTTCCTGTCTGCATTTGGGAGCTGCGATGTGTATAAAGGGAGGACACCTACACATCGGCACCATGTTTAGGCACCAGCCAGCGTGGCATCTGCGTTTTCGCAGACATAAGCGCAGCTGGACACACTTTACCATCTGATGGCATGGGGGTGCATTCATGCATGTGTGCCTCCCCTTGATAGTGGGCGCCTCCCGCACTCACATATCAGCCATCTACACATGGTGTTGGGGGAGGAGCCCTCTGGGTCCTTCCGGGGTTAAATTGGAGGTCAGGCATGGCTTGGATTTCATTTCATTTCACTCTTCACTGAGGACACACCCAGCTACGGAGATTGCCTGCTGTGTCTTACTTTTATACTTGGTATATTCACCATACTCAGGTACTTGCTATATCCACTTCATTATATTCAGGCACACTTGCATCTCATACACACAGCTCATTCATTGAACTTATCTATTATTTTTATTTTTGGTTTGTTTTACTTTTTGATATCTTGTATTCCTCCACACCAAGTTCACCTCTTTCTTTTCCCTTCCTCCCTCTCTCTCATCTTATCACTTGCTATTACCCTTTTGTTATCCTATGTTTTTCATCATTTCCAGGTCTCCACCATCCTGGACCCAGGCCCTTTACTGAGATATATATACATCCTTATGCCAATACTCATTAACTTTACTTAACTATTTTAGATATCTGACAAACATTTATAGCCTTGTATGGATTAACAAAGGTTTCTAGCAACATATCACTAAACACACACTCACAGTTCACCTCTCTCTTCTATCCTGTCATCTGCTAGTATCCCCCTGCCTAGTCCTTTCAGTCAGACATAATTCTATACTAATATTGATTGATACTACTTTAGATATCTGACAAAACATACTTATGTTCACAGCCTATCAGTGGCGGCCCGTCCATAGGGGGCGCATGGGCGCCGCCCCCCTCCCGGGCAGTTAAAAAAAAATATTTTTTTTTTAAATGGCCCTTTAAGAAAAAAAAAGTTGAAAAAAAGTTCTTAGGTTCACTATGTTTGAGCGCTGGACAAGTGCAGTATGGGAAATGCCGCGTCAATGCAATTATGAGAGGCATTTCATTTGCAGGCTTTAAACCTGCTATGCGGGCGCTTTCCATTGCGCAAAACTGCATCCGGTCCGGTGCTGCTGCTTTGAATAACAGTAATGACTTCTGGTTATCCCAGGCAGTCAAAACCGGAAATGACGTCGGCAGGTCTATGGGATGCTCAGCCGAGGATAGTGGGGACTCTGGAGGCAGGACACAGATCACTAATGGGGTGGATGGACACTGGAGCTGACAATGCCGAACCTGAGCCTGTGCACACTGCACAGTAAACAAGAGTCTGAAGCTGAAGGTGAGTGTGGGGATCGGAGGTTCTCTCTCTCTCCAGCTGAAAGAGAGTTCTTTTCTCCTGTCATGTCTCTCTCCGGCAGCATGGCTCCATTGTGTTCACCCCTCCCTCCAGATTGTTCTCCACTGGCTCTCCCTGTCATATCTCCTCTCTGTCTCTGTGAAGCTGCTCTATGTTTTTATCTTTTCAGTTCCACTGACAGTCTCCATGCAGCCTTTTTCTCCTGTACAGTACTTTGCCTCTTATCAGACCATTTTATCTCCCTGTGATCCCAGCACTCCAACTGCTTAGCCTAATTTATATTATCTGCTCTCTCCCCCCCCCAACACAGGCACAGTTGATCAGCTTCATTCCAATGGGATGTACAAATAACTCTACACTGTCCAGCAGATGCCTTTTTATCTTGTGCCCTATATAATGTGCCCTGCACCCCTCCCCATGTAATGTGCCCTGCACCCCTCTCCTACATGTAACATGTACTGCCATACACTCTGCACCCCTCTCCTACATGTAACATGTACTGCCATACACTCTGCGCCCCTCTCCTACATGTAACATGTACTGCCATACATTCTGCACCCCTCTCCTACATGTAACATGTACTGCCATACACTCTGTACACCTCTCCTACACGTACCATACACTCTGTTTCCCTCTCCTACATGTACCACCATACACTCCGCAGTATTTGCAATCTTTGATTCTGTCACGTATACTGCTATTAGGTCATGGTATTGTAAAGCTGTTTAAAGCAATGTAGAAATTTCTTAATATTTTACTCAATGAACTGCAACTTAATTTATAACATTTGTATTATGTGTTTTGTCCTGGTTTTTTGGTTGATAATCTGTCTCTATCATATAAAATACACCTATGATAACAAGTATAGACCCTTCATTTCTTTGTAAGTGGGCAAACTTACAGAATCTGCAAGGGATCAATAAATAGTTTTCGGCACTGTATATATTCCAATGACAACATTATTTTATTCTGGCAGAGACCCATGAGCTGTGTTGGAGTCTCATCAATGAGATGAAATGATAACTGTCTGAACACTTCAAATCAAACATTTCTCTAGAGCAGGTTGAATTATTGTACTCGGGCTGAGGATTCTGTAAGGCCGCGTACACACGATCAGTCCAAACTGATGAAAACGGACCAGGGGCGGACTGACAACTAATGGGGCCCCCGGGCAATAGAAGATTATGGGGCCCCCAGGCTTACAGATGGCCACCACGACAGGAGGCAGGGCAGCTAAAATCTCAGGATTTTCATATCAAAAGCATGTCGGTTTCAGACATATCAGGGACAGATGTAAAAAAAAAAACACATATTTTTACATACTGTCCCAGGTTTAATTGAGCCTGGCAACACTGATGGGGCCCCCTAATGGCATGGGGCCCTCGGGCAGTGCCCAAGAGCTCCAATGGTCAGTCCGCCCCTGAAACGGACTGAAGTTCAGTTTCATTGGTCCAAAATGACCGTGTGTACGCCCCATCAGTCTGTTGTCCTTCAGTCCTTCAGTTCTAAAAATGTAGAACTTGCTTTCAAAATCGGACCGATGGACGCCTACCGATCGGTCAAAACCGATGGTTAGTACACAAAAGCATCGGTTCAAAACCTGCGCATGCTCAGAATCAAGTCGACGCATGCTTGGAAGCATTGAACTTCATTTTTTTCTGCACGTCGTTGTGTTCTGACACGATCGGTTTTTGAACTGATGGTGTGTACGCACATCAGACCAGTCTGTGAACCAATGAAACTGAACTTCAGTCCGTTTTCATCAGTTTGGACTGATACTGTACAAGCCCTTAACGTCTCATTCAAAGTATTCAGAAAATCTATTTTTGGAAAATATCATGTTACTATTCTATTTTTGGAAGCTTACATCCCATATTAAGGCACCAATGAGGTATTTTTCAAAGATCAGAACATCTCTAGAGAATTTGTGATTGCCACAAAAACAGAAGAAAACACAAAGAAACACAAAGAACACAAAAATGTTCTAATGTGTGCAATCGGGTATGACAACATTTTAAAATGCATGGTAGATCCTGTAGATGAGTTATGCATTCCTGATAATGCCACTTGTGGTGATGTAGCTGAAGAGGAGAGTGATGGAGGAACACAAGCATTTAATTTAGAGTGAGTACAGAAAGAGTCTATATTCAGCTCCAACATCAATCCTTCCACACTGCCCACAGTGTGAAGGGAAGCCTTGAGGTCTGCTTTGTCTGGTACTGATAAAGTCATTAATTGGAAACCTATTTGGAAAGGACATTGCACATTCGTACTAATGACTTTAAAATATGCATTTAAACATATTTTCCAACAGCTGTGACAAGTATGCAATTGATTTATGAACACAAAACAAACACTCTGCGCTCAGAAAAAATAAACGAGTCTCTCAAAATGTTTTTTTTTTTTTTAACCTGCTTCCACCTTTATCGAATGACCAAAAAATCTGAGAAAACAAATTATTAAACAGTTAGTGCAATGAATACCTAAATTATAATAATAATAATAAACCAACATGTGAACAACTTGAATATCTGCTGATATGGTCCGTACAATTAATATCTCAAAGTGTCCATTATTCTTCAAAAATAAAAATGTGTGCCTGTTCTCTAAAATCCTCATCAGGTATAAACATGTTTCACCACTCCCACAGGCCACCAAATATTATTGCCTCTCATTTTACTATTCGTCAAGACGTGCTTTACAATAGTAATCTTTATTTACTCCCAGGCGTAACTATTGATAAGAGGGCATGCCTGGAAATGAATAAATGCCCAATTCATAAATTCTATTACCAAGCTGTAGCACCAACTGGGCATGTTTTATTCACCCAGAAGCTCAAACTCTGGTGCACAGACTATTTTTTTCTCTATTTCTTCCATGCTATGGTAGACAATGCAGAGAGAAAAGAGAGCAAAGAGAGACTTTGATTGGCTGGCATTGTGCCACTGCAGTGTGGACTAGACCCACCCATTACATTAACTCAGTGTGGCTGCTAATTTCTATTCTCCTGGCCCTATTGGGTAAGGGCCAGGAGAATAGAAATTAGCAGCCACACTGAGTTAAGCCCTACCTATAACCCGATGGGGGATACAGCTCTTGGACCTCGGTGGAAAGTGGGCTGCCTGAGGAAAGTGAAAAAGTGTACCACATGCCGCTGAGAGCAAGAGATTCTACAGACTTTGATGCTAGACCCCTTGGCTAACATGATGTGGCCATGGTCACGTGGGCTGTTCCTGTCTTCTGCTGTAAGGAGGTCATGGGCTGCTGATGCTGTTGCAGAAGTTTGGCCAGTATGTGGGGAGAGGACTTGGTCCTCCTGAGAGTCATGTGTTGCTGTGCTACCACTGCAGATTATGGTGTCATGCCTCTGGGATTACAATTACCCCCAGAAGAGAGGGGTGAGCACTCTATTGAAGCATCAGGCCCCCAACTCCAGCAGGACTATATTACAGTATATTCAGTCTCACTGACCAGTGGAGTTGTGGGGGCCTACAATGCAGCTGGCACTAAGCATTTTTGATTTAGCACCATGGGAAATGTCGTTTTTCCACATGTTAGAAGGTAGTTTCATTATTTTGTATGTTAGACAAAATAAAGACTTTACTTTACCATTTGCAGATTAAATTTTCTGGTTCAACGGTGCAAAGCCTAGTTCAGATAAGCTGGAAAAATACTGTAGCTGTTATGGCCTACAATGGCTCATCATTTTCCAGTCCTTTTTGCTGTCCTGATGGTCTGCAGCAAAGTGAATATGAGTAATTGTTTCTTTATGTGTCCTAGTAGTGCAGCCATCTGCAGCGAAAACTGTAAGTAGATGGCTGAGAAACAGATGGGCATGTGCAGCTTTCTGTGGCCCACTGTTAAGTGTTTTGAACTGCTGTAGGCCACAGCTGCTGCACAAAATCATTTGTAGCAAAGTATGGTTTAAAAAAAATAGAGACCCTTTTCAGGGAATTAATTTGAAAAAAGGGTAAGGCGAGGATCAGCCTCCAAACACTACAACTGCCAACAATTAAGGGAGGGCTGGCCGTCCCACCCCCTCGCAGTTATTTTCTGGTGGCACAGCTACAGTATATGGGGGGTGGGTGTATTACAGAGGGAGAAGGAAGTGTCAGTGAGAAAATTATGTTAAATCGTGGCCACGATTTTACAGCGATTTTGCCACGATTCGCGGCCGCGATTTCAATGAATGCCTGTGTAAGTGGCATCAAAATCAGACCAAAGTAGTGCAAGGACTACTTTGAAGTCGGCACTACTTAAAATCGTGCCAGTATGAATGGTAGTCATTGAAAATAATGGAGAATGACTTGTCATACGATTTTGCAGTCCAAAATCGTGGGACAAGTCGTATAAGTGTGAAAGGAGACTAATAGAAAACCTGGAGGCCGATTCCTTCCCTGTTAAGAACCCAGCACTAAAGATTTAGTTACAAGAATATGGCAGGCAGTAAAGCAAGCCTTAGGGTACAATGGGCTAATGGCATACTCCCCTCTTTGGGAGAATAAACATCTACAAGAAATCAAAGCTAAGGGAAAGTTAAAGGAATGGGAAAAGCGGGGCATAACTAGACTGGCGCAACTATACGAAGGTAATATACTGAAATCTTTTTCAGAACTAAGCATAGAGGATGCCATTCCAAATTCTCTATTATACACATATTTGCAAATAAGGCATGCACTCCAAGCCCAATTCAAAATATATCCGGAGAGATGGCAAAAAATCCCCCATCTTCAACGGCTAATTTAGTAAGGAATATCCAAAGGCCTTATCTCAGAATTATACCTGCAGATTAGTGGTGGTTTTATATCTGAGGAGAATGTGGGTAAAAATAAAGGAAGATGTGAGGAGGACATAGGCCCTATAACAACCGAACAATGGGAACAGATACTGGAGCTTGGGACATCGGTGTCACTTTACCCGTCACAGAGAGTATCCCATTTATTCTTAATGCATAGAGTCTATTACACCCGAAAAAAATTACATATGTTTGGAAGGAAATTAGATGACAAGTGCCCTAGATGTCAAGATACAGGTGACCTCTTACACACATGATGTGGAAATGCCCGAAGTTACACAGATACTGGGTCAAGGTATTGAACATCATAAATACAACCTTTGGAATTACATTGGAATTGGAGGCCAAGGTATGCTTATTGGGTTGTTTAGAGGATGGGCATGTGCAAAAAGGTATTACGGTATTGAGGTGCCTTTTTCAGGCCAGAAAAGTGATAGCACAAAATTGGCAATCACAGAAAGCACCGACATCGGCAGAATGGGTTAATGTAATAAACAAGACAGTGTGGAAGGAAAAAGCAGTTCTTTAACACTGTGGGAGCCCTGGTTGAGAAGAATGGGGTGCCCGCCCTAAAGTGAGGAGAAGAGATTAGATCAGCCTGATAAGATAAGAGGAGTAAAGAGAGAAAAAGAGCTGTGATTGGTAGATAAAGAAGATTAATATGCCTGGAGAGTATATAACAAATAAATAAATAGTGTAATAGTGGTAGAATTTAGGGGGTGGAAATGGAATGGGTAAAGTGGGGATGACAAAGGATATATAAACATGCTGTATGCATAACAAACGTTTGTATGTATTTTTAACAGATGTTTTGTAGCGGGAAAAATAATAAAGATTATAGAATAAATTTTTTTTGGGTGGAGCACATATAGGCCCGGATTCACAGAGCACTTACGCCGATGTATAACAAGTAAGTGCAAATGTGCGCCGTCGTATCTGTGCGCCAGACCCACAAACAGAGATACACCTAAAACCATGCTACACCCCACCGACGTATCTTGCTTACGCCGGTGTAGGGTGGGCGTACATTTAGGCTGGGTGCATGGTGCCGCTCCCATTGATTAGCCATTCAAACATGCAAATTAGGTAAATACGACGATTCACGAACGTACGTGCGCCCAACGCAGGCTACGTAAGTTGTACGTCCGGTGTAAAGTTATTCCCCATAAAGGAGGTGTAACTCGGCAACAGACGTGCTCAGGTCTGCACCAGGGAACACAAGCCAGCGTATTTTACATTGGACGTGTATCTGGCTGGGCGTAGGTTACATTAACGGCGTACACAGTGATCCGGCGTATCTTAGGCAGTTGTTCCGACGTGGTTGTGAGCATGCGCAGGGAGATGCGTTCACGTAACGGCGCATGCGCAGTTCGTCATACGTATTTGTCTGGCGCTCGGCCCATCATTTGCATGGGGTCACGCCTCATTTGCATGGATCACGCCCACTTCCACCTACGCCGGCCTGCGCCTTTGAAACCCACGCCACGCTGGTGCAATGTTGGGAGCACTGGCATGCTTGCCTCTCTCCGCTGTGTTGGTGTAGCGTACAGGGGATACGGTACGGCAGCATTATGTGCGCCTGCTGTCTGTGAATCCAGGCCATACTCTCCACTGCTTTTTTTCTATGTTTCATGTTTTCTATTTTTCATACATCATGTATTTAAATTCAGTTTAGGGTGGAGTATACAGTATATTTGTTTCTTATTGATTGCAAGCATCATTCGATTATCATTTATGTGTATAAGATTGAGTTATAGAAATTTGTGGAAGTTCCTACACTTTTCTGGTTTAGGTGTAGCACAGATATTTCACTGATATTGATTTCTCAACATATTGATCCTTGAATTGTTGATTGATAATTACAGTGGATGATAGCTTCACTTTTCAGTTTTGGGTGGAACATTTATTGTATTTATATTAGTAGGATCAATTCTCTTCTGACATTCAGAGTATTGAGAGAGAGAGTCTCCTTTGTGGAGCGCTATAAATACAAGGAGCAGCAGGTTCTCTAGGCTCTGCCCTTTCCACATGAGAAAAGACAGGAAGGTATGCTGCATCATGTGAGCATGTGGCTTCCCTTTTGGGGTGCCCAGTCAGGGTACCAAAAGTTGATTAGTCTCATTTTGCTGCCTAAGACTGGGGAAGCCTGAAACAACTGGAACCACAAAAAAGAAAGGGCACACAACCTAATGCATTATTCTAAAACCATAGCTTTATTAGAAATAAAATGTGGTAAGTATTATACGCAGAAAATTACAATTACATTAAAGCTCATCACATATAGTACAGCCTTGTCAAGCCCACAGTACATAATACCATGTGGCAAAAGGTGAAAATCCAAGGTTGAATGAGGACTCCGATTAAAGCACTCTTCTTACCTAGAATGTATTATGTTGGCAGTTAGGATGAATTCAAGCTATGTTTGGAAGGTCTTTGTGAGAGACTATGTAATATCAATTTTGCTCTTACAAAAAGTTTAGTAAATGTTCTTTACGTTACAAAATGGCTGGTCTGGAGTTTTTGCAAATGGGTGCGTGTAAGGCATACAGAACAATATGGTTTGTTTCAGGGGATGGACACTGCCAAGAGTAACAAGTGATGAATGCTGCAAAGGGAGAAGGACCACCTCTTTGTTGCCATGAGTAAGAAGAGTACCAGAGGAGGGGGGTCTGTGCCCCCTTACCCCCTTGTCCCCATGTTGATGGGGACAAGGGCCTCTTCCCAACAACCCTGGCCAGTGGTTGTCGGGGTCTGCGGGCAGGGGCTTATAGGAATCTGGGTGACCCCTTCCCCTTTTGATGTCAGGTTACATTACCGGCCCCGCCCTTGCCTATATAAGAGCTGTCAAAGCTAAGAGAGAGCAGTTGGCGGGAGGCCTCCTCCCATGGAGGCGGAGCATTTTCAGTTTTTGCTACTTTTCAGGTCCGTTGGGTAGCATGATTAATGGTGGATTTACATTGCGGACACTTTTTTTTTTAAAGGGGGCTTCCAGATTACGATAAGCCCCCCACCTGCACCCCCAGACAACCACCAGCCAGGGTTGTCGTGAAGAGGCCCTTGTCACCATCAACATGGGGAAAAGGTGCTTTGGGTTGGGGGGCGCAGAGCAAAGCACCCACCCCCCCTGTTTGAGGGCATGTGGCATGGTATTGTTCAGTCCACCAGCTTTTCTGACCTGCCAGATTATATGCTTGGATAAGGGCCTGGTATGGATTTTGGAGGGGACCCCACGCTATCATTTTAATTTTTTCCATCTATATTGATGGGAGTCAGCAATACATTACAGCTGCGAGCAAGTTTAAAAAATGTTTTTCCTTTAGAAATGTCATTATTGCTGCAGCATATTCTATACATCGCACATATGTGCCACTTTACAGGCAGACTAAGGGGACCACCAGGCACAATTTCTAAAGGAATATTTTGATTTACAATACGTAAAACACTAAACAAGAATGCATTTCATGGGAGGATACCACAGAGGAAGCCACTGCTGTCCAAAAAAAACATTGCTGCACGTTTACAGTTTGCACCAGAGCACCTGGATGTTCCACAGCAGTACTGGCAAAATATTCAGTCGACAGATGAAACCAAAGTTGAGTTGTTAGGAAGAAACACACAACACTTTGTGTGGAGAAAAAGAGGCACAGCACAACCTCATCCCAACTGTGAAGTATGGTGGTGGGGGCATGATGGTTTGGGGCTGCTTTGCTGCGTCAGGGCCTGGACTGATTGCTATCATCGAAGGAAAAATTAATTCCCAAGTTTATCAAGACATTTTGCAGGAGAACTTAAGGCCATCTGTCCACCAGCTGAAGCTCAACAGAAGATGGGTGTTGTAACAGGACAAAGACCCAAAGCATAGAAGTAGATCAACAACAGAATGGCTTAAACAGAAGAAATGCCTTCTGGAGTGGCCCAGTCAGAGTCCTGACCTCAACCCAATTGAGATACTGTGGCATGACCTCAAGAAAGCGATTCACACCAGACATCCCAAGAATATTGCCTAACTGAAACAGCTCTGTAAAAAGGAATGGTCAAGAATCACTCCTGACCATTGTGCACGTCTGATCTGCAACTACAGGGAACGTTTGGTTGAAGTTATAGCTGCCAAAGGAGGTTCAACCAGTTATTAAATCCAAGGGCTCACATACTTTTTACACCTGCACTGTGAATGTTTACATGGTGTATTCAATAAAAACATGGTAACATTTAATTCTTTGTGTTATTAGTTTAAGCAGACTGTGATTGTCTATTGTTGTGACTCAGATGAAGATCAGATCACATTTTATAAACAATTTGTTCAGAAATCCATATCATTCCAAAAGCGTTCACATACTTTTTCACTTTTTGCAACTGTATTTTTAGGCATTAATAAAATCACTGCTCCTTTAAAAACAATTGTTTTGCCTTGATACATGTCCCCTGGGGCAGTACCCAGGACCTCATACACTTCTTATGGCATATAAGCCTTTAAATGAGGACTTTTGATTTTTCATGTTCGAGTCCCATAGAGTTTGCATGTTTACTAGAACTTTTTGCCTGTTTGAGATGTTCTGGTGCAAACCGAATCAGGGGGTTCGGTCTATCTCTACTCTCACACTTTGAATGGCAATTACTCAGTCATGCAACACTGTACCCATATGAAATGCATGTCCTTTTTTTTTTTAAACGCAAATCGAGTTGTCTTATGGTGGTATTTAACCACTTAAGACTCGGACCATAATGCAGGTAAAGGACCTGGCCTGTTTTTGCCATTCCGCACTGCGCCGATTTAACTGACAATTGCACGGTCGTGCGACGTGGCTCCCAAACAGAATTGGTGTTCATTTTTTCCCCACAAATAGAGCTTTCTTTCGGTTGTATTTTGATCATCTCTGCAGTTTTTATTTTTTTGCGCTATAAACAAAAATAGAGTGACAATTTTGAAAAAAAATGCAATATTTTTTACTTTTTGCTATAATAAATATCCCCCAAAAAAAAAAAATATATATATATATATATATATATATATATATATTTCCTCAGTTTAGGCCGATACCTAAGTTATAGCGTTTACAAAATAGGGGATAGTTTTATGGCATTTTTATTAATATTTTTTTTTTTTTACTAGTAATGGCGGCGATCAGTGATTTTTTCCGTGACTGCGACATTATGGCGGACACATTAAACTGTAAACTATTCCCTACATGTAAGCATATGAGTCTTACCTGTAGGTACCATTAATATCTCATACACATGCATCATTAAGGAGACATTTACATCATTGAGTATGCCCTGATTGCAGAGAATGCTGTGCCACGATGGTGGCTCCCGAGCGCATGCATGGGAATGACATCATTATGGCCTGGCTATTCAAACAACCGAGAGCAAACTTGGAAGGAAGACTAGACAAATATAAGTGTTGGGAGCAGTGACAGTGCAGCACAGTGCTTAAGAGCACATTATGGCAGGTAAGTCTGTCATAATGTGCTAGTACAGGGGTGGGCAAACTTTTTGACTCGAGGGTCGCAATGGGTTCATATATTGGACCCGGGGGGCGGACCAAGAGTAGATGGACGGTGTGTATGTGTGAATTAATATAAATTTAATTTAAATTTGTAACATTAGCACATGGCACAGTGGTTGTATTTGGCATGGCACAGTGGTGACAATTGATGGCACAGTGATTGCTTTTGATGACATGGCACAGTGGTGACAATTGATGGGCACGGTGGCTGCATTTGATGGGGACAGTGAGGCTGCAATTTTTTTTTCGTTTGCGCCCCCCCAAAATTTGAGCACCAGCCACCACTGCCCCCTAAGTGCATTTGAAAAACTATATAATGGGCACATATATAAAAGTGGATATAAATTATGGTCTTAAATTAGGGTTTTAAATTTTGGTTCTAAATTAGTCTTTTTGGCCTCTTTTACCATATCCTGCTGTTCGCGCGCTGTGTGATCACGTGACCGCTGTGTTATCTGCAGCCTCCGGCCAACTCCTTTCCTGTGTCTCCCCGTGGCAGTGACGTAGGTGGCACTGCCCTCAGAGGAATTCCCCAATGCCCCGGGGCGAGAGGCAGCCGGAGGCGGAGCGCCCGCAGCCTGTCTGCACTCTCTTTTTATATCATCACCGACCCCACACAGCTGACGGCGTTTCCATTAAACCTATTAATCCCAGCCGGCCGGCAGGCAGCTCGCCTTGTCAAATACTGCGCTCCACGAGGCGGATTAAAAAGTCCGCCGGGATATATACGGCCCCCGGGCCGTAGTTTGCCCATTCCTGCGCTAGTATCTGGTACATACTAGCACATTATAGCATAAACTTGCAGGGGCCCATTTTAATATAATTTTTTATCGAGTTTACTACCACTTAAAAATAACTTCCAAAACAGGATCAGTAATTGATAAATATAGGAATACAGCATTACAAATTGGTGTTGTATTTTAGAAATAAATGATTTAAAACTATACAGCATTAGATACAGGTACTAATACACCCACAGACAGATATTTTATGTACAGCAAACATGTCTGCTGCTTGGAAATAGCAGCTGTTTTATGTTGCTACATTAAAGTCAGCTTTAAAAAAAGGTTAAAAACCTAATACCGCGTACACACGATCACTTTTTGTGATGAAAAAAAACGACGTTTCATGTGATGAAACAAAACGACGTTTTTCAAACTTAATTTTCCAAAACGACGTTGCATACACACCATCGTTTTTCCAAAATGCTCTAGCAAAGCGTGGTGACGTACACCACGTTCGACGGCATTCTGTTCCATTGAAGCTCCGTCTCATAACTTGCCTCTGAGCATGCGCGGGTTTAAAAACGTTGGCCCAGATTCACAGAGCAATTACGCCTGTCTAACTGGTGTTAGACGGGAGTAATTTCAAATTTTGCGCGCCGTATCACTAGTTTGAATCCTCAAACCATGATACGGCGGCTTCGGGCTTCGATCCGAGAGGCTTACGTCCTCGTAAGCCTTCGGATCTACGCTGCGATATTTTTGCGGCTGCTGGGAGGAGTTTGCGTCGTTTTCATGCGTCGGGATATGCAAATGACTTTTTACGGCGATCCACGAAGGTACGAGTGTCCCTCGCAATCGCCTACGTCATTTTTTGGCTACGTAATGTTAGAGGAGCTTTTTGCTGGTCTAACAGTGCGTAACCCATGTAAAGTATGGCCGTCGTTCCCACGTCGATTTAAATTTTTTTTTTTTTTTTTAACGTAACTCGTTCGGGAATAGGAATGTACGTAAACGACGCTACTACGACGTGACGACGTGTTTACGCGCAATGCACGGCGGGAAATTAGCGAACGGAGCATGCGCAGTTCGATGGCCGCGGGAACGCGCCTATTTTAAATGCTTCACGCCCCCTACTCGCGCAGATGGATTGCGACGGGAGAAATACACTACGCCGCCGTCGTTTACTGGACAAAATCTACCTGGATTCCACGTAGAGCCAGGTAAAATACGGCAGCGTAGTGTATTTCTGATACTCTACGAGAATCGAATTCTCTGTGAATCTGGGCCGTTGTTTTCAACATCGTTTTGCCCACACACCATCACTTTTTATGACACAAAAAACAACGTTTTGAAAAACGACACAAAAAATTCAAGCATGTTCGATTTTTTTTTGGTCGTTTTTTTGAAGACATAAAACAACGTTTTGCCCACACATGGTGATTTTAAATGACGTTTTTGAAAACGTTGTTTTTATTTCATCACAAAAAGTGATCGTGTGTACGCGGCATAAGTCATAGAAGCCAATATTTCTTGATGATTATTAATAAAATAGGGAGCCTTAAAAATGAGCAGCAAGCAACATTTTAATAATTACTGTGTCAACTATAACTTGTAAATAATAATTGCATACTTATGTAAACATACCTTATTATTAGGAAAACAATCATAAAAAATAATTAACAGTAAAAATGTCTTGTTTCACAAGTAAAGTTGGACAAGATGTAATCCATAGGTGGCTGCAGCATTTGTCATGTACCCTGCTGTGATTAAGGTTATAAAAAAAGTCATTGCACAGTACTCTGTCAGCTCACTGTAAGCACTATTTATTTTGCTGTGACTATCCTGTGATTTTCTTCATCAGCAGAGCATTGGGGATGAACAGTTATTACAGTAATAACTGTAATCAGGCTTTAGGGAAGCTTCCATTCTCACTAAAATGAAAATTGTAAACTCAACTGTAAAAAATATATAACTGTTTATGGAAAAGTTCTATGTAAACAGGTTAACAGGAGGGTAGACAACTGAAACTATGGGGGTTATTTACGATGCAATGCAAATCCGCTGAGCTTGCCCTCATTGCAAAGCTTACCCTGAGATTTACAGCGATCTACAGCGATTGCACTTTCAAGTGCACTTCCAAGCGTACTTGCAGTGCACTTGTAGTGCAAAGTGGATTTGCCTTTCGTAAATAACCCCTATATCTCATGTGCCAGATTTCTCCCTTCTGCCTCCTCAACTCACAGACCAATAAATCCTACACGATATGGAGAAACACTATAAGAAATATTACATTCAAACAGGATGGCTCCCTTTAGCAGTTCAATGCAATTAGGGCAGATGAGGGAGAATAATGATAAAAGCGAACAAGGGTAGTCATTGAAATCCAGATATCTTCAGCTAGCCTATTTATGTTGTAAATAAATAAATCCGGAAAGGCAAAGAGTAGCAAATTTGGCAGGACTTTGATTTATCCTTGTAGTATTAGGATTTCCCACTTTTATAATCCTAAAGGTGTCATCCCATATGGCTACTGGAATCAATAATGTGAACTGGGCACAGGTATCTGCTTGCTGTGTTCATTATAACAAAGGATTTACCTTCCGTGGGACTACAAGTGCCATCATCTGCATGAGTTTGGCAACGATGCAGATGATGAGATGACTCCAGCTGGAAATCTCTCTCTGTATCTTGGCTGTGGATAATGGCATCTGCTGCACCACGCTGCAGCACACTGGTATCTGAATTGCAGGCTCCTCTGGATGACCTAGAACACTCTCTGGTCCACTGCACTGAAGAAGCGATGCTGACTGCAAAGATCCCTCGGGGTATAGCTGTACCACTGGGTTAGCGCAGTATTACCCCTTAGGCTGCATTCACACCTAAGCGTAGGCGATTTGCGGTGTTTTTTTACCACGATTTGTCGCGACAAATTGCGGCGTTTTTCCCCGCGATTTGCCGCGACAAAACGCAGCGGTTTTCCCCGCGGTTTTGTACAGGTCATTGGCATCAATGTTAAACGGCCAAGCCGCCCGATTCGCGCGTCAAAAAAGGGGCCGGGACTTGTTTGAAATTCAGGCGTTCAGCGTTCTTTCGGCGTACAACGTTTTGCGAACCATCTCCATAGAGAATAATGTTATTTTTCCCCTCTAGCATCTTTGATCGTCGCGCTTCAGGCGACAAAACGCTCAGATGTGAATGCAGCCTAACTTCCACTTCCCATAGATGCCTGGCTCCCGGCTGTGTAGGCCACAAATCATCAGCAACTCACTGCCACACAGACTTCCTGCTGGCAGAGTCAAAATGGTGACCAGAGAGAAGCTAATCTAGGCTGCACCAGCCTACTTTTTAAAAGTTTTTATTTGCCAAATGCACATACACAGAATTAAACATTATGTGAAAAGTACATTCTCCGTTGTAAGCATCAAAAATACAAAGATATCAGTCAAAGTTGTTCGGATTAAACTTCCAACCGAAAGGGATCTGTCAGTGCAAATAGCGTTTTTGCTTTTTTTTTATTAACTATGAATTACCAATCGCCTTCTATAATTGTATGGTAAATTATCATTAGCTTATGAGATGGTAAAAATAAAACAGAAAAAAAGAAAAGAAAAAATAACAAAACCATGGAGGTGAATACCCCCTAAACCATTGTGCCATGTGCCGCCATCTCTCCACACCCCAAAGAAAAAACTCGCTCTCCTGACGCCACCTTACAATATACATTACTTAACCGTGGTACGTTTAGATAAATACCATTTTAGACATCGCCTGATGTAGTCTCCTTGGAGTCTATCCATCTTCCCCACACTCCATGGATTTTTTTCTTACTGCCCAGAGGCAGTAAGCCAGAGCTACATAAGGCTGTATTTTATACAGCGTGATATTTGCGTTAACCAGGCCCTTCCAAGCAGACAAGGTAAGATGATCCCTCTTACCCCAGTTTAGGACAATCAGCTTCTTGACTTAGTAAAAGAGTAGTCTCAAAAACGTTCTCATATTATTGCTCATTACCTCATCTTCTATAACACCTGAGAGACCCAAAGCGGGCTACATATATTTGGAAAATGAAAGGTATCTGCAATAAACTGGGTTAGCTGCGGCCATAATGGGCGTATTCTGTTGCACTCCCACACCATGTCTATAAAAGTACCTTCCGCCACCAAGCACGTATGACAGATAGGGTCATCTCTCCTGCCCATCCTATATAGTCTGTGTGGAGTGTAATACATTTGATGCAGGTACCTCAATTGAATCAGTTTGTCCCTAGCCGAGATGACCAAGAGCACGTAAGAGGACAGAACCTCCTCCCAATGAGTCTCAGTCATCTCAGGAATTATAGCAGTCCATCTGAGTCTCATTTTCTCTTCCCTCGACTGCTTTTTCCTCATGAGCACAGCGTAGTAAGTAGATATTCGTTTGGCGTAGTCAGGTTCCACCAGCAGTGTTTCTAGTTTAGTTTTTTCTAAACGGACAGGCCCAGATCAATGAGCTGCATGCCTCAATCTGGTATAATGAAATGACCATGAATCAGGGAACCCAACTCCCTCTTCAGTTGCGCAAATGTCTTTAGTTCACCATTATCAAACAATTCATACAGATAGGTAGGGCCAAATTTGCCCCACCTATGTCCATCTTCCAGACAAAAAAAATCCTTCAGACCGGGATTAAACCATGGTGGAGCATTGGGTGATAGGTGTAGAGGACCGTCCCGTATGTGTTTTAAACAGACCTCAAGTACCTGTTTAGCTGATTTAAGTACAATCATACTGCCTTCTGTAGGAACTTCTCCCCGAAAAAAAAAAATCAAAAGTGCCTCATATAAAGTTGCCGCAGCTGCCTCCACCGCAATAGACGTAGGTCGGGTATTGCCAGACCTCCCCTCCCCACCGGCAACTGCAAGATGGTCAGTGACACTCGGGCCGCCCTATTTCCCCACAAAAAAAAGAGGTCAACAGGGAGTCAATGTACCTGAACGGAAGCAAGGAAAAACTGCGCTAATTAGCATACACCAAATGAATTAAATAAATAAAATGAAAAAATGAAAATAACAATAAAAACACCTAAGGCTGCAGTTGTCGTGTGATAACACAAGAAAGTACAAAAAATATAGCAAAACTGCGCCCCATAAATCCCTAAAAATATACAATAAAAAACACAGTCAATAAAGCAGTTTTTTTTAAAAGGAGTTTCCTTTAAAAATCCAGCATGTAGTTTCAGGATGCATCCAATGTTAGGTGCTGCATGTATGAAAATATCCACAATAATAGACCACCGCGGTGACAAACGTAATCCTGAAAGTGATCCCTTCACCACAATTAAGATTGGCTGCTTACCAGAAGTAAGCTCAAGAAGAGCAGTTGGCTATAACCCAGCCACGGCCTTGACATTCACAAGACAGATGCGTGTGCCCGGAGCAGGCAGGAAGGGACACTGCAGCTTCAATCCACCAGGGTATTGTCTGGACGTAGTTCACCATTCAACCATATGGCGGTTTAAGACAAAAAACTCACCATAGTGAAATTCCGTTTAAAAATGTATTAAAATTAAAAAGCACAATGTAAACGATAAATCAAGCATGTAGAAAAAGCCGGCCGGCATGCGATAGGGAATCTCCCCACGTGGTGACGTCACTCAGCGTCCCCCAGACGCGTTTCGTCATCAACAGACGTTCTCAATGGGATTGGCTATCGCAGTGACTCACCATATTAAATACCCCGCCCTCGTTGTGAGTTGCAGAACGAGCGTGGCGCGGGCGCCATTTTTGTTGTGGTAAAAAATGCCCTCTGTTTGTGCTTTGTATCAAAAAACACATAACCAATAGTTGTAATTACAATCAGACCTAAGATGTTTCAAAATAACCGTAAGAGAGGACGAGGAGCCCGCATGACCCTCAGAACTTAACCATCCTATTTCCCCCATTCGGATATATATATCTAGGCAGTACTAATCGAACCTGGAAAAATTTCGTCATATCCTTCGACAGCGAGAACCAGCATAACCTGGGCGCCATCTTAGGTATGGTACTTTAGCCCATAGTTCGTCTGCATGGGTGTGTGAATATATACATCCACTCTTAAACCAGGGATAAATGAAAAAAGAAAAAAGGCTTTTTAAGCATTACGGGACGCGTTCCCTTACAGAAAAAAACTTATAAAAACAATGCAGGCAGCACTCATCGAACGTAAAGCCGCGCGGCTTATACAAATAAGAAAATGACTTGAGCGCCATCTCTGTTGTGATAAAGAATTGCCATCTTATAAAATATTCTAACTTAACACTGTGCTAGTCCAATCATTACATACAGGCACAGTGTATGTGAATGTTAAAGGGGAACCTTACAAGGTTATATATAGAAGGATCTCAGTTGTTCTAGATTTATTTAAATGATTTAGACAGCGCTGGTCTGGCACAAGACCGCGTGTCTTTTGCCCAAACAAACCAAGAACAGAGAGTGATCAAAATAAATATTTACCTATGGATATAAATATCTCTCTGAAGGAGAAGAATCTATATTGCCGTTTCTTCGGAGTTATATACCTCCTTAGTGGCAAAACATTGTTTTCATAAAGTGAGATAAATGATCATTTTTAAAGGTGAAAGTGAATATGTACATATATAAAATTATTAAATGAATTAATATATTACTAATATAAATGTAATTAGCTCCATAAGTGCACTAAATAGTGAACTCCCCATACATGGGTAATTAACCCATGGAGGGACAGATATATTGGTGCAATGTGAAAAAAATGTGAATAATATAATAATCAAAAATAATTATTGTGCAAAAAATGCTTAAGGGAAGGACAATTCCTCCCAATGAAAAGCAAGGTGAACCTCGATGTTCCCCTTGAATTAGAAAACAAGGAAGGAGAGGGGTGGGACTTTAACAAGTGATACCCCAAGGAATTATT
Source organism: Rana kukunoris (assembly GCA_029574335.1). Lineage (NCBI taxonomy): Eukaryota > Metazoa > Chordata > Amphibia > Anura > Ranidae > Rana > Rana kukunoris. Next base: position 223,183,582 of record CM056053.1, on the reverse strand, counting down.
TTATCTTTATACAGATAAAAAATATAAATAATAAAATAAGTAAATTTAAATTATGATTAAGACATTAAGCCGCGCCTCTGTTGGTGCAATTCACAACGAGTTCACAAAATATATGTCATGCATTGTTAATAAATGCGTTCACATCAGTCTCTATATTTAGGCCATATGGCATATAGGTTTTCAGACGGAATATCCAACTAATTTCCATCCGTGAGATCTCTCTCACTAGATGGCTCCCCCTCCAATGGGGTTTAAACTTGTCTATCCCAAGGAAGAGCGTGTTCCTTGGATTTTTATGGTGTTTAAGTCTATAGTGATTGGAGACTGAGTGGTTTTTAAATCCCGACAGAATATTAGTTATGTGTTCGTTGACACGTACTTGGAAGGCCCTCTTAGTCCGTCCTACGTATTGCAGGCCACACGGACACTGCAATAAGTATACTACGCCTGTAGAGGCACATGTAATGCAGGGCCTAATTTTATGTTCACTGCCATTGGCTGTAGATGAAAAAAGAGTCACCCTTCTTTGCACATTTGAATTGCAACTGCATACCCTACATCTTCCACACTTGTAGTACCCAGTTAATTGATTAAAGAAACCCAAATCTCTCCGAGGTGGGTCAATAATATTGGCCGCTACTTGGTTCCTTATGGATTGAACACCTCTGAACACTACCTGGGGTTTAGGGGGCAGTATTTCCTTCAGCATTGGATCGCTTCTAGCTATATGCCAATGTTTATTGACCAGATAAGAAATGGTCCTATGCTGTATTGAGTAAGTAGTGATGAAGGGCACCCCATCGGGGAATTTTTTCCGTTCATCAGTATTTTTCTCCTGAAGAAGATCCTCTCTCCTGGTATTAAGAGCTTCATTTATAGATCTCTTTAACATTTTGTCAGTATATCCTTTTTCAAGAAAACGTTCTGTCAGGATCTCGGTCTGGGCTAAGAACTGACTCGTATCGGAGCAGTTTCTCCTCAGACGGAGATACTGACTTTTGGGAATGGCTCTAAGCCATGGCTCATGGTGACAGCTGTCTGTGGGGATGAATGAATTGCGGTCTGTTCCTTTGAAATAGGTGGAGGTGATGAACTTATCTCCTTTAGCCTCAATCCTTAAGTCCAAATAATGGACCTCCGTCTGACTGGCTTCATATTGTAATTGGATCCCTCGTTGATTTTAATCAGGGATTCCATAAATGTGGCCAGCTCTTGCCGATCACCAGACCATAGGAGGAGGATGTCGTCGATATATCCAGCCCACAGAGCTATCTGTGGTCTAGCCACAGAACCGACGACATCCTCCTCCCACTTGGCCATAAACAAATTAGCCAAGCTAGGGACGTATTTAGCCCCCATAGCAACTCCTGTATCTTGTCTATAGAAGTTGTTAGAAAACCAAAAATAATTCGAAGCAGCTGCGAATTTTAGTAAGGACATAATGAAATCAATCTGATCTGTTTTTAATCCAGAATCTTTTACCAAATAATACTGTACTGCCTCGAAACCCAAAACATGAGGGATAATCGTATACAGGGAGGATACGTCTATAGTGACCATCCACATATCAATGGTGGGAGAGCACCCTGCAAGAATATTCATAATGTGTCTGGAGTCCTTAACGTATGAGGGGATCTTCTTGACAAGAGGTTGTAAGTAGAAGTCTATGTATCTGCCCACCCGGGACGTGACAGAATCGATGCCACTGACTATAGGTCGTCCCGGGGGGCAGACCGGATCTTTATGCAGTTTTGGTAAATAGTATATTGTAGGGGTCCGGGGTGCTTTAGGTAAAAGATAGAGTTTCTCTTTCAGGGACAGGAAACCTTCATAGTGCCCCTTATGAAGGAGTAGTTCAAGGTCTTTTATAAACCTGGTTTTAGGGTCACTTCCTAACATAGTATAAGTTTTGGGGTCATATGATTTTGTGCATTTCTTTCAAATAGTCCTCTTTATCCAGAATCACTATCCCCCCCCCTTATCCGCTGGTCTAATTACCAGTTGCTTGTTAGTACATGTGTCCAAACCCTCCTGAAGGGTCTTATTCAATTTAGCCTTCTTTATTTCAATGTCCTCTAAGTCTCTGATCAAGACATCTCGGAAGATTTTAAGAGATGGTGCCAATCCCCCCGGAGGGTTGAATAAAGATGCGTTGGCTAACCCTGAATGTGTATACAGGGAGTGCAGAATTATTAGGCAAGTTGTATTTTTGAGGATTAATTTTATTATTGAACAACAACCATGTTCTCAATGAACCCAAAAAAATCATTAATATCAAATCTGAATATTTTTGGAAGTAGTTTTTAGTTTGTTTTTAGTTTTAGCTATTTTAGGGGGATATCTGTGTGTGCAGGTGACTATTACTGTGCATAATTATTAGGCAACTTAACAAAAAACAAATATATACCCATTTCAATTATTTATTTTTACCAGTGAAACCAATATAACATCTCAACATTCACAAATATACATTTCTGACATTCAAAAACAAAACAAAAACAAATAAGTGACCAATATAGCCACCTTTCTTTGCAAGGACACTCAAAAGCCTGCCATCCATGGATTCTGTCAGTGTTTTGATCTGTTCACCATCAACATTGCGTGCAGCAGCAACCACAGCCTCCCAGACACTGTTCAGAGAGGTGTACTGTTTTCCCTCCTTGTAAATCTCACATTTGATGATGGACCACAGGTTCTCAATGGGATTCAGATCAGGTAAACAAGGAGGCCATGTCATTAGTTTTTCTTCTTTTATACCCTTTCTTGCCAGCCACGCTGTGGAGTACTTGGACGCCTGTGATGGAGCATTGTCCTGCATGAAAATCATGTTTTTCTTGAAGGATGCAGACTTCTTCCTGTACCACTGCTTGAAGAAGGGGTCTTCCAGAAACTGGCAGTAGGACTGGGAGTTGAGCTTGACTTCATCCTCAACCCGAAAAGGCCCCACAAGCTCATCTTTGATGATACCAGCCCAAACCAGTACTCCACCTCCACCTTGCTGGCGTCTGAGTCGGACTGGAGCTCTCTGCCCTTTACCAATCCAGCCACGGGCCCATCCATCTGGCCCATCAAGACTCACTCATTTCATCAGTCCATAAAACCTTAGAAAAATCATTCTTGAGATATTTCTTGGCCCAGTCTTGACGTTTCAGCTTGTGTGTCTTGTTCAGTGGTGGTCGCCTTTCAGCCTTTCTTACCTTGGCCATGTCTCTGAGTATTGCACACCTTGTGCTTTTGGGCACTCCAGTGATGTTGCAGCTCTGAAATATGGCCAAACTGGTGGCAAGTGGCATCTTGGCAGCTGCACGCTTGACTTTTCTCAGTTCATGGGCAGTTATTTTGCGCCTTGGTTTTTCCACACGCTTCTTGCGACCCTGTTGACTATTTTGAATGAAACGCTTGATTGTTCGATGATCTCGCTTCAGAGGCTTTGCAATTTTAAGAGTGCTGCATCCCTCTGCAAGATATCTCACTATTTTTGACGTTTCTGAGCCTGTCAAGTCCTTCTTTTGACCCATTTTGCCAAAGGAAAGGAAGTTGCCTAATAATTATGCACACCCGATATAGGGTGTTGATGTCATTAGACCACACCTCTTCTCATTACAGAGATGCACATCACCTAATATGCTTAATTGGTAGTAGGCTTTCGAGCCTATACAGCTTGGAGTAAGACAACATGCATAAAGAGGATGATGTGGTCAAAATACTCATTTGCCTAATAATTCTGCACTCCCTGTAACCATTAGTAGGTACGGGTTTTGAAAAGGAGTTTCCAATCATATAACGCTTAATATTTAATTTTCTAATAAATCTATGGATGTCCATATATGTGTCAAATTTATTCAAAACCTTTGGTGGTCCAAATTCAAGTCCCTTATCCAAAATAGCTTTTAAATTGTTTTTATACGTTTTTTTTCTGTAAGGGAACGCGTCCCGTAATGCTTAAAAAGCCTTTTTTCTTTTTTCATTTATCCCTGGTTTAAGAGTGGATGTATATATTCACACACCCATGCAGACGAACTATGGGCTAAAGTACCATACCTAAGATGGCGCCCAGGTTATGCTGGTTCTCGCTGTCGAAGGATATGACGAAATTTTTCCAGGTTCGATTAGTACTGCCTAGATATATATATCCGAATGGGGGAAATAGGATGGTTAAGTTCTGAGGGTCATGCGGGCTCCTCGTCCTCTCTTACGGTTATTTTGAAACATCTTAGGTCTGATTGTAATTACAACTATTGGTTATGTGTTTTTTGATACAAAGCACAAACAGAGGGCATTTTTTACCACAACAAAAATGGCGCCCGCGCCACGCTCGTTCTGCAACTCACAACGAGGGCGGGGTATTTAATATGGTGAGTCACTGCGATAGCCAATCCCATTGAGAACGTCTGTTGATGACGAAACGCGTCTGGGGGACGCTGAGTGACGTCACCACGTGGGGAGATTCCCTATCGCATGCCGGCCGGCTTTTTCTACATGCTTGATTTATCGTTTACATTGTGAGTAGTATGCTTTTTAATTTTAATACATTTTTAAACGGAATTTCACTATGGTGAGTTTTTTGTCTTAAACCGCCCTATGGTTGAATGGTGAACTACGTCCAGACAATACCCTGGTGGATTGAAGCTGGAGTGTCCCTTCCTGCCTGCTCCGGGCACACGCATCTGTCTTGTGAATGTCAAGGCCGTGACTGGGTTATAGCCAACTGCTCTTCTTGAGCTTACTTCTGGTAAGCAGCCAATCTTAATTGTGGTGAAGGGATCACTTTCAGGATTACGTTTGTCACCGCGGTGGTCTATTATTGTGGATATTTTCATACATGCAGCACCTAACATTGGATGCATCCTGAAACTACATGCTGGATTTTTTAAGGAAACTCCTTTTTAAAAAAACTGCTTTATTGACTGTGTTTTTTATTGTATATTTTTAGGGATTTATGGGGCGCAGTTTTGCTATATTTAATGTACCTGAACGTCTTCCTAGGAATGTACAATGGGGCATTAGAAAGAATATATAGAAATTTCGGTAGAAAAATCATTTTAAACAGATTAGCTCTGCCTAACAAAAGTGAGCGGTAGATCTTTCCATTTCTGTACTCTGTCCCTGAAGGCCCTAATCACAGACCATAGGGTCAACTCAGTAAATGTTTCCACTGGTAATTGGATATGTATTCCTAGATATTTAAATTGAGTCGTTACAGTCAGAGAGCATTGAGCGGGAGAAGCCAAATTTGGCTTCGGATCTAGAGAAAACAGTGTCGATTTAGACCAATTCATTTGAAATCCAGGGAAGTCTCCAAATTCCTGGATCAGGGTGAATGCATTAGTCGAGGATATGTCTGGATCTCCCAAATATTGTAGCAGTGTTGCCAACCGTACGTATATTTATGGACAGTACGTGAATTTAACCCCTTTTTCGGGGTGTACGTAAAGTCAGTTATTGGGCACAGGAGCCCATAAAAAACATGTCCGCGAGCTGGCCATACAACTGCGCATGCGCCATTCTGAAGCTGGTCGAGCTTAGGAAAACTTGTTCGCACTCGGCCGGGCGGCGCATGAGCAGTAACGCGATGGCGCCACTGGCGCCATTTTTTAGTCGACCACAGCAAGCCGCGCGACTCCATGCACTCATCATAGGTGGGGGACTCAGAGCGGAGCACTCACTCGAGGTGAGTGCAACCTGGGGGATACAAGCGGGACAGTGAGTGAGAGCCTGAAGCCCTGCCATGCAGGGGACACAGAGACTGATGTGCTTACTGCTCTGTCCACCATATTACTTCTCAAAATCATCAGTTTGCTGTGTCCTCCTCCTGTGCCACTTTCACCTCTCCACAGGTCAGGGAAGCCCTGACCTGTGGAGTAGTATGTCCACCTCCTGTAGTATGTCCGCAGCCTCCGTCCACCTCCTGTAGTATGTCCACAGTCTCCGTCCACCTCCTGTAGTATGTCTGCAGCCTCTGTCCACCTCCTGCAGTATGTCCGCAACCTCTGTCCTCCTCCAGCAGTATGTCCGCAGCCTCTGTCCACCTCCTGCAGTATGTCCGCAGCCTCTGTCCACCTCCTGCAGTATGTCCGCAGCCTCTGTCCACTTCCTGCAGTATGTCCACAGCCTCTGTCCACTTCCTGGAGTATGTCCGCAGCCTCCGTCCACCTCCTGCAGTATGTCAGCAGCCTCTGTCCACCTCCTGCAGTATGTCTGCAGCCTCTGTCCACCTCCTACAGTATATCCGCAGCCTCTGTCCACCTCCTGCAGTATGTCCGCAGTCTCTGTCCACCTGCTGCAGTATGTCCGCAGTCTCTGTCCACCTCCTGTAGTATGCCTGCAGTCTCTGTCCACCTCCTGTAGTATGTCTGCAGTTTCTGTCCACCTCCTGTATCGTGTCCGCAGCCTCTGACCATCTCTTGTCTTTTATCATGTCTGCAGTCTCTGAGGGGATCCTAGAAAGGAGTCATGAGTCGAAGTGCCGCCAGTGTGGGAGTTACAGGAATAAACAGACGTGTGAACTGTGGAGAGGGGATCAGAGCAACCAAGCTGGAGCCGTCTGACTGAGCCCCGCACTGTGCACCTGAGAGGAGGTCAGTGACAGCGTCGCCAGGCCATTCTGAGGGGGGGGGGTCACTGATCTTAGGAGGTGAGTGAATACAATAATGTAAGGGGGCACTGATATAAAGGTTCCCCCCTATATTAGTAACCCCCCCTTGCCTTAGTGTATTCACTCTGCTGAAGGTGGTCTCTATTCACCAGCACCCCCCCCCCCCTCCCACATCAGAGTTTTCCCTTACATCATGATCTGCAGCGTTCCCCTTTACCTAAGAGTTCCCTTGAACTGTAAGGGGGCATCCTGCAGACTCTGATGTAAGAGTGAACTCAACCTTCATGTAAATTGAAAAATATGTTTTTTTTTTACTTTTGTTTAACTTAAACACATTGCTAATAGCATTAGCTATGTGTTTATAGTTCTAAAACTAAGTCATTTTAGGTACTTTTGCAGCGTCAGTAAAAAATGCGGGTCTGCCAGTAATTTTCATGATTTTTTGCCAGTAAAAAATTGGTGCTGTTTGGAAATTTTGGCATCCTTGCCAGTAAATTTCACTTCTGTGGGTTTGGCAACACTGGTAGCATAACTTCCGCATATAATGAGACACGTTCCTCCAGATCCCCAACCAACAGTCCCCTGATGTTTACCCCGACTTCTCAGTTTAACCGCAAGAGGCTCTATGGCCAGAGCAAACAAGAGCGGAGATAGGGGCAGCCTTGTCTCGTCCCCCTACTGATATCAAATGAGTTTGATTTAAGCCCATTCACATGCTTGATCGTGTGTACGGCCTATCGGACCATTTTCCAGCGGACAAAAGTTTCTAAACATGCTTAGAAACCTGTCCGCTGGAAACCTGTCCGTCGGACATGTTCGATGGTTAGTACACGAAATCAGCGGACAAAAATTCTGTGCATGCTCAGAATCAAGTCGACGCATGCTTGAAAGCATTGAACTTAGTTTTTCATCACGTCGTTGTGTTCTACGTCACCACGTTCTGGTCCGAGGGGATTTTTGTCCGATGGTGTGTACGCACATCAGACCAACAGACCACTTCAGCCTGGTCCGATTAAAACGGTCCGTCGGACAGGTTTCCTCGGACATGTCTCATCGTGTGTACGCGGCCTAACACTTGCTCGGGGATCCTTGTAGAGTAGCCTAACCCAGTTCACAAACTGCGGACCAAAGCCTAATTTACCAAGTAGGGCAAAAAGATAATTCCATTCGACTGAGTCAAATGCTTTTTTTGTGTCAAGTGAAGCCATCACCCATTTACCTGTGTTCACTAGTGTTGCTCACGAATATTCGCATTGCGAATATTCGTTACGAATATTGCATATTCGAGTATTCGCGAATAAATCGAATATCGCGGTGAATATTCGCTATCGCGAATATTCGTATTTTTTCAAATTTATTTTTAAAACAGATCACATCCTAGTGATCTCCATCGACGTCTAAAAGCATTGCTGGTATGATTAGAGACCCTGGGCCGAGTAGCTGAGGCGATCCTTTTATGTTGCCGAATATTCGCAATGCGAATATTCGTATTACGAATATTCGCGAATGCGTTCTCTGCCCTTCTGTGTTTAAAAAAATAAATTAGCTTTAGTTTAGTCATATAAGTTTGTGTAAGTAGAGTTAGTGTTTAGTGCATATTAGTTTAGTAATCCAGGAAATGATCTCCGTTTTCGCGTGTTGACGAGAATTTCGCAATCAATTTCGCATTCGCACTGGCGAAATTTCGCATTAGCGAAATTTCGAAATTTATTTATTTTTGGATAAAATATCACGAATATTCGCGAATATTCTTCTATATATTCGCGAAATATCGCGAAATCGAATATGGCGTATTCTGCTCATCACTAGTGTTCACATGGGAGGATTGTAAGTTAACATAAAGCTAAGGTTAATTTGGGTACAACAGCCCGGTATAAAACCTGTTTGATCTGAATTGATCAATTTAAGGATTAGCGACTGCAATCTACCAGACAAAATCTTGGCCAATATTTTGACATCAGTATTGATCAAGGAGATCGGCCTGTATGATTCACACTCTTGCGGGTCCTTCCTTGGAATCACTACAATCAGAGTTTCATGCATGGATTCTGGTAATATACCTTCCTTTTCTGCTGCTACAAACATCTTTTGAAGGCGGGGCACCAAGCTCTCCTTATGTAGCTGATACCATTCCCCCGGGAAAGCGTCCAGTCCGGGTGACTTACCCGGCTTAAAGGAGGAAACAGCATCCGCTATTTCTTCAGGTGTAATGGAATGTTCCAGAATAACGCTATCGTCCAACGCCAGAGATAGGAGAGTCAGACCATCTAAATAGACGGAGAATTCCTGATCAGTACAGTTGGACTGGGATCGATAGAGGTTGTCATAAAAGTCTGAGAACATGGTCTGAACACTTCAGGAATCACTCACCAAGTCACCCCCTGGGCGTCTAAGTTGTAAGCGCCAGCCCCTTTTATATCCTTTCCCAGCAGTCTGTTCTGTTTACTCAGCATTCTGTTCATTGTAGTTCATATCAGTCAAGCTGGCATAGTCACTTCAGCATTCTGAACTACACATCACATGATGCTTTGCTCTAAATCCTCACACAGGAAAAAAGAAATTAACACATAGAGTCCAGAAAAACACTAGACGGAGCCAACCCCACATTAACAACACAGAAAATGTCTCTATATTATAGGCATGATAGCTGACCTTGGCTACATTATAATAATTAAAAAAAAGTTCCAGTATGGAATTCTGTAAATAATCAGTGTCCACAACATCTTTTGTCATACTGCAATGATCTGACATTTTATTTTGACATTTACAGAAAACCATGGCAGCCTCAAATTGAAACAAACAGGTAATATGTTTTATAAATAAGAAGTGCAGCTCCAAAAATATACTTGCAATAAATAACACAATGCATATACCAGGCGCAAAGATTACTAAAGTGCATTCCGTGCAATTAATAGTGTGTGAATGAGGCCATGGGCCTACACCCTACACCCTAAGCCATGCCTACTTGGTGTCAGGGAACTCCTGTGAGATGTTTTGCACATAGACATAGCCTTTGCCATAGAATGGCTCACAGGCGCGCGCATGCGCGAGCGCGCGCGCACACGTACGAGCCTAATTCCTTTTGGCGCCAGACAGCCTATTTAAAGGGAGTCTGGGCTCTTGTGCTTTGCTGACTGATCTTCAGCTGTGTTCCTGAATCCTGCTCTGATCCTATGTGTCCTCAGAGTATTTAGACCCGGCTTGCTCTTGACCTTGGCTCTGTGTTCTGTTCCTGTACTGATGCCCATCTCTGACCCAGCTCTGTTCCTGACTCTAGCTCTGTCTATGATTTGTTACCTCACTGCCCGCGAAGCTGGCTATCCCTGAGACCTTGCTCCCGTCTATGTTCCTGGTTGCTGTTAACTCTTGGTTACCTGCCTGGCGGTTACCTGTTCCTGCTCAGCTCATCACAGTCTACCCCAGGCCGCTGAACCCTGCCAAACTGTTCTCCCGGGACCTCCTGCTCCAGGCACTTGTGTCCCTCTTGTCCTTCGGGTTCCTCTGTCTGACCTTCAGCAGAGCCAGGACAGGAGATATAAGAGAGGCCGACCTCATCAAATTAGTCTCCCATCCGATCCCTGACAGTTGATATATATCCAGAGACAGATATCAACAAGTTTACCAAAATATTTCTTAATGAGACAGTGGGACTGATTTACCAAGCCTTTGCTCCATTATTCATGGAGCAAAGACAGGAGTAAAAGCTGTTTTGACATTTACTAAAGAAATGCGCTTGCAGAGCAGCTTATTTCTTTATTTACTATAATGCCAAGTGTGCCCAGGACTGGGCGCATGGTGCGCCTCCATAGACCTGACGCACAGCATTTAGAAATGTAAATAGAAGGGGTTTGGGCGAAAGTTTATTAGGGGGGGGTGGGGTGATGTGGGGAAGTGTAGTGACCTGTGTTTGTTTATGTGTTACGGGCGGAATTAAAAGTGAAAGTGATATTTGTGAAAACATCGCTGTATGCCTAAACGCCTAAACCCTCGGGAGGTTTATTTGCATACTGCGTTCCCCCAAGATCCAGACCAAACCCTTATCCAAGCACGCAGTCTGGCGGACAGGAATGGGGGTGGGGACGAGCGAGCGCCCCCCCCTCCTGAGCCATACCAGACCGCATGCCCTCAACATGGGGGAGTGTGTGCTTTGGGGCAGGGGGGCCCCAAATGCCGGCCCCCACCCTATGTGAATGAGTATGGGGTACATCGTACCTCTACCCATTCACCTGGGGGAAAAATGTAAAGTTAAAAAAAAAAACACACACATTTTTGTAGCAATTTATTAGTCAGCTGGGGGTCTTCTGCCAGGGCCCCCTTTCTTCGTTAAGCTCTTTTACAAGGGGGGTGTAGGCCAGGTCATTGATGTTTTCTGCGGGGGGAGAGCCGATCTTCCCTCTTCCGCCGGGGCCCCAGGCTAATCTGCTGCTTTCCGCCGGGGCCCCCACCCCCTTTCAGCTCTTTTACATTCAGGGGGGCATCCGGACTTCGCAGTTTTCTGGCTTCTCCAAAGCCTTCCGCCGGGGCCCCGGGCTTCGCCGTTTTCTGCTTTCTTCTCTGTTCCCTCTTCTGCCTGGCTCCTCCATGGGGGCCAGGGCTTCTCTGCTGTCTTCTTTCTTATTCTCTTCCAGCGATGTTGACACGACGAGCTCTCCCGCTGTAATGCCGAGCGGTGCGCATCGACTTATATAGGCATAGGGCGTGGTCACCGGGTGATGCCACCCTACGACCTCAACCTTTGTGACATCACATTCCCATCATGCCCCGAGAATGTGATGTCACAAAGTTTGGAGTCACAGGGTGGCATCACCCGTTGACCACGCCCTATGCCTATATAAGTCAATGTGCACCGCTCAGGCGGCACTACAGCGGGAGAGCTTGTCATGTCAACATTGAATGGAACAGAAGAAGGAAGAAGAAAACGAAGAAGCCCGGGGGGTGGTCCACCCCCCCGGCAGAAAACTACGAAGCCCGTGGCCCCCCGAATGTAAAAGAGCTTAAAGGGGGTGGGGGTTCCTGGCGGAAGGCAGCGGAGAAGCCCGGGGGGTGGTCCACCCCCCCGGCAGAAAACAACGAAGCCCGGGGCCCCCCGAATGTAAAAGAGCTTAAAGGGGGTGGTGGGGCCCCCGGCAGAAGACCCCCGTCTGACTAATAAATTATTTTAAAGATCTGTGTTGTGTTTTCTTTTTAACTTTACATTTTTCCCCCAGGTGAATGGGTAAGGGTACGATTTACCCCATACTCATTCACATAGGGTGGGGGACCGGTATCTGGGGGCCACTTTATTAAAGGGGCTCCCAGATTCTGATACGCCCCCCGCATACCCCGACAACCAATGACCAGGGTTGTCGGGAAGAGGCCCGTGTCCCTATCGACATGGGGACAAGAGTGCTTTGGGGGTGGGGGGCGCAGTGCCCCCCTGCCCCAAAGCACACACTCCATGTTGAGGGCATGCGGTCTGGTATGGCTCAGGAGGGGGGGTGCCCGCTCGTTCCCACCCCCATTCCTGTCCGGCCAGACTGCGTGCTTGGATAAGGGTTTGGTCTGGATCTTGGGGGAACCCTACGCCGGTTTTTCGGCGTAGGTTTTCCCCCTTACGTTCCAGACCAAGCCTAAAGGCCTAATGTGCCCCCAGAGGGGAACCCACACAATTTTTTTTTTTATTTAGTGTAAATTGTAAATCGGACCCTGTCTAAATAAGCCCTAATATGCAGTAGTATATTTAGGTTTTGTGCTGCCCTAGGCCTGACTAAATTTCTGCACCTCCTAATAGAAAAATGACCCACCCTTCCTGTCAAAGCCACACCCTGTTTTTTATGACCCGCCCAGAAATTTTCAGGGGACACACACACACTAGTTCTGGGGGGGATTGGACAGGGATGGTACAAAATAAACTGACAGGACCTATAACCAGGCCAGGATACAGCGTTGCTAATATGTATGAATGTGTGTTAGGGACCCCCACAAACACCACCCAATGTTAAATAAACTATTTTCTTAATTTGCAAATAAGTTTCATCTGCTCATTTTTTGGGGATGTCTGCACCCCCGATAGGATGAAAACACCTCACAAATGTTGTCACTTTCTACTTTAAATGTATTCACTTCCTGTCACATAGCCAAACAGGAAGTGAAGGTAAAACCTTACTAATGTCTTTTCTTGGGAACACACAGATCAATCTAAATAATTTCCCATTATGTAAATTGCACTCTAGCATTTTGCTGTGTACACCCCAAATTATTAGGGCTCTTGTGTGGTAGATGTGAAATTAAATGAATATTTTTTGTGTTGTGAAAAGAGCCACTCAGATGTTGTCTTTCCTTCATTATATCGCTTGTTTCTTTTTTATTGCTTGATCTTTGGAGTGATTATGTATTTATGGGAATGATCAATACTGCTTATTTTCCTTGATAAGATTTATCAGATATTACCTTGTAAAAGTTACCATTTGAAATGAAGTGTGTATATTCCTTTAAAATATTTGTCCAGATATTATTCTAAAGATACGACTACACATCTGTTTGAAATGAAGAATCAGATATTCCCGTCCCGACGAGCTCGCGCACAGAAGCGAACACATACGTGAGTAGCACCCGCATATGAAAACTGTTCAAACCACACAAGTGAGGTATCACTGCGATCGTTAGAGTGAGAGCAATAATTCTAGCCCTAGACCTCCTCTGTATCTCAAAAAATGCAACCTGTAGAATTTTTTAAACGTCGCCTATCGAGATTTTTAGGGGTAAAAGTTTGACGCCATGCCACGAGCGGGTGCAATTTTTAAGTGTGACATGTTGGGTATCATTTTACTCGGCATAATATTATCTTTCACAATATATAAAAAAATTGGGCCAAATTTATTGTTGTCTTATTTTTTAATTAAAAAAAGTGATTTTTTTCCAAAAAAAGTGCGCTTGTAAGACTGCTGCGCCAATTAGGTGTGAGAAAAAGTATTGCAATGACTGCCATTTTATTCTCTAGGGTGTTAGAAAAAAATATATATATAATGTTTGGGGGTTTTAAGTAATTTTCTAGCAAAAAAACTGTTTTAGTCTTGTAAACACCGAATCTGAAAAACAGGCTCGGTAACCAAGTGGTTAAAGGCTTTCATTGTTTTTTACATTTATCGGAGTGCGGCTGTCCATACCATGTCCCTGATGTAGCCTTGTTCCTGATGCAGCCATGTCCCTAGATGCAGCCATGTCCCTGATGCAGCCACGTCCCTGATGCAGCCACGTCCCTGATACAGCCATGTCCCTGATACAGCCATGTCCCTAGATGCAGCCATGTCCCTAGATGCAGCCATGTCCCTAGATGCAGCCATGTCTCTAATGCAGCCATGTCCCTAATGCAGCTTTGTCTATAATGCAGCCTTGTCCATAATGCAGCCTTGTGTCCCCTAAGAGAAAGCCAAGCCCCCCCCCCCGCCGCTGCCAACATCTAGTTGATCAGCGCTGGGGGAACATAACAGCTTTCATTTGAATAGCTGTGTGTTCCCCGCCGCACCTCGTCATGTATAGATACTCCCCCTTGCCCGGGCACTTTGATAGACATATCACCCGTCCAATCCTAGGACGGGTGATCGGTCTATCAAAGTTTTCTGGCAAGGGGGAGTGTCTATACACGAGGCGCGGCAGGGAACACACAGCTATTCAAATGAAAGATGTTGTGTTCCCCAAGCGCAAATTAACTAGATGTCGGCGGGGGGGAGGGACTTGGCTTTGTCTTAGGGGACTAGGCGGCAGTAGCTCACCTCTCCTCTCCTCCATACTCGAGGACTGCTCTGCTCTGCCCCCTCTCCACCCGCACTCCACCCCCTCTCCACCAGCTCTCAGGGGGGGGGAAGTGTGCCCGGCGGCGATCGTACCCGCCGGGCACGCGCGCCCTAGAGGCCGCTTTAGAGCGGACGTATAGCTACTGGCTCTCGCCCAGCAGTGCCACAGTCCCACAGTAATATGACGGTGGGCAGTCGGGATGTGGTTAAGAGGCTCCTCTGTCCTCCGCTCATTACCTGAATTAATGGCACCTGTTTGAACTTATCAGTATAAAGAACACCTGTCCACAACCTCAAACAGTCACACACCAAACTCCACTATGGTGAAGACTAAAGAGCTGTAGAAGGACACCAGAAACAAAATTGTAGACCTGCACCAGGCTGGGAAGACTGAATCTGCAATAGGCAAGCAGCTTGGTGTGAAGAAATCAACTGTGGGAGCAATAATTAGAAAATGGAAGACATACAAGACCACTGATAATCTCCCTCGATCTGGGGCTCCACGCAAGATCTCACCCCGTGGGGTCAAAATGATCACAAGAACGGTGAGCAAAAATCCCAGAACCACACGGGGAGACATAGTGAATGACCTGCAGAGAGCTGGGACCAACGTAACAAAGGCTACCATCAGTAACACACTATGCCGCCAGGGACTCAGATCCTGCAGTGCCAGACGTGTCCCCCTTCTTAACCACTTTAGCCCCGGGCCTGTTTTTCAGATTCGGTGTTTACGAGACTAAAACATTTTTTTTTGCTATAAAATTACTTAAAACCCCCAAACATTATATATTTTTTTTTTCTAACACTCTAGAGAATAAAATGGCAGTCATTGCAATACTTTTTGTTACACCGTATTTGCGCAGCGGTCTTACAAGCGCACTTTTTTTGGAAAAAATTCACTTTTTTTAATTAAAAAATAAGACAACAATAAATTTGGCCCAATTTTTTTACATATTGTGAAAGATAATGTTACGCCGAGTAAAATGATACCCAACATGTCACGCTTAAAAATTGCGCCCGCTCGTGGCATGGCGTCAAACTTTTACCCTTAAAAATCTCGATAGGCGATGTTTAAAAAATTCTACAGGTTGCATTTTTTGAGATACAGAGGAGGTCTAGGGCTAGAATTATTGCTCTCGCTCTAACGATCGCGGCGATACCTCACTTGTGTGGTTTGAACACCGTTTTCATATGCGGGCGCTACTCGCGTATGCGTTCGCTTCTGCGCGCGAGCTCGTCGGGACGGGGCGATTTAAAACATTTTTTTTTTTGTTTTCGTATTTATTTGTATTAATTTTACCAATTTTAAACACTAAAATAAAAAAATAAAAAAAATTATCACTTTTATTCCTATTACAAGGAATGTAAACATCCCTTATAATAGAAAAAAGCATGACAGGTCCTCTTAAATATGAGATCTGGGGTCAAAAAGACCTCAGATCTCATATTTAGGCTAAAATGCAAAAAAAAAAAAAAAATTTTTAAATGTCATTTTTCAAATGACATTTAAAAAAAAATGTCTCTTTAAGACGCTGTTTGGAACTGACGTTTGACGTCACTTCCGCCCAGCAGAGCTACAGGGATGGACGAGGGACATTTTTTCCCTCACTCGCATCCCCGCTGACCAGAGGAGCGCACCCGATCGCCTCCGCCGCTACCGACGGCTCCGGTAAGCGGCGGAGAGCGCGGGAGCGCAGCGGGAGGGGGGGGGGACGCTCGTCTGCCACCGATAACGGCGATCTCGCGGCGATTCCGCCGCGGAGACCGCCATTATCGTTTACCCGACCGCCCACAGAAGAGATGGATATCTCGGTTGTGGCAGCAGCTGCTGCCGTTACCGAGATATCCATCCTCAAAGTGCCGACGTATACCTGCGGTGGGCGGTCGGGAAGTGGTTAAGCCAGTACATGTCCGGGCCCATCTGAGGTTTGCTAGAGAGCATTTGCATGATCCAGAAGAGGATTGGGAGAATGTCATATGGTCAGATGAAACCAAAGTAGAACTGTTTGGTAGAAACACAACTCGTCGTGTTTGGAGGAGAGAGAATGCTGAGTTGCAACCAACTGTGAAGCATGGGGGTGGCAACATCATCCTTTGGGGCTGTTCTCTGCAAAGGGAACAGGACTACTGATCTGTGTACATGAAAGAATGAATGAGGCCATGTATTGTGAGATTTTGAGTGCAAACCTCCTCCCATCAGAAAGGGCATTGAAGATAAAACGTGGCTGGGTCTTTCAGCATGACAATGATCCCAAACACACTGCCCGAGCAATGAAGGAGTGACTTCGTAAGAAGCATTTCAAGGTTCTGGAGTGGCCTAGCCAGTCTCCAGATCTCAACCCCATAGAAAACCTTTGGAGGAAGTTGAAAGTCTGTGTTGCCCAGCGACAGCCCCAAAACATTACTGCTCTAGAGGAGATCTGCATGGAGGAATGGGCCAACATACCAGCAACAGTGTGTGACAACCTTGTAAAGACTTACAGAAAATGTTTAACCTCTGTCATTGCCAACAAAGGATATATAACAAAATATTGAGATGATTTTTTGACCTCAGCCCCTGGGGGCAACGCAATTGGGCAATCGTAAGATCTATGATGAGGAATAGTCTCTGCCCCTTTCTTACTAAAAATGTCCAGAAAATCCCAATATGTGATGGGAACAGATGTGCCTGCTTCAGGGACAGAGTCCATACATAGCAAGAATGGTGTGGAACATGGTGATTTTGGTAGGCAATGTTGAAGGCAATAGGGTAATTGCCGCGAATCACGGTAATTGCGGTAGGGGGGCGCCGATTCGCGGGACTTTTGCCATGATCGCGGGACCGCGGGATTTACTGCGATTCACGGGACAATCCCCGAAATCCAGGACGGTTGGGACTGGGAGGTATGTGTGTATGGGAGAGATCTGCGCTGCTCTACTACATAGGAACAATACACAGATCAGCCTGTAACTGAAGTGTCTTCCTCCCAGCTCCCGACACTCATCCTGGACACTGACACATAAAGTCCTAGCTGGGGGGAGCCGCAGATGCCGTGTATAATGCCGCGTACACACGATCATTTTTTGCGATGAAAAAAACTATGTTTTCAATCATGAAAAAAAACGATGTTTTTCAAACTTCATTTTCCAAAACGTTTTTCTACAAAGCTCTAGCAAAGCGTGGTGACGTACACTACGTTCGACGGCACTCTGTTCCATTGAAGCTCCATCTCATAACTTGCTACTGAGCATGCGCGGGTTTAAAAACGTCGTTTTCAACATCGTTTTGCCCACACACCATCACTTTCTATGACACAAAAAACAATGTTTTACAACCGATGTGCCCATTAGGGGTTCCCACCATCCCTGTGCTAAGTTCCCGGGTCTGTACACCCGCTGTGCCCATTATGAGGGGTTCCCACCATCCCTGTGCTGAGTTCCAGAGTCTGTACACCCGCTGTGCCCATTATGAGGGGTTCCCACCATCCCTGTGCTGAGTTCCCGGGTCTGTACACCTGCTGTGTCCATTATGAGAGGTTCCCACCATCCCTGTGCTGAGTTCCCATGTCTGTACACCCACTGTGCCCATTATGAGAAGTTTCCACCATCCCTGTGCTGAGTTCTGGGGTCTGTACACTCGCTGTGCCCATTATGAGGGGTTCCCACCATTCCTGTGCTGAGGTTCCAATGTCTGTACACCTGCTGTGCCCATAATGAGGAGTTCCCACCATCCCTGTGGTAAGTTCCTGGGTCTGTACACCCACTGTGCCCATTAGGGTTTCCCACCATCCCTGTGCTGAGTTCCCGGGTCTGTACACCCGCTGTGCCCATTATGAGAGGTTCCCACCATCCCTGTGCTGAGTTCCAGAGTCTGTACACCCGCTGTGCCCATTATGAGGGGTTAATTTTGTTTATTGAAAATCTTACAAACAACAACTTATATACAATAAAACCATAATAAATAAATAAGTAAAACATATTTACAAAATAATTGAATATGAATACAAACAGAAACAACAAGAACAAAATAAACATAATCCCTACGAGAAGCCAGACTAAGAAACATCACCGTCACCATGCATGTAGCCTTTTATCAAAAATATATTTGATCTGAAAATCTAGGGGAGTGAAGCAAGGATAGAAAGAAAGCCGCACACCCCGAGATCAACAGGCAGCAGCTACAGAGTCCCGATATTCCTCCACGCCTTTATCCAGGCCTCCTGCTGCCACCTGTTTTTCTCAAGACCCCGAATCTTCCCAACCTCACCCAGAATGTCCTGCACCACCACCTCGACAGGGAGGATTTTACTCCGTAAGGATACCCGACACCGTGCACTCCACGTGAAAAAACGGACTACTAGACTAACTAAAAAAAGTGTTTCCAAATCATAATCCCGATGAGTCTGGAATGCCCCATACACCCACTCTGCATAACTCATATGGGGGAGGAAGGGTATACTCAGAGCCCTCCCCACCTTCTTGTACACCTCTATATTAAAAGGGCACTGAAGTAGAAAGTGATCCATGGACTCCACCACTCCTCCACACTCCACTCTCGGGCAGCCCCGTTCACTCATGGAAAGAAACTTCAAGTTGCCCTTTACATATAGTTTCCCATGAAAGGCAAGCCAAGCCTGATCCCTAAACTTCATTGGGATTCTCTCCAAATTAATCAATCGCAAACCCACCCCCAAAACCAGGCTTGGGCAATTCCTTAAGGCCAGTGGGTCGCAAAAAGCAAAGCTCATGATCCGCTTCTCAAGAAGTTTCCTTGGAAGGGATCTGACTTCTCCTGCCGTTACTTGCCACTGCCGAAGCATTTTCAAACACGGGGCAACATAAGCCGGGAGCTTATCATGCTTGACCCTCAGGCTTTTCACTGGCCCACCATTCTCCCAGTCTCGCAGAAAGGGCTTAAACCAGGACTGGAAAATACCAACCCAACCAGGCGGTCTCTCTGCCAACATATTACCAAGATTGTACTTCACAAACATCAGAGAGAAAAAGACTACAGGGTTGATCATCCCCAGACCACCCTCCCGCCTAGGAAGATAAGTCACATTCCTTTTGACAAGGTTTATTCTGTTCCCCCATAACAGCTGGAAGAAACAACTATAGACCCTGGTATAGAGAGAAGCTGGCAAAACGCAAACAAAACTGACATACAGAAAAATCGGAATCAGGTAAGTCTTGATCAGGTCAACCTTTTCCCTCAAGGAAAGCCGCCAACCTTTCCAGCTTGCCACCTTGGCATCGGCATTCACCAGCCTGTTCACCCAATTTGCATGGCCATAGTCACCTGGGCCGAATTCAATGCCTAGATCTCTAATTTTTTGTTGGGGCTGCGGGAAGTCATCCGGGAGAACAAAGCTCTCACCTTCCACGCCCATCCAGAAAGCTTCACACTTGTCCTGGTTGACCTTTGAACCTGATGCCTCTGTATACTGCCTTATCACTGAGACCACCTCCTGCGCCTCCCCAGTCCCAGAAACAAAAACAGAAACATCATCAGCATAGGCCACAACCTTCAAAGGAGGCTCACCAGCGATGCCCAAAGGTACCCCGCACAATGGTCCACTCTCTAGCCTTCTGACGAAGGGGTCAATTGCAAACACATATAGCAGAGGACTCAATGGGCACCCCTGACGCACGCCCGAGCCAACCACAAAGGGCTGCCCGACCCAACCATTAACCAGAGGAAAGCTTTCAGCCCCTTTGTACAAAATCTTGAGCCAATCAATGAAACCCCCCTCCAGGCCATATTTGCCAAGAAGGAGCCATAAGTACTCATGATTAACCCGATCAAAGGCCTTAGCCTGATCCAATGTCAGCAAAAATTTACCCCAACCAGCTGCCCTACAACGCTCCAAGGCCTCCCGGACAGCTAACACTGCTGAGAAGGTGCTTCTACCTTGGATCGAGCAGTGCTGGTGGTGGGATAACAAACTGCCTGCCACCGGTGATAATCGCCAGAAAAAAATCTTTGCCAATATCTTTCTATCGACATTAAGAAGGCTAATGGGGCGCCAATTCTCAATCATCGAAGGATCTTTACCCTTTGACAGAAGGATCACTGCAGATTGCCTCATGGAGGGAGGGAGAGAACCCTCTTGTAAACAGCCATTAAAGACCTCCGCAAGGTAGGGAGCCAGGATCGTCTTAAAACATTTATAAAATTCGGCTGTCAAACCATCTGGCCCTGGCGTTTTTTTGATGGCCAGTTTATCAATAGCCTGGATTACCTCATCTGCAGTGATTTCATCTGTCAAATTCATCAAAGGAACGTTACTTTCCAGTCCTGGTGTAGAGTCCAAAAAACCCAACATCCTTGTCCGATCAAGGTTCCTTCCTCCCAGGAGATCGGCATAGTATGACCTGACAACCTCCAGGATCCCTGACCTAGACTTCGTCAGAGAGCCCGCACTGTCCTTCAGGCCATTGACCGTCTTAACTGCTACGCTCTGTTTACAGTTCTGGTAAGGGTCAGGCGAATGGTATTTCCCGTAATCCCTCTCCTGAACCAAAGAGGCGTGCCGGTCATATTGATGTCTCCTAAGGAGGAGCTTCACCTCAGAGATCGCCCCAGAATCTCCTCCATTCGAAACAAGGC
This sequence comes from Rana kukunoris, assembly GCA_029574335.1. NCBI lineage: Eukaryota > Metazoa > Chordata > Amphibia > Anura > Ranidae > Rana > Rana kukunoris. The sequence continues at coordinate 223,162,626 of CM056053.1, read as the reverse complement.
GGTCAAGTTTCCTCCGCAAGCGCTGGTAGGCAATATACTTATCCTGCTGCTTCTTTCTTCCTATGGCCTTGAAAAGCCCAACAGTCCGCTGTTTTACAAGCTCCCACCATTCTGACTTGCTGTTGCAAAAGTCTAGGATCTTTACCTGTGCTTGAAAAAAGTCCTCAAAGGATTGTCTTACTCTCTCGTCTTCCAGGAGGGTCGAATTCAATCTCCAGATACCCCTCCCCCTAGGTGGCATGTCTGAGGCATTCAGAGTCACAGATAGAATACAGTGATCAGAAAACACACAGGTGCCGAAAAAGCAGAGTCCCCCTTTAAAAAAAACCTATCTATCCTACTCTGACTGCTACCTCGCTGAAACGTGAACCCCGTGCTGTCTGGGCAGCGCTTAATGTGCGCATCTACCAGACCTGCTTCCCTAACTATCGCATTGAGAAAAAGGGTGTCATAGCCCAGCTTATCTCTGACACCTCTCCTGTCTTTAGACCTAGTAATGGTGTTAAAATCACCTCCAAAGATAACCTGCTAGGCCGTAAAAAGAAAAGGCTTAATCTTTGTAAAGAGGCATTTCCTGTCCCACTTCGTCTGGGGACCATAGATGTTAATCAGGCGCAGGTCCTGTCCCCTCACAGAGACGTCCAAGACCATGCATCTCCCAATCTCTACCTCAATTACCCGCCGGCACGTTACCATACCAGAAAAAAGGACTGCAACCCCGCTGTAAGGCTCAGCCGCAAGAGACCAAAATGAGGGACCACGCCTCCACTCCTTCTTTGCCAGATGTATATCAGCCAGACTACTCAGATGGGTCTCTTGCAAAAACAAAATGTCAGCATCAAACTCGCTGAGCAAAAATAAGGCCATATGACGAGCACTTACTGATCTTAAGCTGGCAACATTAATGGTTGCCACTTTTAACGGAGTGGGAACTGCCATTAGGGTAGTTGAGGCAGCCGTTTCTTAGCCTGACTATTCCGTCTCCCTGGAGAACCAGCGCGCTTTGTTGCACCCTGGCACTCATCATCCATAGAGGATGCAGAACTGAATGAGTCCCATTCATCATCATCATCATTATCATCATCATCATCATCCTCATCAGACAGCACCTTAAATTTATTCGCCAAAGGCAAAACTTTAGGACTTAAGGTAACTGTACCTCCTTTTTTCTTCTTCCTTTTGCCCCTCCTCCTCCTATCCTCCAACCACTCCATGTCATCCTTGGACAACCCAGAGTCAACAGCCTCCCCACACCTATCCTCACCCCCGCACTCCCTTCCCTTATCTACCACCAGGCCAGCCCCTTCACCATCCTCCCCACTCCTCTGCACCTCACGATCCTTAACAGGAACCCTACAGCGTCGAGGGAGGGGGACTGGCACTGCACTTGATGCACCAGCCTCAGCACCTCTCGCTGCCTCTGAAATTTTAGAAGACACAGAAGCTACAGACTGGGAAGACACTGACACACTAGGTAAATGCACAGACTGGGGCACCACAGACTGGGGAGACACAGACACAGGCACATTGGGTGTTGGCACAGACTGGGACACCACAGACTGGGGAGACACAGGCACATTGGGTGTTGGCACAGACTGGGGAGACACAGGCACATTGGGTGTTGGCACAGACTGGGGAGACACGGGCACATTGGGTGTTGGCACAGACTCAGATGGACTCACAGGCCCTCCAGCTGCTGAGCTCTGGGCATCCTCCATGTCCAGGCGGAAGAACTCCCTCATGAGCTCAGGCTTATTGTGCATTGCCTCAGGACACTGACTATAAGGATGTCCCACCGCATTGCACAGATTGCACCTTATGATGTTACAATCCTTGGCCAGATGTCCTCTATCCTGGCACAGAGAGCACTTCATCACCGGACAGGAGGACGCAAGGTGACCTTTGTCTCCACACTTGTTGCACAGCTTTGGCTGGCCTGGATAAAAGATGGTCAGCCTGTCCCTCCCCAGGAAAGCCGAGGATGGCAGATACTGGACAACATTATCAACAACCTTTAGTTTCAATTGTACAGACCATCCACCCGTCCATATTCCCCGGTCATCCAGGATCTTTTTCAGGGGGCTCAGGACATCTCCATACCTCCTCAGCCATATACATAAATCCCCCTGGGGTATGGACTCATTGCGGACCAGAATTGTCACCATTTTAATGAGTGGCTGGCGGGAGACAAGCTTGGGCATGAGCCCCTTCCAGTCCGGCAGGCCCCTACACACATGTTCATATTTTTCCCAAAAAATGTCCAAAGACTCCGGACGGAGAAAGGACAAATCATATTCATAGGAGCCCGCCGGACTGATCAGAGCAAAGATATCTGCAGGTGTAAACCCCATCTGTAGAATCCTATCCACCACCGCCCTTCATATGTGGGGGGGTACCACTGCCTTCCCACCTCAGCTGCACAACATTCCTCCTTTGGAACATGGAGGGAGACAAAATATTCCCATGCTCCTTCCCTGCTTGTTCCCTCTTCCCAGATCCTGCAGCAGCAACACCAGCATAGGATTTTTTAACATTCCCAGTATTTCCAGTCCTGTCCTTAGACACAGCCACATCTGCTGGTAGAGAGTCAGATTCAGCTGGGATAGCAGAGGCAGGACCCGTCCCCTCCCCCCGCTCTGTACACACAGCTCCAGTCCTGTCCAATGCAGACTTCTGCAGAGTTGTGGCACCACTGCACCCAGCATCTCCTCCATCATTTATAGCCGCAGTGCCTGGTCCAGGCAAAGTCCCTGTATTGTCCATGGACCTCTCTGCAGACTGACAGTTTTTATCAGGTGCATGCTGTACATTGTCTATGGGCTGACTGCCTGCAGCACTACAACCCTCAGCAAGTTTATTGTCATTAATAAAGTTCCCACCACCATCCTGCACACACACTGTACCTGCTTGCTGAGCTGTCACCTGTGCGATTTTCTGGCTGGGATCAGAGCTTCCCTCAGCTGCTGCAGACTCCCTGGTAGATCTTGCTCTCTCCACTGGACTAGGAACGGTGTCCATCTTGTCATCACCATCTGGGGAAGCCGCATCCGAAGGGGATTCCAGCTTGGCGATGAACTCCATCATGGCAGGACCTTCACCCACCCGAGATGTTCCACATTGCTGGGGTGTGAAGGGGGCAGAGGGCTCAGCGGATGTCTGAGGTGTTGAACCGATGGGCTCAATCTCCGGGCCCACCGTCTCACTCACCGCTGAGTCTGCCTGCACCTGCATCTCCTCGCCGGTCTCCTCACCCTCCATGCATGAAGCGGCTCCTCGTCTCATGCGAATAAATCGCTCCTCATTTTTATATTTTTCTTTAAATATTCCGCTGTTTTCCTTTAGAGAGCTCACCAGTTCTTTCTGCTTCCTCACAGCCTGTTCCAGGTCCTTCAGCTCAGGCCTCAGAGCCGGTCTTTTCTTACTGTATACTTTCGCACAAATCTGCTTTTTCTTTCTAAATTCAGCAATCAAAACCATTAACTTTTCCTCCTCCTTCTCAATCCGCTTCAGCTTATTGACAGTCCTCTGTCTAAAGGCTGACAGGGACTCATCTCTCCTCTGGGTAGTCCCAGGTTCTTCCACAGGCCTATCCAGGGGGGCCCCGCCCGGCTCCTCCCCAGGATCCAGCATCCCTCCTGGGGAAGAGAAATCACTCTAACCCCTGGTCTCTGGAGCACAGGAGCTAAGGAACTCGCAACCACACCCTTCACTGACAAGGAGTGGAATGGCAGTTTCCCACCATCCCTGTGCCGAGTTCCCGGGTCTGTACACCCGCTGTACCCATTATGAGAGGTTCCCACCATCCCTATGCTGAGTTCCAGAGTCTGTACACCCGCTGTGCCCATTATGAGGGGTTCCCACCATCCCTGTGCTGAGTTCCCAGGTCTGTACACCCACTGTGCCCATTATGAGGAGTTCCCACCATCCCTGTGCTGAATTCTGGGGTCTGTACACTCGCTGTGCCCATTATGAGGGGTTCCCACCATTCCTGTGCTGAGGTTCCAATGTGAGGAGTTCCCACTGATAAGCTGCACTGATGTAGGTGGCACTCCATATCGCTAGCCTAGAGCACACTCAGTCTTTATTAATAGAGCTGAGTTTAAAGTATCGGTCCCAACCTAGCCCCTGAGGAAGCCGGATTGTAGGCGAAATATATTGGGCATAACATCACCTTGGTTGTGACTGGTCGCAATACGCGCCATATACCTAATCGGGATCTACAGCTACCTGGTTTTAATGTCAATTAGATTTTTTGTATTTGTTATAAAGTGTACTATGTACTATGTTTTGTGGTAAACTATTTTAATAAATTATTAAAAATTATTCCTGTATGTTGTGAATAAGCACCGCTATAGTCCCTTACCGTCCATACAATACACAATGGCATCGAGGTGTAATAGTTCTTGGTGCCCGGTAGCAATGGTGGCAGGTAATGGGGTGGTTTCGTGAGAGACTAATCCAGGCTTGATGGTGGACCCATCTGCAAGATGAACGGAGAGTCTCTGGGCCTTGGGTTGCAGAGGTATTTGGTGTTTAACGTCAAAGGATAGATCAATGAAGCAACTGCAGGCGCCGGAATCAATTATAGCTGGTGCTTGAATCGCTCTTCCTGGAAGCTGTAACAGAAATAGAGATAGCCAGGTGAGAAGAGTTGCTTGGCAAAGCTGTAGACTTGGAAGAAGAAATAGATAGGCACTTACAGAGATTGGCTGGGCAAGTTCTCACATAGTGGCCTGGTTCTCTGCAGTACAAGCACAAATTATTCTGATGACTGCGTTGACGTTCCTTTTTGGTAAGTGAAGGGCGAAATATGTGAAGCTGCATGGGTTCAAAAGTGTCAGAAGCAGGTGCTGTGCGTTCAAAAGGAGCTGGGCCTGGTGAACTGGCCACCCGTGGTAACATCCATACAGGACGAAAAGGTCTGGCGGATCGTTCAGATCTGTGCTCTCTCAATCTCTGGTCAATCTGAATGGATAGGTTTATGAGATCGTCCAGAGAATGTTGGACCCCAACTCAGGCTAGCTCATCCTTTTAGGCCTCGTACACACGATCAGTCGATCCAATTACAACTAAGGGAAAATATTGCGCTAACCAGGGTGAAAAGGAAAATAAAAAACAAAAATAAAACTAAAGCAGCTACACTACAATTTGACAAAAATTGAATGAAGTGTGGAGAATAAATGTAGCGCTATAAACATAAATTAGTAACACACACATGAACAGTGAATGAATGATGTAGTCCAAACAAACCACGTGTGGAGTTCTTGTCCTGAGAAGCTGGCACTAAAGACCAACACATGCTTGGAGCCATCCAGTTGCTTCCACCCCATCCATCTGAGGATCGTACTATTGCCATCCCATTCCTCCCAAGAACTCTACAAAGACACCGTGCATGTCCGGCTTCTGACTGAAGATTCACATCCGTTCCACTGTGTCCGAGTGAGCCCAGCTGACTGCTACTGGAGTTCTTATGCTATACTGATCTGCTGTTCACGACAGACAGGTCCTACTTTTCTGGTAAGAGCATACCATTTTCGTTTCGATTTAAGTGTCATCTTATCCGAGGATCCATGAAGTGATTCTACATCTACTGTTTTCCCATTTGTGGATGGACTTCTATTCATGTTTTGGTTTATGTTGTCACCGATGCACTCCAACGTTTTCCTTACTAGGACTTTTCCACTCACGTGGTTTGTTTGGCCTACATCATTCATTCACTGTTCATGTGTGTGTTACTAATTTATGTTTATAGCGCTACATTTATTCTCCACGATCCAATTACAACAGTTCGAAGGACCGTTGTCATCGGTTAACTGATGAAGCTGACTGATGGTCTGATGTGCCTACACACCATCGGTTAAAAAAATGATCGTGTTAGGCCTCGTACACACGATCGGACATATCCGATGAAAACGGTCCGCGGACCATTTCCATCGGATATGTCCGATCGTGAGTTTGATCCGATGGCGTGTACACACCATCGGATCAAATTCCCCGCCGCCGGACGGCGCGGTGACGTGGCGGTGACGCGGCGGTGACCTTGCGCCGCCACGTCACCGCCACGTCACCGCACCAGGAAGTTAAACACTTCCGCGCATGCGCCGAATCCATTCGGCGGCGGCGTGGCGGCGGTGGGGGACGACATGTCTGTTGGTAAGTGTACTAACCAGCAGACATGTCGGGCGGACAGATTCCCACCGGATAGATTTCAAAGCATGCTTTGAAATCTGTCGGGTGGAGAAATCTGTCCGCTAGCCCATACACACGAGCGGAGATGTCTGCTGAAACGGTCCATCGGACCGTTTTCAGCGGACATATCCCCTCGTGTGTACGAGGCCTTAGAATGTGGTGACATAAAACACAACGACGTGCTGAAAAAAATGAAGTTCAATGCTTTCAAGCATGCGTCGACTTGATTCTGAGCATGCGTGGATTTTTAACTGATGGCCGTGCCTACTAGATCAGTTTTGACATATCGTTAGGCGTCCATCGGTTAAATTTTAAAGAAAGTTGGCTTTTTTTAACCGAAGGTTAAATAACCTATTGGGCCTACACACGATCGGTTTTGACCAATGAAAGCGGTCCATTAGACCTTGTCCTCTGGTTAACCTATCGTGTGTACGCGGCCTAAGGCTTCTGAAAAACCCATGTGGAACTAGTAATGGAGAGCCGCATCATTCCAATTGGTATCGGCGCTCCAGCGCCTGAAATCGGAAACATAATCCTTGGTCAATCTGCGGCCCTGCTGCAGAGTGTGGAGTACTGCTTCTGCAGTGGTGGTTCGCTGAGGGTCATCATAGATCTGAGCCATATCATTGAAGAAGGTGGTCAGGGTATCTAGGGAAGTGGCCTTCTGTTCCAGTAGGTGTTGAGCCCATGACTGTGGCTCACCCTGTAGCAAAGAGATGACAAATCCAACCTTGGTGGTTTCCAGGGAGAAGGTGCAGGGCTGTAGGGCAATGTATAGTTTACAGGCCATGCAGAAAGCCCTGAATTTGCTGAGGTCACTGGAGAACCTTTCAGGATTAGGCACTCGGGGCTCTGGTGGTAACATTACCACTGTAGGTGCGGCAGAGCTTCCAGATGAACATGAGGGAGCGGCACCGGGGATAGCAGAGGTTACTGATAAAGTCGGTACACATTCCCCTACTAGAGTCAGACAAGCCGGGTCATACACAAAATTATCCAATCGAGTACAGATGCGGATGCAGGAGATTGGTCAAAGGACAAGCCGGGGTCAATGCAGGTGGAGAATAGGGATAGAAACAAGCCAGGTCAATACTTCAAGAGCAGATACAGGTAAGAGGAAACAGAATACTCACAGACTATCAGGCAACAGTATAGAAGAAGACCCAGTGCTGTCCAAATATCATTAACCGCTTGCCGACCGCTGCATGAGTTTTTACGCTGACAGAATGGCACGCCTGCACAAATGGGCATATATATACTTAATTTGCCACCATGTGGTCGCGCGCGCGATGCCAGAGGCGTGTTTACGACCCTGTTGTGAGCTCCATGACTGTGCCCGTGGGACCCGCGGACTCAATGTTCTCCGGTGTCCTTGGAGCGGCTCATAGAGCTGAAGAACAGGGAGATGTCAGTGTAACCACAACATCTCCCCATTCTTCCTAGTGACATGTCGCTGATTGTCTGTTCCCTCTCATCAGGAACAGCGATCAGTGATGTGTCACTTGTAGCCACGCCCCCTAACAGTTAGAATCACTACCTAGGACACACTTAACCCCTTCAGCACCCCTACATGTTAACCACTTTACTGCCAGTGTCATTTTTACAGTAATCAGTGCATTTTTATAGCACTGATCGCTGTAAAAATGACAATGGTCCCAGAATGGTGTCAAACATGTCCGATGTGTCCGCCATAATGTCGCAGTCACGATAAAAATCACTGATCATCGCCATTACTAGTAAAAAAAAAAAAATCATAAAAATGGCATAAAACTATCCCCTATATTGAGAGAGGCTATGGCCCGGATTCACGTAGCACTTACACCGACATATCTACAGATACGCCGCGTAAGTACAAATGTGTGCCGTCGTATCTATGCGCTGGACCCACAAACTAAGTTACGTCGAAAAATAGGCCTCTTCCGACCGACATAACTTTCCTACGCCGGCGTATCGTGGGCGCATATTTACACTGGATGCATATGGAAGTTTCGATTCAGATATGCAAATGAGGGAGATACGCCAATTCACGAACGTAGATGCGCCCGGCACATGTTTTAAGAAATTTGCGTAAGGGTTACTCCGGTGTAAGAGGCGCAACCCATGCAAAGGTATGGACCAGGGAACGGACGCGGTCGAATTTTACGTTGTGTACGCCGTTTACGTAGTACGTGAATAGGGCTGGGCGTAGGTTACGTTCACGTCGTAGGCAGTGTTTCGACGTATCTTAGGCAGTTATTTTGACGTGACTGTGAGCATGCACACTGGGATGCGTCCAAGATATGATGCATGCACTGTTCGTTTTTTGAAGCTCAGCCCATCATTTTCATGGGGTCACGCTTCATTTTTAACCCCTTAAGGGGCACGTACAGGCACATTGACGTACCTGTACTTTCCTGCCTAGACGTGAGTCGGGGGTCCGATCGGACCCCCCCGGTACTTGCGGCGGTCCCTGTGGCTTTAGGAGCGATCTGGGATGAGGGGGCGGCTGTTCGTTTTTGTCAGCCCCCTCCGGATCACTCCCAGCCAATGCGCGCACCCCCGCCCTCTTCCTGTGTAAACACAGAAAGGGGGAAGTGATGTAATCTCTCCTCCCGGCTGAGGAGAGAAGACATCACACAGTGAGTCTGCACAACACTACACTGACACCAGGACATGTAGGCACATTAACCCCCCCTGATCACCCCCCCACCCCCCTGTCACAGTGTCACTGAATGCAGTGATCATTTATTTACTGATCACTGCATTTAGTATCAGTGTGACAGGCAGTTAGTGTTAGGTCCAGGGTAGCCCCCGTACCCCCCCTAATAAAGGTTTAACATTTTGATCACCGCCCTAGTTAACCCTTTCACTCCCTATTGCCAGTGTCACTAAGCGATCATTTTTCTGATCGCTGTATTAGTGTCACTGTTGCCGCTAGGTAGCTAGTTTTTTTATATTGCGATTTTTTTTTACTAAAGACATGTGGCTGAATAAATTTTGGCCTAAATAATTGACTAAAATTTAGTTTATTCGATTTTTCTTATAACAAAAAGTAAAAAAAATAGATTTTTTTTTCAATACTTTTTTGTATATAGCGCAAAAAATAAAAAAAACGCAGAGGTGATCAAATACCATCAAAATAAAGCTCTATTTGTGGGAAGAAAAGTATGCAAATTTTGTTTGGGAGCCACGTCGCACGACCGCGCAATTGTCTGTTAAAGCGACGCAGTGCCGAATTGTAAAAACGCCTCTGGGCATTTAGCAGCATATTGGTCCGGTCCTTAAGTGGTTAATATATCACACCCACTTCCAGCCCACTTCCACCTACTTTGACTTACGCCGGCTTACGCCGACAACTATACGCTACCCTGGCGCAATGTTGGGCGCATTTTCTTTTGTAAATTTCATACTTGCCTCTCAACTTTGCGCCGGCGTAGCTGTCCTGGTTGGTACTGTCACAGGTAGTGAGGAACATTGGTTCTTCTGTGTAAATTTCTGAACCTCGGAAATAAAATTATGTAAACTTAGATAAATGCACTGTTTTCTTTAAAAAATTTAATGGATAATGAACCAGAACCTATTTTTATAAGTACAATGAAAATTCTCAGGAATTTAATGAATGTAATGCTTTGTGAAAAGGGAAGTATTTTTGTGTGATGCATTTTCTAACCAGACCAGATAAAGAAGTAACTCGTCAGCTTTTTTATGATTCAGTGTTTCCAAGGTACCGAGGTGAGAAGTACAATAACACAATACCCCATCATGCGGTGGAGAATTGTTCATCTTTCTCATTGTTTAATTTGAAGGACTGTACGTAAAATCAATAGCATGTAATTTAATATGGTCTCTCTTGTTTTTTTATATTAATTTACTGCTTATATAACCAAAATTGAAAATCCATTTAATCTTTTCATACATATTGTCTATCCATTTGACTGCAATGTACAGACAACAAGACATACAGTATATACAGTATATACATACCAATATATGAAGCCCACTTCTGATCTGAAAAATATGGGTTCCTTCCTGTCTGCAAAAATATCTTTGAGACTTACATCTGCTTCTGGAGAAAATTAGTCTCTCTATGTTTCTGTACTTGCTTCTCCTCATTTGCATGTGAGTACTGTAGAGAAAACAAAATTTCATGAACTGTTAGGCCGCGTACACACGACTAAACAAATCCGATGAAAACGGTCGGACATGTCTGCTGGGCTATTTTGGTTTGAACAGTGTACACACGATCAAACCAAAACCCCCGCGGACAGACAGCGCGGTGACGTGGCGGTGACGTTGACGCCGGCACGTCACCACTCCAGGAAGTAAAATACTTCCACGCATGCGTCAAATCCATTCGGCGCATGCGGGAGATTTTTGTCCGCTGGTTAGGCGTACTAACCAGCGGACATGTCGGACGGACGGGTTTCCAGCAGACAAGTTTTAAAGCATGCTTTAAAACTTGTCTGCTGGAAAAACCTGTCTGCTCGCCCGTAAACATGATCGGATTTGTCTGCTGAAACGGTCCATCGGACCTTTAGGCCCCGTACACACAAGCAAATAGATTTGTTCAAATCGGTCGGACAGACCAATTTGAACAAATCTGTCTGCTGAGATGTATTGGTTTGATCGTGTACACACGATCAAACCAAAATCCCCGCCGGCAGACGTGTCGGTGACGTGGCGGTGACGTTGACGCCGCCACGTCACTGCACCAGGAAGTAAAACACTTCCGCGCATGCGTCAAATCCATTCGACGCATGTGCGGGCAGATATGTCTGCTGGTTAGCGTACTAACCTGCAGACATATCGGGCCGACGGGTTCCCAGCCGACAGATTTCAAAGCATGCTTTGAAATCTGTCGGCTGGCCAAATCCGTCTGTTTGCCCGTACACACGATCGAATCTGTCTGCTGAGACGGTCTGTCAGACCGTTTTCAGCAGATAGATTTGATCGTGTGTACGCAGCCTGAGAGTCAGATACAGAAACACATTATACACACTACACAAGACTGTACTGTATGTTCTGCCTTAAACTGTGTATATGAGTAGCTTAGGGTGAAGCATGGATCATAAAATTAAAGCAAATGGGAACTCTTATAATGCCTCAAGGCATAAGCCTTAAGATTGGACACACAAACAGTAAAACATCTAAAATCCAGAAATACCTTTTTTTAACTAAAGTCTCCAGGTTACATGATTTTTTTCTTCTCCTCTGCATGGCCCTAGCTAGTGGGCAACGCTAAGCCACAGAGTGGAGCTGCAGAGTCTCAAAATAAAAATTATTTTTATTATTATTAATGCAATTTTTATCCTGGGATTGATTCATTGCTCTCTAATTTTTGCCGCCAAGGGGTAAAAAGTACAACAATTTCTTTCTCATAATTCCAGCTGGAAGCTATGTATATACAGAGTAACAGGTCCACCGAGCCCCCTATCAGTTGTCAATCACACGGCTAGATCTACCCCATTAGGCCTCGTACACACGCTAGGATAGCCAGAGGACAACGGTCTGATGGACCGTTTTCATCGGTCAAAACCGATCGTGTGGGCCCCATAGGTTATTTAACCTTTGGTTAAAAAAACAACAACTTGCTTTAAAATGTAACCGATCTATACCTAACCGATAGGTCAAAACTGATCGTTAGCAGGCACGACCATCGGTTAAAAATCCACGCATGCTCAGAATCAAATCCACGCATGCTTGGAAGCATTGAACGTAATTTTTTTTCAGCACGTCGTTGTGTTTTACGTCACCGCGTTCTGATACGATCGGTTTTGTTAACTGATGGTGTGTAGGTTAACCTATGACAACGGTCCTTCAGACTGCTCTCATCGGATGGACTGATCGTGTGTACAAGGCTTTAGGCATTTGTGCCTGAGCTGGGAGATGCATAGAGAAGAGCACACTGTGTGTAAGCATACTTTTTTTTGCTTTGAAAACATTAACCACTTAAGCCCCGGACCAATATGCTGCTAAATGCCCAGAGGCGTTTTCACAATTCGGCACTGCGTCGCTTTAACAGACAATTGCGCGGTCGTGCGACATGGCTCCCAAACAAAATTTGCGTCCTTTTCTTCCCACAAATAGAGCTTTCTTTTGATGGTATTTGATTGCCTCTGCGATTTTTATTTTTTGCGCTATACAGGCATACACTCACTTTACATACACTCGCGAGTAAGGACATACCCGCGAGTGTATGTAAAGTGCCTTACAAGTACTGTACAGACATTTTGCAGCCCCAGTAGAAGGAGCTGAAGCTCCCAGAGCATAGCCCTCCCTGTTCCAGTGTGCCCCTGACACCTCCACTACAGCCCCTGAGACCGCAACTACAGCTCCTGACACCCCCACTACAGCCCCTGATCCCCCACTACACCCTAGCAGTGAAAAAAGGTATGGTTTCACTTTAAGTACATTTTCATTTTACATACATGCTCTGGTCCCAGTGTGTACTTAAAAATAAGGTATGCCTGTAAACAAAAATAGAGCGACATTTTCAGTTACACTGTGACAGGGGTGTGGGGGGAGTGATCGCAAGGGGTTAAATGTGCCTATATGTACTGGTGTCAGTGTAGTGTTTGTGCAACTTACTGTGAGTCTTCTCTCCTCTCGGCGGTTTGAAAATACCGCCGAGAGGAGAGCTGCGGGGGCGGACAGAAACGAACAGCCTCCCCCTCAAGACGGATCACTCCCGCAGGTAAGCCGCCCGCTGCATGCAGTGGAGGGGGTCCCGATCGGACCCCCGACCCGCTAGAAGGCAGTACGTGCCTGTACGTGCCATTCTGTGGACATACATAGTCGTGCGGCGGGCGTTAAGTGGTTAAGGGCTAGATTCAGCAAAGAGATACGACGGCGTATCTCCAGATACGCCGTCGTATCTCTGCGTCTGAGCCCTGCTATCTATGCGCCTGATTCATAGAATCAGTTACGCATAGATATTCATTAGATCCGACTGGCATAAGTCTCTTACGCCATCGTATTTAAGTTGCATTTTTACGCTGGCCGCTAAGTGGCGTTCCCGTCGTTCTACGCGTCGAATATGCAAATGAGATAAATACTCCGATTCCCGAACTTACGCCCGGCCGGCGCATTTTTTTTTGCGCAAGCGTAACTCCGGCGTAATGTTACCCCTGCTATATGAGGCGCAGCCAATGTTAAATATGGTCGGCATGCCGGCATATTTTTTCCCCGACGTTTACGTCGTTTGCTTAAAACGTTCGCTAATAGAGCTTTCCGTAAGTGACGTTCACGTAGTTTTCATTGAGTATTTGCGTCGTGATTTGGAGCATGCGCACTGGGCTACGTTCCCGGCCTGCGCATGCGCAGTTCGTTCGGCGCGGGGGCGCGCTTAATTTAAATAGTAGATGCCCCCTACCTACCCATTTTGCATTACGCCGGCCTATTTACGCTACGCCGCCGCAACTTACGGAGCAAGTGCTTTGAGAATACAGCACTTGCCCGTAAAAGTAGTGTAAATAGCATACGCTACGCAACTTTACAATTACGCCGCTCCTACCTGAATCTAGCCCTAAAAGTTTACATCCGCCTCAGTGGCGTATCCACGGTTAGCAGCATTTTGTGGGAACACACACTGTGGCATATGTGTACAGTGTTTACAGTTCTGTTTATTCATCCCCCTTAAACCCACTCCCACTCTTAACCACATCAATACTGGGCACTTTTGCCCCCTTCCCAGACCAATCTTCAGCTTTTAGCTCTCTCACATTTTCAATGATAATTGCTCGGTCATGCTACGCTGTACCCAAATGAAATTGTTATCATTTTGTTCATACTAATAGAGCTTTCTTTTGAGTTGGTTTTAATTCACGACTTTGTTTTTAATTTTTTGCGATATGAGCAAATAAACTGAGGAAATTTGAAAAAAAACAAAAAAAAAAAAAACAATATTTTCTTCTTTCTATTTTAAAAGAAATCAAATCAAATCAAATCTAATTTTGTCATAAATTTAGGCCAAAATGTATTCTGCTTCATGTTTTTGGTAGTTAAGTTAAGTGTATAATAATTGGTTTGTGTGATCATGGACATATGTACGCAGATGATCATGCACATACAGTATGTGCGCAGGTGATCACGGACATATGTATGCAGATGATCACTGGGACATGTGATTTTACTGTTACATATGTGGGGTACAGGTGTTTTTACTGTGTGGGGACATGTGTTTTGGGGACATGTGTTTTGGGGACATGTGTTAACTTTGTGTGTTTACACTGTGGGGACACTAGACTGGTGATCAGTGAGTAAAAATCTGTAAAAAACAGCTCATACTCACTGATCACCGGCCGGGTGCATCGATCTGCTCTCCTCTTCTCGCTGACAACTTCTGGCTCATTATTCACATCACATGACGGCTGTGATTGGACAAGACCATCATGTGATCAGTAGGGCCAAATACAGAGCCCTCCTGCCGATCAGAGATGCGCCATTGCCGGGTGACACAAGCGCATCAGGATCGCTCTGCGGCTCCTGAACGTCCACTCAGAAGGAGGAAGAATCCACCCAGCTGTATATGTACAGTGGCCAGGTGGGAAGTAGTTAAACGCAGTCTTGCCATGCTCATCTAGGCAAAAAAAAAAATTATATCCCAGGATTTCCCAGATATTTCAATATCCAGTTTCTGACTGCCCCATAGCACATAGCACATATACTGCTACAGGGCAGCCATTACCAGCTAGAAACCCTTTAATCAGCCCAAAATCCAAGGAGCACCTTCACACATTTTAGAAACATAAATTACACATCTAATTGGCATACTATTTTCCACATTTTTGGAGGACCCGCACCAGAACAGTGGAAACCCACACAATTACCACATTTTGGAGAGTAAACTGGGAGATGTATTGTTTAAGAGGCATAGTGAGTCTTTTGGAAAGTTCATTTTTTTGCCACATTTTTTTGAAAATGCAGAGGAAAAATGAAAATACATTTTTTACACAAGCGTTTCCAAGATGGCGGAGTAAGCAGACATGCATCCTGAAGCTCTGCTAGAGATTGACCCATTTTTTTTTCCTAACCTGGTGGCCCCTCGCTCTATGCACACTAGTTTTGGCTCCTATGCCTCAAAAATCTTCTGGCCGCCCGAGGGAAGGTAAGAAGCTTTGCTTTTCCCCATGCATGCCGAATCCTGCTAGCCCTGGAGCTTGAAGCAAAGCTCCAGTATGACCACCCAAACAAATTCACTGGACGACGCTGCTGCTCCTTCCCTGCCAGGCATCCCAAAGGTTATGGCAGCTATCACAGCCTGTCAGGCCATGCACACTAACAAGATCAAGGCTGGCTCACTACAGAACAGAGAATCAGCTATGTGGAAGATGAAGTCTGGGAACATACTACAGCTATTCACATCCTGCAGACCAAAGAGCGAACCTTGGAGTATTGTGCAGAAAATGCAGAGAACCGCAATAGGAGAAATAACCTAAGCATTGTGGGTCTACCTGGAAGGAGTAGAGGGTAAGAACCCCTCTTTGTTCGTGGAAGACCTACTTGGGGCTCTTTTACTCTCTGCCCAGCTCTCTCCCTACTTTACAGTGGAGAGGGCCTATCAAACGCCACCACATCCAGGCCCCACTGGGTCTCCCCTGCATGATGATCCTTCTTCTCCTCAACTTAAGAGACCAAAAGAGGAGATCCCGAGGGCCTGCCAACTATCACAATTGCAGGCTAATATTGTTCCCAGATTACACCATGAAGACACGAAGGCTGTGTAGATCATTTTGACTTAGTCAAAGCTGTTGTGAGGGACAAAGGCATCAAGTACAACATCCTGTTTCTGGCCAAACTGCATAGTTACATAGTAGGCTAGGTTGAAAAAAGACACAAGTCCATCAAGTTCAACCTATGTGTGTGATTATATGTCAGTATATCCCTGTATGTTGTGGTCGTTCAGGTGCTTATCTAATAGTTTTTTGAAACTATCGATGCTCCCCACTGATACCACCACCTGATTCCACATCCTTGCCGCTCCTACAGTAAAGAACCCTCTATATAGTTTAAGGTTAAACCTATTTTCTTTTCATTTTAATGAGTGGCCTCTTGTTTTGTTAAACTCCCTTCTGCAAAAAAGTTTTATCCATATTGTGGGGTCACCAGTACGGTATTAGTAAATTGAAATCATATCCCCTCTCACGCGTCTCTCCTCCAGAGAGAATAAGTTTAGTGCTTACAACCTTTCCTCATAACTAACATCCTCCAGACCCTTTATTAGCTTTGTTGCCCTTCTTTGTACTCGCTCCATTTCCAGTACATCCTTCCTGAGGACTGGTGCCCAGAACTGGACAGCATACTCCAGGTGCCGCCGGACCAGAGTCTTGTAGAGCGGGAGAATTATCATTTTATCTCTACAGTTGGACCCCTTTTTAATGCATGCCAATATTCTGTTTGGTTTGTTAGCAGCAGCTTGGCATTGCATGCCATTGCTGATCATTTACTAGGACCCCCAGGTCCTTTTCCATCCTAGATTCCCCCAGAGTTTCTCCCCCCCCCCCCCGGTGTATAGATTGCATTCATATTTTTGCCACCCAAATGCATTATTTTACATGTTTCTACATTAAACCTAATTTACCATGTAGTTGTCCTGCCCATGCATTTGTTCAGATTTGTTCATGAAGAACAATTCTTCATGAATCCATGCTGATTACTGCTAATGATACCTTTCTTATTACTAAAATCATGTATATAGTCCCTTATCATCCCCTCCAAGAGCTTGCATACTATTGATGTTAGGCTAACTGGTCTGTAATTTCCAGGGATGTATTTTGCGCCCTTCTTAAATATTAGTGCTACATTGACTTTTCTTCAATCAGCTGGTACCATTCCAGTCAGTAGACTGTAAAAATTAGGAACAATGATCTGGCAACTACTTGAATGAGTTCCCTCGGATGCAAGCCATCAGGTCCAGGTGATTTATTATTGTTACGTTTTCCAATTCTAATTTTAATTCTGTCCTCTGTTAACTAGGGATGGGCTATTTGTTTGAGTGGAACATGAGTTTGACTCGAACATTGTCTGTTCGCCCGTTTGTCGAACAGCGAACAAATTGGGGCGTTCACGGCAAATTCGAAAAGCCGTGGAACACCCACTATAGTTCTAATTTTAAAGGCTAATATGCAAGTTATTGTCATAAAAATAGTTTGGGGGACCTGGGTCCTGCCCCAGGGGACATGTATCAATCCAAAAAAAGTTATAACACTTCAGTTTTTTCGGGAGCAGTGATTTTAATAATGCTTAAAGAGAAACAATAAAAGTGAAATATTCCTTTAAATTTTGTACCTGGGGGGTGCCTATAGTATGCCTGTAAAGTAGTGCATGCCTCCCGTGCTTAGAAAAGTCTCTGCACAAAATGACATTTCTAAAGGAAAAAAGTAATTTAAAACTACTCGTGGCTATAATGAATTGTCAGGTCCCGGCAATACAGATAAAAGTAATTGAAAAAAAAATAGCATGGGTTTCCCCCTTAGTCCATTACCAGGCCCTTTGGTTCTGTCATGAATATTAAGGAAAACCCTGAACCAAAATAATTAAAAAAAATGGCGTGGGGTTCCCCCCTAAAATTCATACCAGACCCTTATCCAAGCACACAACATGGCAGGCCGCAGGAAAAGAGGGTGGACGAGAGAGCGCCCCCCCCTCCTGAACCATAAATGGCCACATCCCCTCAACAGGGGGAGGACAAGGGCCTCATCCCCACAACCCTTGCCAGGTAGTTGTGGGGGTCTGCGGGCAGGGGGCCTTATCAGAATCTGGAATACCCCTTTAACAAAGGGGACCCCCAGATGCCACCCCCATGTGAATTGGTAACGGGATTACAACACTGCACAGACTGGATTAAATCGCTGGCATGTTTTTTTTTTTTAATAAAGGTCTTGTCCCAAGTCGTCTTCAGTCATTTTTAAAATTGTCACACTTTTTCTTTGTGAAATGGTAGGGGTAAAATGTAAAGGGGGCTTCCAGATTCTGATGATACCCCCGCCCGCAGACCCCCACAACCACCGGGCAAGGGTTGTGGAGATGAGGCCCTTGTCCCCATCAACATGGGGACATCCTCCCCATGTTGAGAGCATGTGGCCTGGTACGGTTCAGGAGGGGGGGCGCTCTCTCATCCCCCCCTATTTTCCTGTGGGTTGCATGCTCGCATATAGGTCTGGTATGGATTTTTGGGGGGGAACCCCCACGTAATTTTTTTTATTTTGGTGCAGGGTTTCCCTTAAAAACCATACCAGACCTGAAGGGCCTGATATGGAATTTGGGGGACCCCAGGTTTTTTTCTTTCGGGTTCCCTTTAGTATTCATACCAGACCCAAAGGGCCTGGTAATGGACTAAGGGGGAACCCATGCTGTTTCTTTGTCAATAAATTTTATCTGTATCGCAGGGAACCGACAATTCATTATAGCCATTACTTTTTTACTGACATGCTCCATGGCAGCATACGTGAGGGTTGGCCCCGCCTCCAAAACGACTCAATAGGACCCCTCCCTATAAATTTCAGCTCTGAGCTCTCAGCCGTGTTCCTTTTTTGTCCTCCTCCATAGGACCATGTGTTTTGGTTCTCCTACCTGAAGACAATTGTTCCTACAATGAATAGGGAGATGGGGAAAAAAAGGGCAACAAGCCCCGGGACTTTAAACGGTGTCCAAATGAGACATTAGACTCAAGTAAAGAAAATATACAAAATTTATTTAATTTAGACATTCAAAACATGAAATAACATGATAAAATGAGATAAACAGTTGATGGTCCATGGAAGAACCAGCGTGGCTCACAATGAAGGCCACTAAAATCCTTGTACTCGGCGATTGCCCAACATGTTTCGCCCAGGGCCGGGCTTCATCAGGGGCTTGGTACAGGGAAAGACTATAAAGTAGATAGAAAACACACATTAATTAGAAAACACACATTAATTAAACAATAAACAATAAAATCATTGCTCATTGAGGTAAATGGGGTTGAATAGAACCAAACCAAAAATATGGTTGAGTATCACAAAAAAAGCTATTAAACAGTAAACGTTTTGACAAAAAAACGATAAACATGGGATAAATGCATAATGTTAACAACAAAATAGCATGCATAGAATTTGCATAATAGCAATATAAGGCAAACACCACTCACCCTGGGACCTCAGCTGAAATCCAAGGGTATCATAAACCAATTTTCTTTATCGTACATCACGGGACACAGAGCGCATAGCCATTACATATGGGTTATATGGGTACCTTCAGGTGTGGACACTGGTGTAATCAACTGCACAGGAAGTTCCTCCCTATATAACCCCCTCCCACTGAGAGTGCTTCAGTTTTTTCGCCAGTGTCTTAGGTGTTGGTCACGTCTAGCTGTCCCTCGGAGGTCTCGGGACCCAGGATAGCTAGCCGGATCCGTCCGAAGTGCTTCAAAGCCAAGGAGTACGGTACCCGGGCCCTGCCTGCGTGGGGTGTTGCCTATAATGCCTCTCCTTGGAGGGCTGGATTCTGGGCTCCAGTGCCTTGGTCTCTCCCAGGACTAAACGCTACTGATGCCAGGATGCTATATAGGTCCAGGGGTGTGGGTTCCTTAAACATAGGACCCCGGTCCCTGAAGGTCCGAGACAATACCCACGGAGATGGGAGAAGATTGGGCCTCTTGCAGTTTGCAATACCCTGCGGCGTGGAGCAGGTAAGAGGGAACCTGCGGGACTTGGTTCGACAGTAGGTATCCCCCTGGGGGTTCTGGGTTGGCTAATGGTATGCTTGTGCATCAGCCACTATCTCCACTATGTCTTTTTAGGCAGGATGGGATGTACTAATGTTTACCCAGATAACATGTAGATATATGTATACTTGTTTAAGATATATGTTTGCTACTCACCCCAGGTCTGCCTGTTAGCATTGATACTGCAGCCCCACGTACTGTAAAGAGGGAATTGCTGGTGAAAACTCCTGTTTCTTAGGAAGCCTATGGGGACAGCTTCCTCTCTGTGTGCACTACAGTAAGGATTAGTGCTTACCTGGTGTCTGTTGGTGCTGCTGGCGCTGGTCCATGCTTTTCCTCTGCTCTCTGCTTCCTCCATGTTGCTTCAGCGTGGGGGGGGGGTGCGCGCGCGTGGGCGCGTGCACGCCGCCTTTTATAGCGTCGGCGTGCGTTGGGGGGGGCGGGCCAGCAGTGTCAGGGTCAGTTAAAAGTAAAACGTTTTCTCTGGCTGGTCTTTTCCCTCCTGGAAGCAGAGGAAGAAGGACACAGAGCGCGCAGCTGGGTCTTTTGGCCACACAGTGACACCCAGTGGCGGTTTGTGGATCTTCAGGTCTAGGACTTAGTTCCACTATTGACCAGAAAAAAAAAAAAAAAGAGTTTTTTTGCTTAAAAGGGACTCAGCCTTAGATCCAGCAGTATCTGAGTCAACCTTGGACTCCGGCTAACGGGCATTGGTGTTGCAATACTCACAGGTCCATACAGGCATTAGACCGTCCATTAGGTCTTTCCCCAGGAGTCAGGCGCAGCCTGTACTGGTGGCTGGTCCCTCAAAAATTGTCAAAAGGGAAAACCTTTTGCCCCATCACGTGGAAAATAGTAACCACAGATGCCAGCCTAACAGGTTGGGGGGCAATCTTAGGAAAACGGACCCAGCAGGGACAGTGGTCAGAGGCAGAAAGTCTGCTTCCCATCAATGTCCTAGAGATCAGAGCTGCTCGGTTGGCCCTGGTCGCCTGGACTCTCCCCCTGCAGGGTCTGCCAGTAAGGATACAGTCCGACAATGCCACGGCGGTGGCATACATAAACCACCAGGGGGGCACAAGGAGCCTAGCGGCTCAAAGGGAAGTAAACCTGATTTTCTCATGGGCCGAAGCCCATGTACCCTGCATCTCAGCAGTGTTCATCCCAGGGATAGACAATTCTCAAGCAGATTTTTTGAGTCGTCAACAGTTACTCCCGGGAGAGTGGTCTCTTCACCCCCAGGTATTCCAGGAGATTTGCCAAAGATTCGGAGTTCCCGATGTGGACATCATGGCAACAAGATTCAACAAGAAATTGGACAAATTCGTATCCCGAGCCAGGGACCCCTCGGCCTACGGGACCGATGCGTTGGTTTGCCCCTGGCACCAGTTTTCTCTCCTGTATGCGTTCCCTCCACTACAGATGATTCCCCGCCTTCTACGAAGGATCAGGGTGGAGCGCAGGCCGGTGATCCTGGTGGCCCCAGCCTGGCCCAGAAGGGCTTGGTACGCACTCATCGTAAGGATGTCAGTAGGGGCACCGTGGCCACTCCCCCTGCGCCCAGATCTGCTGTCTCAGGGCCCGATCTACCACCCTGCTTCACAGCAGCTAAATTTGATGGCTTGGCGGCTGAATCCCTAATTCTTAAGGGCAGAGGCCTCTCAGCCCAGGTCATATCTACGTTAATTCAGGCTAGAAAACCAGTCTCTAGAAATATCTATTACAGAGTCTGGAGGACCTATGTGGAGTGGTGCGAGTCTCAAGGAGGGCATCCTCGCAAGTTTTTTATTGACAGGATCTTGCGATTCCTCCAGGTTGGCGTTGACAAGGGGTTGGCTCTTAGTACTCTAAAGGGGCAGGTGTCTGCCTTATCGATATGGTTTCAAAGGCCTTTGGCCACGCATTCGCTTGTGAAAACCTTCTTGCAGGGGGTCTTGCATGTAAATCCCCCTATTAGAGCTCCCCTCTGCCCCTGGAATTTAAATCTGGTCTTGTCAGCTTTACAAAGGCAGCCGTTTGAACCTCTGACAGAAATCCCTCTTGTGCTGCTAACCCGAAAGTTGGTTTTCTTGGTGGCTATGGCTTCGGCCAGAAGGGTCTCCGAGCTGGCAGCCTTGTCTTGCAGGGAACCGTACCTGATTCTGCATAAGGACAGAGTGGTTCTGCGGCCTCAACCTTCTTTCCTTCCTAAGGTCATATCCAGTTTTCACTTGAATCAGGACCTAGTCCTACCATCCTTCTTTCCTACTCCCCAGTCCAGAGAGGAAAGACTGCTTCATACTTTGGACGTGGTCCGAGCCATGAGGGTTTATCTCAAGGCTACAGAGAAGATTCGGAAAACAGATGTGCTTTTCGTTCTTCCGGATGGCCCCAAAAAGGGTCAGCCGGCTGCCAAGTCTTCCCTGGCTAGGTGGATTAAGCAGCTGATTTTTCAGGCCTATGGTCTGAAGCGCGTTCCACCTCCCTTATCAGTTAAGGCCCATTCTACGAGGGCCATGAGTGCCTCTTGGGCGGCACACCATCAGATCTCTATGGCACAGGTTTGCAAAGCGGCAACCTGGTCTTCCGTACATACGTTTACTAAATTTTATAAGTTGGACGTCGCAAAGGCTACGGACGCAGCATTTGGGCAGGCGGTCCTACGGGCAGCAGTATAGAATCCTCTGGCCCGGTTCACGCCCCCTTTTTTCTGTTGGTGGAGCTATTTTACCTCCTGATAATGTTTTTTGTTTGGCTATTTTTTGGCCTTACGGTCTCCCTCCCTTCATGGAGCATTGCTTTGGGACATCCCATATGTAATGGCTATGCGCTCTGTGTCCCGTGATGTACGATAAAGAAAAAAGGATTTTTAATAACAGCTTACCTGTAAAATCCTTTTCTTGAAGTACATCACGGGACACAGAGCTCCCACCCCTCTTTTGGGGAACATTGTGTAACCTCGGAGAAATTGCTTGCTACAAAACTGAAGCACTCTCAGTGGGAGGGGGTTATATAGGGAGGAACTTCCTGTGAAGTTGATTACACCAGTGTCCACACCTGAAGGTACCCATATAACCCATATGTAATGGCTATGCGCTCTGTGTCCCGTGATGTACTTCAAGAAAAGGATTTTACAGGTAAGCTGTTATTAAAAATCCTTTTATGTTTAAAATCGAGGTAGAGAAAATGTGAATCCTGATTACTAATTCGCCAGGTGGAAAAAAGGGGGAAGCAAGAATTGACCCTCATTTTGAGTGGGACAGAATGACAATCCCAACCTCAAAACTGAAATTTGATCGGTTGTTAGAGGAGTGGAGGAAAGATTGATTATTTGGAAATTATTTTCGGAAACAAGGGACTCACCAAGTTTGGGTTGGTTCCCTTTTTGGGATCCATAACTGGTTGCGAGGGTGACTGACTGGGACGAAAATCCCCCTGTGATGATCCTAGACCTGCATCCATTAGATGCATGCTTGGTGCTGACTGGGAAGAATTTGACATAGTAACAGCCACAGAAGGTGGAGCCAAATCCACAGTATTGGGGCGTGCATTTCGGGCAGTTGTTGCCCTGGTATTGATCTGTCCTCTAGTGGTGCGTTTGACAATACTGGGTTGTGCTCCACCTTTTGCTGATTTTGGCTGAAAAAAAACGTGAGTTTTTACAGTTTGAACTACATTTGAGGGTTGAGTCAAGGGAACAGAGGAGAGAGACGAGTCTGAGTCTGTATATTCCGTTGAAGAACCCTGTTGACTACGTCTGCGGGAGGTGTGTCTCTTGCTGCTGGGCGTGCCTATCTAGGCGTGCTTGAGCATACAGGCACGCCCTCTCTCTGGCGCCTGCGGCGCGATTGGTTGTGGCTCTCCTAGCCTTCATTTCTCTGCCCGCCCTCGTCGGCTACGTCAGACGCCGCCGGGGGGGTATTTAAAAGTTTAATTCAGGCTGTCAACACTCACCTGAAATCCCTGAACTCATGCTGTTCCCCTCAGCATTTTGTTTGCTGTGGATCCAGACGCCCAAGGTAGATGTATTATCATTTTTTTGCTTCATGCAGGTTCTCTTTAGACCTACATGATGGACTATTTTAGATTTTGTTTTTCTACTATTTATTTATTTATTTATTTATACTTACCCAATTGATGTCTCTTTAGGTTGGGCTGTTATGCCCTGGCAAAGATTTAACCATCAATAGAAGATTGCTGAGGTCTTAGTGGCTTTGGATCTTTTTCTCTTGCATTCAACTACATTCAGTTTTGTGACCCTACTAGCATATAATAAACCAGGTATTTTGATCAATTTCAAGGTTAAGCTATGCATCTGGGGGGATCCCCTTGCTGCATTCAATGGCTCCCTTGTTATTTATTTTTCAAATATCTGGTTGATTTTAATTAACTCTTTCTAATAAATGCACTTTCTTTATCGTACATCACGGGACACAGAGCGCATAGTCATTACATATGGGTTATATGGGTACCTTCAGGTGTGGACACTGGTGTAATCAACTTCACAGGAAGTTCCTCCCTATATAACCCCCTCCCACTGAGAGTGCTTCAGTTTTTTCGCCAGTGTCTTAGGTGTTGGTCACGTCTAGCTGTCCCTCGGAGGTCTCGGGACCCAGGATAGCTAGCCGGATCCGTCCGAAGTGCTTCAAAGCCAAGGTGTACGGTACCCGGGCCCTGCCTGCGTGGGGTGTTGCCTATAATGCCTCTCCTTGGAGGGCTGGATTCTGGGCTCCAGTGCCTTGGTCTCTCCCAGGACTAAACGCTACTGATGCCAGGATGCTATATAGGTCCAGGGGTGTGGGTTCCTTAACACAGGACCCCGGTCCCTGAAGGTCCGAGACAATACCCACGGAGATGGGGGAAGATTGGGCCTCTTGCAGTTTGCAATACCCTGCGGCGTGGAGCAGGTAAGAGGGAACCTGCGGGACTTGGTTCGACAGTAGGTATCCCCTTGGGGGTTCTGGGTTGGCTAATGGTATGCTTGTGCATCAGCCACTATCTCCACTATGTCTGTGTGGGCAGGATGGGATACTAATGTTTACCCAGATAACATGTAGATATATGTATACTTGTGTAAGATATATATTTGCTACTCACCCCAGGTCTGCCTGTTAGCATTGATACTGCAACCCCACATGTTTTAAAGAGGAAAATTGCTGGTGAAAACTCCTGTTTCTTAGGAAGCCCATGGGGACAGCTTCCTCTCTCTGTGCACTACAATAAGATTAGTGCTTACCTGGTGTCTGTTGGTGCTGCCTGGCGCTGGTCCATGTTTTTCCTCTGCTCCGCTTCCTCCATGTTGTTTTCAGCGTGGGGGGGTGCGCGCGCGTGCGCGCGCGTGCACGCCGCCTTTTATAGCGTCGGCGTGCGTTGGGGGGGCGGGCCAGCAGCGTCAGGGTCTGTTTTAAAAGTAAAACTTTTTCTCTGGCTGGTCTTTCCCTCCTGGAGGCAGAGGAAGAAGGACACAGAGCGCGCAGCTGGGTCTTTTGGCCACAGTGACACCCAGTGGCGGTTTGTGGATCTTCAGGTCTAGGACTTAGTTCCACTATTGACCAGAAAAAAAAAAAGTTTTTTTCCTTAAAGGGACTCAGCCTTATATCCAGCAGTATCTGAGTCAACCTTGGACTCCGGCTAACGGGCATTGGTGTTGCAATACTCACAGGTTTTCCTCAGTATTGCCACCTCCCAGGCGGGTAAAAAAAAAAAAAAAAATATATATATACAAAATTTTTTCATTTTTCCTCAGCCTGTTCTCATATTAATTACTCCTAGCTACAACAGTCAGGTGTTGGCTAGAGGGGTGACTCAAGGTTGTGCAATGGCTCCAAAGGCATCAGGACCAGCCAAGGCTGCAAAAGGTGCCAAGAAACAAAAGGGGTCTCCATCGGGGTCAGAGGATTTGGGCCAGGCTTCAACGGCCCCACCCTCACCAGTTAGACCACCGAGTAGCATAGTACAAGAGCCATTGGGGATGCTGGGGGTAGAGGCGGCCCCCGATCCACCCATTCCCGTTTACGTAACGGAAGAAATGCTAGCGACCACCCTGGGTGGGCTAGAGAAAAGGTTAACTGCTTTGTTTGCCCGCCCTTTGCCAAGCAGCAAACGGGCTAGATCCCCCTCACCTAGTTTGGTGTTTTCAGATGCGGAGGTCTCCTCTTCGGAGGAACGGGACCCACAAGGGGATCAAGCAGACCCAAGTCCCGAAGGTTCAGACATGGAGGGTTCCACTGTAGATGAATATTTTTCGGCCTCTCAAGCGGAGAGCCTGTGGATCCAGTCTTTGACCGATATAGTTCGCACTGCTTTTAAACTTCCAGTGCCAGAACTAGTAGCCCCTGTGGTATCCTCATTGGGTTCTTTAAAGGCTCCATTAACTTGTGTGTCTTTTCCGATTCACCCCCTTCTGCGGGGCGTGATTTACCAGGATTTGGCTCGACCTGATAGGATCTTTATCCCTCCTAAGAGGTTCTCTATTCTCTATCCTATGGAAGAGGAATTTTTAAAGAAATGGGCACTCCCCACAGTGGACGCGGCCATTTCCTGCGTGAATAAATCCCTGACCTGTCCGGTTGAAAATGTCCAGATGTTCAAGGATCCGGTCAACAAAAAAATTAGAGACCCTACTGAAGGCTTCTTTCACCACAGTAGGTGCCATGGTTCAGCCAGGGGTGGCAGCCATTGGCGTTTGTCAGGCCTTAAAGGATCAGGCAAAACAGATATTAAAGGACATGCCGGCTCAGCAAACTCGTGAATTAGCAGATTTCCCTAGGGCTCTCTGCTTTGCAGTAGATGCTATTAAGGACTCCATCCAACAGGCATCCCGGTTATCTCTGCTGGTGGTTCACATGCGTCGTCTTTCGTGGCTAAAGAACTGGTCAGCAGAGGCACCCTGCAAAAAGCTTTTAGCAGGGTTTCCCTTTCATGGGGGAAGACTATTCGGTGAAGACCTAGATAAATATATCCAAACCATATCAAGTGGTAAAAGTTCTTCCTTACCGGTCAAGAAAAGACCGCGTGGGCCCGCGTTCAAACGACAGGCCCTTGCAGGCTCGGCCCCTTCGACTTCCCGTCAGTATCGACGGCCTCCCGGGCGTTCAGCAGTTAATAGCCGCCCACAGGGACAAGCCGCGGCAAACAAGAGGCCCTGGTCTCGCAAGCCGGCTAAACCAGTCATCAAGTCAGATTCATGAAGGGGCGCCCCCACTCTCTTGGGTGGGGGGAAGACTTCAGTTTTTCTCCGAAGTCTGGAAGGCCAGAATCCCGACTCTTGGGTTCGGTCCGTGGTAGCCACAGGCTACAAACTAGAGTTTCGAGAAATCCCCCCTCCTCATTTTCAGGGGTCAAGTCTTCCAAGCGACCCGTTAAAGAGGGCCTCTCTCGTAAAGGCGTTGGATCGCCTCTTGCTCCAAGGAGTAATTGTAGTACCAACCCAAGAAAGGGGTCTGGGATTCTACTCCAACCTTTTTATTATACCAAAACCCAGTGGCGACGTCAGGCCTATCCTAGACCTCAAACGCCTAAATCGCTTTCTAAAGATTCAGACCTTTCGTATGGATTCCATACGTTCAGTGACAGCCAGCCTGCATCAAGGCGACTTTCTAGCATCTATAGACATAAAGGATGCATATCTGCATGTGCCGATCTACCCAGCACATCACAAGTTTCTTCGTTTTATGATAGATCAAAGTCATTTCCAGTTCGTAGCCCTCCCTTTCGGGTTGGCAACAGCTCCGCGGGTATTCACAAAGGTGTTAGCCCCGGTGCTAGCCGTCCTAAGGACAGAAGGCATCTTGGTCCTGGCATACCTGGACGATCTCCTGGTTATCGACAGATCAGCTTCCAACCTCAATCATGCAGTAGTCCGCACAGTGCGGCATCTAGAAGAATTCGGGTGGATTGTGAACCAAGAAAAATCAAGGTTACAACCCACAAGACAGTTGGAATATCTAGGCTTTCGGTTAGATACAGAATGCCAGAGGGTATTTTTACCTCAAGGGAAGATCAGGTCGTTGATTCAAACGATTCAAATAGTCTTAGGCAAAAAGAAGCCGACTATTCGCCTATGCATGCGACTGCTGGGAAAGATGGTGGCCGCATTCGAAGCAGCGCCCTATGCCCAGATCCATACCAGAGTTCTTCAGGCAGCTATTCTCTCTGCTTGGAACAAGTCCATACAGGCATTAGACCGTCCATTAGTTCTTTCCCCAGGGGTCAAGCGCAGCCTGTACTGGTGGCTGATCCCTCAAAAATTGTCAAAAGGGAAAACCTTTTGCCCCATCACGTGGAAAATAGTAACCACAGATGCCAGCCTAACAGGTTGGGGGGCAATCTTAGGAAAACGGACCCAGCAGGGACAGTGGTCAGAGGCAGAAAGTCTGCTTCCCATCAATGTCCTAGAGATCAGAGCTGCTCGGTTGGCCCTGGTCGCCTGGACTCTCCCCCTGCAGGGTCTGCCAGTAAGGATACAGTCCGACAATGCCACGGCGGTGGCATACATAAACCACCAGGGGGGCACAAGGAGCCTAGCGGCTCAAAGGGAAGTAAACCTGATTTTTTCATGGGCCGAAGCCCATGTACCCTGCATCTCAGCAGTGTTCATCCCAGGGATAGACAATTCTCAAGCAGATTTTTTGAGTCGTCAACAGTTACTCCCGGGAGAGTGGTCTCTTCACCCCCAGGTATTCCAAGAGATTTGCCAAAGATTCGGAGTTCCCGATGTGGACATCATGGCAACAAGATTCAACAAGAAATTGGACAAATTCGTATCCCGAGCCAGGGACCCCTCGGCCTACGGGACCGGTGCGTTGGTTTGCCCCTGGCACCAGTTTTCTCTCCTGTATGCGTTCCCTCCACTACAGATGATTCCCCGCCTTCTACGAAGGATCAGGGTGGAGCGCAGGCCGGTGATCCTGGTGGCCCCAGCCTGGCCCAGAAGGGCTTGGTACGCACTCATCGTGAGGATGTCAGTAGGGGCACCGTGGCCACTCCCCCTGCGCCCAGATCTGCTGTCTCAGGGCCCGATCTACCACCCTGCTTCACAGCAGCTAAATTTGATGGCTTGGCGGCTGAATCCCTAATTCTTAAGGGCAGAGGCCTCTCAGCCCAGGTCATATCTACGTTAATTCAGGCTAGAAAGCCAGTCTCTAGAAATATCTATTACAGAGTCTGGAGGACCTATGTGGAGTGGTGCGAGTCTCAAGGAGGGCATCCTCGCAAGTTTTTTATTGACAGGATCTTGCGATTCCTCCAGGTTGGCGTTGACAAGGGGTTGGCTCTTAGTACTCTAAAGGGGCAGGTGTCTGCCTTATCGATATGGTTTCAAAGGCCTTTGGCCACGCATTCGCTTGGGAAAACCTTCTTGCAGGGGGTCTTGCATGTGAATCCCCCTATTAGAGCTCCCCTCTGCCCCTGGAATTTAAATCTGGTCTTGTCAGCTTTACAAAGGCAGCCGTTTGAACCTCTGACAGAAATCCCTCTTGTGCTGCTAACCCGAAAGTTGGTTTTCTTGGTGGCTATGGCTTCGGCCAGAAGGGTCTCCGAGCTGGCAGCCTTGTCTTGCAGGGAACCGTACCTGATTCTGCATAAGGACAGAGTGGTTCTGCGGCCTCAGCCTTCTTTCCTTCCTAAGGTTCATATCCAGTTTCACTGGAATCAGGACCTAGTCCTACCATCCTTCTTTCCTACTCCCCAGTCCAGAGAGGAAAGATTGCTTCATACTTTGGACGTGGTCCGAGCCATGAGGGTTTATCTCAAGGCTACAGAAAAGATTCGGAAAACAGATGAGCTTTTCGTTCTCCCGGATGGCCCCAAGAAGGGTCAGCCGGCTGCCAAGTCTTCCTTGGCTAGGTGGATTAAGCAGCTGATTTTTCAGGCCTATGGTCCGAAGCGCGTTCCACCTCCCTTATCAGTTAAGGCCCATTCTACGAGGGCCATGAGTGCCTCTTGGGCGGCACACCATCAGATCTCTATGGCACAGGTTTGCAAAGCGGCAACCTGGTCTTCCGTACATACGTTTACTAAATTTTATAAGTTGGACGTCACAAAAGCTACGGACGCAGCATTTGGGCAGGCGGTCCTACGGGCAGCAGTATAGAATCCTCTGGCCCGGTTCACGCCCCCTTTTTTTCTGTTGGTGGAGCTATTTTTTACCTCCTGATATATTTTCTGTTTGGCTAATTTTGGCCTTACGGTCTCCCTCCCTTCATGGAGCATTGCTTTGGGACATCCCATATGTAATGACTATGCGCTCTGTGTCCCGTGATGTACGATAAAGAAAAAAGGATTTTTAATAACAGCTTACCTGTAAAATCCTTTTCTTGAAGTACATCACGGGACACAGAGCTCCCACCCCTCTTTTGGGGAACATTGTGTAACCTCAGAGAAATTGCTTGCTACAAAACTGAAGCACTCTCAGTGGGAGGGGGTTATATAGGGAGGAACTTCCTGTGAAGTTGATTACACCAGTGTCCACACCTGAAGGTACCCATATAACCCATATGTAATGACTATGCGCTCTGTGTCCCGTGATGTACTTCAAGAAAAGGATTTTACAGGTAAGCTGTTATTAAAAATCCTTTTTTTTCTTACTGCAGCCTTTTTATTCGGTGGTACTGGACTGAATCTGAGGGTCAATTCTTGCTTCCCCCTTTTTTCCACCTGGCGAATTAGTAATCAGGATTCACATTTTCTCTACCTTGATTTTAAACATAATTGGTTTATGATACCCTTGGATTTCAGCTGAGGTCCCAGGGTGAGTGGTGTCTGCCTTATATTGCTATTATGCAAATTCTATGCATGCTATTTTGTTGTTAACATTATGCATTTATCCCATGTTTATCGTTTTTTTGTCAAAACGTTTACTGTTTAATAGCTTTTTTTGTGATACTCAACCATATTTTTGGTTTGGTTCTATTCAACCCCATTTACCTCAATGAGCAATGATTTTATTGTTTATTGTTTAATTAATGTGTGTTTTCTATCTACTTTATAGTCTTTCCCTGTACCAAGCCCCTGATGAAGCCCGGCCCTGGGCGAAACATGTTGGGCAATCGCCGAGTACAAGGATTTTAGTGGCCTTCATTGTGAGCCACGCTGGTTCTTCCATGGACCATCAACTGTTTATCTCATTTTATCATGTTATTTCATGTTTTGAATGTCTAAATTAAATAAATGTTGTATATTTTCTTTACTTGAGTCTAATGTCTCATTTGGACACCGTTTAAAGTCCCGGGTCTTGTTGCCCTTTTTTTCCCCATCTCCCTATTCATTGTACTCTATGGAATGTGGTGTCCATGATTGTTTTCTCCCTTGCCTACCTTTTATTGTTCAATTGTTCCTACAATCAAGATCGTTCGATGATTTGGTCTCTTATCCCTCCGATAAGCCTTGACTTTAATTATGCCTTAGTTCCTACTTTAGTGAAAGCAGTCAAGGAGGTTTTGAATTTGGAAGACATTACTTCCGGTTTGTCACGGAAATAGGTGCTATTATCTAAAAAAAAAATGGGGTAAAACTGATAGTAAAAGTTCTATGCAGTCAAAAATTGCAAAACTATATCCTTTTAAGAGGAAGACGTGAAACATCTTGACTCTGCTCCATTGTTTGATGCAGCTTTGATGCGTTTGGTTAGATACGTAACCCTTCCCCTGGAAGTTCCATTTTCTTTCAAAGATCCTCTAGAGAGACGGATTGATTCAGACCTGACGCGAATCTACCGGACAGCGGGATCAGTCTGTAAACCAATCTTGGCTTTAGCAGCTGTCTCAAAAGCCTTATGCCACGTACACACAATCATTTTTCGGGTTGTAAAAAAATACTTTAAGGGTCTAGAAAAACAACGTTTTTTTCAACCCGATCATTAAAACGGCCTTGCCTACACACGATCGTGAAAAAAAAATGCTCTAGCAAAGCGCGGTGACGTACAACACGTACAACAGCACTATAAAGGGGAATTTCCATTCGCATGACGTCACCCTTTGGGCTGCTTTAGCTGATTTTGTGTTAGTGAAAGACAATTCGCTCTTTTCTGTCTGTTACAGCGTGATGAATGTCTTACTCCATTACGAACGGTAGTTTTACCAGAACAAGCGCTCATAACTTGCTTCAGATTTTTCACGTCGTTAAAGCCCACACACGACCATTTTTTACAACCCAAAAACATTGTTAAAAAATAGAGCATCAGAAGTATCTCTGAAGAAATGGCCAAGAGCTCTCCTATCCAAGAAATCAGGCTAGCATCTGTCTTTCTGGGGGAGGCCTCTATTGATGTTATATTGATGTTATATTGATCTTGATGCCTAGTGGCTCATGTAATGTTGTCAGCGGTTACTGCCCGCCATGCCTTATGGCTCCTTCCCTGGTCGGCGGATCCAGCTTTAAAGCAAGCGTGGTGCCGCATTCCCTTTGAGGGATCCTCTCTCTTTGGCAATAAACTTGATAGTGCAATTTTCCGGGCCACGGGTGGTAAGTCGGGGTTCCTCCCTCAGGATAGGTGTTTGCAAAACCAGAAACGCACCTTTTCCAGAGCACAGAATACAGACCATGCAAGGGAAGCACGCAGTTACAGACTTGGTTGTGAATTTTCAAGGTCCTGGAAATCCAGACAGTCTTCTTTCAAGAAGCAAACTAAGAGTATGCTTTCTAGTAATCAGGAGTCTACCAAGTCCTTTTGAAATTGGGCCCGCCCAAGCATATCGGGTGGGGGCTCGTCTTCTCCACTTTCTGCATGTTTGGGCGGCCTCAATTCGAGATTTTTGGACCATCAAGACAGTCTCTTCAGGCCACACCTGGGTCTTTACCAGCACCCCCAGGCTCAGAATTATGTCTACAAGTCTTCCATGTACAGAAGAAAAGAAAAAAATCCTATTAGCTTACGTAAGCTCTTTATAACTCAAGGCACAGCCATTACTGTTCCAGATGGCGAACGAGGTGAAGGCATGTACTCCCCTTTATTCACAGTACAGAAAAAGAACAGTAGACCAGTAACAGACTTGACTCATCTCAACCGATTTATTCGGAAAGAAAAATTCAAAATGTAGTCGCTATTGACGATCCAGCAGTCAGTCCACCCAAGAGAATGGTTAGTGTCAATAGACCTGAAAGACGCGTACTTCCACGTTCCAGTGGCGGCAGACTATCAAAAGTACCTCCGCTTTGCTGTAGAAATCAAAACTTACAATTCACCTGCCTACTATTTGGTCTCACGACATCACCTCGGGTGTTCTCCAAAGTTCTGTTAGCCATTGTGGCTCTTCTCCGAGTGAAAGGAGTTTGTCTTCACCACTAGCTAGACAACCTTTTACTTCTAGCTCAAGACAAAAGTCAACTCCTGTCCTGGAACACAGGGACCTAGTAATTGCCACTCTCCAAAATTTAGGTGGCTATTGAATCCCTGGTGTTTCTAGGTGCCCTCTTCAACACAATGGAAGGCACCATCTCATTGCCTGAAGAGAAGATTGCAACAATCCAGGACATGATCCGGGCAACACTTGCTGCTCCTCACCTGTCTGCTCTTCAATGTTTGAAGGTAATTGGCACCATGGCAGCCACCATTCCTATGGTGAAGTGGGCTCAGTGGCACACTCGTCCATTTCAAAAAGGATTCCTCCAGCAATGGGACTCCCCCAGCGCATCATGCTCACTGAACCCATGAGAAAGTATCTTCTGTGGTGGCTTCAGAGGAAGAATCTCCGCAACTGTCACTCCATCCATCCCATCACTTGGGTTACTATATCCTCAGATGCCAGCAATCAGGGCTGGGGTGCTCATTGCCTTTCAGAAATAGCCCAGTGCAGGTGGAGCACACTTTCTTAAGGAATTGTATCCAACATACTGGAGTTGCGGGCTGCCTTTCAGCCGTTCAAATCCATCCGCCATATATTAATGGATTCCTCTGTGATGCTCAGGCTGGACAACACAACCATGGTTGCTTACATAAGAAAACAGGGTGGAACCCGCAGCTGGTCCTTACTCCGAGAGGTGGAGCCAATTATGAATTGGGCCTAAAAGAACCTAGCCAACATCTCGGCAGTGTACATTCCGGGGGTCCAGAATGTTCATGCGGACTTTCTATCATAAATCCAAATGAACAACAACGAGTGGTCTCTACACAAAGAAGTGTTAATTTGGCTGCTAACTCTGGGAGTGTCCCGAGAAGTGGATCTGTTTGCATCCCCATGCAGCCACAAGTTGACCAAGTATCATTCGAGGTTCTGGGATCCCCAAGCCTATGGGATAGACGCTCTGACAGATCGGTGGAAATTCAGCAAAGCGTATGCCTTTCCACCAGTACCTGTGATACTTCAGTTTCTTCACCGACTCAGATCAGAGGATGTAGAAATCATAGCAGTGATTGCATTTTGGCCCAACAGGCCATGGGTTTCCCTCCTAACGCTTCTCAGTTACTGGGACTCGATCCCTCTACCTCTCAGACCAGATCTCCTCTCTCAGGGCACAACGTTGCACCCATGTCCGGCTCATCTGCACCTCAGGGTGTGGATTTTGAGAGGGGAAGGCTTAAAGCCTTAGGATGTCCAGAAGAAGGCATTTCGACTCTTCTTAACGCTAGAAGAAATAGCACTAACAAAGTTTACAAGCATATCTGGTCAAAATTTACAGATCATATGTCTTCCAGAGCTAATCCTTGCAGTTCCTCAGAAGTCCAAGATATACTTAGTTTTTTACAAACAGGTTTAGACTTGCCTTTAGCAATCAGTTCACTCCGAATGCAAATTCCAGCCATCTCTGCATTTACTGTACAGGAATCTCTTGGGCCAATCATCCCTTGGTTTCGCCAGTTTTTCAAGAGTGCTATCCGGCTTAGACCCCAGAGAAAACCAAGGTTCCCCAAATGGGACCTGCCTCTAGTCCTGGACTTTCTTACCTCAAGGACCTTTCTTGACCTTCTTTCCAGATAGAGCAGTATTAATTCCCATGCTGGGTCTAAATCCTAAAGTTACATCCATTTTTCATGAAAATCAGGAAATTGTACTGCCCACTTTTGGGATATCTGAAGATCAAAATATTCATCCCCTCGATGTGGGTCACACATTAAGTCAATACCTGGAAATGACAGAATCTTTCAGAAAAAACAGACTTTCTTTTCATTCTTCTTCATGGAAAGAACAAAGGAAAACGGGTCTCAGATCAATTGCATCTTAGTTCAGACCATCGTAAGGGCATACAAAGCCAAGGGCTTGGCTCCTCCAGAGGCAGTGACTGCGCACTCAACCCGGAGCATCTCGACTTCTTGGGCAGCCTCACGTCATGTCACAACTGAAGTTATATGCAGAGCTGCTTCGTGGTCGTCTATTAATACTTTTGTTTCCCACTACTGTGTTGAACTGGCTGCCTTATCTTCCCTGAATTTTGGTTAACAAGTGCTGTCAGTTGACAGTGTTACATTTTTTTTTTTGCCTTCGAATTTTGCCCACCCGGGTGTGTTTGACGAGTTATTTTCCACACATATGCTGCCATGGAGCATGTCAGGAAATTTTTTTTTTATCAAATACTTACCTTAATTTTCCTTTCCTGATAGGCTCCATGGCAGCAGGAGTGCCTCCCAATGCTTGGAGTAGGCTAGGTATGGAACATAGCTGAGAGCCCAGAGCTAAAATTTATAGGGAGGGGTCCTATTGGGTAGTTATGGAGGCGGGGCCAACACACACTCCTATGCTGCCATGGAGCCTATCAGGAAAGGAAAATTACGATAAGTATTTGATAATTATTTTTCTGTTTTTCCTTTAGAAATGTCATTTTGTGCAGGGACTTTTCAAAGCACGGGAAACACGGGAAACCAAAGGGTTAAACGTTGAACTAGATATCAACTGCTTCATTAGTGATTATTAATATTGCATATTGTAATGGATATATACTGCACCCCCCCCCCTTTTTTGGTGTTATATATATAACTTTTACAATTTTTACAATCCTCTACCTTTTATTATACTGGTTTTAACCACTTGCATACTGGGCACTTACACCCCCCTCCTGCCCAGGTAAAATTTCAGCTTCCGGCACTGCGTCGCTTTAACTCACAATTGCGCGGTCGTGCGACGTGGCTCCCAAACAAAATTTACGTCCTTTTTTCCCCACAAGTAGAGCTTTCTTTTGGTGGTATTTGATCGCCTGTGCGATTTTAATTTTTTGCGCTATAAACAAAAAAGAGCGACAATTTTGAAGAAAAATACAATATTTTTTACTTGTTGCTATAATAAATATCCCAATTAAAAAAAAAACTCATTTTTTTTCTCAGCTTAGGGCGATACGTATTCTTCTACATATTTTTGGTAAAAAAAAAAAAAAAAAATCGCAATAAGTGGCTGGTTGCGCAAAAGTTATAGCGCTTACAAAATAGGGGAGAGAATTATTATTATTTTTTTTTTTTACTAGAAATGGCGGCGATCTGCGATTTTTATTGGTACTGCGACGTTATGGCGGACACATCGGACACTTTTGACACATTTTTGGCGCCATTCACATTTATACTGCGATCAGTGCTATAAATATGCACCAATTACAGTATAAATGTGACTGGCATTGAAGGGGTTAACACTAGGGGGTGAGGAAGGGGTTAAATGTGTATGCTAGGTGTGTTCTAACTGTGGGGGTGGGGGGGTGACCGATCTGTGTCCCTATGTAGGAAGGAACACAGATCGGGCTCCTCCCCTCCAGAGACAGGACGCTGTCTCTGTGTAAAACGGCAATGAGAGATGATCTATGAGAGATCATCTCTCATTCGCCCACAGATCGCATCGCAAACGGCCACTCTGATTGGCCGTTTGCCGCGATCTGTGATTGGCCGTGTCCAAGGGACACGGACAACACAGGGCTTCCCCGCAGCGCGCACTACAGCGCGTGCTGGGAACGCCAGAATGACATGCCGTCAAATGACGGCATGTTGGATATTCAGGCCTGCGCTGTTGCCGTCATCCGACGGTAGCGCGGGCCTGAAGTGGTTAATAGACAAAGGCTAATAAGATAATTTAGATATTATCTATTTTATATCGACTTTATATAGATGCTTGTCTATGGTATGATATTTATATATAAAAACAATTTTAAAAGGTATAAAATGTGCTTTCAGAGACTTTGACTCTAGATGTGTCCGATCATGCGCTGTCTCTGGCATCTTTCATTGGAAGATACTACCTTGGCCATTTTCATTTTGACCCTTCATCCATTGTTGAACTGGTTGTTGTGGCCTTGGTCCTTCCCCTCTCTCTTTCTTGCCTTTTTTCTCCAACCTTAGATTAATTAGATTAATAATATTAATAATTTTAATTATTTTATCCCACAGAGAACCCCCATCTTGTAGTGGTTACATAGTTACATAGTTACATAGTTACATAGTTAGTCAGGTTGAAAAAAGACACAAGTCCATCCAGTTCAAACAAACAAAATAAAACACAGTACATCCCATACACCCAACTCCATACTCACAGTTGGTTCCTTCCTTTGCTATTAACATAATATGTTTTTATTCTGGTTATGTGTTTTTATGTGTATTTTATATATGGTTGTATCATTTTTAAACACACACCATTATATGATGCAATCACTATTGACCTGAAAGAGTTAATAGATGTTCTGACATTTAATTGGTCAATCACGGCCAAGTCCATGACTGTTTGGTTCTGACCCATTCGCTATAATGTCACGGAGATCTTTCTACCAGCCGCCTATGGGTTAAACATGCTTCACCTGTTCATCCATGGACACTTGTTTTACACAAATTGAGGCAGCTTCTAATATGCATGTTTCGACTCAGTATGTAAACTTGCGGTGAAAGATCAATAAGGTTTAATATGGTATGCTATTTTACTATGTATTTTGTGCAGTATCCATTTATGCATTTGCGTCTGTTGTTGTTGTCCCAGCGATCTGACACGGCCGACGTCCGCTGCTTATTCCGCCCCCTGATGCACCAATGGGAGCGAGTGAGCGTGGAGGAAGTATCCAATAGCCATCGTTGGAGGACTTCATATAGACGTGATGTACGCCGAGTAGCCACGCCCTCTGTTGAAGTCGGATGTGACGAAACGCGTCAGGCGTGGCTACGACGGCGTATCCAGGAAATACTAGGAGTGCGTTCCACCGCTGTATAATCGCCACCAGGATAGGAGTCTTCAGCAGCGTGCATTGCGGCACAAGCGCGACCCCCTGTGTGCGGAGGAGAGCGGTGAATTACACACTTTATGCTCATTTATCAGTGTTTTAATGTACGTAGATAGGAGGCAGGGTGTTGTTACACGGGAGTTTTTTTAATTAAAGCAATATTACACTATTTTGGTGCTTTTGTTTTTTTCTATGATCCATGTATTGGAGCTTTACATATTAACCCTTTCTGCTTCTGGAATGATGTTGGAGGTGTGATCAGGACGATTTATTTTTAAGGCCTGTTTCTTTGTGTTTTTGGTGAGTTTGAACCCCTGTGAGGAAGTGTGTCTCACGTTTGGTGGAGATTGGAAATCGGTGAAGGGTGTACTACCATTCTATGAAGCATTCCACACGTCACTTTAAACTTTGCCTAATTTCACTGATCTATGGACTTTCTTTCAACATCTTTTTATCTACATTGGACTATTTATGCTATGTGCTGTTTTATCATTTATAACCAATTTTTGGCTATTTTATTGATACTTTGTTTTATACCTTGAATAGATAAATGTATTTATTTATTTTTAAACAGCTGCTCAAATTAATATATATATCGCTTAATTGCTCTCAGTAGGATTATCATTAAATTTTTGAGATTTTATATATATTATTTTCACGTTTATCTAATTCTTTGGATCTATCCAATTCTTTGATTAAGTAACCTTTGTCCTTGGCGCCGGGAAGTGCACTGTCTATTCCCCTCTATTGTTGCCCCCCTTTTTTGTGCACTCTTCTCTAGATACTATAGACACCCCCCCATGTACCAAATTTAAAGGAATATTTTACTTTTATTGTCTCACTTTAAGCATTATTAAAATCACTGCTCCCGAAAAAACTTCAGTTTCTAAAACTTTTTTTTACATTGATACATGTCCCTTGGGTCCCCAAACACTTTTTATGACAATAACTTGCATATAAGCCTTTAAAAAATTTCATGTTCGTGTCCCACAGACTTTAACGGTGTCCGCGTGTTCGAACAAATTTTTTGCGTGTTCGCATGTTCTGCTGCGAACCGAACCGGGGGGGGGGGGGTCTAGCTCATCCCTACTGTTAACCATGGAGGTGCTTCCTGTGATGTGTCATGAGGATAAACACTGCAGTTTTGGTTACTGAAGCCCCCGATTCGCTCGTAAAGAACCTTTGCCATCTCCCCATCCTTTGTAACCAGATAACCTTCCATATTCTTTATGGGCCAATATGGTCTGTCCTCCCTTTTTTACTGTTTACATACTTAAATAATTTCTTGAGACTTTTTTGCTTTCCTCCGCAATGTGTCTTTCGTATTCTATCTTAGCCGTCCTAATTGCACCCTTACATTTTTTGTTGCATTCCTTATAAAGTCTGAATGCTGATGATGATCCCTCAACTTTGTATTTTTTGAAGGCCTTCTCCTTTGCTTTTATATTCATTTTTCCATTGGAGTTAAGCCACCCAGGACTTCTGTTCGCTCTTTTAAATGTATTATCCAATGGGATGCATTGGCTAATGCCCTTTTTTAATCTCCACTTAAAGCAAACCCATCATCGGCTCCGTTTTCTTTGTTTCCAAGATTTGATCTCAGTTTATGCCTTCTAGCAAGGTTCAGAGTTTAAGTTGGATCTTTTGAAATTCAGTGTCTTTGTATTGCCCTTGTGTTTCCTATTTGTGTGATTTATACTGAAGCCAATTGTGATCACTGTTTTCTAAATTGCCCAGTATTTCCACATCTGTGATCAGATCTGTTTTGTTGGTAATCAGTAGATCCAGTAATGCTTTATTTCTAGTTGGTGCATCTGCGAGTGGTGGATGGAGAAACGGTCAGGTTCTTTACCAATCCCAAAGATGCTGAAGCCTGGCTGGAATCTTTACCACCTATGAGGTGACTGTATTGCATTCTCTTTCAGAATGAATCACTTCTTTTTCGTTTCATATAGTTGACACGTTTGTAGTGTTCTAATTGACCTCATTGCTGGGCTCACTGCTGTGTAGGCCCCTTTACAGTGCATTACCTTGTTAGTTCTTTCTAATGCACTGGGTACTTCTCCTTAAGACTATGACTTTTTTGAGCATTGACGGTCCTCTGATGTTCCTGTTTATTAATGTTAGATCGTATGGGTTGATCCAAGATTTTTTCTGCAACAGACTCTCAAACTTGCGCCCCATGTCTGATGAAGTGTATTTCAGACTCCTGACCTATAAGGTTACTCTGGCATCTTTCATTGGAAATGCTGACAGTTCTCTTTTTCCACGGATTGTTATATCACCCCTGCCTGTTCAGTTAAGGGGTGATATTAATGTTCTGCTGATCAGGGAATATGTGGGTGAGATATTACTGCGCTACCAAAGAAATAGGGGAGGGAGGAGGAAAGCACTTAAGGTATATCAAACCAAAAGTGAAATAAAGTGAATAGGTAATGCTGTGCTGTAAAAATAAAATAGAGTGGATAAAACCTAAGGTAGGGAGGAAGTGCTATATTAAGTGTAATTTGAACATGAAAAACATAAAAACATCAGTGAATGAGAATAAATATCTCTGCTAATAAATACCAATATAAATGACATCAAATCCAAGAATGTAATAAATACAAAGTGCTGGGTCCAACTGTAATAGAGCATGCGCTGCTAACATAAGTCCTCAAAATGGCATAACTATAAACAAGTGATGCATGTGAAACATATGTGAACTGAGACATAGGTGTTCATGCATAAACAGCAAAACAAGAACTGATACACACAAAGTGCTGGTGCTTGTGCCAAATCATCAACGTGGAAGGTGCTAAGGAAAAGGAAAGGGTTCTGTTTCCTTTAAAATTGATGAGGATGTCCCCTTACCTTACTGCTGTAAGGTAACAGCATGTGTAAAATCTGTCTGAGCAGATACAGCAAAGGAGCTCCAGCCGTTTCCCAATGTGATGTGTCCCAATAAGGTACAGCCTCTATCTGTGAACAAAATCCAACTAGGGAGTCACATCTAGTGGACAATAGTGACCCTTACTCGGGGAAATAAATACGCCGATAGTGTAGTATCGTTTAGGGATTTTAATAGCAACAATAAAACATACACTATGGTACTCACAAAAGTAGCGTGTAATCAGGCATAAAAACAAACGAGTGGCGAACTCGCAAATGTCACCACCGGTACCTCTGATAGACTCTTACGCGTATTAGTCGCGATCACGTGACTTCCTCAGGAGTAACTTGGCTGTTAGGGGGTGTATATGGACATCTGTTGCAAGTTTAATCTCCTGCCAGCAGAGGTATATCACGCTGACGATGTGCTGCAGCTCTCGAAAGATCACAGTCCTATAAATATGACACGTTTCCCTGTACATCATCAGCGTGATATACCTCTGCTGACAGGAGATTAAAATTGCAACATATGTCCATATACACCCCCTAACTGTTAAGCGATCGTTGGTTTTCACCTACCTCAAGAAACTTACTCCACAACTGTGTATTCTATGGTGGGCTCTCGCATCCTTACTCCTAAAAAAGACCTGGGTGAGTTCTCACTATCATGCCACTTACTTTATTCTAGTTATTCTAGAGGAGTAAGCATCTTGGTGCATACGTCTCTTCCTTTTCAATTGCTTAATGTGAAGACTGACCCAGGGGGTAGATATGTGATTTTACAGGTCCTGATTGCCTCCATGGTCTATGTGCTAGTGGGGCTATATTTACCCCTCCCTGCTGATGTTAAGCTTCTATACAGTATTATGCAAATGAAAATTATGCAAATTGTGACTAGTTATGGGGTTGCTTGGGGATTTTAATTTGGTACCATGCCTGACTCTGGACAGGCTCCCCCTCTCTGCTAGATGGTCTCCTGGGTTGTCAAAATGGCCTTCCACCTTTGCACTGGTAGATATATGGCATCATTATCTTCCTTCTAGCAAAGAATATAGGTGTCATTCTTTTTCTTTCCAGTCC
The DNA here is from genome assembly GCA_029574335.1 of Rana kukunoris. Taxonomy (NCBI): domain Eukaryota; kingdom Metazoa; phylum Chordata; class Amphibia; order Anura; family Ranidae; genus Rana; species Rana kukunoris. The sequence continues at coordinate 223,120,712 of CM056053.1, read as the reverse complement.
CTTTCCTGCGTTGGCTTAGCTTTTACTACCCAAAGTTTTCTATGGAAGGTTCTGTCAGCTGCTATTCTTTCTAGGGTTATCTCAGATCATGCACCCCTACTGATCACTGTTTTGCTGGGCCCATCTGCAGGTAGGGGATTTTAGAGAATGTCACTGGGTCTCAGATTTAACCATCTAGAAATACTTGCCTGAGGCTTTATGCAACTACTGGTTAACCAATGAGGGCTCTACTGACCCTCTGATCAGATGGTATTATTTAGGAGTTGGGGGGGGGGTATATGGCCTGTATAGTTAAGGCTAAGAGGGAGTCTGTACGATCTCCAAAGGAAATGGAGCGTGCTTTGCAACGGAATGAGGCTGCCTATGTGGCTGATCCTATCCCTTCTCTTTATTGGGCTTGGCAGTGTGCTGTATGAGAGGTGGAACTGCTGCACACTGAAATGACTGAAAGTCCAGAAGTTTATGCTGGATACTGCCGAAAGGGTCTTTGAGTATGGAGCTACAAATGGTAAGCTGCTGGCCTGGTTGGCCCAGGGGCAATTTTCAGCTACCCATATTAATAGCATTAAAGATAAGGATGGTGCCATGCTCACTGATCCTGACAGTGTCAATCAAAGATTTCGGCAATTCTACAGCTCCCTGTACTCCACTAGTCTAGATTCTACTCACTCTGACTTAGGCTCCATGTACATGTGAAGTTTTTACAACTGCTCCTGAATGATTTAACTTGACAAATAGTAACCCACGTTTAAAATGTCAGTTTTGCCGCATTTACATGACGCATTTTGCAGCGTTTTTCACGTTTGCGTTTAGAAGCATTACCGCGTTTAGCCACGTTTAATCGCATTTGGCGCCTGAAACGTGGACATTTTCAGCGTCTGAACCTATTTTTTTGCTTTCAAAGAAACACTGTTAAATGCAACTAAAAACGGCAATTAATGAGACGGTGTACATGGTCACATAGGATAACATTGAATGAGTTGAGGGGCAGTTGAAAAAAATGCCCAACTGCCTCTGAACGTACGCTTAGCAGCGTTCCATGTACATGGGGCTTTAGAGTCCTACTTGGAACAAATTTTATTTCTCAACCTTACAACAGAGGCCAGGGAACATTTGGACAGAGATATATCTTTGGAGGACATGTAGGAGGCTATAGCAAACTTAAGCCTGGTAAGACCCCTGGGGGGGGTAGATGGGATCCCTTTCAAATGTTATGCCCTCTACCAGGATCTATTAGCTCCCCAACTCACCTCCTTGTCTGCTCAGGCCTTCTCCTGGGAGTTGCTACCTAGGTCAATGTCAGAGGCAATGATTATGTTGGTACCCAATCCAGGTAAGGACCCTGAGGATTGCATGTCCTATCGGTCAATATTTCTGCTCACTGTTGATGCAAAAATGTTGGCCAAAATACTCACCAATCGTTTGTCTTTAGTCTTTGATGTGCTTATTCATGTTGATCATACCGGGTTTATACCTGGTAAGGGAACCGACATTAATCTGCAATGCCGATTTCTTAATCTGTCCACGGACCATTCCAATGGTGGCATGAGAGTCATTTGATTCTGTAGAGTGGGGTTTCCTTTGGGAAGTGATGAACAAATTTGTGTTTGGTCCCAGGTTCCTTGAGTGGTTGGATATGCTCTATAGGTCACCTAACGCTTTTATCTGTACCAATGGTACATATTCAGGTTGGTTTTTCCCTGCAAAGGGGTATGCATCAGGGCTGACCCTTGTCCCCTTACCTTTTTGCTCTGGCTCTGGAGCCATTAGCTATATTGGTCCAGAACTCATATCATGTTGAGATGCTGCGAATCGGTCCTTGGAAGAGAATATCTCATTATACGCTGACGATTACCTTTTTATATCTGCATGACGCAAATTATGCTACGAGTAAGCATTACATGATGTGAAACATGTCAGCCCTTTTCTCCTTGTCCACTCACCGTTTTTGACTGCATGCATTTTGGCAGTTTTTTTCTATTGAAATTTTGTTTGCTTATGCTTAAATAAAGACATCGTTTTCCGAGGAGTGCGGCGATCCAGGATTTTTTCCTTCACCCCTGTGGGCGGTACTGGACCTTTTTGAGAGTTTGGATGTTTTTCTGGGGTTCGTATTAATTGGTCCAAGTCTGTAATTTTTCCGCTGGATACCCAGGCGTGGGAATTGGTGGCGGTGTCCCGGTTACTTTGGGTCGATAGCTTCAAGTACCTTGGTATACAAGTTGAACTGAATCCGGCAAGTTTTTTTAACCTTATTCGCGCCCCTTATTTCTGCAGTTTCTGCCAGTGTTCCTCACAGGGAGCCCTACCCCTTAACCTGATGGGTCGTATCATCAAGATGGTTTTTCTCTCTAAATTCATCAATATTTTTTTATATTTACGCTCTGCACTTCCGCGTTCCAGGCTGGGCGCCGGGCGATGGTGTCATTGTGCGGTCGCTGCATGCGCTCCAGTGTGGAGCGCAGTACGGCAAAAAGGCACCGATTACAGGTTGGCACTTTTGATATATTACTGGGCTGCTATTCTGGTAACAGGTCGCTGATGGTTTGTTATCTCTCGAACAAATGCAGCAGTGTGCTTGGAGGCCACAATTTTGGGCTCTCCTAAAAAGCTCAGTAATTTGGTATATAGAGGCCTAAAGCATATACTATCCTTTCCACATCCAACCAGGACAACGCTCAGGATGTGAGTATCTGCTAGGAGGCTCTTTCTGAAACCAGGCCAATGATCCCCCTATCACTCCATATGGGGAAACCCTAATCTTGCACATTTCAGATCAATTTCCGATCCTCAAATTTGGGCGAGATATGACATTAAAGTGTTGAGGGATATTATGCCCATGGGTAGGTTACTGTCATTTAGGGACATCTCCAGTAAATTTAATTTACCTAGATGGATGTTCTTCCATTATCTTCAGCTGCGGAATGCTGCCTGTGCCCAATTTTCACAACCCTCTCATAATGGCTATGGATCCCATTGAGGAGCTCTTAGCTCAGGAGTCACTGCCCAAGCCCCTTTCCTCCCTCTACCTAGCGCTTCCTAGCATGGATACCTCTAGGATGGAGAGATTATGGGAGGCTTGGAAGGAGGATATCCACTCCCTGGATAGGGAGAATTGGAAGGACTGCTTTGAAAGCAGCTTAAAATTGGTAATTTTCTCCAGAGACAAGCTCATTAAAACTAAGTTCCTTCATAGGGTCTATTACACTCCCCAGAGATTGCACATACTTTATTCTCAAAGGAACCCTGTTTTTGTGTGCATTGCCACTCTGCCATTGGGACTTTTTTCCATACGTTCTGGAGGTGTTCTAGGGTGACACGGTTCTAGACGGAGGTCATTGATGTAATTAATACTTGTCTGCAACTGCCCCCCCCCCCCCCCCCCCCCCCCCGATGTCTCTTGAACTGGCACTTTTGGGTATACAGGAGGATGAACAGGGGCCTAGAAGTGGGCCTAGAAGTGGGTCTTCACAGGCTCGTATTGCTACCAGTACTTTTCCTCTTGTGTTATGTTATTTCTAAGTTTGTGAATTCAATGCATTATTGACTAGAGACTTTACCTGTATGACTATATATACTTTGATGGTTACTAACTCACACTCTGTCATTTTGTACCTGTTATCAGTTTATTAGGATTTTTCTCAGATACAGCATATGCATACTTAGAATTACACCCCAAAACACATTCTGCTACTGCTCCCGAGTACTACATGTGTGAGACTTTTCCACTATCTGGACTGATTATGTACTGGACATTGTATCTTGTGTATTACACAAATCAACCCATTTTGTCAAAACCAATGTACTGTACAGGTGGTCTCCGGGTTACGAACACAATAGGGACTGTAGGTTTGTTCTTATGTGGAATTTGTGTGTAAGTCAGAACAGTGCATTTTTAAGTGTAACTTCAGCCTGTGCAGGGAGACCTAATGTAGGATGTAGGCAAGCTAGGCAGGGATAGAGCTGTACCATTGGACATTCTGATCGACATTAAGAGGGGGAGAATGAAAAAATAATAATTAATCATATTTATATCTATATATATTGTATATCAGAACATACTACCCAAGTTCAAAGTGCCATTGCTATTTTCCTTTCAGACCATAATTTATCTAAAGAAAAAATAATATATGGGTATACATATGAAAGAAAACATAATTTATCTGCAGCAAGCCGCAGCATCTCTATTGCTATCTCGATGTTTAATTTCTCTGTTATCCCATCAGCCTGCCTGATAATAAAAAAAAAACAAAAAAAAACATTGGCCCAGATTCACAGAGCGATTACGCCTGTCTAACTGGTGTTAGAGACAGGAGTAATTTCAAATTTTGCGCGCCGTATCACTAGTTTGAATCCTCAAACCATGATACGGCGGCGTTGGGCTTCGATCTGACAGGCTTACGTCTTCGTACGCCTTCGGATCTACGCTGCAATCTTTTTGCGGCCGCTTGGTGGAGTTTGCGTCGTTTTCAGCGTCGGGGTATGCAAATGAGCTTTTTACGGAGATCCACGAAGTTACGAGTGTCGTTCGCAATCGCGTACGTCATTTTTTCGCCACGTAAAGTTAAACCAGCTTTTAGCTGGTCTAACGTTACGCGGCCCATGTTAAGTATGGCCGTCGTTCCCGCGTCGACTTTCATTTTTATTTTATTTTTTGCGTAAGTCGTCCGGGAATAGGAATGTCCGTAAACGACGCTACTCAAAAAAAAAATGACGTAACGACGTGATTTCGCGCAATGCGCGGCGGGAAATTTCTGAACGGAGCATGCGCAGTTCGATCGTGGCAGGGACGCGCTTCAATTAAATGCCTCACGCCCCCTATTCGCGTATTTTGATTCCGCCGGAAGAATTCCTCCTAGAGCCAGGTAAAATACGGCGGCGTAGAGTATCTCTGATACTCTGCGGGAATCTAATTCTTGCTGAATCTGGCCCATTGTTTTTTTACTAATGTACACCCACAATGTCGAGAGCCTCATTTAAAGTCCCAATTTCCTTTTTCATTTAACTAATGCTGCCTTCAGTGGTGAAGGCATTTTTAAAGGCATTAGTGTCTGTGAGCCTGTTAATAGCAGAAGGCTCTGTAATTTTATACTGACCTGAATGACTTAACGCTGCTTTTGAGAGCCATGGTGCCCTAAGCCACAACCTAGGTGGCTTAATCAGAGAACTCGTCCTGTTTGGAGAGGGTCTCTTGTAGTAAAAGTCAACTGGTAAGTAATTTATACCCATTATACTAGTTGAACTGGGCAAATCTGGTGTGAAAAGGGCAGATTTACTGAGAGTTTTGTCTTATGGAAATCACTTTGCTGATCCCTATTACTAATATAAATGTACAGTGTATTATATTTCAGTATTCCAATATCTCCCCAGAAACAATATATTAATATGAAACGTTTTTCTAGTCAACAGAAAAATGTTTGCCACTTTTTAACCACTCATCCAGAACTCTTCCAGCATGTTATACATTTTTTGCGCAAAGGAGTATTTTAAAAAGAAAAAAAAATACAGATTTGCAGAGAACACAGTTTTTCGTACTCAAATTCATAGTGCTGAAAGAAACTCTTCTGAAAAATAACCTTAATTAGTATCATAAAAATATATATACTTCCCTTTAAAGAGTAAAAGGAAAAGGCTCTGACTAAATGCAGGAAGAACAACAATGTACAGGTAGAGAGGAGATATTCTGGAACAATAAATAGAGTGCTTATAGATGTCAGTAAAGAAATAGCATATGTGTAAGGGCCTAAATAGATTCTGTACTAACATAGAACTGCTAGTGCATTAGCACTAGACAAGAACATACCGTAGGTGACACAAATGCTGCAATAAGATTTTAGAATTTCACAGCACTTTCTCAAATTTATTCACATAAGAAATGACAGCCCAGCTCTCTAAAGTGTTTTTGTGACAACACCGTCCACTGCAACAAAGGAATTGTATTGCAAATTTAGACAGTAACCACATTATGGATAAGTATAACACAAACTGCAAATAATATTCATTCTGATTGCTTCAAATTCTTAACATTATAATAAACTGTTACAAAATTTTAAAGATCTACACATAAAAATTAGCATTATATGGTAATTGCATTTTTTTTATTTATTTTAGAGCCATAAAAATAATTCTGCGTTTTTGTTTAGAGGCTGACATTGTGCAGATTAATTTACCAAATTCTCCTTGGGCATTTTTTCTACAAACATCTGCAATGCTCAGGCATAGAATATTTTATGAGCTCCCAACTCACTGCTTCTTTTTTTCAAAAATTCATGATTCCTCAGCAACAAGAGCCTATATGTAAGAGGTAACAATAGTAAAAACTATTTCAACATTCATTCATTCATTCACTTTTCTCCAATTCTGATGTAATATCTTCATTTTGGTGTTAACATGTCCCTTTATTATAATTCCCTTTGCAATTTTAGAGGAATAGCTCTCTTTGAAAACAGAGCGGTTAATTGTGCTGTTGGTTTTCTTTGCAAACTCTCAAGCCTCGTACACACGATAGGATATCTGATGGAATCTAATCCGATGGATTTTTTCGTCGGATATCCGATGAAGCTGACTTTCATCAGTCTTGCCTACACACCATCAGTCAAAAATCCGACCGTGCCAAAACGCTGTGACATAAAACACTACGACACGCTGAAAAAAAAATAAAGTTCCATGCTTCCGAGCATTCGTCGACTTGATTCTGAGCATGCGTGGATTTTTGACTGATGGACTTCCACACATCTATTGTTTTTTTATCCATAGGAAAGATTAAAACATGTTCTATTTTTTTTTCACCGATGGAAAACAAACCGATGGGGCCCACACAGTCCATCGGTTTTCATCAGACAAACCGATCGTGTGTACAGGGCTTCAGGCTATCACCTCTTTCTTGTAAGTGTGATACTAAATGTAGATGGGCTAGAAGGGGATGGCATGGAACATTTGGCCTTGGGAAGCATTAATATATCTGTATTTCCCAGTGGTGGCTGGTGCTCCAAATTTTTTGGGGGCGCAAACAAACTGAAAAAAAAAACATCAATTGCAGCCTCACTGTGCCCATCAAACACAGCTACTGTGCCCATCAATTCCTGCCACTTTGCCCATCAAACGCAGCCACTATGCCCATCAATCGCAGCCACTGTGCCCATCAATTCCTGCCACTTTGCCCATCAAACGCAGCCACTGTGCCCATCAATCGCAGCCACTGTGCCCATCAAACGCAGCCACTGTGCCCATTAAACGCAGCCACTGTACCCATAAATTGCCGCCACTGTGCCATCAAACGCAGCTACTGTAAACATCAATTGCTGCCAGTTTGCCCTATCAATTGCCGCCAGTGTGCCCCATCAATTGCCGCCAGTGTGCCCCATCAATTGCCGCCAGTGTGCCCCATCAATTGGCGCCAGTGTGCCCCATCAATTGCCCCCAGTGTGCCCCATCAATTGCCGCCAGTGTGCCCCATCAATTGCCGCCAGTGTGCCCCATCAATTGCCGCCAGTGTGCCCCATCAATTGCCGCCAGTGTGCCCCATCAATTGCCGCCAGTGTGCCCCATCAATTGCCGCCAGTGTGCCCCATTAATTGCCGCCAGTGTGCCCCATCAATTGCCGCCAGTGTGCCCCATCAATTGCCGCCAGTGTGCCCCATCAATTGCCGCCAGTGTGCCCCATCAATTGCCACCAGTGTGCCCCATCAATTGCCACCAGTGTGCCCCATCAATTGCCACCAGTGTGCCCCATCAAATGCTGCAAGTGTGCCCCCCAGCCAGGCACTTACCAGTCTCGGGTCAGCGATATCCTCCACGCTCCCTCCGAGTCCTCGATGTGTTCTTCCGTCCTTTTCTGCTATGGATGAAGGCCTGATAGGCGTCCAATCACAGCGCTTGTTGCTTCAGCCAATCAGGTGACAGGTAACCAGACATGGTGCACTGGATTGGCTGAGAGGTGGGTCAGTGTTAGGGAAGCAATTTATTAGATTCCCTAACACAACACTGTGTAAACAGTGAATGCACAGCAGTGTGCCAACCCTTTAACAATTTGGAAGCCTATTAGAGCCCATGGCTCTAATCGGGGTGCCTATTAGAGCCGACGGCTCTAATCAGGCACTTCCAAATACACTCCCGCCACTGTAATTCAGATGCCCATCGCCCGACAAGGGGCCAGACACCTGAATAGGGGGCGTCAGCGGCGACAATTGATAGATTCGTGCAATGTATAAATCTATCTATTGTTGATTGACGGGTGCAGTAGAGAGGGGGCGGTGCTCCTACACCCTCTATGGACGCACCGCCACTGGTATATCCAGATTTACTGTACTATTTTTAAATTTTAGCATTGAAAAGCTACCTTTTGCCGTTTTAAGAATTATCCTCTACCATAGTAGTTACCTACCTGGCAAACCAATAGCAATATAAATATACACTTTTTACAACTGTAAGGGATTGGTCAGCTTAACTGCCCCACTGCAGGTAGGTGCATTAGCCCCCTACTCCTAAGCCTGGGATTCCTCTAGAGGTTTTTGAATGAAACTGAAATTTAAGATTAGGGTGAGTAAGTTCTGCCACAAAGTTTGTAAAACAACTGTATGCTCATATTGGCCATGCTGCTGGGGTTCACAAAATTGTGGATGCCTTGCTGTGATAAGCATCCTAACAATTAATTCATATGATTTAAATGATGAAGCACCCTGATGTTTAGGCTGGGCTACTATTAAATTTAGTTTCCAGGCGATAGTTGCGTTGGCCAATTGTTAGGGGATCAACTGATTTCTCCCTAATTCTGGCATCGCTGCACTTTTCTCTTCTGTCACAAGGTGGCATTGTGGCTGGTGACAATGGATAAGACAGGGGCATAGCAGATTATGAATCAATGGGGTATCTCAGCCAATGAGCACGGATTTTCTTGGGTCCCTTGGTCTACTGGGAGAGCTTTTTTATTTGCGTGGAGTCAGGTTATCGATGTTCTGTGCAACCGGGACGGCTGTCTGGATGGACGTGTGTTATGTTCCCCCGGATGCTAGGCTGTAAGCTTTAGGCCTATCCCGGGGACATCTGGCTGCTAGGCTGTCTGAGGGCCTATCCATAAGCAGGGGAGCAGCGAAGGGTTGGGACTACGGGCTTGTAGTTCAGACAGAAGTAACAGTTCCGCTGGCCGGGGAACACGTTGTGGTTGGAGGTAGAGGGGAAACTGTCGCCACTAAGGGGCCATCCATCTTGTTACCGGAGACCACTATGAGTAAGCTAGGTGACACGTACCTGGGGGATGAGCCTGATGAGTAGAGGGAGACCTCTCTTACCGCCCTGGTTCCGGGATCACTGGGGTTGAGACAGTGACCGTAGGAGCACAGTGAGGTATGAGTGCCTGCAGAGTCTCTGAGATTGTAGATGAAGGCTAATAAGAAAGGCTGGAGCGCTGTAGGTGTGGGTCACCTGGATGCAGATCCTCGGATGCAGGTCAGCGGATGGATGCCGATTAACTGGTTAGCAGGATGCTGGTCAGCAGGATGCAGGTGAGCGGATGCAGGTCTTCGGATGCAGGTCAGCGGATGCAGGTCACCGGATGCAGGTGTGCCTGAGAGCAACATGCGCATGCAAATACAGGCGACAGCAGGAGAGTCAGACAGGCCAGGTCATACACAGGGGATCAGTACAGGCAAAAAGCAGCAGGCAAGGAATGGTCAGATTTCAGGCTGGATTCGGCAACAGAGGATCAGGCAGACAGGTAAACAGAGCAGATCAGGACTGGAGATGACAGCAGAGTCAGAAAGCCAGGTCAGAATGATGCAGGTTCAGGATCAGGTCTCTGGATAAGACACAGATCAGACAGCAAGATCACAGTGCTGCTGAGGGGTTTAAATAAGGCAGTCTGTTGCCAATCATTGGAATCAGTCTGCACTGTTAACCCTTAGGTGACAGATCCCTGACACTGAGGCCAGTATCAGAGCAGACATCTTGCTAGCTGGGGACAGTGAAGAAGTGGGAAAACCTCAGCATATGCCAAGTCAGAGACCCAGCAGAACAGCAGAGTTGATGCTTGTGGAGCATCAGCAAGTGCCAAGCCAGGGACCTAGTGTGTCCACAGGGGTGAAGCTTGAAGAGAATATGTGAGTATCTGTAAGTGCAAAGCCAGGGAACCAGCAGGAAAGTAGGGGTGCCACTTAAGGAATATACTGAGTGCTACCAGTGGAAGAGCTCAGGGGATCCAGTGGCTGGTGGATCTAAAGTCTAGTGAGAGAGATTGTGAGCTTGTTGAGTGAAGACCCACAATGAGTGATGGTGGGGTAAACTAAGAACTGTTTGTGTTGCAAATAGTTGACTTCTATTGCCGTTAGTAACTACTATAAGCTTGTTGCCAAAGGAGAAAGTGGTCCTACCTATACAGAAGTGGTGTCCAGTTGGAGACCTTCACCTGTATAGCTGTCTACCTATAGAAATCTCGGAGTCTGTCTGTTAACATTGTATCTACTTAAGGGTATCCTGGCCCTAACCCTCTCTCCTACCGTTCTGTTTAAGAGAAAATAAATCTCTTTTTACATTATAAAAGTGTCTGGCGCCAACCCTTTCATCTTGCATTACACCCACCATGCCTTGCAACCCACTCTACAAGGAAGGATGTCAGCTGTCCCTAACTCCGGAGGTCACCATTAGGCCTCAAGGTCAGTGGCGTCTCCAGCTTTTATATTTAGGAGGGGCACATGGGGGGACAGGGACAAAAGTAGGGGGGCCAACTATAAAATGCAAGTTTATATATATATATATATATATATATATATATATATATATCCTGGGACCCTTTACTATGATCCCACAACGGGCCCTTTCACATGTTCTGCAGTGAGCTCCCGTCCTACTATACTGGGGCCCCCCTGGGTGGCAGAAAACAAGAGATATATGTCACCAGCACACCAAGAAAATATAAGGATCCAAAGCAGTGGGAGGACTCTCAGGGTTGCAAAGGTTGTCTTGCCACTGGGGGCCCTGGTGTTCTGCCACTGTGGGGTTCCCCAGCTGTCCTGTCCCTGCTATTGACAGCGCTGGTCTAGCGTCTGTCTCCTTGGCAGCGGCAGCAGTCTATTAGGACCTAGTGCTGGTGACATTATGGGTGCATGCAGGGGAAGGCTGGCCCTATTGGTTATAGAGAGCTGAGCCCCCAGCTGGTCACCTAGCAGCAGTAATGCTGTATAACCTTCTCTGTTGACATGCTGATCAGGATGTGATCCAGGTGATGCTCCCAGTCAGATCTAATAAACACAGTATTTATTAGCATCAAGAGTACAACCACATATATATATTGAACGAATTTTCTGAGAACGATCGGAAAACGATCGTTTTTATGTTTGTTGTTAAAATAGTCTGACCAAGTGTATGGGGCGTAACAATACTATTGTTAATACACTTACACTTGGTCAGACGATTTTAACAACAAACATAAAAACGATCGTTTTCCGATTGTTCTCAGAAAATTCGTTCGTTTTTAAACTGCATCAGAAAACCATTTTTGGGTTCAGAAGTCTGGCCAACTGATCTCCCTTCAGATGAAAATCCACAGAAAAGTTTATTAGGCTTTACTGTACAAGTGTACTCACTATTCTGCACAAAAGAGAAGCTGCTTTCAGTCACTGAGGCTGGCCATACATGTTCAATTTTCTTGTACAATTTTCTTTTAGATTTACCAAAAACCATATATGAGGTCAAACTAAACAACACTTTCAATTGTATGCAATCAGGCAGGCCCTTGCACTACATAGTTGAAGGTAAATCTAAAGAAAATTGCACAGAAAATTGTATCATGTATGGCCAGCCTAACTCTCTGGCCATTAAAAAAAACATAAACAAAAGATTTGCATTTGAACCCGTTTCTTTTGTTATTTTCGTATGTTGATACTGTATGACACCTATAACAAAAAATTTGCCTTCAGTATTTTGAATACACAGAAAACAGAAAAAGGAATTCATTCAATATACATAATGAAATTCTTTTGTTATAGATGTCATTGAACAATGAACATACAACTGAAAACAAACACAAAACGGATTCAAACAAAATACACAATGCAAACCTCTTGATACAGATTTAATTTTCGTTATTTTGCCATTTTCGTTTTGTCGTTTTTTCCCGTCGGATCGTTTGTTCGTATTTCCGGTCGTTCGTTATGCGGCTCATCCGTTATCCCGTCGTTTTCGTATTTTGGTGCTTTACCGTTTTCGTATGTACACATTATCCCGCGGGTACGAAAATGAACATTTTCGTACGAAAATAAAATTCGTACGAACGGGAATGCACATATCTAGAAAAGAGACCTGCTCTGTGGATAGCCGGGACAGGACAGCAACTCTGGTTATTCCAGCACTGGTCAACACTCAGAGGATTCCCCCATCCACCTATAATGTTTAGATGGGGAATTGGATAATTTCATTTTTTTCTTTTAACCTAATAGTTGAATGAAAAAAAGTGATCAATGTATTGGCTGCCTAAGAGCTAAGACCAGCCATAGACAGTTTAAATCTCAGCTGGTTCAGCAGGAACTGGCTGAGATTTCAACCATTAATGAGCAAATTCTCTTATGATTATTACTAGTGGTTGCTGTATAGCCACCGGTGATAATCATTGTTTGTCGGGAGAAGACAATTGCTGGGCAGGAGGGATATTCTCCTGTCAGCACTGTCTGTGTTGATGGGGGAATCATGCAAGTTTCTTTCCTGTAATCTGTGGATGTAGGAAATAAATATTCACTGTATATTACCTGCCTAACTGAAAGTGAAAGTAAATTGTGAATGTCTTGAAAGAACAGGAGAGGGGGAGAGGGACAGATGGGGGAGAGAAGGGATGGAGATAATGCAGTTCAGTGATTACAGTGTCCTGCAGTCTGCAGTCTGCACACACTTACCCATGGTCCAGGCTAGAATCTCAGGCATATTTCACACACAGCCAGGAATGCTGCTGATTTTCATATTTTCTGCCCACACATCCCCTCTCTTCAGCACACCGGGATAGTGTGAGCGGGACTGAAAGGAGGAGGAGCTGTATTCCTCCCTGCTCGTATGTGAAAAGAGTGAGGGGAGGGGGGTGGCTGGACTCTCTGGGCTGTAAAAGAGTGACACTCGATTCAGCTTGCAGTCACCACTCTCGGAATTTATAGGCTGGTTCTCCTATCCTCCTGTCCTAAGGACGGGAGAAATCACTCTGTTTTTTCAGTAACTGAGATGAAGGCTTGGGCCCCCCCTCCCCCACAATGTTCATGGAGTCCTTTCTGCAACTCGCTCTTCTCCGTGCCAAAGAGGATGCAGGGGAAGGAGCAGATTGGGCGGCTGTGGTTGTGTGAGCGCTCGCATTATGCAGTGTCAGCGAGCAGAGGGAGGGGGGGGGAATGCCCCGCAGAGCTGACTGGGGACGCTCTCCCTCTCAGGAGAGACTATTACTCCAGCGACAGCTCGAGCAAAATACAAAAAAATGCAAAAAAAATAAAATGCAAAACATGTTGGGGGGGTCAGGGCCCCCTCTGGCCCCCCTAGGGTTGCCATTGCTCAAGGGCCCCAGACTTTGCTACATTTGGCACCCAATGTAGGGCAACGACGTTATTCCTACAGCAGTTACCTATAGCAACTAGTTATAGCTACAGCGGGATTTCGACTGGCTCCGGTGGGAAAGTCGCAAGTACCATCTTCATATAGGCTGCATCTTCAATAAGTGCATTCCGACAAGGTGTTGAAGAACCAGCATTTCTTATTGCTCATGGGAGAGTATCAGCCTTGTCTTTTGACACTTTATGCCAGTGCTGCAAGGGTTAAAATGGACTCCATTAAAGTTTTGGCACGTTGTGCAAGAAAAGATGTTCTGTGCCACCGGGATGGCTGTCTGGGTGGACATGTGTTATGCATGTGAGCGCTGAAGTTTCCAGAAAGTATCTGCAGCAATTCCTAGGCAGGGGGAGGAGTTCCCGTTCTGCAGAGGAGGACTCTTTGCCGCTTGTGTCGCCATCTTGGGTCTATATGCTGAAACCTTGTGGCTTCATGTGAAGAAAATAGACGTTATTCTGGATTTTCTCATAGACTCTGTTTGTCGTTTAAGAACCCCTAGACCGATCTGGGTGAAATTTGGATATGTTGGTCCCCCATATCTGGGCCATCAGGAGATATGTAATTGCAGGGATACCTTGTGTGGAAGAGGGGTGTTCTAACGTTGGGAAAATTAGGGTGCTCTGTACCTCTGTATTCCTTAAACTGATCTCAATATCTCCATGTGTCATGTCAATGAGCTTTAGTCTGTCTCTCAAGAAGTGTTCATTGTGTGAAGTTCTATTGTTTAGCAGGTGAGAAGTTCTTTCCTCTGAATCACCTCGTCTGGACACATAACCAGTAATTACCTCATGTGGATTCTATCGGAGACAGTCTCCTAAAATAGGTCTATTGAAGAGGGGCTCGTTAGTACACCGTTGTATGATGATGGGGGGAGGAGGAGGTGATTGTATATCTGATTACATCAAGTATTCCTTTTGCTGTATAAATATAGGCAACCTGCACTCAATAAAGCATTCTATATCTGGACACCCTTCATGAAGTCTTGGCTCATGCTTGGGGATGGGGAACACTCTAACCATTGGAAGAATCATCTTGGGAGATGGAAAGAAGGCCGCAGTACCCTAACCACTGCAGGTCTTAACAACTGGTGGCAAGCAGCGGAATTGAATGAGACGCATTAAGTCAGCGAGTGAATGGCCCAGCAGTACGAGAGACTAAAGAGGACTACACTAAAGGATCTGCTGGAAGCCCGAGGTCAGGTGGCAAGCAACAAAAAGAAAGCTACCCTCATAGCAGAACTAATGGAGGGCGACCAAACCAGCAGCATGGCGAATGTCAGCCAGGAGGAAACCGAGTTCCAACAGAAGGTGATGTGGAGGCTAAACCTATATGGGCCAAATCCCACACCAGAGATGGTGACGCAAGTCCTGGAGCAGGTGAGCGCAGAACGCAGAGCACAACAGGCAAGCGTAAACCAAGGAGACACCGCTTCCTCAGCCGGATCTATAAATGGAGGGCAGCGGAGAAAGATTAACTATGCTGCGTTTAAAAGTTTTTCGGATGGAGAAATGGAAATTGACGCATACCTACAAGACTTTGAGCGTCAATGCACTTTGGAGGGTCTGGAATCGGAACAATGGGCCGCGATTCTAAGCAGCAAACTCACGGGCAGAGCAGCGGAGGCATACCGAGCAGTTCCTGATACAGCCATACACGACTACGTCAGGGTAAAGGACATTCTGCTAGCCAGGTATGCCGTGACCCCAGAGACTTGCAGGAAAAAGTTTCGGGCATTACGGAAAGGGGGCCCAAGACTCCTACACTGAATGGGCTTTTAGGATGTATCGGGCAGCCCAAAACTGGATACAAGGCTGCCAGGCCGCGACGCTGGAGGAGGTGCTACAACTTTTCTTGCTAGAACAATTTTTTGACCACACACCTGCAGACACCAAGGACTGGGTCAGGGACAGGAAGCCGGCCACAATCGAGGAAGCGGCCAAGCTGGCAGATGAGCATCACGAGGGAAGAAAAGGAGAGGCTAGTGGAAACCGCCCCCTGGTAAGGTCCAGTACCCCAACGCTGGGTCCTGTGACCCACCACCGACCGATCGCGGTACCACCCACTACACCCCCTAATTTTAACCGGAGACCGCCATTGGTATGTCACCAATGCAATCGGCCAGGGCACTACAAGATACATTGCCCTCAGCGGAGCAGAGGCAATTGGGAGCGGCCATCACCCCCACTATCGAGGGCAGCCACTCATCACTATCAGCATGAGCTGCTGGAAGACCACAGCACTGAATCTGAGCAATGGACCAAACTACATGAGGTGAACATAGCACAAGTCGAGGGGGACAACCGGGTGCACCACAGACAATGGGTCACAGTAGATGGAAAGGAGGCTAAGGCACTACGAGACTCTGGGGCCACCCTCACTCTGGTGCAACCTCACACCGTATCTGCGAAGGCACGCACCAACAGGACTGTTGCAGTAAGAGTGGCAGGAGGCGCCATCCACAAACTACCCACAGCCCAAGCGCAGCTAAATTGGGGCACAGGAGCCAAGCAGATGGAAGTAGGCATTATGTCGGGCCTACCTGCGGAAGTATTGTTGGGGAACGATTTGGGATGCCTAACTTCACAGCTGCTTACCCCAGATCCCGCTGGAACCTGCCCTGTGACTACCAGGGCGCAAGCATGCCAAGCTGGACAGACGCACTCTGAGGAACCACAGGTAGGAACCGAAAACCCTGTGGTATGCCCTGACCCTATCCCCTTCTGGGGCACTCCACAAGACTTTGGCCGAGCCCAGCAGTCAGATCCCACCTTAGCAGGTTACAGGAAGGCCGTAGGTACCCCTAAGGAAGGTAATGCTCAAGAGGGCTTCCACTGGGACAAGGGACTGCTATATAGAGTCACAGGGGGAGTGGGAAGTGGGGCAGCCCAAGTTATAAAAAGACAGCTAGTTGTACCCCGCAAATACAGGGCAGAGCTTCTAAAGCTCAGCCATGATATCCCGCTAGCCGGACATCTGGGTATCAAGAAAACTAAGGATCGCCTTACCCAGACGTTCTTCTGGCCAGGGATATCAAAAGACTTGCAGACGTACTGCAGGAAATGTGACACGTGTCAAAAGATTGGGAAACGGGGGGACCACCCCAGGGCCAAGTTACGGTCCCTACCTATAATAGAGGAACCATTCTCCAGAGTGGCAGTGGACCTGATAGGGCCCCTTAACAAACCCAGCGCCTCCGGAAGGCGCTACATTCTCACGGTGGTGGACTATGCCACCAGGTACCCTGAGGCGGTGGCGCTCCCCAACATTGAGGCGGAGACAGTAGCAGAAGCTCTAGTCAGGATCTTTTCTCGAGTAGGTTTCCCCAGGGAAATACTCTCAGATCAGGGAACCCAGTTCACAACAACTGTCACTCAACAGTTATGGCAGAGCTGCGGGGTGAAACCGTTATTTAGCTTCCCCTACCACCCCCAGACCAACAGCCTTTGTGAACGATTCAACGGCACGCTTAAGCAGATGCTCACAGCGTTCACAGAGTCCTATGGTCAATGGGAGAAATTTCTACCCCATCTCCTGTTTGCCTACCGGGAAGTGCCCCAGGTGTCGACCGGGTTCTCCCCCTTCGAACACCTATACGGGAGAAAAGTCCGGGGACCCCTGGACCTCATACGGGAGCACTGGGAGGGCAACACAGGAGAGGAAGGGATCCCGGTTTTGCCGTATGTGCTGGAGTTACGGGACCGCCTGCGGGCACTGACCAAATCAGTTCGGGAGAGCCTACAGGCAGCCCAGAAACGACAGAAACAATGGTATGACCGGGGAGCACGAGATAGGAACCTGGAAGTAGGGCAAAAAGTATTAGCCCTCGGGCCATCCAAAAAGGACAAGCTACAGGCAGCGTGGCAGGGGCTATTCAAAGTGGTGGAACGGATTAGCGACACCACCTATATTGTGGCCAAATGTTCGGATGAAAGGAGCAGACAAGCCTTTCATGTGAACATGTTGAAACCGTACTTCGAGTGCTCTGAGGACGTGGCCACTATCTGTGCCCTGTCCACTGACACTAGTGAAGGACTTCCCTTACCTGACCGGCTGGCAGCTAACCAAGGTATCCTAGAGAAAGTTGGGTTGGGGGAGAAACTAAATCTCACCCTGAAACCCGAGAACTGCCATGGGGGCATGACAGAGGTTCAATACCTAGGGCCTAGAGTAGGGTCTGGGAAACAGTGCCCCGAACCCGCGAAAGTAGAGGCCATAGCCAATTGGCCCCAGCCCCACACCAAGACGCAGGTATTGGCGTCCCTAGGCACCACTGGGTATTATAAAAAGTTCATCCCGGAGTGTAGCACCCTAGCGAAATTTCTCACGGACCTTCCCAAAAGATCCCTACCCAAGCAGGTAGCCTGGTTCTCGGAGTGTGCAACGGCGTTCCAGGGACTTAAGACGACATGGAGCACCCGGTGGCATACCTCAGCGGCAAGTTATTACCTTGGAAGGTCAGCTATGCCACCATGGACACAGAATGCCTGGCTCTAGTATGGGCCTTAAAGAAGCTCCAACCGTACCTTTATGGTCATGCCTTTACCATTCTCACTGACCACAACCCCCTCATCTGGCTCAACCGAGTCTCTGGAGACAATCCCCGGTTGCTGCGCTGGAGTCTATCGTTGCAACCTTACTATTTCACACTGCAATACCGCCTGGGCAAGCAGAACGGCAATGCGATGGACTTTCACGCCAAACCGGATTGGAAGTATAATTTTGACCCGGACATCCCCTAGCCAACCCGGCAGGGTCTAGGCGGGTATGCCGACCCATGGAACTAAGGGGGAGTATTGTGAAGAAAATAGACGTTATTCTGGATTTTCTCATAGACTCTGTTTGTCGTTTAAGAACCCCTAGACCGATCTGGGTGAAATTTGGATATGTTGGTCCCCCATATCTGGGCCATCAGGAGATATGTAATTGCAGGAATACCTTGTGTGGAAGAGGGGTGTTCTAACGTTGGGAAAATTAGGGTGCTCTGTACCTCTGTATTCCTTAAACTGATCTCAATATCTCCATGTGTCATGTCAATGAGCTTTAGTCTGTCTCTCAAGAAGTGTTCATTGTGTGAAGTTCTATTGTTTAGCAGGTGAGAAGTTCTTTCCTCTGAATCACCTCGTCTGGACACATAACCAGTAATTACCTCATGTGGATTCTATCGGAGACAGTCTCCTAAAATAGGTCTATTGAAGAGGGGCTCGTTAGTACACCATTGTATGATGATGGGGGGAGGAGGAGGTGATTGTATATCTGATTACATCAAGTATTCCTTTTACTGTATAAATATAGGCAACCTGCACTCAATAAAGCATTCTATATCTGGACACCCTTCATGAAGTCTTGGCTCATGCTTGGGGATGGGGAACACTCTAACCATTGGAAGAATCATCTTGGGAGATGGAAAGAAGGCCGCAGTACCCTAACCACTGCAGGTCTTAACACTTCACATCTGGGAGCTCCTAGGTTCAAGGCCCCCATACAGTATCGGCTGAATATGACCCTCAGGAAAATGCCAGTTTTTTCGCCTCTAGAGAGACGATTACCGATATGGGTATTCTGATGGGGCCTAGGGGGGAGATATGCAATGCTATCTCTCAAAGTTCTGCAGCCAAGGGGGATTGTCTGCCGACGATGTTCCTGTTTTGCTGTATTCTTGCATCCTGTCATGATCCATGTCATGGCTTTGGTCACCTGCTGGTGGCACTGTTTCTCCCAGCAACAGGGGTGCAGTTCTGCTGTCCACCAGCGGGTGTCTCCCATGGGATGGACTCCTCTCTAATTGGGATGAACTGCTACAGGTGTATATAAGCCCGCCCTGCACTACAATCCAGTGCTTCAGTATTTTTCCTTGTCAGCCTGTTACCTGCCTGATCTGTTAGCTGGACACAACCTGTTCCTGATTTGATCTCTGCCCTGTGCTGGACTCTCCTGATTCGATCCCTGTCCTGGACTCTGCTTCCCCTTGTTCCTCACATCCCTGCTTGACCTGGTATATATGCTCCCACCTTGTATATATTTGTTGATTATTGGTTTGGGGTTTGCTGTGTTATGCTTGCTTGTCTTGGGGGTTTTTACACGATTGTTTCACGTGTGCTTAACCTTTTATTGAATGTATATTTTGTCACTATCCTGGTGCCTATTGACTTTAGTGCAGCCCATTGACCTGTTGCCTAGTATCGGATGCCTGCGTAGGCATCCCCTGACACATCCTTGGAGTCTGTGTTACTGCTGTGGAGAACTGCTACTGGTGGCTGCCAGACCGCCACTACCATCGCAGATGATGAGGGCAGATTGAGCCGCGGGTACGCCACTATGGAGGGGACAATAAATGTATTTTTGCATTCTAAAAGTGTCTGGCCCCCACCCTTTCAACTCGCATTACACCCCCCATGCCTTGCAACCCACTCTATACAGAAGAGTGTCATCTTTCCCTAACTCTGAAGATCACCATTAGGCCTCGATGGGCCCAGGAATTTACTACAATTAATTATAACATTTGTATATGTAAATTCAATATATCCAGTATCATATCATATATACAGTAGTTACATAGTAGGTGAGGTTGAAAAAAGACACAGGTCCATCAAATCCAACCTATGTGTGTGAATATATGTCAGCAGTGGCGGGTGGTGCTCAAAATTTTTGGGGGGGCGCAAACGGAAAAAAAATTGCAGCCTCACTGTGCCCATCAAATGCAGCCACTGTGCCATGCCATCAAACGCAACCACTGTGCCATCAATTTGCACCACTGTGCCATGCCATCAAATGCAACCACTGTGCCATCAATTCGCACCACTGTGCCATGCCATTAAATGCAGTCACTGTGCCATGCCATCAAATGCAGCCACTGTGCCACAAATTCGCACCACTGTGCCATCAATTGTCACCACTGTGCCATGCCATTAAACGCAGCCACTGTGCCATCAATTGTCACCACTGTGCCATGCCATCAAACGCAGCCACTGTACAATCAATTGTCACCACTGTGCCCTTTAATGGTCGCCGCTGTGCTAATTGTCCCCACTGTGCCAATTGTCCCCACTGTGCCTATTGTCCCCACTGTGCCAATTGTCCCCACTGTGCCTATTGTCCCCACTGTGCCTATTGTCCCCACTGTGCCTATTGTCCCCACTGTGCCTATTGTCCCCACTGTGCCTATTGTCCCCACTGTGCCTATTGTCCCCACTGTGCCTATTGTCCCCACTGTGCCTATTGTCCCCACTGTGCCTATTGTCCCCACTGTGCCCTGTAAAGTGCTCCTTCCCCCCACCCCCCGCCTGGCACTTACCTTTACTGGAGTCAGGCATCCATGTCCCACGATGTCTTCTCCCGCCCTCAATGACTGACAGGCGTCTTAGCCAATCAGGTTACCGGTAGCCAGAACCGGCCAACCTGATTGGCTGAGATGCCTGTCAGTCTTATCCAAGGAGCGCACAGCCTGTGCGCTCTGAGGATAATCTTCCGGGACCCGAGGGCTGTACTGGGAAAGCCTATCAGAGCCGCTGGCTCTGATAGACACTTCCGTACAGCCAACCAGCTGCCATTGTTCAGATGGCTGGACATGAGCGCCGACCATCTGAATAGAACAGCAGCAACGGCGATAATAACATAGATTCGTGCAATGGACGAACCGCCACTGTATGTCAGTATTACATTGTATATTCCTGTATGTTGCAGTCGTTCAGGTGCCTATCTAATAGTTTTTTTAAACTATCGATGCCCCCCGCTCAAACTACCGCTTGTAGAAGGTAATGCCACATTCATGCCGCTCTCAGGCTCCATTCAGACCTGGGCGTACGCTGCAGCGGCGTATTGCGGCGACAAATCAATAGGCGTTTTGTCCCCGCGATTTGCAGCGACAAAACGCCTATTGATTTTTTGCAGAAGAGGTGAATTAACATTGCCGGCTATGCCCGTACACCCCATACGCCTGAAAAAAAGGGTCCGGGACTTGTTTGAGCTTCAGGCGTACGGGCGTTTGGGCATTCGGCGTGGAGATGTGAACCATCTCCATAGCCGACAATGTTAATTCGCCCCTTCAGCGTATCTAGGGCTGCTTCAGCGTCGGGCGTAGGGCGACAAAATGCCTAGGTCTGAATGGAGCCTCAGGCCCCGTACACACGACCGAGAACCTCGGCAGAATCCAGCGAGAAGCTCGCTGGGATCCATATTCTGCCGAGATACTCTGTCGTGTATACGTTTTCGCCAAACGTCCCGTCGAGAAAGCCGTCGAGCCAAAATAGAGAGCAGGTTCTGTATTTGCTCGATGGCCCATCGAGAACCATTGCTCGGCGCCTTTCCCGACAGCTTGGTCGATGATTTCGACGGCCGGGCGAGAACCTCGTCGGGCGGAACGATGGGTTTAGCCCGACGAGGTTCTCGGACGTGTGTACGCGGCCTCACAGTAAAGAACCCTCTACACAGTTTATGATTAAACCTCTTCTCTTCTAATTTTAGCGTGTCTTATTAAACTCCATTCCACAAAAAAAGTTTTATCCCTATTGTGGGGTCACCAGTAGACATGTGCATGCTGAAATATTAAATTTTGGGATTTCTTTATCGTCGTAAAAATGTAAATGATTTAGTTACTTTCGAAAATTAGTTTTTATCTATTTTGTTTCGTTAAGAAAATGCATTTGTCCGAAATTTTTAATTAATTAAGGCCAAATCTGTCATTGAAGGTTTATGGTGTCTGTTGAATGTTCTAAGAAGATTCAACGAAGCAGCTAAACTGTAGGACGCCGCAATCGTACATTTCTGGTCGAATGCTCCGCCCACAAGCTATAGTAGAATTCTAATGTTGTATGACTAGTAATAATAAATATAATTAAATATTATTACTAGTCAGTCAACAATTGAATTATTCTATAGCCTATGGGTGGAGCATTTGACCCCAAGCGGACGCTGCTTCCTGGGATTAACAACGATCCAGCCATCTTTCCTAACAAATATTTGGGATGTTGGCAACACTTTAGTGAGAATATAATTATTCTCCCCAGTGGTTCACCACCCATATCCTATCCCAGGAGTTAATCCCCTTTTAATGCATGCCAATATTCTGTTTGCTTTGTTAGCAGCAGCTTGGCATTGCATGCTATTGCTGAGTCTACCATCTACTAGGACCCCCAGGTCCTTTTCCATCCTAGATTCCCCTGGAGGTTCTCCCCCAGTGTATATCTTGCATTCATATTTGTGCCGCCCTACATTAAACCTCATTTTCCATGTAGTTGTCCACCCCATTAATTTGTTTAGATCTTCTTGCAAGGTTTCCATATCCTGCAGAGAAGTTATTGCCCTGCTTAGTTTAGTATTTTCTGCAAAGATTGAGCTGTTTACCCCACCCTCCAACTATGATATGATAAGGATAAAATTATATTTTTCCAAGTGTAATTTTTATCCCTGTACTATCTATGCTTGTTGGCCTTGGATTTATGTCAGTAGTTAATAAACATAGGTTGTATTTCCATGATTATGCTGTTTCCATGGCAAGCAATACATTCCTGAGAAACCACTTATAACTGAGCTTTTTTAACACTAATATCAATTTACTGAAAAAAGAAAAAAATGAAATGTAATTGCATACCAAAATGTTATGCACCAAAGCCCAATGCTCATCAGCTAGGGATGTGTTTTTGGGAGAGGACCCATGCTTTTTTGGTTCCTTTCTGTTAAAATACTATTTCAATACTTATTGACAAATAAGGCATTCTGCTGACTCCAATAATAATAAAAAAATGTTTTATCTAAAACATATAGGGCCGGATTCACAAAGCACTTACGCCGACATATCTGCAGATACGGCGTGTAAGTACAAATATGCGCCGTCGTATCTGTGTGCCGAACCCACAAAATTAGATACGCCTAAAAACAGACTTCATCCCACCGACGTAACTTGCCTACGCCGGCGTAGAGTGGGCGCATATTTACGCTGGACGCATGTGGCGCTCCCATTGATTTTCTATTCAGATATGCAAATGAGGGAGATACGCCGATTCACGAACGTACTTGCGCTCGGTGCATGATTTACGCGGTTTGCGTACGTTTTTTGTTCGGTGTAAAGTTATTCTCCATAGATGAGGCACAACCCATGCAAAGGTATGGACCAGGGAACACAAGCCTACGTATTTTACGTTGGACGTCTGTAAATATGGGCCGACGTGGGTCTGGCTGGGCATAGGTTACGTTCACGGCGTACAAAGTGATCCAGCGTATCTTAGCCAGTTGTTCCGACGTGGTTGTATGCATGCACACGGGGATACGTCCATGTCCTGAAACATGCGCAGTTCATTTTAAGTACTTGTCTGGCGCCCGGCCCATCATTTGCATGGGGTCACGCTTCATTAACATGGATCACGCCCACTTCCAGCTCACTTCCACTTATGGCCTGCTTACGCCTGCGAAATATACACTACGCCGGCGCAGAGTTGGGAGCATTTGCTTTGTGAATTCCATGCTTGCCTCTCCGCGATGCGGCGGCATAGCGTAAAAAATAACACAACAATGATGCTTTTTCTGGTGATGGCTCCCAGACAGACAGTAAGAAAAAAGCAGATTTTGAATCCTTACTCAAAATGAAAAGTTTAAGCTGGAGTTCCACTTTAAGCAGTACCCAGAAAATGTTTTTTTTTTTTTCCTCCTTAACCTTTTTGAAACTCTGCTATTCTGAGCAAATATTAACAAATTAATTCATATGCGGATAACTGTAAAAACATAATAAGTCTGGAATGTTTTTTTTTTTTTTTTACTGTAACATTGGAGCTGACTTGAAAGATTACATAGAAGGATTGTTTCCCTAGCAACACCAGCTCATTTCTGAACACTAACATTACACTTGCTGCTTAACATTACAGAGCGCAATTATTGACACATTTTTAAGACATGTCTATTCTGTACAGACTTAATGCTATTACCATTGTAATATTGAGTTAAACTGTGAAAAAATTGTACAGCAAAAAGTAACATTAGCAAATTCATACTGTAGCACATGTAGTAATAGAAAATGTGATGGCGTTATGTAAAATGCATTCATACTGGTAGGGTTAAACATGCAGATATGTTGCAATTTGAAATTTACCATCATGTGTAATGTGTGTGAAAGTAACTACATCATGGCTGGATGGTTAACTGTGGCTGTATTCTTGATAACATGAAAGAAAATATATCATTCATGCTGTCCCTATTGAAACTGGTACAAAACATTTAGGGTGCATTTTACAATTGCTCCACCCTCCACCTTCACTCCCGCGAATCGGAAGCCTCCCCCCTCTGGCGCAGATACCTGTCTAAAGACAGCTATTTGTACCCACTTCCGGCCACACAGTCTGTGGGTAGACTGCGGGCAGGATGTCACCTTCTCCCCCGTTGTGTTCTGGGAAACACTCGGCTCCCAGAACACAGCAGGAGCCAGTCAGCACGGTGCATCGCGACTCGCGCATGCGCCGTAGGGAACCAGGCAGTGAAGCCGGAGCACTTCACTGCCTGGTTCCCTCACAGAAGATGGCGGGGGGGGCAGCAGAGTGACGAGCGATCGCTCGTCCTCTGCTGCGGACGGCGCTCGACTCCAGGACAGGTAAGTGTGCCAATATTAAAAGTCTGCAGCTGCAGTATTTGTAGCTGTTGGCTTTTAATATATTTTTTTTCAGCGGACATCTGCTTTAAAGCAGCTATTGCTTCAACATGCTTTTTGATGCTTCTGTGATGCTTTGGTGATGCCTTTTTTAAGCTTTAGTTAAGCTTGGCAGGTGCCATGTGTGTGTGTATGTGTGTTTATCTCATACCTGCAATACCTCCAAAACAAAGATAAGCTAAAGCTGAAAAATAGCCTTTGAAAAGCTGAAGATGCTTCAAGCGAGCTTTGTCATAGACTTCTTTGGAGGCTCTGAAGACGTTTTGAATCACCACTAAAGCTACATGGGGTATAATTCTTGAAGCAAAGCAAAAGTAATGTGTAACTAAAGCAAAAGTAATGTGTAACCAAATGGGCTAACCATTTTATTTTGTGATGGGTGCTTTGATTGGCATTCAGAGTGCTTTCAAAAAAGCATGTTATTGTTATTCTCCAAAAATCATCCATACACATGTAACAAGGTGTCACTTTGTGAACGTAGCTTATAGACTACAGTTTGTGCCTAACAGGAACTCAATTCCCTCTGGTGTTCATTTATTATATTGCTGCAGTTTGTTTGGTTAAGCTATATGGGAACCAATGCATGATATCCATTGTAGTACAGAGAGACAGAGATTCTTAGAAATAGACTACAATGCCCACAGCACCACTGTGCTACCTAAGTGCATTGCGCCATGCACAGCCGGCTGGGAGAGAGTATTTAAGGAGAGGGAAGGCTTTGTTCCGGTCTTAGGGGACGCTATCTCTCAACAGACAAGAGGCCTGCATTGAGTGACTTTAGACCAGATCGCCTAATGGAGGGATCCTTATCACAGCTTTGGTGATCGGACCTGGGAGAGGAACCGACCCACGCTCCACAGCATCCGGAGCCACCTGTCCACCGGCACCTTGTGAGGGACCAGAAGCTGAGGAGGGACTGAGAACCAGGAGAATCCTGTTATGGTCTTACCTCCTTTGCAGCCTTCTTATCACTGACTTGTGCTGGCGGGCATCTTGCTTCCTGTGCTTCTTGTAACTTCCTACATCCTGCGGCTCCTCCTTCCTACTGGGAGGAGCTGGATGCTCAGCTCATATATACCACGGCTATATAAATAAATAGTGTAGCGCTCAAAAGAAAACAAAATAAGGTCAAAATTGGATGGATGTGAATAGTGTATATTACACGTGAAGTGGTGATCAGTACATTAAACAACAAAGTCCAACATGAACCTCATAGTAAAAAAAAGCTATAAAGTTCATAAAAAGGGTATTCTTGAATTCCAGTGACAGAATGTAAACTTGATTTTCAAACGTGAGAAGATATCCCACCACCAATGAAGATGCAGGCTTACCAGAAGGGGTGGACTCTAAGAAAATTGAATTTCCAGAGTCGGTCAGGCTTAGTAAATGCTCGGAACTTGGTGTAGAATATCTTCAGAGAGGGGATCTGCAAATGGCTGTGATGCAAAATCCAGTAACCAGGAGACTAGTAGTGTATGGAAAAAATTGTTCGTCCTATAAGAGGGGGTGACAAGTTTAGATTATTGTGCAGGCGTGAGGTTCTTTGGATTCTCCTCTTGGGCACTAGAATGCCCAGTGGATTGAATTTCCAATGGGACGTTTCTCACTACTATGACTAGTGATATACAAGACTCAAACCTTGCGCTATACACACTTACCTATAACAAACTAACTTTTTGGTCTCCTCTCTGTTGTTCTCTATGCACAAGCTAGCACTTCATGTCACTCCCCTGTTCATATATGTATTGTGTCAGCCTCATATGGCTTCACATTTGGCTGTACACACATTTTACTCTATGGGAGGTCCTGCGTTATTCGGTCCTAATGTTATATACCAACTTATCCGTGTTTACATTTACTTTTGCATTAAGTGTCCAGTACCTGCTTCTATCTACCCACTTTTTTGCCGTCAGCCCTGTGTCTCTTTTTTACAAAGTAATTTTCTATAGAACTTTTCCCATTCATATGGGATTCATTTCCCCTATAATTAATTAATCGACAGGACCCCAGGCATATTGGTGGGTTAATAAACGATGTACACCTCGTAATTATGAATATTGCAGTTATAGACATATGATTTACTCTACTGTTTATCTTCTCTTTTTTAGAACTTTTCATGTCCTATACTCGGGTATATCTATGGTTATGCACACAATGCAACCCGATTACACGGATATCTCGGACCTTATCTTGCATTTTTTACTGTTTCTTTTTTATTTAGTATTAGTTGTATCCATATGCATGCACATCGATGTTCTATATGTACTATCTCCACAAACACCTAGTTTTGTGTGCGTTGGTTTACAATTAATTCCTGTGCATTATACACCTTTTCAAACAATGTTAGGGATCACATGTAGCCATGTACATTTTTCTACCTCCAACATAACATATATATGTATACACGCCTACATATGTATATATTTATATAATTTTTGGGAGCATCCTTCCGCACCAATGGAACACAATATACTGTCTTTCAGTTAACCAGCTTTATTTTCAGCCTAATTAAGTTCTTTCGGATGCACCCTCTAGATCCCTATACATGTGTTTGTCATAGGTTAATTTTCATTCCACCCATAGAAGAAGACCTTTCAATTAACTTCCTTCATTTTCTATATAGGTGTATTTTATATATATATTATATATACTTTTTTATACATCATTCGGCTGTTATAGCCAATGGGTCATTTTACTTTCAGCAGACATTATTATCATTCTATATATAAAATTAAAAATTCACTATTTCATTGGGCCAGCTTTGGACTTCGTTTACATTATATTCTCATATTGAGAATCTTACCTTTACCTTTCTCTTTTGCCTTGACCCAAATGTTTTAGAATACATTTACTAGCCTCCCTACACGGAAGTTTTTCACATTTGCTGACACCTTTGATCACATTATGTTTTGGTCTCTCACTTCAGTGACGCCCATTATTAATCATTTCCATTTCACTTTAATTCACCTTCTTCACACTTTTCATATTTGGCCACGATGTGTCTACATGCTTTGACACAATTTGCCACTCTTTTCTTTTATGTATGAATATATTTTTTATGATTGGATGTATTTATGGGTGCATTTTTCCCGATTGTTGTCATTAAATTTCGGGTAACCCTTTACATCCACATTCGCAATTATGTCTATATGCACGTCACCATAATGGATGAATCCATCTCCAATACACATATAGATCTATTCTTTCTGCCATTTACCATTGAACAAGTTGTTAGATAGATCTAGTGCTTCATTTCATTACATATGTTTTCATTCATATCGACACACACATTCACATTTATCTTCACTTTTATTCATATTCATTTGTTCCATCACCATTATACATTTCATTTGCATAGTCTATCTTATGCTCTTTTTACAGCCTATTGTGGTTTGAATTGCATCGTCTTTAAGCTTTTATTTTATTTCATTCATCATTGCCTCATGTTTTACCATTTTGTGTCACTGTAGTACTATGTATGTACCACATATACAGTATTTTATATGTGCATTATGTTTATAATGTGCTATTATTTATACATTTTGATTATTGGTTTCACATTTGTGTGTATTTGTTTGTTTTTTCTTGCTTTGGTGTGCACAGGTGCAATGTGACTATCTCATTGGCATCAGGGGTTGTCCTAATATCATAGGCTCCTCCCGGGCAATTAATTGAGATTGGTCACATGTTCACCCTATGTTCTATATATACCTAACAGTTTTAATGCTCCATTAGCCATGAATAAGCACTGATCCAGTGCAAAACGCGTCGGCTGTTCCTTGTTTCCACTGCTGTGACCCTATTTTTGTACATGCTGTCTATTGAATAAAAGACCACCCATCAGGTTTTGGAGTGCGGCTATCCATTTTTCTTTGTCTTCAGACTAGTAGTGTTGCTCACGAATATTCGCATTGCGAATATTCGCTACGAATATTGCATATTCGAGTATTCGCGAATAACTCGAATATTGCGGCGAATATTCGCTATGGCGAATATTCGTATTTTTTCAAATTTATTTGTAAAACAGATCACATCCTAGTGATCTCCATCGACGTCTTAAAGCATTGCTGGTATGATTAGAGAGAGACCCTGGGCCGAGTAGCTGATGCGATTCTTTTATGTTGCCGAATTTTCGGCAACATAAAAGAATTGCATCAGCTACTCGGCCCTTCTTTTGCATCAGAGCCAATCAGAATAACTTGAATATTCGGCAAAAGGAATATTGCGCGATATTCCTTTTGCCGAATATTCGAGTTCTTTTGCATCAGAGCCAATCAGAATAACTCGAATATTCAGCAAAAGGAATATCGCGCAATATTCCTTTTGCCGAATATTCGAGTTATTCTGATTGGCTCTGATGCAAAAGAAGGGCGGAGAAGATAATCGCGCAATATTCCTTTTGTCGAATATTCGAGTTATTCTGATTGGCTCTGATGCGCCCTTCTTTTGCATCAGAGCCAATCAGAATAACTAGAATATTCGGCAAACGGAATATTGCGCGATTATCTTCTCCGCCCTTCTTTTGCATCAGAGCCAATCAGAATAACTCGAATATTCGGCAAAAGGAATATTGCGCGTTATTCCTTTTGCCGAATATTCGAGTTATTCTGATTGGCTCTGATGCAAAAGAAGGGCGGAGAAGATAATCGCGCAATAGGAATATTGCGCGATTATCTTCTCCGCCCTTCTTTTGCCCCCTTATTCTCCTTTCTTTTAAGTAGAGTAAGGCGGCGTACACACGAGGGGATATGTCCGCTGAAAACGGTCCGATGGACCGTTTCAGCAGACATCTCCGCTCGTGTGTATGGGCTATCGGACAGATTTCTCCACCCGACAGATTTCAAAGCAAGCTTTGAAATCTATCCGGTGGAATCTGTCCGCCCGACATGTCTGCTGGTTAGTACACTTACCAGCAGACATGTCGGCCCCCACCGCCGCCGCGCCGCTGCCGAATGGATTCGGCGCATGCGCGGAAGTGTTTTACTTCCTGGTGCGGTGACGTGGCGGTGACGTGGCGGTGTCAACGTCACCGCCGCGTCACCGCGCCGTCCGGCGGCGGGGAATTTGATCCGATGGTGTGTACACGCCATCGGATCAAACTCCCGATCGGACATATCCGATGGAAATGGTCCGCGGACCGTTTTCATCGGATATGTCCGATCGTGTGTACGCCGCCTTAGTGTAGAGTTAGTGTTTAGTGCATATTAGTTTAGTAATACAGGAAATGATCTCCGTTTCTGAGAATTTCGCAATCATTTTCGCATTAGCGAAATTTCGCATTAGCGAAATTTTGCACATTTTTTTTTGGATAAAATATCACGAATATTCGATATTAGCGAATATTCGCGAATATTCTTCTATATAGTCGCGCAATATCGCGAAATCGAATATGGCGTATTCCGCTCAACACTAGAGACTAGCTGTAAATCTCTCGCTCACGGAATAAGGAGATGGTCGTCCGTGTCAAACATGACATGTATAACTGGTACGGTGACAGGTCCTCAGGTAGCGAAGGGGTCGATATTCTAGCTCCCTCTCTAACGGTCGGTATCCAATGGTAACTGGTTCTGAACCAGTTGGTAACATTTAGGGACCCAGTCAGGGAAGCATCTATCGGAGATCCTGGTTCCGTCTGTTTCCAAAGGCCTATTTTGGATCACAATTGGGCCCACGGACGTCCATCTCCTTATTCCGTGAGCGAGAGATTTACAGCTAGTCTCCTGGTTACTGGATTTTGCATCACAGCCATTTGCAGATCCCCTCTCTGAAGATATTCTACACCAAGTTCCGAGCATTTACTAAGCCTGACCGACTCTGGAAATTCAATTTGCTTAGAGTCCACCCCTTCTGGTAAGCCTGCATCTTCATTGGTGGTGGGATATCTTCTCACGTTTGAAAATCAAGTTTCCATTCTGTCACTGGAATTCAAGAATACCCTTTTTATGAACTTTATAGCATTTATTTACTATGAGGTTCATGTTGGACTTTGTTGTTTAATGTACTGATCACCACTTCACGTGTAATATACACTATTCACATCCATGCAATTTTGACCTTATTGTCATATTTTGTTTTCTCTTGAGCGCTACACTATTTTTTTATATTTTGTTTTTTGCTTCCTATTTTCAGTAGCCGTGTTTAGCAGCTAAATGTATTCACTTTATAGCAGCGCAGTAATACACGCCACACCTATATATACCACGGCTGCTGCAGCATTCCCTTGCTTGGTCCTTGTCTTACAGCCTCCTGTGTTCGTGCTGCTGTTTGGGTCACCGACCCGGCTCCTACGGACGTTCCTTCTGGTTCCTGATCCCCGGCTTCGTCTCACCACCCTTTGGCTACTGACTCCGGCTTGGCTGACTTCCATCCCTGGCTATCGACCCTGGCTCCGGCGGAGGACCCTTCTGGCTGTGATCATATGTTTGGACTTTACCTTGCTGTTTGGTTTTTTAATAAAGACCTTCTTCTTTCATTTATATCTGTGTACGTCTGATTCATGCTTCCTGACATTAGGACCAAGCCATGAATTCTGACGGTAGAGGGCCGCCTCCGATACTCATGCTGGTTGCCAGACTTGATCAGCAGGATCACCTGCTGGGTCAGTTCGCTCAGGCGTTGCAAACCCTGCTTGCACGTACGGCTCACCTCGCTCCTGCTGCCGATAGGTCGGTTGTCGCTCCTGGGCCCGCTCCTACTGCTGCTCCGGTTGATGCGCCAGAGTCTACCCCGGCACCTGTTGTTGCGCCTACGGTGTCTTGGGGTATGATCGGCTCTGCCCCCCTCCCGCAGCGCTTCGGGGAAAGAGCCAACTCAATGCCGAGGTTTCCTTAATCAAGTGGGAATTTATTTTGAGCTGCTGCCACAGGCCTTTCCCACTGAGAGATCGAAGGTGGGCTTCCTGATCTCGCTGCTCTCGGACAAGGCCTTGGCCTGGGCAAGTCCCTTATGGGAGAACAACAATCCGGTGGTTGCCGAGTTTTCCGGTTTTGTTGCTTCTCTTCGGAAAGGTTTTCGATGTGCCGGCTCGCTCTGCCTCTGCTGCAAAGCTCCTCATGTCCATAAAACAGGGTTCACGATCGGTAGCCAAATACGCCATTGAGTTTCGTACCCTGGCAGCAGAGGTGGGCTGGAATAATGAGGCTCTGGTCGCTGCTTTCTCACATGGTCTCTCGGATGCCTTTAAAGGATGAGATTGCGGCTAAAGACCTACCTGTGGAGCTCGAGGCTCTCATTTCCTTCCTGATATTGATTGACACCAGACTCAGGGAGAGACCTTCCTTTAAGGAGTGCCTGCGGAGGCCTCCTAACAGTTTGGCGCCTACGTTTGCTGTCCCACCCGTGCCTCCCTCTCCTCCCACGCCTCCTGAGGCTGATCGGTCTGAGGGTGAGCCCATGCAACTGGGGGTTGCTCGTCTGTCTGAGGGGGAGAGGGTATCTCGGAGACGCGAAGGTCGATGCATGTACTGTGGTCTCGGTGGGCATTTTCGGTCGGCATGTCCGAACCGTTCGGGAAACGCATAATCCGGTTTTTAATTGGAGATTGGCCGAGATCCTCTCGTGGTCCCCTCAGTGTGGGGCTAGTTGCATCCATGGGCCTGTCAAGTTGTTGTGTGCCTCCTCGCACTCTGGGTTGCCTCCTGAATACGAGGAGTACCTGGATGTATTCGGTAAGGTTCGCGCTGTTGCCTTGCCTCCGCACTGCCCTTACGATTGTGCCATAGATCTACAACCCGGCGCCATTGCTCCCCATGGCAGGGTATATCCTTTGTCGGTTGCGGAAAATGGGGCCATGAAGGAGTACGTGAAGGAGGCGGTTTCCCGGGGGCACATTCGCAAATCCTCTTCCCCGGCAGGGGCTGGATTTTTCTTTGTAAAGAAAAAGGGCGGAGAATTGAGGCCTTGCATCGACTATAGGGGCCTAAATCATATCAAGATTAAGAATGCATACCCGGTTCCGTTGATTTCCGAGTTGTTTGACCACCTCAGGGGAGCAACGGTCTTTACCAAACTCGACCTGAGGGCTGCATACAACCTTGTAAGGA
Organism: Rana kukunoris; assembly: GCA_029574335.1. Taxonomy (NCBI): domain Eukaryota; kingdom Metazoa; phylum Chordata; class Amphibia; order Anura; family Ranidae; genus Rana; species Rana kukunoris. Next base: position 223,087,472 of record CM056053.1, on the reverse strand, counting down.
TCAAGGCGGGTGACGAGTGGAAGACCGCGTTCCACACCAGGACCGGTCATTATGAATCCCTGGTTATGCCCTTTGGGTTGTGCAATGCGCCTGCAGTCTTTCAGAAATTTATCAATGATGTTTTCCGTGACCTGTTGCAGCAGTGTGTGGTGGTCTATTTTGATGATATCTTGGTATACTTCGAATCCATGTAGGCCCACATTCTGGATGTCAAGCGAGTGTTGCAACAGTTACGAGAGAACAAGCTTTTCGGTAAGCTTGAGAAATGCAAATTTCACCTATCCCAGGTAACCTTCTTAGGTTACATCATCTCCACGGAGGGGTTCTCCATGGACCCTGAGAAGGTTTCGGCAGTCTTACAGTGGCCTCAGCCAGGTGGTCTTCGTTCCCTGCAGCGCTTTTTGGGCTTCACCAATTATTATCGGAAGTTCATCAGGGACTTCTCCTCGCTGGCCAAGCCTCTCACGGATCTGACTAGGAAGGGCTGTAGTTCCCTGGTCTGGCCGGTCGAGGCCGTCCGGGCCTTTGAGGCTCTGAAATCTGCCTTTGTGTCGGCTCCTATACTGTCTCATCCCAATCCTGGGTTGCCTTTTGTCCTCGAGGTGGACGCGTCTGAGACGGGAGTAGGCACCCTTCTGTCTCAGCGTCGGACACCAGAGGGTCCCCTGCTTCCCTGTGGATTTTACTCAAGGAAGCTGTCTCCCGCGCAGTGCAACTACCAGATTGGTGACAGAGAGTTGTTAGCCATCGTGCAGGCTCTCAAGGAGTGGAGGCACTTGCTCGAGGGTTCGGTGGTTTCGGTTCTGATCCTGACGGACCACAAGAATCTGACTTACCTCTCAGAGGCCAAGAGATTGACACCCCGTCAGGCTAGATGGGCTCTGTTCCTGTCTCGTTTTAATTATGTGGTCTCCTATTTACCCGGTTTCAAGAACGTCAGGGCGGATGCCTTATCACGTCAGTACTCCGAGCTTTCCAGGGAGGAATCGATACCGACTCCGGTCATACCTCCAAATCTGATTTTGGCCGCCATCCGCACCAGCTTGACCTCTCCCCTTGGGGAGCAAATTCTGGCGGGTCAACCTGGGAGACCCAACGGCAAATGCTTCGTGCCTGAGGAGTTGCGTACCAGGTTGTTGCGAACCTTCCATAACTCCAAGACCGCTGGGCATCCTGGAAAGAATCAGCTGTCCTGGGCTGTCTCACGTTTGTTCTGGTGGCCTTCTCTACGCTCCGACATTGCCGCATATGTAGCGGCATGTTCTGTTTGTGCCCAGAACAAGTCCCCTCGGCACCTTCCGTTGGGACTTCTACAACCCATTACCACTGGGCAGCGCCCATGGTCACACCTGGGGTTGGACTTCATTGTGGACCTTCCTGCATCCCGAGGCCATACGGTCATTCTCATGATTGTGGATCGGTTCTCCAAGATGTGCCACTATGTTCCACTTAAGAAATTACCCACTGCACAGGAGTTGGCCACGGTATTCGCCAGGGAGGTCTTCCGGTTGCACGGTTTGCCCAAGGAGATTGTTTCGGATCGGGGAAGTCAGTTTGTGTCCAGGTTCTGACGCACCTTTTGCTCCCAGTTGGGGATTCGACTCTCCTTCTCCTCAGCTTACCACCCTCAGTCCAATGGGGCCACAGAGTGATCCAATCAGGCTCTGGAGCAATTCCTTCATTGCTATGTCTCTGATCACCAGGACAATTGGGTTGACCTTCTGCCATGGGCTGAGTTTGCCAGGAACATGGCGGTTAACTCCTCCTCTGGGACGTCTCCCTTCATGGGCAATTATGGGTTCCAACCTGCCGTGTTACCAGAGTCATTCTCTCCCCAAGATATTCCGGCTGTAGAGGACCACCTTTCGGTTCTACGTGCTTCATGGGTACAGATCCAGAGGCCCCCCGAGGTCTCTGCGCAGCGCCAGAAGCTCCAGGCTGATCGCAGATGGTTGCCTGCTCCTTCCTATCAGGTTGGAGACCGTGTAAGGTTGTCCACTCGCAATCTCAACCTCCATGTGCCCACTCCCAAGCTGGCTCCTCGCTTTGTTGGTCCCTTCCGTGTGTTCCGCAGGGTAAACCCCGTTGCCTATGCCCTTGCGATCCCTCCTGGTATGTGGATTTCCAATGTGTTTCACGTCTCCCTGTTGAAACCACTAATATGCAATCGCTTCACCTCCTCGGTGCCTCGGCCTCGTCCTGTCCAGGTGGGCGATCATGAAGAATATGAGGTGAGCGATATCCTGGACTCACGCTTGGTCCACGGTCGGTTGCAGTTCTTGGTCCATTGGCGCGGCTATGGTCCAGAGGAGCGTTCCTGGGTTCCCTCCACAGATGTTCATGCTCCAGCTCTGCTCCGAGCCTTCCGCGCGCGCTTCCCCCAGAAGCCGTTTTTTGCGCCGCGGAGAAGGGGCCCTTGAGGGGGAGGTACTGTCATGGTCTTACCTCCTTTGCAGCCTTCTTATCACTGACTTGTGCTGGCGGCCATCTTGCTTCCTGTGCTTCTTGTAACTTCCTACATCCTGCGGCTCCTCCTTCCCACTGGGAGGAGCTGGATGCTCAGCTCATATATACCACGGCTGCTGCAGCATTCCCTTGCTTGGTCCTTGTCTTACAGCCTCCTGTGTTCGTGCTGCTGTTTGGGTCACCGACCCGGCTCCTGCGGACGTTCCTTCTGGTTCCTGATCCCCGGCTTCGTCTCACCACCCTTTGGCTACTGACTCCAGCTTGGCTGACTTCCATCCCTGGCTATCGACCCTGGCACCGGCGGAGGACCCTTCTGGCTGTGATCATCTGTTTGGACTTTATCTTGCTGTTTGGATTTTTAATAAAGACCTTCTTCTTTCATTTATATCTGTGTACATCTGATTCATACTTCCTGACAAATCCAAACCGAGCATATCAGCAAAGCCTCATTTGGTGAGAGGGCACATGCCCACCAACATAAATAGCTGTGTTGCAGGAAGGTGATTCCCATAGCCTCACTTACACTTTCTGGGAGTTGCCGTGCCACAAGTAGGGACACATTGCACCCTGGAGTGACATTGCGATTTGGGAGGATCAGCGCCTTTATTGCCCTCACCCTACATACTTTGGGTGTTCGTTCTTTTCTTCATATCTCTTGTCGGATTACAAACTACTAAAGTGCACCCACTAAAGCTAGCAGAAGAGTACCCTGAACTTGAAGGAACAATCAATAATTCAGTTGTTGTTTGAGCTGACACAGCACGACACGTGTCGGTGGAACTGTCTGCTGGAGGGAGACAAAGATCATTGGAAATCAACGTCTGTACCCTCTCTCGGGGCATGGGCAACCAAATTAAACTCTATTAGAGACCTGGAAAAAGGCTGTTTGCACAGGAAATGGGAAAGGAAGTTTTCCCACACTTAAACTGCTTGGTCCAAATTCCAACATTCATCTGAGTATCAGATCTGGGCTCAAGGAAATCATACCGCCAACTTCACTTAGCCATGTTGGAGTGTGCCTGATATTCCCAGCTACCCTACCCTAGCTTACACCTTGCCGTTTCCCCTTTTTTTGTTACTTCCCTTATAATCTATTATGATATAGTATTTTTATTTATTCATTATTCAGAATGTATCTATTTATTTTTCCCTCTTTTTCATTTTTCGTGTCCCTTTTTTTCTTTTTCATGTGAGTAAAATGTGAACAACTCATACGTAGATGTGCCCTTCATTACAAGTATGGAATATCTGACTATTTAAGTCTTAACCCCCCTGACGGTATTCCCAAGCGTGACTCGGGGTGTTTTTTTTGTGCCATTATCAGTAACCCCGAGTCACGCTCGGGGTAGCTATGCAGAGCCTGCAGCGCGCGCTGGCTTACCTTGTTCCTGGATCCAGCGATGCATCCACGCTGTGTGAGCGAGCGGGTTCTCGCTCGATTCACACAGTGTCCCCGTGTGCCGTCGATCTCCGTTCCCTGCGACGTTACGACACACGGGGCGGAGATCGACGCCAAATTCAAAAAAGTAAACAAACACAATACATACAGTATACTGTAATCTTATAGATTACAGTACTGTATGTAAAAAATACACACACCCCTTGCCCCTAGTGGTCTGCCCTGTGCCCTGCATGTCCTTTTATATAATAAAAACTGTTCTTTGTCCCTGCAAACTGTAGATTGTCCATAGCAACCAAAAGTGTCCCTTTATGTCAAAAATGGTTTTAGATCAGCTAGAAAACAGCGATAATAAATTATAATCACTTGCAGAATTAAGTGATAGCGATTTGTGGGGAAATTTGTCATAAAAAAATAAAAATAATGATAGCGACAATTCTGCAACTGAGCAAGGGTGCATGTGATCAGCACAGGGCCAATCAGCACTGTTCAGACATGTCCAGACAGAGGATCAGAAACCTGATAGGACAATTGTGGTAGAAAATGTCTCCTACAATCTACCAGCACAAACTGATAGAAAGTCACAAGATTGCTCTAACTGCTATATACATCGAATGAAAAAAAGGTATACCATTAATATTTACTAAAACTATTGCATTTCCATTTTCTGTGTACTGTGGGAGACCAGATATAGTGAACGCAGGATCTGGGTTGAGTAACACTTTAATTTCCAAATATGGAAAGGTTTCTTTACAGTAAGAGCTGTGAAAAATGGATTTCCTCAAGAGCTTTTTCTGGCCAGCTCAGTAGCTCTATAATAAAAAAAAGGACCGGATTCTTTCCTAAATTTACATGATATAACTAGATATGACCATTTATAGAGAAAGTTGACCCAGGGAATATTGGAAGGAATTTTTTTGCTTGCTAGAGCAAATTGGATCATGCTTTCCTGTTTTTTTTTTTTTTTTGCCTTCCTCTGGATCCACTGCGGGTATAGGATTGTATGTTTTTTTTGTTGTTGTTTTTTTATGACTTAATCTTTCCTTTTATTGGTTGAACTATATGGTCTTGTGTCTTTTTCCAACTAGACTAACTATGTAAAATATCTGGGGCTTGATGTAGGTTAATGCTAGTGTCAGTGTTAACATAAAAGTCAGTGTCACTCATGCCGAAAAATGTAAGGCCGCGTACACACGTCGAGACATGTCCGCTCAAACATGTCCGACGGACCGTTTGCAGCGCACATGTCTCATCGTATTTTGGTCCGATGGCGTGTACACACCATCGGACGAATATCCCCTTGGGCTGAGGACGCGGTGACGTGCCGGTGACGTTGATGCCGCCACGTCACCACTCCAGGAAGTAAAATACTTCCACGCATGCGTAGAATCCATGTACTAACCAGCGGACATATCTGACGGACATGTCTTCGGAGATGTCTGCTGAAACGGTCCGTCGGACCAGTTTCAGCAGATAAATTCGATCGTGTGTACGCGGCCTAAGTGTTAGTGTGTTTTAATCCCAGTTCACATATATGCGATGCAGGAACCATCGCAATTCCAGTTCGGGTCACCGCATCGCATGTCACCTGCCAGTAGTTCACACTGACATCTGCAAACCGTTGCAGGTGTCAGTGCAAAGTTAATGACACCCCCGGATTGGTTCGCAGATCGTAGGGTGAACTGCCAAATCGGGCAGGAATCGGATTGCCAAATTTCTTTAAAAAATGCCTTGGGCCCCCCAAATTTATACCAGGCCCTTCAGATCTGGTATGGATATTAAGAGGAACCCCAGGCACTATATACTCTGAACTGAAGTATATATACTATACAGACTGCACAATATACTCTGCAGAATAATTGGTCCTTAGGTGTTGGTGGTGCCAGAACACTGTAACCCCTCACAGTTACTCTTGTCGGGCACAGGAACGTGCCCTGCTGTTAAATATTATATCAAAATTTGTAATTTCATGCCTTCGTGAAACAGGGGCAGAAAAATTGTGCCTTTGGTGGTGGTGGTGCCCTAAACCAAAAATATTGTTGAAAGCTTAGCATAATCAAGATTCAGTAGGAATAGGATAGGCATCATAGGCAGTCTTCAAGGGATCACCGATCCATAGCAAATTCAATCAGTTACATCAGCATCAGGTGCTTGATAGCCACTGATCCATGACTGATTCAATTTTTATAAATGTGAGCCTATCAACGGAGTCTGTGGACAGGCGCACTCTTTGATCCGTTATAAACCCTCCAGCAGCACTGAATGTGTGTTCAGAAAGCACACTGGATGAAGGACAGGTCAGTAGCTCGATTGCATATTGATCATATTCTGGCCAGTGGTCCTTCTTCAAGACCCAGTAACCCAATGGAAAATAGAGGTTGTCACCTCCGGAGAAGCACCAGATGGTGGCGGGAGGGGGGATGTCCCCTCCCGCCACCTATAAGAACGATCAAGCGGCGGAATCACTGCTATGATTATTCTTATGTTGTGCAGAATCGCCGGCAGAAGAGATGGATATCTGGATGATGCCTCTCGCTGCAGGCATCATTCAGATACCCCCCCCCCCCAAAGTCCAGGACGTCATATGACGTCCACCCGGATGGGAGATCCCCTTTGTGGACGTCATATGACAATGGCCCGGTATTAAAGGGGTTAATTAAAAAATAAGACAACAGTAAAGTTAGCCCAATTTTTGTTATATTGTGAAAGATAATGTTACGCCAAGTAAAATGATACCCAATATATCACGCTTCAAAATTGCGCCCGCTCGTAGAATGGCGTCAAATGTTTACCCTTAATCTCCATAGGCGACTTTTAAAAAATAAATAAAAATGGGTCACTTTTATTCCTATTACAAGGAATGTAAACATCCCTTGTAATAGAAAAAAGCATGACAGGTCCTCTTAAATATGAGATCTGGGGCCAAAAAGACCTCAGATCTCATATTTAGACTGAAATAAAAAAAAATGACAACAGAAAAATGTGCCTTTAAGAAGCATGGGCGGAAGTGAAGTTTTGACGTCGCTTTCGCCCTGCTATGCTATGGAGACGGGTGGGGGCCATCTTGCCCTCACTCGTATCCAAGCCAAGCAGCGTGAAGGACCCGGCAACTCCAGTAAGGGAGAGCGCCAGGAGGGGGTACCCGACGTGTTTTCGTTTTAGCACCTTCATCAGGGGTAAAAAGCAGGGGTGAGTATGGTCATAATTTGTCACTCAATTAGAGTAGTTCCATATGGAAAACAAATGACGTGACTGTGGAGATAGGGGTACATAGAGACACCAAATCAGGAACAATGTGGGCTTAAAGTCATGAATTCCAGTCCTGTATTTGACCGATGGGCAACAGCGGCCAAATTCCACCTATCCACAGTGAGCGGTAGAGGTTCAGCAGCCAGGGTAGGAGCTAACCGGATCCATCAATGCGGCGTCCCAGTAAGGGGATGACTCCCAATAGTCCCTGTCTTTAGATATTAACCTCAGTCCAGGTATATTTGTATAAGAGCGTGTCCTGTGTAGATGGCGCATCCCCTCTATGTGATGCCAGTAACCCAGTGGATGCTCAGTTGGAAAGGTCTCCAAGTCTGCTCTTGCCCCTAGATATTCTAACACCATTTAAAGCAGACACTTTCAACAGTTGCTTGAACCTATTAGACCTTGGCGCTGAGGACTTAAAAATAGTTTAAAGGCATTGGTCATCTGGCCACCTTCTCCACCGCTCTTCCTCTGACCGAATGAAACACGTTATCCAGCACCAGGAAATGGTAACTTTCTAGGGTCTGGAAATGCGTTACATAAACTTTTCTTCAAGGCCTCCTGAAGATGTGTCATTCTCTTCTCCCTCTGCGAAGGCAGGATGAGTTCTGCAACTTTACCCTTATAACATGGATCAAGAAGGGTTGCCAGGCAGTAATGATCCCTCTCCTTGATACCACAAATCCTAGGGTCCTTTTGCACGCCATGCAGCGTACGTTTGCAGAGGCATTTGAGTCCTCTGGGTCACTAAGGACCTCCTACCAGCCACGTATAAATCCTTAGATTTCTGGTGACTGAAAAACATCCCTTGAGGACTGCTGCATGTTATCCTCTACATCCACGCTGACAAAATCCTCATCCTTCTCCCTCTCATCATCTTCCTGTGTGTTTGGTGGCCCAGCAGGAATGCTGTCTGGATAAAGGGGGCTGTCACGGAAGGTCCCTGCATTCAGACCGAATGCTTCCGTCAGATACTGCTTCCCATAGTCTCGACATAGATACCGGATATTTTAGCTGCCTTGAAACACACAACGAGACGAGACTTGTATGTGTGCCAAGTATGGAATATTTAATGGGACCAAAACCACAATCTTATATACAGTAAAGAGGAGGCAACCAGAACAATAATCAACATGAACTAATTATCTAATTGTAACATTATCTAGACATTTTGGCACCGCAAAGCTTGCCAAGTTCCCCTGAACATAATTGACATGCTAATTCAATACACCTGACAGGAGACTGCTAACTTGTAGTACAATAGATTAAATTAACCTTTAGAATAGAGAGCTGGCTGGTGGTGGGACATTAGCATTTCAACAGTCTGTTACACAGAGGAATGAGTCACTCTACAATTAACCCTTGGAGTTCAGAATTAACAAACTTAAAATAGCCCTACAGATATCTCAGAATATAATGTGAATAATCCATACATAATAATCCTATCTCAGGTAGCCAGAGATATCAGTCTTCGGTTCATCCAATGCCCCTAGTGGTCATAGGATGATTTTAGACATAAGAGAACCTGAGTCTGTCACAGGGGCCTTGAGAGGAAAGGAAGTCCTCCTCTTCCTCCCGCTGTTCTGCCCCAAGTGCCCTGACCATGATTCCACAAAGCGTGTTCTCCAGCAGGAAGACAAGAGGGACAGTGTCCTGATGCATGCATTGTCGCTGTTCACCATCCTTGTGTCCTCCTTAAATGGTGACAGGACAGTGCATGCATCCTTGATCAGTAGCCTCAGGCATGGTGAAAAGAAGCCAAGTTCCCCTGACCCTGTCCTGGTGCAATACTCGTACAGGTACTTTTCAGCTTCTGCAGCATTGCCAATGTTGAGTTTGAGCTGGTAGAAATGTCACAAATGAGGTAGTTGGTGGGCAGGTTTCATTCCCTTTGAATGTCAGCCAAACGAGCACTGGCATTGTATGACCAGCGGAAATGACCACAGACTTTTCTGGCTTGACCTCAGGACATCTTGTGAGCCTGGGTACCTGGTCAAGAAACGCTGCACCACCAAATTCAAGACGTGTGCCAAACATGAAACATGGGTCAAGTGTCCTTGTCAGAGGGCGGAGAAAAGATTGGTGCCATTGTCTCCTACAACCATTTCTGGCTGAAGCTGGCATGGCGTCAACCACCTCTGAGCCTGCCTCTGCAGAGCTGACAGAATCTCTGCCCCAGTGTGGCTCCTGTCCCCTAGGCAGATCAACTCAAGCACCGCATGGCATCTATTTGCCTGACTGCTTGCATAGCTTCTTGAGCATATAGGGAGCACTGCTGTTTGAGAGGACAATTCTGCAGAAGAGGCTACAGAGGAAGAAGAAGAGGAGGGAGGGGAGCATACAGATGTTGTGGCAGAATCACCACCAGCTTTTTAGAAGTGTGGTGGCGGAAAAACCTCCAACACTGAACCCTGTCCTTCCCAGCTGCCAGCAGAGTTACCACGGGTCATGGTGCATGCTTGGCCAATCATCAGCGCGCAACGCCGCAGTGAATTATGGGCCGTTGCGCGTCATTCGAATTTGGCGCGAATGACCCGCTTTGTTCATTTTCCGACAAACGATCGAACAGGCAATGTTCGAGTCGAACATGCGTTCGTATCGAACGCGAAGCTAATCTCTACTGGTGACCCCAACAATAGTGATAAAACTTTTTCGCGGAAGGGAGTTTAATAAGACATGTGGGCACTCATTAAAATTAGGAGTAATGAGGTTTAACCTAAAACTGCGTAGCGAGTTCTTTACTACAAGAGCGACAAGGATGTGGAATTCCCTTCCACAGGCGGTGATTTCAGCAGGGAGCATCGAAAGTTTAAAAAAACTATTAGATAAGCACCTGAACGACCACAACATACAGGGTTATACCATGTAATACTGACTTAAAATCACACACATAGGTTGGACTTGATGGACTTGTTTCTTTTTTTAACCTCACCTACTGTGTAACTATGTAACACCACCGAATGCACTGTATATATAGGTTACACTGAATGCAGAGTATATATATATTAGACTGTATTTTATATATTGATACACCACCTGAAGTGTATTATATACTGTACACCGCTGAATGCACTGTGTGTATACGCTACACTAAATGCAGAGTATATATTTTTTTATATATCGTATATACTCAAGAATAAGCCGAGTTTTTCAGCCCTTTTTTTTTTTGGCTGAAAGTGACCCACTTGGCTTATACTCGAGTCAGTGTACCGTGATATGCAGATTCAGACGACGGCCAGGCAGTGTTAAAAAGTTGCGCTCCTCCTTGTCCCATTCCGTGATGGGCAGAACACTTAGTTTCCCAGCAGACACTGTGTTCAGTGTTCCACCTATCATGGATGCCCTCTCGTCCTCTCGTCTATCACGACGTCCGTGATAGGCGGAACACTGAACAGTGTCTGCTGGGAAACTGAGTGTTCCGCCTATCACGGAATGGGACAAGGAGGATCGCGACTTTTTATGTTTGTAAAAAGCGTTGTTTATATATTTTCTATAATAAAATTAAGCACTTTTCCATTCTAAGGCAGGCCATACACAATGCAAATTTCAAACAATCAATCGAGTGATAAACTAAAGCGGCATTCACGTACAGCATGCAAATGTGTACCATCAATTAGGTTTGAAAATCCTACTTTGGGGTTGATTTACTAAAGGCAAATCCAATTTGCACTACAAGTACACTTTGCAGTGCAGTCACTTTAGATCTGAGGGGAAGAGCAGAAACAAGGGGAAACTTTGCTGATTTTATCATCCATTCTTGTACAAGCAAAAAAGCTGTTTTTTTTTCTTTGCATTTCCCCCTCAGATCTACAGAGACTGCACTTCCAAGTGCACTTGTAGTGCAAAGTGGATTTGCCTTTAGTAAATCAACTCCTATGTTTTCATGTCAGTAGAGGAAGCAATGTAATGTTGTTTAACCTTTTAACTACACCTATACTGGACACACCCCTACTGTACAAAATCGGGTTGCGCCATTATTCTTTTCTCACAGCGCGTGACTATTTGCCTTTCAAGAGGTACAATAGAAAGCAAAAAATGGCAGCCCTGGTAATTGGAATAATATTACCATTACCATTTATAGATTAACACTGTTTACACCTGTTACTTTAGATACTTATGTGGTGTATGCGGTCCAGCGCTACACTGTTTTTGCACAATTGGAATAATAGTCTTGCAGAAGGAGAAGAAAAAAAGAAGAAATAAAATGTCTAGCAGAGTGTGGACAAAAGACTGTCTCCTTCAACGTGAGAAATTCTCACATGTAAACCTGCTGACAAGGGGGCGTGGCCTGGAGCGGCATGGGATAGGACGCTAGCTTGCTGAGCTCCGCCGGCCGTTTATCCTAACTACTCTATCCTGCGGATACACTCGTGGCTTTTCACGCCGAATCGGTCCAGCAGACCCCGGACTACTCAGCGGACATGGCCCCACCTAAGGCGAGCAAGTCAGCAGGCTCGAAAATAGACCAATATCTCCGTCAGGAGAAGGACCCCCCAGCGCAAGATGGCGGCGCCACGAGGGCGGAGGAAGCAGCGGTCGAGGCAGACATAGCCAAAGTGCTCCTGGCTATCACCTCCTGCCGAGACGCTGTGGCAGCTTGCCAAACCACACTCACAGCAAAGATAGAGGAGGTGAAGGTGGACATATTGTTGGTGCGCCAGGACATGCAGAAGCTGAGGGAGCGGGTGTCCGGAACGGAGGTGAGGCTGGGCGCCGTGGAGGACTCCCTCCCCCCGATCCAGCAATCCACGGAGGCCATGCAGCTGCAGATTAACCAGCTTCTGCAGAAACAAGACGACCTCGAGAACAGAAGTCGCAGGTGTAACTTAAGGTTTGTCGGCCTGCCTGAGGGGGTGGAGGGGAGGGATCCCCAGGACTTTCTGGAAAAGCTGCTCTGGGATACTTATGGCAGAGAGGCCTTCTCCCCCATGTTCACTGTGGAGCGCGCTCACCGCATGAAAGGCAGGCCGCCGCCGCCCGGGGCACCCCCCCGCACGTTCATAGCCAAATTCCTGAACTACAGGGATAGGGACGCCATCCTCCGGTTGAGCAGGGAAAGGGGCAACATCCCGTATGACAACAAGATGGTGGCCGCTTTTCCAGACTTCTCGGCTGAGGTTCAGCGCAGGAGGAAGACCTTCATGGAGGCCAAGCGGCGACTCCGGGTCAAGCACATAAAGTATGCCATGCTATTCCCGGCCCGTCTGCGAGTGGAGGGTGAAGACAGAGCTCACTTCTTTGAAGACCCGGAGGAGGTGCTGACCTGGCTGGAGCGGCAAGAGCGACAGGACTGACACAGCTAAGTACTATGTTCCTTTCTGCTGTATTACTGTCCCCGGCGCCCTAGGCCCACGGTTTGTTTTGGCTATCCTTGTGGGGGTCCCAGCCACCCCCATACCCTCGGAGCCTCCCCTCGTTTCTCCCCCTGATGTACTCCTGCAGAGGGCCTAGTCCCGACACTCCGATTCCCCCAGCTCCCCCCCCCCATGCGGTGTAGTGGGCTCCAGACTGCATCCTGGACATTGCTCTCTGACATCCGGAGCCCAAAAACACCCGGGACAACCCTACGGAGTGTGATCCCCCCCACTGGGGGCTACGGCCTGTGGGGAGCTGGGATCCTTTACTTTTTTCTGCTGGGGGAGTTCTCCTTTTTTCTTTTTTGCTCGAGGTTTTTTTTCTTTCCCCCTCCCCCCTTTTTTTTCCCCCTATGGATGCTGGACTCTTCCGGCTAAAAGCCTTATTCTCCTAAAAAAAACTTTTCTCCTTATGCTAAACTGACAGATGTATAGTTGTTTCTACACTGTTATCTCTCCTCCCCGGCGGAGGGAGGACTGTTACTCAGGGGCTCGCGATGGACAGCGAGCAAGGTCCTACAATGTGCTTGTGCATGCAGCGGAATTCCGCCCCACCTGCAGCAACCCACATCCAAGCATGGGTGGCTGCCGCTGCGCAGTCACATTCCGGGACTGTGCTGGTAGTATACCTATGTGAATCCCTTTTAACCGCACTTCATCCCGATATGCATAGGGTGCTGCTTTTGCCATGTTGGCAGTTTAGGGTTCAAGCCCGCACCAGTTGGGGACAGTGCAGGGCAGGGAGGGGGGAGGGAAGGGTACAAAGGGTTTGGGTTATTGTTGTTGTTTTTCATCTATTTTATGTACTATCTGAGCAAAACATGTGTAGAGGGTATCTCACTAAGACAATACTGGCATATGGGGCTATATTTCTGTGTGGTCATGGGGGAGTGTGGTATGTAACTGAAAATCGCCTGAATCCTGGGGTTCTATGTCTTCTCTGGTTCATCCCATGGCCACACTAAAGCTACTGACTTGGAATGTCCGTGGGATGAGAGATTCCATTAAGCGCTCTGCAATATTTGCAATACTTAAAAAATTGAGGGCGGATGTTGTGGTCCTGGTGGAGACGCATACGGAGGGCCTGGCCCAACGGGCGCTTGGTCGACCATGGGTGGGTTGGGGATTTCACTCAGTCCACACCTCACACTCCAGAGGGGTCTCTATACTGATTGCCAAAACGGCGCAATTTGAACTCCAGGATTCGGTGATAGATCCACAAGGCAGGTATATCTTCCTAAAAGCTAAACTGTATGGGGACCTGGTCCTCCTAATGGCGTTCTATGTCCCACCCCCATTTCAGTCTACCATTTTAGTTTCAGGCTTTGATTTTATGGCCCTGCACCCTGGCACACCGACAATTTGGCTGGGTGATTTTAATAATGTGCTTGACCCCTTCCTGGATAGGATGGCTGGGGACCAGCCCGCGTCTGCGGGGACGCGCCCCACGAGATTCGCGAGACTTCTCGCGGATTTCAATCTGGTTGACACTTGGAGATATGGTCACCCCACGGACAAAGCGTACTCTTGTTTCTCAGCCTCACACCGTTCAATGTCCCGCATAGACCTAATACTGGTATCTAGAGCCCTTCTCCCCAGGGTGAGGGGTTCGGGGTTCTCCCCCAGGTCCCTTTCTGATCACTGTCCGTGCTGGACGGAGTTGTCCCTGCCTCGGGCTCGCCCGCCCCCTTCGTGGCGGTTAAACCCATTCTGGCTGACCCTGCTCCCGGAGGATGCGGATCTGGTGGGGGAGTGGGAGAAATACTTTGCTGATAACTCAGGCTCTGCGTCCTCCCGGGCAGTTTGGGAGGCCTTTAAGCTACATGCCCGCATGACGCTATCGTCCCGTATAAACTCCATCAAGGCCACCTCTGCGGAGGCATTAGAGAGGGCTATGGAACTTACCGCGGCAAAGGAGAGGGAGTACACGGCCAATCCGTCGGCTGACCTGGCTGCCGAGCTTAAGCTCTGCACTAGGGCAGCCGATCAACTGCACTATGAGAAATCGAGACGTAAGCTCTTCTTCCTTAGGCAGCGGACGTTTGAACATGAGGAAAGAGCGGGGAAGCTTCTCGCCTATCTGGTGCACTGTGAGGAGAGACCTCCAGTGGTGATATCCCTGCGCTCTCCAACTGGGGATCTAATAACTGACCCGGAGAGAGTGACCGCCATGTTCCAAGACTTTTTTTCTACACTGTACGACACGGTAGCCCCAGACACTGACTCCCTATCGGAAGACTTTCTGGCGGGCCTACCGATCCCCCGACTGACTGAACAGCAGACCCAAGCACTAGAGGAACCACTGATGGCGGAGGAAATTTCCGCCGCCCTAGCGGGTCTCCCGAAGTCCAAGGCGCCGGGGTCGGATGGTTTACCTGCCGAGTTCTACTCCACCTACGCTGAAACACTAGTTCCCAGACTCCTCGCCCTGTATAACTCCATCTTCGAGGGCTCGGAGCTCCCGCCCTCGATGAGGGAAGCCACCATAGTTCTAATCCCTAAGCCAGGAAAGGACCCTCACCTGCCCGAGTCGTATCGCCCCATTTCCCTTCTACAAGTAGATATTAAGATTCTAGCCAAAGTGCTCTCGGCCCGCCTAAACACCGTAATCCTCTCCGTAGTACATGCAGATCAGGCAGGCTTTATGCCCGGCCGCAACACCTCCTTTAACCTCAGGAGGCTATTCATCAACCTTCAGGCCAACCACGAAAACCCAGGGTCTAGAATAATTGTCGCCTTGGACACCGCCAAGGCGTTTGACTCGGTGGAATGGCGGTACCTGTGGACATGCCTTTCTAAATTCGGGATAGGCCCCAAATTCATCCATTGGGTGAAACTCCTTTACCAGGCCCCGGTGGCTAGAGTTCTGGCCAACGGGTGGTCCTCAGATCAATTTCCCCTGCGACGCGGCACGAGGCAGGGATGCCCCCTGTCGCCGCTGTTGTATGCCCTGGCGGCAGAACCGTTGGCAATTGCCATACGCGCACATCCAGGTATAGTGGGCTTGCGGAGGGGTGACGTTGAGGAGAGAATAAGCACATACGCGGACGACACACTTTTGTATTTGGACGATTCCACTAACTCCCTTTCACTGGCACTGACCCTGATAGAGCGCTTTGGCGCCTTCTCGGGACTCAGGATCAACTGGGATAAGTCCCAAATACTCCCACTAGATAGCTACCCGGCGACAAGGGAGGTGGCCCTTCTCCCACTGCAGAGAGTGGCTGAGATCAAATACCTGGGGATTCGGACCACCAGAGACCCAGCAGATTACACCTCACTGAATGTCACACCGCTGTACGATATGCTGAAGCTGAGAACTCAGGCTTGGGCCCGACTCCCATTGGGAGTCACGGGCCGCATAAATTTAATCAAGATGGTCCTGCTGCCTAAGGTTCTCTACATGGTGTGGCATTCACCGGTGCATCTGGTACTCAGGTGCTTCAGGCTTATGGAAACCCTTCTCAAGCCATTTGTGTGGGGCACCGCAAGGCACAAACTCCCCTGGCACAGACTAAAAAACCCAACCGACCTAGCTGGTCTGGCGTTGCCTGACTTTAATGCGTACTATTTGGCTGCCCAGTTATCACAACTGTTTCACGTGGACAAGGTGGACAGGAATTGATTCCTCCGCCTCCTTTGCCCTACATGGACCCAGTCAATAGGAGACCCCTTAGTGACAATAGCAGGGGGGGTAAGGTTGGTGGGGGGAAGCCACTCCCTGTTGTATCACTACAGGAGGATATGGAGCGTGGTTTCGGACAGGCTGGGTATTTCGCCCCTGCACGGCTACACCTCCCTGTGGCACAACCCTGCCCTGCCGGAGCTGGAGCGCATCCGAGATATTGAGGTGTGGAGCACCAGAGGAATATACTACTTGTCCCATGTTACCAGACACGGGAGACTAAAGCCCTTTGACGTATTACAGACTGAATACAATCTACCTGACCACATGTTATTCCGGTATGCCCAACTACGACATGCCTTCCAAGCACAGTTCCCCCAGGACGACCTGGCCTTAGCCGATAACCCCCTCATGGCAGCAGTCAAGTGCCCCGACCCCAAAAAACTAATCACTCAATTCCACACCATGATCACACTCCCGACAGCAACAGTGTCTGCTTACGCCCTAAAGCCCAGGTGGGAGGGGGAGGTGGGCCCGCTAGAGGACGACGAGTGGAGTGACGCTCTCGATGCTTGTAAACTAGTATCCCCAAAATTGTCAGACCGCCTTACACAAACCTTCATTATAAATAGAGCGTATCTTACGCCCCTCAGGATCTCCAGGTACAGGAGGGACTCCACAGCCACGTGCCCAATGTGTAACTGCAATACGGGCACCTTCTTCCATTTAATCTGGCAGTGCGCTAAGATCCAGGCCTTCTGGGAACAGGTGGTGAAATTCCTCCACGACAAAATGGGGTCCCCTATTACTCTACAGCCTAAACCGTGCCTGCTGGGTATCTTCCCGGATGTTGGCATCAATAAATTCCTTCAAGTATTCTTGCACAAGACACTTTTTATAGCTCGAAAGGTAATAGCGCGGGTGTGGATGCGATCGGAACCCCCAGAGCTGTCACACTGGATGGCGGAGGTCAACAGCGTACTGCCGTATAAGAAACTGATCTATTCTCACAGGGGCTGCCCGGCCAATTATGAAAAAGTCTGGGGAAAATGGCTGGAGTCACCTGCAACCTGCATATAGGGGGGATAGATGAGCTCAAGGGGTTCACAACCTCATGAGTGGAAATGGAAGTCTGGGAGGGGGGCAGGTGGACTGATAACTAACCCTGCTGTGCTGTGCTTACATACTGGGGTAATTAGGTTCACACATGGTTGTATCCTATGTCACCTGTTTCATGTCACCCACTTCTGTCACACTTGTACATATACTATATCCATGATCACTGGTCATATGCTGTACCTGTACGCTGTATGTGTGCCCTCTGGGCTATTGTTTTGCTCCAATAAAAGCTTTTTTCATTGAAAAAAAAACCTGCTGACAAACCTAAGAAAAAACAATCCAGAGGATTACTGAAATGATTTGCAGATGATACAGGAGTCATTAGAGATGCTGTTATCTCATGTGCAGCCACATATCTCGAAACAAAACTCTTGTATGTGAAAAGCTGTCAGCTCAGAGGAGAGGCTCATGGCAACTCTATGTTTCTTGGCAACAGGCAGGTCTTCTGAAGACTTAAAGTTTACAACTGGAATTTCCACCCAATCATTAGGTCAGATTATACCTGAGATGTGTGAAAACAGTAAAGGTGCTCCAACCACAGTATTTAAAGGTAAGAAAACATGGTGAACTGTCTGACTTATGTTACATGAATACGTATTAAATTGAGTTGGAATTTAAAAAATTCCACAATGTATCTAAAATTGTCAATAATGCTATTAATTTTAAGAAAATGTATATCTTGATGTACACCTTTTAAAAAAAAGAAAAAATGAAATTTTATTTTTTAACAATGACCATTTCAAATGCAACACAACAAGAACAAGCACAGTTAACACCAAAAATAAAAATTATTCACAGATTTGTGAATTGTGAGTCATGAATAGGGATGAGCCCGATGTAAATATCGAACAATTTGGGGTGTTTGCGGCAAATTCGAAAGCCGCGGAACACCCTTTAAAAGTCTATGAGAGAAATCATAAGTGCTAATTTTAGAGGTTAATATGCAAGTTATTGTCAAAAAAGGGTTTGGGGACCCGGGTCCTGCCCCAGGGGAAAGGGTACAACAGAAAACACGCAAACTCCTGCGCACGGGTGGGTTGTCCAATAATTGATCCACGGATCTTCATCTAAAGTCAGAAAATTGAAGAGTGGTGCTAGCAGTGACCTTGCTGCCCTTCGTGGATGGGGAAGTCCTGGCACAAACAAAGAAAAGAAAAAGAAAGGCGCACCAGCCTAGTGCATTATCACTTAACACTTTATTCAATAGTAATAGTATTAAAAACTACTCACAAACAGCAGATTGAACAGGCTTGTCAACAAAATAAAGGTGAATTCCCTTCGGACCACACTCCACAATGGGGGGATACGGGGAATATGTTGCTGCCGGCTTACGCGTTTCGAGGCGTCTAGGGCCTCTTCATCAGAGCTCGACAGTAGAGACCCCTCCGTGTCCACTGCCTATACTGTATACTACTACTTTCAATAAGTGAATGGATTGAATTAGCTTAGAGGGGACCACACCCAATGCTGACCTCAGTGGTCACACCCCTAGGGGCTCGCACCAAAAGATTGGTAACCACAAAGAATTATAAACACACTTGTATGTGAAATATGCATATATGCAAAGACACATATACAGCTCTCTTCCAACCCTCATCTAAAAGTATAGATAAAAATACACAGATACTCCCAACCAAAGACCTCACTGGTGTCATGGAGCAATAAAAGGAAGGTGGGGGGGGGGGGAATGGGATAATGTGGGGTTTGTTTCTGCTTTTGTTTTTAATGTTGATAGATCCGATGACCATGTAAGGAACGCTACAAAGTTCCCAGTAACGTGGGCTTGGGGGGCGCATCGCATTACCTTTTCGGGTTGTAGTACCTGCAACAGATCTGTTGTGCATGGCGACGCGGAAGCCGTCTTTGCTGTCTTTTCCCGGAGCGCAAACACAGCTCCGTCTGCGTTCCAGAGTGCCGATGCGCCGAATGATGACGTCATCGGCAGTGGCCGTTCATTCGACGCTAGAACGAGAGAGCACGTCGGGGTGGGGGGCGTATGCTGCAAGTCTACCAGGAGATCACCTCCTTGTTGGAGTATACCAGCAAATAATACTGATGCAAAGAGACCCAAAAGAATGGACAGGAAGTGTCTGTAAAATAAATAGAAAATAAAAATAGAAATGGAATAAAAAATGAGGGATCTACTAGGTACATTATATAATATTATATATAAGTGGGGAAAAAAAGCAATCCAGACGAAGCGGATCAGGTCAGCAGGGTATATGGGCCAATAAACACGGAAGGGGCTAAAACCAAGGCTAAAATAATGATTGACTGCATACACAGATATGTATATACCTATATGTATACACATGACCCTATACAAGAATCATTAAAAGTATTAAGCTGCATACATAAGTTAAATAATAGACCCATCATTATAGAAAGCCAATGATACATACATATATATATACACATATACATATATATACATATATACACACATATATATATATATATATATATACATACACACAAATATATGGTCATTAACCACAAGTGGAAACTTTATGGCACGGACGGTAAGATGCACTTAGGGAGGGGACACGATGGTCGGATAATTATATAATAACTAAAGTCTAAAATCTAAAAAACTAATAAAAAGAACCCTGTAAAATCTATAAAATATCTAAAAAACCTATAGATGATCTATAAAAGAGTCTGTGAGACGAAACCCTGTGTGTGTGTGTATAAAAATGCAAAGTACATATACACCCCCATAGGAACTAAAAAAGTGAATAATAATAACAATATCTCTATCCTAAAATCACCTAATCTTGTGGATTTCGGGGTCTTTGTTTAGTCCTCCAGGGGTTAGGCTCCCAAGAGTGAAGATCCAGTAGGCTTCCCGTTTGCAAAGCCTCTGGTGCCTCCTTCCCCTGTCCAGGTCGCCAATGATTGACTCGATACCGAACAGTCGCATACCAGAGGGGTCACCCAGATGTGTCTCAACAAAATGTCTGGGAACCAGGTATTTCACTCTGGTATTGAGAATGTCCCGCTTGTGCTCACCAATCCGCACTCTCATAGGACGAGAGGTGCGGCCAACATAGAGGCGACCACAAGGGCACATAATACCATATACAACAAACTCTGTCCCGCAGTTAATAAACTGCTTGCACTGATGGACTTGGCCATCCAGGCCAGCTACTGCCTTTTTCCTATGCCACATGAAAGTACACGTGCCACAATTTTTGGTGCCCCAGGGGACATGTATCAATGCAAAAATAAGTTTTAAAAACAGCCGTTTTTTTGGGAGAAGTAATTTTAATAATGCTTAAAGTGAAACAATATTCCTTTAAATTTCGTACCTGGGGGGGTATCTATAGCACATTTTTTAGTCCCTGCACAAAATTACATTTCTAAAGGGAAAAAAGTAATTTAAAACTACTCGTGGCTATAATGAATTGTCTTGTCACGGCAATACAGATAAAAGTAATTGAAAAAAACGTCATGGGTTCCCCCCCCAGTCCTTTACTAGTCCCTTTGGGGCCCTTCGGGTCTGGTATGAATTTTAAGGGGGACCCTGAACCAAAATAAAAAAAATTGCCTTTCAGGTCTGGTATGGATATTAAGGGGAACCTTGCGCCATTTTTTTTTTTAAATGGTGCAGGGGTCCCCCTCAAAATCCATACTAGACCCTTCAGGTCTGGTATGGATTTTAAGGGTAATGCTGTGCCAAAGTTTAAAAAAAATGACGTGGGGTTCCCCCCCAAAAATCTATACCAAACCCTTATGCAAGCACGCAACCTGGCAGGCCGCAGGAAAAGAGGGGGGATGAGAGAGCGCCCCCACTTCTGAACTGTACCAGGCCACATGTCCTCAACATGGGGAGGATGCTTTCGGGTCTGGACCCCAAAGCACCATGTCTCCATGTTTTTTTTAAACAAGTATTTTATTGGGTTTTACAGATAATACAGGGAATACTGTGTACAATTAAATATTGTACGTCGAATAACAATGTTGAACATTAGAACATAGAAGCTGTAGCATGGTCACTAGCAAATAGTATTCTAATACAATAATGGTAGCAACAAAAGCTAGGTCGGATAACAGTAACAGTAGTACAGAGCCCAAGTAGGCACTTCCACCGAAGCGGCACCCCTAAGGGGAACTTTAGTGTCGCCAGGGCGGGAGGACCTCGTCTGTAGTGTCCAACCATCAGCGAGTTACACAAGAAAGCTAAAATTATAAGTTCCGAACAGAAAACAGTGAACAATCCAACCATGTCTCCATGTTGATGGGGACAAGGGCCTTATGCCCACAACCCTTGCCTAGTGGTTGTGGGGGTCTGTGGGCAGGGGGGCTTATCTGAATCTGGTAGTCCACTTTAACAAAGGGGAACCCCAAATCCCGGCCCCCCTATGTGAATTGGTAACGGTGTACATTGTACCCCTACCATTTGCCCCCCTCTGATGCCACAGGAAACCCCCATGGCGTCAGAGGGGGAAGGGGTCACGCGTGCATGTGACGGCTATTTAAGAGCTGTCACAGCGGGTGTCGTGTCATTCGTCGGGAACCACTCATGGAGGTGGATCGTGCCAGCGTTTTTCTCAGTATCCTCCGATCAAGAATGGATCTACATTGCTGAAATTTTTTTTTAAATAAAGGACTTGTCCCAAGCTGTGTTCTGTATTTTTTACCATTTTTTACACTCTTTTTTTCTGTAAAATGGTAGGGGTACAATGTCCAGACCACAAAGGCCAGTTTCATCGGACCAAACCGATCGTGTGTACGCGGCCTTAGAGGTGACCTCTCTTCTCTTTTTTATACCCTGTAAAAAAAATGCTTTGATATACAAGTGCTTTGGATTACAAGCATGTTTCTGGAACAAATTATACTCACAATCCAAGGTTTTACTGTATATTCATGTATTTAGATGATCTAAAAGTTAATCAATTAATTAGTTAATTAGAAAATTGATTAAATAGAATAAAATAGAAAGGATCCCATATATACAATTGGTAAGGGGCAAAATTACAAAAAAAATAAACATACTGTATAAAAACATGTAAATGTTGAAGGCCAAATTAAGCCAACCCACTGTGCATCAGATTCACAGAGTTACAACAACCCTCAAACAGTTGAATGAATAAATGAATGAATACACAACAGAGGGACTTACCGTCAATATAGGAGTCATACCCCGAAGTGCAATGAATCTGCAGAGACAATTTTTCTGCCTGAATTCAGTAAATAGTTCATGCATGTATATTATATTGTTACAGAAAAATTAATTAGCAGCATATTTATCTAATCCTACCTCCCTATCTAAATCATAGATAATCCTAGATCCTGTCCAAATCTGTTCCTATACTGTTGAAACAAATCATCTAGTCCTATTGGTCCTAATTCACAATTTATGGGAAACATGTAAGAATTACCCCACCAGCCAATTTAGGATCCTACTTTTACAATTACAGTCTTCTTCAGCATTATATTAATGGTTATTAGAGCTGCAATTCATGGGGGGGGGGGGGGGTGCTTGTAGGAATGGGCAGCCTCTGTATTAATTGTGAAATACCAGCTATTACCAGTGAACCCTATGAGGGTAGCACTACAGGAGGGTGAGTGTGTACCACCCTCTTAAAACCTACAGGGCCACATGTCTTCAACAGGTGGGGTACCTTGTCAGAGGGGCCCCCTGTAGAAATGCATCTTATCGTCTTATTGCAAAGAACAATGGCCCCTTCCCCAAAACCCTGGTGGTCTAAGGCCTTGTACAGAAGATTAAATGAGTCTGTTCAAATCGGTCGGACCGAGCGATTTGAACAGATCTGTCTGCTGGGATTTTGGTTTGCTCGCGTGTACACACGAGCAAACCAAAATCCCCGCCAGCAGACAGCGCGCTGGCGTGGCGGTGACGTTGACGCCGCCACGTCACCGCACCAGGAAGTAAAACACTTCCGCGCATGCGTCGAAATCATTTGGCGCGTAAGCGAGAAGACATGTCTGCTGGTTAGCATACTAACCAGCAGACATGTCGGGCGGACGGGTTCCCAGCCGACAGATTTCAAAGCATGCTTTGAAATCTGTCGGGTGGCCAAATCCGTCTGTTTGCTCGTACACACGATCGAATCTGTCTGCTGAAACGGTCTAGCAGACCGTTTCCAGCAGACAGATTTGATCGTGTGTACGAGGCCTAAGGGTGAGGGTCTTATTTCTATTGCTACTATATATATTATGTTCGGCTCCTGCTGAACTGGCTAAAAGTCCAGTGTTTGGAGGAATCCCAAACCGCCAAAGTCTTGCCTGTAGCATATGTCTTCCATGAGAAACAATCTTCTTTACATACATACACAAACATTTGCTTTCAAGTTCAAATATCCACATGCTTCAGACATGCTGAGAAATGCCGCCATTACATAAAGCAGGCATGTCCAAAGTCCGGCCCCCCTGGTGATTTAATATGGCCCCCCTGGGGATTTGGATATATACAGTATATAGCCATTGCAACCTCACATGTGCCCTGTGCCCTGGGGGCCACAAAAGATATATACCGTATTTATCGGTGCTGCCTCGGAGGGGACAGGACGAGCGTCTGTAATAGGAAGTCCCGTTTCCTGGGATGCCATTGGATGACTGTTCTGTTTATCGCCCGAGCTCATCTCTTCACCACACACAGCCAAAAAGGCAAGAGAATTCTCATTGGGCAGTGTATTAGTGATCGGACGAACACACTTAGATCAAATATTAAATGTTCAAAGAATGTCAGGCAAAATGGTTGGCCCTCAAGCATGTTCACTTCATCAAATGTGGCCCTCTTTGAAAAAAGTTTGGACACCTCTGACATAAAGCTAATTAATAATCTGCATATTATGCATGCAGCAAGAACATCCCACACACATGTCTTCAAAATGATATATAAAATTTGTCTTTACATCTCAGATTTCAGCCTTTATGTTGCTGTTTTTAAATGGAATTCAAAATTTAAGTATACTTCTTTGTTCAAACAATGAATGGTATTATTCATCTTTAAAGTGCATTAGTTGCCAGGTGGTGTGGTTTTTACATCATTAGGCTTTGTGCTTCCTTATACAATTATTCACTTTCAATATTCACTTTAAAAAGCTAAGATTTTTAAATGAATAGAATTGTTTTATTCGTCTTTTGTTGTCACTCATTTTTGTTAAAATTAAAAGCTTCATTGACAGCAAAGTGTGACTTAATGATGAAGGGTAGAAGATAACTAAAGTTGAAATGCTAATCTGAACACGTTAACCAAATTGCTAAGCATTTTCTTGTATTTATTTTATTCCTCTATTTGTTGGCTGTTGTCACTTTATATATGCAGCTTAGTACTGACTCAAATATTGCAATACCTTCCCTACACTCCCCTTCTCCCTCAGTCCTATAGTCTATGGGCAATACATGATACCTGTGGGTATGGGGCACATGTGACAGTCTTTCCCGTCTTTCACAAGTCAGCACAAATGGAAGAAACAATCTATTAACAGACCTGAGGAATATCATGTTGAGAGAATTCTGACTTGGTTACCCTGTGTATGTTTTGAAATTAACAAAATCATACATTGTACAGGAATTTGTGGGGACTTTGATAGCATGTTGGGGTGGCAGTGCAGCACTGTGAAAGCAACATGAGAGAGATCAAAGATCACAGGGGTTTGGAACCTTTTTTTATATTTTTTTAAGAAATTGACTAGCAATGCCTAACAAAATAGTAAGGAAAGATTTGAAAAATATAATAAAAAAAGGTCACTGTAAAAATATAAACTTAAATCTTATCTTAAAGGTGGACAGGGTCAGTAGGACAGTGGACAGTATAAATTAAAAATTGGGTAGCAAGTGGAGTGTAATGTCTGTAAAGGCCTGGAAGACGTCACATTTGATGAAACTGTGTAGGGAGGAGCGGCGTGCCGACGTCACCGCATACTGTGCCAGTCCCGGAAAGCTACAGGCTGTGATTGAGAGCCAGCCGGCTTGAATAGACATACTGAACTGCCTATACATACCTGCACAATTGTAAGTGCATATGGTTGTTTTTACTTAATAAATGTTTTAAAAGGGTTACACTATGGAAATAGTTTTTTCATCTTTTATGGGCCATGAATTCTCTTGTCGTTGTGGATACTTGGTTTGTACACTTCTGATGGTACCCTCATATTGAGACGTAGAAACCCAGAGCTGGGGAAATAGCCATAAGCGTGTATGATCTCTCTTACAAAGTGTAATCGGCGCTTTTTCGTCGTACTGCGTTCCACGCTGGAGCGCATACGGCAACCGTGCAATCACGTCATCACCCGGCGCCACGTGCGTTCCAGCCTGGAACGCGGAAGTGCCGAGTGTAATTATGCTCTATTCGGCACACATGTCTCTATTATTGTCAGCCGTAGCCGGCCACGCTTCAAACTACAGGTACCATCGATCCCCGCGCTGCAGACCATGCCACGCTGGACCCATACCAACATCTAGCTAATGCCTACACTGGATCCACGCTGTCATACCTATTGCCTATGCTGGGGACACTCTAAAGATATCTTCCTCAAAGAAGACCCTGCACTACAGAAATCCCCATGCTGCTATCATAGTACAACACTCATCATCTGCAAACGGATAAGTAGCAATTACTTCTATTGTACTGCTCTAGAATTACCTGCTTCATATATTGCTTCTACCTAGTACTATATTTGAATCTGGCTTACTGGATACAAACCTACTGCTTGGGATTAATTATTGTGTCTTCAGTTGTTGCCTGTGGAATATCTTAAAGGGACATACACTCTCAACTCAGCTGAGCTATACTTGCCTCTCTTATGCAAATATTACTTGCTTACAGTATTCTTATTTCCTACATGCTTGACATACGTTGTTAAATGAAATTGGGCTCACGCCCTAAATTATTGAACATGTTCTCTTTAACTTTTTTATGCTAAGGGTATTTTATATACCTGCTCCCTTAGTGGCCTAATGCATTCCTTTATGTAAGGTGATATGATGTAGAGAACCCCCAAACTCCTGTTCTCAGATTGGAGTGACGCCTGGGGTCCCGTACTGATAATCACCTACATAGAGAAGTGCATTGTAATTTTCACATACATTGTAATCTTTCCACACTAGGGGTTGGAGGCATGCTGTAATGCCTCCACCCTTAGTAGCTCAACGCATTGCTATATGTGAGAGAGATGATGTAGTGAACCCCCAAACTCCTGTTCTCAGATTGGAGTGACACCTGGGGTCTAATACTGAAATCTCACATAACATAGAGAGGTGCATTGAAATCTTTTGCTAACCGCAGTTGTGGTTCACTCCTGTTCACCATAGTTTGTGACACCAAGGGATCATACAATCTGGTAAGCGGCAGAAATTTGGTGGTGAAGGTTTTTCTTTTTCTGTATAACTTCTTCTCGGGTGTTTCATACTTGTCACCGTGGACTTTGTGTGTGAGACTTTTTTACTCTGGAACCGCTACCTGGAATCGTGCTCTCATTTGGATTTCTCAGTGTTGATTGGACATTGTGTAGGGTGCAATAGCCCTGACTCATAATACCATTTTTCATTCAACGTTTTACGGAATTGTGATAGCTCTTCATCCCTCACTTTTCTCACTTTCAATTCTATTTTCATTTGAATATAGTGACAACTCACTTTACAAAGTGGGAGAGACTGTACCATGCAAAACATTTGTGTATAGATATAAAAAAACACGATAAATACCTTCTTTCACTTTTTTTTATAAGTGATTACATGTCCTCTGTTCCCTCTGTTCTCAGATGCATCCCTCCTAGGGGGAGGAGAAGCAGCAGAACACTGTTCTTTCCTGTAAAAGGTTGTGCAGGGAGGGGGGGTGTCAGAACAAGTCTGATCATTGGAGGAGAGCTCATTGAGTTCCCAGCATAGCTTGGGAACTGACCACAGTTTGTTCTCCTGTTTAGTGTGGTCAGTTTTTAATAGAAAAACAGAGGGACTGACAGAGATTTCACACAAAATAAGCAATACAAAGAGAACAGGATACTTTTTGATACACGTACATGGTACAGCAGTCACATTTCAGGAATATGAAATGTTGGGGTAACACCTTAACTTGGCTGTTCGGGCATTCGAACAAACGTCAAAACGTCATTCAGTGGAAGCAAATGTCCCATTGGTGTACAGGAATCCCTGTATTAAGTACAGTCAATTCAAAGGTGTACACCTACTACCTATAAAATGACATTGAGATACTATACACATATACATGTTGATGTAGCGTCCATTGTTTCAACAGTATTTTCAGGATATGAACGCAAAGGCACTTTTATTGTATGTGATGATACATGGGTCATTCAACTTATCACAAAGAAATTACATAGCAAATGTTGGGTGACCCAGTATAGTTTGGGGAGAGGGGGTGCAGGATCATCTCAGGCCAGGCTGCATGCACAGATGATGTGCAATAACATTACTGAAATACAATCAATGCAATTACAAACTCTATAATATGTGCTGGAATTCTTCACAAGTGACAGTGAATATTCCCTACAGACAAGGCAAAATTGCCACTAACACTCTACAGGTAATTTCACTTAACCCACCACGTTATTGTTGGAAGAACAACAACATGTAATGTAAAGTTGTTAATAAACTGACAATAGACATGTGCACACTGAAATATTTTGTTTCATAATTTAGTTTTCGTCCAAAAAATACATTTATTTAGTTACTCCCAAAATTTGTTTCTCTTTATTTCGTTTTTCGTTAAAAAAACGCATTTGAATCTGTCTCGAATCGTTTCTCTGTATGTTGACTCTTTTTCATGTCTCTATAATGTCAAATCTTTTCTCTTTATGTAGAATAATGTTGGACTAATAGTTACCGTTAGACACATTTGACCGCAACGAAAATGAAAATAAAGCATTTGTTTATGTGGCATCTTTCGTTTTTAGTTTTCTGTGCTTTCGTTATCGTTTATTAACGATAGCGAAAATACCTGAAATTCGGACAAAAATGCATTCGGACGAAAACGAATGCACATGTCTACCAATTACCAGCTGTGGAAGTTCAAGATATAAGTGCTTTTGAACAAGGATGACTTGCAGCAAGTGCTGAATACAGACAGACCCACAAATGAAGAGAAGGAGGACTGGGACAGGAAGGATAGACAGGCAAAAGCAACTACAGTGTATAAGCTTACTTGTGGAAGATGACCAGCTTATCCACATAAGAACAGAGAAAATAGCCAAAGGTATGTGGACTTCATTCCAAAAGATGCATGAGCATTTAAAGGAACACTAAAGGTTTGTTTTTTATTAGATTAATTGATTGCTGTAAGCTAGAGCATTTAAATATCACTTACCTCGTTTTTCCTTTTGACCTCCAAAATACAGTAATCCAGGTTTGAAAATGCCATTTCCTGTCTCTCTTCTTCTTGCTTTACACCAGCATCTGAGCCGTTTTGCATGGTGGAAAGCAGAATGTGCTCACCCCCTCCCAATGTCTACAGCCCTGCATGAAGATGCTCTCTTATCCCTCACAGGCATGGAGGCTAAGCCTAATGGGAACTGTAGTTCCCATTAGGCCATGATGTAGCAAGAATGAATGCGCACCACAAACCAGGAAGTCAGTGAGAATAACGATTCAGGTGTGACGGAGGTGAATAAATCAGCTCGATTTCGACAGGTATCAAACTAGTTATAATGCAAAATATTACATTTTACTTTATCAGCTACCGTCAGACTTTAATTTAAGAGGAAAATATTTTTGTCTTTACAACCCCTTTAAGTCTAAACATTTGCTAAGAAAGTTGTACAAGATGAGACTACAAGACCGCCAGCAAATGTGTTGTCAGAACAATTGGGGTTAAAAGAATATATACGTATGTATTGTATATTTTTCATATGAACATGAGGGAAGCCATTTTCTCTCTAAAAGTTGAATCTAAGTCACTGTCTTTAAAGAAGAGGTTTTTCTTTTTCACAAGGAGACTGTAAGTCTGTTTTTACCATCTTCCCAGGTTATAATTTAAAGGTTTAGACACTTAGTAAAATAAACAAGAGAAGAAAATGGTAAGAAGCTCTTGTTTCACATTTTGCATGAACGAAACAAGAGGGCTTATTCCTATTGTATTATGTATTTTAAATAATATTTTTCTTTCATATATGTTTATAATGTATCAGTTTAACATTATACAACCCATTTAATACATATATATTATCATAATAAGGGTAACAAATGTGAGGTCCTATGAAATTAGAAGCTGTATTGAGGCTCAGAGTTAAATTCCAGTGATTGGAGTTTCAAGGAATTTAACAACCCTCAACTAATGATGTGGGTAAACTTTCCCAACCCATATATTATAAGTTATAGCCAGAATGTCTGGAGAAAATTGACATATGATTGTCAACCTTAGTCAATTAATGTTTTTCTGTGGAGCCTAGGTCAAAGGGGTGTCATAAATTGTATTAGACATAATGAAAATAACATTAGAAGTAATTTCTTATACAAAACTGCCCCTAGAGGTGAACATAGTAGTTATTCAAGATGGCCGCATACTTGGTTGTCATGGTAACATATATAAAGCACATTGTCACATTACATCATCAATTACATAGTAATGACACACACTTTTTGGAGTGAGATAAAAGTAGCTACAGATCACAGAGAAAGATCTCTGGGGCTCGCTATGTCTCTCTATCTCTCTAGAGGCTAAAGGAAGAAGATCTGTCTGTCTCTCTCTCTTGGGTGGGCAGGAGGAGATCTTAAAGGGCAGAAAGATGTAGAAAGGTTAAAAGGAGTCCTGTGGGACTCATAAGCTTCTCAAAATGACAGAATTCTTAGGCCGCGTACACGCGATCAAATCTATCTGCTGTAAATGGTCTGACAGACCGTTTCAGCAGACAGATTCGATCGTGTGTACGGGCGGACAGACAGATTAGGCCAGCCGACAGATTTTAAAGCATGCTTTAAAATCTGTCTGCTGGGAATCCGTCCGTCCAACATGTCTGCTGGTTAGTACGCTAACCAGCAGACATATCTGCTCGCACATGCGTCGAATTGATTCGACGAATGCGCAGAAGTGTTTTACTTTCTGGTGCAGTAACGTGGCGGCGTCAACGTCATCGCCACGTCACTGCGCTGTCTGCCGGTGGGGATTTTGGTTTGATCGTGTGTACATCGATCAAACCAAAACAGCCCAGCAGACAAATCTGTTCAAATCGGACCGATTTGAACAGATGTATTTGGTCGTGTGTACGCGCCCATAAAGTCCTGGTAAAGTATTAATCTTTTCATGTGTACCTTTTTAGTAATTAAATTGTTTTTGCATATACATTACTAAAACCATTTAAATATATATATCGCACAGCAAATTGGAGTTGTATTATTTTTAACTGCAGTATGAAATGATTAGATTCCAAATAATAAAAGACATACACAGTCTTTAAAAAGCTAAAGCCAACATATATATATATATATAATGGTTTTGACATGATATGTGTGTAAAAAAGATTCCTTTTAAGTTCAACATAAGTCTTGAACAAATTATCAAACTGTGCACAATATAACATTTTGTTTGTGCAGAAGGTATGTTTGTTTTGAGAAGGTATCACACCGTATTAAGGTAAACAGCAATTGTTTATACAAGTTCGTGGAGTCACAGAAGCTATTTACTAAGAGTTACCAAGTCTTAAAAATGTATAAGTGAATTAAAATGTGAATATTGTAGAAAGGTGAATATTATCTGTATCATCATTTATCTTTGATATATCCATTTATTTGTATTATCAAAAAATATACCTGATATTAAGTTGCACTGTATTTTTAGTTAATAAATATATATTCTTAAGCATATCATTTGTGTCACTTGTCTTCAAAATAGCACAGCTAAACACACTTGAATTTATATTTATGGAAAAAGGTAAATCTCCCAAAACTAAGATTTGCATAATTTCATAAATACCGTATATACGCAAGTATAAGCCGACCCGAATATAAGCCAAGGCACCTAATTTTACCACAAAAAACTGGGAAAACTTGTTGACTTGAGTCTGTGAAGAAGCCACGTCATTGGACACGGCGAAACGCGTCAACGTCATCAATCGACGCAGGTCATGTGACGTTGGATCCCCGCGTGATTGGAATGGAGACGCCGCTCACCACCACCTGCAGCTGTACACAGTGAACGCAGTGGAGCGAGGGAAGAAACAATCCCTCCACGCAGACTACCCAGCAAGACTTTCCATGCTATGAGCGCCTTAATATAGAACAGAACCTTGCTTCAGGAAGCACAATAGCACGGCAGAGAGCAGACTTTCTTACTCTGAGCTTGATGTACAGATGATCCGATAACATCATGACAGCTGCCAACTAAGGTCTGTAAAAAATTTTTTTTTATAGATATCCATTGAGATGACTAGAAACCAAGACAGAATGTCTATCAGCAATTGAATGGGTAAAATACAGACTGTTATATTGGCCATTAGAACGCTCATAATATAATATACTCACTCTGATTTTATTAACCATCTATCAGAAAATATTATCAGCTGTTCACTGCACAAACAGCTACAAAAGCCTTCACTGCACCAACCTATTTATGGGACTGTTCATGAATTCCTCCATCAATAGTATTCAACTATTTTGTGCACAAACCTGACTACGGATTGCAATTGCATGATCTACAATGCCACATAATTATGGTTTCCAATAACCGCACATACTATATATGGCAGATTCCCATATAACAGTGCTTCCACTATTATAGTAGTCTCCTTAATATCCCCAAACGTTCCCCTTACCCAACACACGGGACTCAGCTATCAAGTGAATGCACCAATTCGGTTGAATTGACTAGGCCACTATTTGGGATATAATTTCCCTTAATAATATTACATGTATGCCTAAATTGTCTCCACAATCAACAGACATAAATGCTGCATTCCAGCGATAACTGAATCCTCCACGTCCGGACCAGTCTCGTCCATTTTTGTTGTCTTGTTGTCTATATGTACATTTTCGTCTGTCTTATGTGAATGACAATTACTTAATTAATTGCTATGATTGCATTCTTTTAACTACAATCCCTTTTTGATACTATAATAAATTATCTTTGTACGCATATTCAGACGGGGGGCGTGCAGTGTTAAAGTCATGCCTCCACCTCCTCCTGTTCCGTTAAAGGCTGAACACTCAGTTTCCCAGCAGACACTGTGTTCAGTGTTCCTCCTATCACAGACGTCCTCTCGTCCTCTCATCTGTCACAGACGAGAGGACATCCTGTTCTTCCTGGAAAGCTGAGCAGCGAAAGCTAGAGCTATCCACAAAATAAAGAGTCAAAGCAATCACAAAGGAAACTACAGACACATCATTGAGTGGCACCTTTAAAGTGACACAAAGCAGAAACCACGCAGCTGGTGCATTGACTCAGGAGTGACAAGCCACGTGACTAGCGATGAGACCTTCTTCAGAAACATTGGCCCAGATTCACAGAGCAATTACGCCTGTCTAACTGGTGTTAGACAGGAGTAATTTCAAATTTCACGCGCCGTATCACTAGTTTGAATCCTCAAACCATGATACGGCGGCTTCGGGCTTCGATCCGAGAGGCTTACGTCCTCGTAAGCCTTCGGATCTACACTGCGATATTTTTGCGGCCGCTGGGAGGAGTTTGCGTCGTTTTCATGCGTCGGGATATGCAAATGAGTTTTTACGGCGATCCACGAAGGTACGAGTGTCCCTCGCAATCGCCTACGTCATTTTTTGGCTACGTAATGTTAGAGGAGCTTTTTGCTGGTCTAACAGTGCGTAACCCATGTAAAGTATGGCCGTCGTTCCCGCGTCGATTTGAAAATATATATATTTTTTTAACGTAACTCGTTCGGGTATAGGAATGTACGTAAACGACGCTACTACGACGTGACGACGTGTTTTCGCGCAATGCACGGCGGAAAATTTGCGAACGGAGCATGCGCAGTTCGATCGCCGCGGGAACGCGCCTATTTTAAATGCTTCACGCCCCCTACTCGCGCAGATGGATTGCGACGGGAGAAATACACTACGCCGCCGTCGTTTACTGGACAAAATCTACCTGGATTCCACGTAGAGCCAGGTAAAAAATGGCGGCGTAGTGTATTTCTGATACTCTACGAGAATCTAATTCTCTGTGAATCTGCCCCATTGATTACAATGCTAAAGACAAAGGCCCAGATTCACAGAGCGATTACGCCTGCGCAACAGGAGATGCGTGTGCGTAAGTCGAAATGTGCGCATGCATTTCGTTGCGCGGCATCCACAGAACGAGATACGCAAAAATCTACTTTTTTTTGTCCCGCGTAATTTCGTTAGACTGGCGCATCCTTCCGCGCAAAAGTGCGCTAGACACACCATTGATTTGCTAGTCAAATATGCTAATGAGGGACTTACGGGGATCCACAAAACAACGTTGGGGCAGCGCAGGCGACGCAGTGTGCGCAACAGCAAAATGTCCTGTCTAAAATTAGAGCATATAAAAGCTGGTCTAAAAAGAGAAAAAAAGTCTACTTGTTAGATAAAGCAACACTGCTAGTGAGGAGCTCAGCAGTCACACGTGTTGCACAACAATCTGTATGCCAACATGCCAGGGGCATCGTCGCACATAGCTATACTACTGACTTTAGATAAACAAAGAAGGATGAGGGCACGGAGGATGGCACGGAGGATGGCACGGGAGAGGATATACCGCACCCGCATAGACCTGTTTGGCATGAGTGATTCTGAGGTGTTTCGCATCTTCAGATTCACCCCTCATGTCATCCTGGAATTAACCACAACCCTGCAGGAGGACATCACCAGCCCAACACACCGCTCACATGCAGTGCAGCCACTGGTCAAGGTCATGGCAACACTCCATTTCCTTGCCAGTGGGTCTTTTCAGCGTACAAGTGGAGTGGTGGCTGGGATGTCACAATCCTCCATGAGCAGATGTGTGCACCAGGTTGTCCCTGCAATTCTCAGACGCATGGCGAACCAAATCATCAAACCCACCACTGAGGACCTGCGGCTGAAGGCAATGACAGATTTCTACAGAATTGCCAGATTCCCACGCACTGTGGGGGCCATTGATTGCACACATGTGGCACTACAGCCCCCCCAGGAGACAGAGCACATGTGCCGCAATCGGAAGCATTGGCATTCCATCAATGTACAGGTGATAGTCGATGCCCAAGGCCTCATATGGCATGTCCGTGCCAAACACCCCGGGTCCAGCCATGACAGCTACATATACAATCAATGCCACATCCGAATGGAATTCGATCAGAACGTGTATGGGGACACCTGGCTGGTTGGTGAGTGACATGGGTGGCAGGCATGACTATCCCCTCCCATGATGCACATCACAAGAGGCACATGCATGACTAACATCCTCCTGTCTTTTCCCTTACAGGTGACTCTGCATATCCACTGGGACCCCATCTCATGACTCCTATCCGGAACCCCCAAACCCCAGGAGAGGAAAGATACAATCAAGCACATGCCCAAACACGAGCAGTGGTGGAGCGCACCTTTGGCCTCCTAAAGTCACGTTTCCGATGCCTGGATAAGTCTGGGGGTACCCTCTTGTATTCCCCAAACTTTGTGTGCCAGATCATCGGTGCATGTTGCATGCTGCACAACTTCGCAGTAAGAAAGGGCCTGCAGATTGACCTACGTGATGACCTGACCCCTGAACCAGACAATCCCCCCCTAACCGAGGCTACCCCGTCTTCTGAGGGAAGAGCAGCCAGGAGACAGCTCACATTGGGCATCTTTGCACGTTAAACATACACATTAATCATGGCACAATGAGAATGCATGCATGCACACCACTGTGGTCCCTAGCACACACACCCCACATCCACATCAAATTGGATTGGCACCAGTCCACCATGCAGGACTTGTGAGCAGCAACGCCACGCCAAGGCTCCAATTATGTCACTGTACATTCATATACCATTCACACGGACCTGGGGATCACTTCTCCCTGGTCCTGGGGAACCCTTCTCCACCAAAATTGAGGGTGACACCCCTTTTCCGGCAGGAATGTCACCCCCACATTCACACAGCATTCACAACCCAAAAAAAAAAAATGACCTGCAAAAGCAAAAAATTTCCAGCAAAAAAAAAAAAAAAAATTAAAAAAAAAAAAAAAATGGGGAAAAACAAATTATTGCCCTCTGCGTGAGCCACGCCTGGGGCGCCCCCGGCCACGGCCCTGGCTTCTCAGGGGAGACTCATGGGGAAGGGGTAAAACCGGGGAAGGAGGAGCAGCCCCTGATCTCTGCCCACCTGGCGGCCTGCCCTCCAAGGCCACGGCTATTCTGTCCAGGGCAGCACCAAGTGTTGCCGTGTTGGCCTGGATAGCCAGGGTAAGGACCCTCACATCCTGCCCAATGCCTGCTGATGTCGTCTGCAGTTCATTTAGGCAGGTTGTGAAAGCCCGGGAGTGGGAGTCCAGGTTCCCCAGCGTATCCTCTGGTCCCTTCTCAGAGTGGCGGGCAGGAGATTGGCCACCCCCCTGGTGGTCTGGGATGACATCCTGCCTCCAGCTGATGCTTGTGGCCGGGGAGAAGGGGAGGCCCTTGTGAGGGGAGCCATGTTGGGGGAGGAGGGGGGGGCTCCCCCTTAGGGAGGCCTGCCTGCTGCCAGCCAGAGGGGAAGAGTCCTCAAAACCCAAACGTCCAGTGCCTGACATGGACTCCTCCTCCTCATGATTCTCCTCCTCCTCATGATTCTCCTGCTCCTCTTGAACCTCCTCCGCGGACTCCGGCCTTGTTGGGGGGGCCTCATTAGGCTGCTGTCCTGGGGTTGGTGCGGTCAGGCCAGGTGGCCCTGCACCCTCCTGCACATCTGTGGATGACACAAAACATTCACAGGTTGGAGGATCCACACACTTGCCACATATTCCCTTTCACCCCCTCCCCCACACATGCTACACACCTGATATTAAAAAAAAAAAAAACTTACCTGGCACCACGGGCTCCGGACTTGAGTCAAAGCCGGGCAGGCCCTCAACTTCATGCCAATGAAAGGTCAGGGCCACCGCACGCTCCTCCGCTGTCAGGCTAATACGGCATGGTGGGCCCCCTCCTGTGCCCCTGGCATGGGCATGCATTCTGGCCAGCTTCTTTTTGACCAGACGCCGGAGGTCATTGATTTTTTTGTCAATCCCAGACCGGGTCCGTGTCTCCCCCTGCCCCGCTGAATTCACCTGGTCAGTGATCCTATCCAAAATCTCCCTCCTCTTGGCCGGGGTGGTGTTGGCACTCTCTGGGCCGTGGAGGTAACGCCCATACTCGCTAATGGCCTGAGCAAGAATCTGTTTTTCCACAACAGTAAAATTCAGCTTTCGTTTTCTCTCAGTCATCCTTCCAAAAAAAAACAGTCCCAGTCAACAAAATTCACGCACACAAACAAGCACAACCAATCACAAAAAAACACACACACAGAGAGAAAACTACTCAGCAATAAACTGTCACCAAAAAACAAAACAAAAATACAGCAGGAAAAGAAACAAACACAAATATATCAATCAAACAAACAGTCTCTCAAACACTTATCAAAAACCACTTTCAAAAATCTACTAACAAACCCTTGATCACACAGAACACTAATCTGACAACTACAAAACACACCGCAACGAACAACAGGACAAAAGCACTTGGTTAAATGGGAAGGGACAAAGGGATGTACTTTTGCAAAGGAAGTGCGTTTGTGTGTGTCTATTTATGCTGTTTGCGTAGTTCACAACGTTGCCCTAGTCCATTTCCAATTTCACTGATTGCGCTGCTCCCGAGTTGTGAGCATGCGCACAGCGGAGCTGACATGGTCTCCTTCAAGCGCGCATGCGCGAGCCGGCCGGCCCTTCATTTGCATGGGGTCACGGCTCATTTCAATGTAACACGCCCACGTCCTGCCCAATTTGTATTACTCCTCCTTACGCCTCTGAAAAAACGTTACGCATGCGCAATTTTCTGCGCAAAAGCTACGAGAATAGGGTGATTACGCGACAAAATTGCGCAAGTCTAACGTAAACGCGGTGCGCTACGCCGGTCCAATAATGCGCAGATGTACCTGAATCTGGGCCAAATTTCCCTAGAAAACGGGAAAAGCATCACAGCAGAAAGTAGAGGCCAGGGCTCCCTGAACTGCATTACACCACAAGGAGGCAAGCAGAGTATCCTTGTAAAGAAAGTGCTGTATGTTCCAGAACTAGAAGACAGCCTTCTATCAGTGAAAAGTCTTGAAAACAACGGTCTCACAGTTAAAGTGATACTCTAGGTTTGAATATTTTTTTTTTAAATAACAAACATGTCATACTTACCTCCGATGTGCAGCTCGTTTTGCACAGAGTGGCTTCGAACTGCATTTTCTGGGGTCCCCCTGCGGCTCTCCCAGCTCCTCCCCACCTCAGATATCCCCCTCTGGGAAGCGCTCTCCCAAGGGGGTTACCTTGCGAGCGAGGTCCCGAGTCCGGCATTCAGCGTCCACAGCAGCCAAGTGCAGGACTTGGCCCCCGCCCCCTGGCGCCCGTGTCATTGGATTTGATTGACAGCAGCGGGAGTCAATGACTGCGCTGCTATCAGTCTAGGCAATGAAGAGCCAAGAACCCCAGGCAAAGATCCAGTGCGAAGCAGGACTTTCCAGGGCTCAGGTAAGTAAAACAAGGGGTTGGGGGGGGGGGGGGCGGTAATTGTCAGATTTTTTTTACCTTAATGCAAAGAATGCATTAAGCTGAAAAAATAAATCTTTACAACCCCTTTAAGTTCCAGGGTGATGAATGCACAATTCATAATAAGCAATTCCTCGCAAAAGGAAAACTAGATGATCACCTATACAGGCTCATCACCACAGACCAGCAAGCCAATATATAGCCAGATTCAGAAAGACTTACGCCTACAGATACGCCGCGTAAGTGTAAATATGTGCCATCGTATCTATGCGCCGTACCCACAGAACGAGATACGCCTGAAAGTAGGCTTCCTCCAACAGACGTAACTTTCCTACGCCGGCGTATCGTGGGCACATATTTACGCTGCATGTGTCTGGCGCTCCCATTGATTTCCTATTCAAATAAGCAAATGAGGGAGATACAGCGATTCACGCATGTACATGCGCCCGACGCAGGCTATGCGTGGTGTGCATAAGTCGTACGTCCGGCCTAAAGTTATTCCATCAAAAAGCTGGTCAACCACACTTGCAGGACAACACATCTGTCTGCCAACATGCCAGGGGCAGCCGTGGTCCTGGCACTACTAATGTGTCCACCGGCACGTAGGAGGGCACGGGAGAGGATATACCGAACACGCATGGACGGCTTTGGCATGGGGGATTCAGAGGTGTATCGCATCTTCAGATTCAGCCCAGATGCCATCCTGGAAATAGCCACAGCCCTGCATGATGACATCACCAGCAAGACAAAACGCGCACATGCAGTGCAGCCACTGGTCAAGGTACTGGCAACACTGCATTTCCTCGCCAGTGTATCTTTTCAGTGTACAAGTGGAGTCATGGCTGGGATTTCACAATCCACCATGAGCAGATGTGTGCACCAGGTTGTCCCCGCAATCCTCAGACGCATGCCCCACCGCATCATCAGACCCACCAATGAGCATCTGCGGCAGAAGGCAATGCAGGATTTCTACAGAATTGCCGGATTCCCACGCACCATCGGGGCCATTGATTGCACACATGTGGCACTACGGCCCCCCCCGTGCCACAGAGCACATATACCACAATCGGAAGCAGTGGCATTACATCAACGTACAGGTGATAGCCGATGCCCAATGCCTCATATGGCACGTCCGTGCTAAACACCCAGGGTCCAGCCACGACAGCTACATATACCGTCAAAGCAACATCCCAACAGAATTCGAACAGAATGTGTACAGGGACAGCTGGTTGGTTGGTGAGTGACATGGGAGTCAGGCATGACTGTCCGACCCTATGATGCAGACATCACGAGGGGCACATGCCCGACTAACATCCTCCTGTCTTTTCCCTTCCAGGTGACTCAGCATATGGACTTGGGCCCCATCTTATGACTCCATTCCGGGATCCCCAAACCAGAGAAGAGAGAAGATACAATGATGCACACATACGTACCCGTGCAGTGGTGGAGCGCACATTTGGCCTCCTGAAGTCCGTTTCCGATGCCTGGATAAGTCCGGGGGTACCCTGTTGTATTCCCCAAACTTTGTGTGCCAGATCATCGGTGCATGTTGCATGCTGCACAACTACGCCATGAGAAAGGGCCTGCAGATTGACATATGTGATGACCTGACCCCCGAACCACACAGTCCCCCCCTGCCCGAGACTACCCCGTCTGCTGAGGGAAGAGCAGTCAGGAGATACCTCGCGGTAGGCATCTTTGGATGTTAAACACACACAATCTTTATGGCACACAGACAATGCACGCATGCACACCAATGTGGTCCCTAGCTCACACAAACCACATCCACCTCACATTGGATTAGCCCAAGTCCACCATGCAGGACTTGGGAGCAGCAACGCCGCGTCAAGGCCCCAATTATGTTGCTGTCCATTCATACCACATTCACACGGTCGTGGGGATAACTTCTCCCCAATGACCCAGGGTGACACCACTTACTGGCAGGAGTGTCACCCCCACATTCACACACCAGTCACACTGTAGTCTGCACTACTGACCGTGTGCAGTCATAAAACCAAAAAAAGACTCATGACCTGAGCATATCTAAAATAAAAGAACTGATATCCTGAGCACATGAAAAAAACATAAATAAGCTCATACTGTGAGCACAAAAAAAACGGCACTCATTTGCCCTGATGTGGGCTGCGCCTGGTGCCACCTCTCTGGCTCCTCAGCTGCCTGGGGAGAAGCCTCGGGTGGGGGGGTGGGGCATCTGAAGGTGGCTCATCCCTTGGTGTGCCACTCCTGGCAGGTGATGGCTGCCTTCCCTCCAAGGTCACGGCAATACGGCAGAATAACCGATTGGTCTGGGTCTGGGCCTGCATCCTCAGCTGGCGGGTGATGTTGTGCCGCTGGTTGCACTGCCTCTGCCTCCCGTCCTCCTGGATGGCAGCCGTGTTGGCCTGGACCGCCCCAGTAAGGGTCTGAACCTCTGCCACAAGGTTTTCTGTGGTGGCCTGCAGCTCCCCCTGGCCGGTGTCCACTGCAGCACAGTTGGCGCTCATATCCTGCAGGCCATCAGGAATCTGTGCCGAGGAGGCCAGGCTGTCTGCCAGCCAGTGCAGGTACCCGGCTATTTCCCCCATATGCCGGGTCTGCCGGGCCTGGTCCCTTGCAATTTGTTCCTGCACGGAATCAGGAACACCCCTGGTCTTCCGTGTCGCCTTCCTGGGGGCAGAAGATGCTTGGGACCGGCTGTATGTTGAGGCCCTTGAGGGGCTTCCCCTGCTGGTGCGCAAGGTTCACAGTCTCCTTCTCAACCACCTCCAGAGAAGAGGTGTGGCCACTCCCCTCCACCACTGGATCTTGGCTTCCTAGGGGGTCAGGCTGAGGATGTTCCAGGGATGATGGCGTGGGATGGCCACCGGCAGCAGATGGACCCACTCCCTCCACATATGTGGATGACACAAAGCATTTACATGTTGGTGGATCCACACACTTGTCACATGTCCCCTTCCACCCCCTCACATGCTACACACCGAATGGGGGATAAAAAACACTTACCTGTCCTCGAGGCATCATCAAGGGAATCAAAGCCCTCCGCACCCTCCAACTGCTTCCTCTCCAGACACCGGGCGATCACCTCCTCCTCCTCGGTCAAACGCACATTACATGGTGGTCCGCCGCATGCCCCTCTGATGCTTCCTGATAGCGGCCACCTTTTCCCGAACCTTGCGCCTCATGTCATTATTTTTTTTTAT
The DNA here is from genome assembly GCA_029574335.1 of Rana kukunoris. Taxonomy (NCBI): domain Eukaryota; kingdom Metazoa; phylum Chordata; class Amphibia; order Anura; family Ranidae; genus Rana; species Rana kukunoris. The sequence continues at coordinate 223,046,437 of CM056053.1, read as the reverse complement.
TAATGTCCTTGGCTGTCTGGGTCTCATTGCCAAGGGAACTAACTTGAGTGGCGATGGTGTCCAGGATGACCTGTTTCCTGGCCCTGCTGGTACTCTGGGCACCGAGGAGGAAGACGTCATACCTCTCAATGGCAGAGATGAGGACTGCCGTCTCCTCTGACGAGAAATTCCTCTTCTCCTTCACTGAAACTACAGCAGCCATCGCACAGCAAAAAGTACCTTGCTCAGGGGGGGGAAGCAGGATGTACTTTTGCATCAGACGGGCACATGTCTGGGCGTATTTATGCGCTCGGCTTAAACCAGTGGGCCGGCGTATCCCAGGAATTTGGGCTGGCGTAGTTGTGAGCATGCCCACAGGGAAGCGATCATACATCCATGTCACTGCGCATGCTCCGTTGAAGATACCCCGGGTGTAAGCCACTGCTCCACTCTCAGGCCATCGTTACCATAAGGTCACACCCACTTACACTTACGACGTCTTACGCCTTCAAATTTACGTTACGCCGGCGCAACGCTGGGAGCAAGTGCTTTATGAATACTGTACTTTCCTCTCTAGGTTTTGTCGGCATAGCGCATATGAGCTGCGCTACGCTGGCACAAAGATGCGCCCATCTACCTGAATCTGGCTAATAGTCTTTAATGACATATACAACAAATGTATTCACCTATGGCACAGGTGGCTGGGGCACAGAAGTCCAGAAGTTGTGCAGAACAATATAAAAAAAAAATTCAGAAGATTTGACAATAGCACCTTGTAAAGTGCTCATGAAATGCAAGTGCTGTATTGAAGCAAAAGCCACACGTGCTCCCTTTTTTTAAAATTTTCTTCCCTACTCTTCTTCCTCTCTTGCTCCTCAGATTTGTTTGCAATGTATCCCTCCCCTGTATTCCCCTGATAGGGGTCATTCATCCTCTAAAAAAATCACCCCTGTCCACATTTTCCCTTTTATACGCTAGGGGGGGGGGGGGGGGGGAATCAATTATATGTCAGGAAGTCTGACCTATACCAATTATTTGAGTGACTCTCTTGATTGTGTTGGTAATTGTAATAATGGGGGGCCTGTTTACAGGTCTCCCAAAATATTGGGTTTGGGGGGGAGTGGGGGAGCTCCTATAAAACCCTCCTCCATTAGTTCCTCTACCGTTTTGTCCGTTATGTCTCTGGGGTCCATTGTTAAAAGACTGTGGTCTAAAAAAACTTGTGTCCCCCGCCTAAAAACACAGTGCTAGATACTCTCTCATCCCCTCTGAAGGTACCTCCTGCCTTTCCCTTATTGGCATGGCTGCCTTTGAGGGTATCTAATTCTCTCCTACTTCAGATTGCTCTGCTTTTTCATAATCATCTAAATCTCTTAAAACCTTCTTACATTATTTGCTCTTAAACCTCCTCATCCAATCTTTAGTTTTTAATTCCCCAGATAATTTATTAAAATCTAAATTTTCCTTAAATAGTTCCACAACTTTTATCAATTCCGTGATCTGAGCCTCCAATATTTTCATCTTCTGTTTCTGTTTTGGCAGGAAATGCAGAATATCTGAACCTTTGGTGTTGAAGAACTCAAACCGCTCTTTTAAAGATTCCTCATCTATTAGATTGCCATTCAGTGGCACATCATCCCACCTGAGGCGTCTTGGGACCATTTTAGAGGCAATATGCCTCTCAGGCCGCGTACACACGATCAGACCGGTCCGATGAAACTGGTCTGAAGACCAGTTTCATTGGACCAATTCGATGGTGTGTACGGCCCATCGGACCGTTGTCTGTCGGACCAAAGTTTTAAAACTTGCTTTAAAATCTGTCCGACGACACCTGTCCGTCGGACAGATTCGATGATTAGTACACAAAAGCATTGGACAAAAAACCTGCGCATGCTCAGAATCAAGTCGACGCATGCTTGGAAGCATTGAACTTTGTTTTTTCAGCACGTCGTTGTGTTCTACATCACCGCGTTCTGGTCCGATGGGATTTTGGTCTGATGGTGTGTACGCACATCAGACCATCAGACAACTTCAGCGTGGTCCGATGAAAATGGTCCGTCAGGCCAGTCTCATCGGACCGGTCTGATCGTGTGTACGTGGCCTCACATGTCAGTTTTAACTTTCTTTTCAAACTCTTCAAATTCTTCACAATTGACAGGGAAAGTGCCTTGCTGAGACTAAGGCAAAATTGCCGCTATCACTCTCCAGGTGATTTCACATAGCTCACCACATAATTAAACTAAATACCTAAAATAAGATAAAGGTCTAGTATGGATTTTTTTAAATACATTGTTCTGTATCAGCAATCGTTTGTACCTGTGAGCTTCTTGTAGGCCCGGTCTGGAAAGGATATATTCAGCAGGTTGAATGACGACTTTAACAGACAGCTTACTCAATGAATAAAGACTCCAGAGGTGTTTTCCAATGCTTCTTTATGCTTCAAGGTAACAAGGATATAAACATAGACACTTTTTCATAGGTAAATTTCCAATGAAGTTACACAGCTCCCACTCTTTGCAGTCTTTTCTAAGCAACTGAGCAACATGTGGTTTAGACCAGGAAATGGAGGGTGGGAAGAACCAAACTGGTCAGAACAGCAGGGGGGTAAGCATCATACCAAATAATATAGTAACATAACATGTAATAACAACTGCTAGACAGTAAAGCACACTCCCCGCCTGGTATCGTGAGATACCACTATACACTACATTATTTTCTTTTAACGTACTATTAACATTGCATACAGTAACATGCTGAAAGAGAAATATCTTGACACAATTTCAAGATGGCTGGTGGTAAGTTTACTGCAACAAAGGAAATGAAGAGACAGCTTCCTGTCTAGTTGCCAAGAGGGAAGTGGAGAGCAGAAGAGAGGGAACTCAGCCAACCCCCTTGGTTTTTATTACTCAATGACATCACAAGACACAGGCATGTTGATTGGTTCACATAAAAAAGTACACACCCTCACATGATAAAAACACACCCAGGTCTCCCACCCCCTTGGACTCAGCATGTAACCCTCATTGACCAGTTCATACAGGCAGAAAAAAAGTCAATTGTCAGCTCCTTCGATCAGTCCCTTCAATTGTGGCTTCCTCCGGACACAAGGTCTGCATTCCATTATCACAGGATGGGGGGGGGGGGGGAAGCTTTTCTCTTGGAAAGTCCATCTGTATGCGCACACAAAAACTTCAGAGTTCTTCACAGTGGGGGGGGGGGGCATAGGAGATGAAAATGGAGTGACTTTAAGATACAGTACTTTTTATACTCCAATTTAAATGGTAACTTCTGAAACTTAATTTCACATTTTCAAACTTTAAAACAATCTTATCAAGGAACATATACACTTCATTTCAAATGGTAATTTTTACAAGGCAATATCTAAGTGGCTCTTATTCATAACACAAAAAATATTAATTTTTCCATATTCACATCCATCACAATGCTATATAACCTTCTCAAGTCTATAAGCTAGTTATATTATAGGTCTTAAGTGGCTCCTTCACATAACACTGAATCAGAATTTTTGGAAGCAGGCATAATTAGGACTGTCTCTGTGACCGGTCTCAGGAAGGTTTTTGAAGCCCCATCCTTAACGATCCTGACTTCCACACTTCGGACTCTTCCATCATCACTGGTGATGGCCTTTGTAATAAGTCCAACTGGCCACTGAATCCGGTGAGCTTGCTGGTCTTTAGCAGGACCAGGTCCCCTTCCTTTAAGTTAGGCTTCTGGGTTTGCCACTTTTTACGACCTTGAAGAAGTGTGAGGTTTTTCTTCCTCCATCTGTCCCAGAAACAATCTGCAAGGTATTGAGCGTATCTCCACTGACGTTTATATATGTCCTTTTCATCTTGCAGGAATTCTGCGACTTCGATGGCTAGGGTCGCGCCACACAATTCTAATCTTGGAATAGTGTGAGCAGGTTTTGGAGCTAACTTGGCTCTTCCTAGTAGAAAGCCGACATAGGATCTCCCGGAGGGATCTATGATATTGAGATAGGCCACAGCCGCTATAGCCTCAGTAGATGCATCGCAAAAGATGTGAATCTCCTTCCTCAGACTTCTTGAAGTTCAAGTGGTTGAATAGCAGCGCGGGATATTAAGTTCTTTCAGTACTTTCATGGAGTTTCTCCATTTCTCCCATTTAGGCAGTAGGTCTACTGGCAGAGGGGCATCCCAATCTGTCACTCTCTCAGTAAGCCTGCGAAGTATGGATCTCCCTTGGATGGTAACTGGAGTCACAAAGCCTAGGGGATCAAAAAAGGCTATTAACAGTTGACAGTACTCCTCGTCTGGTGAATGGCTTTTTGGAGTCAGATACCTGAAAGGTGAATGTATCTGAAGTTATATTCCAGAGAAGACCGAGACTCCTTTGAGTGGGTAGGGCATCTACTCCCAAGTCCAAATCCTTAAAATCCTTAGCATGATCTTTTGGATTGAAAGATTTCATTACGGGGGGATGACGTGCGCTACGTGAAGCGACGCACGCCGAGGGAGGGGGCTAAGCCGCGCCACGAGCCGACCAAGGCACCCAGGAAGACGCCGTGAGATCCAGGGATCCAGGGAACGATAGCGGCGCCGATGCTGCGGCGAGGCGGCTTTGTTTCTGGGTCCCCAGCGGGCGCTAAAGGCAACCAACTTCTGCTCTAACCTGGGAGGCTTCCACGACCCCCCCCCCCTCGAGCTTCACGGAACCGTAAGAGGGAACCGTGAAGGTGGATCTGCCCCCGGTAATGCCAGCTCTCCGAGGACGGGTCTGACCCTCCCGCACCCCCCGCCACCGACCCCTGCGACGTCCGCACTGCTCACATCACCGAGAGCAGACCGAGCTGCAGGAAGCAGGTAACACTGATCCATTTTTTTCTACATCATCCCTGTAACTCCAGCGTTGGGTAAGAGACTCTCTAATAACGGGATTTCCCATAAGCATACTGTCAAATTGGGAGGGATTGGATGATGAAGGGGGAGTTTATTGCTAAAGGTGCCTTTGCTGCATATCATTTATGAACTGGTTTTCCAAAAGTCCTGCAGGCTAAAAACACTACCGGAGGGGGAAGGGAACCATCCCGGCAGACTTATTTCCTTAGGCGATAAGCCCCGCAAAAAGGGGCTCGACATGGTGGGAGCAGTATACAACAATAGTAACTGCTGGGGATACCCAGACCTGTGAAATTCTCTAGCATAGAAAACTGCAGGACGAAGTGCTATATTTACCTATCTCCTACCTGCTGTCATTGTCTCACGCCCTTATCCCCCCGTTGGTCTGCACCCCTGAAGACTATAACATCCCTAAACAATTCTCTACGAGTTATTAGTAGCCTTCAACCTACTCCCTTGTCCTCCCTTGTCTCTTCCCCTGTTACCCCCCAACGGAAGAAGAGAAGGAGGGTCTCACCACCCCATCCAATACAATACTTTGAGTGTCTGTATCTACTGGGCTGTAGGGGGTAGTAGCACCGGGGGGGTCAGGACTTTAGGTCCCAGGGGCCTAGGGCACACTGAGAGCAAGCAGGAGACTTAAAGTTGAACCATTCATTTGGTGAGTGTGACAGTACCCGTGATAGTACCAGCAGGGGGAAGAATATAGCTAAAACTGGGGAAGCGGATCCGGGTTAGGAGAAAATACAAAATGAGTAAATTAACAAGGGGTTCCGCCCCAAAAGTTCCCAAGGATAACCCTGCAACCAGTACAATCAAACAATATATGACCCAAGAGGGAACCTCCAAAAGCCCAGGTAATACAAAAAAAACTGAGAAGACGGGGACTACAAAAAAGGGGGAAGGGGTACCAATACTCAAACCCCTGACATATCTATAGAGGGCGAACAAGACCAGACCCTAAGTATGGAGGGAAGTACAGACACCCACGTACCATCTAAGGGGGAACTTGAAGCTATGCTGAGTAAATTAGAAGCCAGACTTAGAAAATCTATAAAAGATGAAATTAGTATCCTAAGAACGGATCTGGGGCACCTACTAACGCGGGTAGAAGAAACTGAGACCAGATTGTCAAAACAGGAACTTGAACTCAACCAATTGAAAGAGCAATACCTTGTCATTCAACAGAACCAGAGGATGTTAAAGTACCGCTTGGAGGACCAAGAAAATCGGAATAGGAGAAAAAATTTGGTCTACAAGAGGCTCGGTGGCACCCTTTTTGCCAGGGATGACGGCGAGCCATTGTGGACCTATGGTCGGGGGAGGGTGTGGGGGGGCCCCACCTCACGAAAAAAGTTCCGGTGGAAATGAAGAGGGAGGTTTTCCACGGTTCTGAAGCCTCCAATAGGCTAAGGGGGGGGGGGGGCAGAGGGGGGACGGATGGGAGGTGTGGAGGGTTTGGGAAGGGTAGGGAGAGGGTGAAGGAATCGTGTCTTCCTGGGACTCCAAAAATGAATATAAGATAGTAGAGAAGCAGAAATAATATGGCAGAAATCAAGTTCATGTCATACAATGTTAAAGGCATGAACGCGGCCGGGAAAAGATTTAAGATCCTTGAAGAGATCAAACGATATAGAGCGGACATAATTTATTTACAGGAAACTCATTTGACCTTGGAATCTAATATAAAGCTATATTCATCTGCATACCCAAACTGGTTTATGGGGACTCGATCTCCAAACGTGCAAGGGGAGTAGCAATAGGGTTCGCAAAAGGAATCAGGTTTACCCTAGAAGCCAGATTGACAGACCCGGAAGGGCGCTTCCTATTCCTGAAAGGAAAGATAGGCAACACCGTCTATACTCTAGCCAACATATATGCGCCCAACGCATACCCAATCGAATATGTATGTAGAATTTTGGGCAAATTTAAAAATTTTGCGGAGGGGTATATAGTCTTGATGGGAGATTTAAATTCGTTATGAACATGAGAGAGGACACCTTGTCCCATGTGAGGGTGACAAACAACGCACAGATTCAAAAATTTAAACATAAAATGCATGACTGCCAACTGGTAGATGCGTGGAGAGTTTTTATCACCCTAAATTACAAGACTTTACGTTCTTCTCCCCCCCACATGGAACGTATACCAGGATAGATTACATCTTGGTAGACCATAGATTGTTGGAAAGGGTCACTGAGACAGATATTGGAATCATGACCATATCGGACCATGCACCAATAACTATGAAAATCGAATTATCTATACAAAAGATTCAACAACCTGCCTGGCTCTTGAATAATAACCTGATAAGCGATGAGGTAGTGGCGGGTAGAGTGGAAGAAGAACTTAAATTCTTCTTTGCCACGAATGATACTGAAGGTATCTCCAGCACCACCCTGTGGGAGACGCACAAAGCATACATTGGAGGGGTCCTAATCTCTGAGGGCGCAAGGGTAAAAAGAGAGAGAAATAGGAAGAGGGACAATTTGGTGAAAGATATTATAAATTTAGAGCGGGAACATAAAGAACAGCGATTAAAGGAGACGTTCCTTAAACTAACTATAAAAAGAAACGAGCTCAAGGAGATTATGGAACAAGAAACAAGGAAAAACTTTAACAACATTGCCCGAGAAAGATATCTATGGGGTAACAAATCTTCTAAACAGCTAGCTAAAATGGCTCAAAAAAAGAAAGTTAGGAATTATATTGAAAAAATTAAAAAGAAAGATGGGGGATTGGTCTACACAACCTCAGAGATCGCAGAAACCTTCAAAAACTATTACGAAGAATTATATACTATAGAGGGGTCAAGGGGGCAAGCGGCAAAGAGAGAGGCCAGAATGCGTGACTTTTTGGAGAAAGCGGGACTCCCCAGAATTGATGAGCTGGATAAGATCACTATGGACAGGCCCATAACGGAGGAAGAAATTAAAAACGCATTGAAAAATACAACAGCCGGGAAAAGTCCCGGCCCCGACGGGTTCTCAGTATCTTACTACAAGAGATACAGTAACATCTTAATCCCGAAATTAGTCAGATATTTCAATGCCTTGGGCTCTGAGTTAGAAATGAGCAAGGATGCGCTGGCCGCCTCGATCACAATTATACTAAAAGAAGGTAAAGATGGTACATTCTGCTCAGGGTACAGACCAATCTCCCTCCTTAACACCGATACCAAGCTTTTTGGGAAAATACTGGCGGAACGATTAAAAAGGGTCATGAACGTTCTGATACACCCTGACCAAGTTGGGTTTATCCCAAACAGAGAGGGGAAAGATAATAGTATAAGGGCACTACTGTTGCTCCAGAAGGTAAGGCAGAGCAGGTCCCCGGGTCTATTCCTGTCGGTGGATGCGGAAAAAGCTTTCGACAGGGTAGACTGGGGACTTATGACGCAAACTCTCTCTGTAATGGGAATTGGTAACAGGCTGATTAGCTGGATTAAAACACTCTACCACCACCCTTCAGCCAAAATAAAGATCAACGGTACATTATCAGAGTCTTTTGAGATGAAGAATGGGACAAGACAGGGGTGTCCCCTGTCCCCCCTTCTCTTCATCTTGTCATTAGAACCCCTCTTGGCTACCATTCGAAAAGACCCTGACTTTTATGGTGTTAAGGTGGAGGAGGAGGAACACAAATTATCCGCTTTTGCGGATGATATTCTGTTCTACCTCACCAATCCGACCTCCTCTATCCCTAAGCTTTCCATGATACTACATCAATACGGTTTTATATCAAACTTCAAGATTAACGTAACAAAATCTGAAATTTTAAACATCAACCTCAACAAGAAAGACGTAAGGCAAATAAAAGGGATGTGCGCCTTCACCTGGTGCAAAGAACTAAAATATCTGGGAATTAAATTGGCTAGTACGGTCCAGAAGATATACAAAATAAACTATGTTCCCCTTCTAAATGAGATCAAAAACGAACTAAAAAAAACAATCAACAAACCCATTTCTTGGGTAGGTAGAATAAATATGGTAAAAATGGTGGTAATACCAAAATACTGTATACATTTTTATTAATTCCGATAGCGATACCACAACAAATCTTGAAAATATTAAATTCCCCACTGATGAACTATGTGTGGAAAAACAAAAAGCATAGAATATCTCTCTCTATCCTTAAACAGGAGAAGCAATATGAAGGCTTAGCGGTCCCCGATATTAAAAGTTATTATAAAGCGGCGGTTCTATCTCGGGTGGTGGAATGGGCTAGAGATAGAAAAGATAAAAGGTGGGTACAAATTGAAAAGGCACAAGCGGGTATACAACTGAGTAACATCATATGGATCCCGGCCCAGCATCGAGCACTTAAACACGGAACACTGGACATGACACGAGATACACTGAGAATGTGGGACAGGACTCAAACAACACTTGAAGGGAAGTTTAACTCCCCATTAACCACTTAAGGACCCCCGCACGCACATATACGGCCACAGAATGGCACGTACAGGCACAAGGTTGTAAATTTACGTCCCCGCCTGAGTGCGGTTCGGGGGTCCCATCGGGACCCCCTCCGCGGCGTGCGGGGGTCCCCCTACCTCTGGGAGCGATCCGGGATCTGCGGGCGGATGTCCGTGATATCCGCCCCCCCCGCGATCGCTCCCAGCCAATGGGAGCGCGCTCCCAGCCTGTCACTTCCTCCTCCTGTGTTTACACAGGAAGGAGGAAATGATGTATTCTCTCATCGCAGCGCTGTTTCCCAGCGCTGCTGATGAGAGAAGACATCACAAGTAAGTGTGCACCAACACAACACTGACACACACTCACATAGGCATATTAACCCCTTGTGATCGCCCCCCCCACCCCCCTGTCACAGTGTCACTGAATGCAGTGATTTAATCACTGCATTTAGTGTCAGTGTGACAGGCAGTGTAAAAAACAGTTAGTGTTAGGTTCAGGATAGCCCCCCCACCCCCCTAATAAAGTTTTAACCCCCTGATCACCGCCCTAGTTAACCCTTTCACTCCCTATTGCCAGCGTCACTAAGCAATCATTTTTCTGATCGCTGTATTAGTGCCGCTGTTCCCGCTAGGTAGCTATTTTTTTTTATTGCGATTTTTTTTTTTACTAAAGACATGTGGCTAAATAAATTTTGGCCTAAATGTTTGACTAAAATTTAGTTTATTTGATTTTTTTTTTAACAAAAAGTAAAAAATAGTGTTTTTTTTTCAAAAATGTCGCTCTATTTTTGTATATAGCGCAAAAAATAAAAATCGCAGAGGTGATCAAATACCACCAAAAGAAAGCTCTATTTGTGGGAAGAAAAGGACGCAAATTTTGTTTGGGAGCCACGTCGCACGACCGCGCAATTGTCTGTTAAAGCGACGCAGTGCCGAATCGCAAAAACACCTTGGGTCATTTACCAGCGTATTGGTCCGGGTCTTAAGTGGTTAATGAATTTAAAAGATAATGCCTATTTTGCACCAGGAAAAAAAAAAATTGGCGGAAATTGGATAAAAAAAAATATTGTGCACTTGGGAGACATAATTATAGAGGATAGGATCAAAACATATGAATAATTGAAATCTAGAGTTGATTTCTGGAAACTAGAGAGGTGGCACTATTCACAACTATATCACTTTGTGCAGCACCTTTCCCGACCTTTGCGATCGTGGGCAGAGCTGACACCACTGGAAAAGGTGTGCAAAACTGAGAATTCAAAGGGCACAATCACCAAACTGTATAGGATACTTATTAAATTAGGAGTACGGGGGGAGGCACCTTTCGTAGAAAAATGGGAAAGGGAGTTGGAAATACCCAGAGGTGAAAACACATTTCAGAGGATAATGCAACTGACCCACCTGTCAGCAATTGATATACGAACCGCTGAGACCAACTATAAATGTATCTCGGGCTGGTATATCACACCAGATAAAACTAGCCGCTTTAAAAACGGGCAGACTGCAGACTATTGGCGGGGATGCCCGGATAAAGGTAAAATGGCACATCTATGGTGGACATGCCCGAAAATCCAAAAGTACTGGGACACCATACTGAGCCAAATAAGAGAGATCACGGGCAAGGAGATCAAAAAAGATCCCTGGGGTGTCCTATTCCATTGCAACCAGGTAGGCATTAAAAAGTACAAGCAATCCCTTCTCCCCCACTTGTTAAACGCCGCAAAAAGGCTTATACCAAACAAATGGCGGGAAGCGGATACTCCTCTGATTTGGGATTGGGTAAACGCAGTAGAAGAAACGTAAAAGATGGAAGAGTTAAAGGAGAGTGTTTATGAAACAAACAGGGACTTTAAAGAGAAATGGGCAAAATGGCAAGAATACAAAAAATCCTGGAGTTATGCAGAAAATTTGAGGGCCCCTTAATAAATAACATGCCCGAAATATGCCGCAATCTAGATCCCTGCGGCCCAACACTCGGTATGGCTATCGAATATATAAATCAAGATCTTAGTATTTCTTTGGTTTCTCTTGTTTGGCTGGGTTTCTTTCCTTTTCTCTTTGTTTGTTAATTTTTTCTTCTTAGCATTTGAGTCCTGGGGGCCACGAGGGGCGGGAGAAAAAAAAAATGTATACAACATTGTAACAACAGGGTTTCGGCCTGCCAAATGACAGGCCTCTTTAGAAGTGGGAGAAGGAGTTTCACTACCCTGTTGAAAACAGGATCATATTGATCTATTTCTTTTCTTTTCTTTGTACAATAAAAAAAAAAAAAAAAATGTTTTTATATATATAAAGAAATAAAGAGAGATCATAATAAAACGATCTGTTATACTACAGGTATCTTATAATACCACAGATGATGCAAACCGTAAACAGAGACGAAACGAAGGTCCAAACCATGAGTTGGTCTCTGGAATTCAATAAAAGCTGAAGTGGTAAAGAAAAAAAAAGAAAAAAGAAAGATTTCATTACTTCACTGCTATTAGAAGCAATCTTATGGAGCCTTAAGTTAGCAGTCGACAGGAGCTGTTGAATTCTTTTTTTCAGATTAACGGCTTCTTCAGGTGTTGAAAAGGATTTCAGGCCATCGTCCACATAAAAATTTCTCTCAATGAATTGCCTGGTGTCAGATCCGAATTGCTTTTCACCTTCCTGCGCTGTTCTTCTCAGTCCATAAGTTGCCACAGCAGGAGATGGACTATTTCCAAAAACATGGACTCTCATGCGATAATCTATCACCTGATCTTTAATGTTATTGTTGCGGTGCCACAAGAACCTGAGATAATTTCTGTGGAACATCTGTTGGACGTCAACTGTCACGGCAAATGGTTCCTTCCTGAACCGCATCAACACTCCTACGAGGTTGTTCGTTAGATTTGGACCAGTTAGAAGAGCGTTATTTAAAGAGGTTCCCTGTAACTGGGCGCTTGAGTCAAAGACTACTCTGATTTGCCCCGGCTTACAAGGATGGTAGACTCCAAAGGATGGAAGGTACCAGCATTCTTCACCTTCCATAAGGTCTGGTGCGGGTTCAGCGTGAAGGTTATCTAAAATCTTCTGCATGAATGCTAGAAAGTGCTCTTGCATCTCAGGTTTGTTACAGAGAGTTCTCTTAAGTGCAGCAAATCTGGTTAAAGCTTATCCTCGATTGTTAGGGAGAGTAAGCCTTGGTACTCGGAAGGGTAATGGGGCTACCCAACTGTTGGAATTGTCCTTGAAGAATTCTTTATCCATAATCTTGATGAACTCCTTGTCTTCGACTGAAGGGGCAATCTTGTTGTCATCGCAAGTAGTCTGGTACACTGAATCACCAAGGTCCTTCTGAGAAGTGAGATTGCAGTTTATACCTTGGAGTACTTGATATGGACCTTCGTTTTTGAAATCAAGTCTTTCCTTCACATAATAGTGCAATGGACATTTCATCGATCGATAGGAAACATTGGTTTTGTAGGAAGCTACATCCAAGAGCTTGTGAGATTGATCTAAACAGACTTCTCCTATTATCACCCATCCAAGTTTCTGAGCCTGAGGAGCATCGTCAGGACCGTTACATAACTCTCTTATTTTATGGACTCTAGGAACGTCTCTTCCTAGTAGAATCAAAATCTTAACATCCTTGTTAAGTGGTGGAATGTAGTCAGCAATGTGGCTCAAATGGGGGTGATGACGTGCAACCTCTGGCGTGGGGATTTCTTCCCTGTTGTTCGGTAGCTGATCACATTCGATTAGAGTTGGAAGAGGAAACTCTATGTCCTCATATTCTGATGCCACTATGAAGCCATGGGCTCTTCTTCCAGAAGTATTGATCTTTCCTGCACATGTCTGCAAGGTATAGGACCAGGCCTCTCCATGTATGTTGAATAGGTCAAAGAATTCTGGACTGGCCAATGAGCGATTGCTCTGATCATCGAGTATGGCATACATTTTTATGGAATTTTGTGGACATCCTTCAGGGAAAACTCTTACAAGTCATATCTTGCTACAAGACTTGCTATGAAGTCCTTCTCCACATACTCCTGTACACCTTGTGGTTATGGGGTTGGCATGTTGCTCAGTTCTCTCCCCGCCATCATCTCATGTAGACTTGGGGTTGCTGCCGGGTGAAGGTTTCCTTTTGAACAGGTCTGAATGAAGAGCGTCCACATGTTTGGCACTGTTACACAGAGAACATCTGATGGCGATCTTACAGTCTCTAGCTAAATGATCGGAGGATGCACAACATTTGAAACAGATGTTATGCTCTTTGAGGAATGACTTGCGTTCTTTGATAGGCTTGTTCTTAAATGCACAGCATTTGGAGAGAGAATGTGGCGCATTATGGATAGGACACTGTTGGTTAAGATTGAGTTGAGTTGAGTTGAGGTGCACTTTCTATAGCGTGGTCAATTACCCCGGAGGATCCCGACACGCTTGCTTGCCTTAATGCCTGTAGCCAAGACGTTGGATGCTACCTCGGTCTTCCTCACGGCAATAGGATACCTTAAATCCTTGAATTTACTGTTGGTGGCAATACCCCTTGAAGTGGTTAAAGGAGTGGTGGTTGTGTCTGGATAGAAGAAGCTTGGGTCATTCTTGGATTTTGCAACCTTCCATACAAACTCTGCAAAATAAGAAAAGGGAGGGAAGGAAACATGATGTTCATACATATATTTTGATTCTACGCTAGTCCACTTTCCCTGAAGATAACTAGGTAACTTTGCTACAATAGGATTTACGTCCCCTGAGCAGTGTCAAAATAGCTAAGACCTGGTAGACTAGGATATAACTTAGCAATTTCAAGTTCATGAAGGAGGTCACCTAACTCTCTAAGCTTATAATTGTCCTTAACAGAGATCTTAGGAAAGTTGTTTAGTCTCTGGAATAAGGCAGATTCAATGACTTCGGGCTCCCATAGTCTTGTTCTAGACATTCCCAGACAGCATCAAGGCCTGCCTCAAAGTTATAGATGTAAACAGATTTAAGTCTCTTTACTTGTTCTGAAGATTGTCGCCCCAACCACGTTATTAGTAAGTCAAGTTCTGCATGAGAGTCGACAGGCAAGTTCTTGATTACCGCCTTAAATGTAGATCTCCAACTCCTGTAGTTCTCTGGGCGGTCATCAAATCTAGACAGTCCGGTTTTAATCAATTCTTGTAGAACTATACACTTGCTGAGCTCCGTAGCGTTGATGCTTTCAGTTTTTATAGCCACAGGGGATACTGATGGTGCGCCGACCACGGTTGGTATCTGATGTTGGCTGGTAGGTAGAGAGAAAGGTGTTGCAGATGGGTTCAATCTAGGTAAGGGTCTGACGTCTGAAGGTCCCTGAGCATGTGAAGTTGAAGAGAGCTGTATCACAGGGGTCATAGAGTACATCCTGTAGTAATTTGTTGAACCCTTGTAATCTCTATTCGCATAAGGTTGTGGTGGTGCGTGAGCCGCGTAGGTTGACTCACTTGATTTTGTGACGTGCGGTAGTTGCGGAGTGTCTCTGTTAGCTGGTGTGTCTAGTTGACTAGCTTGATTTGGTGATGCGTTGTCTTCTGGTCCACATGCTGGATGATTATGGGAGAAATCTCCAACTGTAGGTGTGACTGTAATGTCGTGGTTCTGGGTTAAGACAAACTGTAGGGTTCTTTCAATGGGGTCTTGACAAGCAGTCAAGCTGGGACAAGCTGCTCCTTCTTCTTCCAATAGGGCTTGTTCCAAGACAGATAATTCCACCAAGGCTAATTCCTTTTCTTTATTCTTCTGAAGGATTTCTAGCTGAGCCTCTGTTTCTGCTTGAATGCGTTTAGCTTCTGCTTTGATGGCTGCTTCTCTTTTAGAACAGGCGGCTTGAACCTGGGCTGCTGCAACCTTCTGGCGAGCTTTGACTATTTGGTCGCTCAGTGCTGACCTTACAGAGCAGGACCGCAGTGACTTCGAAGAGGAATTATGATAGGAGCAGGCAGATGTAGATGATTTTCTTGAGTGTCTGGAAGAAGCAGATTTACAGGATGTAGTTTCATGTAGCTGTGCTAGTCTACTATCTGTGACTTTGGTTAAAGATATGTGCTATGCCTCTGCTGGTCAGTAGAAGTAAAGTTCATTAATTCCAATGCGGCTGCCTCTATGTTGGAATGTGACAATAGAGAATAGAACTTCTCAGAAAGTCTTTTGTAATTCTCAAATGCCTTCTTAACCCTTGAGAGAGCAGTGTTCAATTGCTCAGGATTGTTGCTAGTTTCATTAGTGGTTGTTATACAACTTAAAGTCTTATCCCATAATGCAGTCAGGTTTCTAAATGTTTCTTCCTTAATTGCTTCATAAACCTCCCTCGCCTTCAAGGATGGGTGAAGGGTTCTGACAGGACGAGCAGAATGAATTATTGAATCTGCCTTATCTTGGGTAAATGCAGGTAACTCTATGGGATCTCTGTCAGACATAATGACAAGTGCTGTAGTTTTGGTGTCTTGTTAGAAATCTGCCAGAGCTGAGCTCTGTAGGTAATAACTTCTTTTATTAGGCAGACTGAGCTGAAGGGGCGGGATATGACAATGAGCCAGCTAGTGCTGCAACTGGTTCAGACTGGATAGTTCAGCTCAGTGCACAGTTCACTTTATACAGGCAGGAAAACACAGTTATTTCAGCAGATTCAGGTATTGGATTCACAACCAAAAAACAGCTTGACAATGATGAATCCTTGGGACTTGATATAGCTATGATACACAGTCCTGTCACAGTTCAAAAATTACTATGGCTCCCCAATAAAGGTAAAACATGTATAAGCTGGTATTACTGGAGAGAGGGGTCTGCAGCGCGGACAAAAAATCCCTGGCAGTAAAGTCTGTAACAGTTATGGAGCATTCAGTAGATGGCTGGCTTCATAAGCATGCTTCTGGAGGCTGCAGCAGTCACACACACAGGTCTTGGGTTTCAGTGCACAGCCTGCAGATGGGCTCCTGTCTTTGATGTTTGTTCTTCACACACACACACACACATGTGGTTACTCCCGTTTCTGAAGCTGCAGAGATAGCTTTGTGATGAAACCTTCTGGAAATTTACTGTTCTGTATCAGCAATCGGTTGTACCTGTGAGCTTCTTGTAGCCCCGGCCTGGAAAGGATATATTCAGCAGGTTAAATGACGACTTTAACAGACAGCTTACTTAATGAATAAAGACTCCAGAGGTGTTTTCCAATGCTTCTTTATGCTTCAAGGTAACAAGGATATAAACATAGTGGGCCAGATTCAGGTAGATGAGAGCATCTTTGCTCCAGAGTAACGCTTCTCATTTACGTTACTCTGACGACCCTTTCAGCGCAAGTACTGTTATTCACATAGCAGTTGCGCGTAAACTTGCGCCAGAGTAACGATAATGCGCTGGCGTAACCCGACGCAAGGGGAAGTGGGTGTGATCATATGTAAATGATGGGCGGAGCCCAGCGCAGAGGCTTACGTTCAGTGCATCAACCACGGAGCATGCGCAGTGAGTGAGGCTCCACTCGCCCCCTTTGTGCACATGCTCACAACTTCCGTCGGCACCACTTCACGGGAAACGTCAGCGCAATGCCTTCCGTTGGGCATTTAAATGCGCCCGTAGAAGCGCCATTCCGGCACTAAAGTATATCCTGCTCCCCCTCCCCGCAGTGATGTTACTTTTGTTCTGAGATGGCTGCTCCCGTTCCCCGCAAACACACAGGAGAAAGCTGAACTTTAATGGCCAGGAGCTGTCAGCCGTCATCTCGGCTATGGAGACCTATGATGTCTTCCTCCATGGCTGTAAAATTTGACAGACAAGCATGGACAGAGGTGTTGTCCTGCAAATGGGGGTGCTCAGCTAGCTCTTATCGTCGGTAACGCTGCTGTAGCTGCTCTCCTGCTGACCTGTGGCCATCTGGAGTAAAGATAAAGCAGCCTTTTGTAGAAATAACTTTGCGCCGGACGGACGAGATACGCGTGGCGCATGTAGCCAGTGTATGGTGCTAATCCGTTCGTGAATTGGGAAAAATCCCTCATTTGCATATTTGCAGGGGAAATCAATAGGTGCGACTGATGCGCCAAGCGAAATTAAGCGCTGACGATACTCTGGCGTCGGAACGTTCCGCCGGTCGCAAATGGCCCGTTATTGGGCGCATCTAGTTTGGTGGGTACGGGCACATAGAAACGACGGCGCATCTTCACAGTTACGCGGCGCATATCGAAATACTCCAGCGCAAGTGTTGCTGAATCTGGCCCAGAGACTTTTTCATAGGTAAATTTCCAATGAAGTTACACAGCTCCCACTCTCTGCAGTCTTTTCTAAGCAACTGAACAACATGTGGTTTAGACCAGGAAATGGAGGGTGGGAAGAACCAAACTAGTCAGAACAGCAGGGGGGGTAAGGATCATACCAAATAATATAGTAACATAACATGTAATAACAACTGCTAGACAGTAAAGCTGCGTGGCAGCACATACATATAAGATTCATATCAGATCTAAAGTTCCTGGTATGCATTGGGAAAACCCCCTATCATTTTTTTGTGATTGTGGGGGTCCCTTTTCAACATCTATATCATGCAACTAAGATAATGGTATGTTATAGTTGAAGCAAATTCCTGTTCATTTGGTTAACAAATAGAACAAAGCAGCTGTTATTTTGCTGGTTTATTAAACACACCTTTTTCTTTCTAAATGGCAGTTTTGTTGTAGTATGTTGTAAAGATGCGCCAATTTACATGCAGGGTCAGGGCATTCTCCAGGCATGCTATTTAATGGAGTTTTGCCGTTTTGCAACCAAACCAGTTCACAAGAACTTTACTTTATGCTGAATTAATATGAGTATTTTTGCATTGAGTGCTTTAGTACTAGGCCAGTGATGGTGAACCTTGGCTCTCCAGATGTTTTGGAACTACTTTTCCCATGATGCTCGTGCACTCTGTAGTATAGATGAGCATCATGGGAAATGTAGTTCCAAAACATCTGGAGAGCCAAGGTTCACCATCACTGTACTAGGCTATACCAAGAAATAACTGATAAAAATTAAATACTGGTTTTGTAGTTACATATACAAAATAACATTACAGGCCAGGCTGCATGCTTGTATAATGGTCTAGTATGGATTTTCTGCTTGATTTTTGCATGGGGTTCACCTTTTTTTTATTATATGTATGATAATGTATAAGATAAATAAGTATTTAGGTTTATTTGTGCAACCCTTGTAAATTACTGACTACTATCATTGCAATGCAAAGAAGCATTCTATTAATTTTGTCTATAATGTATATTATAATTAAATATTTAGGTCTATTATACAATTATAACAATAATTTTCAGTATTTTGAAAAGATCCATACAAAGTCTATTTTTTCCAGTTCATAGTCACATCATGTGACATACTGTCTTTGTTTTCATCCAGTATATATCTTTCCTTTTAGTTATGCTGCTTAATGAAACTTGGCAGCATCTGTCAGGTCATATATCCAGCACTTGGAAGTGTTTCTCTATCTGGATCCTTTCAAACTTGTAACAACTGTTCACGTAAGATATGTGGATAAATACATTGGGCCAGATTCAGCAAGACTTGCGCTGGAGTAATTCGATATGCGCCGCGTTACTGTGACGATGCGCCGTCGTTTCTATGTGGCCGTACCCACCAAACTAGATGCGACAGAAAACGGGCCATTTCCGATCGGCTTAACTTTCCGACGCCAGAGTCTCGTCAGCGCATAATTTCGCTTGGCGCATCAGTCGCGCCTATTGATTTCCCCTGCAAATATGCAAATGAGGGAGATTTCCCGATTCGCGAACGGATTAGCACCATACGCTGGCTACATGCGCCGCGCGTATCTCGTCCGTCCGGCGCAAAGTTATTTCTACAAATAGCTGCTTTATCTTTACTCCAGACGGCCTCAGGTCAGCAGGAGAGCAGCTACAGCAGCAGCGTTACCGCCGAAACTAGCAAGCTGAACAACCACACTTGCAAGGACAACACCTCTGTGTGCCAACATGCCAGGGGCAGTCGCGGTCCTAGCACTAGTACTGGGTCCCCCGGTATGGAGGAGGCGGGCATGTGAGAGGATATACCGCACGCGCATGAGCCTCTTTGGCATGGGGGATGAGGAGGTGTATCGCCTCTTCAGATTCAGCCCTGATGCAATACTTGAACTAACCACAACCCTGCAGGAGGACATCACCAGCAAGACACACCGCTCACAAGCAGTGCAGCCACTGGTGAAGGTACTGGCAACACTTCATTTCCTTGCAAGTGGATCATTCCAGCGTACAAGTGGAGTGGTGGCTGGGATGTCACAGTCCTCCATGAGCAGATGTGTGCACCAGTTTGTCCCTGCAATCCTCAGACGCATGTCCAACCAGTTCATCAGACCCACCACTGAGGAGCTGCGGCTGAAGGCAATGACAGATTTCTACAGCATTGCCAGATTCCCACGCACTGTGGGGGCCATTGATTGCACACATGTGGCCCTACAGCCCCCCAGTGCCACAGAGCACATATACCGCAATCGGAAGCATTGGCATTCCATCAACGTACAGGTGATAGCTGATGCCCAACGCCTCATATGGCACGTCCGTGCCAAACACCCCGGGTCCAGCCATGACAGCTTCATATACCGTCAGAGTCCCATCCCAGCAGAATTTGAGCAGAACATGTATGGGGACAGCTGGCTGGTTGGTGAGTGACATGGGAGTCAGGCATGACTATCCCCTCCCATGATGCACATCACAAGTGGCACATGCATGACTAACATCCTCCTGTGATATAGAAAAGTTCTAGAGCAGGCACCTTTGGTTATGTGTTATACGAACAAAGAGACCATCTGCATCAAAATCCCTCAGTAAAGTATGAGTAAAAAGGATTACCCCAATTAGGGTAGGATTTATAGGGATTCTTACTGATGCACAATGGATCAAATATAGATATAGAGAAATGAGTCTGATCAAACCCAAAACAACTGAGACATGAAACCAGATAATATCATTATTAGTAAAAAATAACAAAGATTTATTGATACATGATAAACAAACAATATATTAAAAACCGTTCGAATTTAGAACTGAAAGAAGGGTGTTTGATAGAGCAAATATTTGCCAAACAGCTTCTTCATTCCTGTCGTGTGATTAGTTCTACTAGTTTCGCCCTAACGGGCTTCGTCAGGAACTCACAGTGGAATGTATTCTATATAGAAAAAAATATACAGTAAAAAGCATATCAGAAAGAGTATTGATAAGAATCTTTAACCATGAAATACTACATATTAGTCAAAAATTGCGATCAAAACAGGTAACAACTTTAATAAAAAACTACAAAGTAAAGATCGTATAATGACACATAATAATGTGAGTCAGGAAACATAAAGCATACCTTGATTAAAAGGAAGGGAGAACCATGGAGGGGGATGCCCACTAGGACGTGTTCTCAAAATATGATGAGAAGACCCCTGGTGGGTATGATGGATAATGACCAGATGGTAAGTCCTTAAGGAGGTGTGATCCTATGTGTGTGCCTGATTGAAGGAAACTAGGTTAAAAGGGATGGACGATGGCATGTGACAATTCAAACACGACAATATTAGCGTGATGAAGAAGCAACAAATTTGCTTACTGAAGCACATTCATGGACAGATGTGGCTATTACATATGGTCGTTTGTTCCAAGGCATCAGGTGCAATGATCTCCACCGTTGGATAATACTATGTCAATATAGACCATAAGCACTATAAAGTAAAAAGATTGATAGCAGACTGTAAAAAACAGTGATACACCGATTCAGAAAAAATAATAAACTAGAAATAGGAATAAATATAAATATAAATATGGATATAGAGAATGAAATAACTGCCCATTTAATGGACAGAAAGTAACAGTCATTAGCACATCTCCCAAAGAAATAAATAAGGGAGTGCATATATATCAAGCTGCAGCAGTGCTAGACTGTAAAGAGGGTACATAAAGGTGTCACTGTTACAATTATACTGACCTTAAGGCTGATTGATGGAAAGTATACTTTCAGTACTGTGATTATAGGGACATATATTAACCCTGATAAATTTTAAAATAAACAGGGAGAGATAAATAAGATTAGAAATTAATTGAGGATCGCTGTCAAAGAGGAGCAATCTGGGTTTACTGTTCTCAATAATCTATATCTGTATGCAGCGTGGATTAGAAGGACACACATCCGATCTCTCCAAGAGCCCAGCGCTGAATGCTGACAACTCAAGGAGCTTTTAAAATAGTCCCTTCAATCAGGGAAGACGCGCCTCAGCTGGCAGAAGGGCGGAGTGCCTGATGTTGTTGGGCGGAGGGATGACATGTCTAAGGGGAGTATCCTGAGAAGCCCTGATGGAGACGTACATACGTGCTCCAGCAGGGCTCAGTCGCGCGCATAGTGTGCGCGCGACTGAGCTAACAACACCCGGGACCGCCTGAGACTACCTACGGGAGGGGCGTGGACATCCCTCAACCTTTAGGGATTGTCATTAGGCGGACCTGAACTTTTAACATCCTCCTGTCTTTTCCCTTCCAGGTGACTCTGCATATGCACTGGGACCCCATCTCATGACTCATTTCCAGAACCCCCAAACCAGAGGAGAGAGAAAATACAATGAAGCACACATCAAAACTCGTGCAGTGGTGGAGCAAACATTTGGGCTCCTGAAGTCCCGTTACCGCTGCCTGGATAAGTCTGGGGGGACCCTATTGTATTCCCCAACCTTCGTGTGTCAGATCATCGGTGCATGTTGCATTCTGCACAACTTTGCCATGAGAAAAGGCCTGCAGATTGACATACGTGATGACCTGACCCCCCAACCAGACAGCCCCCCCCTGCCAGAGGAGACCCATTCAGCTGATGGAAGAGCAGTCAGGAGGGTCCTCGCCGTAGGCATCTTTGGACAATAAACCAAAACATTGATCACACAGACAATGCATGCATGCACACCACTGATGTCCCTAGATCACACACACCACATCCACATCGCATTGGATTAGCCCAAGTCCAGCATGTAGGACTTGGGAGCAGCAACACCAGCGTCAAGGCCCCAATGATGTCGCTGTCCATTCATACACCTTTTACACGTCATTCATACAGACGTGGGGTTAACTTTACCACCACGGCCGAGGGTGACACCCCTTACTGGCTGGAGTGCCACCCCCTTACATTCACACACCATTCACACTGCAACATGTGCAGTATCAAAAAAAAAAAAAATCTCATATCCAGAGCATAATCACAAATAAAATAACTCATAACCTGAGCATTAAGAATAAAATAAAAATCTCATAACCTGAGCAATTCAGAAAAAAAAAATACAAAACTCATGTCCTGAGCATCAATCAAAAAAACAAAAAAAAAATCATCTGGGATGCCGGGGGCTTCTTCTGGTGGCCCCTCTCTGGCTCCTCAGCTGCCTGGATGGGGTGGGTGGGGGTGGGGGGGCATCTGGAGGTGGCTGATCCCCGGGTGGGCCACTCCTGGCAGGTGTGGCCTGCCTGCCCTCCAAGGCCACGGCAATTCGGCCGAGATACGAACTTGTCTGGGCCTGCACCCTGAGCTGCTGGGCCTGCATCCTGAGCTGCCGGGTGACCTGATAATGCTGGGCCCGCCGACTCAGCCTCCCCTGGTCCCGGATGGCAGCACTGTTTGCCCGGATGGCAGCAGTGTTTGCCTGGACGGCTGCAGTGAGGTCCCTTATGTCACCCTGCACCTCCCCCAAACTGGTCACCACTGCAGCGCAGTTGCAGCTCACATCCTGCACTGCCGAAGAAATCTGGGCCACGGAGCACAGGCTGTCAGCCACTCTGTCCAGGTGCCCAACTATGTCCCCCATTTGCTGGGTCTGCCTGGCGTGATCCCTCGCCACCTGGTCCTGGACCAGATCAGACACCCCCCTGGTATTATGGGTGGCCTTCCTGGGGCCAGTAGATGGTTGTCCCCGGGGGGATGGAGTCGCCCTTGAGGGGCTTCCTATGATGGGGGAGGGGATCTGAGAGGGCCCTGCAGAAGAGGAGGACTCCTCCAACAATAAAATAAAGTCCTGCTCTGCCCCAACAGGCTCCTCCTCAACGACCTCTGCAGGTGTGGTGTGGGCACTCTCCTCCTTCACCTCGGTGTCTTCACCACCCAGGGGCACAGGCACTGGGTGCCGTTGGGGGGATGGGGTGGACTGGCCGCCGACAGATGATGGCCCAGCTCTGTCATCTGTGGATGACACAAAGCAGACACATGTTGGTGGTCCCACACACTTGGCACGTGTACCCTCCCCCCCCCCCACATGCAACACACCAAATAGGGGATAAAAAACACCTGTCCTGGAGCCTTCCTCCACAGAATCATAGCCTGGTACCCCCTCCAATTGCTCCCTCTCCAGGCAGCGGGCGACCACCTCCTCCTCTGTGGTCAGGCCGACCGGACATGGGGGTCCACCACCTGTGCCCCGCTCATGGCTCCGAATGGTGGCCACCTTGCCACGGACCTTGCGCCGCAGGTCATTGATTTTTTTTTGTATATCCCCAACAGTCCGGGTGGAGTACCCCAAGACATTCACCCTGCCAGCAATGGTGTCCAGGATGGCCTGCTTCCTCTCCCGGGTGGTCTTCCTACTTTTCTTCCCATGCAGGAAATCATTTTAAGTCTCCATAGCACCGATGACCACAGAGACCTCCTGGGCATTAAAATTGAGGTTCCTCCTCTCTTTGGGGGTAGCGGGAGCAGCCATAACAGAGCAAAAGTAAATTCCCTGGGGTGGGGGGAAACGGAAATACTTTTGCGCCGGAATGGCGCTTCCGCTGGCGCTTTTATACGCGCAACGGAACACATTGCGCTGGCGTTTCCCGTGAAGTGGTGCCGACGGAAGTTGTGAGCATGCGCACAGGGGGCCGAGTGAAGCCTCACTTACTGCGCATGCTCCGTGGATGATGCGCTGAACGTAAGCCTCTGCGCTGGGCTCCGCCCATCATTTACATATGATCACACCCACTTCCACTTGCGTCGGGTTACGCCAGCGCATTATCGTTACTCCGGCGCAAGTTTACGCGCAAGTGCTATGTGAATAACAGTACTTGCGCCGAAAGTGTCGGCGGAGTAACGTAAATGAGAAACGTTACTCCAAAGTAAAGAAGCGCCCATCTACCTGAATCTGGCCCATTGTTAGATTTGTAGTGTTTGTTTTGTTTGTTTTTTGGAAAAATGTCTTTCCACTATGTAAAAATTATCATACATTCTTTGGGCAACAGGTAAAATATATTATACGACAACATTTATAATGAAAGTGTGTTTCACAAATCTAAAATAACTTGTTGGAATCTATTTCTAGGAAAACTATTGCTGCAAGAAATATGCATGTGGAAAAGTCTGAATGATCTGAATAATGCGCTCCCTTTCTGATCATCCACCGCTGCGCACAAAGAGATGTGAATAGAAAAAACCTAGCTGCTGTTTTAAATAATAAGTAAATGTGAAAAAATATGAACAAAGAAAAAAATCACCATACATATGTGAATATATAAAGTGTAGCAGTCCATAAACAGCGCTGAAAAAATATATTGCAATTCTCCTAAAATAACATTGAGAGTCACAGTGCAAGAAAAAATGTAAACATCTATGTGATAAGATAAGTGCATATATCAAGCCGTGAAAATTATGTGTATTTAGACAAACAGTCCATAAAGTGATCTAAATTCTTCAGAGATCTTCCACCACACCTAGGTGAACAGTGTTTCCACCACCCGTCAAAATGGTCACTCACCGGAACTAATTGCCTCAGCACTTGCGTACCTAGGCAGTTCAGCTTTAAAACATCAAGGAAAATCCTCAAGCGATTATGTGATGTCCTCTAAAGTGCTCCAAAAACGTAAAGGAAATAAAGGAAAATACCATAGCTTGATATATGCACTTATCTTATCACATAGATGTTTACATTTTTTCTTGCACTGTGACTCTCAATGTTATTTTAGGAGAATTGCAATATATTTTTTCAGCGCTGTTTATGGACTGCTACACTTTATATATTCACATATGTATGGTGATTTTTTCCTTTGTTCATATTTTTTCACAAGAAATATGCATGCTTCCATGTCTGACCTCCCACCCATTTCTGAAAATGATTTGTTTTCTGGTCAATCCAATTGTTTCAATACTTCTTGAGTCATTAGTCTGGTACGAGAAAAATCAGGGGTTCTGATTTCAATGTAGCACACTTGTTTAGTCATTTATGAATAGCAAAAGCATTTTTTAATCGAGATCAGTAAAAACTGCCCATTTATTTATATTTGTGCATGTTTAACTGAATTAAACATACCTGGACCATCAATGGTGTTTATTTACTAAAGGCAAATCCACTTTGCACTACAAGTTCACTGCAAATGCATTTCCAATTGCAGGCGCTGTAGATCTGAGGGGGACATGCAAGGAAAATAAAAAACAGCATTTTTGCTTGCACATGATTGGATGATAAAATCAGCAGAGCTTCCCCTAATTTCAGAGCTTCCCCTCAGATCTACAGAGATCTATGGCGACTGTACCTACAAGTGCACTTGTAGTGCAGAGTGGATCTGCTTTTCAATCAACCCCAATAATTATTTTTTATGCAGACTGGTTTGGCTGTTATAATATGGGATGTTGGGGTTGGGTGCTAGCTCTATTTGGCGCCATACTTGAAGCTGATCACTAACATTAAAGATCTTCTAGTTGTCTGGGGAGTTGCCACCTACTCTTCCCTCATCCGATGATTTTTCTCCCAGCTTTGCTGGCAGTTTGACTTTTCCAGTGCAAAAAAGGGTCACTTTGTACTGTGTATGTTTTACCATACACATTCATTTCTATAGGAAAACAGTACTGAAGCTGAACATGGACCTTTCCAGTAGCATGAGCAGTATAAGGATGCCATTTTGGGGAGCAAGGCTTGTTGGGCCTGAATAGGGCAACACAGAGAGGAACACTGGATTTGTTTTAAATGTGCATTTATCCTAGTGGGAGGCATTCAGGGAAGTGAGGGTGTGAACATAATGAGGTCTGAAGAATTCCAAAAAGAAGAATGAGGAAGTAATACTAAACACTGTTCTGGCATTTTCTCCAGAATTTGCAAATCAATAAAAAAATGGGAGTCAAATTTTGTGTAAAGGTTAGGCAGCACTTAAGTCCCACTTAAGACACATTTGACAGAAAGCAAACAAATTTACAGTGCCTTCCAAAAGTATTCACCCCCTTGGCATTTTTTGTGTTTTGTTGCCTCACAACCTGGAATTAACATGGATTGTTTGAGGATTCGCATCATTTAATTCACAATACATGCCCATAACTTTTAAGATTTTTTTTATTGTAAATGTGCATAACTATTCACCCCCCCCCTAAAGTCAATACTTTGTAGAACCACCGTTTGCCATCTTTTTCCACTATGAGCTTGCCACTAGGGTTGAGCGAACCCGAACTGTAAAGTTCGGGTTCGTACCAGACTTTTGGATTTTTTGTACCTGGACCCGAACCCGAACCCGAACAATTTGCTGTAGGTTCGGAGTTCGGCAATGTAATGGCGCGCTGCAGGGCAGCCAATCACCATTTGTTTTACTCGTGTCACCTAGAAGCCATCACAGCCATGCCTACTAATGGCATGATTGTGATTGGCCAGTGCAGCATGTGACCCAGCATGTGACCCAGCATGTGACCCAGCCTCTATATAAGCTAGAGGCACATAGCACAGCTCGTCCCTCTGCTTTAGATATAGGGTAGGGAAAGGCTGCTGCTGCTGCTGCTCTCAGGGAGAGATTTAGATAGGAGTCAGACTGTCCTGCTTCAGAAACACCAGCACTGTATATGTTACTGTGAGATACTCTGCAAGATAGTTTAGGGCAAGGTTCCTGATTGTGCTTGTAGGGAGAGAAATATTTAGGAGTCTGTCCTGCTTCATAAATCATATACAGTGCAGGTGTAATTAGTTACTGTGAGATACTCTGCAAGATAGTTTGGGGCAAGGTTCCTGCTTTTGCTTGTAGGGAGAGAAATATATAGGAGTCTGTCCTGCTTCTAAAATCGAATTACACCAGCACTGCATATGTTACTGTGAGATACTCTGCAAGTTACTTTTCTTCTATTGTGCTATTCAAAAAACATCCATTTAGGGCAAAAAAATATTTTGCAGTGTTTCCTCCAGTGTTTGCTCCATATCTGTACATGTGAGAAACACTTTAGCTACTGTTCTTCTATTTTGCTATTCAAAAAAACACCCATTTAGGGAAAAAACATATATTTTGCAGTGTTTCCTCCAGTATTTGCAGTGTTTCCTCCACCGCTGCTTCCACCTACACCGCCACATCCACCGCTACCTCAACCTCCTACTCCATATGGACCTCGTCCTCCTAGATCAAGATTAATTAATTTTTATCTTAATGTATTTTATGTTATTTTAAGTTATTTCCCTTTCCACATTTGTTTGCAGAGTACTTACCATGCTCTTACCAAAATGTTGCTGTCATTTGCAGTCCTCTAGCCCTTTCCATTACTTTTTTAGAGACATTTTAGTAAGCAAAAATTCGATTCCCCATTGACTTCAATAGGGTTCGGGTTCGGGGCAAGTTCAGGTCCCGAACCCGGACTTTTTTCCGAAGTTCGGCCGAACCCGTCGAACCCGAACATCCAGGTGTCCGCTCAACTCTACTTGCCACATCTTACAACTGGGACTTTTGCCCATTCCTCCTTCCAAAACTGCTCCAGATCCTGGTTTGTGCTTGTGAACAGCAATCTTTAAGTCTGACCACAGATTTTCTGTTGGATTGAGGTCTGGGCTTTGACTAGGCCATTCCAACACATTTACATGTTTCCCCTTAAACCACTCAAGTGTTGCTTTAGCAGTGTGTTTGGGGTCATTGTCCTGCTGGAAGGTAAACCTCCATCCTAGCCTCAAATCACACACAGAGTGGTACAGGTTTTGCTCAAGAATACCTCAACTCTGACTAGTTTCCCCATCCCGACTGCTGAAAAACATGCCCACAGCATGATACTGCCACCACCATGTTTCACTGTGGGGATGGTGTTCTTTGGGTGATGTGATGTCTTGAGTTTGTGCCAGATATAGCATTTTCTTTGATGGCAAAAATGTAAAAATGTTGTCTCATCAGTCCAGAGCATCTTCCTCCATACATTTTGGGAGTCTCCCACGTGCCTTTTCACAAGCTCAAAATGTGGCATTTAGTTTTTTGCTGAAAGTAATGGCTTTCTCCCGGCCACTCTGCCATAAAGCCCAACTCTATGGAGCGTTTCGCTTATTGTCGTCCTATGTACATATACTCCAGTCTCTGTTGTGGAACTCTGCAGCTCCTCCAGGGTAAGCTTAGGTCTCTGCGCTGCCTCTCTGATTAATGCCCTCCTTGCCCGGTCCGTACGTTTTTGGTGTGCGGCCTTCTCTTGGCAGGTTTGCTGTTGTGCCATGTTCTTTCCTTTTGGTTATGATAGATTCGATGGTGCTCATAGGGATCATCAAATACTTTTTATGAATATATTTTTCTAATTTTAGACTATTGTGTTCTGATCCATCACATATAATTCAGATTAAAAAAAAAAAAAACATTGAACTAAAGGCTGTAATGTAATATAACAAAATAGGTAAAAAGCCAAGGGGGGTGAATACATTTGCAAGGCACTGTAGAAGGAAGGCCAAACCTTATCTAGCAGGATATTCAAATGATTGCAGATGACTGCCGATGAGGGCCTGTCATAAATGGTTAAGTAATAAACAGTTCAGTGACACATCTATAAATCTTTCTTTATCTAAAACAGAACTTTTATGAATCTCAACCTCTCAACCTTAATTTATATTCTATAACGGTTATAGTAATGGCATTATCTTCCAAAAAAGGGGCTTCATGTACTAGAATATACCAATCAGTTTGAAACCAATTCATTTAATTAAAGTCCAGAATAAGACACCTTCTAAATTTTACATTAAATTTGTTTTATTATTTTTCACATAAAAACTTTTACATACTTTACAAACATTTGCTTTATGAACATTT
This sequence comes from Rana kukunoris, assembly GCA_029574335.1. Classification (NCBI taxonomy): domain Eukaryota; kingdom Metazoa; phylum Chordata; class Amphibia; order Anura; family Ranidae; genus Rana; species Rana kukunoris. The sequence continues at coordinate 223,017,194 of CM056053.1, read as the reverse complement.
ATAAGATTACAAAAGATTTATTTTCCTGATTCACATAAATACATTCATAAATACATATACGGGTACACAGAAGGATCCAGCCTCCTGAAGCGTGCGCTTCAAGTATATCTATCTATACCTAGCGCATTCTCTTATTTTCCAAGAACTCTCGGAGCCAAATGGGTAACCCCCACCCATTCACAGTTACCCACCTAAGTGCATCCCAATTCTATACCTGTGCTTATCTATATCTACATCTATGTGTGTCTTTACTTTCAAAAGGGGAGAGGAAAGATCATATCCCCCTATCCCCATTATGCCTCTTCAAAAAAAAGAGAGAGAAAAAAAAGGGGGGGGATAGAAAAAGAAAAGAAAATACTTTTATAAGTGAAAGGGGGGATTAGGAAGAGGGGAGATCATATCTGGGGATTCATTTTTACGCACATCTACATATGGTCGCCCCCCTATTATCCCCCTTCTTTATCTATGTGCACACATGTGTTTATATATATCTCACACTTTCAAAAAGAGAGAGAGAGAGAGAGATAGAAAAAATGGGGGGAGGGGGGTAAAGGGGGCAGGGGGGCTGCCATAGGATAAGAGTGATACATAGGGTAGACCCAAGGGCATCAACCTCTATGTACTCTCCTCATTCCCCATGATTCCCAGATAGATCGGAGATTGCTTGAATTTCATCCATTTACCCCATGTACTCTGAAATCTTATTTCTACATACTTTTGGAGACTTATTCTTCCATTACCCTCATTTTATCTGTCTCCATGAACCATTCTTTTATCCTTGGCGCTTCTTTCAATTTCCAATGTTTCGGTATTAGTGCTTTTGCTGTATTCCACAGAAATGGGGTAAGTGACACTCTATACTTCCTCCTAGGTCCTTCCATTGCATGAAATAAGCTTTTTCATGTGTCTGGTTTTATCTTCTTCCCTTCTATCTGCTTAATTAGATCCAGTACTTTCACCCAAAACGTTTGGATCACACTACATTGCCACCAAATATGGGCATGGGTTCCTTCCTCTCCACATTCCCTCCAGCATGAAGGTGAAGTATCATGGTTCATTTTATGCAATTTAGAAGGGTCATAGTACCACTTGGTTAGTAATTTATAATTAATTTCTTTTATCCTTGTGTACCCTGAGGTAGCATACACATAATCCATAACCTTCTTCCTCAATGTCTCTGGCACTACTTGGTTATATTCTCTCTCCCATGTTTCCAGGGGACTCATTAAAGTGGGGTTCCAACCACAATTAGCATTTTTCTAAATGTATGTCCTTTCATCATGCGTTTTTTATAATATAAATCCGGTCACTTACTATTTTACAATCCGACGCCGCTCCGCATAGTTATTAAAAAAAGATAGTTTATAGTCCACATCGTTGTCATTTTGCTTGTGGGCATTGTGAAGCCCACAAGCACTTACTTCCTGGAAGTCTTGGATGGGGAGTGATAATTGGGTAGCGCACTGCATCCTGGGAAGTTAAGACACACATTTCCCAGGGGAATTAGAGGGGGTTGATGTCAGAATCCTAGGTGATTCCAAAGGCAGATTTCATGGGACCACATAGCAACAGGCATTTCCAGATGATTAAACATTTTTTTTTTTTTAGGTCTAATGAGCACAATAATGAAAAAAAAATTTGGATGGAAACTCCACTTTAACCCATCCTCCATAGAGGTTATCAGCAACCTATAGATTTTAGAGATCATCCCTTTGAGGTCATTCCCCCCTGATCTACTAATCTTTCCCATGAATTTAACCTTTCGGCAGATCGGAGTGGTTTTGGAAGGGACTCGATAAAATGTTGGAGCTGCCCGTATCTCCACCTATCCCATGGCGTTACTCCATATTTTTCTCGTAGGTCTTCTAGCGAGCATAACGTATTCATTTTTAAAACATCTCCTAATCTCAGTCTATCCGAATGGATCCATTTTAGGTACCGTATTTTTTAGACCATAAGACGCACCTGACCATAAGACACACCTAGATTTTAGAGGAGAAAAATTAGAACAAAAAGATTCTGACCAAAATGGTGTACTGAAATATTTAATAAACTATAACAAAATTATATTTCAACCATGTAGAGTGAACATAAAGCTGGCACCTGGTCCCTAAACTGGGTGGCTGGCACCTGGTCAGTGTTACCAGTATTCTGTTACTGTAAATCTTATTACTGTAAATTCTGTTTTTTTAATGTCACTACTAGGAATGAGCCAAACACCCCCGCATTCGGTTCGCACCAGAACGTTCGAACAGACCGATCGTACGCACGAACATTTAGAACCCCATTGAAGTCTATGGGACTCGAACGTTCGAATTCAAAAGTGCTCATTTTAAATCCCAATATTCAAGTTATTGTTGGGAAAACATATTTGAGAACCTGGGTCTTGCCCCAGGGAACATGTATCAATGGAAATTGTTCTTTAAAAAAACTGTAGTTTTTTCTGGAGCAGCGATTTTAATGATGCTTAAAGTGAAAAAAAATGAAAAATTCCTTTAAATATCGTACCTGCTGGGTGTCTATAGTAGTGGCACGTGTTTAGAACTGTCCCTGCACAAAATGAGATTACTCTCGGAAAAAATAAATTTAATACTGCTTGCGGCTTTAATGTAATGTTTGGTCCCTGCAATATGGATAAAAATCATTGAATGAATGAAAACTTATATAGCGCGGCACATGCAAACTAAATCGCCCCTGGGCGCTTGTTGTTCCTGGCTCCTTTGATATCAAAAGAGATGAGTCTTGATCTTTCTCCTGAATGCTAAGTGGTTTTCCTCCAACCGAATGCTGGTTGGTAAAGCGTTCCATAGTCTGGGACCTTGGACCGCGAATCTTCTTTCTCCTTTGGACTTTTTAATTGTCTTTCGGTATCTGGAGCAGATTTTGGTTGGTGGATCGCAGAATGAGATTGGGATTGTGAGCTTTTATTTTTTCGCATAGATAATGGGGAGCCTTCCCACGGATACATCTATGCGTTAGAGTGCTTTAAAAACAATTCTGTCTTTTACTGGCAACCAATGAAGAGTTCTCAGTGAAGGTGAGATTGATTCCCAGGGTTTTTTCCCAGTCACTAGTCTGGCGGCCGTATTTTGAACAACTTGCAGACGAGCGATTTGGTACTTTGGGAGTCCGAAGTAAAGGGCATTAGCATAGTCCAGTCTGGAGTTTACAATTGCTTCCACTACAATCGCTATGTCTTCTTTGGGAATAAAAGGAGTAAGTTTGCATAGTAGGCGCAGCAGATGGTGGGATCCGCTGACTACTGACCCTATTTCTGCGTCCATTGTCATGTAGGAGTCGAAGATGACCCCGAGACTTTTGACTTTGGCGCTAGGGGTGATGATTTTGCCCAGAATGGGCGGGGGTATCCAAGTTGGCGTGAAACATGAGAAGTTCTGTTTTCGCTCCGTTGAGTTTAAGATAACTCTTTGTCATCCAGTTCTCTATCGAAGAGAGGCATGTCTCTCGATTGAGGTGGTGATCCTTTTTGTTGCAAATGCGGAAATACAGTTGCGTGTCGTCTGCATATGAGTGATAAAGCAGTTTTTGGCTGCTGATGAAAAAAATAGCATGGGTTTCCCTCCACCACTCCCCCCAGGTCATTACAAGACCCAGTGCCGATCCTGACCTCCCTGGGGCCCTAAGCAAAATGACATTGCACATTAAAAATGAGAAGCGGGGGGCTGACGACAGTGACATGTCACATTAAAGAAAGTTGAGAAGCGGGGGGAGGGGGTGTTCTGCTGTCGAAAATGACTCAGCCAGCGAGTTTAGAAGCGGGTGAGGGGGCGAAAATGACTTCTCACCAGACCGGGCCTCTAGTAATTTGAGGGGCCCTTCGCAGCTTTGTGGGGGCCCTAAGCGGCTTGCAGAGTGAGCCTATAGGGAGGATCGGCCCTGACAAGACCCTTTGGCCTATATACTTTGAACAGCAGTATACAGGCGGTGCAAACAAGACAAGGACTGAAAGGACAAAGAGCCATATGCAAAGTATTGCATCAAAAATTGTTTTTAGAAGCTGGGGCAGAAAAATTGGGCCTTAGGCACAACACAACACTGCAACCCCTCACAAATACTGTAATTGTAGGGCATCAAAGAGCCACATGCAAAGTATTGCATCAAAAATTGTAAATATACGCCCCTGTTAAACAGGGGCAGAAAAATTGGGCCTTAGGCACTGATGGCGGTGCCACAACACTGCAACCCCTCACAGATACTGTAATTGTAGTGCATCAAAGAGCCACATGCAAAGTATTGCATCAAAAATTATTATTATACGCCCCTGTTAAACAGGGGCACAAAAATTGGGCCTTAGGCACTGGTGGCGATGCCACAACACTGCAATCCCTCACAGATAATGTAATTGGAGCTCAGCAAAGAGCCACATGCAAAGTATTGCATCACAAATTGTTATTAGATGCCCCTGTTAAACAGGGGCAGACAAATTGGGCCTTAGGCACTGGTGGCAGAGCCCAGAAACAAACATTTTCTTACTAGCTATCAGCAAGATCAGTGAGGAGGAAAAGGATATTCAGTCAGCAGCATAACAGGACAGTCACTCAGCATCAGCATAGGCAGTCTCCAAGGGATCTGACATTTCAAAAAAAATATTCAGTTACATCAGCATTAGGTGCTTGGTAGCTGGTGTTGATCCAAGCCTGATTCATTTTTATGAAGGTCAGTCGATCGGCGGAGTCAGTGGAGAGGCGCACCCTGTGATCGGTCACAAAGCCTCCAGCAGCACTGAATGTGCGTTCTGAAAGAACGCTGGATGCAGGGCAAGCCAGTAGCTCAATTGCGTACTGTGCAAGCTCTGGCCAGTGATCCATCCTCAAGACCCAGTAAGCTGGAGGATTTTCGGTGGGGAAGGTGTCCAACTCTGATCTTGCCCCTAGGTATTCCCGCACCATGTAAACCAGACGCTGGTGATGGTTGCTGGAACCGGTCATATCTTGGGGATGCGGACTAAAAAATTGTCTGAATGCATTGGTCAGACGGCCACCTTCTCCACCGCCCCTTCTGTGACTCACCGAAGCCTCAGCAACACGTTGTCCAGGACCAGGATTTGGTAATCCCCCAGGATCTGGGAACGCGTTGCACAGACCCTTCTGTGAGGCCTCCTGAAGAAGTTTCATCTTCTGCTCTCTCTGCAACGGCAAGATAAGCTCCGCAACCTTACTCTTGTAACATGGATCAAGGAGAGTTGCCAGCCAGTAATGATCCCTCTCCTTGATACCACGAACACAAAGATCCTTACACAGGCTTTGCAGGATCAGGGAGGCCATGCAGCGTAGGTTTGCTGAGGCATTCGGGGCACAGTCCTCTGGGTCACTTAGGACGACAGGCCATGTCATCCCAGCCACGTAAAAGTCCATGGGTTCCTTGGGACTGTAATTGATCCCTTGAAGACTGCTGATGCTGAGTGCTAGGCTCCACCTCCATGCTGCTGATACAATCATGCGGTTGGTGTGCTGCCTTTAAACTGACCCCTGGAGGGCATCCTGCCTCTTTGGAGATGTGCCTGTGCCTCGTCGTCCTCCTCCTTCTCTTCCTCCTCCTCTCTTCTATCAGGCACCCACGTAGAGTCAGTGACCTCATCATCCCCTCCCTCCTCATCACTGTCGAAAACCTTGCAGTATGCTGCAGCTGGGGGAACATTACTGCCAGATTGCTGTCCCTCTCGGGCACCCCCTCTCTCTGGGCTCACATTAATGCCTTCCTCTATCTGTGTTTCATCATCGGAGCCTTTAAAACGCTGCACATCTTCATGCAGCATGTACCCAACACTGTGTTGAAACAGTTCGGGGGACTCCTCAGGAGGACATGGTGGGACTAGGGAAGGATTGTGCGATGCCATTGTGCAGAGGGAAGAGGACGCCTTGGCAGTTGCTTTGCCAGACAAACTAAGCTCAGCCTGGGTGAGAGAGGATGAAGAGGATGAGGACAGCTTGGTCATCCACTCTACTAATTTCTCTGCATGTTGAACACGGCCAGCTCCCGAAAAGAAGGACGAGCGTGTCAAACGGCCACGTTCTGAAGAGGATGCACTGTGTCCACCACCAGCGTTGCCTCTAGATGCAGAGCCTGCTTGCCCTCGTGACTCTCTGCCTCTCTTTGTTGTCCTTCCAGACATTTTAATGGCCTGCACAGGACAAAATCAGTACACACACCTCGTACCTTTAGGTACAAACTGGAGAGGACAAGTGCAGTAAACTCCAAGTAGGTTTAAGTGAAAATTATACAGCACAAGTGCAGTAACACCAACTACGTTTAGGTGCTAATAAACAGCACAAGTGCAGTAACAAAAAGTACATTTAAGTGCTATTAAACAGCACAAGTGCAGTAACACCAACTACGTTTAGGTGCAACTGAACAGCACAAGTGCGGTAACACCAAGTATGTTTAGGTGCTATAAACAGCACAAGTGCAGTAACACAAAGGACGTTTAGGTGCTATTAAACAGCACACGTGCAGTAACAGTAACTGCGTTTAGGTGCTATTAAACAGCACACGTGCAGTAACAGCAACTGCATTTAGGTGCTATTAAACAGCACACGTGTAGTAACCACAAGTACGATTAGGTGCAATGTAAATGCATGTATGTAAATAATTCACAAGGGGAAATATAAAGAATGTTCAAGTTAAAAGAACTTCACAAACACTAGAGACACAGGCCAATACTTATACACACAAAATAAATACAGACACATAGGGCCAGATTCAGGTAGAGTTAGGCTGGAGTATCTGTGATACTCCAGCCTAACTGTCGCTTTAAGCCGGCGTTTTTGTTTTCTGTAACCAGAAAACAAGAAACGCCGGGTTGGAGTTCCGATGCGAGCAGCGTAATTGAATTTCGCCATCGCATCGTTACTTCAACTTAAAAATGGCGCCGGGGGCGTTCCCGCTGATTAACGCTGAAAAAATATGTTAATCAGCGGGAGTCGGAAATTCACGATCTTTTTCGGGCGCGACGCAGTGACTTTACGACGTTTCCGGAAGCGATACGCGACGTAAAATTAAAGCAGCCCCCTAGTGGAGTATCCTATGTTAAGTATAGGCGTCGTCATCGCGTCGGAAAAAAAAATAATCGCGTCGCTTGCGTAAAACGTTCATGAATGGGGATGTGACGTCATTGACGTTCACTGACAGAATTTGGAGCATGCGCACTGGGATGCATTGACACTCGACGCATGCGCAGTACGTTCGCCGCGGGATCGCGCATAGTTTAAATAATACACGCCCCGTACCCGCCCAATTTGAATTCCGCCGGCTCATTTGCGATGCGCTGTCGCAACTTTAGGAGCAAGTGCTTCATGAATAACAGCACTTGCTCCTAAAATTTCGGCAGAGTAACGTAAATGAGAAGCGTTACTCCAGAGCAAAGATGCTCTCATCTACCTGAATCTGGCCCATAGACAGCACAATAAAAATAAACCTGAAATGGGCCTAAAATTAATGTACACGTATGTGTGTGTGTGTACGTATATGTGTGTGTATGTATGTGTGTTAGTAGGTGTGTATGGTGGTGTGTGTGTGTGAAGGTGTATGTATGTGTATGTAGACATATATGCATATATAGATGTGTGCGTGTGTGTATATATATATATATATATATATATATATATATATAATTTGTATTTTAATTATTTTTTTCTTCAAGCTTTGAAACAGGAATATGACAAACATGACAAACACGATAAGTGCACAAAAATATAAAAGAGGGAACACCCTAATGAGGAGTAATTTTGTTACAATCTATATGGGGGGAGGGGAGGAGGGGGAGAGACTTTTTTTATCTCTTTTTTTTATCTCTTTTGTTTTTTGTTTTTTGTTTTTGTTTTTTATCTGTCCTGTTTGTATTTATAAATGTTATGTATTTTGTCCCTGGTGGAGGTTTGGTATACATGTAAGTGATGTAAAGAGATATACAGAAAATAAAAAATAAATAATTATGAAAAAAAGTACGTTTAGGTGCTAATAAACAGTACACATGCAGTAACAGCAAGTATGTTTAGGTGCTATTAAACAGCCCACATGCAGTAACAGCAAGTACGTTTAGGTGCTATTAAACAGCACACGTGCAGTAACAGCAACTGCATTTAGGTGCTATTAAACAGCACACGTGCAGTAACAGCAACTGTGTTTAGGTGCTATTAAACAGCACACGTGCAGTAACAGCAAGTACGTTTAGTTGCAAATAAACAGGACAAGTGCAGTAACACCGAGTACGTTTAGGTGTAAACTAAACAGCACACAGGCAATACAACACATTAGAACACTGCAGCTAGTACAATCTACTGCCTGACAAATAGGAATAGCTGATCTAGCTAAGCTATACAGTGGTGTATAAATATATGTACAACTCCTGGGATGTATATATATCCTCTACACACTGTAAATTTAACTTAACTGACTAGCATGCCTGCTCTATCTATCTATCTGGTAGAAAAGACACTGGGCCAGATTCTCAAAGGAGATACGATGGTGTATCTCCAGATACGCCGTTGTATCTCTGTTTTTGCGGCATCAGGTCTATGCGCCTGATTCTTAGAATCAGTTACGCATAGATTTGCCTTAGATCCGACTGGCGTAAGTCACTTACACCATCATATCTAAGTTGCATATTTACGCTGGCCGCTAGGTGGCGTTTCCGTTGATTTCCGCATCGAATATGCAAATGAGCTACATACGCCTATTCCCGAACGTATTTGCGCCCGCTCGTCGTAGTTTACGCCGTTTGCATAAGCGTAAACTTACCCCTGCTATATGAGGGGTAACGTTGCGTAGGTCTGGCGTATGCAATGTTAAGTATGGACGTCGGGACAGCGTCGTTTTTTTCCGTCGTTTGCGGAACTCGTTCACGATCAGGGCTTTGCGTAAGTTACGTTCACGTCGAAACCAATATATTTACGGCGTAATTTGGAGCATGCACACTGGGATACGTCCACGAATGGCGCATGCACAGTTTAAAAAAACATCAAAAACGTGGGGTCATGATTGATTTACATGAAAAACACGCCCACCTCATCCACATTTGAATTACCCAGGCTTACGCCGGGCCATTTAGACTACGCCGCCGCAACTTTGGACACAAGTGCTTTGAGAATACGGCACTTGCGTCTCTAAGTTGCAGCATAGCGTAAATAGGATACGCTACGCCCCACTCGTAGATATGAGAATCTGGCCCACTGTCTCTCTATCTCTCTATAGGACTTCTCTCATTAACAACGCCGCAACACACTACACGCGGCCGCCTTGCAGGCAGCCTTTTATAGTGTGGGGCGTATGCTAAAGCCCTGAGCCATAATTGGCCAAAGCCACTCAGGCTTTGGCCAATTATGGCTCTTCGTTTTTTGCGGGCTGTGATTGGCCAAGCATGTGGGACATACAGCATGCTTGAGCAATCATCAGCGCGCAATGCCGCAGTGAAATATGGGCCGTTGCACGTCACTCGAATTTGGCACGAACTACCCGTTTGGTTCGAATTTCGTTGAACGTACGAACAGACAATGTTCGAGTCGAACATGGGTTCGACTCGAACACGAAGATCATCCCTAGTCACTACTACTGTATTCTGTATGCTGTATGCTGCATGCTGTATTCCGTATGTAACATGCTGTTCAGATGCTGAGGGAGCAACCAATTAGGTTACACTATTATGGTCAGCTATTATGGTCAGCTAGCTCCATGCACTGGAAATGGCGCAATGCTTCCTGGGGCTTCTCCGTAGCCCACTTCACATGCCCGACATGTCGCAGTTAAATAATCCCACATCCGATATCCGTCATGGACCAGCCTGATCCTGTGAGCCCGCTGATGGTATAAAAGAGATTCATCTATCCTCCAGGATCTCTGCCTGTCCGGTATGTCCTCTAAATCCAGATTGGCCATAACCAGGGCATGATCCGAGAGGGTTACTGATTTCACCTCTACTTTCACTAGACCTTCCATAAGCTGGTGGTCTAGGAAAATATAGTCAATTCTTGAGTAAGTGGAGTGTACCTGGGAGTAGTATGTAAAATCCCTTTCCTTAGGGTGTAAAACTCTCCATACTAGTTGTTGCTGGTAAAGTTTTATTTTAATTACCTTAAGATGCTTTCCTTCTGAATGTAGAGATAGAGGCTGGGGCCCGGATTCACATACATCGGCGCATATATATATGCCGCCGTAGCATATCTTCTTTACACTACGCTGGCGCAACGCAGAGAGGGAAGCATGGAATTCACAAAGCAAATGCTCCCAACTCTGCGCCGGCGTAGCATATATTCTTAGGCGTAAGGCAGCGTAAGTGGAAGTGGGCTGGAAGTTGGGGTAATACATGGTAATGAAGCGTGACCCCATGCAAATGATGTGCCGAGTGCTAGGCAAGTACTTAAAATGAACAGCGCATGCGCCGTCCCGTGGACGTATCCCAGTGCGCATGCTCACAATCACATCGAAACAACTGCCTAAGATACGTCGAATTCACGTACAACGTAAACTACGTAAAATTTGACGGCATTCGTTCCCTGGTCCATACCTTTGCATGAGTTGCGCCTTCTATATGGGGAATAACTTTACGCCAGACGTACGACTTACGCAAACCACGTATATTATGCGCCAGGTGCAAGTACGTTTGTGAAACGACGTATCTCCCTCATTTCCATATTTAAATAGGAAATCAATGGGAGCGCCAGATGCTTCCAGCATAACTATGCGCCCACGATACGCCGGCGTAGGCAAGTTACGTCAGTGGACTGAAGCCAGTTTTTAGGCGTATCTTAGTTCTGTGGGCACGGTGCACAGATAAGATGGTGCATATTTACACTTACGCGGCGTATCTCGAGTAAGTGCTTTGTGAATCCCGGCCTGGGTGTCCAGAGCTGGGTCAAACACAAAGTTGAGATCCCCTGCCATAAGCACCCCCCCTTCTCTGACCTTTTTTTTATTTATTCAGTACTGTTCCAAAGAAAGAGCAGGAGTACCTCCCATCAGAGTCCGACTCCATAGCTTTTAAAACAAAAGGGGTATTCCTGTCAAATCCTATTGCTATGCCTTTGGATCTCTTATTGGGGGAGTAACCGTGAAACCATAATGGGAAATCGTTGGAGTTCAATCTAGCCCTAGATGAACACTTAAAATTAGTTTCCTGTAAAAAGACAATATTTAATGTCCAGTTTTTCAATTCCTGCAATATTTGTTATCTCTTGTTAGGACTATTTAACCCTCTGACATTATATGTAACTATTTTTAGTGCCGCCATTTTTCAGAGGGTCAAATATGTACATCATAAAGCTTATACCTACGGTCTATAAAACATTTACCCAAGGATGGACCATTCAGTGTACCCGAACAATAACAGACATAACTAAACATAACATAATATTCCTCCCTCCCCTCTCCCCTTCCCCCCTCCCTTCATTGAGAATCAATGTTATGATCAGCCTGGCTGGGGCCTATTACTGGGCTCCAGACTTGGCCGAACCTTTCTTGGGGGACTGTAAATGCCCACCCAGGCCCACAGGCCTCAACCCCTATTCGGGGGTGGTCCCGTGAGCGCAGACGGGCACCGCTAGGCCCTCCCCACCCCCAAGCGAAAATACCCCTCAGCACCCGAACCTTTTCTTATCTATTAGCTTATTACTTATTTTCAACTTTAGGACCGCTATACCCTATTCCATGACTGATTTTTAAACTGTTTCCATTCTGGAGGTTTCCTTTCCCAATTCTCTAATACTTGGCAATTCCATTTTACTGCAAAATTCCTTCAAATCTTCTGGGAATCGCAAAGTGGCTGATATTCCTTGATTTTTAGCTACCAAGCATGCTGGAAATCCCCATCTATAATATATATTTTTTTTCCTGTAGCTGGTTAATGAGGGATTTCAAGGCTTTTTGCGCGAGAGTGTTTCCTGCAAAAGATCGGAAAAAAGTAGCACCGTAGCTCCCTCGTATTGAATAACTTCAGAGTTTCTCATACCCTGCTGAACTTGTTGTTTTATATTATATTGAGAGAATCTTCCGATCGGGAGAGTCAGGTCTCTGAGCTCCCGCACAGTGCAGCCAGACGGTCTCACGCTGCTCCTCCATGCCTATTTTTTAAATAATGGAACCATCCAGTTTTTGCTTTATTACACTATGAAGATCCTTCTTCTTTCTTGCTTTTAAAACGTGTGGAGTTAGAGGCTATTTCCCTCAAGAAAACCTTGGGTGAAATTGGAGACATAGCTGCAGATGACCGTTGTCCAGGAGTTACCAGGGAAAAAAGAGCCACCACTGTCTGCTGTGTACTACGGCTTGATGCACCATTAGACCCACGGGGGTCCATCGATGAATTAGAGACTATTTCCCTCAAGAAAACCGTGGGTGAGATTGGAGACATAGCTGCAGCTGACCGTTGTCCAGGAGTTACCAAGGAGAAAAAAGCCATCACTCTCTGCTGTATACTACGGCTTGATGCACCATTAGACCCACGGGGGTCCACCGATGAGGTGAGAGGCTGGTACTAATGGGCGAGGATATGAGAATTATTTCTGTGATGCCTGTAAAGACGGACAGATCTGGACTGCCTTACCCATCCCTTTTCCCCTCTTCCCATCTTGTTTACATCTTTAACATATCTGCTGTTTTAAAGACTGATTATATACACATAGGCCCAGATTCACAAAGACTTACGCCGACGTATCTACTGATACGCCGTCGTAAGTCCAAATGTGCGCCGTCGTATCTATGCGCTGATTCTTTAAATCAGATATGCCTGAATTTTGCCAAGATACGACCGACGTAAGTCTCCTACGCTGGACGCATTCGGCGTTCCCATTATAAATATGCAAATGAGCAAGATACGCCGATTCACGAACGTACGTACGCCCGACGCAGTAATCTACGACATTTACGTAAGGCGTTTTGCCGGCATAGAGATAAACCACCAAAAGGGTGGCGCATCCCATGCAAGGTATGGACGTCGGAACAGCCGTCGTTTTTACGTTGTTTACGTAAGTCGTACGTGAAAGGGGGCTACTTCAATATTTATACACATTTATATGGGTGTTGGCAACACTATAGGAGTTTAGCTGCTGTTTACACTTTAGCGCTTTAATATTTTTTGGTAGTGCATTAGTACCCTATTGCGCTGTACAATTTGATAAAACACAATTATCCTTCTTCGCATTATACTCATATTTTATATCTATAACTTAAATTCATTGTAATGTAATAAATATTTAAAATATACAATGCTGTCTTAAGTGTTACTATTTGAAGTAATGACTTAGCATTAAAAGTTTGTTTAATTGGCAATAGTGTGCCATTATTTTCCATCTTTTGTCAGCTCATAATTAACTTTTTGTTTTGCATTATTTCATATAGTAATAGTGAAAGCCTGTAATTTTAAACATAAAGCGCACTCTCTATTTCAATAGAAATTACTTCATTCTCTCGTTTCACTAACTGTGATAATGAATCATTTTGTACTGCAATCATTTTATACTGAGAATTTCCAGATGTGAATTAAGTAAATCTAAAATAAAATTGTTCTACACGTTTGACTGATTGTATGTTCTTCAGTTACATTGAATCATGAGTAAGGTTGCAAACTCCTGGGATTTTGAAATTCAACTCAATTATGTATAAACCACAATCTCCAAAGTTACTGTATGTGCACTGACTGCTTCCTATACCACTAATGCATATAATGTTCAAAGGCAAAATAGAAATTTGCAAAGACTCAAGTCAGTGGTGTAACTAGAACCTTCAGGGCCCCGATGCAAGAAACCATGAAGGGCCCCCCTGACCCCCCGGACAGGGCTATTTTCTCCGAGCTCGGTGGCGGAACAACAGGACCGGTCGCTAGTTGTTGGCTGCATATAAAGGAACCAATTATTCCATTCCGCCTGCTTCTCCTCCTCTCCCTCCCGCAGGCATTCAGCGGCTGCAAGAGGAAAATGGAGAGATTGGTTCCTCTATGCCAGTGTTTCTCAATATTTTTCCAGCCAGGGCACCCTTGAAATATACTCTTAGGTCAGTGAAGATGAACCTTGGCAACCCAGATGTTTTGGAACTACATTTCCCATGATGCTCAACTACACTGCAGAGTGCATGAACATCATGGGAAATGTAGTTCCAAAACATCTGGGGTGCCAAGGTTCGCTATCACTGCCCTAGGTAAATGGGGCTGCACTGCAACCACCCTACAACTGTGTGCATTGCAGCTTAGTGATGATGCATTTAGGGGTTAAAACAGGCAGTCAGGAGGCAACACATTGCCTCTTTACCAGCTGTCAAATGCCTCTGAAAAGCGATCTGAGCATTGATTGCTTTTCAGTGGAACAGCATTTTTTTGCTAGTACTATGAACAAGCAAAAAAAAATAAAAAATCGGTTCTGATTGTACACATATAGGGGGTCATGTAAACACACATACATACACATACAGTACACTGTTTATATACATATATATATATAAATGTACATAAGCACACACATATAAACCAGTGGTGGCTGGTGCTCAACATTTTTGGGGGGGCACAAGCAAACTGAAAAATTCTTAAAAAAAAATTGCAGTCTCACTGTGCCCATCAAACGAAACGCAGGCACTGTGCCCATCAAATGCAGCCACTGTGCTCATCAAACGCAGCCACTGTGCCCATCAAACGCAGCCACTGTGCCCGACAAACTCAGCCACTGTGCCCGACAAACGCAGCCACTGTGCCTGTCAAACGCAGCCACTGTGCCCGTCAAGCGCAGCCACTGTGCCGTCATACGCAGCCACTGTGCTCGTGAAATGCAACCACTGTGCCCGTGAAATGCAGCCACTGTGCCCGTCAAACGCAGCCACTGTGCCGTCAAATGCAGCCACTGTGCCCATCAAACTGAGCCACTGTGCCCGTCAAACAGAGCCACTCTGCCCGTCAAATGCAGCCACTGTGCCATCAAACACAGCCAGGGGGTGGCTGGAGAGAGAGGGGCGATGCCCTGCACTCTTATGGACGCACCACCACTAACACATACATGCACACTCACATACATACATGTTCACATGCACACTTGCATACATATGCACATGCACATGAACACACACACACATACATATGAACACACACACATACATATGAACACACACATATATGAATGAACACACACACACACATATAAACACACACACAGTAGATAAAAAACGTCAGTCTTACCTTAGCAGCGCTTCCTGCCGGGTACTGCACTGTAGGGGGAGACAAAGAGAACACACCGTGCTTTCACGTTGTAATGAATGTGACGAGCTCACTGCACAGTGCCGATTACAGTTCGGCCTGGGATCGGGAGCTCGTCTCCGCTTCTCCTATCAAAGCACTGTATACAGGGGGCCCTCGAGGGCCTCCTACAGCAAGGGGACCGGTCGCATTGGCGCACTCAGCGACCCCTATAATTCCACCACTGACTCAAGTCCTCACAAAGACAACAGTTATAAAAATGTGGTCAATTAATCAAAGCACAAGATATATTCAGTTACAGTACTATCTTCAAAATTCTTCACCACATATATATGGATACTATCTGTACTCAAATCAAAGCAATATTTAACGGCCAGTTTTCTCCAGTATACCACTTTAACATTAAATTCTAAGCATCTCCAAGTTCTACACTATGTCAGTATAAACAATGACAATACTTAAAACAGAAGTATGTTTTTTTTTTTTTTTTTTTCTTACTTACCTAGGTGCATGCTGAATCTGTCCCCCTGCAGCTCTAATGCCTCGTACACACGATCACGAATTTCCAACAAGAAAAACTATTTTTTTTTAGCAGGAAAACGGTTGAAATTTGTCTTGCATACACACGGTCATATTAATCTTGGCTGAAATTCCGACCGTCAAGGTCGTACAACACGTACAACACGTATGACGGCACTATAAAGGGGAAGTTACATTCCAACGGCGCCACCCTTTGGGCTGTTTTTGCTGATCCTCGTGTTAGTAAAAGTTTGGTGAGATACGTTTTGCGCTTTTCAGTCTTCGTGCTTTTCAGATCGTTTTCTGCTGTTCAGTTTGTTCTTGTGGGTAGTATCTGTTTTTCAGTGTGTGTAGTGAGTTCGTATCTGGTTTCCAGTGTGATCTTGTCCACTCATTTCAGATTTTCAGGTCGTTCTTCATAGGTCTTGCTGTTCTTCAGTGTGTTCTGTTAGTTCGTTTTGACTAGCCGGCTGTTCTCAAGCCATGTTGCGGGTATGTTCTCGTTGTAGTAGAGTTTGTGCTGTGCATGGGTTTCATGTTGGACTTCTTGCTTTGACCCAAGCTCAGTCCATGAACAGGGTGGTGAACAGTTCATGAACGAAGAATTGGTTGCTCCAGCGTGACCAATTCTGTCACATGCCTTTGCTACAGGAGATCCAGGAGAATAACCCTGATGATTTCAGGAATTTTCTCTGGATGACGGACCACGTTTTTCACCGTCTGTTGGCTTTGCTGTCCCCCTATATTACCAAGCAGGACGGCAAGCCATCACTGCCGAGCAAAGGCTAGTTCCCACGTTGCGGTACTTGGCGACTGTGAGAAGTCTACAGGACCTCAAGTTCCCAACAGGCATCTCCCCCCAGGCTCTGGGGATCATTATCCCAGTGACCTGTTCTGCCATCATACAAGTCCTGCAGAAGGACTATATAAAGGTAGGTTTTCTCCTTTAACATCACATTCTATGTATTTAATGTATGCTAATGTATTGTATTTCTTTCATCATTCCCTAATTACCATGATTGTAATATGCTGTGAATGTCCCCTTTGTCCTTATGCATGCCGTAAGCTTTTAATGCAAATTTTTTGGCCTCCATGCATATTTCCCTTCATGCTATCCTTTGCCCATACACACATAGCCTAGTCACTTTAACAATGTATTGTGTCAGCTCCATTGTAGTACTTTACCCACCCCCTCTAAAATGTGTACAAATGTTGTTGTTCTCATTAAATTCAGGCAGAGTGGCAGAGGCTTCTTCTTTATCATACACCACAGGACACAGAGCTTAGTCATTACATAGTGTGTTGTATGGTCACCAGATGTGATTGGACACTGGCACAACCAATGAGAACAAGTTCCCCTCCATATTACCCCTCCCATAATTAAGTACCTTCGTTTTTTAGCCAGTATCTTAGAAGATTGGATGTGATGAGGATAGTGCTAAAGGAAGCTCTACCATAGAGGAGCTATACTTCGAGTCCATCCAAGATGCTTAAATTATTACGCCACAATTGGATGGTATCTGCCAGGCACAAGGTGTCGCCTGTAATGTCTCTCTTTGGAGGGCTGGGCTCTAAGGTCCAGCACTTTCGCTTTTTTACAAACGCTAAAGGTCCTGGCAGAGTCTTTTACAAGGCTCAGGGAAGAGTAGGAACCCATATCTCTGAAGGTTGGCACACAATACCCGCCATGATGGGTGAAGATTGTTTTTTGTCTAATTTTCAGCAAACCTGCGATGTGGATGAGGTAAGCAGGAAAAAAGTATTAAGCATTTACCTTAAAAACGTTTTCCTTGTAAGTGGGTATCTTCTCTATTTCCGCCAATACAGGGAATAAAGAATCAAGTTTTACTCACCAAGCTCCAGACAGTGTCATGTCGGTTCAGACAGCACACTCTCCGCTGCAGAGCTCTGCCATGGGGCGATCGGGTACTTTTTTCCTCACTACCATAATGCAGGAGAATCCTCCTTCCCTCAGAGATGGGGGAGCGTTTTATGGGGCAAAGAGGAAGGGGGCGGATTACGGGCATGCAACGGCATGCGCCTGTGCGCGGGCACGCCATCCACTGCATTTTTTGCAGGCAGTAGCATGTTAAAGCTTCTAAAAACCTGCAGCTCTCCCCTGATATGGGACACAGCGACTTGAAAAAGGGCACGTAAGGTCTCTATGTAGTTGGTTATCTGGGCACACCCAAGAGAGGAGAGGGCATGAAACTGTGTGTTTAGTTGCATACTGTATGTAAGGGCTTAACTAGCACAGGAGAATATGTTGTTAGTACCTTCAACACATGAGACGAGAGCCTCTAGCCAGGCCCGCTTGGTACTTTCCTCTCTAGTAATATATGACGCACCTGTGCACTATGAGCCTTTGACTCCTTCAGGAGCAAGAGCCTCTCCTGTAGTGCCTGGGCCTGCATATGTCACTGAGAACTCTTTGGCAGTAGCCCTTAACAGTTTAGAAGAAAGAATCGCAAAAGGACAAAAAGCAAAGCAGAGCTCCTTCTGTTACTTCAGATCTCCCTTCAGAAAGGTCTGAAGGTGATGAGGATGAGGAAGATATAGTGCCATCAGAGGATAAGGATGAGGAGTCAGAAGGTTCTGGGATTTCAGAAGAATCTTTCACTGCTTCCCAGGTTCTAAAAATGCAGATGCAATATTATAAGGAAACAGTACGCTCTGCATTTAAATTACCTACTTCAGAGTTAACTGATTCCCCACAGGCTACATGTTCCTTTCTGGTTCATCCTTTATTAGAGAATCTGATATACGCAGACTGAAAGCATCCAGATAGGCATTTTTCTCCTTCTAGGAAGTTTGAAGTTCTCTATCCAATAGAGGAGAAGTTTACCAAGAAGTGGAGTCTGCCTTCAGTAGATGCGGCTATTTATTGTGTAAATAAAAGCTTAACCTGTCCTGTGGACAATGCTCAGGTATTTAAAGATCCTTCTGAGAAAAAGTTGAAATCTTTACTGAAGCCTTCCTTTCTCCTGGCAGGCACAGTAACCCAACCTGCCATGGCGGCAGTGGGTATGTGTCATGTCAGGTGAAACAAGGGCTGAAAGACCTGCCTCCGGAGCAGCTAATATTTTGGGAGAATATGCCCAGGGCCTTATGTTTCACTATAGATGCCATCAGGGATTCTATTCAACAAGCATCTCGCCTTACGCTCCAACTGGTGCACATGCACAGAATTCTTTGGCTGAAGCAATGGACAGCAGAAGCCCCATGCAAAAAGCTGTTGATCAGCTTTCCCTTCCTTGGTGAATGCCTCTTTGGGGATGATTTTGAAAAATATATCCAAAAGATATCAAGCGGCAAGACTACTCTGTTGCCGGAGAAGAAGAAAACCAAGCGTCCCTGTTTTAAACATTCTCTCTCCCCAGCTCCTGGAACATCTGCCTCTAGGCAGTGGCAACGTCATTTTCAGACAGGCTCAAAGGCTAAAGACCAGGGCCAGGCTCAGAAAAACAGGAAGCAGTGGGGGGAAAGAGCTAACAAGCAAAGTCCCAAATCTTCCTCATGAAAGGTCGCCCTGCTCGGCCGAGTGGGGGGATGGCTTTGGCAGTTTTCAGTGGCCTGGCAGACAGAGATCCAGGACAAATGGGTGGTTTCTGCTGTATCCCTGGGGTACAAGCTGGAACTTCGAGAGACCCCACCCAATCGGTTCAGAAGTTCAGGGGATTCTTTCGAGATTTGGATAATTTGCTGTCTCAGGGAGTAATCAATGAAGTCCCTCCAAGAGAGCGAGAGGAAGGGTTCTATTTGAACCGAGCTCTATATTTACTCATGCACTATCTCCACAGGTGCGCCAAAGTTTCAGTTGATGGTTGAAAATCAAAAACTTGCGGAAAGGAAGGTCCTTCCTCCTAGTCACCTGGAAGGTGGCGTCAACAGATGCCAGCCTGTTGGGCTGGGGAGCAGTGTTAGAATAAGCCTCGGCCCAGGGTTCCTGGGCCAAAACCGAGAAGAGCCTGCCCATCAATAATTCTGGAAATTTGGGCAGTATACTTAGCTCTCAGAACCTGGACTCTCAGGTTACAGGGCCATCCGGTTCAGATTCAATCTGACAATGCTACTGCAGTCGATTATATCAATCACCAAGAAGGCACCCAGAGCCAGGATGCTCAGAAAGAGGTAAATCGGATTTTGAGATGGGCAGAAGATCTGCAATCTTCATTCCAGGGGTAGAAAACTGGCAGGCGGACAATCTAAGTCAGGGGTGTCAAACTGGCGGCCCTCCAGCTGTTCCGAAACTACAAGTCCCATCATGCCTCTGCCTGTGGGAGTCATGCTTGTAACTGTTAGCCTTGCAATGCCTCATGGGACTTGTAGTTTTGCAACAGCTGGAGGGCCGCCTGTTTGACACCCCTGATCTAAGTCGTCAGCAACTGTCTCCAGGAGAGTGGTCTCTCCACCCCGATGTCTTTCAGGCAATATGCCAGAGATGGGGGACCCCAGATGTAGACCTGTTTAGCCTCCAGCCTCAACAGGAAGTTGGACAACTTTGTGTCCAGGACGAGAGATCCGCTGGCTTATGGAACAAATACTCTGACAATTCCTTAAAATCAGTTTTCACTGATCTATGCATTCTCCCCAATCACTCTCCTACAGAGATTGCTGGGCAGGATCAAGAAGGAGGGAATACCGGTGCTCCTAGTGGCCCCAAATATGCCCAGGAGGCCCTGGTACACTGAGATCATAAAAATGGTGGTAGGAAGACCTTGGGAGCTTCCACTACGTCACAACTTACTGTCACATGGTCCAGTGTTCCACCCTTCCTTACAGAAGCTAAATGTGATGGTCTGGCTACTGAGACCTACATTTTAAAGAAACGAGGACTCTCTGGTCCAGTTCTTTCTACACTTATTAATGCTAGAAAGCCGGCCTCCAGGCTAATCTACTACAGAGTCTGGAAAGCATATGTATCCCGGTGTGAATCCAGAGAGTGGAATCCTCAAAAGTATGCTATAAGTAGGATTCTAGCCTTTTGCCAATTAGAAGTGGATATGAAATTGGCCCTGAGTACTATCAAGGGTGAAAATATGGGCTCTATCAGTCTTTTTTCAGAAACCATTGGCATCTCATTCCCTTGTCCGGCCATTCATTCGGGCAGTACTGTGGATAAATCCGCCAGTCAAATCCCCCTTGTGTCCCTGGGATTTGAACTTAGTATTATCAGTTCTGTAAAAGCAAACTTTTGAACCTATTCGCCACAATTCTTTGATTCTTTTAAGCAAGAAATTGGTCTTTCTGATTGCTATCTTTTTGCTAGAAGGGTATCGGAGTTAGCAGCTCTTTCTTGTAAAGAGCCCTATTTAATTTGTAACAAAGACAAAAATGTACTACGCCATCACCCTACCTTTCTTCCAAAGGTGGTGTCATCGTTTCATTTAAATCAAGACATTGTTTTGCCTTCCTTTTTTCCCCGAACCACGAACAGCGGAGGAAAATCTACTCCCTAGATGTAGTGAGAGCAGTAAAAGTCTATCTGCAGGCTACGTCTCAGATACGTAAAACAGATGTTTTGTCCTGGTCCCAAGAAGGGCCAACTGGCATCAAAATCCACCATTGCTAGGTGGATTCGACAAGTAATTATTCAAGCTTATAGTTTAAGGAACAACATTCTTCCTTTTTCTGTTAAGGCGCACTCGACCAGGGCAATAAGTGCTTCATGGGCAGTGCATTACCAGGCTTCGAAGGCTCAGATCTGTAAAGCTGCAACTTGGTCTTCAGTCCCTACATTTACCAAATTCTATCAAATAGATATAAAAGGACATGAGGATTCTGCCTTCGGGCGTAGTGTGCTGCAAGCATTGGTCTAAGGCTTCTTATCCGTTGGCGGCCTGCTTGATTTGTGTCTCACAATTTTCATATTGAGCATTGATCTGGGATGTCCCACTATTTAATGACTAAGCTCTGTGTCCTGTGGTGTACAATAAAGAAAGTAGGATTGTTAATAACAGCTTACCTGTAAAATCCTTTTCTTTAAGTAAACCGCGGGACACAGAGTTCCCCCCCTCTTCTATGGGATTCTTACTGCTTTGCTACAAAAACTTCTACAAAGGTACTTCCTGTATGGGAGGGGTTATATTGACGGGAACATGTTCTCATTGGTTGTGCCAGTGTCCAATCACCTCTGGTAACCATACAACCCACTATGTAATGACTAAGCTCTGTGTCCCGTGGTGTACTCAAAGAAAAGGATTTTACGGGTAAGCTGTTATTAAAAATTCTACTTTTTTGAGGGCTCAAACTCATTTAGAACCCTTCCCTCCCCTAAAATGTGTACAAATGTTTTTGTTCTCATTCAATTCAGGCAGAGTGGCAGAGGCTTTTTTTTTGAGGGCCCAAACTCATTTAGACCCTACCCCCCTAAAATGTGTACAAATGTTTTTGTTCTCATTAAATTTAGGCAGAGTGGCAGAGGCTTATTTTTGGGGTCCCAAACTCAGCTAGAACCCCCTAAAATGTGTACGATGGGCAGGGCCGGACTTACCATTGGGCTTGACTGGGCTTAAGCCTATGGGCCCCACCCAATAGGGGGCCCCTCTAAAAAAAAAGAGGCCCCCCAGGGCCCGGGACAGCAACCCCTAATTTTTTTATTTATTTTTTATAAAAAAAATATGTTTTTTATATATGTATATATAAATATGTTTTTTTATATATGTATATATATATATATATATATGTATATATCAGAGGTCCCCAGGGCCCCATGTGGCAACCCCCCTTTTTTATAAATGCTTATTTTTTTATTTTTGTTTATATTTTTTCATTTTTTATTAAAAGGCCCAGAGGTCCCCAGGGCCCCTGGATGGCAACCTCCCTTTTTTATGCATTTTTTTTTATAAATGTTTATTTTTTTTATTTTTTTTAGGGGTCTGGAGGCCCCCAGGGGCCCGGAGGCCCCCAAGGCCCCCGGACAGCAACCCCCACTTTATTCATTTATTTTTTTATTAAAAAAATGTTTTTTATATATATTATTATTATTATTATTATTATTAAAGGGCCCATAGGTCTCCAGGGCCCCCGGATGGCAACCCCCCCGCCCTTTTTTATAAAAAATGTTTACATTTTCTTTATATTTTTTATAAATGTTTATTTTTTTTTATTTTTTTATTAAAGGGCCCAGAGGTTTATTTTTTATTTTTATTAAAGGGCCCAGAGATCCCCAGGGTCCCGGATGGCTATCCCCTTTTTTAATATATATATAATATTTTTTTTTTTATCCTTATTGTGTTCAACACACACCTCGGACTCACTAGCTCCACCTGCTGCCAGCTGTGGACAATTCTCATTCTGGACAGCCTTTAAATAGGAAGTGAGGTCATCACTCAGCGCCCGTTAATTTGGATTACTTCCTGGGTGTTTTGTCTTCAGTGATCTTCATTGTATTGAACTCCTGCCTGATATCCCGACTATTCTACAGCCTGCTGATTTTGTACCTTACCGCCAGATCGTGTATGACCTTTGCCTGCCTGACCCTTCTCCGGAATCCGATTGTGAACTATTTGCCTGATCCGTTGCCAACCGTATCTGCCTGACGACGCTTTGCCTGGATCTCCAGCATACCTGTTCCACTTCGGACACTACCTTTTACAGGTACCTTACATAATAAACGGGCCACAATGGCAGTGGACCCTGCTGAGATTGTTAAGGCGATTACACGTCAGGGACAATTGATCGGAGCGCATGAACAGCATCTTTCTTCCCTGGACGCCAAGTTAGATGAACTTTGCACTATGCTTAAATCTTGTTTGCCTGGTTCCTCTGCAACGGTCCAGATGCCGGATCCTACTTCTGCTACGATCCAACCCGCCTCTTCTGTACCACCAAAACTTCCCTTGCCTGACAAGTTTGGTGGTGATACTGAGGACTGCAGAGGCTTTTTAAATGTTTGCCGTTTGCATTTCCGCAACAACCCTGTGACTTTTAGCACTTCATCTGCCAAAGTGACTTTTGTAATTTCCTTGTTAAAGGGGAAGGCCCTGGCCTGGGTCTCTCCTTATTTGGAACGAAACGATCCTATACTTCAAGATGCTGACAAATTTCTGGCTTCTCTCCAGACTGTATTTGACAAGCCAGATAGAGCTTCTGCAGCTGAGTACTCCCTCTTGGACATACAACAAGGCACCAAATCTGTGGCACAGTATGCTATTGAGTTCCGTACCCTTGCTGCTGAGACTAATTGGGACTCAAGGGCATTACGTGCAGCCTTCCGAAAAGGTCTTACAGATCGCATCAAGGACGAATTAGTCTATAAGGATCTCCCAGAAGACCTTGAGAAATTCATAGAGCTGTGTGTTCGTCTGGATGTTCGGTACCATGAAAGGTGCCAAGAGAGACTTAGAACCCGCAAGTTTCCTAAGCCA
Source organism: Rana kukunoris (assembly GCA_029574335.1). Classification (NCBI taxonomy): domain Eukaryota; kingdom Metazoa; phylum Chordata; class Amphibia; order Anura; family Ranidae; genus Rana; species Rana kukunoris. The sequence continues at coordinate 222,993,122 of CM056053.1, read as the reverse complement.
GTTTACCGTTTGGCCCCTAACTTCCAAGCACCACCTCAGCCAGAACCTGAAACCTCTGTTGAACCCCAGGCACCTGTGGAACCCATGGATGTGAGCCGTCTCCACCTAACTGAGTCAGAGAAACAAAGGAGGCGTTCATTGGGCCTATGCCTGTACTGTGGACTTAAAGGACATTTAGTATCTGTCTGCCCTTCCCGTCCAGTAAAAGGCAGGGTCTAACCAGTGTTGGAGGAGCTGGCTTAGACCTTACAGGTAGATCCTCCAAGACCAAGATTACTGTTCCGGCTACTATCCATTTACCTTCTAAGCTTGTTTTCTGCAAGGCTTTTGTGGATTCTGGAGCTGCTGGCATATTCTTGGACTACAATTTTGCAAGAAAGAAAAACATCCCGTTTGTTCCAAAGTCTAGACCCCTGAATATTACCACCCTGAATAGACAGCCCTTGGGAGATGGCATTGTGAAATTCGAGACTACGACAATCACCCTTCAGGTAGGCCTCCTCCACAAAGAGGAAGTTGTCTTGTCTCTCATTGATTCTCCGCTTCTGCCTATCATCCTTGGTTACCCATGGTTGCAACTTCACAACCCTTCTTTTGATTGGGAAAAGGGAGAACTAACCTCCTGGGGATCGTCCTGTCGCCCTAATTGTTTGTCTCAACCCAAAAGACTTTCTGCTTGCATGTTGGCTCCTGTGACTATTCCACCTACCTTGCCTCGTGAATACCATGACTTTGCAGATGTATTTTGCAAGCAAAAGGCAGAGGTGTTACCTCCACATCGTCCTTTTGACTGTACAATTAAATTGATTCCCGGAGCACCTCTTCCCAAAGGAAAGACCTACCCCTTGTCTCTGCCTGAACAAAAGTCTATGGAGGAATACGTAAGAGACAACTTGGAAAGAGGTTTTATCCGACCCTCTTCTTCTCCAGTAGGAGCAGGTTTTTTCTTCGTTGAAAAGAAAGATGGGGGCCTTCGACCATGCATAGACTATCGGGGGTTAAATCAAATCACCGTAAAGGACTCCTACCCTTTGCCTCTCATTCTTGAACTGTTTGATGTACTTAAGGGGGCTGTCATCTTCTCCAAGCTAGACCTACGAGGGGCATATAACCTGATTCGAATTAACGAGGGGGACGAGTGGAAGACAGCATTCAACACTCGTAATGGACACTTTGAATATTTGGTCATGTCATTTGGGTTGTGTAACGCACCTGCTGTCTTTCAACGTTTCTTGAATGAAATTTTCCATGATTTCAGCAACCGCTTTGTGATCATCTACTTGGACGACATTTTAATCTTTTCCAAGACTCATCTAGAGCACATTTCGCATGTGAAACAGGTATTACAACGACTTAGAGAAAACCATCTTTATGCAAAAATCGAGAAATGCAGTTTCCATCAAAGCTGTATTCCTTTCCTTGGGTACATCATAAGTGCTGACGGTTTCCAAATGGACCCTCAAAAACTTTCCGTTGTCTTGCAATGGCCCCAACCGACCACTTTAAGAGGACTCCAAAGCTTTTTAGGGTTTGCAAATTACTACAGACGCTTCATTAAGAGTTTTGCCTCCATTGCGGCACCCCTTACTGCCATGACTAAGAAGGGTACAAATTGCAAGGTGTGGTCTTCAGAAGCAAGATCGGCTTTCCAGCGATTAAAGGACATGTTCAGTAAAGCTCCAATTCTTCAGCATCCAAATCCTGATCTCCAGTACATTGTTGAGGTTGATGCCTCTGAGGTTGGAGCAGGTGCCGTACTCTCCCAGAGACAGCCAAAGTCTGGTAGAATCCATCCAGTAGCTTTTTTCTCTAGAAAGTTTTCTCCTGCAGAGATGAATTTTGATGTTGGGAATCGAGAACTACTAGCCATCAAATTGGCATTGTCTGAATGGCGACACCTTCTGGAAGGGGCTCCCAAGCCTTTTACTATCCTCACTGACCATAAAAACCTACTGTATCTTCAGACTGCTAGACGTCTGAACTCACGTCAGGCTCGATGGGCTCTGTTTTTCTCCCGTTTTAATTTTGTCCTTTCTTATGTTCCAGGGCATAGAAACAAAAAAGCTCTTTCCAGACAGTTCGCTACCTCTGAAGAAGATCAACCAGGCGAGCAGTATATAATCCCACCTTACAAAATTGTTGCGCAGATCTCCACGGCTCTTTCCCAACAGCTACAAGAATCCCAGAATCGTGTTCCCCAGGGCTTGAAGATACCACCAGGTCGCCTGTACGTGGCCCCTAGTCTCAGAAAACCTGTACTCCTCTGGGCACATGATGGCGTGTTATCCGGTCACCCTGGTGTCACCATCACTCTTAAGACCTTGCAGCGTCATGTATGGTGGCCTCGTATGAAAAAGGATGTTACTGACTATGTGGCTGCCTGCCCAACTTGTGCTGCTAATAAAGTACCCCGCACATTGCCTGCTGGACTGTTACATCCACTTCCGGCACCTCGCCAGCCTTGGACCCATTTGACCATGGACTTCATTGTAGACTTACCCAAGTCCGAGGGCATGACTGCTATATGGGTCACAGTGGATCGCTTTTCCAAAATGTCTCATTTTGTGCCGCTCCCGGGATTACCTACAGCGAAAGCACTGTCCACTCTTTTCCTTTCCCATATTGTAAAACATCATGGCATACCTACCAATGTCGTCTCAGACCGCGGATCCCAGTTCGTTTCCCGATTCTGGAGAGCGTTCTGCAAGAAACTGGGAGTAACGCTCTCGCTCTCTACCTCACATCACCCTCAAACTGATGGTCAAACCGAACGCATGAACCAGACCCTAGAAACCTATCTTCGACATTATGTCAATGCCTTACACTCCAACTGGTCTGAGTACTTCCCTTTAGCTGAGTTCGCCCTAAATTCCCGTTGGCACAGTGCTCTTCATACCACACCATTCTACGCAGCCCTAGGCTATCACCCTCAGACTTTTCCTCTACTTCAGCCTTCTTCTGGTGTACCAGCAGCAGATCAGCGGGTAAAGAATATTCTACTACATTGGAAGAAGATTCGTTCATTACTACAAAAGTCAGCAGGCAAGTACAGACTTTTTTCCAACAGACGAAGACGCCATATACCTCCATATGTGGTGGGGGACAGAGTTTGGCTATCAACCAAGTATGTGAGACTGAAACAACCTTCTACCAAATTGGGCCCTCGATTCATTGGTCCTTACAGGATCATTGCTCGAGTTGGGCCAGTTTCCTATCGCTTAAAATTACCTTCCTCTCTCCGGATACATCCCGTGTTCCACGTTTCCCTCCTCAAAAAAGCTATTTTCAATCGCTACTCCAGATCACAACAGCTACCTCCTCCTGTTCTTGTTGATGGACAAAGTGAGTTTGAAGTCTCCAAGATTCTTGATTCCAGAAGACATGGCCGTGGCCTTCGGTATCTGGTTCATTGGAAGGGATATCCTGTCACAGACCGCTCCTGGGTTCCAGCCAAAGATCTGCATGCCCCTTCTCTTATACGAGACTTCCATGCCTCGTTCCCCACTAAACCCCGCTAGGCCCCCGGAGGGGTCCATTGGGGAGGGGGCCCTGTCATGTCCCGGGGTGTATTCGAACCTGGGTCTTCCTGGTCTCTTAAACCATAGCCTTACCTGATGTGCCACAGAAGAGATCTAGACCTTGGGAATATCCTTATTGTGTTCAACACACACCTCGGACTCACTAGCTCCACCTGCTGCCAGCTGTGGACAATTCTCATTCTGGACAGCCTTTAAATAGGAAGTGAGGTCATCACTCAGCGCCCGTTTATTTGGATTACTTCCTGGGTGTTTTGTCTTCAGTAATCTTCATTGTATTGAACTCCTGCCTGATATCCCGACTATTCTACAGCCTGCTGATTTTGTACCTTACCGCCAGATCGTGTATGACCTTTGCCTGCCTGACCCTTCTCCGGAATCCGATTGTGAACTATTTGCCTGATCCGTTGCCAACCGTATCTGCCTGGCGACGCTTTGCCTGGATCTCCAGCATACCTGTTCCACTTCGGACACTACCTTTTACAGGTACCTTACAAGGGGGCCCATGCCTTAAGCTGTGTAAGGGACCCAAAATTCCTGATGGCGGCCCTGCGCATACCTCCCAACACGCACGGATTCTGCGGGACTTTCTGCTTCTTCCTGCAGTCCCGCGAAAGGGTTAATTTTCTCGCACTGCAATAGGAGGCAGCACGGAAGCAGGAGGAACCGGAGCGGTGTGTGGAGGACTGTGGCTGCTGAAGGGAAGAAAGCCAACAGCCGGGCTAATGAGAGGTGAGAGGCACTCCCCCCTCCGCTGAACAACTGCAAAACCTCCCCCAGGAGGAACCGGAGCGGTGTGGGGATGTCTGCTGAAGGGAAGATTCCGTGCACAGATGAGTTACCCCCCCGCTCAACAACGTTAATGCCCCCCCGCTTAACAACTTCAATTGGCCCCCCCGCTCAACAACTTCGACCCGCCCCCCCGCTCAACAACTTTAATGCGCACCCACCCGCTCAACAACTTCGATTCGCCCCCCCCGCTCAACAACTTTAATGCGCCCCCCCGCTCAACAAATATGATCCCCCCCCTCGCTCCAGGGGGCCCCTTCAACACTCAAGCCCAGGGGCCCCCACCACCCTAAGTCCTGCCCTGACGATGGGCCATTAGAGGGCGTGAGGAATCTGATAAGTGGGTCTTATTTTTTGTCTTTAAATACTCCTTAACCACTTGACTACTGGGCACTTAAACCCACTTAATAACCAGACCAATTTTCAGCTTTCGGTGCTCTCACATTTTGGTGGTATTTTATCACCTCTGCGCTTTTTATTTTTTTCACTATAAATGAAAAAAGAACGAAAAATTTGTAAAAAAAAGAATTTTTCTTAATTTCTATTATAACATTTTGCAAAAAAGTAATTTTTCTTCATAAACTTGGCCTAAAATGTATACTGCTACATATCTTTGGTAACAAAACAAAAAAAATTTAGATATTATTTAGTCTGGGTGAAAGTTATAGGGTCTACCAGCTATGGTACCAATTACTGAAAATTTATCAATTTGATCACACCTAATGTACTGACAGCCTCTCTTATTTCTTGAGACCCTAACATGCCAGAAAAGTACAAATACCCCCCAAATGACCCCTTTTTGGAAAGAAGACATTCCAAGGTATTTAGAAAGAGGCATTGTGAGTTTTTTGAAGTTGTCATTTTTCCCACAATTCTTTGCAAAATCAAGATTTTTTTCATTTTTATTTTCTTTCCACAAAATTTTCATATTAGCGGGTTATTTCTCACACACAGCATATGCATACCACAAATTACACCCCAAAACACATTCTGCTATTCCTCCCGAGTATGGCGATACCACATGTGTGAGACTTTTACACAGCATGGCCACATACAGAGGCCCAACGTGCAGGGAACGCCATCAGGCGTTCTGGAACACCCAGACCAATCCTGACATTTCTCTCCTACATGTAAAAATCAACACTTATTTGCTAGAAAATTACATAGAACCCCAAAACATTATATATGCTTTTTTTGCAAAGACCCTAGAGAATACAATGGCGGTTGTTGCAACTTTTTATCGCGCATGGTATTTGCACAGCAATTTTTCGAACACATTTTTTTTGGAAATAAAACAGTTTTGTGCTGTTAAAAAAAAAAACATTAAATTTAGCCCAATGTTTTTGCATAATATGAAAGATGAAGTTACGCCGAGTAAATAGATACCCAACATGTCACCCTTCAATATTGCACACGCTCGTGGAATGGCGCCAAACTTTGCGACTTAAAAATCCCCATAGGTGACGCTTTAAATATTTTTACTGGTTACATCATTTTAGTTGGAGAAGAGGTCTAGGGCCAAAATTATTGCTCTTGCTCTAACGTTCGCAGCGATACCTCACATGTGTAGTTTGAACACCGTTTTCATATGTGGGCGGGACTTGCGTATGCGTTCGCTTCTGCATGCAAGCTCACGGGGACAGGGGCGCTGTATGCCCAGAGTATTGCGGAGTATGCCCAGAGTATTGCAGAGTATGCCCAGAGTATTGCAGAGTATGCCCAGAGTATTGCAGAGTATGCCCAGAGTACAGAGTATTGCGGAGTATGCCCAGAGTATTGCATAGTATGCCCAGAGTATTGCAGAGTATGCCCAGAGTATTGCAGAGTATGCCCAGAGTATTGCAGAGTATGCCCAGAGTATTGCAGAGTATGCCCAGAGTACAGAGTATTGCGGAGTATGCCCAGAGTATTGCAGAGTATGCCCAGAGTATTGCAGAGTATGCCCAGAGTATTGCGGAGTATGCCCAGAGTATTGCAGAGTATGCCCAGAGTATTGCAGAGTATGCCCAGAGTATTGCAGAGTATTGCAGAGTATGCCCAGAGTATTGCGGAGTATGCCCATAGTATTGCGGAGTATGCCCAGAGTATTGCAGAGTATGCCCAGAGTATTGCAGTGTATGCCCAGAGTATTGCGGAGTATGCCCAGAGTATTGCGGAGTATGCCCAGAGTATTGCAGAGTATGCCCAGAGTATTGCGGAGTATGCCCAGAGTATTGCAGAGTATGCCCAGAGTATTGCAGAGTATGCCCAGAGTATTGCAGAGTATGCCCAGAGTATTGCAGAGTATTGCAGAGTATGCCCAGAGTATTGCAGAGTATGCCCAGAGTATTGCGGAGTATGCCCAGAGTATTGCGGAGTATGCCCAGAGTATTGCAGAGTATGCCCAGAGTATTGCAGAGTATGCCCAGAGTATTGCAGAGTATTGCAGAGTATGCCCAGAGTATTGCAGAGTATTGCGGAGTATGCCCAGAGTATTGCGGAGTATGCCCAGAGTATTGCGGAGTATGCCCAGAGTATTGCAGTGTATGCCCAGAGTATTGCGGAGTATGCCCAGAGTATTGCGGAGTATGCCCAGAGTATTGCGGAGTATGCCCAGAGTATTGCAGAGTATGCCCAGAGTATTGCAGAGTATGCCCAGAGTATTGCAGAGTATGCCCAGAGTATTGCAGAGTATGCCCAGAGTATGCCCAGAGTATTGCAGAGTATTGCAGAGTATTGCGGAGTATGCCCAGAGTATTGCGGAGTATGCCCAGAGTATTGCGGAGTATGCCCAGAGTATTGCGGAGTATGCCCAGAGTATTGCGGAGTATGCCCAGAGTATTGCGGAGTATGCCCAGAGTATTGCGGAGTATGCCCAGAGTATTGCAGAGTATGCCCAGAGTATTGCCCCCCAGAGTATTGCCATAGTATTGCCCCCCCAGAGTATTGCCCCCCCCAGAGTATTGCCCCCCCCTCAGAGTATTGCCCCCCCCAGAGTATTGCCCCCCACCCAGAGTATTGCCCAGCATTGCAGAGTATGTGCAGCAGGGATGGCTGAGCAGGGAGGGATGGATGGATGGATCTGTGACTACATTTGTCACAGATCCAGCCCGCAGCACTGCCGCTGCCATCCGCTCCCTCCCCTCTCCTCTCACACTGTACCGATCGGTACAGAGAGAGGAGGGAGGCACCGGCGTCATCAAATGACGCCGGTCTGTTTACATCTGATCGCGCCGTCATTGGACGGCGCAATCACGTGGTAAACCGCCGCTATCAGCTGCGATTTACCGTGATCCGTGACCCGCCAGGTCCTCTGGACCCGGCGGTCACGGACATTCCCGTGTGCACGCCCCAGGGGGCGCGCGGGAGCGCGACTCTGGAATCACGTTATATAACGTGATCCCAGAGTTAAGCAACCACCTTGCCGCCGTTATTTTTCGGCAGGTGGTTGCTAAGTGGTTAAAACAAATGTTATACTGATGTTGGCCAAGAATGTTTTTGTATAATCTGCTTGCAAAAGTGTTTGTTCTCATTAAATTCAGGCAGAGTGTCAGAGGCCTCTTTTTTTTTTTTTGAGGGCTCAAACTTATTTAGAATCCTCACCTCACCTAAAATGTGTACAAATGTTTTTGTTCTCATTAAATTCAGGCAGAGTGGCAGTGGTTTATTTTTGGGGTCCCAAACTCAGTTAGAACCCCCCTAAAATGTTTACAATGGGCCATAAGAGGATGTCAGGAATCTGATAAGTGGACCTTATTTTTTTTATCTTTAATACTCCTTAAAACAAATGTTATACTGATGTTGGCCAAGAATATTTTTGTATAATCTGCTTGCAATGTTATGTGCAAAAGTACTAATATATGTTTTTATTGTTTGACTCCACAGTTTCCTTCCACGCCATAGGAATGGCAGACTGTGGCATCCCAGTTTGCCAAGCGGTGGGACTTTCCCAACTGCGGAGGGGCAATAGATGGGAAGCATGTCTGCCTCGTCCCACCACCCCATTTGGGGTCATACTATTTCAACTACAAGGGGGTTCCATAGTATTGTGATAATGGAGGTGGTGTCGGCGACATATGTTTTTTTATATGTGGACATGGGGATGGTGGAGTGTTTTCCAAGACTGAGTTCTCCCGATATCTCCAGACTGGTGGATTGGGATTGCCACCTGCGGAAGACAACGTGGAAGTACTCCCGTTTGTGTTTGTAGCTGATATAGCATTTGGGCTTGGAAATCATCTAATGATGTAAGTTACATAGTTACATAGTTAGTCAGGTTGAAAAAAGACACAAGTCCATCAAGTTCAACCATAACAAATAAATTAATAATAATATCATACAATCACATATACACAATTCTATACCCACAGTTGATCCAGAGGAAGGCAAAAAAAAACAGCAAAGCTTGATCCAATTTGCTACAGCAGGGGAAAAAATGTCTTCCTGATCTCCCATGAGGCAATCGGATATTCCCCGGTTCAACTTTACCTATAAATGTTAGTAACCAGTTATATACATTTAGGAAAGAATCCAGGCCTGACTTAAAGCACTTAAAGCTGGCCAGAACCACTTTTGGAGGGAGTCTATTCCACATTTTCACAGCTCTTTTCCTCTAGACGTAAAGAGTGCCCCCTTGTCCTCAGTGTTGACCGTAAAGTGAATAACTCAACACCAAGTTCACTATATGGACCCTTTATATACTTGTACATGTTGATTATATCTCCCCTTATTCGCCTCTTATCAAGAGTAAATAAATTCAGTTCTTCTAATCTTTCCTCATAGCTGAGCTACTCCATGCCTCTTATCAGTTTGGTTGCTCTTCTCTGCACTTTCTCCAGTTCCCCAATATGCTTCTTGAGAAAATTCAACTGCATATTCCAGATGAGGTCTTACTAATGATTTGTACAAGGGCAAAATGATATCTCTCTCTCTGGAGTCCATACCTCTCTTAATACAAGAAAGGACTTTGCACGCTTTGGAAGCTGCAGCGTGGCATTGCATGCCATTATTGAGCTTATGATCTACCAAAACCCCCAGATCCTTCTCCACTACGGATCCCCCCAGTTCTACTCCTCCTAGTAGGTAAGATGCCTGCATATATAAATATAAATAGTTTTTTTTCCAGCAAGAACTCATCTATGTGGTCTTTTATTAATCTCTCCAGTATCTTCCCAGTTATAGAAATTAAACTAACAGGTCTGTAGTTACTTGGTAAAGACTTTGTTCCCTTTTTAAATATGGGCACTATGGGCCCTGTGCCAATCCAGTGGTACTATTCATGTCATTAATGAGTCCCTAATAATTAGATACAGTGGCTTTGAAATGACAGAGCTCAATTCTTTTAGGATCCGTGGGTGGATGCCATCAGGCCCAGGTGCTTTATCCACCTTTATTCTGTCTAAATATTTCTGGACCATTGAGCCATTGTGTATCATTTGGGGCTTTGTCACTACCACCCCCATTATGGACATGCGTTCCCCCATGCTCTTTTGTATACACAGAGCTGAAGAAAGTATTTAAATGAGACCTTTTCCCCAGAGAACCCTCACCCCTGAGAAAAGGGTGTTTATTTACTGGCTGACCAGAGCCAGAAGAGTGGTCGAGAATGCTTTTGGCATAATAGCCAGCCGGTTACGCCTATTTCATACATCAATAAATATGGCAGAGTACAAAATCAACCACGGCGTGTTGGCATGCCATGGCGTGCTGTGTTCTGTACAATTTTCTCAGAAAGAATGCTCCTAATTATATGGCTTCAGTTGGGCCTGAGGCCACAATTCAGGACCTCAATCCTATCCTGGCCCTGGAAGCTGGCCATACTGGCTTGCCCCCCCAAAAATATGTGGACTATTTTATGGATAGGGGGGGCATTGTTATGCCAGAAGAGTTTTGATTTCCTTGAAAATAAAAATACAATTTTGAACTGAAATCATCTTGAATTTGATTTACTGCTTGTGTTTCTTTTATAGCTGTCTTCTAGGTTCTCCTAGTGCACTCGTAGTGCCAAGTGTTTTTTCCTCTATTAAATAACCCCCATTGTCACTGTAAACACCAAATTACTTTAAAAAATGGTATTGAGCATTAAAAGAAGAAGCCACACATTGTAGATTTTTAAAATGTTTACTCTGTGAACATTCACATGTGCATTCTAAAACATTATTTTCAAAAACATACATCTGTGTTAAAATATTTTTTATTTATTTTTTAATTTGCTTTAACAAGCATGTTTCAAAACATAACATACAAAATCTGGAACTTACAACGTAGAAAATGTGAAGGCAGTATCAGACATTATAGTATGTTAACAATGTGTTGCTGTTGCCTTCATTAGATGGGGTGATGTGACCCCTGTAAAGGCCAAATTTTGAAGATGCACACAAATACAGATTCAAAATGGGGATGTCCCTCCTGATCCTATGCCTAATGTCAATATGTGCTGTCTGCCATCATGGGGAATCAATGGACGTGTTTTGGAGCTGCTACCCCTTCCTCTCACCTACTTGAGTTGCAAGGAAGGGGTTGCACCCACAAAACACGTACATTGATATCACCTGATGTCAGATAGCACATGTTGACACACTGTGAGCATCTTAAAAATGTGGCTTTTAAAATGTATAATTTTTTGGAAAATTTGAAAAACAAAAAAACAAAATGGTGGCATTTTGGGGTTATTTATATTCTTCCTAATACATTAATCATGTTCTTCGGTTTTTGATCAACATCCTTGCTTTTTTGTTTAATTGATTAATATTGTGCACTAGCACTTGTGAAATGAGGAGATTGTTGCTCCACAAGCAGCACATCACTTAAAAAAAACAAAACAAAAAAAAACATGTATTATAAATATGCAGGCCTACATCTATTACCTGAAGCTGTGGTGACAGACACTGACCTGTTGCGATGACAATTTCGCCCACTTCCTCCACCTCTCCTTCCTTCACATCCTGAGGTTGGGGTTCTCTCTGTTCTTTAGGAGATGTGGGGTTCCTGGCAGGGGCGGACTGACAACTCATGGGGCCCCCGGGCAATAGAAGATCATGGGGCCCCCCAGGCTTAGAGATGGCCGCCATGTGGCAGCCACCTTTATTTGATGCAACATGAATGTGGAAAAACCCATGTGGAGGGAAAGGGCACCAAGCTCTGTGACATGCTGAGTGACAGGAGACTTAGAGCTGGTGACCCACTAAATTCACCAGAAGCCTCTCATGGGCATTGCCACCTTAACAGCATCATGGGCCCCTGGGCAAAATACTTAACTGGGACCCCTAGCAGGGAGATGATGACCTGCGGCATACATAGTGTACCATGGCGAACAATGGACATTAAAGTCTTAAAAGATCTGCTGTAAACAATGCAAACATACCACAGACCTTGTACCCATAAAATTTGAATTACTGTGTTGCAGCTGATAATCTCAGACACTAATGAATCTCAGTCAAGGGATCATTTGCTTTTAAAATAAACGTTTCCATTACATATGTTTTTTTTATGCACAGCATTTTTTATTTTTGGCTTACTGAGGCAAAATGACAGTAGAACTTAATCAAAACCAGCAACTGTTGAGACAATGAACACCTTGGTCAGGTCTTTGTACAGTATAATGTACAGAGTATGGGGGTCAGGAGTAAGTAAGAAACACAACAACATATAGTGTACAGTAGTCAGGATGAGCCTCAGAGTGCCACCCTTCCGGCAGAGCCCCCAGTGTCCCCTTACACACACCTTTGCAACTTGGTGTGGTAGACAGCTGGTGGGAAAAGGCTTTTAAAAATAATCCACATGTTGCAGCCCCTGAACTGCGCAAGTGAGTCATAAAACCAGCAAAATAGTGAAGTGCTGTGGTTGGCCTCAGATCGGGTGCCATGATGTCACTGCACAGGTGTGTATTCAGACCTGCACTGATGCCTGATCCAAGGCCGAGCTCAGCAGTGCACCATTCAGATGGCCCCGAATGGCAACAAGTGGATTTTTTTCACGGGCATGGGATTGTTAGAGCCACTTGTGTTGAGTGTTTTTGGGGGAGGGGGAGCAAACAAAATGGGGAAAAATACTGGGGGGAAAAAAATCAATTGCAGCCTCACTGTGCCCCATCAAATGCAGCCAACTGTGCAGCCAACTGTGCCCCATCAAATGCAGCCAACTGTGCAGCCAACTGTGCCCCATCAAATGCAGCCAACTGTGCAGCCAACCGTGCCACATCAAATGCAGCCAACTGTGCAGCCAACTGTGCCCCATCAAATGCAGCCAACTGTGCAGCCAACTGTGCCCCATCAAATGCAGCCAACTGTGCCCCATCAACTTCCTGATTGGCGGAGAGGCAGTTCAGTAATAGTAATTTGCTTTTTTAACACACCTGGATGGGCTCGCCTCTGAATGCTCTGCGTTCCGAGCCCACCCTATTTTGAAGCCTATTAGAGCCTATGGCTCTAATCAGGTGCTTCAACCCCCCCCCCACTGCAATTTAGGCGCCCGGGGTCCTGAAAGGGGCTGGACACCTGAATAGGGGGTGGGCGCAGTGGCCATGGATAGATTCATGCAATTAATGAATCTATACCTTCTACATAGAGGGGATGGTGTCCTTAATATAAGGACCACCCCTGGTATACACACGCATGCACAGTATACACACACTGGGCCAGATTCTCGTAGATGCGCGCCTAATTATGCAGGCGTTGCGCATCTCAGATGCACTACGCCGACGTAACACGGAGTGGCAAGTACCGTATTCCCTAAGTAAATGCGCTCCAAGATGCGCCTGCGTCGCGTAAAATCATGGGCGTAATCCGGCGCAACTCCAAAGTAGGAGGAAAGTGGGCGTGTTGCATTATAATGAAGCGTGACCCCATGCAAATGCAGGCCGGGACGAACGGAGCATGCGCCGTGACATGGATGACCCGCGCCGTGACATGGATGACCCGCGCCGTGACATGGATGACCCGCGCCGTGACGTGGATGCCTTCTGCGCATGCGCAAAGCCTCCCTACGATGCGCCGGCGCAGGGTATATAATGCGCCCACACATGCGCCCGTGCAGCGCAAACGTCTCCCATTTTTTTGATAGTGACGGCCAAAGTTTGTGCTGGACAAGATGACAACCGCGGTTAAGGAGAGGAGGAAGAAGAATTTCTCCCCAGAGGAGAGGGCCATTGTCGTCAGGGCCATGGAGAAGTATGACTCGCGGCTCCATGGTGCTGACAGTGCCCGGACCAGCAAGTCCCGGAGGGATCAGATTTTAATGAGGGTCGCGTGCCAGGTCAATGCCCTCTCTCATGAGGTCCGGACACCGCAGGACATTCAGAAGAAAATGAATGACCTGCGGCGTCATGTGAAGGGCAAGCTGGCTGCCATAGCTCGGCATGCCAGGGGCACTGGAGGGGGCCCACCCTGCCCTGTCCGCCTGAGTGAGGAGGAGAAGGTGGTTGCCCGCTGCCTGCAGATGGAGCAGGTAGAGGGAGTTGGGGGCTATGAGTCCCAGAAGCCAGCCGTGAGGACAGGTAAGTGTGTTTTAGATTCTATCTGTTGTGTACATGTATGGGGGTGGAAGGGAACATGTGCCAAGTGTGTGGGTCCACCAACATGGGCATCTTTTGTGTCATCCACAGATGTGCAGGAGGGAGCGGGGCCATCTGTTGATGCCAGGGCCCATCAGGATCCATCCCCTGAAGATACAGTCCCTCTGGCTGCCCCCCTGGAACAGGACTTGGAGGGAAGTGGGCACACCTCAACGGAGGAGGTGGTTGAGGAGGGTGTGGTAGTCCAGGACCAGGCCCTCTATGTTGTTGTGGAGGAGGATGGTGGGTTGGCCGGACCAGCCCAGGCTATTCCTCTACCTGTAGCGAACCCCTCAGTGTCCCCCTCCAACCTCTCCAGTCCCTCTCTTTCCCCCCCCTCATCTCCGGCCCCTCAACATCCTCCCCTTATGCCCGGTCCCCTGCCACTCCCCGCAAGGCGACGTGCAAGACCAGGGGTGTATCCAAGGTCCTGCCGGAAGAGCTGGTCAGACAGCAGGACCAGCAAAATCAGCACCTGGCCGAGGTCGTGGAGGAGATGAGGCGCCTGGCCGACAGCCTGGCATCCTCGGACAATATTACAGATGCCATCCAGGATGTTGCTGTTAACAGCGCAGCAACGCTGACCAGCTTGGGGGAGCTGCAGGAAAACACCTCGGAACTTGTGGGGGAGGTTCATGCCCTGCGCCTTGCTGTCGAGGCGCAGACTGCTGTGCAGACCCGCATAGCGGTTGCCCTGGAGGGCATGCAGGCAGCCAGGGAGGGACGTGGGGATGCTCCTCCTCAACCTGCTGCCCCCCCCCCCATCTGTGGCTGCCCCCAGGCAAGTGAGGGGCAGGACCCGTGGCACCAGGCAGAGCCCCCGCCAGGCCCATTAATTTTATTTTTATTTATTATTATGCTCTGGATAAGAGCTTTTTGTTATTTTTTATTATGCTCTGGATAAGAGCTTTTTTTATTTTTTATTATGCTCTGGATAAGAGCTTTTTGTTATTTTTTATTATGCTCTGGATAAGAGCTTTTTTTATTTTTTCTTGGATACTGAACACGGTGCAGTGTGAATGGTGTGTGAATGTGAGAGGGTGGCACTCCTGACAGTAAGGGGTGTCACCCTCGGCCGTGGTGGTGAAGTTAACCCCACGGCTGTATGAATGATGTGTGAAAGGTGTATGAATGGACAGCAACATCATTGGGGCCTTGACGTGGCGTTGCTGCTCCCAAGGCCTACATGCTGGACTTGGGCTAATCCAATGCGATGTGCATGTGGTGTGTGTGATCTAGGGACATCAGTGGTGTACACGCGTGCATTGTCTGTGTGCCATGCTGTATGTGTGTGTTTAACGGTCAAAGATTCGTAACACGAGGACCCTCCTGACTGCTCTTCCATCAGCTGACGGGGTCTCCTCTGGCGGGGGGGGGCTGTGTGGTTGGGGGGTCAGGTCATCACGTAGGGCAATGTGCAGGCCCTTTCGCATGGCAAAGTTGTGCAGAATACAACATGCACCAATGATCTGACCCACAAAGTTGGGGGAATACAATAGGGCCCCCCCAGACTTATCCAGGCATCGGAAACGGGACTTCAGGAGGCCAAATGTGCGCTCCACCACTGCACGGGTTTTGATGTGTGCTTCATTGTATCTTCTCTCTCCTCTGGTTTGGGGGTTCCGGAAAGGAGTCATGAGATGGGGTCCCAGTGTATATGCAGAGTCACCTGTAAGGGAAAAGACAGGAGGATGGTAGTCATGCATGTGCCACTTCTGTTGTGCATCATGGGAGGGGATAGTCATGGCTGCCACCCATGTCACTCACCAACCAGCCAGCTGTCCCCATACATGTCCTGCTCAAAATCTTCTGGGATGTTGCTTTGACGGTAGATGTAGCTGTCATGGCTGGACCCGGGGTCTTTGGCACGGACGTGCCATATGAGGTATTTGGCATCGGCTATCACCTGTACGTTGATGGAATGCCAATGCTTCCGATTGCGGTATATGTGCTCTGTGGCACTGGGGGGCTGGAGTGCCACATGTGTGCAATCAATGGCCCCGATGGTGCGTGGGAATCCGTCAATTCTGTAGAAATCTGTCATTGCCTTCTGCCGCAGGTGCTCAGTGGTGGGTCTGATGAACTGGTTGGACATGCGTCTGAGGATTGCGGGGACAACCTGGTGCAGACATCTGCTTATGCTGGTTTGTGACATCCCAGCCACCACTCCACTTGTACGCTGGAATGATCCACTGGCCAGGAAATGCAGTGTTGCCAGTACCTTCACCAGTGGCTGCAGTGCACGTGAGCGGTATGTCTGGCTGGTGATGTCGTCCTGCAGGGCTGTGGTTATTTCCAGGATGGCAGCAGGGCTGAATCTGAAGATGCGATACACCTCCTCATCACCCATGCCAAAGAGCCTCATGCGCGCTCGGTAGATCCTCTCACGTGCCCCCCTCCTCCTACTCCTCCTTCTATGCGCCTCTTCCTCTGCATACCTTAGTAGTGATAAGACCATGGCTGGCCCTGGCATCATTGGCATACGAATGTCTTGTCCAGTAAGTGTGATTGCTCAGCTAGTCCGTTACGGTGCTGCTGTAGTTGCTCTCCAGCTGACTTGCACACGGCCTTGAGCAAAGTTACCCGTGCTTTTATGAGGGGTATGTTTACTCAAGGCTTTCGAGTTACGCGCACCACGAGTAGCCAACGCCGGACGCGCGTAGTTTCGGGAATACGCGCATCTCCCTCATTTGCATATTTGCATGCTAATTCAATGGGAACTGAATATTTTTCATGCGTAACTATGCGCCTACGCCGCGCTAGCTTAATGCATTTTCGCCGGCCAGACGGAAACAAATTTCGCGCGTATGTGGTTCTGTGTTTACCGCGCATCGATACGCAGGCGAACATTTACTATTACGCCGCGCATATACATTTACGCAGGCGTAGCGCCTCTGAGAATCTGGCCCACTACTATATATATATATATACCAGCACTTTTTATTAATTTTGTATTTTTTTTTTTTTTAAAGTAGGTGTAATTAAATGGTTCATGCAGCAAATTTATACTGCAGGGCAAACATAAAAAAACAACACACAACTGTAGTTGTCAATGCTGAATGTTTCCACACACATAAAGCTGACATCTTTACTATCAGCAGGAGGATAATGACAGCACTTCCATTAACACCAGTGCATTTCACCCAAAAATCATCCTGATCCACTGCTGCTGCCTCTTCTAGCATGCTGGTACTTGTAGTGCCCCAGCAGCTCACAGACATAGGATGTGGTAAGGTAGTACAGGAGAGGAGGAGGCTGTGCCTGTGTAGGTGGGCAGGTGATGAGTAGGGAGATTGAAAAGATTGAAGAAGTTCAGCACATCCTTCTCCCAGAAGCATGGCACTTCTCTCACATACTGTAGATCGTTTTTCTAACAGCAAGAGGAGCCCTGCTACACAGCCTCCCCCCTCCTCACCAGGATAGGTAAGCACTGAAAATAAAACATTTATTTCAGCTCAGCCAGCTTACCTTTTAACAGGCAGCCGTCCATACCCACACTGCAGGCTGTCCCCTCCTCCCTCTCCTCCAGCAGTCGGCACCTCCTGCTCCTATGTCAAAAAAGCCGCGCTGGAAGAGGGGGCGTGTACACTGTGCTCCCATTGGCTGAGGAGGCAGTGGAGAGGCGGGGCAGCTACAATCTCAAGATTTACACATCAAAATGATGTCGGTAGTGGCCGTTTCAGGGATAGATGTTAAAATACATTGATTTTAACAAACTGTCCCTGCTTTTACCAAGGCTGGCAACCCTGATGGGGCCCCCTAGTGGCCATGGGGCCCTCGGTCCGTGCCCGACTGACCGAATGGTCAGTCCGCCCCTGGTTCCTGGTGTCCTCTTATTGGTGTCCTCTGAGTCTTTGCTCCCCTATGTGAATGAAACAAAAGGTATACTTAGCACACAGATATTTGAGGCCAGAAATAGGAATATGAAACGTTGCTTGAAAGTGTGGTACAATTGTCTGTTTTGGCAGAGTTCCATGATGAAGACATGATTTTTTTCCCTTACCAAAGCTGGAATAATTACAATTTTTGGACAATTTTCACACATGGAGACACCCCAAGTATCCACTGAAGCACCTGTGTGGGACACCCTAAAAAGGTTGTTCTGGTGTCCCACACTAGTGCTCCTGAGTCCAGATGTGAAAACAGCTGCTGAGAGTCCTCTCCTTACACTGAATCAAGTTTGCATTTCATTATAGTTACAAACACATCTAGACAACAATGTAATGCAATTATTTTAATACTAATAGACATGACCAAATGTAGTTAACCATGTATCAGAGAAAAACATTGTAAAGAAAAGCACATGGAGCAACATGCAAGTTATTACAATAATAATCTCATTGTTTAGATATGTCATTTTATTGAGTCATGGGCAGGCCCAAGTCTCAAAAGGGGGGATGGTACAGATGATTAATAAAGTATTCACAACGTATGGATTTACAAATTACTGTAAATTACTGTGATCTGTAACAAATATCGTGTGCAGGCGCACGGAGACCTCAAAGGCCGCGTACACACGGAGGGACATGTCCGATGGAAACAGTCCATGGACCATTTTCATCAGACATGTCTCCTTGGGATTTTCGTCCAGCAGTGTGTACACACCATCGGATCAAAATCCCGCCGGCAGACAGCGCGGTGATGTAGCGGTGACGCCGCCACGTCACCGCACCAGGAAGTAAAAAACTTCCACGCATGCGTTGCATCCATACGACGCTTGTGCGGGCAGATATGTCCGCTGGTTAGTGTACTAACCAGCGGACATATCTGACGAACATGTCAGCGGCGGACACATTTTAAAGCATGCTTTAAAATTTGTCCGCCGGTCAGACATGTCCGCTAGCCCATACACACGATCGGATTTGTCCGCTGAACTGGTCCGTCGGACCAGTTTCAGCGGACAAATTCGATCGTGTGTACGCGGCCTAAGAGGTCAATTTTCTAAGCCCCTTTCACACAATATGTATGGATTTCATTGAACTAAACAAATATGAAAAGTATTGCCTGGTAATTGTCGATTTACACACAAAATGGGTAGAAGTTTTCCCTCTGACTCACCCTGATGGGCAGTCAGTTGCCAAGACAATTATATAATAAATAGTTCTGAGATTTGGGATTCCTTCCCTCATCTACAGTGACAATGGTTTGCATTTTGTAAACCAGACAATATAGCAGATAGGTAAATGGTATAATATTGACTTAGAGAACTATTGTGTTTACCACCCACAGTTTTCATGTAATGTATTGTAGAAAGGCATAACAGTACTATAAAAAGTAAAATAAGGAAGCTAATGGAGTGAACTGGAAAAAAAACTGGGTTTAGTGTCTGCCAATAGTTTTGCTGAGAATAACCCCCACAGCTAATGCCGTGTACACACGATCAGTTCGTTTGATGAAAACGGTCTGATGGACTGTTTTCATCAGACGAACCGATCGTGTGTGGGGGCCCCATCGTTTTTTTTTATCCATCAGTCAAAAAACTAGGAACTTGTACCTATTTTTTTGATTTAAAACCTATAGAAAAAAACGATCATCTGTGGGTACGTCCATCGGTTAAAAAATCCACGCATTCATAGAATCAAGTCGACGCATGCTCGGAAGCATTGAACTTAATTTTTCTCAGCACATCGTTGTGTTTTATGTCACCACGTTCTGACACGATCATTTTTTTAACCAATGGTGTGTTGGTACGACTGATCATCAGTCAGCTTCATCGGATATCTGATGTAAAAATCCATCCGACCGCTTTCATCAGATGAACTGATCATGTGTACAGGGAATAAGCCATTTGCTAGTGAAGATGAGAAAATGGATTGTGAATTTGCAAACTATATGAGAAAACTATTAATGTCTGAGGAAGTTTTGTCTCCAAACTCTCTTACAGGTCAAGAGACACACCAACAAAACAGGACACACTAGGCCATACCAGGTACCATTGTCTACGCCAGGGATATGCAATTAGGGGACCTCCAGCTGTTGCAAAACTACAAGTCCCATCATGCCTCTGCCTCTGGGTGTCATGCTTGTAGCTATCAGAGTCTTGCTATGCCTCATGGGAATTGTAGTTCTGCAACAGCTGGAGGTCCACTAATTGCATACCCCTGGTCTACACCCACAGCAGTTAAAATAGCAGAAAGAGTACCCTGGATACACCTCTCACATTGCAAAAAGGTAAAAAGTCTAGGGCTAGACCAGGGAACGCCCACAGAGTCTTGAGTGCAAGTCCGGCTACAAAGGGGGGTGACTCCAATAGAAGAGAGAGCTGACAAAAATGCCCAATGGTGACATAATTATCACTATAAACGAAAGACCCATGTACGTTGGAAAATGTCCACCACAGCCTTGGTCCGTGCCTATCCCTGGTGGGAGATTCATGGCCATGTAAGGAAATAGGACTGGTGACATCACTGGTTGTTAAGGAATATACAGCTAAGACAGAGAACAGCCAAGGTGTTGGTAAAAAATTGCAATAGGCGTATATTAACCACTTAAGGACCTCCGCACGCACATTTACGGCCACAGAATGGCTCGTACAGGCACAAGGGCGTAAATTTACGTCCTCGCCCAGTAGCGGGTCGGGGGTCCAATCGGGACCCCCTCCGCGGCGTGCGGCGGTCCCCGTGTCTCTGGGAGCGATCCGGGACGAGCGGGCGGATGTCTGTGTTTGCCCGCCCCCCCCCGCGATCGCTCCCAGCCAATCCCTGCGCTCTCCCGCCCTGTCACTTCCTCCTCCTGTGTTTACACAGGAAGGGGGAAGTGATGTAATCTCTCATCGCAGCGGTATTTCCAACCGCTGCGATGAGAGGAACACCTCACAGTAAGTGTGCACTAACACTACACTGACATACACACACATAGGCATACTTAACCCCTTGCGATCTGACCCCCCACCCCCCTGTCACAGTGTCACTGAATGCAGAGAGCTAATCACTGCATTTAGTGTCAGTGTGACAGGCAGTGTAAAAGTCAGTTAGTGTTAGGTTCAGGATAGCCCCCCCACCCCCCCTAAGTTTTAACCCCCTGATCACCGCCCTAGTTAACCCTTTCACTCCCTATTGCCAGCGTCACTAAGCGATCATTTTTCTGATCGCTGTATTAGTGTCGCTGTTCCCGCTAGGTAGCTATTTTTTTTTTATTGCGATTTTTTTTTTTTTACTAAAGACATGTGGCTAAATAAATTTTGGCCTAAATGTTTGACTAAAATTTAGTTTATTTGATTTTTTTTTTAACAAAAAGTAAAAAATAGTGTTTTTTTTTCAAAAATGTCGCTCTATTTTTGTATATAGCGCAAAAAAAAAAATCGCAGAGGTGATCAAATACCACCAAAAGAAAGCTCTATTTGGGGGAAGAAAAGGACGCAAATTTTGTTTGGGAGCCACGTCGCACGACCACGCAATTGTCTGTTAAAGCGACGCAGTGCCGAATCGCAAAAACACCTTGGGTCATTTACCAGCGTATTGGTCCGGGTCTTAAGTGGTTAATTGGTTTGCGCAACAGTTATATTGTCTACAAAATAGGAGATAGATTTATGGCATTTTTATGATATTTTTTTTTACTAGTAATGGCGGTGATCTGCATGTTTTTTAGCAGAACTGCTGATTACTGTATAAATGTCACTGACAGGGAAGGGGTTAACACTAGCTGCGATCAAGAGGTTAAATGTGTTCCCTTAACGTGTTCTAACTGTAGGGGGATGGGCTGGCAGGGATATGACAGAGATCACTGTTCCCGATCACTGGGAACAGTGGATCTCTGTCATGTCTCCTGTATGAATGGGGATCCGCATTGTTCACAAAGGCAGATCCCCAATCTGCCTCTGCAAACCTTAATCGTTGGTCGCTGGCGGACGTCGAGGCCACCCGGCCCGCGTGTAAAGGCACCTAAATGTGCATTGTGCCTTTTGCACTGATTGCCGCGCAATTTGAAATTGCAGGCATAATTGCGGTGTTTCCTCCCGACTCTCCAAATCGTCAAATGTAAATGGGGTCTAAGGGTTTACATACACTTTAAATCAAAAATGATTGTTAAATAACATCTATACACATGTTTGATACTGCATATACAAGTGACAGAAACAAAGGCTATTTTCTCTAGCTATTTCAATGATGCAAAGATGTGCAAGAACCTTGCAGAGGAGTGCAGATATATTATTATGAAATTTAACAAGTCAAGGCTTCAACTAGAATTCTTTCAGAACAACAAATAAACAAGTCTGACTCATCAGTACATTAATGTTAAAGAAATGTCTTCAAATATACCACACTATAAACTCTATTCATTTTTTCATGTCATTTATTTTAAACCATTTCTTCCAGAATAATTTTCTATGTGAAGTGAGTAAAATAGTAAGAAAGCTGCAGTTTTTTGCTTGATGCATAAATGAAAACAGAGTTTAAAGTAATGGAGAATTTAACACATGCAGGGCTATTTAAAGCTGGAGAAGACTTTAGCTTAAGAGTAGGGGTATTTGAAAACGACTTTAGGAGAATATATATTATATTTTATTTCAGTGCTTTATAGCCTTCAAAACTATTTTCAAAAGAGAATAAAAGCCCAACCTTCATTCCAGGTCCATCAAAACAACAGGCACTCAATGGCTTACAGACAGGGCTTTTTTTCAGGGGGAACTTGGGGGAACTCAGTTCCACCACCTCTGGCTCAGACCCTTTGGTGCCTGCTCACCACAATCACTTGTAAACACAGAAACCAGACTTCTGTGTTTACAAGTGACAGCTCTGCACTCTGTGTGTAACCCCCTGAACTCTGCCCTCTGTAGACCCTTCTACTGTTTTTGAAATTTGAACGGGGTCGTGATTGAGTTCCTGCACCTATTTTCTGAGAAAAAAAAGCTCTGCTTACAGACATTAATACAGTTTATACCTATGGGTACATTATTATTTGTATCATATTTTGAGAGTTTTAGAACTTTATATATGTTTTGGTATTGTGTATACTTTGTAGATATAACTATATATACTGTTTAAATTAAAATTAGGGAGGGAGCTGTGATGGCTCAACGTGATTGGCACTGCGCTGACAAGCCATTCACCTCTGCAGCCAAGGGTTCGGATCCCGGTCTCGGCTACATGTGAATTGAGTTTGGTGGTCTCAGCCCGGCTCCCGGTGGGTGTGCTATGCAAGGTACGCCTGTGCTTAGTACGCCCATTCCCCCCCCCCCCACAAAAACCACCACACTTGCACGCACACAAAATTGGTTTAAAACACATGCACTTTGGCCATGCGGTCTCTTAAAATAAAGAGAGGCGAAGGACCTACGGGGCTGGCTGGGTGGGCTAGGCCCCCTCACTCCCTCATAGGGGGAGTCCCTCTGCCCCATTGGGGTCCCGTTGGGCCCCAGTTGGGCTCCCAAGAGGAGCAGGTAGGGCGGGGTGAGTGGGAGGCCCCCCTTCACACCCGCCATTGCCACCAGGGGCATGGAGAAGGATGGCGATTGCCTCCGGGGGGAGGATCTGCCTACTCCCAACTCCTGCAGTCCGGCTCCTCTCTCTCGAGTTCACGCACAAAAAATACACTTTAAAAAATAAAAAAAAAATAAAAAAAATAAATTAAAATTAGGTCTGTCCAGATTGAAAGGGTAGCAGCTTTGTACTGTAGTTGTACTAACATCAGGGGCCTAGATAAGGGGGGGTCAGGGGGGGTTCAAGTTATGCAAATGAGTCACATGACCCTTATTGCATGTGCTAAATGTTAGTGAATTGGCCCCTAAGATTGGATAGTAGCCAATCTTTTTTTAATGACACACATTTACGATTAAAAGACTAAAAATCAGTACACTGCTTGCCAGATTATGGTGCTCTTTCTTTGCACGGCTCGTATTGAAGAGAACTGAACAAAATGTCACCTATATCATTTAATTAAAATTCTTGGAAAAATGGTAAACAATGTGATGTATGATGCACATCATGCTGTCTAGTGTACTCCCAGTCCACTAATGCCAACCAGTGGCGGCTAGTGTTTTTTTTTTGGGTGGGGGTGGCAAACAACCCCCAGACCACCGCTGAAGCGGTGCTAGCATAACTGCCAGCTAAACGCGGTGTGGCACCAACACCCCCCCACCACCCGCTGTCCTTACCGTGCATGAGGGAAGTGAGAGCAGCGGTCGGACCTGCTGTGGCCATCTTCCAGTGTGGTGTCCTCTACTGCAGTCCTCTCCCCAGTGTGTCTCCTCTCTTCTACTCCTGGCGCTAAACTTCTAAAAGGATCGCCTAACACTTTGGCCAATCGGGAAATTGGTTTCATACTTGTTTCCCGATTGGCCGGGAGGAGGATAAGTGTTGCAACAGCGAATATTCATTTGCTGTTGCAATACACCTGGGTGGGCTCCAAGTCGCATGCTCTGCGACCCGAGCCCACGCTATTTTGAAACCTAATAGAACCTATAGCGCTAATCAGGTGCTTAAAAAAAAACTAGCCATTGTAATTCATGTGCCCAGTGCCCTGAAAGGGGCTGGACACATGAATAGGGGGCGACCGTGGATAGATTTATCTAAACGCTGCATATAGGGGGTGAAGAGGAGAGAGGGTATGACGCCCAGGGATCCCTAATGGACGGCCGCCACTGGTCTCAATGAGCAGTAACACACAACATGGAGTTCAGGCTAACATCTTCCCCATTCTACAGCCCCCCACCCCAAGCAAAATCTTCTTAGCAAAAATGTACCTATTTTACAGTATCTCACAAAAGTGAGTACACCCCTAATTTTTGTAAATATTTTATTATATCTTTTCATGTCTCAACACTGAAGAAATTACACTTTGCTACAATTTAAAGTAGTGAGTGTACAGCTTGTACAAAATAACTCACCACACAGCCATTAATTTCTAAACCGCTGGCAACAAAAGTGAGTACACCCCTAAGTGAAAATTTCCAAATTGGGCCCAATTATCCATTTTCCCTGCCAGGTGTCATGTGACTCGTTAGTGTTACAAGATCTCAGGTGTAAATGGGGAGCAGGTGTGTTAAAATTGGTGTTATTGCTCTCACTCTCTCAAACTGGTCAGTAGAAGTTCAACATGGCACCTCATGGCAAAGAACTTCCTGAGGATCTGAAAAAAAGAATAGCTGCTCTACAAGATGGCCTAGGCCAGTGATGGCGAACATTGGAACCCCAGATATTTTGGAACTTCCCATGATGCTCTACTACACTGTAGTTCCAAAATATATGGGGTGCCAAGGTTCGCCATCACTGGCCTGAGCTATAAGAAGACTGCTAAAACCCTAAAACTGAGGTGAAGCATGGTGGCCAAGACCATACAGCAGTTTAACAGGAGAGGTTCTCTGAGGGGTGTACTCACTTTTGTGAGATACTGTCTATCTTTTTTTTTACCAAAAATATGTAGAAGAATATGTATCGGCCACAACTGAGGAAAACATTTGTTTTAAAAAAAATTATATTTATTTTAGCAAAAATTAAAAAATATTGTGTTTTTTTTTCAAACTCGTCCCTCTTCTTTTGTTTATAGCGCAAGTAATAAAAACCGCAGAGGTGATCAAATACCACCAATAGAAAGCCCTATTTGTGGGGAAAAAATATAAAAAAATTGTCATTCAAATTGTGACAGCGATAAAAACTGAAAAATGGGTTGGGCAGGAAGGTGTTGAAAGTGCCCAGTATTGAGGTGGTTAAACACAGTGGGCCAGATTCAGAAAGAGTTATGCCGGCGTATCAGTGATACGCCGGCATAACTCACACTTTGCGCCGGCGTATCGTGTTTTCTGTATTCAGAAAACAAGATACGCCGGTTTGCATTGAAGATCCGACAGGCATAATTGTATTACGCCGTCGGATCTTAAATGCAGTTTTAAAATGGCCGCCGTTCCCGCTGATTTACGCCGAGAATATGTAAATCAGCGAGATACGCCAATTCACGAACGTACGCTGGCCCGACGCGGTCACTTTACGCCATTTACGCAAGGGTTTTCCCGGCATAAAAATAAAGCTGCCCATAGCAGGTGCATCCTATATTAAGTATGAACGTCGTGACCGCGGGAAATTTGAAAATGTTTCCGTCGTTTACGTAACTTGTCCGTGAATGGGGATTTACGTAGATTACGTTCACGTCGAAAACACCGTCATAATTCGGAGCATGCGCACTGGGATTTAACAATGGTCGACACATGCGCAGTACGTTCGGCCCGTGGACGCGCCTAATTTAAATAGGTGACGCCCCCTACCCGCCGAATTTGAATTAGGCCGTCCAGTTTACACTACACCGCCGCAACTTCACACGCGGCGGCTTAACGTAAATAAGAAAAGTTACGCCTCAGCAACTTTGCGAGCGGCCTTTCTGAATCTGGCCCAGTGTATATAGCTGGTTGCTAAAGAGCAGGCCAGGAAGCTGACCACCACATCCTTAACAACCAATGAGTCATCAGATTTCAGTGGGGTTCCCCACTGACACCTGAATGTAAACACAATTGGAGAAAAAAAAGCGTGGGTTCCCCCCAATTCATACCAGACCCTTTCTGAGCATGCAGCCTGGCAAGTCAGAAAAAGGAAGGGGACTAGCAAGCGCCCCCTTCCTCCTGAACCATACCAGACCACATGCCCTCAACATGGGGGTGCTTTAGGGGAGAGGGGGCTTTGCCCCCCAAAGCACCATGTCCCCTTGTTGATGGGGACAAGGGCAACTTCCCCGCAACCCAGGGCAGTGGTTGTGGGGGTCTGTGGGCAGGGGCTTATCAAAATCTGGAAGCCTTTTTTAACAATGTGAATGAGTAGAGGTACACTGTACCCCTACTCATTTACCAAAAAAAGTATCAAAAAGAAAAAACAATCACACAGTTTTTGATAAACCCTAAAGAAATGTCCCCCAATGTAGATCCATCATCAATCATGCTGCCCGCTGTACCACTGGACCTAGAAAAAGAAAAGCTTTGCACTCGACGAAGTCTAACCACCGACTGCCAATCTTCCTTGGTCTGACAGTTCTTAAATAGATAAGGGGCAGGGCCACCTGGTGATGTCATCTGGTGCCCCACCCCTTGTGATGTCACCCACTGTCACAAACTACAGTTAACGAAAGTGAACCACAACTCCGCGGTTAGGAAAAGATTTTAATGCACTCCTCTATGTAATGTGAATTTCAGTATTGGACCCCAGGCGTCACTCTAATCAGAGAAAAAGAGTTTGGGGGTTCACTACATCATATCTCTCACATATAGGAATGCATTGAGCTACTAAGGGAGGAGGTATTACAACATACCTTCAACCCCTAGATTAAAAAAAGGTATAGCGAACATGTTCAGTGTAACGGAACCCCAAATGGGACAGGGGTTAAAGCCGTTTAGGATATTCCATTCCCACACACAAGGCAGCTATCGACACTCCACAATCCAGCAAACATGACCCATACGAATTCCCCCATTAAAGCGGAGCTCCACCCAGGAAAACAACATTTTCCCATGTTGTTTAAAAAAATAAAAGAAAATTTTTTTTCTGGCTCATGCTTTCTAAGAGCTTCTTGGTCCCATGGTCCTCCCGTTACATGTTTCCCCTTTCGGCAGGAGACTAACACAGGAGAAAATCCCAGATGGGTTGTCTCTGAAGTTAGTCCATAGTTCCATTCCTCTAATGCCGGGACAACAGCATTGCCATTTTGCTTACCGGGTCGGTAGCTGATGGTGAAGTTGTAAGGTTGCAGAGTGAATAATGGAATTCAGTTCTGGAACAGTCACTTGCTTTGCTCTCTCAATGGCACCCAAAACTTGTTGCTGATGCTCTTGGGAGAGGTAAGGCACAACCTGGATGCAAATCCCATTTAACCTTTTGACATGGGACATTTTGATGGGACATCTCATAATACATGACTTAGTGTTGTTGCATCTCTGATTTCTCACTGGCCAACTTGTCACATTCCAATTTTAGACTGTGATATTATGCCTGGGTACATGTCGGGGAAGATAGTCTTACCTGTGTCTCAGCAGCAAACAGGTTGGTTCCAGCAGCACGGGTCTGGGCACAGGTAGTCACTGGGTTGGCTTCAATGGGGCACATCAGGGCGAAAGCAGAAACGAGGGGGTATAAGATGTCTTAAGAGGATGTAATAGTTTCATGTAATGTTAGAGGGTTGGGCTCTGCTACCAAACGACAAGCAGTTTTTACATGTTTGACAAGAGCTACACCCTTGATAATATTCCAACAGGAAACTCACTTACTCCCAAGTACAGTTCACTATTTAAGGAATAAGCGGTTTAGAACCCAATTCCATTCTACATATACATCATATTCTAGAGGGGTATCTATACTTATAGTGAATACAACAGACTTTAAATATAGACAGATTAAGAAGGATGATAAGAGTAGATATATCTTTTTGGAATGTTTGGTGGCGGGGCGGAGTTGTGTACTGGCAAATATTTATATTCCTCCTCCTTACACACCAGAAATATTGAAAGAATTAGTTATGTTTGTATCTGATAAACCAGATTGTTTTGGGCTATTAATTGGAGATTTTAATAAGTGTATGATTCCATCAATTGATACACTTTGTGTATCAAATAAACAATATCCGGAGGGATCTACAATGTTCGCTAAATATATAAAGGAGATGGGTCTGATTGACCTGTGGAGGCTGCGCAACCCACTGGTTAGACAGTTCTCTTGCTTTTCAAGTACACACAAATCTCTCTCGAGAATAGATCTAGCATTGGCATTGGGATCCTGCTCTATACTGCCTTATCTCAGTGAGATTAAATATGAGGCCATGGGCATCCGCTGAATTTTTTTCAGAGGGGGGCGCTTCGGCAGCGGCGATACACAGTCGCATTTTACCCTTTCATCGACAGCTAGCGGGGGTTAAACCCCCCCCCCCCACGTTAAAATGTAAAAACACCCCACTGTGTCCCCTGCATCTTTCAATATCTCTTTGTCACTACTGTGTACCCTTCTCCACAACTGCACCTCTGGACCCCTTTACATTACATAGTACCCTGCATCACTGGACCCCTTTACATTACACAGCACCTAGTTCCCTTGACTGAAACACTACACTATATTGACAGTATATTTATTGCAGGTCTAAAAGAGGAACCTTTCGGAATGAGGGACAAATGGATTTTATTCCAGAAGAGGGACAGGAACTCTTAATAAGAGACAACTAGAGGGGAGGGGAGTGCTGCAGTCACCTCTTAAATCGTCCTTAGGGCCAGTTCGGCCCTGCTCCTGGCTCTCCCTGGCAATTTCAGGGGGGCAAACGACCCCCCTTGCCCTATGGAGCGGACGCCCATGTATGAGGCTAGAGGAATATCCAACCACTCTTCTTTGTTTGTATCTTTCTCCTTTAAGATAAATAAGGGGGATAAGCTATGGAAAGGTAATCCCTATTGGGTGACATCTCTTTCTTCAGACAACATTAAATTACAGATTGAAATTTTTCAGCAAATTAATAGATCTGCAGTGTCATCCTTAATATACTGGGATGCACAGAAAGCCTATCTCAGAGAAAATTTTATCTCCCAAATATAAAAAAAAAAAAAGAAGCCGTTTGGGAAATGGAAAAAAAAATTCTGAAGATATGATGCAAGCTGAAGCATCATATCTCCTTAACCCCACTAAAGATACCCAAATCCAATGGATATATAGTCAAGAAAAATATGCACAGGTAGCTAAAAAGAGAGCAGAAAACAAAAGTTTTTTTTGCAGCAACCCTACCTTGAGGAGGGAGAGGGAACGGGACATGTATTAGCCTCCGTAGTTAAGACGCAGCACCCTACTACTATTATAACCTAAATTCGAGACTCCCTAGATAGGAAGGTTAATAATTCACTGGAGATTCTGGAGGTTTTCCAGACATTTTATCATGAACTAAGAACATGAAGAAAGGCCAGAAAGGGGATATGGAATATTTTTTTCAGAAGATTAACTTACCAAGACCAGAAAAGGAAAAAGAGGTATTAGAGAGACCACTAACAATGGAGGAATTGAGAGATGCAGCAGCAAACCTATCTAATAATAAAGCACCGGGATCAGATGATAGCTCTTTTTGCTGATGATGCTTTATTATTTTTAGGAGATACATACATATCTTTGACTGCGGCCATCTCACTTATTGATACCTATGGGACACTCTCAGGGTTTGAAATTAATTGGGACAAATCAGTGATTATGCCTATAGACCCAGTGCAATTGGAGCTTCCACACCAAAATCACCAACTGAAATATGTTACATCATTTAAGTATTTAGGGGTGATAATAACCCCACAGGTTAACAATTATATAGATAACAATCTTATAACCCTTGTCGCAAGATTCAGGCAACAAGGTAAAATCTGGTGTAGGTTTCCATTGACAATGATTGGAAGGGCAAGCTTGGTGAAAATTGTGTGGCTGCCCAATTGCTATATTTTCTACATAACTGCCCAGTTTGTTAACATTAAAATTATTTAGAACAATTGATGAGACCTTTAGAGATCTCATATGGAAATATGGAAAACCAAGTATTAAATTGGAAACCCTGCAACAAGGAAAGGATAAGGGAGGAATAGTGATCCCCAATGCAAGATTTTATTATATGGCAGCAAAACTTCAGCATTGGAGTGGATGGGAGGAGGTAGATAATCAAGACCCCATACAGAATATTATAATGACTCAATTTAAACCATATCCTTTGGTACAACAAATAGTATCCCATCAATTTTATAGGAAGAGAAAAATTCCAACTTTTTTCTTAATCCATAAGCTTTGGGAAACGATTTGTATAATTACATATGATACGGGATACACTAAATACATGCCATTATGGGATAACTATTGTTTATTTAAATAAATTGCTGGAATTTGTTGAATGGAAAAGTGTAGGACTGATGTTTCTACACCAACTGTTTGAGGGAGATGTGTTGCTATCTTTTGATATATTGAAAGAATGCTTCCGATTGTTAAATAAGAGTCAGACGTCAACTTTCCTTCTACAATATAAACCATCAGAGATATTGATGAAGGCAACTTTGTCAAGACCTATGAAACGAGGATTAATAGGAGATCTCTACACGATGCTCCTAAATCTGGAAAGGGTAGACATACATGTGAATAGCTTTGTACGCTGGCAAAAAGATTTGGTAGATCTCAGTGAGGAGGAATGGAAGGAGGTTATGGAGGTTCTACCTAAAGTCTCTGGGCCAGATTCAGAAAGAACTTACGCTGACGTATCTCGAGATGCACCGCGTAAATGTCAATATGCGCCGTCGTACCTATGCACCGTACCCAGAAAACGAGATACGCCTAAAAATAGGCTTCTTCGGACAGGCGTAACTTTCCTACACCGGCGTATCGTAGGCGCATATTTACGCTGGGCGCATCTGGTGCGCCCATTGATTTCCTATATAAATATGCAAATGAGGGAGATACGGCGATTCAGAAACATACATTTGGTCGGCGCAGGCTACACGCGGTGCGCGTAAGCTGTACGTCCGGCCTAAAGTTACCCCTCATAAAGCAGGGGTAACTTTGCACTAGACTTGCACAGGTCAGCTGGAGAGCAGCTAAAGCAGCACCGTATCGAACAAGCTGATCAACCACACTTGCAGGACAACACATGTCTGCCATCATGCCAGGGGCAGCCGTGGTCGTAGCACTACTGCATCTACGGGCATGTAGGAGGTCAAGGGAGAGGATATACCGAACATGCATCAACGTCTTTGGCATGGGTGATTTGGAGGTGTATCGCATCTTCAGATTCAGCCCTGATGCCATCCTAGAATTAGCCACAGCACTGCAGGATGACATCACCAGCCAGACACACCACGTACATGCAGTGCAGCCACTGGTCAAAGTACTGGCAACACTCCATTTCCTTGCCAGTGGATCATTCCAACGTACAAGTGGAGTTGTGGCTGGGATGTCACAATCCACTATGAGCACCAGGTTGTCCCCGCAATCCTCAGACGCATGTCCCACCACATCACCAGACCCACCAATGAGCATCTGCGGCAGAAGGCAATGCAGGATTTCTACAGACTTGCTGGATTCCCACGCACCATCGGGGCCATTGATTGCACACATGTGGCACTACGGCCCCCCCATACTACAGACCACATATACCGCAATCGGAAGCACTGGCATTTCAACCACGTACAGGTGATAGCCGATGCCCAATGCCTCATATGGCACGTCCGTGCCAAACACCCTGGGTCCAGCCATGACAGCTACATATACTGTCAAAGCACCATCCCAACATAATTCGAACAGAACATGTACAGGGACAGCTGGTTGGTTGGTGAGTGACATGGGAGTCAGGCATGACTGTCCGACCCCATGATGCAGACATCACAAGGGGCACATGCACGGCTAACCTCCTCCTGTCTTTTACCTTCCAGGTGACTCGACATATGCACTTGGGCCCCATCTCATGACTTAATCCTGGAATCCCCAAACCAGAGGAGAGAGAAAATACAATGAAGCACACATATGTACCCGTGCAGTGGTGGAGCAAACATTTGGCATCCTGAAGTCCCGTTTCCGATGCCTGAATAAGTCCAGGGGGACCCTGTTGTATTCCCCAAACTTTGTGTGCCAGATCATCGATGCATGTTGCATTCTGCACAACTATGCCATGAGAAAGGGCCTGGAGATTGACATATGTGATGACCTGACCCCCGACCCACACAGTCCCCACCTGCCAGAGCCTACCCTGTCTGCTGAAGTAACAGCAGTCAGGAGTTGCCTCGTGGAACGTATCTTTGCACGTTAAACACACACACATTCATCATGGCACACGGACAATGCACGCATGCACACCACTGTAGGAGGGTCCTGGGATGGGGGTCTCCTCCACAAAGTAGACACCTTCCTCTAGAGTACTGTGCTCCTCCTCTTCTTCCTCCAGAGGAGAGGTGTGGGCATACTCATCCCTGGATGGCGTGGGTCGCCCAGCTTCCGACGACTGCCAGCTCCCTCCAGCACATCTGTGGATGACACAAAGCATTCACATGTTGGTGGACCCACACACTTGTCACATATTACCTTCCACCCCTCACATGCTACACCCCAGATAGGAGATAAAACACACTTACCTGTACTCAAGGCCTGATACACAGAGTCATACCCCTCCAGGCCCTCCACCTGCTCCCTCTCCAGGCACCTGGCAATGACCTCCTCATCAGGAGTGAGGGTTATCTTAGAGGCTGGTCCACCTCCTGTGCCCCTGGCATGCCTCCTCATCTTGCTGACCTTGTCTTTGACCAGACGACGCAGGTTGTTGATTTTTTTTGCAATGTCCTTTGAGGACCGAGCCTCCTGGCCAAGGGAATTGACCTTCGCTGTGATCTCCTGCAAGATCTCCTCCCTCCGGACCTTGCTGGTCCTTCCACTCTCAGCACCATGGAGGTACTTGTTGTACCTTGACATGGCAATAAATAATAATTTGCTTCTCCTCTGGGGAAAAGTTTTTTTTCCTCCTCTCCTTAGGCTCAGTCACTGGAGCAGACATGGCTCATAAATCAGACAGCAAAAGCACCTACACCAAAACAACACTACAAGACAAGACAAGTAAAAATGCGCAAGATAGCACAATGCCTAGGGTATCAAGAATGCATATACATCTGTGGGAACAGGGCAAAGTCAATGACTGGTGGTTTAGCATTTAGCATAAGCTAACAATAAGTCTGATTACTTGTATGTGGGTATATACATCCAGGGCTGCCATCAGAGGGGAACAGAGACCATGTTCCTATTCTAGAAAAAAAGGCAAGGAGAGAGGCGCCTCTGGGTGTAGTAGATTAAAAGCAATTTAATTAAAAACAAACGTATCTCACTCACATTTGAGTAGTAACAGGTAAGCATGTAAAGGTAGTTGTTTCCTTGGAGTGGTGAGCTGTCATCGATTTGGGCTTTCTTCTGCAGTCTGTGGAAGCGCTGTGCAGGGAGGACACTGACTCATCATAGGGCGATGGAAGTCGGCTGTGATGTGCGATCCTCTACCTGGTGCTTAGATGGTAGGATGAAGATTTTGGTGACATCATCGTCCTGCGTCTGCTCTTCATCCTACCATCTAAGCACCACCCCCAATGCTGTAAAGGGTTTAAGTGAATTTAGTGTACATTTGTAATTGTATTCAGAATGAAATCCTACAAGGAGTTCTTAAAGAACCATATGCAACTAAAATGACATCAATTGGTTTTGTAATACAGTAGTAAATAGTTATTTAGTGAATTCTTCATTTACACAATTATTCAAGCCCTTAAAGACTACTTCTCTGAAGAAAAGAGGTTCATTGAAGTGTTTTCAATCAGGTCTTGAAAACACCTGTGGATGTCAGGGAGCTGCAATAAAGCCTAATAAGCACCAATCAGGCAGCTTTCAAATTACTTTGATACTCGGCTCCTTATAGACATTTACTAGTGTGGTTACAAACAGGGTGAAGTCAAGGGAATGGTCCGGGAAGACAAGAGAAGAGGTGATTACTCTTCACAGGAAGGGTAGTGGCTATAAGAAGATTGCAAAGATGTTAAACATACCAAGAGACACCATAGGAAGCATCATTCGCAAATTAAAGGCAAAGGGCACTGTTGAAACACTACCTGGTCGTGGCAGAAAGAAGATGCTGACTTCGACTGCTGTGCGCTACCTGAAGCGTAGAATGGAGAAAAGTCCCCTTGTGACTGCTGAGGAACTGAGAAAAGATTTGTCAGATGTGGGTACTGAAGTTTCTGCTAAGACAATACGGCTCACACTGCATAATGAAGGCCTCCATGCCAGAACTCCCAGGCGCACCCCCTTGCTGTCTTCAAAGAATAAGAAGATTCAACTGCAGTATGCAAAAATCATGTGGACAAACCACAGAAGTTTTGGGATTGGGATTGTGTTCTCTGGACTGATGAAACAAAATTAGAAGTGTTTGGGCCCATGGATCAACGCTATGTTTGGAGGAGGAAGAACAAGGCCTATGATGAAAAGAACACCTTGCCTACTGTGAAGCATGGCGGGGGGTCAATCATGCTTTGGGGATGTTTTGCTTCTGCAGGTACAGGGAAGCTTCAGCATATGCAAGGTACCATGAATTCTCTTCAGTAACAGGAGATAGTGGATAACAATGTGATGCAGTCCGTCACAAACCTGAGGCTTGGGAGACGTTGGACCTTTAAACAGGACAATGATCCCAAGCATACAAGTCCACTAGAGCATGGTTGCAGATTAAAGGCTGGAATATTTTGGAGTGGCCATCGCAGTCACCAGACTTAAATCCGATTGAGAAACTCTGGTGGGACTTAAAGAAAGCAGTTGCAGTGCGCAAGCCTAAGAATGTGACTGAGCTGGAGGCTTTTGCCCATGACGAATGGGCGAAGATACCCGTAGATCACTGCAAGACACTTGTGTCAAGCTATGCTTCAAGTTTAAAAGCTGTTCTAACTGTAAAAGGATGTTGTACTAAGTATTAAGATTGAATGTCAATTAGGGGTTGAATAAAACTGATAATGATGTGAGCACAGAAAAGACATTTGGTTATTTCATTATAAATGTTATGTTATATTTGTCTGACCTACACGTGCCTCTTTGATTTAATTGTAAGCAGGATGACAGGATGATCAAAATCAGTGTCAAACTGGGCTAAACAATCAATTTCAGTGGGGGTTGAATAATTTTGAATACAACTGTATGTGTAGTGAGGTGGGAGTGGAGGAACGAAGGTAGGAGATAAGGCCTGTAATAGGATTAGAAGCAAAGATCAAACTTAATGTTATAAAGAGGTGTATGTTTTTTGTTGTATTGTTTTGTTAGATGTTTAATGTTTTTGTGTTATTGGTCTCTCGTTTTCTTTCCCCTTTTTGATTATTCTTATCCTGTGAGAATATATAACTGTTATAATAATAGTTTGTATTAATACCTTTGTATTTTCCATTATATAAGGTAAATGGGAAAATCTTCTTTTCTTTTTTTTTCTTCTTCTTTACTATGTATATAAAGAGCAATAACAAAATAAAATAAAAAGATATTTGATTTAAAAAAAAAAAAGAAACGAGGGGGGTTAAATCATTCCCCAGTAGTACATCCACTGGTAAATGCTTCATCACCCCCACATTCACGTGTCCCGAACCAACCCTCTAATTCAGGTGAACATTGTAAACGGGTAGCCGGAAGGCAGTGCCTTCCACTACTCTTACGGCTACAGTGTCTCCTGTGTGTTGGCTCTCTGGGATGAGGTCCTTCTGTAGTAGGGTCATGGTGGCGCCAGTATCATGTAGCCCATTGGCTACCTTTTCATTGACCCAGACATTCTGCCTGTGTTGCTGCATGTTGTCCTGGTTAGCTGCTTGTATTGGATCTGCCTCGTGCAGGACGCCCCAATGTTCTTCCTCTTCAAACGCAGTGGGCCGTAGGCATGGATGTGCGGGGGTTCCCCCTTGCTGGCTGTCTCCATGACTGTGAATGCCTGGCTGGATTTAACGGACAGTCTAGCTTTTTGTGCCCTAGTTGTTTACACCCAAAACACCTGATGGGTTGTGAGTAGCCCTGGGAGTTGAACTGCTAATCGATAAGAGCTGTTGTCTTGACCACAGTGTTATGCAGTTTGCGGGCGTCTGTGTAGTCGTCCGCCAAGCGAGCTCCTTCAGGCAATGTGAAAGGTTTTCGGTCCCGGACCCACTCTCTGACTTCCAGGGACAGTTTGTCAAAGAAGTGCTACAGCAGGAACACCTGCAGCACCTCTTCCCCCGGATTCTAAATGGCATCCAGTGACCCGGTGAGATGCAGTGCGTTGTAGGCAACATTCAAACTCAGTATATGAGTCTCCAGTCTGCTTGCTCGTCTCTCAGAAGCGCCTCCGGTATGCCTCTGGTGTGACGGCATACCTGGCCAAAAGTGCTTCTTTTACCAGTTCATAGATCATAATATCCTCGTCTGGGATGGCCCTGAATGCTTCACTGGCCCGGCCGGACAATTTCCCAGACAAAATGGTAACCCATTGCTCTGTGGGCACCCGGTTTAGGGCACATTGCCGTTCAAAATCGGCAAGGTACCCATCAATCTCCCCTTCAGTTTCAATGAAATTCTTAAAAGCATCAGAATGTATCTTTCTCCTTTCAGTTGGTGCTGCTGCAGAACCTATTTGCTGTAGCCAATTTGCGTCCACAGCCACTATAACTCGGTCTATGATCTCCGGGGGGGGGGTTAGGACCATAATGTGCCAGTCTTAGTTTAACATCCTGATCAAAACTTGCCTCCTCGAGTGTCCTGTCTGTTACGCTGGGCCTTTCCGTTATGTTGGGTCTTTCAGCTCCATCCATTTCAAATCGTTCTGTGATCATGTCCCTCTTCTTACGGTTGTTGGCCACTCTGCCCCGATTCTCCAGTATGAGGGAAGAGAGCTTTAGCCATTCCTACTGTGTCTCCATTGTCTTGTGTCCTCTTGTAGCTGTCCTTTAAGGCTGTGGAATCATCCCACTTCTTACCAACAATTGTAACGGAACACCTAATGGGACAGGGGTTAAAGCCGCAAACAAGGCAGCTATCGACACTCCACAATCCGGCGAACACGACCCATAAGAATTCCCCCATTAACGAGACACAGCTCTGTTTGAGGTTCAACAGAAAATGCCATCTTTATTGAGAAAGAAGGCTCTTATATACACAAAAAGAATACTGCAGTAACCAAATGAACAATGACCCAACTCCACCCACATCATCAAACAATGGTTCCTAACGAGCCCCCCCCCCCCTACACATCTTTTAGTAGACATTCTGGCTCCAGCTCTGACATAATATACATGAGCTAATTAACTAGAGCTGATAATTCAGCCACCTGACCTTTAGACTGTCTGCTAACTCACAACACACACTTATCATCAATAGACCTTCACACAATACAGGGTCAATTAGCACAAGCCACAATGAAAGATCCTCAGAAGCCATCCTAGATTCATTTACATCACACCAGACAGGTGGGCTGGAGTTGATGACATTAACACCTAATAGTACTGTATGTGTCCCCACATTATGAATGAGTCACTCTTTCAATTAACCTGTTGAGTTCAGAATCAACAAACAGCAACCAGTTCTCCACAGATATCCTGGAATATATTGTGGATAATAATTACATATTAGTCCCATCTCAGGTAGTCCAAGATATATTCTGACTGTCCATTATTTTCTGGCTCATGCTTTCTAAGAGCTTTTGGGTCCCATGGCCCTCCCATTACAATTAGCATTTCAGGCCAGGAGGCCTTATACTATTAACAACAAATGTCAAGCACAAAGCATATTAGAATACTGTATGCAGATAGCATATACTTGAGAGAGGCAACTAAAGATTAAATGGTTTAAGAGTGTATGTCTCATACTAACTAATCCCAAGCACAGCGGTAGTATAAACTTGAGACTGTAATGGATGGTCTCCTTGTGGTGGATATCTTGGAGTGTCCCCAGAGCAATGGCAATAAGGATGGCAGTGTGGATCCAGGTCGAGGATACTTAGTAGGATTAATTTGTTGCTTAATGGTGGCATGGATCCAGGCAGCGATTGGTTTTAGCTGAGGGGAACATTGCCAGTAGTTTGGTGGTAGCGTGGTCCGGCTACGGCCAACAATAATAGAACAGTGCGTAGTAACAACGCTGTTTATAGCAGCAAGGCATGTGTGGCAAATGGAGCGTTGATTGAGCTCGGCACTTCCGCGTTCCACGCTGGAACACACGGCACCGGGCGGTGATGTCGGTGCGCGGTCGCCATATGCGTTCCAGCGTGGAACGCAATACAGCGACAAAAGCGCCGTTTACACCCACCTATCATACACTGGTGGTGCGGTGGGTGTCGTTATTTCCATTGGATCTACTTTGGGGAACATTTTCTTTTTTAAATAAAGGATTTGTCAATAACTGTGTATTTTTATTTCCTTTTTACACTTTTTTGGGTGAATTAGTAGGGGCCGGCGATTCTGCCAGCGATTCCAGAATTGTGGAAAAACACAGGACTTCTTAATGGCACCCCAATAGCTATGCAATTTTGCTGCGGATGTCAAGCAATAAATCGCATTGCAATCTCGGCAAATCACACTCAATAGAAGCTCCTGCTCCTTTTTGAGTGGCAAGCTTTGTGCCTTGCAATTTTGCTGCGATTTATCGCACAACAACCACGGCAAAATTGCATCACATTTGAGGTGCCCATAGGAGATAATGGCATCGCAAACATGCCCCACATTTTGTCACGATTCTGGAATCGCAGCGCAGAATCAACCGATTCTGCTCGCAATTCCAGGACACCCAGATGGAGCCTAAGGCTGCATTCACACCTGAGTGTTTTGTCGCCTGAAGCGCGACGCTCAAAAACGCTAGAGGGGGAAAAAAACATTATTCTCTATGGAAATGGTTCACATCTCCACTCCAAAACTCCGAACGCCATAAGCTCAAACAAGTTCCGGACCCTTTTTTGTCGCGCGAATCGGCCGGGGGGGCGTTTTACATTGGTGACAATGACCTGTACAAAATCGCGGTAAAAAACGATGCGTTTTGTCGTGGCAAATCGCGGTAAAAAACGCCTCAATTTGCCGCGGCAAATCTCGGTAAAAAACGCCGCAAATCGCAACGCTCAGGTGTGAATGCAGCCTTAGAGCTAGTTTTCACTAGTGTTGCACTCTGAATAGGATCCGTGTTGAGAATGCTCTTGAAAGCATTTGACAGGCATTGAGGAGGCACTGTAAAGCTTCCTCACCACCTGTTTGTTTTAAGGCCTCTGCACTTGTGTAATGCAACCACATGCATTTGGGTAGTGCCCCTTTCAGTTGAATTGGTTGCGTTCAGCAGCCAGTACTACCTGCTGAACGAGACAGCGTGATCATTTTTGTTGAGCTGCCCACAAGAAAAATGAATTATCTACGGCCCTGATTTACATATATCTATAGTTCACATATTGATTTATTTATTTTTCACAAAAAGAATACAGTTGATGCTGGATAATCCCTTACTCAATATTCTCCTCAATATATTTATATAAAACCTTAAGGTCTGTCTCCAATAGTTGATAAATATTTAATTTGAATCTGATTCTTTCAAACTCAAGAAGCTCAACTGTAGTGGTCATAGTGGGCAGTGCTGGGGAAACCTTGAAACTATAGGCAGGGCAAAAGTAGGGTGAATGCAGCAATTAATTTGAAGAGTTTGCAGAAACAAGGTTTTCCAAAGAATCAAATACCACACAATAGGATCTAGTTCATCCTTCAGAATTTCTGAAAATTAATTCAGAACTGGAATTTAACGCTAACATCTGCAGCCAGGCCCATAATATTAACCAGTCTATGGACTGTTGTAGTGTTCTGGATTATTATACTATATAGTTGAGCCAGGGCCGATCCTAGGGTCACAGGCGCCTGGGTGCAGAAATATTTCTGGTGCTCCCACATTAGCATCGTCATTTTACTAACTCCTCCTCTTAACAATAAACAAAATACAGGACGAGAAGCAGAGTACTTTATTGGGACCTGGGGGGGGGGGCTCTGTGATGGACACAGAGAGGGCTTCTGTTAGAGTGTCCGTTAGATGTTCTGTGCCCCCACCTTTGCAGGCGCCTGGGTGCAAAGCACCCTGTGCACCCTGCTAGGATCGGCCCTGAGTTGAGCAATAGCTTTTAATAGGGTGCAGTAGTATCCAGAAGGGACTAACTTGTTTCATAAGTCAACACTCTGAAGAAGAGGAAAATTACAAACCCTGTCTTGGTTAAATTTTTTACATATGTACTGTACATAGTTACAAGGCAATGTATGCCTGGCAGGAATCCATGAAAGCATGGAATTTTGTGTGTTAAATAAAAACTTAAATGTCAAATTGAACGTGGTGGCCAAAAAATTGCCGAGTGTCAGATATAACTGACCGTATATGTAAAAGAACACCTCATGGTATCCATTGCAAAATCATGATTATCTTTGATTGGGATTATGATATAAAGCAAAATAAAGGACTGTAGAGTAGACATTTTACTTTTTCCTTAATGAATGAAAGGCAGGAGAAGCTCAATAGCGACCCTTGCCTATGGGAACAGGAACTGAAAAAAGATAAGCAGTTTATGTAAATTAATCATTATTTACCTACCGTTATCAATAAACTTTATTAAAAGTCTGGAAGTTTCACCTGGTCAGGTGACCAGAAGAACCTACAGGAAGACAGTTGAATTTCAATGGTCGTCAGACCAACGGCAGCATTTCAAGAAGAAGCATCTCCTGTATTAGTCTCCTCACCATGGAAAAACTGTGTCAGATGATGGATCGGGCCTCTGCTCCAGATGGGGATTCCTGGATGTGTTTCTGCCTTTCTGCTATTACCCCCCCTGTTAGGGTTGCCACCTCATCCCTTTAAAAAGGAACACATCTGAATTACACAGATTCTGAGGCTAATTTAATACAGACAAGGCACCAAGTGAGTTTAATTACCACCTTAATTGGCCACAGAACCTGTGTAATTCAGATGTGTTCCTTCCACTTCTTTTTCCCCTCCTTCTCCCCCTCTCTCTTTCCCTCAGCATCATTCGACTCTGTCTTCTCTTCCGGGCCCCTCCAGTTTGTCACTTCCTCCTCGGGCCCCTTCTACAGTTTTTTTTCCTACAGCGCCCCCTTATGGTTTTTTGCTTAGTGCACAGACTGCTACTAATGAAACTTTAGTTTTTTTCTAGACCGTTGGTTACAACACAGTCTGTGCCACTGATGACACCTAGTGGTGAGTCTGCACAATTGCATAACTTTTTAAAGTTTATGGCCTAGATTCACGTAGGAAGGCATAACTTTCAGCAGGGTCGTAGCGTATCGTATTTACACTACGCCACCACAACTTAGTGAGGCAAGTGCAGTATTCTCAAAGCACTTGCTTCCTAAGTTACGGTGCGTAGCGTAAATGTGCCGGCGCACGTACGTTCGAGAATCGGCGTATCTAGCTCATTTGCATATTCGACACGAAAATCAACGGAAGCGCCACCAAGCGTCCAGCGTAAATATGCACCCAAGATACGACGGCGTAGGAGACTTACGCCGCTCGTATCTTGGCTGAATTTATGCGTAACTGATTCTGAGAATCAGGCGTGCATATACGATGGCGCAGATTCGGACTTACGACGGCGTACATGGAGATACGCCGGCGTAAGTCTTTGAGAATCTGGCCCTATGTCTTCTTTTGTTTCAATTGCTGATGATTTTAAAGCGATTTTTTTAATCCATGTACTTACTGTATATTAGATCATTTAATTTCGGGCGCACCGCGGTATGTCGCCGCTATAAGGCGTCACGCCTTCCGGAAACAGCCGATTAGCGTTCGGCTCTTCTCGGTGCCTGCGCACAGACCCAGGAGCTGACTGAGCAGGCGCCGTAAATAGCCGGTCCTAGTTCGGCTTTTTTCGGAGGGCGTGACGCGGCTATATACGGCGCCTGTGCAGTCAGCTTCTGGGTCTGTGCGCAGGCTGTTTCGGCTGTTTCCGGAAGGCGTGATGCCTTATAGCGGCGACATAACGCGGTGCGCCCGAAATTAAATGATCTATTATACAGTAAGTACATGGATTAAAAAAAAAAAAAAAAAACGGCATACTGGCGCTGACGCCAGTATGCTGGATGGGATGAATCAAAGTGGTTTTAAGGGTGGAACTCCGCTTTAAGAAAAGTTTTTCTGCAAATTTAAATGTTGGGGCTTTGCCTGCTATAGATGTAAGGCCGCCTGCGCATATCCCACCGATTGATGATGCTATTTCTTCACCCTCGTCTCCACATACAGTGCCTGAATGTTGTCTTAAAGAAGCTATGGCCTGTGATATTTCACCACTTGGTTTCTATTTGTCGCCATCTATCAAAAACTAAATTTGGAGAGGCGAATATGTTGAACTTCTTTCTCTTTTACCTTCATTTAAAGACAATCGCATGGATAATAAGGATTTGGACAAGAATGATGATGATAAGAAGAAATCTGCTCCGCGCACTTTTAACAATTGGCTTCATACCTTTTGCATTTATTCCAGCATTTTGGGTAAACGACACCAGGAATTATGCAGTGGTTTGTTCAGGCATCTTGAAATTATCCTTGAAGCATACAAACATTTTCCAGGATTGGCTTGGTTTTTCTACGATCTTTTTATCAAAAACTGGCTGTGGATATTTTCAAAATTGCAGTTTTTCCCCCCTACCCCATTTGAGCGTTTTATTCTAGTGGGGTCAGCCCAGAGGGGATTGATCTCATGGATATACTCTATACTGAACTCCTGGCCCATGGAGGTGAAAGGCAAGCATGCATATATAATAAAGTGTAGCGCCCAATCAGGGAACCCCCTATGTGGGGGATCCACTGTAGGTCAAGTGATTACAAGCCTTATAGTGCTCTTCCAGTATACAGTCTCCTACACTGTAGCTCAGTACTCTAGGGATTGTACTGGAAGTGAAAAAGTCCAAAAAAAAGGTAAGTCAATCCAAGTAACTTAGAGAAGGGGGCTAGTTAGGACACTGGTTAACATACAATAAATCAAGTCTGAAGATAATCGTAAATCATCTTAAAGACAATGAAAAAGTAAACAGC
Source organism: Rana kukunoris (assembly GCA_029574335.1). Classification (NCBI taxonomy): domain Eukaryota; kingdom Metazoa; phylum Chordata; class Amphibia; order Anura; family Ranidae; genus Rana; species Rana kukunoris. The sequence goes on along the minus strand of CM056053.1, from coordinate 222,949,785 downwards.
TGAGTGAACAGAGTACACAATGCATAAGTGAATATTCATAAATCTTCAAAGTGGAAGTGTAAAAAAGATGCACACATAATGTGTTATAAATGTCTGTTGCACTGAATCAAATCAGAAAATCAGTCCATACACCTTGAAGATGATGAAAAACATATTCTCCCTCTGATGAACTTGAATAATGATAGATATATCAAGATATAATCCCCAAATATTGGAAATGAATATGAGTGGATACTCTTACCGGAAACGACGCACCCACAACTCACCATACGGTTGGGGGTCTTAAAGGCTTGTACAGGCCGATTGCCTACTCCTGTTGCCATCAGGCTGGTGATCCGAGGCGTCAGGTGATATCGGGTAGTTCCAAGATATGCTTATCCGGAAGTTCCTCTCCAAGAAACAAAAGTGATATCACCACAATGGTATCCAATCACGGAAACGACTGACCCACAACTAAAATAAAAGGAAAAAAGGCACTCATCTGCCCTGTCGTGGGCTACGCCTGGTGCCAAGGCTCCTCAGTTGCCTGGGAGTAGCCTCAGGTGGGGGGGTGGGGCATCTGGTGGAGGAACATCCCCTGGTCTCTCCCTGGCTGGCTGCCTGCCCTACAATGCCAGGGCAATGTGGTGGAGGAAGTTGTTGGTCTCCGCCTGCATCCGCAGCTGGCGGGTGGTGGTGGTGTGCTGGTGGTGCCTTGTCTGCCTCCCCTCCTCCTGTATGGCCACTGCTAGGCTCCTCCCCTCCACCTGCATGGCAGCTGTATTAGCCACAACAGCCACTGTAAGGCTCCGGACCTCAGACACAAGGCCTGATGTTGTGGCCTGCAGCTCCCCCAGACAGGTCACAATAGCTGTGCAGTTGGAACTCACATCCTGCAGGCTGTCAGTGATGGAGGTAGTCTGATCAGCCTGCTGGGTGAGTGCCTGCTGGACAGCCAAGGTGCAGGAATCCTGGGTCTGGGCCGAGGAGGCCAGGCTCTCTGCCACACGGTGCAGGTCACCCACTAATGCACCCATATGACGGGACGGTTCTGCCGGGCCTGGTCCCTCGCCAGATTCTCCTCCAATGCATCCGGATCACCCCTGGTCTTCCGGGTAGCCCTCCTGGGGGCAGGAGAGGCTTGTGGCCGGATGTATGGGGAGGCCCTTGTGGTGCTATCCCTGATGGGGGAGGAGATCCTTAAGAGGCTATCCATGATGGGGAAGGTGGGTCTTGAGGGGATATCCCTAATGGGGGAGGTGGGTCTTGAGGGGATATCCCTGATGGGGGAGGTGGGTCTTGAGGGTATATCCCTGATGGGGGAGGAGGTTTGGGAGCGTTTTGGGATGGGAGTCTCCTCCACGATGTAGAAACCTTCCTCTAGAGTACCGTGCTCCTCCTCTACTTCCTCTAGAGGTGAGGTGTGGGCCCTTTCTGGGGGTGGCGTGGGTCGCCCAGGAGCCGACGACGGCCCAGCTCCCTCCAGCACATCTGTGGATGACACAATACATTCACATGTTGGTGGACTCACACACTTGTCACATGTTCCCTTCCACCCCCTCACATGCTACACCCAGGATAGGAGATAAAACACACTTACCTGCCCTTAAGGCCTGATGCACGGAGTCATAGCCCTCCAGGCCCTCCACCTACTCCCTCTCCAGGCACTGGGCAATGACCTACTCATCAGGAGTGATGGTGATCTTACTGGCTGGTCCACCTCCTGTGGCCCTGGCGTGCCTCCTCATCGTGGCCAGCTTTTCTTTGAGCAGACGCTGCATATCATTTATTTTTTTTGCTATGTCTATGGGGCTCTGAACCTCATGGGCAAGGGAATTCACCTGTGCTGTAATCTCCTCCAGAATCTCATCCTTCTTGACCTTGCTGGTCTGGCCACTCTGTGCCCCATGGAGGCATGCGCCGTACTTGGAAATGCCATCGATAATGATTGCCTTCTCCTCAGGACTAAAATTTCTCTTCCTCCGATCCTTAGCAGTCACTGGTGCAGACATGGCTCCAAATACAAAAGTACTTAAACCAAAAAGTTTATGCTGTACTTTTGCACTTGACGGGCGCATGTCTGGGCATATTTATTCACTGGGCGTAGGCAGTGGGCCGACGTATCTTAGGGGTTACGCAGAGGGGTGCGGGACATACGTTCATGTCACGGCGAATTCGCCGTTCGTTCGGCCCTTCATTTGCATGGGGTCATGCTTTATTAACATGGATCATGCCCACTTCCTTCCTACTTTGAATTACGCCGGCTTACGCCTACGATTTTACGTTACGGAGCATTTGCTTTCTGAATACCATACTTGCCTCTCCGCGCTGTGCCGGCGTAGTGTAAAAAAGATACGCAACGCCTGCATAAATATGCGCCGATGTATCTGAATCTGGCCCAAAATGTCTTGATCTAAGGACAGTAGCTCAGATTGATATTGACCAATTAGTAATTTCATCAATTGTGTGCTACAGAGGGTTAATATTTGTTCCCATGCTATCTTAAACTCAGGGGTAGCATTTTGAAAAGAGGGATATACCTGGACTCTCAGGCCAAGCGGGCTAATATTCTCTCTCACATATTTGTTCAAATATTCAATGTGCCAATGTAAATTGGATTTCTTTTTAAGTAGACGTTTCATTTCAGCCATGTATTGATTAATATTGATTTCTTGTTCGTTATCAATATTACAATTTGATTGAATTTTCTATGTGTAGGTGTGGTCTCGCAGGTGGGCTTGCAATGTGGTCTGGAGCATAATTGCGTAGACAACAAAGGTAAATAACCTTGAGGATATTATCCAACAGGTTAGTCATCGGCTGTGAAGGACACATTTCCAAAAGATTGGCCAGTCCACAAGGGGATGCCTTCTCCTCGTCCACCAGGACGCAAAAACATATTTGCTAAACCAATCACTATAAAGTGAAGTGGGTAGCATTAGATCAGGGGTGGGGAACCTGCGGCCCGCAAAATCATTCCATCCGGCCCCCCGGCTCTGTGGAGCGCTCCAGAGCCTCGGCCTAGGAAAGTCCCCGGCTTCGACCTAGCTCCGGAGCGGCGGCCATCTTGATACACCCGGCGGCGGCCCTCCTCTCTGTTCACACCCACAGAGGAGGAGGAGCCCGCACTCGAGGGAAACACGCGCCGCTGTCTGAGGTCTGAGGTCTGCACTATTGTGGGGGTTACTGTCTGAGGTCTGCACTACTGTGGGGGTTACTGTCTGAGGTCTGCACTACTGTGGGGGTTACTGTCTGAGGTCTGCACTACTGTGGGGTTACTGTCTGAGGTCTGCACTACTGTGGGGGTTACTGTCTGAGGTCTGCACTACTGGGGGGGGGGGTTACTGTCTGAGGTCTGCACTACTGTGGGGTTACTGTCTGAGGTCTGCACTACTGTGGGGTTACTGTCTGAGGTCTGCACTACTGTGGGGTTACTGTCTGAGGTCTGCACTACTGTGGGGGTTACTGTCTGAGGTCTGCACTATTGTGGGGGTTACTGTCCGAGGTCTGCACTACTGGGGGGGGGGGGTTACTGTCTGAGGTCTGCACTACTGTGGGGGTTACTGACTGAGGTCTGCACTACTGTGGGGGTTACTGTCTGAGGTCTGCACATCAGGTAAAAACTGGTGCTCCAAGTATAACTGGGAACTGTTTTCCCTCAAGTCCTGTATAAATCAGCTACAGGGTTTATTATCCCATCTTCTAGAACTTTTTTTTAAACTATACATTTTTGACTATGCCTCAGAATAGGGTGTCAGCATCACTACAATCGCTCACTAATACATAGATTAGGCTTAATAAGCGTTTAAAGTGTTATGTTCCTTTAAGATGCGATGTTTGTAAAACCCTCCACGATTTTTGGCAAAATGCCAAATGGCAATATTTTGTACGGAGATACCCTAATATGTGGCTGGTAATGTGCAAGAATCACTAGGGCAATTTTGAACTTGGCATCCTTCTTCTCCCATCTGCTTTGACCCTAGCGTGTTCTGCCATTTCCAACCCATTTCTTTCCAAAAAATGGGACGCTACAAACATATACAATGTTTACCTAGCAACATAAACAATACAAATAATAAGTGCACAAGTTGTTTTAATATTCCGGCATGCTCAACCAACCCGGTCGCACAAAATATTTGTAATTCGTTCCCAAAGGAAAGAAAATCCTCTTTTCCTTCACAAGTACAATTTCCTCACAGAGAACCCCGAGGGTGGGGGCTTCTGTGGAGGAGCTCCTCTTCGCTCTTCACTCCCACGTAGAAAAATGTTGAAATGCTTTATTTTTGTATTAGCCAATGGACTCCAGAAACCGACTAATTATTACCCACTGATAACAAAATGAAGGTGAAGGGCGGGGCATGAAATGTCCCCACCCCCACCACCTATGGGACTGTGTCATACCAGAAAATAAAATTAAAGTTTAATTAATAAAAAAATAAAAAAAATAAAATACTTACCTATGATTGGTTGAGCTTTTGTTGACAGTTGCCCCAAACAACGGTCCTCTAACCCAATAAAAAGATAGAGGATGCGTCAGCAGTGGGCAGAAGATTGGAGAAGATTTGGAGAAGCACATCTGCACTTACCTGTCATGGAGCAGTTGCTTCGCCAGATGAGGGACCGGGCCGCAGCTGAGGATGGTGATGGCTCTCTCTTCCTGGCTCTTCTCCCCTGTTTTCTCCTTCTCCCTCTTCTGCTGGTCGTGGACCTGTTTTTTTTTTCCGGTCCTGCGGTGCCATGTCCTTCTTCCTCCCTTTCTCTCCCTGTTATCCCCCCTGATATACTTCTCCCCCTTGGACCTTTGGTGTCCTATAGTGGACTCTCCTCCGGTGCAGTGAGTGGCGGTTCCTCTGTCTCCTGCCGTCAGATGTTGTCATCTCCGCCTGTGTAATCGGCTTCAGGCCCTTCCTTCATCCGCGATGTCGTTCGGCCTTCTACTTCGGCTGGAATCGCTGGCGTGTGCACAGTACATCAAGGCAGATCAACACAGAGGCAGCTTAAGTGTCCTCTCAGGTTCGAATCTCCGCCTGGTCAGGTCTCTAGGGGAAAGAAGACAAGTTATTTCATTTAAATTTGATTGATAATTGTAATAATGATTTACTTAGGGTTTCTAATTGTTCTGCCTCTTTTTTTTAACCCCTTCTAGTGCTGTTACTTCAGCTGGAATGCCTCAGATTAATTTTGTAGGTCCATCACAGCCAGCCAATCCTGTTGTCATGGCGACTGGTAGTAAACAGATTTCTGGGAGGAAGCGTCTTTGTAAATCTATAGGTATTGCAATACCTTCTAATGTTTTGATGCATGGGTTTTCTGATCATCAATTAAATGCTTCCAGTTTTATTGATACAGCTCCTTCTTTGTTGACGGTTACCATGGCGCCTGATCATGACCATGCATCTCCTGATTTTGTCGTTTCTCCAAATCCGCTGCCTGCGAATGCCTCGACTGAGTTGGTTTCAGCTCCTGCTGGTGAGTTTAATAATTCTTCTCCAGTCAGGGAATTACTTTATTTTTTTTTTATTTTTATTTATTTTTTTTTTTTTTTTTATGTATGTCCATGTTTGCTAATTCTTTTAATTCTGTTAATCAACCACAGTCAACTCCTGCTTCTGTGTGGCTGGATCCTTTGTCTTAGGCCTCGTACACACGAGGGGATATGTCCGCTGAAAACGGTCCGATGGACCGTTTCAGCAGACATCTCCGCTCGTGTGTATGGGCTAGCGGACAGATTTCTCCACCCGACAGATTTCAAAGCATGCTTTGAAATCTATCCGGTGGGGATCTGTCCGCCCGACATGTCTGCTGGTTAGTACACTTACCAGCAGACATGTCGGCCCCCACCGCCGCCGCGCCGCTGCCGAATGGATTCGGCGCATGCGCGGAAGTGTTTTACTTCCTGGTGCGGTGACGTTGCGGTGACGCGGCGGCGTCAACGTCACCGCCGCGTCACCGCCACGTCACCGCGCCTTCCGGCGGCGGGGAATTTGATCCGATGGTGTGTACACGCCATCGGATCAAACTCCCGATCGGACATATCCGATGGAAATGGTCCGCGGACCGTTTTCATCGGATATATCCGATCGTGTGTACGCCGCCTTAGGCTCATATTAGCCCTGTCTCTACCTCAGTTGCCACTGCAACGGTTATTCCTGCTGCTCATGATGTTTTGATTCCTCCTTTGGTCCCAGAATCTTGCTTAAGGGAAGTTTTGATGTGCGATTTGTGTCCTCTGGGGTTTCATTTATCTAGTGCAGTGAAAGAAATTTTTTGGAAAAGAGACTAAGTTTAAATTCTGACTTTGCTTCCGTCCAACCACGAGCTTAAGGTGGTTAAGAAGGATGGTGATTGTAAAGATGATAAAAAACTAAAATTGCTGCCACGCTCTTTAAACAACTGGCTGTAGGCATTTTGCATTTATGCTAGCGTGCTGGGTGAACAGCGCCCTGATTTGTGTTCTGGCTTATTGCAACATATCAAAATTATTTTGGAAGCATACAATATTTTTTAACGTTTTTCATGGTTTTATTATGACGAAGCATTTCGCCAGAAGTTGTCTGTGCACAAATCTTTGAAGTGGGGTTCAAAAGATATCGGTCTGTGGCTCAATCTTTTATTAACTCAGAAGCCGTTGGTTAAAGTTAATGTTTCCAATGCCAGTAATATGTATAGGAGAGGTGTGTGTATTTTAATTTCAATGATGGCATGTGTAAGCGGCCTAACAGCTGTAAATACAAACATGAGTGTAGTCATTGCGCTGGTTCTCACCCTGCTTCTCGTTGTTTTAAGAACGCTTCTGCTCCTTCGAAGGAGCTTTTTATTAAAAGCCACAACGCCGGTGAACATTCTAAACATGCTACCTTGGCTTCACATGTATCCAGAATGTCAGAGGGCAATCGTCCTGCGTGTTGGTTTCTTGTTTGGTTTTCGATAACCTTCTTTTTCTGGAATCGGTTGTCGTGTCTTTCCTATTTGCATTCTGTTTCTTCTAATTTGGCTGATGTTCGTGAGAAATTGAATAAAGAATTGCGAGCTGGTAGAATTGAAGGTAATTTTCTACTCCTCCTTTTGTTAATTTTTGGGTTTCTCCGCTTGGTATTATTCCTACGAAAGATCCAAACTCTTTTAGATTGATACACCATCTCTTATTCCCGTTTAGATTTTCTTTGAACGATGATATTGACCCCTCGTTGTGTTCTGTTCAATATTCTTCTTTTTATGACACTTTGTTAAAAATTAGGAGTGTTGGTGCCTCTGCTTTACTTGCTAAAGCTGATATTCAATCCTCGTTTCGGTTACTTCCTATTCATCCATCCGCTTTTAACTCTTTGGGTTTCTGTTTTCAAAATTATTATTACTTTGATAAGGGTCTCCTGATGGGATGTTCGCTTTCTTGTTGTTATTTTGAACTCTTTTTAACGTTTATTGAATGGGTTGTTGGTTTTCGTGCTGGTTCTAATAACTCATTGCATTGCATCTGGATGATTTTCTGTTTTTGGTGAAGCTGGTACATCTGATTGTTTATATTTATTTACTGAATTTCGGATTGTCTGTCGGGAGTTTGGTGTTCTGTTGGCCGATAAAAAATCTGTTTACCCTACGTCTTGTTTTGACTTTCTGTGTGTTCAGATAGATACGGTTTCAATGGAATTCCATCTTCCTGATGAAAAGATTGTTAAAATTAGGATTTTATTGGACTTCGTTCTTTCCAAACATAAGGTTAGGTTGAAAGTGTTGCAATCTCTTCTTGGTTTATTGGCTTTTGTGTCCAGGGTTTTGCCAATGGGTCGTGTCTTCTCTAAGAGATTGTATCGGGTCAGTTCTGGAATTTCTTCTCCTTTCCATTTTGTGAGAATTACATCTTGAATTAAAGAAGACCTTAAAGTTTGGCGTACATTTTTGGCTACGTTTAATGGTAATTGTTTGTGGTATACTCCTTTTTGTTCGGCCTCTGCTCTTCATCTGCATACAGATGCTGCTGGATCGTGTGGATATGGTGCTTATTGGGATGGTCATTGGTCTGCTGATTCGTGGCCTGAATCTTGAAAGGATGAGGGTTTGACTTCTAATATTGTTTTGTTGGATAGTTTTTCCTGTTTTAGTGGCCTTTGGAATTGTGGGGTGTTAATTTTAGGAATCGTCATATTTTACTTTATTCGGATAATAGGGGTGTAGTTTTTGCTCTTAATTGCTTATCGTCTACATGTCTTCCTGTTCTTGCTGTACTTAGATTGTTGGTGTTTAAATGTTTAGACCTTAATATTTGGCTTAAAGCAAAATACATTCCTGGAAAAGATAATCTTATTGCTGATGCATTGCCCCGCTCTCGGATTCAAGAATTTTGACGATTGGTGCCGGATGCGGATCCTATTGGCCTATTATGCCCTCCACACTTATGGGACCTTCGGTGAATCCTGTTTTTGCTGCCATTAGGTGTTCTTTGGCACCCTCCAAGTGGGCGTTGTATACAGCTTTGTGGAAATTGTGGTGTTCTTTCTTGCTTTATTTGGGATGTGATCAACCCCCGTTTTCGGAAGGTTTGGTTCTGTCCTTTCTAAATTTTCGAATGTCTCGTGGTTATTCACATTCTCATTGTTAAAACTTTTTCCGTGTTTCCTTCTTTATGCATCTGCAGGGTATCAGGTCCTGTATGTCCTTTTTCTCGGTCAAGCATGCCTTGCGGGGTTATAGAAGGAAACATTTGGTCGCTGATGATAGATTACCGATTTCTGTTGACCTTTTGGGTCGTCTTTGTGGCGTTTCTAAGGATGTCTGTTTTTCTCCGTATGAATCCCTCTTACTTTCTTTGTCATTTTGTTTATGTTTTTTTGGGGCCTTTCGGAATTGTTGCCACGTAAGGTTTCTGATGACTCTGGTCTCTTCTTTCGGGAGGTTTTTGTTAGATCTGATTCTATTCAAATTCTGCTTCATAAGAGTTAGAATGATCATGTGGATCATGGTCGGTGGATTACTTTGCGGGCTAATCCTGGCGCTCGCTATTGCGTTTTCTCTTTACTTAGACGTTTTTTGGGAGTGAGACCTGTTTTTAATAGGCAATTTTTGATTCATGTCACGGGTGCTCCGGTGGCTATTTATCAGTTCCAGGCCGTTCTACGTAGATGCCTCAAAGCATTACAGTTGGCACACCGGCGGTTTTCATCTCACTCTTTTCGTATCGGTGCAGCCACTACGGCAGCTATGTTTGGTCTTAATGAATCTGTGAAATTGGTGGTTGGCGATCGAATAGTTATAGATCGTATGTTAGACCTAATTTTCAATTTTGATTTTAGATGCCTGATATAACGTCTGGATAATAGGACACTCTTATATTTTCTGGGCTCAGAAGAGAGCTGAATGGAGAGTCTATGGCGATAACTTAGGTTTACCTCATCGGAATTTTACTTTTATTGGTATGGGCTATGTTGTATGCTTTGGAGCAATTTACGTTCTGTGCTATCTCATTTACATGTTTGTTGGCCCATACCACAGATCATCATTTTCCACTTATATGGTAATGATCTTGGAATACGCAAGACGTTATAGTTGATTTCTCAAATTAAGCTTGATATGTTATGTTTACATGCTGTTTTGCCTAATACTATTTTGGTCTTTTCTGAAATTATTCCTCAACTAGATTGGTTGCTCTGCCCTGTGAGCGTAAGTATTTAGAAAGAATTCACAGGAGACTTAATAGGTCATTGGATAAATTCATGCCTTTGGTTCATGGTATGTCTTTTAGACATGTGAACTTAGAAGGTGGTTTGCCTGGTTTTTATAGACCAGACAATGTGCATTTATCTGACATTGCTCTTGACATCTTCAATTTAGATTTACAAACCTGTGTTGAATTGGCTGTCGCCTTGGTGGGGTGCCAGGCTCCTTAAAATTGGGCCTGGCCTGTGGATGGTATATTTCATGATTGTTTTAGCTTGAGCTTAAATGGCTAAGCTAATTTTATTATTATAAGATATATATATGGTTATATGTTAATAAAATTGATTTAATATACTTAAATTGATTATTTAATTTTGATTTAAGAATTGTTTGATATAATCAATTTATTTACACCTATAAATAAAGGCCACGGCCATTTCATACCACAGGTATATTTTGTAGTATTATTTATTTATTTATCTATTAAAATATTATATTAGTTCTTAAAAGGTTATGACTACAGTCCCATGAAGGTGAAGGGCGGGGCATGAAATGTCCCCACCCCCACCACCTATGGGACTGTGTCATACCAGAAAATAAAATTAAAGTTTAATTAATAAAAAAAAAAAAATACTTACCTATGATTGGTTGAGCTTTTGTTGACAGTTGCCCCAAACAACGGTCCTCTAACCCAATAAAAAGATAGAGGATGCGTCAGCAGTGGGCAGAAGATTGGAGAAGATTTGGAGAAGCACATCCCACCCTCCCTCCCTGTCGTGGCCTTTTTTATGAGGTTTTAATCCCTTCTTGTAAGGGGATGGTATATTTCATGATTGTTTTAGCTTGAGCTTAAATGGCTAAGCTAATTTTATTATTATAAGATATATATATGGTTATATGTTAATAAAATTGATTTAATATACTTAAATTGATTATTTAATTTTGATTTAAGAATTGTTTGATATAATCAATTTATTTACACCTATAAATAAAGGCCACGGCCATTTCATACCACAGGTATATTTTGTAGTATTATTTATTTATTTATCTATTAAAATATTATATTAGTTCTTAAAAGGTTATGACTACAGTCCCATTAAATGACAATAATCGTTTTGTCATTGTGGCCACTTGGTCTGTTAAAAGAGGGGGTTCACTTATCTTTTTGGTCTGAGTGTCCATTGACCCTTACTGTCAGCATTTGTAACTCATAGAACACCTTGGCTCATAGGGGTACAGGACTTTCTCCTTTACTATATTTGACAAGCGACAGGAAGGACAGCGACATAGGTCTGAGATTTTTTTTTCCCTACCTAGCCCAGAGTTTTTTTTACTACTACATCTTAAACTATTAAACTGTTGAGGTCTAACAAAAAATTACAGATCCTACATAAAAACGGATCAGTCTCAGACCCGCTTCATGAGTCAAAACATTTTTGAACCTTGCCCAATTTTCTATCTGCAGGCTATGGCTGCGGGGAGGAAGGTTTTTACTCCCTTAAACAAAAAACCTCTACCGATTTTATATTTCTACTTATTTTATCTTAAAGGGGTGTTCCAGCCAAAAAATGTGTTTATTAAAAGTCAGCAGCTACAAAAAGTGTAGCTGCTGGCTTTTAACCACTTAAGACCCGGACCAATATGCAGGCTAAAGACCCAAGGTGTTTTTACAATTTGCCACTGCGTCGCTTTAACTGGTAATTGCGCGGTCATGCAATGTTATACCGAAACAAAATTTGCGTCCTTTTCTTCCCACAAATAGAGCTTTCTTTTGATGGTATTTGATTGCCTCTGCGATTTTTATTTTTTGCGATATAAACGGAAAAATACTGAAAATTTTGAAAAAAAATGATTTTTCTTATAACAACAAGTAAAAAATATCGAATAAACTAAATTTTAGTCAAACATTTATGCCAAAATGTATTCAGCCACATGTCTTTAGTAAAAAAAAATCGCAATAAGCGTATATTTATTCGTTTTCGCAAAAGTTATAGCATCTACAAGCTAGGGTACATTTTCTGGAATTTACACAGCTTTTATTTTATGACTGCCTATCTCATTTCTTGAGGTGCTAAAATGGCAGGGCAGTACAAAACCCCCCCAAATGACCCCATTTTAGAAAGTAGACACCCCAAGGAAACTGCTGAGAGGCATGATGAGTCCATTGAATATTTTTTTTTTTGGTCCCAAGTGATTGAATAATGACAAAAAAAAAAAGTTTACAAAAAGTTGTCACTAAACGATATATTGCTCACACATGCCATGGTTATATGTGGAGTTGCACCCCAAAATACATTCTGCTGCTTCTTCTGAGTATGGGGATACCACATGTTTGGCATTTTATGGCCTTTGAAACTGTGATAGGTAGTGAGGAGTGAAATCAAAAATTTGCACCCTTAGAAATGCTGAAGGCGTTGCTTGGTTTTCGGGGTCCCGTACGCGGCTAGGCTCCCAAAAAGTCCCAAACATGTGGTATCCCCGTACTCAGGAGAAGCAGCAGAATGTATTTTGGGGTGCAACTCCACATATAACCATGGCATGTGTGAGCAATATATCATTTAGTGACAACTTTTTTTTTTCTGTCATTATTCAATCACTTTGGACAAAAAAAAAATCTATGGACTCAACATGCCTCTCAGCAGTTTCCTTGGGGTGTCTACTTTCCAAAATGGGGTCATTTGTTTTTTTTTGTGCTATTTTGACATTTTATGGCTTTCGAAACTGTGATAGGTAGTGAGGAGTGAAAGCAAAAATTTACACCCTTAGAAAGCCTGAAGGCGGTGATTAGATTTTGGGGTCCCGTACGCGGCTAGGCTCCCAAAAAGTCCCACACATGTGGTATCCCCGTACTCAGGAGAAGCAGCAGAATGTATTTTAGGGTGCAATTCCACATATAACCATGGCATGTGTGAGAAATATATCATTTAGTGACAATGTTTTGTACATTTTTTTATTTTTTTTGGTCATTATTCAATCACTTGGGGCAAAAAAATTAAATATTCCATGGACTCAACAAATAGCTTGGGGTGTCTACTTTCCAAAATGGGGTCATTTGGGGGGGTTTTGTGCTATTTTGGCATTTTATGGCCTTTGAAACTGTGATAGGTAGTGGGGAGTGAAATCAAAAATTTGCGCTCTTAGAAATGCTGAAGGCGTTGCTTGGTTTTCGGGGTCCCGTACGCGGCTAGGCTCCCAAAAAGTCCCAAACATGTGGTATCCCCATACTCAGGAGAAGCAGCAGAATGTATTTTAGGGTGCAACTCCACATATAACCATGGCATATGTGAGCAATATATCATTTAGTGACAACTTTTTGAATTTTTTTTTTTTTTTGTCATTATTCAATCACTTTGGACAAAAAAAAAAAAAAATCTATGGACTCAACATGCCTCTCAGCAGTTTCCTTGGGGTGTCTACTTTCCAAAATGGGGTCATTTGTTTTTTTTTGTGCTATTTTGACATTTTATGGCCTTCGAAACTGTGATAGGTAGTGAGGAGTGAAATCAAAAATTTACACCATTAGAAAGAGTGAAGGCGGTGATTGGTTTTTGGGGTTCCGTAAGTGGTTAGGCTCCCAAAAAGTCTCACATGTGGTATCCCCGTTCTCAGGAGAAGCAGCAGAATGTATTTTGGGGTGTAATTCCACATATGGATTGATCGGTGGGTATGCCCACCATTAGAATACCTCCCTTCATCCACCCACTTCTAATGATGGGCATACATGCACCATTTATATATGCCAAAGCATGGGGGCATCCTCCCGCAAAAAAGTTATGCCGCGTACACGCGGTCGGACTTTTCTATGCCGTGTACACATGGTCAGACTTTTCCACGGGTAAGGCCTCCGTAGGGCGGTCAACCGCATGTACGCGGCATTAGGAACAAAATCGCTCCTCCACCCCTAATGCCCCCATGCTTCGGCATATATGCTCTTTTTTGGACTGTGGTGGTGAAATCACCTCCTACAGCGTTGGAGTCGCAGCTTTATATATATCGTGGGAGCAAACGCTGTTGCTGTCACGCTAAATAAATCTGCGCTGCAACTGAATGGCGTACCTGCTAAGCAAATGATGGTTAACATTAAAACAAAGTAACATTACAGTATAACAGTAAGATCTTACCATACCTGCAAAGCAAATACCAATAAAAAAAACATAGTAAAAAATAAAACATTTTTTAACGCAACCTGTGCCTAATATATATATGCCGAAGCATGGGGGCATCCTCCCGTAAAAAAGTTATGCCGCGTACACACGGTTGGACTTTTCTATGCCGTGTACACATGGTCAGACTTTTCTATGCCGTGTACACATGGTCAGACTTTTCCATGGGAAAGCCTCCGTAGGAATGTCAACCGTATGTACGCAGCATTAGGAGCAAAATCGCTCCTCCGCCCCTAATGCCCCCATGCTTCGGCATATATGCTCTTTTTTTAACTGTGGTGGTGAAATCACCTCCTACACTGGAGTCACGGCTTTATATATCGTGGGAGCAAACGCTGTTGCTGTCAAGATAAATAAGTCCGCGCAACAGCTGAATGGCGTACCTGAAAACAGTAAAGTAAATTACATACCTGAAAAGCAAGCATGAAAAAACATAACAATAAAACTTTGCAGAATAAAATAGAGTAAAAAAGAGCAGAACAATAGAGTGAGAATAGAGAGGGAGAGAACAATAAAACGACAACTATTTTTGTTTTTTTTATTTTATATTTTTTTTGTGTTTTTTTACTTTTTCCTTTTTTACACTTTTTTTTTGTAACTGTTCAACTTTTCGGTTCCAGGTTTGGGTCTCTCAAAATGCGACAGCATCTTGGGAGACCCTGTGTACGTGTACCTAGCCTGTGATATGTTTTGCCCTACGCTAATACTTCACTAGTGTGTGGAAGCGTTCAAAACATTTGCCAATACAAAGACCAGGATCGGCAGGACATCGGGGACAAAAATAACGGGTGTCACACCAAAATCCGCGCTTGCTACAGACACGACATCTTCTTTGGGGGGCTTTTTGGGTAGGGGTACTCTCGAGGGCATATATAAAATGCCTCTCATGCAGTCGGCTTACTGCATTTGGTAGGGGATGGTGAGGTGTAGAACCGCCTGGATACAGGAGTTCTGTGACGATATCCTTCTGGAATTGGAGGAAGGGTCCGTTCTGTCCTGAAGTTTTGTATAAGACAAAAGCATTCAGCAAAGTCAATTGGAATAAATGTAGAGACACTTTTTTGTACCAGCGTCTCGATTTACGGGCAATATGATACGGCGCCATCAACTGGTCATTGAGGTCCACCCCTCCCATATTTTGGTTATATTTGTGGACACAGAGGGGTTTCTCCACAACACCAGTCGCCGTTTGAATTTGTACTGTCGTGTCTGCGTGAAGGGTGGTAAGCATGAAAACATTCTTATTGTCCCGCCACTTCACAGCGAGCAAATTATTACATCTGCAGCAGGCTCTCGCCCCCAGCTTAAGACCGGCATCTACAAGCCGCTGGGGAAAGCCCCGGCGATTAGGTCGCACGGTGCCACATGCTCCAATCTGATGATCAAACAAGTGACTAAAAAGTGGCACGCTGCTGTAATAATTGTCCACATACAAGTGGTACCCCTTTCCGAATAAGGGTGACACCAAGTCCCAGACAATCTTGCCAGCGCTCCCCATGTAATCTGGGCATCCTTCCGGCTCTACGTGACTATCTTTGCCCTCATAAACCCTAAAGCTCCATGTGTAGCCTGTTGCCCTGTCACAAAGCTTATAGAGCTTGACCCCGTATCTGGCACGCTTGCTGGGAAGGAACTGCTTGAAAGACAAGCGGCCAGCAAATTTAATCAGGGACTCGTCAACGCAGACAACTTGCTGGGGATTAAACAAGGCTGCATAACGTTCATTGAAATGGTTTATGAGGGGCCAAATTTTGTAGAGCCGGTCAAATTCAGGGTCTCCACGTGGACGACAGAGTGCATTGTCACTGAAATGCAGGAACCGCAGGATCATCTCGTATCGTTTCCTGGCCATGTGAGCAGAGAATATGGGCATTTGGTCAATTGGATGTGTGGACCAATACATGCGCAATTGAGGAAATGGATGTATGCCCATATTGAGGGTAAGGCCCAGAAAGGTCTTAAATTCGGAAACCGTAAGAGGTCTCCATTCTTTGGCAAGGACGGACTGGGGATTAGCGGCGATGTAGGTACCAGCATACAAATTACTCTGGTCCACAATAGATCTATAGAGATCTTCCGTGAAATACAGCGAATAAAAATCAAGTGGCGTAAAATTCGCTGTATCCACCTGAATTCCGGGTTGGCCAGTGAATGGGGGAAGTACAGGTGCTGCAGAAGTGGCGGGGACCCAATCAGGATAGGCGAGATCTGCAGGAAGGGCACTATGGGCACGACGGGCCTGTCTTTTTCTTCTTGGTGGCAGCGGGACACTACTTGTGCTTGCCACCTCGCCAGCTTGAACTGCACTTATGGGACTCGCCACGTCACCACGTGATACTGCAGTGCTGGATGAACGACCAGGGTGTACTAGGCCGCTGGTGCTTGCCAATCCACCAAAAGGAATAGCGGCGCTAGTACTCGTTCTCTGCTCC
Source organism: Rana kukunoris (assembly GCA_029574335.1). NCBI lineage: Eukaryota > Metazoa > Chordata > Amphibia > Anura > Ranidae > Rana > Rana kukunoris. The sequence continues at coordinate 222,933,560 of CM056053.1, read as the reverse complement.
ATACAAGGGTCCTGCGGTTCTTGCTCTCAACAACCTCAGAACGGGGTCGGGTATGCCTGGCCTTAGCAGGGACCACCACTCCATCGTCAGAGCTATCTGACATGGAGCCGCTGTCGTAAACAGGATCGTATTCTGAGCCCGAATCTGTCAGATGCGTGACCTTCTCATCATCATCTGACGACATGCACATGATCCTAACAGCCTCTTCACCAGTGTACATTCGCTTTGCCATTTTGGGCTCTAAATTTAGTCGTAGACTGGTGATGATTCACGGGTAAAAAAAGCACCTGGCTATAGAAAGGCAAATGTAGAAAACGCTTCAAAAAAACTGTTAGCGATCGCAGGGATCGGGCCTGTCTCTGCGAACGCTGCAGTTGTGTGTGATGTGTTTTTGAAGTGACAGTGATCGATCGATACTGCACTTGGGTGGGCTGGGCTGGGCGGAGGGGCAAAACGCAAGTGCTAGCGGGTATCTGGGCTGATTCCACTAACAATGCGTTTTTGGGTACCCTAAACTGCTGGGTACGCTAGTATAGATCTGATCAGATCAGGTATCGATCCGTTCAGATACTATACCACTAAGGGGGGGTGTATGCTTTGCGAGTGTGTGTAAGCGTTACTGGCACTAACCTAACGCTGCTTGGGGCGACACAGACCCTGACTGACGCAAAAATTTTATTTATATCACCCGCCGGGCGATCAGGGGGTTAAACCTTTATTGGGTTATATACGGCGGGTGCCCTGATGCTATAAACAGCAAACTAACTAACCAGCGTCAATCGTAACACTTATACGGTGATCACTGGTGAAAGGGTTAACTAGGGGGCAATCAGGGGGTTAAAACCTTTATTAGGTAATATATGGGGGTACCTAACGCTTTCTAAAAACCTAAATAACTAACTGGCTAACCTGCGTCACCACTGACACTTATATGGTGATCACTGGTGAAAGGGTTAACTCTAGGGGCAATCAGGGGTTAAAAACTTTATTTATGGGGGTACCTAGCGCTATAGAACCTGGCGGCGAACCCTAAAAAAAAACTAACTGCCTAGCGGCAACAGTGACACTAATACAGCGATCAGAAAATCGATCGCTTAGTGACACTGGCAATAGGGGGTGAAAGGGTTAACTAAGGCAGTGATCAAGGGGTTAAACCTTTATTAGGGGGGGTAGGGGGCTACCCTAGACCTAAAGGTGGCTAAGACTAACTGCCCTGACACTTTTTACTGTAACACTGACACTAAATGCAGTTATCAAAAAAAAATGATTACTGCATTTAGTGACACAATGTTACAGTGGACTGGGGGGGGGGGGGTGATCGGCGGTGACAGGAAGGGGTTAAGTGTGCCTATGTGTACTTGTGTCAGTGTACTGTTAGGTGCAACTTACTTGGTGATGTGTTCTCTCCTCGGCGTCGGACTAAAAGACCGACACGAGGAGGAACACAGCACTTCCCTCTTCCTGTGTTTACACTTAGCACAGGAAGAGGCGGCGGCGGGCGCGCGCATTGGCTGGGAGCGATCGCGAGGGGGTGGCTAAAAACGAATCGCCGCCCCCTCATCTCGGATCGCTCCCGGAGCTAAAGGAACCGCCGCATGTACGGGGGGGGTCCGATCGGACCCCCGAACCCCCTCAAGGCACCAACGTATATATACGTTGATGTGCCTGTCGGTGCCATTGTGCCGACGTAAATGTACATGCGGCGGTCCTTAAGTGGTTAATAAACACTCACTTACCTGCTCCAGCGTTCCAGTGACGCGCCGACCGGGGCTCCGCTCCCCCCCCCCCTCCCCAGCCGGCGTCTCCATCCCGACTGTGGGCACCCAGCCGTGACAGCCTTCGGCTTCACGGCCGGGCACCCACTGCGCATGCGCGAGCCGCACTATATATATATATATATATATATATATATATATATATGTGTGTATATATATGTGACACAATCTATGACCAAAAAAGTTATACAGATGGTCACAAATTAGCCCCTTCTAGGGTAGACTTGTCCCTGACCAGGTTGACCCTTAAATCATCTTTTAACAGACGATTTACTCAAAATGTATGTCTTCTACTTCTAGCTGTTGTAGGTACTTTTAAGATGCAGTAGGGGGTGTGACTTGTAAGTCAGACCCCCCTTTCTGCCCCCCTCAATGATCCTGTGTCAGTGTCTATACTCACTACTCCAGGAATATCCCTTTCTGCTATGGGGGAATACGTTTTTTTTATTCCCCATAGCCCCCCACCGTGTCACTCTGGACTCTCTCTGGATTGCTGTACAGTTGAGCTTGTGCTTATTGGGCTGAGGGTCTCCTTGTTACGGGCTGGGTCTGATAAACTGCTGCAGCCAAAAGAAAACCTTGATGTGAGAGCTGAGCTGTACCGTTAGTGTGGGGTACAAACTTTGCACGTTCTTTTGGGGAACATAGTGGGTGGTTTTGCCATTATTATGAAAGATATCAGATATGAAAGATATCAGAACGATCTGAAAAATATGATGACCGGGAACAAACAATAAAGTTGTTTGTTTCCTTGCCTATGTACCTGACCCCTGAGTCCCTTAACCGTTAAACCTTCCTGGAAAACTATTGGTACGTGTAGGTTGAACCTCAATACCTGGACCCGTGGTTTACCTTTACGAAATAAGGGACTCTTACCGATCCTTGAATGATACCCACCCTGCACACTTGATATTAAATATGTGTGACTTCCGTAATAACAAAACGGTACACCCAAAACACATTCAGAACATCTATGTGACATTAATAATGTTCTTATACTCTAAAATGTCTGATTACTATAAGAGCAAACCAACAGTCCACTCACACTCTGGGCACTTACCAGGCACCAACAATATTCTTATACCTCTATACAAGATTATACTTATACCTCTATACGAGAAAAATAAGCAAAAGCAAACTGAGATATGTATTCTGTGTGTATACACCTTTAAATGTAAATTTCCCTTAATAGCCACCTAGGAATATGAGATCCGTCTAGGATCTATCTATATGCGTTTCCAAAAACGCTTTATGTGGAGAGAGAGAGAGAGAGAGAGAGATAGAGAGAGAGAGAGAGAGAGAGAGAGAGAGAGAGATGCAAGAATGACCAATACAATGCAGTAATTTCAATCATATAACAAAAACATATGAACAATGGCCAATCAAAAAAGGAATCGTAATTATATAACCTCTTAGGCCTCATACACACGATAGGATAGACAGAGGACAACGTTCTGATGGACCGTTTTTATCTGTCAAAACCGATCATTAGTAAGCACGACCATTGGTTAAAAATCCACGCAAGCTCAGAATCAAGTTGACGCATGCTTGGAAGCATTTAAATTCATTTTTTTTCAGCACGTCATGGTGTTTTACGTCACCGCGTTCTAACACAATCGGTTTTTTTTAACCGATGGTGCGTAGGCACATCAGACCATCAGTCAGCTTCATCGGTTAACCGATAACAACGGTCCATCAGACCAGTCTCATCGGATGGACTGATCGTGTGTACGAGGCTTTAGGCCTCGTACACACGAGGGGATATGTCCGCTGAAAACGGTCCGATGGACCGTTTCAGCAGACATCTCCGCTCGTGTGTATGGGCTAGCGGACAGATTTCTCCACCCGACAGATTTCAAAGCATGCTTTGAAATCCATCCGGTGGAATCTGTCCGCCCGACATGTCTGCTGGTTAGTACACTTACCAGCAGACATGTCGTGCCCCACCGCCGCCGCGCCGCCGCCGAATGGATTCGGCGCATGCGCGGAAGTGTTTTACTTCCTGGTGCGGTGACGTGGCGATGACGCGGCGGCGTCAACGTCACCGCCGCGTCACCGCGCCGTCCGGCGGCGGGGAATTTGATCCGATGGTGTGTACACGCCATCGGATCAAACTCCCGATCGGACATATCCGATGGAAATGGTCCGCTGACCGTTTTCATCGGATATGCCCGATCGTGTGTACGAGGCCTTAGAGATCTATACATCTGTCCTTTATTGTGGGAGACAACAATAGCACTCTCACTCCCTACTCTAGTCCGGCCATCCAAGCGGGACAATATATCTTATACTAAGTCCGGCCAACCTAGTGAGACAATATCTTTTACCTTTATTCCGGCCAACCTAGCGGGAAAATATCTCTAATCCACACAACCCTTACATCTACCAAAAGTAAGGCCAACCTAGCATCCCCCTGGGCATAAAATAAAAAATATTAAAGTAAAATATGAGTGCGATCAATCGCTGACAGAGTGAATATATTTTTCAAATAAAATCTTTACAAAGATCTTCACCTACCTGCAAAACAATCATCCCATCCTCGTCGCCATCTGTAAGGTTGCTGGTTCAACTAAACCCAGGTTTTTTAGGACTATCTGGATGTATGGAACTCTCCAATTAGTGAAAAACATCCACATGGAGATATGGTATGTCAAGACTAGACTTTATTTCTCATGCGTACTTGCGTCTAATCAAATCATACAAAAAAGAAACACCCTTGTCCCAGCCAATCATAATTAAGTAATTAGGTTATACAAGTAATATTTGTCACAATTATAGACTGTGTGTAATATATAGCAATCTTCTGTGTGCCCGACTGTATCTGGTTTCTACAGCACCTTATCTATGTTATGGTTCTTTGCCTAGTACATAATAACATTGGCAACGTTCTTAGCTTTTGTGTAACTAATCCTAAAAGCTCATGGATACATCTTCATACAAGCATTAATCACTATGGAGGAAGCCAAGCCTTATAATGCATCGATATTATGGGAGAACTCTAGCCTTTCACTATATATGGTCCCTCATATAGGTAATACTGAGATGACATTTAGTGAATATAGCTCAGACGATAGCAGGTGATCCCAATATTGTCAAAGCATTCACCAAACACCCAGATCTTCACCACATGAGGCACACTCCCGTATGGAACAATAAAAAATAATTGCGCTACTAGAACAATAAATTATGAGAGTAAAAGCGGCCTACATCAACGATAGAACAAATCGAAATAGACATATAAAAAATAAAAAATGTGGCGCTAAAAGGAAACACTCAAACAACACAAAGGAGGAAGTGTATCTCTACCCCAAAAAATAAATGGTGATATATGCTATATAGTAAAACATAAACATATAATGATAAATTGTGATAAATGCACATCAGAAAGCAATCCAAGCAGGAACCGTGTAAGGGGAAAAATAAGGCCCATTGAGGGCTAAAAAAAGTTCCAGGTAAGTCCAGGTAGTATTGACACTACAGTACTAAGAAAAAATCCGGTGCGGGAAGTCCCGATGGAAGCTGACAATCCAGTGGAGGGAAACAGAGGATCAAACATGCATTCCAAAGTTGTCAGAAGAATTAAACACTCTTACCAGATTCGGTGGACATACAGACCATTGGTAGTATGTCAAATGGGCAAAGAATGAATCCTCAGTCAGGTGTAATTCATGTAAGGCACATCAGATGATATCTCCAGGAATCTCCAAATTTCTTGACTCTCACCCTTCCAGGATAACAGGGAAGTTCACAATGGAGTATGGAATCATATGGAAGCACATGAAAAAAATAGAAGGAGGCTCCACATAGTGCGGTTAAAACCCAATTGATAGGGTATAGCAGCTTTAATCATAAAAACAGGTATATAACAATACCATACAAAATAAAAGTAATAAATAAGAAAGTACAAGCCGGGTGAAGGAGCGGGTACAGGTGATCACAAAAAAAATTGAAGCGTGGTAAATGGATAAGTGGCTGCAGGCCATGTACCCTACATGTTTCGAGCTATAGGGCTCTTCAACTGGGGCATAAACCTGCTATTCCATACCACGCCAATATATACTGAGTATCATCAGCTTGTCTGAACACAAATTCCAAACAGCTGATGAATTTTCAAAGAAAGACCTCCATTGCATACAGTGGATTGTCTGAGGACACTTCCGTGTCTCTCAGACCCAACCCCTAGCAGTACAATCATTAGCATATATCCAGCTCAGAATGAGTGTCACTGCAGGTGTGCCGAAATGACGCCACCACGCACAACCGCGGCGGCGCCGCGGCGGCGCCACGGCGCAATCACGCATCTAACACCAGGCACATCATCTGTAGGACACCACTGAGACCAGCATCAACGTCGGGACTGTGCTACTGCATCTGCGTGGCGCCCGCTGATGACATCACGCGGCGCTCACATGCGTTCCATAGCCGGAAAAACCGGAAATCGAATGGCAACCCAAGATACAGGAAGTGGCACTTAGTGGTGTCATAACCCGGCGCTCTAGTGCGTTCCATACAGCGCCAATCATAATCGGATACTCGGACCGTGTAGGAACCGGATACCAACAGGAGATGCCGGAAATGGGGTTATGCATAGATGGTAGATAAAAATAAAAACCAAAATAAAGAAAACCTATGCGATTCCTAAATTAATTGGCACATACAACCTAGTATAACCAACATGACCCCAAAAATACATAAAATAGGCAAGTACCTGAAATACATATATGTAAGCAAAAAGGGATAATAGGCTGGATTAGAACATACAAACTAGAACTCTAAGAATGAAAATAAATATACAATGAAATACATTACAATGAAAAGGTACATATAAGAAACAGCTCAAATAATCTTGTTAATAATGGTCATCTAGAACAGAAAGAGAGGGGGCAATATCCGAGACTACCATGCAGATATATATACACAAGGTAGGGGTTAGGCTTTATTAATAAAAGCATTAATGTCCCAATCAATGTTTAACCCATAAGGGAAAAAACATTTGAGCTGGTATATCCAGAACATTTCTAATTGTGAGACACCCCTAATCTTCGATTCACCCCTCCAATGAGGAGTGAATTTGGCTATAATCTGAAAGCAGGTACCTTTCGGATTGCCATCGTGGACTTCTGAGTAGTGTCTCGGTACGCTGTGATTGGTTTTCTTCTTTTTAATACTTTTAATGTGTTCATTAACCCTAATAGAGAAGGTACGTATAGTTCTACCTACGTATTGTTTTTTGCATGGACATGTCAGTAGATAAACTATGTAGCGTGTAGCACAGGTGACAAATTCCTTCATGTGGTACACGACCGAAGTAGTAGTAGATGTGAAACTGTCAATTTTTCTTTGGGTCAAAGTATTGAGAAGACATAGGGCCAGATTCAGGTAGATGAGAGTATCTTTCCTCTGGAGTAACGCTTCTCATTTACGTTACTCTGAAGACCCTTTCAGCGCAAGTCCTGTAATTCACATAGCAGTTGCGCGTAAACTTGCGCCAGAGTAACGATAATGCGCTGGCGTAACCCGACGCAAGTGGAAGTGGGTGTGATCATATGTAAATGATGGGCGGAGCCCGGCGCAGAGGCTTACGTTCAGCGCATCATCCACGGAGCATGCGCAGTGAGTGCGGCTCCACTCGCCCCCTTGTGCGCATGCTCACAACTTCCGTCGGCACCACTTCCTGGGAAACGTCAGCGCAATGCGTTCCGCTGGGCGCTTAAAAGCGCTGGCGGAAACGCCATTCCGGCGCAAAAGTAGTTCCGTTTCCCCCCACCCCAGGGAAGATACTTTTGCACTGTAATGGCTGCTCCCGCTACCCCCAGAGAGAGGAGGAACCTCAACTTTAATACCCAGGAGGTCTCAGTGATTATCTCGGCTATGGAGACGGATAATGAATTTCTCCATGGCAAAAAAAGCCGGAAGACCAGCCGGGAGAGGAAGCAGGGCATCCTGGAGTCGATTGCTGCCAGGGTCAATGTCCTGGGCTACTCCACCCGGACTGCTGGGGACATCCAAAAGAAAATAAATGACCTGCGGCGCAAGGTGAGGGACAAGGTGGCCTCCATCAGGAGGTATGAGAGGGGCACAGGTGGTGGTCCCCCATGTCCTGTCACCCTGACCGCAGAGGAGGAGGTGGTTGCTCGCTGCCTGGAGAGGGAGCAGGTGGAGGGGGTCGCAGGCTATGACTCCGTGGAGGAAGGCACAAGGACAGGTAAGTGTTTTAGAATCCCCTATTTGTTGTTTTGCATTTGGGGGGGGGGGACATGTGCCAAGTGTGTGGGACCACCAACATGTGTCTGCTTTGTGTCATCCACAGATGACGGAGCTGGGCCATCATCTGTCAGCCTGCATTCCACCCCATCCCCCCCACGCCATCATGTGCCCGAGCCACTGGGTGGTGAAGAGGTTGTGGAGGAGGAGAGTGGCCACACCACACCTGCCGAGGTGGTTGTGGAGGATCCTGCTGTGGCAGAGCAGGACTTTTCTTTGGTTTTGTCTGTCTCCTCCCCTTCTCCTGGGCCGTCTGTCGTCCCCTCCCCCATCCTTGGAAGCCCCTCAAGGGCGACTCCTTCCACCCGAGGACATCCATCTTCTGGCCCCAGGAAGGCGACCCAGAAGACCAGGGGGGTGTCTGATGGTGTCCAGGACCAGTTGGCGAGGGATCACGCCAGGCAGACGGAACAGATGGGGGCCATAGCGGTGCACTTGGAGAAAGTGGCTGACAGCCTGGGCTCCGTTGCCAACCTCAGCAACGCAGTGCAGGATGTCAGCTCTAATTGCGCTGCAGTGGTCACCACTTTGGGGGAGGTGCAGGGGGATATCCAGCACCTTACTGCAGCCGTCCAGGCCAACAGTGCTGCCATCCGGGAGCAGGGGAGGCTGAGTCGGCGGGCCCAGCATTACCAGGTGACCCGTCAGCTCCGGATGCAGGCCCAGACGAACACATACCTTGGACGGATAGCCAGGGCCTTGGAGGGCACGCAGGCCACACCTGCCAGGAGTGGCCCACCTGGGGATCAGCCACCTCCAGATGCCCCCCCACCCCCACCCACTCCATCCAGGCAGCTGCGGAGTCAGAGAGGGGCCCCCAGAAGAAGCCCCCGGCATCCCCGATGAGGCCTTTTTTTTTAACTTGTTTTATATTATTGTTTTTGACATACTCAGGTCATGAGTTTATTTTTTATTTTTCTCAGGTTATGAGATTATTTTTCTTTTAATGATCAGGATATGATATTTCTAATTTCTTTTTGTACTGCACACGGTCAGGAGTGCAGGGGACAGTGTGAATGGTGTGTGAATGTGAGAGGGTGGCACTCCTGAAAGTAAGGGGTGTCACCCTCGGCCGTGGTGGTGAAGTGAACCCCACGGCTGAATGAATGATGTGTGAAAGGTGTGTGAATGGACAGTGACATCATTGGGGCCTTGACGCTGGCGTTACTGCTCCCAACTCCTACATGCTGGACTTGGGCTAATCCAATGCGATGTGCATGTGGTGTGTGTGATCTAGGGACATCAGTGGTGTACACGCGTGCATTGTCTGTGTTATTAATGTTTTGGTTTAGTGTCCAAATATGCCTACGGCGAGGACCCTCCTGACTGCTCTTCTATCAGCAGACTGGGTGTCCTCTGGCAGGTGGGGACTGTGTGGGTCGGGGGTCAGGTCATCACGTATGTCAATATGCAGGCCTTTTTTCATTGCAAAGTTATGTAGTATGCAACATGCACCGATGATCTGACACACAAAGGTAGGGGAATACAAGAGGGCCCCACCAGACTTATCCAAGCATCGGAAACGGGACTTCAGGAGCCCAAATGTTTGCTCAACCACTGCACGGGTTTTGATGTGTGCTTCATTGTATTTTCTCTCCCCTCTGGTTTGGGGGTTCCGGAAAGGAGTCATTAGATGGGGTCCCAATGCATATGCAGAGTCACCTGTAAGGTAAAAGACAGGAGAATGTTAGTCATGCATGTGCGATTTCTGTTGTGCATCACGGGAGGGGATAGTCATGCCTGACTCCCTTGTCACTCACCAACCAGCCAGCTGTCCCCATACATGTTCTGGTTAAATTCTGCTGGGATGGGGCTCTGACGGTATATGAAACTGTCATGGCTGGACCCGGGGTGTTTGGCACGGACGTGCCATATGAGGCGTTGGGCATCGGCTATCACCTGTACGTTGATGGAGTGCCAATGCTTCCGATTGCGGTATATGTGCTCTGTGGCACTGGGGGGCTGTAGGGCCACATGTGTGCAATCAATGGCCCCCACAGTGCGTGGGAATCTGGCAATGTTGTAGAAATCTGTCATTGCCTTCTGCCGTAGCTCCTCAGTGGTTGGTCTGATGAACTGGTTGGACATGCGTCTGAGGATTGCAGGGACAACCTGGTGCACACATCTGCTTATGGAGGACTGTGACATCCCAGCCACCACTCCACTTGTACGCTGGAATGATCCACTTGCTAGGAAATGAAGTGTTGCCAGGACCTTCACCAGTGGCTGCACTGCTTGTGATCGGTGTGTTGGGCTGGTGATGTCATCCTGCAGGGTTGTGGTTAGTTCAAGTATTGCATCTGGGCTGAATCTGAATAGGCGATACACCTCCTCATCCCCCATGCCAAAGAGGTTCATACGTGTGCGGTATATCCTCTCACGTGCCCGCCTTCTTGGTTCCAGGGGACCCATCAGTAGTTCTAGGACCACAATTGCCCCTGGCATGTTGGCACACAGAGGTGTTGTCCTTGCAAGTGGGGGTGCTCAGCTAGCTCCTATCGTCGGTAACGCTGCTGTAGCTGCTCTCCTGCTGACCTGTGACCGTCTGGAGTAAAGATAAAGCAGCCTTTTGTAGAAATAACTTTGCGCCAGACGGACCAGATACGCGCGGCGCATGTAGCCAGCGTATGGTGCTAATCCGTTCGTGAATTGTGAAAAATCCCTCATTTGCATATTTGCAGGGGAAATCAATGGGCGCGACTGATGCGCCCAGCGAAAATAAACGCTGACGATACTCTGGCGTCGGAACGTTCCGCCGGTCGCAAATGAGCCGTTATTGGGCGCATCTAGTTTGGTGGGTACGGGCACATAGAAACGTCGGCGCATCAGCACAGTTACGCGGCGCATATCCAAATACTCCAGCGCAAGTGTTCGTGAATCTGGCCCATACGTTACATTTACGGCAGGCATGGAATCCTTTAATTTCAGGAAAGAAAGCCGGTTTACATGGGGGATCTGACACGTTCGGGGCTAATTTGTTTCTCAGGGACATTGCACCCCTAAACACAACCCCTGCTTTTTCAGGAAGTATTGAACCCAGAAGGGGGTCATTCTGGAGAACATTCCAGTGACGATTAAGAATTTGTTTAAGTTGTTTATGCTGTACTGAATATTGAGTGATGAAGGACCACTTAAACTTGTTATCAGGAGCCCGTTTGGGTCGTTCTAAAACGATGGTCTCTCTATCGAGTTTTGCAATACGGTCAATATCCTTATCAATACAATCAGGGTCATAACCCTTTTCAATGAATCTTGATTTAAGAGTATCAGCTTGCTGATGAAAATCATCCAAAAAAGTACAGTTCCTCCTAATCCGTAACAGTTGACTATACGGTACGGATTTGAGCCAAGAACTGTAGTGACAGCTGTCAGTGGGGATATATCCATTGCGGTCGGTAGACTTAAAGAAAGTCTTGGTGACAAGTCTTCCTTCCGCAACTGATATTTCAAGATCCAAAAAATGAATCATGGTGAGACTCATTTCATAGGTCAAAGTGATCCCCATGTCATTATCATTTAAGGTAACCATGAATTCGTGTAAGGATTCCTCGTCACCATGCCAAAGGAGGAGGATGTCGTCAATGTAGCGAACCCAAAATATCAACTCGGGACGCTGTAAGGCATAGACGACATCATCCTCCCACTGGGCCATGAAAAGGTTTGCCAAACTGGGGGCGAATTTAGCCCCCATGGCCACACCTTTAGTTTGGAGGAAAAATGCGTTATTGTACCAGAAGTAATTGCCTTGAGTGGCAAACTTCAAAAGTTTCATAATAAACTGTTGTTGTCCCACTGGGATAGTACTCTTAGTGGACAAATAGTGTTCTACAGCTCTGAAACCCAATGCATGTGGAATAGACGTATACAGTGAGGTAACGTCCGCTGTAACCAACAGGCAACCATCCTGGTAATCTACAGATTGAAGCCGACGTATAGTGTCCCCAGTGTCTTTAAGGAAGGATGGAACCATACGCACCAATGGCTGTAAGTGAAAATCCACATATCTGCCAATTCTAGATGTCACGGAATTAATCCCACTCACAATTGGTCTCCCCGGGGGCTGTGTAACACTTTTATGGATCTTAGGAAGGTAGTACATTACCGGAATTTTGGGGACCACCGGAACTAGGTATTCTTTTTCTTTCTTATCCAAAATGCCCTTTAGGAAACCTTCCTTTACCAAATCTTGTAATGATTTCCTAAGTTTTTTGGTAGGATCATAGGGGAGAACAATATAGGTACTTGTATCTTCCAGTATCCGGCACATTTCAGAGTGGTAGTCGCTTTTATCAAGGATAACCAACCCACCGCCCTTATCAGCCGGGCGGATGATCAGGTCTTTCCGTTCACATAGCGACTTTAGTCCTATTTTGATATCTGGATGGTCATATAGGCGTTTTTTCGGAAGTGAGTCTAGATCTTTTAAAACTAAATCACGGAAAACTTTAATAGATGGTGCTGTGGCACTAGGAGGGTTGAAGAGAGAGGGATTTGACAACCCAGAGTGGACAATGTCATCGGATTGTCGATTAGTCGCATGTATTGGATGAGGGTTGGCCAAAAAGTGTCTTTGAATATTTAGTTTGCGGATATATTTGTGGACATCCACAAATGTCTCAAATTTATTAAGCTGTTTCGAGGGAACAAACTTAAGGCCCTTGTCAAGGGTCCTTAATTCTGCTTCCGAAAATGTACCTTTGCTAAGATTAAAAATGCCACTGCATTTTACAGTTTCCTTTTTTTTCCTGGCCCGCCTCCCCCCTCGGGTGCCTCTTTTATTTCTGCGCCTCGTTTGGGGCCTGGTGGGGCCCTGGGAAAATCCCCTCCATAGGAAGGTTCAAAGTGTGGACGGTTGTATGTATATGGTGATCTGTCATAAGGATCATAATCTCTATCCATATAAGGACGGTGGTCATTATGATCATCACGTGAGTGGGATTCTCTGAATGGTGAGAATCTGTTTTGGGTTCTAACTGGAGTATGGTTAGGATAATATGTTCTGACTGGAGTATTATTAGAATAATAATGTTCCTGGTAGTAACCTCCACGGTCCCTATGGGAATCTCGTGGTGACCTATCACGGGTGGTGTAGTCAGAGTGTCTACAGCCATCATCCCGTGTTGGTTGTAAGCCTCTGCCACGGCCTCTCCCCCGTTTCGCCCTCGGGGCGCCTTTAGAGGAGTGGTTTTGGGTAGGGCCTCTGGCTTGTGGGACAACTAGGTTACAAGCGGTTTCAGTTTTGTTTATTGTAGGGGCCAACGAGGAGGGTCTAGTAGTGTTTAATACATCCCTACTAGTAGTTGGAAATGATACCTCCATAGAGTTGGAGTCAGAAGGAGAAGACTCCTTTTTCTGCCAACTGAAGACTGTGTTAGTCTTGTAATCATTGGTGTCCCTGGAATATTTTTTCTGTTTCTTAAAACGCTGCTCCCTTTCCTCCTTCTCAAGCAGATTTTGGAGATTGAAGGAAAGAGCTAGATATTCTGATGACGATTTGTGTGGGAGTAATTGTTCTCTGATAGCTTTAATTTCAGAGTCAATGGCGACAAGCTTGTTTTTTTTCCTGCCTGCCAGGAAACTCAGAAGATTGAGACCAGCATCATTAAAGTATTGAAACCAAGTGTGCGTTTCCATATCCCCTTGTTGTGGATGTATATCCCATCTCAGACCTCTTGGAACTAGTTTTTCTTTATAGTATTGATCTAAAAAGGCTATATCCCAGTCTAAGTGGATCTCTGTAGTCATGAGATTTTTAAGTCTCATGAAGAGACCGCTAATTTCTGTGTTGGTGTTAGTGAGAACAAAGACACCCTCAGTATTTAAAGAACGATTAGTTCTATATTCAAAAACGTCCATTGTCCTGAAAGTGCCTTAGACACCCAGTATATGGAAGTGGTGAGTCTAGTGCCAGCAACTATATAGTCGAAAGAGTGAAAATGTGAAACAATAAAAAATAATTGCGCTACTAGAACAATAAATTATGAGAGTAAAAGCGGCCTACATCAACGATAGAACAAATCGAAATAGACATATAAAAAATAAAAAATGTGGCGCTAAAAGGAAACACTCAAACAACACAAAGGAGGAAGTGTATCTCTACCCCAAAAAATAAATGGTGATATATGCTATATAGTAAAACATAAACATATAATGATAAATTGTGATAAATGCACATCAGAAAGCAATCCAAGCAGGAACCGTGTAAGGGGAAAAATAAGGCCCATTGAGGGCTAAAAAAAGTTCCAGGTAAGTCCAGGTAGTATTGACACTACAGTACTAAGAAAAAATCCGGTGCGGGAAGTCCCGATGGAAGCTGACAATCCAGTGGAGGGAAACAGAGGATCAAACATGCATTCCAAAGTTTTCAGAAGAATTAAACACTCTTACCAGATTCGGTGGACATACAGACCATTGGTAGTATGTCAAATGGGCAAAGAATGGATCCTCAGTCAGGTGTAATTCATGTAAGGCACATCAGATGATATCTCCAGGAATCTCCAAATTTCTTGACTCTCACCCTTCCAGGATAACAGGGAAGTTCACAATGGAGTATGGAATCATATGGAAGCACATGAAAAAAATAGAAGGAGGCTCCACATAGTGCGGTTAAAACCCAATTGATAGGGTATAGCAGCTTTAATCATAAAAACAGGTATATAACAATACCATACAAAATAAAAGTAATAAATAAGAAAGTACAAGCCGGGTGAAGGAGCGGGTACAGGTGATCACAAAAAAAATTGAAGCGTGGTAAATGGATAAGTGGCTGCAGGCCATGTACCCTACATGTTTCGAGCTATAGGGCTCTTCAACTGGGGCATAAACCTGCTATTCCATACCACGCCAATATATACTGAGTATCATCAGCTTGTTTGAACACAAATTCCAAACAGCTGATGAATTTTCAAAGAAAGACCTCCATTGCATACAGTGGATTGTCTGAGGACACTTCCGTGTCTCTCAGACCCAACCCCTAGCAGTACAATCATTAGCATATATCCAGCTCAGAATGAGTGTCACTGCAGGTGTGCCGAAATGACGCCACCACGTATGGGGTTATACTCACCGGAGATTAGTATATTACAAGCTAGGCATGTTTCAAATATGATTTTTAACAAATTTTGACAAAATTAGTTCATTTAGAATTTTCCAGAATTTTTGAATTTCCAAATTTTCAAATTTCCAAATGTTCTAATTTTAAAAATTCTGAATTTTGGAAATTCGAAAATTCTGAAGTTTCTGGAATTTGGAAGTTCGAAATTTCGGTAAATCGAAAATTTGAAGTTATGAAATTCGAAATGGAATATCAACATTTTCGAAATTCAAAAATTCAAAAATTAGGAAATTTTAAGTTTCGGAAATGTGAACTTCAATAATTCCAAATTCAGAAGTTCTAAAATTTGGAAATTATAAAGACGGAATTTCGGGAATTCGGTGATTACAAATTTTGGTAAAAATTTTGGTGAATTGAAATTTGCTAATTAAAAAATTTGAAAATCAGAAATTTCAAATTCAGAAATTTGAACATTCAAATCTCGAATATTGTGAAATTGGATAATTTGGGAAATTTGGATATTTGAAATGTCAGAAATTTGGATATTCGAAATCTCAGAAATTTGGATATTCGAAATCTCTGAAATTTGGATATTCGAAATTTCAGAAATTTGGATATTCGAAATTTCAGAAATTTGGATATTCGAAATTTCAGAAATTTCGGTATTCGAAATTTCAGAAATTTGGAAATTTGAAAAGTGGAAATTCAAAGATAGGAAAGTCGAAAATGTGAAAACTTTAAAAAAGCCCACACCGCGGAGCCATGGGCTGGCGTCCTGGGAGCGCCAGATGTGACCGCACATAGACATGGACACGTCTGTAGACACGTCATCATCGACGTAACTTTCCTCATCACTAACAATAGAGATCTCGGAGTAGGCAGCAACAGCGGGCACAACCTCCATGGGCAGATCTGTTGCTACCTCCTCTTCCTAAACCAATGACAAGAATGGCTGCGAATCCGAAATGCCTTCTGATGGATCGGAAAATAATTCCTGTCACTCAAGCGGAGGGTATATGGTGGTGGTGGTGGTGCTGGTGTTGGTGGTGAGCCACTCAACCAAGTCTGGTGCGTCCTTTGACGTAATCGAATGAACATTGTGCCACTTCCCACTTTTGCTCCGGCCTGGTGCTCCTGCCCTACCCCTATCACCCCTGCGGAAGGGCCTGCCTCTTCCTCTGCCTGTAATTTTTTTAAATGACCCTGTTACAAAAGTCTCTAGAGAAGCGCAGTATATGTGGAAGAAGGTATATAACAAAATCTGTCGTTTTGGGGGGCCACTGGTTTATCGCACCAGTTATGAAACTTTTTTTTCAGGAAATGTTACAACTGTGTAGCAGAAGTTAAGCAGCGAAAGCGACAACAATTCTGCAGTACCCAAATACACTATTATGAAAGTATATTTTTAGATAACACCCCGCTTCAAACTGTCATTTTGGGGGGCCACTGGTTTATCGCATCAGTTATGAAACTTTTTTTCAGGAAATGTTGTCACTGTGTATAGCAGAAGTAAAGCAGCGAAAGCGACAAATAAATTCTGCAGTACCCAGATACACTATTATGAAAGTATATTTTTAGATAATACCCCGCTTCAATCTGTCGTTTTGGGGGGCCACTGGTTTATTGCACCAGTTATGAAACTTTTTTTCAGGAAATTTTGTCACTGTGTGTAGCAGAAGTAAAGCAATGAAAGCCACAAAAATTCTGCAGTACCCAAATACACTTTTATGAAAGTATATTTTTAAATAACACCCCGCTTCAATCTGTCATTTTGGTGGGCCACTGGTTTATTGCACCAGTTCTGAAACTTTTTTTTCAGAAAATGTTGTCAATGTGTGTAGCAGAGGTAACGCAGCGAAAGAGGCAAAAATTCAGCAGTAACCAAATACACCGCCAGTCACAATGCTGCACAATACAAATCCACTATAATATGCTTTCTATATTTGAAAGTATATTATAAGTGAATTATACACCTATATACTGCACAGCAAGTAGTACACCTATACCAGTGCTTGAGAGGACTTTTGTGGACCTGTTAGGTAACGATTTGTGTCACTACAAACTGTCCCTGCTCGAAACAGCAAACTGTCCCTACACTGACAACAAGTATATGAATGTATTACACCTATTTACTGCACAGTAAGTAGTACACTTATACCAGTGTTTGAAAGGACTTTTGTGGACCTGCTAGGTAACGATTTGTGTCACTACAGTCTGTCCCTGCTCGAAAAACAGCAACCTGTACCTACACTGACAAAAAGTATATGAATGTATTACACCTATATACTGCACAGCAAGTAGTACACCTATACCAGTCCTTAAAAGGAATTTCGTGGACTTTATAGATAGCTATTTGATTGAATACAGCCTGTCCTTGCTCCAAACACCAACCTCTCCCTACACTGACAAAAAGTATATGAATGTATTACACCTAAATACTGCACAGCAAGTAGTACACCTATACCAGTCCTTAAAAGGACTTTTGTGGACCCATCTGGTCTCTGTGTATACAAGAGAGTAAATCATTTTATTGCGCCTGATTGCCAGCACTTTTGTAAGTATCTTTGCGTCCACGTTTAGCAGGGAAATGGGCTTTTAGGAGGAGCAAAACTCCGGGTCCTTCCCTGGCTTAGGTATGACCACCACTACCGCCCGGAACATCTAGGGAGGCAGGGAAGAATCTCTCAGGGATCTCAGTAGTACTTCCCGAAATGTAGCTGCCAGGGATGCACAGTGCGTTTTAAAGAACTTGGCCGGCAAACCATCCTCACCAGGGGTCTTGCCCGCCTGTAGGGAAGCTATACTAGTCTGGATCTCTGTCAGGGTGAGCTGAACATCAAGTCCCCCCTTGCCTCTTCCGAGAGCTCGGGGAGCTGTATAGACTCCAGGAAAGAGTGCGGGTCATCCAGGGAGTATGCAATCCTGGAGGAATAAAGGTCCTTATAGTGGGAGGCAAATCGGGAGTTTATTTCTCCAGGATCAGACAACAGCTTCCCATCTAGATCTATTATATTTGCCACCTGAGCCGACACCATTTGCTCCCTGGAGAGCCAATGAGACAATGGGGAAGTATGGGATGTGAGTTCCTGCAAGCCTAACCAAGCAGGCTCCCCTGAGTGTGTAGTTGCCAACAGCCCACATGGCAGAGCAATGTGTATACGGCCCCTCTGGCCATAGAAGTAATCCAGGGACAAACTGCCAGATGCGCCAAAACAGACAGGGACAGTCACACCGGGGGGCGCAGAAAGCACCCTCACACAGACCATCCACCAGCTGGGGGGGGGGGGGAGACAGGTCTGCCCTCATAATGGTGAAAGTGGGGCAGTGTAATACAACCCAGGGGGTATATCGAAAAAACACACAAAGGGAAGTATTTACAGGAATCCTTCAGTCCTTGCAGCAAGGGTGGCTGCCATCTCTATGAAGAGAGAGTGTTCACCCATTGAGTCACCTCAGCAGGCGAGTAAAGAAACGGGATCTCTCCCCATTCACCACCCGGAGGCATGCGGGGAACAGCATGCTATATTTTATGCCTTTGGCTCAAAGGGATTGCTTGACCTGATCAAAGGATTTACAAAGCTTCTGAGTGTCCACAGAAAAATACGGGAAGAACATGAGCCTGGCGGCTTCGTTACCGATCTCATCCTTCTTCGGAGCCTCTCTAAGCACCAAATCTCGGTCCTTGAAGATCATCAGATGGAAGGTGAATGTGCGGGGAGGGGTTCCAGGAGGGCCACGGGCAGATGGTAATCTGTGGGCCTGTTACACCACGAAGTGTGGCGAAAAGGCTGTTTGTGGGAAAAGCGTGCGGAGGAGCCTTTCAGTAAAGGAGGTGGTATCGGATCCCTCCGTGCCCTCAGGGAGGCCGAGAATTTGGGTGTTGTTGCGTCAGTTTTTGCTCTCGGCGTCTTCCGCTCTGGATTCAAGGTGCTTTAGCCTCAATTGCACGGTATGGAGCATAGCCGAGTGATCTCTCACTACATCCTCCGTGTCCCCGACGCAACATTCGGCTTTAGCAACTTGGCACCGGATCTTGTCAATGTCCCTCAGAATCAGCCCCATCTCCAGCTGAAAGGAGCCGATCTTGGAGGTCAGTGCAGATTGGCATCCATTGATCGCCTGCATCAGGGCCGAGAAATTGGACTGCTCGTCAAGGGCCAGGTCCGATGCAGTCTGGGTTGCCATGTTAGAGGCCCGTGCCACGTGTGCCGGCGCCCCGCTGGGTTTAATGAGTGTTCCTTCCGATTTACGTGGCTCCGATGGGTTCTTTCCCCATGTCAACATCTGCTAGCAGGCGAGTGCGAGAACCATGGGCAGCAGCTAGGCTTGAAAGGATATAAAACAAGATTTATCCCCATTTCGCACCAGAGCTCTGTGCCTATGTGTCTGGCCTGGTCGCCATCTTGGTCACGCCCCTCACAACTCACTCATTAGAAGTCACTGTGAGGATAAATTCATCACAAGGCTTTCCTATAAAAAAAAAATTGTGCCTGTCCTTGCTTATAGTTGGCACCTTTTGTGCTTTATATGAGCCCCCCTGATTCTTTAATATCTTCCTCCATAAAAAGGTCTCCTGAAGTTAAATCATTTCAAGGGTTTTTCCATGGTAAAATATTGAAAATGGCTACTCTAGAAGCTGTAATTACATCTTAGATCTGTGAACCGAATAATTTGAACAGCTAAGGTCATAACTGGTGTCGCTTCTTTACCTGTGCCTCCTGCTAAATGCAAAAAAACACTGTAAAAATGTTGTTTTCATTCATGTACTGAAGTTAGTTTGTTTCTCACATTGGCATTCTAGTTCTCTGTTGCACACTATGGCCCGGATTCACAAAGCACTTATGCCAACGTAAATCATTTTACGCCGACGTAGTGCAAATGTGCGCCCGGCGTATGTGTGCGCCAGACCCACAAAACCAACATACGTCTAAAAGCAGGCCATTCTACCCCAACGTATCTTGTTTACGCCGGCGTAGTGTAAGCGCAAATATGGTTTGGACGCATGTTGCTTCTCCCTTTGATTAGGCATTCAAATATGCAAATTAAGGAAATACGGCGATTCACAAACTTATGTGTGCCTGACGCATGCTATGCAATGTTTGCGTAAGTTGTACGTCCGGCGTAAAGTTGTTCCCCATAGATGAGGCGCAACCCAGCAGTAGACATGCAAAGGTCAGCCCCAGAGAACACAGGCCGGCGAACTGGGCGTACGTTACGTTCACAGCGTACATAGTGATCCGGCGTAGCTTAGGCAGTTGTGCCGGCGTTGTTGTAAACATGCGCATAAGGGTGCTGTTTCATGCGTCCATGTCACGGCTACGTCACGGCACATGCGCAGTTCGTGATACGCCGGGCGTAATACACTGCACCATGCTCGGACTATCATTTGCATGGGGTCACGCCCACTTCTGCTCTCCTCTCTGTACCGTTCGGTACAGTGTGAGAGGAGAGGGGGGGGGGGAGCGGGTGGCAGCAGCAGCGCTGTGGCTGGATCTGTGACAAATGCAGTCATCCATCCATCCCAGCTCAGCTATCCCTGCGCAATACTGTGCAATACCCAAATACTCTGCAATACCCCAATACTCTGCAATACTAATTTCTTTAAAGTACCCCTGTCCCCGTGTGCTCGCATTCAGAAGTCAACGCATACGTAATACGTATACGTAATTCCCGCCCACATATGAAAGCGGTGTTCAAGCTACACATGTGAGGTATCTCTGCGAACGTTAGAGCGAGAGCAATCATTTTGGCCCTAGACCTCCTCTGTAACTAAAAACATGTAACCAATAAAAGTAATTAAAGCCTCGCCTATGGGTATTTTTAAGTAGCAAAGTTTGGCGCCATTCCATGAGTGTGCGCAATTTTGAAGTGTGACATGTTGGGTATTTACCTTCATCTTTCACATTATGAAAAAAAATTGGGCTAACTTTACTGTTTGTTTTTTTTAAGCACAAGACAGTTTTTTTTTAAAAACACGCGTTCAAAAAATGTCTGCAAAAATATCATGCGAGATAAATGGTGACGTTTTAGGATGGGGGGGTTCGAGACCCCGCCCCTCCACATTTGGTCCCTCCCACATCTCATAAGCCACACCCCTTATAGAATCCACCCATTCCGTCCCCTGTATTCCACTTGCTTCCACTCATAGTGTCAGGAGTATACAGCTCGGCATCACAAATCATGGTATATAGCGCAGCCTTACAGATCGGCGCAAACAAACTAAAAAATGACACTGTTAGTAATGAAGGACTCTAAATGGGCACAAGATTACCAGAGACTGCGGACATACTGCACAAGATGACCAGAGACTGCAGACATACTGCACAAGATGACCAGAGACTGCGGACATAATGCACAAGATGACCAGAGACTGCGGACATACTGCACGAGATTACCAGAGACTGCGGACATACTGCACGAGATGACCAGAGACTGCGGACATACTGCACAAGATTACCAGATACTGCGGACATACTGCATTACTTGTCTTGCGACTTGGGACTTCAACGTTGCATGACAAGTCGTACCCCATGATTTCCAATGAGAACCATTCATATCTGTGCGACTTCAAGTTACAGCGACTTCAAAGTAGTCCCTGCACTACTTTGGTACCTCTTTGATGCAACTTGAGGTCCATAGACCTCCAGAATACACAGGCATTGCTTTAAGTTGCGTCAAAATTGCGACAGAATTGTGCAACTTTCAGACTGCGTTAGCCTGAAAGTCGCAAGATTCTGCCACAATTTTTTGCTGTGATTTTGCAACTTGAAACAATGCCTGTGTATTCTGGAGGTCTATGACTCAAGTCACATCAAAGTGGGACAAAAGTAATGCAGGGACTACTTCGAATTCGCTGTGATTTGAAGTAGCACAGATATGAACGGTTATCATCGGGTCCGACTTATCCTGCAACTTTCCAGTCCCAAGTCGCAGGACAATTTGCAATTTTTTTTAATAAGCGGGGGGGGGGGGGTTGGTGTTGACGGACGATATTTTCCCCGCACATTAAGTATATAAAAAAAAAATAATAACTGGGGGGGTGGGGTAGTGTTGACGCCTGCTATATGTCCCGCTAGCATTTTTAAAAAACAAACACCGATTCTCATTTTAATAAATAGCCTAAATGCAATGCTAAAAATTATTTTTTAGGTGAACCTCCACTTTAATAAGCTAATAAGTGTGTGTGTGGGGGGGGGGGGGTGGATGTGGTCCCTGCCTTTTGTGCCGAATATTAAATAATGGAATAAGTGGGGGGTGGAGGGGGAGGGAGAGCGTTCCGAATATTCGGAATATTCAACAAAAAAAAAATGTCAATATTCTATATAAAAAAAAAATTGGAACGTTGGAATAAGCGGCTGAAAAAAACGTTTTGCCGCGATTTCAGCCGAATATTCACTATAAGAAAAACTTTGGAAGTTCCAATTTTTTTTATAGTGCATATTAGGATGAAATTGCGGCAAAACCACCACCCCCCCCCCGCAATTCCAATGTCCCAAAGGGGATGGGGGGGCCGCGATTTCGGCCGAATGTGCACTATAAAAAAAAATGTTTTACCTGTGTTCCAAATTTTGTTTTATAGTGAATATTCGGCCGAAATCGCGGACCCCCCCCCCCCCCCACGGGGGTGCTGCGATTTCGGCCAGAATATTACGGCCAAGAGCAGTTAGAGCCTTTTTCCTTTGATTTTTCCTTGGTGTCCACCTTCATATCTGCAGTGAAGCAACCCATTGATTGGGAAGAAGAAGCACCAAGTACTTAGGAACCAAAAAAGTATTATCCCAATCTTAAGAGAGAACTTCCAAAATTCCCCTTTATGGCAGAAATAAAGGGGTTGATGGAGGATGAGTGGAACAGGCCAGATAGGAAACTGTCAGTACAAAATAAGTGGATGCATCATTACAACGCCTTATGAGACATTTTACTTTACCACTGAAGGAGATGGTATGCTTTCGGGACTCTTTGGAAAGAAAAGCAGACTCAGGCCTCGTACACACGAGGCAATAGATTTGTTCAAATCTGTCCGTCCGACAGATTTGAACAAATCTGTCTGCTGGGATTTTGGTTTGCTCGCGTGTACACAAGAGCAAACCAAAATCCCCGCCAGCAGAGAGCGCGCTGACGTGTCGGTGACGTGGCGGTGACGTTGACGCCGCCACGAATCCATTCGGCGGCGGTGCGGGACGACATGTCTGCTGGTAAGTGTACTAACATGCTTTGAAATCTGTCGGGTGGCTAAATCCGTCGGCTCGGCCGTACACACGATCGAATCTGTCTGCTGAAACGGTCCAGCGGACCGTTTCCAGCGGACAGATTTGATCGTGTGTACGAGGCCTCAGAGTTTTTTCTTTTTCTTCCACTCAGTCTTTACCATCATTAGAGACTTGCTCATGGTATATGCGCCGCCATCGTCTCTGTCAAGGTTTAGCATCATCTGTGGAGTTTGTTTTGTTTATTATTTCATCAATAATTTTTATTTTTATTTTTTTCATTCCAAAATGGTATGTGAGTAAAAAAAATACAGAGCCTTCAGCCTACATTGGTTCCCTTGGCCCTGCCGAGCCTATTGGGGGTGCTCTCTTCTGATGGTGGATATTTTGATCCCCCACTACTTTTTTTCCCTTCCACCTACTGCCTCCCTCCCAACCTCATCCCTCCTCCCCCCGCCCCCGCCCCATCTCGTGACTTCACGTTGTCTATCTTAGGCAGATATATACATAGGGCTTCAGGTAGGACTTAAGCCGGTCTTTCTCGAGATGTGCTGCCTAAGTCTAAATTTGCACCGGCATATCTATGCGCCCTACCCACAGAACTAGATACGCGCCAAAATAGGCTATTCCCGACCGGCCTAACTTGCCTACGCCTGCACATCCTAATATCCATCCAAATATGCAAATTAGGGAGAAACGCCTATTCCCGAACATAGGCCTGTTCGGCACAGGCTAGGCGCGGTGCGCCTAAGCTGTATGGCCAGCCTAAAATTATCCCTCATAAAGCAGGGATAACTTTGCACCAGACTTGCTCAAGTCAGCTGGAGAGTAGCTTCAGCAGCACTGTTACAGACGAGCTGAGCAACCACACTTGCAGGACAACACATGGCATTCGTGGTCCTAGCACTACTAATGGGTCCCTCGCCACGTAGGAGGAGGAGGGCATGGGAAAGGATATACCGCACGCGCATAAACGTCTTTGGCATGGGTGATTCGGAGGTGTTTCGCATTTTTGAGATTCAGCCCTGAAGCCATCCAAGAAATAGCCACAACCCTGCATGATGACATCACCAGCAAGACACACCGCTCACAAGCAGTGCAGCCACTGGTCAAGGTACTGGCAACACTCCATTTCCTTGCCAGTGGCTCGTTCCAGCGTACAAGTGGAGTCGTGACTGGGATGTTACAATCCAGTATGAGCAGATGTGTGCACCAGGTTGTCCCCGCAATCCTCAGACGCATGCCCCACCACATCATCAAACCCACCCAGGAACATCAGCGGCAGAAAGCAATACAGGATTTCTACGAAATTGCAGGATTCCCACGCACCATCGGGGCCATTGATTGCACACATGTGGCACTACGGCCCCCCCGTGACACAGAGCACATATTTCGCAATCGTAAGCATTGGCATTCCATCAACGTACAGGTGATAGCCGATGCCCAATGTCACATATGGCACGTCCGTGCCAAACACCCCGGGTCCAGCCACGACAGCTACATATACCGTCAAAGCAACATCCCAACAAAATTCGAACAGAACGTGTATGGGAACAGCTGGTTGGTTGGTGAGTGACATGGGAGTCAGGCATGACTGTCCGACCCCATGATGCAGACATCACTAGGGGCACATGCACGGCTAACACCCCACTGTCTTTTCCCTTCCAGGTGACTCGGCATATGCACTTGGGTCCCATCTCATGACTTAATCCTAGAATCCCCAAACCAGAGGAGAGAGAAAATACAATGAAGCACACATATGTACCCGTGCAGTGGTGGAGCGCACATTTGGCCTCCTGAAGTCCCGTTTCCGATGCCTGGATAAGTCTGGGGGTACCCTGTTGTATTCCCCAAACTTTGTGTGTCAGATCATCGGTGCATGTTGCATTCTGCACAACTATGCCATGAGAAAGGGCCTGCAGATTGACATTACGTGATGACCTGACCCCCCAACCACACAGTCCCCCCCTGAACGAGGCTACCCCATCTGCTGAGGGAAGAGCAGTCAGGAGGGTCCTCGTGGTAGGCTTCTTTGCCCGTTAAACACACACATTCATCATGGCACACGGACAATGCACGCATGCACACCACTGTGGTCCCTAGATAACACACACCACATCCACATCACATTGGATTAGCCCAAGTCCAACATGCAGGACTTGGGAGCAGCAACGCCGCCGTCAAGGCCCCAATGATGTCGCTGTCCATTCATACGTCATTCACATGGTCGTGGGGATAACTTCTCCAACACGACCGAGGGTGACACCCCTTACTGGCAGGAGTGCCACTCTCACATTCACACACCATTCACACTGTAGCCTACACTCCTCACCGTGTGCAGATACTACAAAATCAAAAACACTCATAACCGGAGTAGAAAAAAATAAAAACACTCATAACCTGAGTAGAAAATAACCAAAAAAATAAAAATCACACTCAAGAAAAAAAATGTCACTCATCTGCCCTGACGTGGGCTTCTCCGAGTGCCACGGCCCCGGCTCCTTAACTGCCTGGGGGAGCCACAGGTGGGGGGGTTGGGCATCAGGAGGTGGAGGCGCATCCCCTGGAGCCTCCCTGGCTGGCTGCCTGCCCTCCAAAGCCAGAGCAATGCGGGTGAGGATGGCATTGGTCTGGGCAAGCATCAGCCTGGTCTGCCTCCCCTCTTCCACGACGGCCTCTGCCAGGCTCTTAACCTCCAACGTGAGGCCTGCTGTGGTGGCCTGCACCTCCCCCAGGCTGGTGACAATCGCAGCTAAATTGCAAGTCATATCTTGCAGACTGTCTAGCAGCTGCGAGGACGATGCCGGGCTGTCAGCCAGACGCCTTATATAGACAGACATGTCACCCACATGGCAGGTCTGCCGGGCCTGATCCCTGGCAAAGGTTTCCTGGAGGACCTCAGGAACACCCCTGGTTTTATGGGTTGCCTCCGGGGACCAGAAGAGGCTTGGGGCCGTGGGTACAGGGAGGCCCTTGAGGGGCTTTCCCTGATGGGGGAGGCCCTTGAGGGAGTTCCCCTGATGGGGGAGGAGGGTGGTGAGGGTCCCCCGATGGGGAAGGAGGGTGGTGAGGGTCCCCTGATGGGGGAGGAGGGTGAGGGAGTTCCTCTGATGGGGGAGGAGGATTGGGAGGGTACAGGGATGGTGGGATCCTCCACTAAGTAGACCACTCTCTCAAGGTCCCCGTCCTACTCCACTACTTCCTCCATAGTAGAGGTGTGGGTACTCCTCTCTGGCGATGGCGGGGGTCGCCCAGCAGCAGCCGATGACGGCCCAGCTCCCTCCTGCACATCTGTGGATGACACAAAAGATGCACATGTTGGTGGACCCACACACTTGTCACATGTTCCCTTCCCCTCCCCCCACATGCTACACACCAGATAGTAGGTAAAACACACTTACCTGTCCTCAAGGACTGGTCGCCTGGGTCGTACCCCTCCATGCCCTCCACCTGCTCATGCTGCAGGCATTGGGCGATGGCCTCCTCCTCCGGGGTCAACTGCACAGGACATGCTGGCCCTCCTCTCGTGCTCCTGACATGCCGACTAATCTGGCCCAGCTACTCCTTCACCCTCCGCCGCATGTCATTAATTTTTTTTTGGATATCCTGTGGGCGCCTCTCCGCAATGACCACAGCACTGACCCGCACACTCAGCTCCCTCAGAATCTCTTGATTCGGGCCTTGCAGGTCTGCAGACTGAGGGCACCATGGAGGCATTTATCGTTACGAACTATGCCATCCACAAGGATCTCCCTCTCCCGAATGGAGACATTTTTCTTTCTTCTGTCTTTTGGGACAGCAGCCATCGCAAAACAAAAGTACCTTCCCTGGGGGGGGGGGACAGGATGTACTTTTGCGCACGACGGGCGCATGTCTGGGCATATTTATAGGCTGCGGTTAAGCCGGTTGGGCGTAGTTTCTCTGGAAGCTGGGTCGGCGTTAGTTGTATGCATGCGCACAAGGGAACGAACGTACTGCGCATGCTCCGTTTATGATACGCGGTCCGGAAATCAGTAATCCACGTTCTGGACATCATTTGCATATGGTCACACCCACTTACAGTTAAGCCGACAAAAATAAGTTACACCGGCACAAAGTTAGGCGCAAGTGCTGCATGAATACTGTACTTGCCTCCCAGAGTTATGTCGGCGTAGAGCTAATGGGTTGCGCTACGCGGGCATAAGTATGCGCCGATCTACCTGAATCTAGCCCATA
Organism: Rana kukunoris; assembly: GCA_029574335.1. Lineage (NCBI taxonomy): Eukaryota > Metazoa > Chordata > Amphibia > Anura > Ranidae > Rana > Rana kukunoris. The sequence goes on along the minus strand of CM056053.1, from coordinate 222,906,045 downwards.
GTTTCTTCTAGGCAACCTATCTCTACTCTCTCAGATTTTCCGCGTAACTCCATGTTTTTTTTAAATCTCTTCCACAGTTTCCATTTATCCTTCAGACCTACTATTCCCTCTTCCACCTGGAACTTCAGCGCCTCCATCCTGTATGTTCTTTCCACGGAGTCTATCCATTCCCATATTTGTGGGCTTTCTATATCCATCCATTTCTTGGGAATCAGCCTTTTAGCTGTGATTAGTAAGTGCGGGGTCAAGGATCTTTTATATTCTTTCATTGCCTCTTCCCCTCCGTGAAAGAGGACCACCCAAGGGTCTTCTTCTATTTCCTTCTTGGTGATATCTTTTATCATCATAAACACTTTTTTCCAATATTTTTTAATTTTCGGGCAATCCCACCACAGGTGGGCCATTGTCCCCCTATCTGCGCAGCCACGCCAGCAATTGGCTGACTGTCCTTCTCTAAATTTGCTTGTTTTATCCGGTGTAGCATACCACCCTGTGATACATTTATAGTTCATCTCAGCCATCCTTACATCTACTGCCGAAGCATGTGTCAGGTTAATAATTCTTCCTATTGAAGATTTCCCCCTTCTAATTCCCTTTCCTATTTTTGGATGAATGGAGGTGTCCCCAGCTCTTCAACCTTGAGCAATATTTTATACAGTTTGGATATAATTCCCTTTGAGCTCTCTATTGTACAAAGATGTTCCAGGTAGAGTGAGTTCCTTCCCCGAACGCAGGGGTTGGGGTAAGTGCTTGACAAATTGACAGAGCTGAAGATAGCGCCACCCATCCAATAACCTAAAACCTTCTGTTGCCTTTATCTCCTGTAGTGACATTATCTTTCCCCTTTTAATAATATCTTTTAATTGTACTCTATTTTTCCTAATCCAATTCCCTCCTACCCCTTTTGTTCCAGGTGCAAAATATATTTTGGCCAGTGTACCTTCAATTTTAATCCACCTCTTAGGCCGCGTACACACCACTAAATAAATCCGATCAAATCGGTCTGACATATTGGGATATATTGGTTTGATCGTGTACACACGATCAAACCAAAATCCCCGCCAGCAGACAGCGCGGTGACGTGGCGGTGAAGTTGACCCTGCCTCGTCACCGCACCAGGAAGTAAAAAACTTCCACGCATGCGTCAAATCCATCCGGCCGGGAACCACAGATTACATCTTCATGGCTGCAAAAAGGGAGCCATCATATGCTTTGCCTGTTGTTTTGGAGTCATTACATGCTTTACTTTGGAGAAGTCTGATTGGGACGACTATAAACATCCCTAGGCTTATTTGACCGCTACTCATACGGTCAATCTATGTGGTAAGGAGACAACCTATTCACTGGGTGGCTCTTTGGTGGAAGAAGATTTTGGTGTGTTGATTTGCACTGATTATGGACTTTATTTCACTGGATCTCTCCTGATTTTCATCATCACATTATTGTGTTTTTTTCTTGTCACTTTATTCATTTATGTATCACTATTTTTTATCATGTATTTAGCGCTGTGCCTATAATTTTTGTATAATATCTCTTGGCCAAGCTCTGTCTGTTTGGGATTTCCCACCCGGTGTACTCTGTCAAGTTTGAGGGGCTTCGCATCTACGGGTTTTCCTTGTAGAGGGTTGAATATTGTATTCATTATCTTTCTCAGGTCCTCTCCCTTTTCTTCCACGATCGAACGTATCCTAAGGTTCTGTCTTTTATTAGTTTTCCTGGTCCTCCAGGCGGTATGCTAACATTATTTTTTTATTTTTTAAATCAGAAATTTTTTATTGCTCACATAACATACAGGAAAAGAAAACCAATATGACATAATAGCCGCAGCATATATAGTACACTTCACACATTTCTCTCCATCCAGCATCTAGCACATTCTAGCAATATCCAGTAACATGCCCTCTAATCCCACCGCCCCTTAACTGGCAAGTCTAATTACCACCCAGCAACCTCCCCTGAACAAGTTCCATAGGGCTCAAGCCAGGCGTGGCCAGCCATGCATCCCAAAGCCTGTAAAATGTACCCGCATTTCCCCTGTGCTGATATATGTACTTCTCCATGACAAGCATCCTGCCCATATGCATCACCCAAGATTTAAGCATGGGGGGGGTCCTCCAGGTTCCAGTTCAGGAGAATAGCCCTCCTGGCCTGGAACAGTGCCCTGTTTAGTGCCATTCAAGTCAATTCCTCTGTTACCACTCCCTCATGCTAACATTAATAAACAAAAACAAAAAAAAGGCTGACGCTGCGCTAGAGTAGAAAATGTTTAGTATATAACAATGAATGGTGAACAGTAAGCTGCTGGCACTAAAAAAATGTGTACAACAATTCAATAAAACATAAAAAGCAAAACGGAAGTGCAGCACTGAAAAATTGATAAATAATTACATTCATAAATACATATATAAATACAAGCTCATAAATAGTTGAAGAGAGCAAGAAAATACAGTGTGAGAAAGAAGAGTCTCCAAAACTGTTTGGAGATAAGATCCAGTGAAAAGTCCAGCATTAAATCTTGTGATGAAAAAGCGGACAAGAAAGGTGATCAAGTGAAATCCAATGCGCTATTAGATGAAAAAGGGATCTCAACAGTGCACTCGTGTAGTAGGATTGCCTGCTTACCAGAAAGAAAGACTGCTTTTCATCAGTCTCATATAGCATAGGGAAGTCCGGTCTCCCTGGGACCAATCCGTGTATGATCAGAATGGAGCTCAGCAATGGGCCCGGGATGTATACCTGTCCTTCATCTGTCTATTTGCTTGGTATGCTAATATTCTCTGGTTTTCTTGCAAATCGTGAACTTGGGATTGTAATTTGCTTAGTTCGAAGTCCTGTTCTTCTATTCTCTTTTCCGTTATCTCCACTCTTTCTAGAATTCCGCCTAAATCTGTTCTTGTTAATTTCTGTTTTCTTTATCGTACATCACGGGACACAGAGCGCATAGCCATTACACTTGGGTTATATGGGTACCTTCAGGTGATGGACACTGGTGTAATCAGTTTCACAGGAAGTCTCCTCCCTATATAACCCCCTCCCACTGGGAGTGCTTCAGTTTTTTCGCCAGTGTCTTAGGTGTTGGTCACGTCTAGCTGTCCCTCGGAGGTCTCGGGACCCAGGATAGCTAGCCGGATCCGTCCGAAGTGCTTCAAAGCCAAGGTGTACGGTACCCGGGCCCTGCTTGCGTGGGGTTTAGCCTATAATGCCTCTCCTTGGAGGGCTGGATTCTGGGCTCCAGTGCCTTAGTCTCTTCCAAGGACTAAACGCTACTGATGCCAGGATGCTATATAGGCCCAGGTGTGTGGGTTCCTTAACACAGGACCCCGGTCCCTGAAGGTCCAAGACAATACCCACGGAGATGGGGGAAGATTGGGCCTCTTGCAGTTTGCAATACCCTGCGGCGTGGAGCAGGTAAGAGGGAACCTGCGGGACTTGGTTCGACAGTAGGTATCCCCATGGGGGTTCTGGGTTGGCTAATGGTATGCTTGTGCATCAGCCACTATCTCCACTATGTCTTTGAGGCAGGATGGGATGTACTAATGTTTACCCAGATAACATGTAGGTTTATGTATGCTTGTTTAAGATATGTATTTGCTACTCCCCCCAGATCTGCCTGTTAGCATGATACTGCAGCCCCACGTACTATAAAGGGGGAATGCTGGTGAAACTCCCGTTTCTTAGGAAGCCTATGGGGACAGCTTCCTCTGTGTGTGCACTACATTAAGTATTGGTGCTTACCTGGTGTCTGTTGGGTTGCTAGCGCTGGTCCATGCTTCTCCTCTGCTTTCTGCTTCCTCCATGTTGGTTTCAGCGTGGGGGGGGGGAATGGGGGGGACGGGCCAGCAGTGTCAGGTCTCAGTTAAAGCAAAGCATTTCCTGGCTGGTCATTCACTCCTGAGAGCAGAGGAGAGAGAGGACACAGAGCACGCAGCTGAGCCATTCTGGCTATGCAGTGACACCTAGTGGTGGTTTGTGGATCTTCAGGTCTGGACTTAGGTCCATACTGAAAAAAAAAAAGAGTTTTTTTCTTAAAGGGACTCAGCCTTAGATCCGGCAGTATCTGAGTCGGTGCAACCTTGGGCTCCGGCTAACGGGCATTGGTGTTGCAATACTCACAGGATTTCCTCGGTATTGCCGCCTTCTCGGGCGTGTGGAAATTTGAAAAAAATTGGAGACCCTACTGAAGGCTTCTTTTACCACAGTAGGTGCCGTGGTTCAGCCAGCAGTGGCAGCCATTGGCGTTTGTCAGGCGTTAAAGGATCAGACTAAACAGATATTAAGGGACATGCCGGCTCAGCAAACTCGTGAATTGGCAGACCTACCAAGGGCTCTCTGCTTTGCAGTAGATGCTATTAAGGAGTCCATTCAACAGGCGTCCCGTCTACCTCTGCTGTTGGTTCATATGCGTCGCCTTTTGTGGCTGAAGAACTGGTCAGCAGAGGCACCCTGCAAAAAGCTTTTAGCAGGATTTCCCTTTCATGGTGGGAGACTATTCGGTGAAGACCTAGATAAATATATCCAGACCATATCAAGTGGTAAAAGTTCTTTCTTACCTGTCAAGAAAAGACCGCGTGGGCCCGCGTTTAAGCGACAGGCCTTCGCAGGCTCGGCCCCTTCAACTTCCCGTCAGTATCGACGGCCTCCCGGGCGTTCAGCATTTAATAGCCGCCCACAAGGACAAGCCACGGCAGGCAAGAGGCCATGGTCTCGCAAGCCGGTTAAACCAGTCATCAAGTCAGATTCATGAAGGGGCGCCCCCACTCTCTTGGGTGGGGGGAAGGCTTCGGTTTTCTCCGAAGTGTGGGAGGCCAGAATTCCCGACTCTTGGGTACGGTCCGTGGTAGCCACGGGCTACAAGCTAGAGTTTCGGGAAGTCCCCCTCCTCATTTTCAGGGGTCAAGTCTTCCAAGCGACCCATTAAAGAGGGCCTCTCTTGTAAAGGCATTGGATCGCCTCTTGCTCCAAGGAGTAATTGTAGAAATACCAACCCAGGAATGGGGTCTGGGATTCTATTCCAACCTTTTCATAATACCAAAGCCCAATGGCGACGTCAGGCCTATCTTAGACCTCAAACGCCTAAATCGCTTTCTAAAGATTCAGACCTTTCGTATGGAGTCCATACGTTCGGTGGCAGCCAGCCTACATCAAGACGACTTTCTAGCATCTATAGACATAAAGGATGCATATCTACACGTGCCGATCTACCTGGCACATCACAAGTTTCTTCGTTTTATGATAGATCACCGTCATTACCAGTTCGTAGCCCTCCCTTTCGGGTTGGCAACAGCTCCGCGGATATTCACAAAGGTGTTAACCCCGGTGCTAGCCGTCCTAAGGACAGAAGGCGTTTTGGTCCTGGCATACCTGGACGATCTCCTGGTTATCGACAGATCAGCTTCCAACCCCAATCATGCAGTAGTCCGCACAATTCGGCATCTAGAGGAATTCGGGTGGATTGTGAAACAAGAAGAAATCGATGTTGCAACCCACAAAGCAGTTGGAATATCTAGGCCTTCGGCTAGATACAGACTGCCAGAGGATATTTCTACCTCAAGCAAAAGTCTGGTCATTAACTCAAACACTTCAAATGGTCTTAGGCAAGAAGAGGCCGACTATTCGCCTATGTATGCGACTGCAGGGGAAGATGGTGGCCGCCTTCGAAGCAGTGCCCTACACCCAGATCCATACCAGATATCTCCAGGCAGCCATTCTCTCTGCTTGGAACAAGTCCATTCAGGCATTAGATCGTCCGCTAGTTCTCTCCCCAGGGGTCCGGCGCAGCCTGTTCTGGTGGCTGGTCCCTCAAGGTTTGTCAAAGGGGAAATCTTTTGGGCCTGGACTCTTCCCCTTCAGGGTCTGCCAGTAAGGATACAGTCCGACAATGCCACTGCGGTGGCATACATAAACCACCAGGGGGGCACGAGGAGCCTAGCGGCTCAAAGGGAAGTAAACCTGATTTTCTCATGGGCCGAAGCCCATGTACCCTGCATCTCGGCGGTGTTCATCCCAGGGATAGACAATTCTCAAGCAGATTTTTTGAGGCGTCAACAGTTGCTCCCGGGGGAGTGATCTCTTCACCCCCAGGTATTCCAGGAGATTTGCCAAAGATTCGGAGTTCCAGATGTGGACATTATGGCAACGAGATCCAACAAAAAGTTGGACAAATTCATATCCCGAGCCAGGGATCCCTGGGCCTACGGGACCGATGCGTTGGTTTGCCCCTGGCACCAGTTTTCTCTCCTGTATGGGTTCCCTCCACTGCAGATGATTCCCCGCCTTCTACGGAGGATCAGGGTGGAGCGCAGGCCTGTGATCCCGGTGGCCCCAGCCTGGTCCAGGAGGGCTTGGTACGCACTCATCGTGAGGATGCGCCCAGATCTGCTGTCTCAGGGCCCAATCTGCCACCCTGCTACACAGCAGCTAAATTTGACGGCTTGGCGGCTGAATCCCTAATTCTTAAGGGCAGAGGCCTCTCAGCTCAGGTCATATCTACGTTGATTCAGGCTAGGAAACCAGTCTCTAGAAATATTTATTACAGAGTCTGGAGGACCTATGTGGAGTGGTGCGAGTCTCAAAAATTTTTTATTGACAGGATCTTGCGATTCCTCCAGGTTGGCGTTGACAAAGGGTTGGCTCTTAGTACTCTAAAGGGGCAGGTGTCGGCTTTATCGATATGGTTTCAAAGACCCTTGGCCACCCATTCGCTTATGAAAACCTTCTTGCAAGGGGTCTTGCATGTGAATCCCCCTATTAGAGCTCCCCTCTGCCCCTGGAATTTAAATCTGGTCTTGTCAGCTTTACAAAGGCAGCCGTTTGAACCTCTGACAGAAATCCCTCTTGTGCTACTAACCCGGAAGTTGGTTTTCTTGGTGGCTATGGCTTCGGCCAGAAGGGTTTCCGAGCTGGCAGCCTTGTCATGCAGGGAGCCATACCTTATTCTGCATAAGGACAGAGTGGTTCTGCGGCCTCAACCTTCTTTCCTGCCTAAGGTCATATCCAGTTTTCACTTGAATCAGGACCTAGTCCTACCATCCTTCTTTCCTACTCCCCAGTCCAGAGAGGAAAGACTGCTTCATACTTTGGACGTGGTTCGAGCCATGAGGGTCTATCTCAAGGCTACAGAGAAGATTCGGAAAACAGATGTGCTTTTTGTTCTTCCGGATGGCCCCAAGAAGGGTCAGCCGGCTGCCAAGTCTTCCTTGGCTAGGTGGATTAAGCAGCTGATTTTTTCAGGCCTATGGTCTGAAGCGCGTTCCACCTCCCTTATCAGTTAAAGCACATTCTACGAGGGCCATGAGTGCCTCCTGGGCGGCACACCATCAGATCTCTATGGCACAGGTTTGCAAGGTGGCAACCTGGTCTTCCATACATACGTTTACTAAATTTTATAAGTTGGACGTTGCAAAGGGTACGGACGCAGCATTTGGGCAGGCGGGCCTACGGGCAGCAGTATAGAATCCTCTGGCCCGGGTCACGCCCCCTTTTCTCTGTTGGTGGAGCTACTTTACTTCCTGATAATTTTTTTGTTTGGCTATTCTTGGCCTTACGGTCTCCCTCCCTTCATAGAGCATTGCTTTAGGACATCCCAAGTGTAATGGCTATGCGCTCTGTGTCCCGTGATGTACGATAAAGAAAAAAGGATTTTTAATAAACAGCTTACCTGTAAAATCCTTTTCTTGAAGTACATCACGGGACACAGAGCTTCCACCCCTCTTTTGGGGAACATTGTGTAACCTCGGAGGAATTGCTTGCTACAAAACTGAAGCACTCCCAGTGGGAGGGGGTTATATAGGGAGGAGACTTCCTGTGAAATTGATTACACCAGTGTCCATCACCTGAAGGTACCCATATAACCCAAGTGTAATGGCTATGCGCTCTGTGTCCCGTGATGTACTTCAAGAAAAGGATTTTACAGGTAAGCTGTTTATTAAAAATCCTTTTTTTATGGCGTTTTCCATCCTTAGTCGCATCTCATTCATTTCTGCCTTTGTTGGTGGTTGTGTTTCCGAACTATGCTCATCTGATCTACTGGGCTTGCTTTCACTTGCTAGTGTCGTTTCTCCCTTTGAGTGGTCCAGGCCTCCACCTTTAGTCTCGTTCTTCTTTTTTTCTGTTTTTTTCAGGGTTCCTGGACTTTTTGCATTCCCCTCCTGGGTCAGGTACTATGTAATTGTACTAGTCCCTACGTTATTTTTGGGGGTCTTTGGGACTGCCCCTCTTGTGGCCCTGTTCATCTTTTTTTTTTTGCCTAGTTCCCATTTTTTTATGGTTTCAAAAAATTACACGTATCACAAGGTGTATTATTTCTACCTACTCCTCTAAGAGAAAGTCAACCCTTTTCTTTCAACTTGCCCCTTTTCTCCTCAGAGTGCAACTCGTATGCCCCATTCGCTGCTCCATGACCGGGAGCCCCCCAGCATACAGCAAACATCCCCCGCCCCTGTTTAATTGGTCCACACACAGCCTCGCTAGGGTATGGGAATATTTGGATGACTTTATGTCCTGTGAAACAGTTATAGATCACGGCTGGTCATATGCACGGCTACTCATATGCAAGTATAGTTTCTCATGCTATAGGACAGAGGTGGACCATAAAGGAATATACCGACTTCTTAAGTTTTCCTTGCAATATACCTCCAAGTTCATTTCAGCAATACAAGCCAATAGAGCAAGAAAAGAAAATTTTACCTTGTCCTCTTGAGCGTTTCAGTAGCATGGAGAGGAATAAGAAGGTCTGAAAACTAAATCGGCTCTAATGAGCGGCTCACCCGTCCACCTATCTGTTTCAGCCTCCTAAGCACCGTCTCCTGACAAGGGATCTCTGGGATGGCGCATGGTCTCCCTCCTTACGCACCGTCTGCTCGGGATCCTCAGAGCCTCGGCTGTCAACGCTATAGACAGATCTGGTCCGGGCTGGGTTGTCCTGTGCACTCGGTGAGTGTTACGGGGGAGATCCCGGTGGCACAGAACCCCGCTGCTCGGCTATGCTCGCTTGGTTGGCAAAAAGGGAGGAGGAGATTTCACTCTCCTTGTCTCCATCCGGCACTGATCCTGGGGGCAGACGGCTACCTGTGGGGCATGGGGTTCCTCTGGTGCAGACAGCAGCCTCTCACGCTGCCGTCCGCGTGTCCGCAGATGTCAATACGGAGCCTCAGAGCGGCGCATACCTCCGGCAGCAATGGAGCGATCAGGCCCCTCCCAAACGTGTGTCCGTCACTTCCGAATCACGAGGACGGACAGTTTTAAAAGGTCTTCACCACAGCTTGGACAGCCTTCAGGTCTGCGGTGGCTCTAACTTCTATTGCCAAAGTAGTTAAAGCGATTGAATGCCCTGAAAAAAAGAAAAAAACCTGTAAGGCAAAGGCATAATAAGCTAGTACGCACAGCATACTAGGTCATTATGAAATACCTTAGAATGAAGTGCCCACACTGCCTCCCGTTCACTGATGAGGGAGCTGACATGTTCCCTCTGCATTCCTTTATGGTTCCATGCATGTGGGAGTCCTCTTTCCAGCAAGGTCTGGCAGCATCCATCGGACCTTCAGAGTGCATGCACCGCAAATATCTCCTTAACCATACAAATTGGCCTTCTTCCCCACACCGTAAGTGTCATTTCCTGGCCTTTCGACCCAACAGAAGATTTTGCGACCAACCCAAGGATGCCCGTTCCTATCGGCCCAGCAGGGAGTTTTCATGCTTTGTATGGCAATCTCGTGGGGCCTTTCCAGATCAGTCCAAGGGCAAAGGTATCCAGGCTTCCAAATCGGCCACAAAATCCTACTAAAGGGCAGTATCTTTGGTAGGGGCAAGGCTAGCTGCCCTAAGCAATGTTTGGGAGGAGGAGATATCAGATTCTTGGGTCATGCAAGTGGTCTGCTGTGGCCTTTGCCTCCGGTTTCAGAGTTCCCCACCAAGAAGCTTCTTCATTCCAAACTAAGTTGTTGCATTAACAGAGAAATGAATATTGCTAAAATCATACATTGCAGAATCACTCGAGCTTTGAGCCACTGTGCCAGTGCCACAGTAGGAACAAGGACAAGGAATGTTCCCCTCCTCTTTCTCATTCGAAAGATGCCTGGCAAGTGGTGTCCGGTTTTAGATCTGAAAAACCAAAACACCTAACTCGGATGGAATTCCTTAAGACCATCATGTCTGTGATCCATCTGCAGGATTGGATGCCATTTAGATGGGTTTGTTCAACTAGTATTAGTACAATACTGTCAGTATTATAGATGTGTAATTTTAATACATGTTGACTGATTAAGTAAAGGGTGGATACAGAACATGCTGTCCCAATGTGGGCATACTTAGGCCGCGTACACACGAGGGGATATGTCCGCTGAAAACGGTCCGATGGACCGTTTCAGCAGACATCTCCGCTCGTGTGTATGGGCTAGCGGACAGATTTCTCCACCCGACAGATTTCAAAGCATGCTTTGAAATCTATCCGGTGGGAATCTGTCCGCCCGACATGTCTGCTGGTTAGTACACTTACCAGCAGACATGTCGGCCCCCACCGCCGCCGCGGAAGTGTTTTACTTCCTGGTGCGGTGACGTGGCGGCGTCAACGTCACCGCCGCGTCACCACTACGTCACCGCGCCGTCCGGCGGCGGGGAATTTGATCCGATGGTGTGTACACGCCATCGGATCAAACTCCCGATCGGACATATCCGATGGAAATGGTCCGCGGACCGTTTTCATCGGATATATCCGATCGTGTGTACGCCGCCTTAAAGTGGTTGTTAAGCAGCAGCCCACCCAGACCCCCTAATATTTACCTGAGCCCCCTCTCAATCCAGCAATGTCCATGAGAGCCTTGCCGCTCCGGGGACTCTCACTCCTGATTGGCTTTTGGCAGCAGAGGGAGCCATGGTCAATCACAGCCAATGAGCCAATTTAGGAGACAGAGGAGGCAGGACAGAGCCGCAGCTCCATGTGTGAATGGGGTCACAGAGCTGTGGTTTGGGAGTGCACTTGCTTGGGTGCCCCAGGAGCAAGCTGCTTGGTGTGGGGGCACCCAGTGAAAGGGAGGAGCCAGGAGCGCCAGTGAGGGACCCGAAAAGAGGAGGATCTGAACTTCTCTGTGCAAAATTACTGCACAGTGCAGATAAGTATAACATGTTTATTTATGTAGCACTGGTATTTTTGCCATGTAAGGCTAAAGATGGCATACCACTAGAGGGAGCCAAATACCAATGTGAACAAGATATGTTTTAACTCACACATGCAGAGCAAAAAAATGTTTATCTTGTGAAAAGACTCACTTACCCATGAACACTAGGTGGCTGAACTGCATGCTGGGTGGATAAAAAAGGCAGAGTGCAGCCATTTTACTTGGGTTCTGGACACATGGCCTGCCTGCAAGGATCTGTGAAGGAGTGTTCAGAAGAGGGCCTACATCGTGCAGAGCAGAACAACATCCATTGACTCTGCCTTACCACAGTGTGCTGGAGAATCAGTGTGATCGGGTCTGAGGATCCAGGACCCTTGACAGAGCCAAGTGGATGTCCAGTTTGCTTACGGAGCGGAGCAGCGTGACAGTGCTGATTGGCAGCAGGAATGAGGCAGCCGGAGCAGAGGTTCACAACTTTCCAGGCTTGGTGTGGTGAGAGGGCTGTTGCCCAGAAGTTTTTTTAACACCCTTAACACACTTAGACTCATTCAACAAAGTTGCTGGGACCTGTAGTCCTACAGGGAGGTCTCATTCAAATAGACTGAGTTCAATCAGGCCTAAAAGCCTATGCTTCATTGAGGGCTGACTGACAGTTAAGGTATACCTACACCAGAGGCATCTACAAGTGTGTTTTACAGCAGGAACTGTGTTACTTCATTACTTGTTAAACCTTTGGATTACAAACACTGCAGTATAATAGCTAGCTGAAGAAAAGAAGACCGGAGACTACACTTCTTCACAGGGAGGGTTTGTGCTTTGGATGCATTAAGACAAAAGGCTGCCTTATACCTCAGGGGAAGCTCTTGAAAAATCATAGTGTGCTGTGTTGATATCTTTGCATTATTATAGTAAGTTTGTATGTTGATACAGTTAATATAAAACTACTGTCTTTATACCAGTTCCAGTAAACTTCTGGATTCTGGTTGATCACAATTGGTGTGAGACTTGTTCGTTATTCTAACAGGTGGAACAACGGATGCCCAGATAACGGTAAAGGTACACTATATACACATTGTTATGTGGGGTTGTTCCGTTTAGTAAAAGTTTCACATCCACACTGTTACACAGCTGTGTCAAGCGGGTTGAGACAAATTATTTGGGGGTAGTAGAGCAGAGTGCAGGCCCAATCAATTACCAGCAGCTCCTTCGGGGGTAAGTGCTACACGTGGGGGCTCGTCCGGGATCCTGTTACTCTAGAATTAAGCCCACCCTCTTGGCACCAGTATGGACCCCGTCACAGTGGTCCGGTGGTGTGAAGCAGAAGGAGCTCGCTCAGAAGCGAGCGTGGAAATCGCACTCCCAGGAGAAGCTTTGGAGGAAGAACAGGTCAGCCAGATTGTAAAGGCATTGTCCCCAGATAGAAAGACCTGGGTGATCGCCGTTAGACCAGATTGTGGGACCTCTCACACTTATGCCCTATTGGAATGGAGAAAGGGAATTCCGGAGAACTTTAGAGGCTCGAGTGTGCAGCTAGCTGGCAAAACCAAGTTTTACCTGACGCACCCAGAGGGGCTCGGAGGGAGCTCTGCCAACTCTAGACATGTTAAGCCAACAATGCCGGGAGTTAGTTTTGGGTCAACCCCAACCAAAATCAGTACAAGGCCCCCTTTGGAGAAGGAAGAGGCCGTGGTTGACACGCACAGGAGAGGTTCCCAGTCGGAACGACAACTAGCTGACCTAAAACGGCAGTACCACAATATACAAGAAAGGTTCAAGGAGACCTCCGGCATGATCGCGGAACACATTGAAGAGCTAAGTGTCCCATGCAAGGACTTGAGCGGTAGTAAGCAAAGGCAAAGACCTGCTTCAGTCATCCAGAGACGCACTCATAGCCACTTGCCAGAGGTGACGATCCGAAAAGATTTCAAGATTGAAGGTCAGATAGGAGAGAAGGAACAGAAAGGCAACCTGTCCTATACAAATCTTCTGCATCAGATTGAACTGGGACTCCAAAGAGGATATCTTGAATCCGAAATTGTAGAGGCTGTAGTCAATGCCATTAGCCCAGGTCTAAGTATCAGCAGGCATCTACAGTGGCAAAGACCTTAGTGGAAAAATTCTTCATTCACTAGGGTTTGCCTCAACGGATCCATTCAGATCAGGGAAGAGACTTCGAGAGTACCCTTATTAGACGACTGTTGGATCTACTTGGCATAAAAAAATCCAGGACTACTCCCTACCATCCACAAGGGGACCCTCAACCAGAGAGGTTTAACCGAACCCTTCTCAACATGTTGGGGACTCTGGCCTCTGAACAAAAACAACAGTGGAGTAAACACATCACAGCCATGGTACACGCCTACAATAGCACCGTAAGTGATGCTACAGGGTATTCGCCTTATCGTCTGATGTTTGGACGAGAAGCCCGACTACCGGTGGATCTAGCTTTTGGCACTTCTCTGGATCACACCTCAGAGACTTCTCACCGAGGGTATGTAGACAGATTGCGGAGAAGTTTGAAGGCCGCATATGAAAAAGCCCAAGCCACATCGGACACGAGAGGAAGTAGAAACAAGAGGAACTTTGACCTCAAGGTACGGATTCAAGATCTACAACCTGGTGACCGAGTCTTGTTGAGAAACCTGGGCATACCAGGGAAACACAAGCTGGCTGATCGCTGGAAGTCACAGCCGTACATTGTATGCAAACGACTTCCAGGACTGCCGGTATATCAGATCAAACCAGAAGGGAGTACAGGACCATTTAAAATATGGCACCGGAATCACCTCCTACCTCTAACAGAAGCAGTCCGAATAACTCCACGTCAGGAACTACCGTCCACGTCTACTGCTGTACCTCGACCTGTAACTAGGTCTCAATCTGGATCCCTTGCCACAGAAGGTAGTGAGGAGGAGGAGATGGAGATAAGCTGGTTGTGGTCACCTGAAATGCCAGGAGTTGATGTAAACTGTCCACCCCACAGAAGAAGAAATGACAATGGAATTCTTAGACCAGAAGCCCCAGAATTTGTGCCACAAAATGGACACTCTGAGGATCACTCGTCTTTTAATGACATCGAAGTACAAGAGTCTGAAGTGGGGGAGGATAGTACCTGCTCGAAGATGGTGCCTACACCCAAGAGACAAAGAGTTAAAAGAGAGATTCATGCACCCAAAAGATTAACTTATGACGTGCTGGGTGAATGCTCCGACCAGACTCGGTTTACTGCCAAAAGAAATTCTGAAATGCCTGGTCTCTCTACTGTCAATTCAGAAAGAGAGAACCCCAACCAACCCCTTGACCAGGGGCGGACTGACAACTCATGGGGCCCCCGGGCAATAGAAGACCATGGGGCCCCCAGGCAATAGAAGACCAATAGAAGACCACTCTAACTTGCGGTCACCTGTTAGTCTGTGTCCACTTGGGAGGGGAGAGGGGCTTGGTGTGGGTGAGAGAGGGTGGATGAGAGAGAGAGAGGGTGGATGAGAGAGAGAGAGGGTGGATGAGAGAGAGAGAGAGAGAGGGGGGGTGGATGAGAGCGTGAGAGAGAGAGGGGGGGTGGATGAGAGCGAGAGAGAGAGAGAGGGGGGGGGTGAGAGAGAGAGAGAGGGGGGGTGGGTGAGAGAGAGAGAGAGAGAGAGAGAGGGGGGTGGGTGAGAGAGAGAGGTGGAAGAGAGAGAGAGGTGGAAGAGAGAGAGAGAGAGGTGGAAGAGAGAGAGAGAGAGAGAGAGGTGGAAGAGAGAGAGAGAGAGGTGGAAGAGAGAGAGAGAGAGAGGTGGAAGAGAGAGAGAGGTGGATGAGAGAGAGAGAGGTGGATGAGAGAGAGAGAGGTGAATGAGAGAGAGAGGGTGAATGAGAGAGAGAGGGTGAATGAGAGAGAGAGAGAGAGAGAGGGGGTGAATGAGAGAGCGAGAGGGGGTGGATGAGAGAGAGCGAGGGGGGTGGATGAGAGAGAACGAGGGGGGTGGATGAGAGAGAGCGAGGGGGGTGGATGAGAGAGAGCGAGGGGGGTGGATGAGAGAGAGCGAGGGGGGTGAATGAGAGAGAGTGGGGGATGGATGAGAGAAAGAGAGGGATGGATGAGAGAAAGAGGGGGATAGGGGGATGGAAGGGAGAGATGGGGGTGGATGAGAGAGAGCGAGGGGGGTGAATGAGAGAGAGCGAGGGGGGTGAATGAGAGAGAGCGAGGGGGGTGAATGAGAGAGAGCGAGGGGGGTGGATGAGAGAGAGGGGGGTGAATGAGAGAGAGCGAGGGGGGTGGATGAGAGAGAGCGAGGGGGGTGGATGAGAGAGAGAGGGGGATGGATGAAAGAAAGAGAGGGATGGATGAGAGAAAGAGAGGGATGGGTGAGAGAAAGAGGGGGATAGGGGGATGGAAGGGAGAGATGGGGGTGGATGAGAGAGAGCGAGGGGTGGATGAGAGAGAGCGAGGGGGGTGAATGAGAGAGAGCGAGGGGGGTGAATGAGAGAGAGCGAGGGGGGTGGATTAGAGAGAGGGGGGTGAATGAGAGAGAGCGAGGGGGGTGGATGAGAGAGAGCGAGGGGGGTGGATGAGAGAGAGAGGGGGATGGATGAGAGAAAGAGAGGGATGGATGAGAGAAAGAGAGGGATGGGTGAGAGAAAGAGGGGGATAGGGGGATGGAAGGGAGAGAGGGGGGTGGATGAGAGAGAGCGAGGGGTGGATGAGAGAGAGCGAGGGGGGTGAATGAGAGAGAGTGAGGGGGTGAATGAGAGAGAGCGAGGGGGGTGAATGAGAGAGAGCGAGGGGGGTGAATGAGAGAGAGCGAGGGGGGTGAATGAGAGAGAGCGAGGGGGGTGAATGAGAGAGAGCGAGGGGGGTGGATGAGAGAGAGCGAGGGGGGTGGATGAGAGAGAGAGAGAGAGGGGGATGGATGAGAGAAAGAGAGGGATGGATGAGAGAAAGAGAGGGATGGATGAGAGAAAGAGAGGGATGGGTGAGAGAAAGAGGGGGATGGGTGAGAGAAAGAGGGGGATGGAAGGGAGAGAGGGGGGTGGATTAGAGAGAGCGAGGGGTGGATGAGAGTGAGGGATGGATAAGAGAGAGAGAGGGGGTGGGTGAAATTGACCCCCTAGCCTGGCCTGCGGTCTTTCCTGTCCCAGCCCCTGTCTGTGGTGGGTAGGTATGTGTGATGCACCTACCTCCTGCCCATCCTCGTCCCCTGGGCACTCGGCCAGATCATCTTGCTTCTTGACGGGCTGTCACAGCTGGGACTGGGAGCCGACGTTGGAGGTGGTGTACATGCTCTGGGAGATGCCGGAGATGCCGGGGATGCCGCGCTTACTGCTGCTCAGCCTCAGGTCAGGGTGGTGATTCTCCCACTCTCTCTCGCGCTGTTTCTTCAAGCCAGCCTCACACTTGACCCGGAGCTCAGCTGCGTTTGACCCCAGCCTCCCAGGAGCAGTAGCGCGGAGGAGGAGGAGGAAGTAAAATCCTTCATGTGATGTGCCTCGCTTTCAACGCTGACCATGTAGGGGATTGCAGCCGTGACGTCACTGGTTGCTACACGCCAAGCGGCTCTGGCGTTAGCAACCAGGGCAGGGGAAGACCAGCCAGCAGCGCAGCTCCACCTACCTCCTCCCTCCAGCGCGGCGTAATGACCAGAGTCGGTCGGGACTGCAGTAAGATTTTCGGGGGGGAACCTCCAGGGGCAGACTGAGCCGACCGGGCCCCCCCCCACCACGGGCCCTCGGGCAGTGCCCGACTGACCGAATGGTCAGTCCGCCCCTGCCCTTGACACATCTGTACCAGACACTACGGTGTCAGCTGTGAGTGCACAGAACAGTCTCCCATCGTATGAGAACTGGTGGGAGGCTCCTCTGTCAGTATTGTGCAATCGCCTAGAGGCAAAAGTGTGTAATAGAGCTAAGATTTTGAATATCTTTGGGGACCAAAGACTTAAAGCAGGGGGAGTATGTAGCACTGGTATTTTTGCCATGTAATGCTAAAGATGGCATACCACTAGAGGGAGCCAAATACCAATATGAACAAGATATGTTTTAACTCACACATGCAGAGCAGAAAAATGTTTATCTTGTGAAAAGACTCACTTACCCATGAACACTAGGTGGCTGAACTGCATGCTGGGTGGATAAAAAAGGCAGAGTGCAGCCATTTTTCTTGGGTTCTGGACACATGGCCTGCCTGCAAGGATCTGTGAAGGAGTGTTCAGAAGAGGGCCTACATTGTGCAGAGCAGAACAGCATCCATTGACTCTGCCTTACCACAGTGTGCTGGAGAAGCAGTGTGATCGGGTCTGAGGATCCAGGACCCTTGACAGAGCCAAGTGGATGTCCAGTTTGCTTGCGGATCGGAGCAGCGTGACAGTGCTGATTGGCAGCAGGAATGAGGCAGCCGGAGCAGAGGTTCACAACTTTCCAGGCTTGGTGTGGTGAGAGGGCTGTTGCCCAGAAGTTTTTTTTAACACCCTTAACACACTTAGACTCATTCAACAAAGTTGCTGGGACCTGTAGTCCTACAGGAAGGTCTCATTCAAATAGACTGATTTCAATCAGGCCTAAAAGCCTATGCTTCATTGAGGGCTGACTGACAGTTAAGGTATACCTACACCAGAGGCATCTACAAGTGTGTTTTACAGCAGGAACTGTTATAACTCTTCAGTTGTGTTACTTCATTACTTGTTAAACCTTTGGATTACAAATACTGCAGTATAATAGCTAGCTGAAGAAAAGAAGACCGGAGACTACACTTCTTCACAGGGAGGGTTTGTGCTTTGGATGCAGTAAGACAAAAGGCTGCCTTATACCTCAGGGGAAGCTCTTGAAAAATCATAGTGTGCTGTGTTGATATTTTTGCATTATTATAGTAAGTTTGTATGTTGATACAGTTAATATAAAACTACTGTCTTTATACCAGTTCCAGTAAACTTCTGGATTCTGGTTGATCACAATTGGTGTGAGACTTGTTCGTTATTCTAACAGGTGGAACAACGGATGCCCAGATAACGGTAAAGGTACACTATATACACATTGTTATGTGGGGTTGTTCCGTTTAGTAAAAGTTTCACATCCACACTGTTACACAGCTGTGTCAAGTGGGTTGAGACAAATTATTTGGGGGTAGTAGAGCAGAGTGCAGGCCCAATCAATTACCAGCAGCTCCTTCGGGGGTAAGTGCTACATTTATTTTTTAAAACAAGGCTTTAATATCACTTTAAAACTGAACTTTAAGCAGATGCAAATGTACAAATTAATGTAACTCTGTATTTATTAATACATTCTGAAATATATTTTGTAAATGTTAAACGCTACTAACAGCTTATTTATACTTGTTATCAGCCTTTTGTAATGCAGCAGAGCTCAGAGTGGGAGAAGCAGCACACCGAGTTGGTTTTCCAGCGCAGGTGCTAAAAGGGGAGGAGCAGAGTGACAGAGAAAGGAGCTCATCAGAGTGCAGCTTCTCTTTCAATATCCAGTCACAAGGGGGATTAGAACGAAGACTTGGAATTGTTACTGATTGCAGCAGATAAGAATCAAATCTCCTGCCTTGTCAAACAGGAATGTGCTGTGGGGCAGAGCTCTGTAAATCTCAAAACTGGATGGACAGAAATACAAATAATTTGGCAGGTAAAACAGCTTTTATATATATATATATATATATATATATATATATATATATATATATATATATATATATATATATATATATTTCTACACAGTCTCCCCATGTTCAGGGGCTCAAATGTAATTAGTCAAAATAATATAATTATAAATAACATTTTGTTTTTTAATACTTTGTTGAGAATCCATTACTGGCAATGACTGCCTGAAGTCTGGAACCCATGGACATTATCAAAGACTGGGTTTCCTCCTTTATGATGCTTTGCCAGGCTCTAACTGTAGCTGTCTTCAGTTTTTGTTTGTGGGTCTTTCTGCCTTTAGTTTTGCCTTCAGCAAGTGCACTGCTTGCTCAATTGGGTTGAGATCAGGTGATTGACCTGGCCATTGCAGAATATTCCACTTCTTTTTCTTCAAAAGCTCCTGGGTTGCCTGTGTGTTTTGGATCATTGTCCACCTGTACTGTGAAGCACCATCCAATCAACTTTGTTGCATTTGGCTGAATCTGGGCTGACGGTACATCTGTCTTCTGTCAAATCATCAATAAACACCAATGACCCAGTGCCACTGGAAGCCATGCATGCCCATGACATCCCACTACCTCCACCATGTTTTACAGATGACGTTGTGTGCTTTGGATCATGAGCTGTTCTCCTAAAGGTGAGGTGGTGTTAATTTTTCTGTGTGATAAGAAAATAAAAAATAAAATTGTTTTTCTGCTGAGTGACCAGCGGTGTCTGCCCAGCAGTAGGCTGTGCCAGACTCCATAGGTAAGTTCCTGTGTTCTGAAGGTAGACGCCCCAAGCAGCAAGGGTTTATTTTGTGTTTTGTTTTTGCTGTTTTGATGCTGGCACTTGTATCCAGCAATATGGAAGAATACCATATCCTTTGTTTTTAACCACCCTCAACTGCCTCTCTGTATAGTTCAGCGTGTAGTGAATCCATCCATGGGGGTCACACACACCCGCTACCGAGCTAACCCCTCACAATATGAATATATATATATATATATACACACATACACACATACACAATGAAGTAGAGGATAACCACACCATGGCCAGCTTGATTAACCCTTTTTTGTATCTTTGGTGTGAAATACTTGAAATGACAATGCAGGAATTCAATTATATTAAATGGGCAATAAACCATGTAATTGTTTCCATATGTGATGTGATTTGTAAAGTGTTTAAAACCATATGACTTTCACAAATTTGTTAGATGTGTTCTGACTGATCTGAAGATGGGTATAAGCATACAAGCCTGAAACGGAAATCTATGTCTGAATAATTACTTTTTGGTATGTAACCTCTGTATCCACTTGCCTACTGTGCACACACCCCCTTCCTGCCCAGACAAAATTTTAGCTTTCGGCACTGCGTCGCTTTAACTGACAATTGCGCGGTCGTGCGACATTGGCTCCCAAACAAAATTGACGTCCTTTTTTTGTCACAAATAGAGCTTTCTTTTGGTGGTATTTGATCGCCGGTGCGGTTTTTATTTTTTGGGCTATAAACAAAAAAAAGAGTGTACATTTTGAAAAAAAACACAATATTTTTAACTTTTTGCTATAATAAATATCCCATTAAAAAAAAAAAAAATATCTCACTTTAGGCCGATACGTATTCTTCTACATATTTTTGGTAAAAAAAAAAAAAATAACCGTATAGTGACTAGTTTGCGCAAAAGTTACATTGCCTACAAAATAGGGGACATAATAATGAATTATTTTTCATTTATTTTTTACTAGGAATGACGGCGATCTGCAATTTTTTTTTTCGGGACTGCGACATTAAAGCGCACACATCGGACACTTTTGACACATTTTTGGTACCATTCACATTTATACAGTGAACAGTGCTATAAATATGCATTGATTACTGTATAAATGTGACTGGCAGGGAAGGGGTTAACCACTAGGGGAAGGGGTTAAATGTGTAGCCTAGTGAGTGTTCCAACTGTAGGGGGGTGACCGATCTGTGTCCCTATGTACAAGGGACACAGCATCGGTCTCCTCTCCCTGACAGGACGTGGAGCTCTGTGTTTACACACAGAGCTCCACGTCCCTGCTCAGTTACTGGACAATCACGGGTGTGGCTTTAAATGACAGGACGTCATATGACATCCTGTCAAAATAACTGAGCTACTTTGCCGCCATCATTTGATGGTGGGTGGTAGCAGAGCGGTTGAAGAAATTTGAAAAATAAAACGATTTTAAGTGCAGTATTTTTTAACTTTCTTCATATATATATATATATATATATATATATATATATATATATATATATATATATATATATATAAAATGCTGTTTGCTTGGAGTTGAGTTTGAAGCATTTGCTGCAGCACAAAACTGTATAGAAACAATGTAAGCATTTAGAAAGTCACATGAGGGCACTAGAGAGCAAGATGGAAAATCACATTCACATGTAGAAAGAAAATCTTTTGCATAAATCTGTACCGTGCAATGTGTTTTTGCATATAAAAAATATAAAAAATAATAAAGCGTGTTACACTTTTAGACATGAAACAGATGTGTCACCTGAGCTGTCATGGACATTCTATGGCATTGATAGCCATGAACAATATTCTAAATATACACAAGTATGTTTATGGGGCAGTGACAGGCCTTGCAGCCAGCACCAAGTTCACCCATGTGGCTGGAGATACCAGAAAGGATATAAGGCATCCCATTGGCAGTGTCGCCAGGAGAGGGGGGACAAGTCAGCCTCCGACATACCTCTCCCGGTTTAACTCCCGGGTCAGGAATACCTATAACGAGCAATTGATGCTCAAAAAAAAGGATACCATCCCCTGTAAGGGAGGCTTTCCCCACTGCAGCAAAGTGCTATAGCAATAAGTCCATTTAGTGCAATATGAAATAAAAATAAATCCAAACCCATGTAACAGGGCAGATATAGGCTTACCAAAGAGTATTAAGAGGGAAAGCAAGAAGAAGAGGAGAGGGTGGGGAAAAAGAGAGAGGGGAGGAGGAAGAGGGGTTGAAGCATACCTGCAGTCCTATGTGGAATCTTTAAATCTGCACCGAGCGAGCTGTACCGAGGCTCTACCATCGCCTGAAATAGCGGAGGGATGGTCATCATGCAACTGGAGGATCCCTGTCCACACGGGATCTAAGGGACGGTTCTGTCAGCTCTAGACTAGAGGGTACGAGCCCTGGGTCGGTTACATCAGTGGTCATCAACCTTGTCCTGCAGGGCCCACTAACAGGCCAGGTTTGCAAGGTAACTGAAATGCATCACAGGTGATATCATTTGCTGTTCAGTGATTGCAGTATTCTAGTCTGCATCTCCCCAAGGTAATACATAAAACCTGGCATGTTAGTGGGCCCTGCAGGAATGGTTGATGACCACTGGGTTGCATAGGTCGACCAGGGTGAACATATGATGTTGAAGCGTTCCAGAGTGCCTATACAAGTCGCGATCCAGTGTTCAGCCTCCCTAATGTTATTTACCTTGCTTCCAATAAATTGGGAGTAAGCGTCTAGCTGCATTCAACTGATGTGGCAGGGCGCTTTTCTTATATTTACTAATCGGGGTCTGGGGGACATGTAAGAGGAAATGGAGTTTTTTTTCAAATTTAATGTGAAATATAATTTATCTGTAGCGCTACCTCCGAAAGGGCCACTGGTTGATTTTTTTGGGGGATCTACTCTCTTGGCTCAGCTCACCCCTATTTAATCGGCTCGAACCCGCCCTTGACACATCAGAAATCTGGCAGTAGGATATTGTGACCCCTACTGGACTGGAGTCACAATAACAGACATACAGTATACAATGGCAATGTGACAATGAATTACCTGCTGTGGTGGTATGACCCCTCCAGGTGAAAAAAAATACACTCGACACAATGAATGTGATTGATTATAAAGGGGGGGTACGTTTACTGTAAGGCACTTAGAGGCAACAAGCATAGGGTTTTAAATGCAAACACAATCAGTCAGCAGTAACTCAAACTGATCGCAAGGGCCCTTGCAAGAATCAGTAGTTAACCACTTTAGCCCCGGACCATATTGCTGTCCAAAGACCAGAGCACTTTTTGTGATTCGGCACTGCGTCGCTTTAACTGACAATTGCGCGGTCGTGCGACGTGGCTCCCAAACAAAATTGGCGTCCTTTTTTTCCCACAAATAGAGCTTTCTTTTGGTGGTATTTGATCATCTCTGCGGTTTTTATTTTTTGCGCTATAAACAAAAATAGAGCGACTATTTTGAAAAAAATTCAATATTTTTTAAATTTTGCTATAATAAAAATCCCAAAAAAGATATAAAAAAACATTTTTTTTCCTCAGTTTAGGCCGATACGCATTCTTCTACATATTTTTCGTTAAAAAAAATTGCAATCAGCGTTTAATAATTGGTTTGCGCAAAATGTATAGCGTTTACAAAAAAGGGGGTCGTTTTATGGCATTTTTATTATTATTTTTTTTTACTAGTAATGGCGGTGATCAGCGTTTTTTTTTCGGTACTGCGATATTATGGCGGACACATCGGACACTTTTGACACATTTTTGGGACCATTGGCATTTTTATAGCGATCAATGCTATAAAAATGCATTGTATTACTATAAAAATGCCATTGGCAGTGAAAGGGTTAACACTAGGGGGCAGGGAAGGGGTTAAGTGTGGTCCTGGTGTGTTCTTACTGTATGGGGGGGTGGCCTCACTAGGGGAAATCACTGATCTTCTGTCCATACATTGTATGGACAGAAGATCAGCGTTTCCCCCGCTGACAGGAACGAAAGGTATGTGTTTACACACAAAGCTCCCGTTCCCCGCTCTGTAACGAGCAATCGCGGGTGCACGGCGGCGATCGTACCCGGCGGGCACGCGCGCGGGACTCGCAGGACGCGCGCGCGCGACAAGCTGCTAAAGGGAGGACGTAGAGCTACGTGCTCCCGCGTAGCAGTGCCACCGTCCCGTAGTAATATGACGGCGGGCGGTCGGCAATCAGTTAATGTAATTTTAACAAGATATTCTATACCTAAGAGTGGTACCACCCGCCTAAACTCAGGATCAGTCTATGCTCGCGAGCGTCCCTAGCGGACAGTCCTTTAGATTAATCAATGCTCTCGTAGCGGCCGGTTGGTGCACGTGAATTTGTAATCCACAGATAACGGTTACAAGAAGGAATCACCCAACAGAATGTCTTTGACAGTAGAACGTGGTGGGGCTGATCGCTCGTCAGCATCAGTCACTACTACGAAGCATTGGGATAATTAACTAGGCCTCTGAGTTTTAGCTACAGGCCAATCGTATGTCCATAACTGGTAAATAGAAACTGGGTGTCTGTGATAACCAGGTAGTCAAAATTTGAGCAAATGCTCTCTCATCCCACAGGCCGACCTGCCTGATTCCTTCTCAGGAAGAAAAAAAACAGAACCCGCTGCTCCGATGTTGCTCCAGAACACACACAGGATCCCGGACAAAGATGTCCCACTGCTACAGTTGTCAGCTGGGCAGCCTCTTTAAACTCCGGGAACACTGGCTTGGAGTTGTGGTCTTGCTTCCGTCTGGATTGCTGGTCTCTCGGCAAATCTAGGCCCAGGCTTCCAGCATAGGACACAGCAATCTCCCGTCAGCAGCTCCGCACAGGAGAGATGGCGGACCCGAGAGAGAGAAAAAGGCGCCACTCCCCTTCCTTAAGTAACCTCCTCCACCGGTCTAGCGGAACGCCACATCCTCCTGGAGGGCAAAGCATTGCGGGAATTGTAGTCCGTTTCTCCTATGAGTCAATGGAGTCCATATCTCCTGCTACTTGTAGTCCCGCAATGCATAACTTGTATAACGGTATCGAACGTATTTTCAGGCTTAAGTAAAGTTCCAGCGGGGGAGGCCAGTCACTAGACTCTGACAGGATGACCCCGCTACATATCCATAAAACATTTTGTAATGTAATATCAAATGAAAAAAAGGAAAACAAATCATTTGAAACTGCAACTCATCGTGATTTATTTGCAGCCACTTAAGCCATTCACCATGGTGATATACAACACTACCACTGCAGCAGGAAAACAAAGTACCGCTTTGCTTCTTTATTTACTGTGTATACAGTATGTGTATGCAAGCTCTTCTTTTTTTCTTCAGGAATTCATTAGCACCCTCTATAAGACTAGGCAATCTGATTTTTTTTTTTTTTACTTTTAGCGTAAATAAATATAATTTTCCCAAAGTTCCCAAAAAAATCTGATGTCACTTTCTGCAACCATGGCGATACCAGTAACAGTATACTGTAATCTACAAATCTCCCTCTAACATATAATTTTCTGGTCTCGTGATTGGCTTGACTTTTTTCCCAGCAATTTTTTCTTATTACAGAACTGGAATTGAACACGTGATTGTAGAAGACATGTTGTATATATGGTGCACTGCATTTAAAAAATGCATGTCAGTTTTTTGGTCTGTTCCTGTGTTAGCAGTTGATTCAAAATAAATTGTCTGTCCTACAATGACGTGTGATACAGTGCACATTAACACAGTACACAGGAACAGAGATGTGTGAATCAAGCCTGTTTAAAGTTACCATATTCTTGGCAGCTGCATAATTGTCCTAAATACACTTTACATTTTACATTAGAAAACAAGACTTATCCACAACAGCAGACTGTAGCTACTGAAGAGGATCATAGCCTATCTGTATGCAACTGCCATCTGTGGGCAAGGTAAACATATTTTTGGATAAGGTATGGGGGTGTGGTGGTGATCCTATAGATCCCAGCAAAGACTCCTAATAAAAAAGCAGGTACCTGAGTAAGTAGCACAGCTGCAGGGCCGAACAGCTATTCTACATACAGCCTATGGTAAGGTAACTTGCAATTCAAATTTTACTCAGTAGACTGCTGTTTTATATCAAATTTTCAGGACTGTGTTAGCCTATAGGCTAACACAGTCCTGAGAATTTGATATAAAACAGCAGTCTACTGAGTAAAATTTGAATTGCAAGTTACCTTACCATAGGAGGCGGAACTACCACCATAGCGACCCATGCAGGCGCTATGGGGCCCGCAGCCGAGAGAAGATAAGGGGGGCCTGGCCCAGTGAGGATGAGAGCACCGGGTTGCGGCCGCCTGAACGAGACCTCCAGAACGGGAAAAAATACAGCCGGCCGTTTCTACTATGTGCGCTGTGCGGGGTGCAGTTCACCCAGACGCCACAGCGGTGGTGGCGCTCAAGCACCAGAGTGCTCCGCTCCCTCCTCCTCTCCTTGTCTAATGCTGCGAGAATCATGTTCTCCCCCAGCTGCACACTGTCCTCTTCTCTCCAGCTGCCGCCCGGGTGGGGTTTTTCCTGGGGGGGGGGGGGGGGGTTGTGGTGGGCTCTGTACTAGAAGAGGGGGGGTGACTGTACTAATGGGGTGGTTTGTTGGGGGGTCTCTGTACTAATTGTGGGGGGATCTGTACTAATGGGGGATGGCTTGTGGGGGGTCTGTACAAATGGAGGGAGTGGTTTGTCGGGGGGAGGTCTGTACTAATGGAAGGGGGGGTCTCTGCTAATGGGGGGTGGTTTGTCCTGTGGGGGGGTCTGTACTAATGGGGGGTGATTTATGGGGGGGTCTAAACTAATGTAGGTGGGAGGTTTTTCTTGAGGGGGGTCTGTACTAATGGAGGGGGTGGGGTTTGTCCTGGGGGGTGTGATGGCCTCTGTACTAATAGAGGGGGGTGACTGTACTAATGAAGGGTGGTTTGTGGAGGGGTCTGTACTAATGGGGGATGATTGTGGGGGGGTCTGTACAAATGGAGGGGATGGTTTGTCCGGGGGAGGTCTGTACTAATGGAAGGGGGGTCTCTGCTAATGGGGGGGTGGTTTGTCTTGTGGGGGGGTCTGTACTAATTGAGGCGAGAGGTTTTTCCTGAGGGGGGGTCTGTACTAATGTAGGGGGGTGGTTTGTCCTGAGGGGGCAGCAGTGTGTGTGGGTTGCCGCTGCAGGCGGCATCTGAAGGACGAGTCTAGACCACGCCGCGCTCACCACACAGGCCGGACACACGCTCGCAGAGCCGCCGCCGTCGTGACTTACAAGGCTTCAAAAACAGGTAAGGGGGACCCGTTTTAGGCCTCATTCACACATACGTTCGGATCAAGGTCCGCCTGAAAAACTGACAGGCGGACCTTGTCGGGCGCTCCATACACCCCTATGGAGCGTCGGATGTCAGCGGAGACATGTCCGCTGACTTTCGACCCGATCCGATCCAGTAAACACAGACATATGGGGGCCACGTCCCCATACGTCCAATCGGATCGGGCAAGATCTGATAAAAACGAACATGCTGTTCGTTTTCATCAGATCGCTCCATAGAGGACAGCAGGGCTCGACAACCTCCTCCCCGCTCAGTGAGCAGAGAGGAGCTTGTCATCCGTCGGCTCAGCGGAGATCTGCGGACAGATCTCCGACTGAGCTGGTGGACACAGTCGGACTCCATTGCGACGGAGTCTGCCTGTGTGAATGAGGCCTTAAAGTTTCCTGTTTAAAAAATCCCTGCAATAATATATTAAGCAGCCTGTATAATGTACCATTGCTTGGATTTGTAGTCCCCTGTAACTGCTGGTATTCTGCATTGCATTTTATATAATGTATTGCTGGGATTTGTTGTTCCTCTATAGCTGCTGGTATTGTCCATTGCATTTTATATAATGTATTGCTGGGATTTGTAGTCCTCTGTATCTGTTGGTATTCTGCATTGCATTTTATATAATGTATTGCTGGGATTTGTTGTTCCTCTATAGCTGCTGGTATTCTTTATTGCGCTGTATAATGTATTATTGCAGGGATTTGTAGTTCCTCTATAACTGGTCAGTGGTAATCTGCATTGCGCAGTATAATAACGCCATCTACGCTATCTTTCTCTAGAATGGGCTGGTCTAAGGCATGAAACTCCAGGGCTGAAAATTAGTCCCACTCCGGCCCTGGCTGTCCATATTAGCAGAGAGCGGAATTGCCCGCTGTAATAGCTTTCATTAGAACTTCCAGTTTTCCCGGTGCTCACTTCATATAGCTCCACCTCTTGGCCCGGCACCTTTGATAGACAGAACACCGGTCCAATGTGGGACATGTGATGTCATCAAAGGCGTCGGGCCAAGAGGTGGGGCTATGTGACGATGAGCCCCGGGAAGATGGGAAATTCTAATGAAAGTTATTGCAGCAGACAAATCATGCTCTCTGCTGATCCGGCCGGATTGCCTCTTCCTCTGCACAGGTGAGGCTGTATTGGACACAGGCAGGCCAGGCTGTATTGGGCACAGACAAATCTGTATTGGGCACAGGTCACACTGTATGGGGCACAGGCAGGCCAGGCTGTATTAGGGCACAGGTCACGCTGTATTGGGCACAGGCAGGCCAGGCTGTATTGGGCACAGGCAAGCCAGGCTGTATTGTGCACAGGCAATGCTGTGTTGAGCAATGGGCACAGGTCATGCTGCATTGGGCACAGGTCACACTGTATGGAGTACAGGTCACGCTGTGTTAGGCACAGGTCATGCTCTGTTAGGCACAGTTCACGCTGTGTTAGGCACAGGTCACGCTGTATGGGGCACAGGTCACGCTGCATTGACACTAGGGTGGCTGTGGGGGGGGGGGGGGGGGCATACAACATTTTGCTATGGGGCCCTGTGATTTCTAGTTACGCCCCTGCCGTATTTTACATACTCTGGACTTTATTACACCATGCATAATCAAAATGTTAAATAATCTGGATTGCTTTATTTTGTACATGGTATGATACATCACATAAACCAGGCTGCTTTACTTTACATCCATCATTTTATTTGTCATGGATAGTGTTGCTCACGAATATTCGCATTGCGAATTTTAGCTACGAATATTGCATATTCGAGTATTCGCGAATAACGCGAATATCGCGGCGAATATTCGCTATTTCGAATATTCGCTATTTCGAATATTCGCTATTTCGAATATTCAAATTTTTTCAATTTTTTTTTTAGAACAGATCACATCCTAGAGATCCCCATCGACGTCTAAAAGCATTGCTGGTATGATTAGAGACCTTGGGCCGAGTAGCTGCAGCGCTCATTTTATATTGCTGAAAAATCGCAATGCGATTATTCGGCAATAGCGATATCGCGCGATTATTTTATATTGTAATATATCACGAATATTCTGAGCCAATCAAAGTGCTCCATTCCGCATTTCTCGAAATTTCGCAATTATTTTGTATTGTAATATATCACGAATATTCTGAGCCAATCAGAGTGCTCCTTCCGCATTTCTCGAATATTCGCAATTATTGTGTATTGTAATATATCACGAATATTCTGAGCCAATCAGAGTGCTCCTTCCGCATTTGCCGAATATTCGCAATTATTGTGTATTGTAATATATCACGAATATTCTGAGCCAATCAGAGTGCTCCATTCCGCATTTCTCGAATATTCGCAATTATTTTGTATTATAAAATATCACGAATATTCTGAGCCAATCAGAGTGCTCCATTCCGCATTTCTCGAATATTCGCAATAGCGAAAAATCGCAATAGCGAAAAATCGCAATAGCGAAAATTCGCAATAATTAAATTTCCCAAAAATATCACGAATATTCGTATTTAGCGAATATTTCTCGAATATTCGACTATATATTCGAGATATATCGCGAAATCGAATATGGCATATTCTGCTCAACACTAGTCATGGACTGCTTTATCCTAAATGACGTGCAATACACAACATAATGTACTGTGGAGGGTTCTATTCTGTATATGCTCTGAACTGCTTTACCCTGTATGCCATGCTATACTTTACATATTCTGAATGACTTTACTCTATACACCATGCTACATTCCCCATGCTCTAAATAGGAATGAGGTTCAAGTTTGGGGCTATGGAGGTTTTGCTCCATGCTAGCAGTTTTCACAAACCAGAAAACGAAATGGCTTATTTGCCTGCCTGCTGGTCCCCCACACCACTGGCTATGCAAGAAGTCATTCATTAGTGGTGGCATTACAGCCACTAAATGAATGACAGCATTCAGCTCAGGACTCAAGGTTGCAGGGATGCTGGTAATCACCAGAATTTTAGTAGCCAATAATGCAACTGTGGTCCCATTCTCTGGTGATAGAGAGCTCATCCCTGGCCTGCAGCTCAATGTAAATAATAGGACCAGGGAGGCTAGCTGATGCAATTGACTAAACATGGCCAGGCTGCTCAGTGTCATCAGTGGCTAGGATGGTAACAAAAACTTGTGTCCTAGCAACGAATAACACTGAGTGGCCGGAACCAAACCCAGGCACATTCGGCTCAGCACTAACTGAACTATTGTACACTGTAGGCCATGCTGGGTGTCATTTACTCTAAACAGCATAATTCTGTATAGCATATTTCATGTCACACACTTTAGATTGCTTTGCTTTGAAATCAATGACATAATCTGGACTGTTTAAGGCCTCGTACACACGATCGGACATATCCGATGAAAACGGTCCGCGGACCATTTCCATCGGATATGTCCGATCGGGAGTTTGATCCGATGGCGTGTACACACCATCGGATCAAATTCCCCGCCGCCGGACGGCGCGGTGACGTGGCGGTGACGCGGCGGTGACGTTGACGCCGCCACGTCACCGCACCAGGAAGTTAAACACTTCCGCGCATGCGCCGAATCCATTCGGCGGCGGCGGTGGGGGACGACATGTCTGCTGGTAAGTGTACTAACCAGCAGACATGTCGGGCGGACAGATTCCCACCGGATAGATTTCAAAGCATGCTTTGAAATCTGTGGGGTGGAGAAATCTGTCCGCTAGCCCATACACACGAGCGGAGATGTCTGCTGAAACGGTCCATCGGACCGTTTTCAGCGGACATATCCCCTCGTGTGTACGAGGCCTTAGTCTTCTACATAATGCATGTACATGTACAGTCCATACTTCTTTACTCTGTACACCATACTTTTGGGAGTGAGAGATTTTGAATGTTACAAACTTTGCTGATGTTTGTCCTGTAATGTTATTATTTGTTAGACTGTTCCTCCTGGCTCAATAAGGCTACTTTCACACTGAGACGCTTAAGTCCCCTTTCACACTTATACGACTTGTCCCACGATTTTGGACTGCAAAATCGCATGACAAGTCATTCTCCATTGTTTTCACTGACTACCAGTCATACTGGCACGACTTTAAGTAGTGCCGACTTCAAAGTAGTCCTTGCACTACTTTGGTCCGATTTTGATGCCACTTACACAGGCATCCATTGAAAACGCCGGCCCGCGAATCTCGGCAAAATCGCGGTAAAATCGTGCGATTTTGAAGTCGTACAAATGTGAAAGGGGGCTTACAGGCGTTTTAGCGCTAAAAATATTGCCTGCAAAGCGCATCTCCTGTCACTCCAGTGTGAAAGCCTGAGTGCTTTCACACTGGAGCGGTGCACTTGCAGGACATTAAAAAAAGTCCTGCAAGCAGCATCTTTGGGGTGCTTTAGGAGCGGTGAATACACCTCTCCTAAGGTGCCCCTGCCCATTGAAATCAATGGGCAGCGTCGCCGAATCACCTGCAAAGCGATTCGGCAGCAGTGCTTTGCAAGTGCTATTAACCACTTCATTGGTCGCTAGCAGGAGTTAAAAACACCCCGCGAGCAGCCGAAAAGTGCTACTAAAACTATGGTAAAGTGCTGCAAAAAATAGCAGCACTTTACCACCGATGCCCCCCCCCCCCCGCCCCAGTGTGAAAGTGCCCTAAATGATTTTGTGTTTTTTTTGATGAATGCACATGCAGTTTTTAAATAGACTATGAAGCTTATTTTTACGCTCTTCTTTGGCTACATTATACACTTCCATCCGAGGCATAACCCAAGGCTGAACTTTGTGCTGATATAAAAAAAACAAATTAATGCAACTCTTAGGGCCCTTTCACACGGGGCGGATCGTAATGATCCGCCTCCGTGTATCCGCTTTTGCTCAGCGGGGATCCTCTGTAAAATCCCCGCTGAGCCGTCGGCCCCCCTATGGGGGGGATCGGATGAACACGGACTGTATGTCCGTGTTCATGCGATCCGATCCACCAGACGGAAGAATAGTATTTTCTTCCGTCCGAAAAAACAGATCTTTGCGGAGGCGGACAATTACGGGTGTCAGCGGATGGTCATCCGCTGACATCCGCAATCACATAGGGACCCATGTATGTCCCGTTTTCATCCGCAACGGATGTATGAAAATGCGGACATACGGTCTGCACATGTGAAAGGGGCCTTAAGGGTCCTTTCACACGTGCGGACCGTTTGTCCGTTTTTTCATACACCCGTTTACGGATTAAAACGGATAGCAATGCTTCCCTATGGGATAGCGGACGTTAGCGCTAACACCTGTTAACATCCGTCTCCATTAAGCTCAGTTTTTCTGGACGAAAGGAAACCCTATTTTTCTTCCGTAAAAAAACGGAACGGACGAAAAACGGATGCGGACAATCCGTTAACATCAGATCCGCTGACATCCGTTTTTAATCAATATATGTCATTTAATATGCATACAATATGCATACATTACAATGAACCTATGACCCAGGTAGTGGTCTTATAAAAAAAGTCACATGCTTAAGCACATGCTGCCTAGTGCTTGTAGAGAGGAGTGCAGAAATGGCCAGAGATGTGTCCCATGAAAGGCTCATCCAACTTGTCCATGTCAGGTCTGCTTTAGGGACAAAAGATGTCCAGAATATAGTAACAGACACACCATAAGCACTAAGTGGGAAGACATTTTTGAGGAGGTCACACCGGACTGGTTGTCGCTTAGCAATAAACAGCATCGGATACATGGTAAGCAGTTAGTGGGATGGGGGTGGGTTGGCATGGTTAAACTTGTAGTCCACCCAGGGCCGCCATCAGGAAATGATGGGGCCTCTTACACAGCTTCAGGCATGGGCCCCTGGAGCAGAGAACCAGGGGGGGGTGCTGCATTTAAGAAGCGGGGAGGGGCTGCCTCGAATTGAGAAGCGGGGGGGGGGGGGCCCTTTACATGAAAGACATAAAGAAAAATATATATAAAAAAAGGGGGTAGCCATCTGGGGCCCTGTGGACCTCTGGGCCCTTCAAATAAAAGAAAAAAAGAGAGATTTTTTTTTAAAAAGGGTGGTTGCCATCTGGGGCCCTGGGCCCCTCTGGGCCCTTTAATATATATTTTTTTTAGAAATTACAAAAAAAGAGGAGTTTCCAATCCGGGACCTCCGGTGCCCTTTAATAAAAAGAAACCTCTGGGCCCTTTAATAAATATATTATATATATATATATATACAGTATATATATATATATATATATATATATATATATATATATATAAAAGAAATAAACATTTATAAAAAAAAGGGGGGGGGGTTGCCTTCCAGGGCCCTGGGGACCTCTGTGCCCTTTATTAAAAATAAAAAAATATATATAAACAAAAATAAAAAAAATAAACATTTATAAAAAAAAGGTGGTTTGACACATGGGGCCCTGGGGACCTCTGAGCCCTTTAATAAAAAATGTGTATATATATATATATATATATATATATATATATATATATATATATATAAAGAAACAACAACAAAAAAAAAAGAAATAAAATATATATATAATTAAAGAAGTAAAAAAAAAATATAAATAAAAAATATTTATTTTTATAAAAAAAGGGGGTTGTCATCTGGGTCCTTGGGGATCTCCGGGCCCCTGGGGACCTCCAGACCCCTAAAAAAAATTAGCCCTTTAATAAAAAAATAAAAATATATTAAACAATATATATTTTTTATCAAAATTAATAAAAACAAGGGGGGTTGCCATCTGGGACCCTGGGGGCCTCCAGGCCCCTGGGGACCTCCGGACCTCTATAAAAATAAAAGAAAAAAAATTGGCCCTTTAATAAAAAATAAAAGGAAAATATATTTAAAAAAAATATATATTTTTATAAAAAATGAATAAAAAAAGGGGGTTGCCATCTGGGGCCCTGGGGGTTCCCATCCGGGCCCCTGGGTACCCCCCGGCCCCTTACAGGTGTAATGCCTGTACCCCCCTGATGGCGGCCCTGTACAGCATGCATGAGTAGAGATCTCCACCATTTGTTGCCAAAAATGCAGTGAAAACATTTAGAACTCACATTTTCCATTAGTGATGATATCAGCCTGAGCATAATCAGATCACGATGCTGGAAGCTCTAGCCAGGAAACACAGAGGCCGCATCACTTCCTGCCTCTCAAGGAGAGTGTACTTGCACTGCTGCAGCCATCTTGGTAATAACAGAAAGGAAGTAAAATGCCCATAACACAGAGAAAGGAAGTAAAATGCCCATAACACAGAGAAAGGAAGTAAAAGCATATGGAAAGCAAAAGGAAACGCTGTCACTTACGTCAATGTTGCGTACCTGGGATGTGAGCCTGACGTGCAGAGGAAGACCTCTCCTACAACTCCGGCTCGCGGACTACTGGCAGTGATACAGCAGCCACAGGAACACGGTGGGGTATGAGTGCCTGTAAACAGTTCAATAGTCCCTGTAGTAGCGGTGGTCAGCAGGCAGATAGTAGATGAGCTGACACGATGCTTGACTGGTGGCAGGCTGGGATGAACCACAGAGCAGTACCAGATGCAGGCTTGCAGGGCTGGGAGCTGTAGCAGGTTGGATGAGCGTGATGCAGGGTCAGACAGGCCGGGTCGGTAATAATCAGGCAGATCAGGCATAGACATTAGGCAGAAGAGAGGTCAGGTCACAAGCCAAGTAGTACTGGAAGATCATCAGACAGAATCAGCAGGCAGGATCAGAGTCTAAGGAAAGCCGGGATCAGAACAGGCAGCAGGTATTCACAGGTAACAACAAGCTGGATCAGAGTCAGAGGTCACACAGGACACAGGAAATGACACAGAAGCTGCAGACCAAACAGCAAGGAACCTCTGTAGGAGACTTGCTTAAATAGCCTGCCTGACTCCATTATTAGTGACAGGTGTGTGTCTTTTAAAGTGCTAGTATGAATGCGTGCATGCCGGGCGCTTGCATGGAAAGCCTGTCTTCCCTGACATTGCCCCCTCCCTACGAGCAACCTCCGGGTGCCCAATTGGTTCCTCTTTTGCGGGTTCCTGCGGAAGAAGGCACGGATCAAGTCTGTGGCATGTACATTTTGTGCGGGTTCCAAGGAATTCTCCTCTGGACCATAACCCTTCCACTTAATTAAATATTGTGTCTGACCCCTTCTTTTCCTGCAGTCTAAAACAGCCTCGACCTCAAATTCCTCATCCCCATCAATAATAGGTGTGGGAGGACCTGGTCTATGATCTGGCACTAAAAGGCTTCAGCAAGGAAACATGAAACACTGGGTGGATCTTAAAAGATTCAGGTAAGGTTAATTCAAAAGAAACGTCATTAATTTTTCTCCTTACCAGAAATGGTCCTACGAACCTTGGTGACAGATTTTTAGAAGGACATAGCATCTTCAAATTCGTTGTTGAAAGCCAGACTTGATCTCCTGGTTGCAAGATCAGTTCCCCTCTTCTTTTCTTGTCAAATGATTTCTTGCTGTCCTCCTGGGCTTTCGCAATGGTTTCCTGCAACAACATATTATTGCGAGAGAAAAAGTCCAGAGTATCCTGGACGGCTGGAACGGAAGATTCTGTGACAAGATAAGGAAGGCGGAATCAGAACAGGCAGCAGGTATTCACAGGTAACAACAAGCTGGATCAGAGTCAGAGGTCACACAGAAAACAGGAAATGACACAGAAGCTGCAGACCAAACAGCAAGGAACCTCTGTAAGAGCCTTGCTTAAATAGCCTGCCTGACTCCATTATTAGTGACAGGTGTGTGTCTTTTAAAGTGCTAGTATGCATGCGTGCATGCCGGGCGCTTGCATGGAAAGCCTGTCTTCCCTGACAGTCAAAGCTTGTTTAAAGCTTTCTTTGAGAAGCCTGCACCACCAGAATAGGGCTCCAACCATGTAGCTCATTTCGAGGCTGTACAGGAAGGACTCCCACCCAGGTGAGGCTGAAATATGCCCCCCAGACCACCAGAATGGGGCTCCAACCCTATAGCTCATTTAGAGCCTGTACAGGAAGGACTTCCACCCAGGAGAGACTTAACCTGTCTGGGGCGAAAAAACGGTAAGGGATACCTCGTGATTCTAGTCCTGATCAGGTGAGGAAAGAAAGGAGAATACCTGGGCAGGGGCCCTCTCTGGGTTTAATAGCTATGAGGTCCTATCAGGTTGTGGAGGCGGAGCCACAAGCCAAAGGCGTATGCTGCCATGATGCGACAGGAAATGTTTTTTTATATACACATAGTGGTCACCATAAAATTCTTACTAGGGAATCCCTATAGATCAATATTTAAGCCCAGGTTCACACTGAGATGCGGAAATAAAGTCGTGTGAGTTCGGCTGAACTCACACGATTTCACTCCCACATGTCAGTACCGATTTCAGCCTCGATTTCAGAGACATCTGTGCTGGTTTCTGCACACATGTCAATGTAAATTGCAGCCTGAAATCACAAAAAGTAGTACAGAAACTACTTTTTGAAAACGGTGCGGCGCCGCAAATGCAGCATTGCACCGATTAGGACGCTGCCATTGCCGGCAATTGCCGCCGATTTGACATGCGATTTGAAATGTCAAATCGTACCAATATGAACCAGGGCTAAGGTCAAGACACAATTGCATCAGGTATAGTGATTTTGAACACTATTCAGAGACTGGTTTCCGAAACGGACATAAATTTGGAGTTTAAATAAGGCACATACAGTTCTCCTGGCATCTCTGGCACACAGTACGAAATGCAAAGGTGACAATTGAATAGATAACTTAAATATTCTGGAGGTATAGTAGACAACAAATTGTACTTATTAGGATTATCAAGAAAAACTGGTACTCCTGAAACCAAACAGGTAATTCCAGAAGTACCAAAAGTGATTTATAGAAGAAGTAAGGCACTAAGGTATAGGTTGTTGTGAAATAAAATAAAGAACAGAAATCACTGTGTGGATACAGGTACCTACAAATGTGGACATTGCGGTTGTTGACAATATATACGTGAAGGTTTAGAAAAGACTCTTACCAACATATACATACAGTATGTTACATTCTTTCACCACGTTGATTGTGGTACTGAGGGGTGGTTTATGTGTTGCTTTGTCAGTGTGACAGCTTCTATTTTGGTAGGATGAAGAGATCATTTTAGAAGACGATATATGATCATTTGTATTCTATCCACTCAATCAATGACAGTGAGACATTTTATATTAACACTTTAAATAATAATCCATCATCCCTCTTTTGGGGACTAGAATATAAGGATGTTAGAGAAGGAGACCTTACTGGAAATGTACTCTTACCAAAGCCACTCAATCACCTGATATGAGTTATGAGTGACTGTCAATTTTCTACATTTTTTGTAGCATAAGTTAATTTTGAATGAGGTAAAGAGGAATACTGAATTTTTTTTCTTACATATTTTTACAATTTTATACAGCACAGCTTTTTATTCCAACATGCCAATAGGGTTATGATGTAAATGTATTTATTTAGATATGGGTAGTTTGAAAAAGTGCCCTTTGAAAAAGTGACTCTCTCACGAAACTAGTCAGGGCGGACCGAGTGGCACACTGTCATCACCCCATTGGACTACTCAAGGTTTCTACTAGACGGGTTTACCTGCATGCGACCGGTCAGAGCTGCAGGTTTAAGGCTGTTTTAACTGCTGCAAAATTGTGAGTTTTCATTTATACGAATTTGTGTATAATACATTTTAAAAGGTTTTATACTATCGAGGCATTCCTTTCTCTTTCTCAATATATGTTATACTTACCTGCCCTGTGCAGTAGTTTTGCACTGAGCAGCCCAGATCCTCCTCTTCTAGGGTCATTCACCCCTCCCTCCTGTTGAGTGCCCCACAGCAAGCTATGGGTTCACCCGAGGCACTTCTCTGTGTATCCATTCAGACACTGAGACGCGGTTCGGCCCCGCCCCTTTCTCACCTCATTGGCTCACTGACTTTGACAGCATCAGGATCCAATGGTGCCATGCTGCAGTTTTCACACAATAAGGAGGGAGAGTCCCAGGCAGCCGGGGCTGCTGCACAGAAGGCTTTTATCTTAATGCATAGAATGTATTAAGATAAAAAAACTTCTGGCTTTACAACCACTTTAAGATTTAAACATCTTTAATAAATCTTCTGTGTGCAGCAGCTACCCCAGCCCCCCAATACTTGCCCGAGCCCATCTCTATCCAGCGATGTTGCAGGAGAGACTCTGTTGCCTAGGACTTTCCCTCCTCATTGGCAGAGACAGCAGCGGAGCGCCATTGGCCCCTGCTGCTGTCAATTAAAGTCTGTGATCTAATGAGAATAGAGAGGGGTCGGGGCCTAGCCATGCTCTGTGCCTGAATGGATACAGGGAGCTGCAGCTTGGCTTGAATGTCCTCCTAGCAAACTGCTTGCTGTGTGGGCAGGAGGGAGGGACCAGGAGCAGCATAGAGGGACCCGAAAAGAGGAGAAGCTGGGCTGCAGGTATGTAGCAGAATACATATTGGCCTAAATGTATAAATAAATTTGATATTTTACAAATGTATATTGGGAATATTTTATAGCAGGTAGTATAGCAGGTTTATAGCTTAAAAAAAAAAAAAAAAAAACGCAGAGGTGATCAAATACCACCAAAAGAAAGCTCTATTTGTGGGAAAAAAGAGACATCAATTTTATTTGTGTACAGTGTCGCATGACCGCGCCATTGTCAGTTAAAGCAATGCAGTGCAGTAGCGCAAAAAAATTGCCTGGTCAGAAAGTGGATAAAACCTTCTGGGGCAGAAGTGGTTAAGCACACACAAAAAAACAAACAAACAAAAAAAAACACTTGTGTATCACTTTAACATGCCTGGCAAGTTTATTGTATATTTCAGCTGTACAGTATCTGGTAATGTGTTTATATTTAGGTGCTCTTTGTACTAATCAAAGTGATACAAATGTTTCCAACTAATGTTTTCTAACTAACAAATGTTTGTAACTAAAATAAGATTGTATACTTTTTCATAGGAGACG
Source organism: Rana kukunoris (assembly GCA_029574335.1). Lineage (NCBI taxonomy): Eukaryota > Metazoa > Chordata > Amphibia > Anura > Ranidae > Rana > Rana kukunoris. Next base: position 222,867,345 of record CM056053.1, on the reverse strand, counting down.
TGTGCGCATAGTAAAGAAGCAAACATTTAGCCTAGGTTCACTATAGTGATACAGGAACCAGATTGATTCCAGCGCCAGCTCCCACAACACATCTCTCCCACAGAAGTTCACACTGCCCTCTGCGAACAGCTGCGGGTCTCAATACAATGGTAATGACACCCCCAGATCGGTTCACAGATCGCAGTGCAAACTGTGGGTTCGGACAGATATCGGTTTGCATGGGTGAGAACAAAAGTACCTTTTTGCACCTTTTTTGTGCAAATCCAATATGAGTTCAGCTATACAGCTGTATGACTGAACTCGCATTGCACAGACTTTGCATGCAATTGGCACCGCAGTGCGGGTGCGAATCACATGTGATGCCTGTGTTCGTTACAATGTGAACCTGGGCTCATGCAGGTTTCTACGCATCCAATTCGCAAAGCAGGAGATTGTGACCGGCTCTCTATGGAGCTAGTTCACACATCTCCGCAGTGGCTCCAGTGTGAATTACGCAGTTGTCCTGTGAGTCTTTTGGTCCGTTTCAGATCCAAAATCAGTCAAAAACTTGGGCTGAAATCGGACCTGAAACGGTGAATGGAGATGCACCGGACTCCTGTTGTGAGCTGCTCCATGCTCTAGTGTGAACCCAGCCTCATACTCACCTCTCTACTGCTCCATGGTTCTGATGTTACAGCTGTCGCCATTGGCTCTAAGCTCATTTGGTGGTCACACCGAATATTGATTTGATTTGGATTTCTCTTCTGTTCATTTACTTTCCATTTTGTTGATAAAAATAAACTACCATATTTATCCTGCTATAACGTGCCCCGGCGTATAGCGCGCACCCCCAACCTAGAAGGAAAATTCCTGGAAAAAAAAAAATACTTACAGTTTGGATGCCCCTCGTCAGTGTCTTGTCCGCCGTCCATCGGCGGCCTTGTCCGGTCCAGCGTCCTTCTGCAGCCCTTGTGGTGTCCTCCCCGCTCACCGCACTGTGTTTGAACCACTCCGCCGACATACAGTATACCGAGCGCAGTACACTCGGGTATAGTCGGGCAGGCTCGGCTCCTCTCGCATAAGGGCATACAGGACGCACAGGACGTGACCGCGAGCGGAGCCGAGCCTGCCCGACTATACCCGAGTGTACTGCGCTCGGTATATGTCGGCGCAGTGGTTCAAACACAGTGCGGGAATGCGGGTATCGGCGTATATTGTGCACCCACGATTTTGCCCTGATTTTCAGGGCAAAAAAGTGTGCGGTATACGCCGATAAATACGGTACTAAAACAGTGATGGCCCGTCCATCCCCTATATGAATAATAGGTAGATTCATGCACAGCATGAATCTATCAATGGCCGCTGCGGCCACTCCCAATTCAGGCGTCCGGTCCCTTTCAGGACGCCGGGTGCCTAAATTACAGCAGTAGGGTGTTTGTTTGTTTTTTTAAGCACCTGATTAGAGCCGTAGTTCACTGAGTGTTGTGTTAGGAAAGCAAATGAATATTAGCTTTCCGAACACTGAACCGCCTCTCAGCCAATCACCTGATTGGCTGAAACGACAGGCGCTGTGATTGGACACTTATCAGAAGTGGTGTTGCTAGGCGGGTGCGAGCTGCACCCGAGTGACACCCGCCAGAGGGGTGAAACCCATGGGTAGCGGCTCCACTAACACCACCTGCAGCCCTGTGCCGGCTGTGTCCCTCAGCATGGCGGAACGAAGCTGACTCTCCCTCCACTCTGTTTATATCAACAGAGGAGGAGGAGCCCACGCTTGAGGAACACACACTGCTGCTGTTCTGAGGTCTGTATAGAGGGTGTCTATACTGCTGGGGAGGGGGTCTGCACCAAGGTGGGGGTGTCTGTAATGATAAGGGGTCTGCACTGAGGGGGTGTCTGTACTGAGGGGGAGGTTTATACTGAGGGAGGGGGGTCTATATTGATGGAGGGGGTCTGTACTGAGGGAGGGGATCTGTAGTTAGTGGAGGGGGGTCTATACTGAGGGGGACTATAGTTGGTGGGGGTGTGACACCATTTTTTTCGCACTGGGTAACACCAACCCGAGTGACGCCACTGCCTATCAGGCATCCAATCATAGCAGAGGATGGGAAGTGAGGACGGGAGAAGACATCGAGGAGCATGGAGGACACTGCTGCCGTGACCCGCTGCCCCACCGAGACAGGTAAGGCGGGCAGCATTTGATGGACACAGTAGCGGCAATTGATGGGTACACTAGCAGAAATTGATGGGTACAGTAGCAGCAATTGATGGGCACACTGGCAGCAATTGATGGGCACACTGGAAGCAATTGATGGGTACAGTAGCTGCATTTGATGGCACAGTGGCGGCAACTTATGGGTACAGTGGTTGCATTTGATGGGCACAGTGGCTGCATTTGATGGCACATTGGGGGCAATTTATAGGTACAGTGGCTGCGTTTGATGGGCACAGTGGCTGCATGTGATGGCATAGTGGTGGGAATTGAAGGCACAGTGGTTACATTTGATGGGCACAGTGGCTGCGCTTGATGGGCACAGTGGCTGCAATTGATGGGTTTTTTTTTCAGTTTGTTTGCGCCCCCCAAAAAGAATTTGAGCACCAGCCGCCACTGACCCAGGTGTTACAATGGGGAATGAACATTCACTGTTGTAACACTGATCCTCAATCCAGTCAGTCTGAGACCTGTTTTACAATTAGCTAAAAAGAGAATCGTCACAATTGGCCGCCGAGGAGATGGGAGGAATTGGAAGCTGCCGATGCCCATTAAGGGCAGGGGAAGGTAAAGCCCCCCGTCACCACAGATGAAGTGCTGTACAGCAGGGGTATTACCAGCGGCCACCACTGTAATAAAACATATAGTCTCACTTTGCAGCATTTCTTCACACCTGCCTGCCATTCCTAGTAAAAAAAAAAAAAAAAAAACATAATGATGTCCCCTATTTTGTAGTAGTGTTGCTCACGAATATTCGCATTGCGAATATTCGTTACGAATATTGCATATTCGAGTATTCGCGAATAAATCGAATATCGCGGTGAATATTCGCTATTGCGAATATTCGTATTTTTTCAAATTTATTTTTTAAAACAGATCACATCCTAGTGATCTCCATCGACGTCTAAAAGCATTGCTGGTATGATTAGAGACCCTGGGCCGAGTAGCTGAGGCGATCCTTTTATGTTGCCGAATATTCGCAATGCGAATATTCGTATTACGAATATTCGCGAATGCGTTCTCTGCCCTTCTGTGTTTTGTGTATAAAAAAAAAAAAATTAGCTTTAGTTTAGTCATATAAGTTTGTGTAAGTAGAGTTAGTGTTTAGTGCCTATTAGTTTAGTAATCCAGGAAATGATCTCCGTTTTCGCGTGTTGATGAGAATTTCGCAATCAATTTCGCAATTTTTTTTTATAAAATATCACGAATATTCGATATTAACGAATATTCGCGAATATTCTTCTATATATTCGCGAAATATTGCAAAATCGAATATGGCGTATTCCGCTCATCACTATTTTGTAGGCAATATAACTTGTGCGCAAACCAGTCACTATACGGTTATTGCGATTTTTTTTTTTTTTTTTACCAAAAATATGTAGAAGAATACGTATCGGCATAAACTGAGATAAATTTTTATTTTTATAAATGGGATATTTATTATAGCAAAAAGCAAAAAATATTGTGTTTTTTTTTTTTCAAAATGTATGCTCTTTTTTTGTTTATAGCCCAAAAAATAAAAACCGTACGGGGGATCAAATACCACCAAAAAGAAGCTCTATTTGTGGGAAAAAAAGGACGTCAATTTTGTTTGGGAGCCAGGTCGCACGACCGCGCAATTGTCAGTTAAAGCGACGCAGTGCCGGTGACGCGTCATATTCGGCTCCCTATCATACAATGCTCCGGAAGTGACTTAGCGGCCAACTGTGCATGCGCGATGCGTTCCAAACGCAATTGTGATGCGTTCCAATGGATTTACGACAGTACACACCAGCGAAGCCGTCATTCAGGGCGACGTGGACTTAGGGGAAAGTGGCCAGTCGGCCTCAGGTTCTCGCTTCGCTCAGACAGCTCGCTCCGCCTCCTGGCTCTTTTTTTAACATCCTCCAATCCACGGGGATGTTAAGGAAAGCCTGGATGCCGAACGTGGTTTCGCTGGTGTGTACTGTCGTAAATCCATTGGAGTGCATCGCAGATGCGTTTGAAAAGCATCGCGCATGCGCAGTTGGCCGCCACAGCACTTCCGCAGCATTTTGTTATAGGGAGCAGACGATGACAAGTCACCGGAAGCTAAAATTTTGTCTGTGCAGGAAGAGGGTTTAGGTGCACAGTAGGCAAGTGGTTAATCCTTGCCGACGAAAATCTCCGAACCTCGGCTGGGATCCAGGGTCATTCTTTAACATCCCCGTGGATTGGAGGATGTTAAAAAAAGAGGCAGGAGGCCGAGCGAGCGGAGCGAGCCGTCCGAGCGAAGCGAGTACGTGAGGCCGACTGGCCGCTTTCCTCTAATTCCACGTCGCCCTGGATGCCGGCCGAGATTCGGAGATTTCTGTCGGCAAGGAATGCGCCTGCGCAGAACCAGATCGTTAGCCGAAACCAGATCGTCAGATCAGATTGCGCCTGCGCAGTCCTTAATGGAAGCAGCTCGTTAGCCGGAACCAGATCGTCAGATCACCGGCGCAGGCAGTTTCTTTTAGTAAAGGTGAACTATACCTTTAAGCTAAGATAAAGCTGAAACAGGCAGAATATACAAAGGCGGTCATGTGGGGAGTCTAGCTGCAGACCAGCCATTGTCCGTGACTGACAGCGACTTCCCCAGGCATTCTGGGCTCGGCGGGACCACGTGACCCTCTACCTTTCCCTGGAGCAGGAAGTGCAGGGGAAGGGGTTAAAACACCTGCTGCTGCTGCAGCCTCGTCAATAGAGAGACTGGGAGAGGAGCCAAACTAGTGTGGAGGGAGGAGGAGGAGGAGACACGGTACAAGAAGAGAGAAGGAGGAGGAGAGCTGAGGGAGGGGGAAACCAAACAAACCCGGCTCTGTGTCATTCCACTTCAGCTGGGAACCCGAAGTGAGAGGAAGACGGGGCGGCCATTTCCCGGGGGGCTCCCTCCTCAGGTGTCCTATTAGTGTGAAGGAGGAGGAGGACTAGGAAGGGATGTGTGGTCGGGACTAGGAGAAGAGGAAAGTTTCCTGGAAGAACACACCTGTGCCGGGACCTCGTCCATGGCTGTACGGCTGTGAGAGGTGCCCTCCGCTTTTATCACCCAGGAAGAGGAGGTTCTGGGGCGGAGGGAGGGAGTGAGTGAGTGAGGGGACGATGATGCTGCGGTTCCTGCGGAGGACCTTTGGCCGGCGGTCGATGCAGCGGCACGCTGGGAGAGGAGGATTTCGTGCTGGTCGGGATGAGAGGGATGGCGGAGCCGTGGGGATGAGGGCAGCTGCTCCGGTCACTTCTCCTCCTGGGGGGTTCTACCCGCACCCCAACTATCACTCCCCCCCTGTACACAGCGGAGGAGCCACGGTCCACATCCCCGCCGCCGGGGACAGCAAGTCGGTGCTGACCTGTAAAGTACAACTACTGGACGGGACCGATGTCAGTGTGGACCTACCGGTAAGACCATCAGCTTTTTCTCAACTGCTCATTGCTTCTTCTGTACGGAACTGGGTGTCACATGGGAGGCAGGGAGATCAGGAGCATGGCAAACTGGCAGCAATAGATAAACAAAGCCTGGCACATAGGGGGGTGACAGGATATTGTGGGGTCATCCTATAGATTGCAGCAATGACAGGACACTGCGGGGTCATCCTATAGATTGCAGGGATGACAGGACACTGCGGGGTCATCCTATAGATTGCAGGGATGACAGGACACTGCGGGGTCATCCTATAGATTGCAGGGATGACAGGACACTGCGGGGTCATCCTATAGATTGCAGCGATGACAGGACACTGCGGGGCCATCCTATAGGTTGCAGCGATGACAGGACACTGCGGGGCCATCCTATAGATTGCAGCGATGACAGGACACTGTGGGGTCATCCTATAGATTGCAGCGATGACAGGACACTGTGGGGTCATCCTATAGATTGCAGCGATGACAGGACACTGTGGGGTCATCCTATAGATTGCAGCGATGACAGGACACTGTGGGGCCATCCTATAGATTGCAGCGATGACAGGACACTGTGGGGTCATCCTATAGATTGCAGCGATGACAGGACACTGTGGGGTCATCCTATAGATTGCAGCGATGACAGGACACTGTGGGGTCATCCTATAGATTGCAGCGATGACAGGACACTGTGGGGTCATCCTATAGATTGCAGCGATGACAGGACACTGTGGGGTCATCCTATAGATTGCAGTGATGACAGGACACTGTGGGGTCATCCTATAGATTGCAGTGATGACAGGACACTGTGGGGTCATCCTATAGATTGCAGTGATGACAGGACACTGTGGGGTCATCCTATAGATTGCAGCGATGACGGGACACTGTGGGGTCATCCTATAGATTGCAGCGATGACGGGACACTGCGGGGTCATCCTTTAGATTGCAGTGATGACGGGACACTGCAGGATCATCCTATAGATCAGTGGACATCAACTCCTGTCCTCAGGGCCCATTAACTACTTAAGACCCGGACCAAAATGCTGCTAAATGACCTTGCCTTTTTTTGCGATTCGGGGTGATCGCAAGAGGTTAATGTGATTATGTGTAGTGTTAGTGCAGACTTACTGTGCGATGTGATCTCTCCTCAGCGGTGGTTGAAAAAAAAACGCTAAGAGGAGAGATCACATCGCTTCCTCCGTCCTGTGTTTACACAGGAGCAGGAAGTGACAGGGCGGGGGGGGCGCGCGAATTGGCTGAGAGCGATCCGGAGGGGGCGGACAAAAACGAATAGCTGCCCCCTCATCCCGGATCGCTCGGCCAGCTACAGGGACCGCCGTATGTACGGGGGGGGGGGGTCCGATCGGACCCCCGAACCCCCTCAAGGCACCAACGTATATATACGTTGATGTGCCATTCTGCCGACGTAAATGTACATGCGGCGGTCCTTAACCAGTTAACAGGCCAGGTTTACAGGATAACTGAAATGCATCACAAGTGATATCATTTGCTGCTCAGTGATTGCAGTTTTCTAGTCTGCATCTCCCCAAGGTAATACATTCAATCTAGCCCTTTATTGGGCCCTGAGAAGAGGGTTGATGACCACTGGTATAGATTACAGCAATGACAGGACACTGTGGGTCTATTCTATAGGTTGACCACACAGTGTCCTGCCATTACTGTAATCTATAGTAGGACCTAGCAGTGTCCTGCTACTGTTGCAATCTGTATTTCGCAATGGTGGCTGGTCACTGTGGCGCCATTCTGAAAAAGGCAGAAATTAGAGGTGCTGCAGGGTCATCCTATAGATTCCAACGATAACATGACACTGGGGGGGGGGGGGGTACATCCTATAGATTGTAGTTATGGCAGGACACTATGGGGTCATGCTATAACTTGCATTCATGACAGGACCCTGCGGGGTCCCCCTTTAAATTAGTGATGACCGGTCACTGCAGGGCCATCCTTTAGATTAGTTGTATATTAGCGATGACATGGCACTGCAGGGCCATTCTGTAGATTGCAAGAGTGAGAGGGCACTGAGGGGGTCATCCTATAGCTTGCAGGGATGACAGGACACTGTGGGGTCATCCAATAGATTGCAGGGATGACAGGACACTGTGGGGTCATCCTTTAGATTGCAGTGATGACGGGACACTGCAGGATCATCCTATAGATCAGTGGACATCAACTCCTGTCCTCAGGGCCCATTAACTACTTAAGACCCGGACCAAAATGCTGCTAAATGACCTTGCCTTTTTTTGCGATTCGGGGTGATCGCAAGAGGTTAATGTGATTATGTGTAGTGTTAGTGCAGACTTACTGTGCGATGTGATCTCTCCTCAGCGGTGGTTGAAAAAAAAACGCTAAGAGGAGAGATCACATCGCTTCCTCCGTCCTGTGTTTACACAGGAGCAGGAAGTGACAGGGCGGGGGGGGGCGCGCGAATTGGCTGAGAGCGATCCGGAGGGGGCGGACAAAAACGAATAGCTGCCCCCTCATCCCGGATCGCTCGGCCAGCTACAGGGACCGCCGTATGTACGGGGGGGGGGGGTCCGATCGGACCCCCGAACCCCCTCAAGGCACCAACGTATATATACGTTGATGTGCCATTCTGCCGACGTAAATGTACATGCGGCGGTCCTTAACCAGTTAACAGGCCAGGTTTACAGGATAACTGAAATGCATCACAAGTGATATCATTTGCTGCTCAGTGATTGCAGTTTTCTAGTCTGCATCTCCCCAAGGTAATACATTCAATCTAGCCCTTTATTGGGCCCTGAGAAGAGGGTTGATGACCACTGGTATAGATTACAGCAATGACAGGACACTGTGGGTCTATTCTATAGGTTGACCACACAGTGTCCTGCCATTACTGTAATCTATAGTAGGACCTAGCAGTGTCCTGCTACTGTTGCAATCTGTATTTCGCAATGGTGGCTGGTCACTGTGGCGCCATTCTGAAAAAGGCAGAAATTAGAGGTGCTGCAGGGTCATCCTATAGATTCCAACGATAACATGACACTGGGGGGGGGGGGGGTACATCCTATAGATTGTAGTTATGGCAGGACACTATGGGGTCATGCTATAACTTGCATTCATGACAGGACCCTGCGGGGTCCCCCTTTAAATTAGTGATGACCGGTCACTGCAGGGCCATCCTTTAGATTAGTTGTATATTAGCGATGACATGGCACTGCAGGGCCATTCTGTAGATTGCAAGAGTGAGAGGGCACTGAGGGGGTCATCCTATAGCTTGCAGGGATGACAGGACACTGTGGGGTCATCCAATAGATTGCAGGGATGACAGGACACTGTGGGGTCATCCTATAGATTGCAGGGATGACAGGACACTGTGGGGTCATCCTATAGATTGCAGGGATGACAGGACACTGTGGGGTCATCCTATAGATTGCAGTAAAACTGCTGTCGAGGTGTGAGTCCGGGGTGTGATAATGAATCATCCTTTTCCAGTTTCTGCAGAAGTACAGTTGTGTTTATCATTCCTGATTGTTCTGGATTCTACTGTTGTCAGCTACAATGTTTATGGAATAGTTGGTTATCTGTTTATCCTTTTTTAAAATAATATATTTCACAATAGTGCTGGCAGCTGGCACACTGGGGCATCTGTAATGTGCGGCTGGTTTATAAATGGGATACAAGCTGCATGCATTGTGGATTGGTGTGTATGTTTCCATTTCAATAGTGACTGTTTTTATGACAAACGTTCTGCTTTTCTATTTCATCTCTGCTAATGTTCAGTAGCTTCTCGATGAGCTAAATTCTACGTTTTGCCCCGCAATGCATCATTCAATAGGTAAATATCCTTGACAATCAGTTCAGCAACAGGTGGAATGCTGGAAGCTGCCAGCACAGAACACAATACTCTTCTTTTGTGGATGCAATGCTGGTTTTGAAATTGATTTGTGTTTTTGCTGAATGATTTTCTATATTCGCTTCTTACTAGTGTGTTGTGTCAAACACAGGAATATAAGAGCTCTCCACATGTTTGGAACACAGGTCAGCAAAATCATATTGTCTTTAGAGGCATTATTTGGCCTGCTAGCGTTGTGTGGTTTTTGGACGCAGCTTGTACCATTGAGCTGTGTGTACACTGCAGGCAAAGCAGGTCAAAAGCAGCGTTTTCTTGTTTGCCATTCTAACACATGGAATTTGCTTTTAAATAGAAAATGCTGAATGTGAACATAATGCATGTCGCCATGACCCCTCTAAAGTGTGTGGCTTGAGCTCATGCTTGCACATTCCCAATTTTTAGTTGGAATCAAGGCATGTTCAGCAATCTCAGCAGGGTTACATGGACACTTTCTGCCCTAAACGGGTGTAAATTCTGGACTTTTACAGAGATATCTATCTCTATCTCTATCTCTGGAACATGGGTACAGTTGCTCATTGACCCTTATCTCAACGCAGAACGCACTTTGGACATCAGTTGCAGGTAACAGGTGCTTTTGGCGGGCAGAGAAGTGTCGGCATTGGCAGAATTTATTTTTCCTGATAAATAGCCAAGGGGAAACATCAGATGCTGTTGTAGAGCCCAGAAATGGTGTTGATTTGCAAGAAAACAATGGACATTCACCTTAAAAAGTGATGGATGCATTTAACTGCAATGCCCTATCATAGGCGAGGGGGGGAAACTGTGTTATATGATTAGTTTGAAATGAACAAAGCTTAACTGTAATTCCCTCTATTATATATTCAGGTTTGGCAGTGCCTGATAACTCTCCCATAAAAATACCTATTCTTAATTGAGCTTCAGTCTGGGGTGGAGCTTTTTATTTCCTAACCATGGTGCAGATCTGAATGGGGCCAAGTGTCTAGCAAGGTTTTTTTACATTGTTGTATTAAGCCAACTCCACTGATAATGATGGAGAACTGATGCATTGAATTAACTTGCTGGCTCTGGTGGTTATCTTCCCGATAGTCATTGGTGTCTCTCGTACAAGACCATGACAATGGTGTCACTCTTTTGCAGCTTTTACACTTTATGGCAGCGGTATTTGGATGTATCTGCATATTCAGTTGGGTAATTCCGATCACTGTAATCTTTAAATGATATAGAGGCCAGCATGTGATTGTTTGCCATCAATCATGCTCAGCAGAGTTGTTGGATGTCCTTTAGCTTCGTTGGTTAAGAAATGTATACTGTTTTTGTATTGTGAAAGTCTTGGTGTCTCATCTTCAGAGTTATTGCATTGTTTGTTTAACCACTTGCTTACAACACTCCTCCTGCCCAGACCAATTTTCAGCTTTCAGCGCTCTCACATTTTGAATAGCAATTACTCCATCATGCAACACTGTACCCAAATGATTTTTTTTCTTTTTTTTTTTTCTTCTTCATACAAATAGAGCTTTCTTTTGGTGGTATTTGATCCTCTCTGGGTTTTTTATTTTTTGCGCTATTAATGAAAAAAGACCGAACATTTTGAAAAAAAAATGATTTTTTTTTTTAGTTTCTGTAATAAAATTTTGCAAATTATTATTTTTTTCTTCATAAATTTTGGCCATAATTTATACTGCTACGTGTCTTTGATAAAAATAACCCAACATTTTTGGAAATTATTTGGTCTGTGTGAAAGTTTTAGAGTCTACAAGCTATAGTGCAAATCATAAAAAATGATCACATCTGATCACACCTGATGTACTGAAGGCCTCTCATTTTTTGAAACCCTAACAACCCAGGAAAGTACAAATGCCCCCCAAATAACCCCTTTTTGGAAAGTAGACATTCCAATGTATTTATTAAGAGGCATGGTGAGTTATTTGAAGTTGTATTTTTTTCCCACAATTCTTTGCAAAATTAAGATCTTTATTAAAAAAAAAAATCTCAAAATTGTAATGGCTTATTTCTCTCACATGGCATGTGTATACCACAAATGACACCCCAAAATACATTCTGCTACTCCTCCTGAGTAGAACTATACCCCATGTGTGACACTTTTTCACTGCCTGGCCACATACAGAGGCCCAACATGCAGGGAGCGCCATCAGGGGTTCTAGGAGCATAAATTGCACATCTAACTAGTTGACTACCTATTACACTTTTGAAGGCCCTGGAACACCAGGACAATGGAATTACCCACATAATGACCCCATTTTGGAAAGCTACCACCCCAACGTATAATCTTATGAGGCATAATGAGTCTTTTAAACGGTTCATTTTTTTTTCCAGAAGTTTTTGGAACATGTGGAAAAAAAATGAAAACGCCTTTTTTTTTTTTTTTACACAAAGTTGTCCGTTTTATAAGATATTTCCAACACATAGCATTTAGATAGCAAAAAATGACACCCCAAAATACATTCTGCTGCTACTCCTGAGTACAAAGATGCCACACGTGTAAGACTTCTACACAGCCTGACCACATACAGAGATCCAACATGCAAGGAACACCATCAGGTGTTCCAGAGACACATAGCATGCACATACCAAGAATTACACCCCAAAATACATTATGCTGAGCAAAGCGTAAACAAAAGATTACCTGTGGTAATAGTAACGCAGTTCTACACAGCAGGATAGTACTTGTCTAGGCAGCAGACAGGGACTTGGTCAGAAACAGCATACACAATTGTCCAGGCAGGGATACTGTCCCGTCCGGGTTAGTGCAGGCAGACATATTGTCAGCAGTGCCAAAAATATTGGTCCTGGTAGTAGGCAGGTCCATGTCGTGTGGTCAGTTCATGCAACAGGCAGAGGCATGATGGCATAGGTCCTACAGGCAGAAGTAGGGCCTCGTTCAGGACAGAATGGTGACAGGGGTAGAGGCTCCTCCCACCCAAATCTCTTTGAAGCCTCCGGGCAACCAGACCCTAATTTAGGATGAGAAAACAAAAAAAAATAGTTTTTTTCATCTAGAAAATCTTTTCTGGAACCCCTCACATATGTGAGACCCCTGTGTTGAATCCCGCTAGTCCAGTAGCAGGGTACAAGATAATAATAATAATAATAATAATAATGCAAGTCTTATATAGCGCTGTCTTACCCTAACATGCCAGGCAAGCTTCTGAAGCCAGGCAAGCTTCTTGCCAGGCAAGCTTCTGAAGCCACAGCCGAAGCTGTAGCTCATCGGGTCTCGAGGCGCTTATATAGTAACATAGTCACTATTACCCAAATCAATGGTACTCATTTTACCGACCTCGGAAGGATTGAAGGCTGAGTGGACCCCGCCGGGATCGAACCTGCCTGCCTCAGTCTATGAGGCAGGCAAAAACATGGTCAAACAGTCCAGGGTCAGTTCCAGATCAGGCAGAGGTATTACAGAATCGTTAGGCAGAAGCGTGGTCGAAAACAAGCCGGGGTCAGTTACAGAGCAGGCAGTGGCATTAGGGGTGTGTGAAGGCAGGAACGGAGGATTACGTTTACCATACTAAACTAATAATTTAGTATAGTATGGTAAGTCAGGTACACAGAGGCCTGGTTGGGAAGGACAATCGGCACAATGGATAGATGTCTCGTCTGACTCCTTCACTGGAACACACCTTACATCTTTTTTGACGTCGTCGGCCTGTTTCTGTGGGAGGGACTTTATCGGGAAAGTGACGCTCGGAGAGTCGACTTGGAACATCTGATCGGATGGTTTGGGGTGGGTCTTTCAGGAATATAAGGGCAGTGATAAGGCCATCCTGGTATCCAAGGAAGCGTTTGGGGTTTTGGGTGGAGTTGCGGTATATGATATGAGTTGTATATGGGCAATTGAAAAAAATAAATTGCAACTTTGTTGTACCAATGGTACGTCCGCCTTGTGGCAAGATAGGGTTTAAGCATCTGGTCATTGAAATCGACTCCCCCTCCCCCACCCCCCCCCCCATAAACAAATTGTAGTCCTGGATGCATGTGGGCTTTCGGATGGTGGTGCCACGCCTTCTGCGGGTTTCAACGACGGTGTCAATGTGGATGGTAGATAATATGTACACATCCCTTCTGTCCTTCCACTTTACTGCCAGAACCTCATTGTTGCGCAGACTTGACGATTCTCCTCTTCTCAGCTTATTATTTACAAGACTTTGAGGAAAGCCCTTCCGATTTATTTCTGACTGTGCCACATGCTGGTGTCTGCTTCTGGTGCAGGTTGTGGAACAGGGGAAGAGAGGTGTAGAAATTATCCACGTACAAGTGGTATCCTTTTTCCAATAGGGGGTTGATTAGTTCCCAAACTATTTTGCCACTTGATCCCAAGTAGTCTGGGCAATTAGGGGGATTCAGCTTGGTGTCCTTGCCTTCGTACACTCTGAAGGCTTACAGGTACCCTGTGACTCGGTCACACAATTTGTATACCTTCACACCAAAGCGGGCCTTTTTGTTGGGTATAAATTGTTTTATTTGAAGCCTGCCAGTAAATTTAACAAGGGACCCATCCACACAGATGTGTGAGTCCGGGGTATACCATTGGGGGAATTTTTCTGAAAAATAATTCAGTAAGGGCCGAATTTTGAAAAGCCTGTCATGATTTGGGTGATTTCAGGGATGGCACTGGGTATTATTGTTAAAATGTAGGAATCTCATGATGGCAAAGTATCGGGATCTGGGCATTACGCTGGAGAAGATTGGCATGTGGTAGATGGGTTTTTTGGACTAAAAGGAACGTGAAATGTTTTTTGGGTTGAGTCCCATACAAAATGTGAGGCCTAAAAAAAAAATTCAACTCCTCCACCGTAAGGTCTCTCCACTGGTAGGGACGGGCATGATATGATGTGGGATTATTTGCAATAAATTGCTGTGCATATGGGTTGCTCTGGGCCACAATTCCGGATAGCATCTCCTCTGTAAACATTAGGTTAAAAAAATAGATTGGGGAAAAATTCTCCGTGTCCACCTGGACTCCTGGCTGGGCCGTGAAAGGGGAAATGTTGGCTTCTCCTGAATTAGGAGGAAACCACAAGGGGTTCTGAAGGGCATAGGGAAGGCTGGCAAAGTCCTTGACCTTTGTTGCCGAGGCACTTAGGTGCTGGTGGATGGCACTGCCTCCTCACCAGACCGCCTTCGTTTAGCGGGCCAGCTATCTTCCTCCTCTGAGTCACTCAGTGTTCAGCTACTGAGGGCTGGCTCATAATTGATGTCAAACTCAGAATCAGAATTGGAAATAGGATCTGAAAGAGAGAGCTCCACGTTGCTCTCATCGGGCGGCGGAAAGAATTTGGCGGCACAGGTGGGCACAAGCGCAGATCAGCACAGGTGGACACAGATCCCTATGGGCACTGTATGGACACTGTATCACTTTGTAACAATTTGTAACTCACAGATCTCTCTCCCTACTCACGCTGTTTCTGTGTGAGGAGGGAGAGGCGCCAATGAGAGATGATCTCATATGTTTACATTTGAGATCATCTCTCATTGGCCGCACAGATCGCATAGCAAATGGTCACTCTGATTGGCCGTTCACGGTGATCTGCAATTGGCTGTGTCCAAGGGATACGGCCAAAACAGAATTTCCCCGCTACGCTTTTTTTTCTTTTTTTTTACAGATATCCTGTTGGCCAAGACAGTCATGTAGGTTAACATTTTCGTTTCAACATTTGCTGATTGACTCCCAAATAACTTTGCATAGGTACATACATATATTGACTTTTGCAGTGTTACAGTGTGTGTTTTTATAGCAACTGTTGTCAATTCAGATTGCATGTATAGGCAAACTGTGGTAGCATGCAAACAAGGTTGTTGCTGTTAGGTTCTTCTTCAAAAAGAAAGGGATGTGTGATGTATTAGGTGCCCTTAACACTAGGGTTGTCCCGATACCAGTATCGGTATCGGGACCGATACCGAGTATTTGCGGGAGTACTTGTACTCCCGCAAATACCCCCGATACCAGAATAGAATACTCGCCCGCCATCACCGCCGCCGCCGCTCCTGCCGCCGCCGCGCACCATCGCCGCATCCCCGCCGCTTAGTTAATACAGGCGGGGAAGATAACAGCTTTCATTTGAATAGCTGTATCGTTTCCCGCGGCGCCGCACATACACACTCCCCCTTGCTCGTGATTGGACAGATCGCGAGCAAGGGGGAGTGTCTATACGCGGCGCGGCAGGAAACGATACAGCTATTCAAATGAAAGCTGTTATCTTCCCCGCCTGTATTAACTAAGCGGCGGCAGCGGCGATGCAGGTATGTGGGAACTGGCTGCATATATGGGGCTGACATAGCCCCATGTCACCCCCATAGCTGCATATATGGAGGTGACATGGCTGCATTTATGGGGGTGACATGGCTGCATTTATGGGGGTGACATGGCTGCATATATGGGGGTGACATGGCTGCATATATGGGGGTGACATGGCTGCATATATGGGGGTGACATGGCTGCATATATGGGGGTGACATGGCTGCATATATGGGGGTGACATGGCTGCATATATGGGGGTGACATGGCTGCATATATGGGGGTGACATGGCTGCATATATGGGGGTGACATGGCTGCATATATGGGGGTGACATGGCTGCATATACGGGGGTGACATGGCTGCATATATGGGGGATATGGAGGTGACATGGTTGCATTTGTGGGGGGACATGGCTGCATTTGTGGGGGGACATGGCTGCATTTGTGGACACATTTAAAAAAAAAAAAAAGTATCGATATTCGGTATCGGCGACTACTTGAAAAAAGTATCGGTACTTGTACTCGGTCCTAAAAAAGTGGTATCGGGACAACCCTACTTAACTCTTCTGTATCTGTCTCTTGGCATCTATTAGGCACTTGCAGTGCACTGGCAAAAAATAAGGCAGGTGCATTTATGTTCCATGTTGATGGAATATTGAAAGTCAGTAAACGTAGACTGGTGCGATTTCAGCGTATTCAAATGAATGGGCTGCACATGCACTGCACTTAAATTGTACAGGAACACAAGCATTTTCCTGTGCGAGTCCTAGTGTGAACCGACCCTAAAAGTCAGTCCTGGCCTGCTGGATAAGTGTCTGATTTGGGGGTTGGGTGGAACCACACGCCAATTTTTATTTAATTTTTTCTTTCAAAATCTATGCCAGTTCTGTAGAGCCTAGTATGGATTAGGGGGGTGGGGGGTGGTCTTGGGGGAACTGCACCTGCGATCGGCAGGAGGGCTCCGATTTGGCCCTAGAGGTCGACTGATATGGGTTTTTCTCTGGCTGATATTTAGAAATCGGGGCGGCCGATATATGATGCCGATTTTTGTGCCCGATATTTTAGGCTGATTTTTGTCAGGTGCCATTGGTTGGCACTGATTAGCAGGTGGCACTAATTGGCACTGGCAAGTGGCAATAGCAGGTGGCACTGGCAGGTGGCACCAGTTGGCACTGGCAGGTTTCTCAGCCGATGGTGTAACTGTGTGAAACTGCTCATTACGGTGCCGCGGTGAAAGAGAGAGAGAGAGAGAGAGAGAGAGATTCAGCGATGTCTGAGGTGGGCGGGACCAGCAGCTTTCCAGCCAATGAGTTGGCTGTTTAAGAAAGGGGTGGGGCCACATACACATAGCGGCCTGCCCAGGTCCCATCCCATTGGCTGGTGCTGGCTAGCTGGGTCCCGCCCACCCCGACATCTATCTTCATCTCTCTGTGGTGTAGTGGTTAGCACTTTCACCTAGCAGCATATATATAAAAACGTTTGTATATATTTAATAATGCTATAAATGCATGTAATTAACCACTTAAGGACCGCCTACTGCACATTTACATCGGCAGAATGGCACGGCTGGGCACATCAACGTATATATACGTTGATTTTAGTACCCAGCCGTGGGTCACGGGCGCGCGCCCGCGACCCGGTCCAAAGCTCCGGGACCGTGGGATTCGCGGACCCGATCGCCGCTGCAGTGCGGCGATCCGTCCCTGGAGCGGAAGAACGGGGAGAGCCGTGTGTAAACACGGCTTCCCCGTGCTTCTCTGTGGCCGTAGCATCGATCGCGTCATCCCTGTAATAGGGGGACGCGATCGATGACGTCACACCTACAGCCACACCCCCCTACAGTTGTAAACACAACACATAGGTCACACATCCCCTACAGCGCCACCTGTGGTTAACTCCCAAACTGCAACTGTCATTTCCACAGTAAACAATGCAATTTAAATGCATTTTTTGCTGTGAAAATGACAATTGTCCCAAAAATGTGTCAAAATTGTCCGAAGTGTCCGCCATATTGTCGCAGTCACGAAAAAAATCGCTGATCGCCGCGATTAGTAGTAAAAAAAAAAATAAAAAAAATGCAGTAAAACTATCCTTTATTTTGTAAACGCTATACATTTTGCGAAAACCAACCGATAAACGCTTATTGCGATTTTTTTATTTTTTTATTTTTTTTACCAAAAATGGCTAGAAGAATACGTATCGGCCTAAACTGAGGAAAAAAATGTTTTTTTTATATATTTTTGGGGGATATTTATTATAGCAAAAAGTAAAAAATATTGCATTTTTTTTAAAATTGTCGCTCTATTTTTGTTTATAGCGCAAAAAATAAAAACCTCAGAGGTGATCAAATACCACCAAAGGAAAGCTCGATTTGTGGGGAAAAAAGGACGGCAATTTTGTTTGGGAGCCACGTCGCACGACCGCGCAATTGTCAGTTAAAATGACGCAGTGCCGAATCGCAAAAAGGGGCAAGGTCCTTTACCTGCATTTTGGTCCGGGTCTTAAGTGGTTAAAGCGGAGCTCCACCCAGGAAAACAACATTTTGCCATGTTGTTTAAAAAAATTAAATAAAACCTGAAAAAAATAAAAATAAAATACTCACCCGAAATAGCTGTTGCTATGCGGAAGTCCATAATCTGCCTCTTCCACTCCGCGGTGCCTTTTCTTCTTGTCCTTCTCCTTGTGAATGGGGCGCGCTGCTTTCTGGGAACTGTGTGTGTTCTCAGAGAGCAGCGTGCCCATTCACAAGGCGCAGGCGCAGTAGGAAATGGGCAGTGAAGCCGTACGGCTTCACTGCCTGTTTCCCATAGTGTGAATGGCGGCGCGGGACCCGGAGCGATCATGGGACCGGCATCGGGGGGCCCATCAGCGCGGGCAAGTAGGACAAGGTAAGTGTCCTTATTTAAAGTCAGCAGCTACACTGTTAGTAGCTGCTGACTTTAAAACACCTGAAGAAGGTTATCCCGAAACGCGTTGTGTGTTAAGAAGGTTGCTCTTGTATTTACATATGGTGACAATTATTGGAACTCTGTATTTTAATTTTATATATATATGTGTGTGTGTGTGTGTGTGTATATATATATATACACAGTGCGGAAAATAAGTATTTGAACACCCTGCTATTTTGCAAGTTCTCCCACTTGGAAATCATGGAGGGGTCTGAAATTGTCATCGTAGGTGCATGTCCACTGTGAGAGACATAATCAAAAAAAAAAAAATTCCAGAAATCACAATGTATGATTTTTTTAACTATTTATTTGTATGATACAGCTGCAAATAAGTATTTGAACACCTGAGAAAATCAATGTTAATATTTGGTACAGTAGCCTTTGTTTGCAATTACAGAGGTCAAACGTTTCTTGTAGTTTTTCACCAGGTTTGCACACACTGGAGGAGGGATTTTGGCCCACTCCTCCACACAGATCTTCTCTAGATCAGTCAGGTTTCTGGGCTGTCGCTGAGAAACACGGAGTTTGAGCTCCCTCCAAAGATTCTCTATTGGGTTTAGGTCTGGAGACTGGCTAGGCTACGCCAGAACCTTGATATGCTTCTTACAGAGCCACTCCTTGGTTATCCTGGCTGTGTGCTTCGGGTCATTGTCATGTTGGAAGAGCCAGCCTCGACCCATCTTCAAAGCTCTAACTGAGGGAAGGAGGTTGTTGCCCAAAATCTCGCAATGCATAGCCCCGGTCATCCTCTCCTTAATACAGTGCAGTCGCCCTGTCCCATGTGCAGAAAAACACCCCCAAAGCATGATGCTACCACCCCATGCTTCACAGTAGGGATGGTGTTCTTGGGATGGTACTCATCATTCTTCTTCCTCTAAACACAGTTAGTGGAATTATGACCAAAAAGTTCTATTTTGGTCTCATCTGACCACATGACTTTCTCCCATGACTCCTCTAGATCATCCAAATGGTCATTGGCAAACTTAAGACGGGCCTTGACATGTGCTGGTTTAAGCAGGGGAACCTTCTGTGCCATGCATGATTTCAAACCATGACGTCTTAGTGTATTACCAACAGTAACCTTGGAAAAGGTGGTCCCAGCTCTTTTCAGGTCATTGACCAGCTCCTCCCGTGTAGTCCTGGGCTGATTTCTCACCTTTCTTAGGATCATTGAGACCCCACGAGGTGAGATTTTGCATGGAGCCCCAGTACGAGGGATATTGACAGTCATGTTTAGCTTCTTCCATTTTCTAATGATTGCTCCAACAGTGGACCTTTTTTCACCAAGCTGCTTGGCAATTTCCCTGTAGCCCTTTCCAGCCTTGTGGAGGTGTACAATTTTGTCTCTAGTGTCTTTGGACAGCTCTTTGGTCTTGGCCATGTTAGTAGTTGGATTCTTACTGATTGTATGGGGTGGACAGGTGTCTTTATGCAGCTAATGACCTCAAACAGGTGCATCTAATTTAGGATAATAAATGGAGTGGAGGTGGACATTTTAAAGGCAGACTAACAGGTCTTTGAGGGTCAGAATTCTAGCTGATAGACAGGTGTTCAAATACTTCTTTGCAGCTGTATCATACAAATAAATAGTTAAAAATTCATAAATTGTGATTTCTGGAAAAGATTTTTTTGATTATGTCTCTCACAGTGGACATGCACCTACGATGACAATTTCAGACCCCTCCATGATTTCCAAGTGGGAGAACTTGCAAAATAGCAGGGTGTTCAAATACTTATTTTCTGCACTGTATTATATTATAATTTTTTTTATTTTTTTTTTGAATATGTACAATTGTGAATAAAACCTTTTTTACACTCAATATCCTGTATATTTTGAAATATTATAAGTGCCTTAAGTCCACCCAGGGGAACCCCCCCTTTTTTTTTTTTTCCTCATATTTACTGGATGTGACACAAGCATACATTTGCCATTCACCCTCCTCTCTTTCACCTAGCAGCAAAAGGGTCGCTGGTTCGAATCCCGACCATGACACCATCTGCTTGGAGTTTGCATGTTCTCCCTGTGTCTGCGTGGGTTTCCTCCGGGTACTCCGGTTTCCTCCCACTCTCCAAAGACATGCCGGTAGGTTAATTGGATCCTGGCCAAATTGACCCAGTATATAAATGTGTCCAAAGCGCGTCAAGATCCTACGGGGTAAATGACCGCACCAGCCAGAAAAATACTGGCTGAAAAAAGCGCATAGAGGTCTCTCACTCTCTCACTCTCTCAATAATACCTGGAAGATGGTTTCTATGCAGGCATGCACCAGTTTATGCAGTGTTGGTAAATAACCACCTTTTGCGTCTCACTAGCAACCTTGTAGCAGCTATAGCTCTCATTATCTATTGCAATTTCTAGCTAGCCAGGAAATTGCTGTTGTAATGGAGTACTAGACTTTCCCATACAGCTGTAAGTGACTGGTGTGCCCATGGGCATCAGGAGCTGTATTAAAAGAACATAAGAACACCGCAAAAATTCAATTAGTCTGTGACTGACCTAGAAATCGCAGAAACTTGTATGACAGACTTTTCCCCTAGTAAAAATAGAATAGCTATTGAAAAATAGAATAGCTATTGCAAACTATTCTGTTTCTACAAAATTGCTTGTATGAAATAATCCATAAGGCCGGGTTCACACTCCTACTACACGGAAGTGTAGGACTGTGGATCAGTGTTTGCCCTGCGACTTAAAGTCCGACATCAGTTTGACTTCAATGAACGGAGATCTGGCTTCCGACAATATCAGGCACTGCATGCCAAATAAAAATAAAAAAAAAGCATGGATTTTTAAGAGGAACCCCCACACAGCCAGCAGGTCAGGAAAGGGGGTGGGGATGAGCGAGTGAGCGCGCCCACCCCCCCAAAACCATACCAGGCCGCATGCCCTCAGAATGGCAGGGGGAGGGACAAGGTGGCACCTTGTTACCATGTTGAGGACAAGGGCCTCTTCCCGACAACCCTGGCCGTTGGTTGTCGGGGTCTGAGGGCAGGGGCTTATCGGAACTATTGAAGCCCTCGTTAACAAGGGGCGGCCCCCCAACCTATGTGAATGAGTATGGGGTACATTGTACACATACCCATTTACCAAAAAAGTGTCAAAAATAAAACTCATACGGATTCAGACTAGTGTCTGAACATGCCTGTTCTTAATCTTCAGCTAATTTCAGGTTTTGTTAACTGATTATTCATGTGGATTGGCACGTTAATTGCCATCATCCTTTGTTAAATGAAGAAGGTATACCCTCAAAAAATTGGAAATTTAGACAAAAAGGTGAATGTAATTGTATAAAAAAATTGTATTTATTCGTACAAAAAGATCCTAAAAACAGTAGTCCTATGGATGAAACCAAAGGAAATGCAATGTTGAATGCATAGATATGTACCACTTATTCCTGTTTTATGTATATCAACCACATTGAACAAAGAGCCCATATACAACATCGCTCTGAGTGGTAAGTATTTGAAGAGACTGACGCGTTTCGAAAGTGCATATAAATTTATCATCGGGGACAAAATACACTTCTGCAATGCAAAGTGTAATATCAATGCAAAAATACAATCTTTGGACCAGATTCTTTTTTATTTTTATGGTATAAACCAGAACCTTCACTTTATTCTGCTGTAGGCAATAACATGTTAAATGTCCAAGTACATCCCATGCGCAGCTTTCTAGCTGATCAATGTAAATGTTCCTCCAGTAGTTCTTTTGATAACATACTGCATTCATCTTGCCAACAGTTTTGACCAAATTTACTGTGCTTTTGTAGCTCACACATCCCCAAAACATCAGTCATCCAGTGCATCTTGAAACGGCCACACCACATGTTTTCAGAAAGTCCTGTATTTCATCTAAAGTGATTTGTGTTTTTTTTTATTTTTTCATCCCGAACAATTTTCCTGGCAGTTGTGGTTGAAATCCTTAGGCCCACGGATGTTTTTTTTGCAGCCACTTTTCTGAGCGTTTTTTGCAGCTTACAAACCGCTCTCCGTGTTGGCCTATGACCTCATGCCCACCATGAAGTTTTTGAGCTGTAAATGGCTGAGCCGTTTTTTAAGCTGCAAAAAAAGACCAGGACTAGTGCATTCTGAAACTCCAGCGTTAGAGCTGTAAAGATGTCGGACTCCGGCAAACGTGATTTAACCAGGCTTAACGCTTGGATTTCTCTTTTGGGGACAGGTGAGGATGGTTACCTTTTTAATAGCCATTCAAACCCCCCTTGTGTCAACTTTGTGCATGTTAGGCCAAAATCACCAGGGTATGTAAACTTTTTGATAATTTGGGTAGTTTCTGTTACTATTATGATTTAAAATAAGTAAAGAGTTGATTGATAATAAATGGCTTCAGCCAAACACTAACCATGAGTGAAAAATGTTTTTGTCATTCATATTCTCTGGAAAAATGACCAAGAAATCCATAAATTCTTATGAGCACAACTGTGTGTGTGAGAACGCATAAGAAAGCAATTGAACAGTAGTCACACCTGGTAGTGTCTTGTTGGATAAGCAAATCCTGAAATTTAGCTGAAGATCATGAATGAACTCCAGCATGTTCGGACACTAGTCTGAATCTGAGCTATCCTGCCAGGAAGCTGTTACTTGGCAGAATAGCTCATACATGCATGAGCTCGCCCCTTCTACCATGCCAGTATAAGAACAATTAACCCATAAAACAAAACCTGACAAGAATGATTTTTTTTCCAAAAATATATAAGGCTTTGTTAGAGAAGAGTAGGCTACAGATGTTGGTAGCAGTCATCTTGCTGCATTCCCTGGGAAGAAGAAGCTTGAAGTGAGGCAATGGAGAGGATTGTGCTGTCTGCAGATGGAGTGTGCAGTAGTGGATGCATCTCCCAAATTAGGGTGGTTTGTGGGGGGGATTATGTTTGTGGAGGAGTAATGCTTAAAGGATGAGGGTTGGTATGGATACTGAGTGTACTGTCGTGTTGTGGGAGAAAAAAAAGAGGTTAGCAGAGGAGATCAGGGCTGTTGGGTTGCATGGGCTTGGAGATGGACGTGCAGGAAATGGCATGAGAGGGGAGGAGGGAGTTTAGGACGGAGGAATGAATGAGACATTGAAGTTCATGATCCCGATCCTCATCTGCACTTGATACTCCCATGGTACCTTGTTTACAAGGCCCCTGAGTCTGTTGCAGTTGCCCTGCATTCTAGGGTACTCCCGCAAATACCCCCGATACCAAAATAGAATACTTCCCCCCCCCCCCCCCCCCGCCGATCACCGCCCGCTGCACAATGCCCGCCGCCGACCGCCGCTAATCCCGTGCACCTTTTAAACATGTAATACACGCGGCGCCATGTATAGACACGCGATTGGACGGATCCGTCCAATCGCGAGCAAGGGGGGAGTGTCTATACACTGATACGTCCATAGACACTCCCCCCTTGCTCGCGATTGGACGGATCCGTCCAATCGCGTGTCTTTACATGGTGCCGCGGGTATGTGTTACACGGGGATTAACCCTGCAGTGGCGGCGGCGGCTGGGGAGGTATGGGGGACATTACATGGATGCAATATGGGGCACAGGACATGGCTGCATATGTGGGGGGACATGGCTGCAAATGTGGGGGGACATGGCTGCAAATGTGGGGGGACATGGCTGCATATGTGGGGGGACATGGCTGCATATGTGGGGGGACATGGCTGCATATGTGGGGGGACATGGCTGCATATGTGGGGGGACATGGCTGCATATGTGGGGGGACATGACATGGCTGCAATATGTGGGGGGACATGGCTGCAATATGTGGGGGGACATGGCTGCATTTGGGGACACGTTTAAAAAAAGTATCGGTACTTGTACTCGGTCCTAAAAAAGTGGTATCGGGACAACCCTACTGCATTCCTCTATTAAATCGGAAATAATTAACCTAACTTGCAAGAGCTGCACAAATTGTGGGTTTCCTTTGCCTCGTGCAGGCCTTCTCATTAGCCTGCGCCTTCACCACACTGATCTGTGTAGGTGCAGCCTCCACTTCTGGCTCATGGGTGAAGGGTTGCTGGGGATACAAAATATGCATTTTATTATTAAATTATCTCCAGTTATGTTCAGGTCCGCCTGTAAGTAGGTCCGCCGACAAAAAACGGCCGTTCCATGCAACCTTAGGAGCATCGGATGTCAGCAGAGACATGTCCGCTGGCATTCGACCCGATCAGCCAATATCGGACGGATGGTGATATGTCCATATCAGATCTCTCTCAGGAAGATACTGCCTGAAAAAAGCGCATAGAGGCGTCTCTCCCTCTCCCCCTCCCCCTTCCCAATTATCGACCTGGCGCCCGAGGCAGAAGAGCTGGGGTATCCTGTGCGACTTGTGGCCTATGCTTCCTAGGGGACTGGAGTGAGGCAGTGGCGTACTAAGCAGGGGGCGGTCTCTGCTCGGCTGTGACAGCGGCTGCCAAGACTGATCAGGCGATACCAGGGAGAGAATCGGATCATCATGGTCCCGGGTCTGCCGACTGGCTCAGTTGCGGCCCGCATTACTCCTCCCCCTGCAAAGCAACTACCTCGTTCTCTTCAAGTGTAGTCTGAGGTACATGGGTGGGTCTGAAGGAAAGTGTCTGTCATGGCGCCGGGTCCCAGTGTGCTGACTGGTTCAGATGCAGCTTACAATACCCCTCCCCCTGCAAAGCCACTACTACTGTACTGTGGGGGGGGGGGGGTCTTCACTCTAGGGCGGTCTGTATTGTTGAGGGGTATGCACTGTAGCGGTGGTCTTTAGACTTTACTTCCTCTTTTTTAAAGGGGTTGTAAAGGTAAAAAAAATGTTTCCCTAAATGGCTTCCTTTACCTTGGCGCAGTCCTCTTTCACTTACCTCATCCTTCCATTTTGCTTTTAAATGTCCTTATTTCTTCTGAGAAATCCTTACTTTCTGTTCTTCTGTCTGTAACCATCAAACAGTAATGCGAGGCTTTCTTCCTGGTGTGGAGTGTCGTGCTCGCTCTCTACGTTGCAGATAAAGGAGCTGTGTGTTAGTGGGCATCCTGACTCTCCTATAGTCCAAGGGAGTAAGTGAAGGAGGACTGCGCTAAGGTAAAGGAAGCTATTTAGGGGAAAAAATTGGACCTTTACAACCCCTTTAGGAACAAACCCGCAGAACCTTGTTTGTATCCCAGGGACTACCTGTACTGCAGACCTTCATATAAAAATGTAGCATTGAAATCTGTGTACACATTTGGGAATACCTGGTAGAAGTATCCTTAAATTGTGGCTTGCATTTGTTGTGGTTCATATGGCCTCATGCACACTGGACATTTTTTTGCTAATACTCCTAAACTCTCTTCCTCTTGGCAGTAGCGTTTTGGAAGAAAAAACCCTTGATGCTTGTAAACTTGTGTAAAGCGTTTAGGAGCCAAAACTCTGCTGCTTCTGGATGCAGTGGCTGTGTGTGTGTGTGTGTGTGTGTGTTTGTTTTTTTTTTTTATCTTGCCTTTTAACCCTCCAAGCGTGACTCGGGGTGGATTTTCAATGTAAAAATCGGTATCCCCGAGTCACGCTCGGGGTGAATATGCAGAGCCTGCAGCGCGCGCTGGCTTACCTTGTATCCAGGCAGGGTACTGTACTTACCTTGTCCCTGGATCCAGCGATGCTTCCACGCTGTGTGAGCGAGTGGCGTCCTCCATTCGACTCGCACAGTGCCCGCGCGCCGCCGATCTCCGTTCCCTGCGACGTAACGGCGCACGGGGGCGGAGACCGGCGGCAAATTCAAAAAAGTAAACAAACACATTACATACAGTATACTATAAGATTACAGTATTCTGTATGTAAAAAATACACACCCCCTTGTCCCTAGTGGTCTGCCCAGTGTCCTACATGTACTTTTATATAATAAAAACATTTTTTTTTTTTTGTGCCTGCAAACTGTAGATTGTCCATAGCAACCAAAAGTGTCCCTTTATGTCAAAAGTGATCTTGGAGCAGCTAGAAAACAGCGATAAGAAATTATAATCACTTGCAGAATTGAGCGATAGCGATTTGTGGGGAAATCCGTCATAAAAAAATAAAAGTAATGATAGCGACAATTCTGCAACTGAGCAAATTTCAGTGATTTTGATTACATTAGTGAATAATTTTTACTATAATTACATTATCATTTGTTATAATTATTTATAGTTATTAATTATATTATAATTTTATGATTTTTGTTTCAAACTTTATCATACCAGAGATGTCTACTAGACTATTGTTTGGACAAATTTAAGTGAGTTATTCCTAAGAATTGCAGGCCTACAGTATAAAATGCAGAATTTTCATGCAAAATAATTGTACCGCTTTTGGTACGTAATTCCAGACAGAATCCTACCGCCAGGGAGGTTAAAGCTCCTGCCCCTAATCGCCTCTAAACACCTATGTATGCATGGACACATAGGTTAATCTGCAGGGGCATTGAGGCTGGCTTCGCAGGCGCTATACCGCTACAAATGGCACCTGCAAAGCGCCTTAAGAGCCTCTTTCACTCCAATGTGAAAGTCCGAGGGCTTTTGCACTGGAGCGGTGCGCTGGCAGGACTGTAAAGTGTATACAGCGCCCCTGCCCATTAGAATCAATGGGCAGTGGCGCCGAACCGCCAGCAAAGCGCCCCTGCAGCAGCGTTTTGCAGGCAGTTTTTAACCCTTTTTGGCCCACTAGTGGGGGGGGAGAAAGCCCCCCCTTAGGGCCCAAATAGCGCATCAAAAATTATGGTAAAGCAGTGCTTTACCGCCGAAACCGCCACAGTGTGAAAACAGACTTAAAGCGGAGGTCCATCCTTTTTTTTTTTTTTTTTTTTTTTAAAGCCAGCAGCTACGAATACTGCAGCTGCTGACTTTAAAAAAAAAAAATGGACACTTACCTGTCTAGTGTGCCGAGGTTGAGCAATCGCTCGGTCCTTGGCTGCTTCCGCCGCCATCCTCGGTGAGGGAATCGGGCAGTAAAGCCTTGCGGCTTCACTGCCCGATTCCCTACTGCGCATTCGCGAGTATCGTGGCGCGCTGTCACTGGTCTCCGCTCTTTCTCCTGGGAACAGTGTTTCCCAGAAGACAGCGCTGGGGGGGTTAGACGTGAAGGGGCTGGAGTCCCGCTGGAGTCAGAACCCAGAAGTGGTGCAAATACCTGTTTTATACACGTATCTGCACCCCCCCTCCCCCTAAAAGGTGCCAAATGTGACACTTTTTGTGCGAACCTCCGCTTTTTAAAGGCAGAAGAAAAGACCGCAAACACCCCTAGATGCTGCAGGAAAAAATGGCCATTGTGCATGAGGCCTAAATGTGTTGCAGCACTTAAAAGGAGAATTATTGTACAAATGCACTGGTGCACAGCTGTATCTTTCATTCTAACCACAGAATGACAGTTTCCACATGTAATAGTGTTTATGACCAGGATAGTGTGGGAAGAGTACTTACTACCTGCTTTTGATTTTTAAGCTCAGATTTTCTGCTGGTTGGCAAGGAAACCATCTGTACAGAAGGTGTTTATCTCTAAGTGGAAACCTCTCTACCCAAGCAGCTTTTGATCTACCCTGCTCTCTGTTGAAGTATCCCTTGCACACTTGGCGAAAGACAGATATATATATATATATATATTTTTTTTATAGATGCATTTTCCCTACTTTTATAGGAGCATTTAACTCCACGAAAAATGTAAATGCTAATGGAGGGCAGGTCACTGGACAACTGGTCTCCATGGGTACAAGAATACACAACAGACACAACAGACTTGGAGCAAATGAACATCGTTTTTCGATCACCTGCATGTGTGGAAAGTAAATGAGACCTGTGAACCCTGTAGAACCTAGCTGTGGTGCTGAGCATAATAATGCATCTTAACCACTTAAGGACCGCCTCCTGCACTTATACGTCGGCAGAATGGCACAGCTGGGCACATGCACATACAGGTACGTCCTGTGCTAGTGCCCAGCTGTGGGTCCCGATGGGGGTACTGGAGGAGCGGCAGGTGGCGGAGCTTCCGGTGTAGCATACCGGATTCCTAATGCAGAGCTGCAGCAGCGGGGGTGCAGCTCGGCGATCGGGGATCCACAGCTGATCCCCGATGTGGGAATTGGAGCGGTGGGCGGCGTTTGTTTCTGGTAACTTACCCGTAATGCAAAGCGGCGCAGCGGCATGCATGGTGCCCGAGCGCTCCCCTGGGGGTACTCCTGATGGGGTGGCGATCTGGGCTGAGGCTGTTCACATGGATACAGTCCAGCCCAGATCAGGGTAAAGAGCCAATGAAATTAGGATTAGGATTGCAGCACTTAGTATGTGGGCCCACACATGCTTCAGGTCACACACTTGATCTTATTTTCAGACAATCTCTGGAAATAAAGATTTGGGAAAATGAAAAGTTGCCATGGACAGACCACCATGCAATTATATTCAGGATTTCCACCATCCCCCCTGCAACAAAAACATCAAATCCAGTGACAACACACTGGACTAGATGCCAGAAGAAGCTCCACTCGGAACTCTTCAAAACGACTTTAAGGAAAAAAATAGAAACAACTAAGCCGCATCAAACGGCCGTTGAAACATTGGAAGCCATTAACTCGGCTATGCTACAGTCAGCTGACTTGGTAGCGCCGAAACGAAGTACCCGCATCCGGAAAAACAACCGCAGCTGGTTTAACAACCAGCTGTCGTTACTGAAGCAAGAACGCAGAAGGGCAGAATCTGCCTGGAAAAGATGTTCCTCAGAGCTAAACCTATCCATCTACAAGGCAGCGACAAGAAAATACCACAAAGGAATTTTCCAAGCCAAGAAAAATTATTTTTCGGAGGCTATCAACGGTGCCATTAACCGCCCCCGCGAACTCTTCAAGATGGTCACCCAGACCATGGAACCAGAATGCATCAAAGCCCCCAGTTCGGATACACAAGAATTTTGTAATGAACTATCGGATTACTTCATTAATAAAATCGAGGCAATCCGTGAAAGCATTCAGCAAAACAATTCCCCCCTTAGCCCCCCTGCAGCCTCTCACACAGCACCCATAGTAATTCTCCGTTATCAGGTAAGTTTACCCTGGAACCCATCTCCATCGAGACCACTAAGAATGTCATTTGTACTCTGCGTAATGGCACAGCGCCGAATGACATTATCCCCACAAAACTGCTGAAGGAATGCACTGACATCCTGGCTCCTCCCATCACGCAGTTTATCAACCAGTCTTTTCTGGAGGGCAAAGTGCCCACACAGTTAAAAGAGGGTATAATCCAACCCATCCTGAAGAAACCCTCCCTGGACCCCAAGGACCCACTCCACCGCCGTCCCATAACAAGTCTCAACGTACTCTCAAAGATAATGGAAAAAGTAGTGGTACAACAGCTGCAACAGCATCTAGATACCTACAAGCTACTTGACCCATTGCAATCAGGCTTCCGTCCCGGACACGGGACGGAAACGGCACTGCTGAAAGTATGGGACGATGTTCTCAAGGCCGCAGACGAAGGAGAATCTTGTCTTCTAGTTCTGCTGGACCTAAGTGCAGCTTTTGACACTGTAGACCACAAACTGTTACTGACTCGGCTTGCTGAAGTAGCCAGAGTCGCAGAAGGCGATTTATCTTGGTTCTCTTTTCTGGAAAACCGATCGCAAACAGTAAAGTTAGGACCTTTTACGTCAGAAAAACGCACAGTAACATGCGAAGTCCCTCAAGGATCGCCTCTGTCACCAGTGCTGTTTAACATCTATCTTCGTCCTCTTTTTGAGATTATCAGCAGCAAAAAACTGCTCTATCACTCATACGCAGACGACACACAATTGTATTTCCGCATCTGCAATAGACAGGATCACCACCTCAATCTAGAGACTTGCCTCTCCTTGATAGAGGATTGGATGACAAAGAGTTATCTTAAACTCAATGGAGCGAAAACAGAACTTCTTCTGTTTCACGCCAAGCGTAGGAATCAACCTTCAACAGCGTGGACCCCCCCGCCTATTCTGGGCAAGCTCATCACCCCTAGCGCCAAAGTCAAAAGCCTAGGGGTCATTTTCGACTCCTTTATGACAATGGACGCACAAATAGGGTCAGTAGTCAGCGGATCTCACCATCTACTGCGCCTACTACGCAGACTCACTCCGTTCATCCCTAAAGAAGATTTAGCGGTCGTGGTGGGAGCTATTGTAAACTCCAGACTGGATTATGCAAATGCCCTTTACCTCGGCCTCCCCAAGTACCAAATCGCTCGTCTGCAAGTCGTTCAAAATACGGCCGCTAGACTTGTGACTGGGAAAAAACCCTGGGAATCCATCTCACCTTCACTGAGAGCCCTTCATTGGCTGCCAGTTAAAGACAGAATTGCTTTTAAAGCTCTCTGTCTTACGCATAGATGTGTCCATGGGAATGCCCCCCTTTATTTATGCGAAATAATAAAAACGCATAATCCCAATCGCGTTTTGCGATCCACGAATCAGAACCTGCTCCAGGTTCCGAAAGCCAACTTCAAGTCCAAAGGAGAAAGAAGATTCGCGATCCAAGGTCCCAGACTATGGAACGCTTTACCAACCAGCATTCGGTTGGAGGAGAACCACCTAGCATTTAGGAAAAAGGTCAAGACTTTTTTCTCTTTTGATATCAAAGGAGACAGGAACAACAAGCGCCCAGAGGCGATTCAGTTCGCATGTGCCGCGCTATACAAGTTTTCATTCATTCATTCATTCATTCATTCATTCATAATAAAATATTTACAAAAATGTGTGTGGTGTACTCACTTTTGTGAAATACTGGTATATAGATGAAGAGATTTGTTTCATCTCTGTGTATCATCTGAGGCTGTTCACTTCACTGGGTATATGCAAGCGTTTACATCCACTTTAAAACCTTTTTTTGTATTCAATAATTTGATTTTACGTTTTGCAATGTCAAAGTCCCATATACATGTAGCCCCTTGTGCCAAAAGAATGGGGCTATAATGTAAATTTCGTTTTTGGCTGAGCTGTAAACAGCTCTGATTGTATAGTTTATTTAGTTTCTGTCTTGAACTTGGCTAGTTGTACATTTCTCACTGTTGCCAGTAGGTGTCATTGGTACCATAGGCCAGTATGAGAATTGCAACACAGTTGAGCTGTAATGAATATTATTTTCCAGAAACGGTCCAGTAGGAGGTTCTTGGCCGCGGTGCATTCTGGGAGAGGGTATTTATGGGACAGATGCCATGTGCTCTAGTTCAGTTATGCAAGTAGGCCCAGAAGCCTGTCTGGGGCCTACTAATCCTGAGGTGGTCCTAGGCTGTCCCGCCTGTTTGGAAAAAGCCAAACCAAGCTGAGGAGATCCAGGGAAGGACCCTTTGTTGGAAGGACCCTTTGTTGGAAGGACCCTTTGTTGGAAGGACCCTTTGTTGGAAGGGCCCTTTGTTGGAGAGGGCCCTTTGTTGGAGAGGGCCCTTTGTTGGAGAGGGCCCTTTGTTGGAGAGGGCCCTTTGTTGGAGAGGGCCCTTTGTTGGAGAGGGCCCTTTGTTGGAGAGGGCCCTTTGTTGGAGAGAGCCAATACTGCCGGGTAGGCTTAAAGGTTCTGGTACTGTGAAGCTGTTCTATAAATCTACATCAAGGTAACTAGCTCCTGGCTGCTAAGTCTGTGAGAGAGACTTATCAGTGAGTGCTACTGGCTGTTAAGTCTGTGAGAGGCTTATCCAGAAATCATCCTGATCGCTAGGTCTGTGTGAGAGACCTATCCAGGTAGTCAAGATCTTCTAAAGAAAGCATTTTTTTTTGTCCTTTGGATTCAAGGAGTCCATACGTGATTTGCTAAAAGGTATCTGAAACCTCCCCTAACCCTCTATCCTATAACTGCTTCCGAATTCTTCATTAAAGCATTGAAAAATACTAGTGACTAGTGACTGGCGCCCACATTTGTTCTAACTTCCGATTTATAGCCATGGACTCAGCCCTGGGGTGAATGTAAGCTTGCTCCCTGTCTCTGGAGGTACCTCTTTGCTCCCAGTATACCCAGGGGGGCGTTACATTAGCTTTGAGTTGTCTAGTTACAGGGATATTGGCACTTCCGCTTTGAAATTACTCCCATATTTAGTTTTCACTTTTCTGACACCTGTGCCGATTATTATTATTATTATTATTATTATTATTATTATTTTTTTTTTTATTTTTTTTTTATCAACATTTTGACATGGGATGCTGGATGTAAACAGACTTGTCCATTTCATCAGGCTACTTCCAGTCCACCACGTGTGTGTGTGTGTGTGTGTGTGTTTTTTGGACTTGGGTTGGAGTTAATCGGACACTGCCTGGTAGACCAGATCAGAAAGCCTGTGTGAAAGGACCCTTAACCACTTAACCCCCGGACCATATTGCTGTCCAATGACCAGAGCACTTTTTGTGATTCGGCACTGCGTCGCTTTAACTGAATATTGCGCAGTCGTGCAACGTGGCTCCCAAACAAAATTGGCATCCTTTTTTTTTTTTTTCCCGCAAATAGAGCTTCCTTTTGGTGGTATTTGATCATCTCTGCAGTTTTTTTATTTTTTGCGCTATAAACAAAAATAGAGCGACAATTTTGAAAAAAAAATGCAATATTTTTTACATTTTGCTATAATAAATATCCCCAAAAAATGTATAAAAAAATTTTTTTTTCCTCAGTTTAGGCCGATATGTATTCTTCTACATATTTTTCTAAAAAAAAAAAATTGCAATTAGCGTTTATTGGTTTGCGCAAAAGTTATAGCGTTTACAAAATAGGGGATAGTTTTATGGCATTTTTATAATAATCTTTTTTTTTTTTTTTTACTAATAATGGCGGCGATCGGTGTTTTTTGTTTTGTTCTTCCAGTACTGCAACATTATGGCGGACACTTCTGACACATTTTTGGGACTATTGGCATTTTTATAGCGATCAGTGCTATAAAAATGCCATTGGCAGTAAAGGGGTTAACACTAGGGGGCGGGGAAGGGGTTAAGTATGTTCCTGGGTGTGTTCTAACTGAAGGGGGGGTGGACTCACTAGGGGAAATCACTGATCTTCTGTTCATACATTGTATGAACAGAAGATCAGCGTTTCCCCGCTGACAGGACTGGGAGCTGTGTGTTTACACACATAGGTCCCCGCTCTGTACCGAGCGATCTCGTGTGCCCGGCAGCGATCGTACCCGCCGGCACCCATGCGGGACTCGCGCACCGTCGCCGCCGGCGACGCGTGTGTGCCCCCTAGTGGCCGCAAACGTAGCTGACGTATAGCTACGGGGCTCTCATCCATGAGAGCCGACCTGCCGCCGTAGAATGACGGCGGCTGGTCGGCAAGCAGTTAAGCTGGCCCTATGTTGATTTGATTAAAATTCAACTGGTTCAGCAGGAACTGTCTGATTTTTGGAGCAGTGTGTGGCAGTCCCTGCTTGACAAAAGTCCTTTATTTGACGTTTGTCATGTTGGAAAATTTTCCTTGATCAGTGACTGCCTGTGATCAGTGTGTTTTGGACTGCATCAGGTGCATCTGTCGGAATACAGTGTCTTGGCTCGGGGTATTCCTCCATCCACCTTCTTTTGTGTAACAGAATCTGTTTTCTACTTTTGCTTTACAGCTTATTAAAGCTTGCTAACTATTAAAACCTTCAGAACTGAAAGTCCAGATCTGCTTCCCCCCACCCACCTTTTTAATTTACATGTTTTATATAGTTGTGTATTGTATATGGATTTTTAAATGGGACAATGAGGGCACCATTTTTAGTTTTTTACCAGGCCATGAAGGCCAGCCCATATTTTGATGACTGTAAACGGTACTCCTTGTTCAGAACCACCCTCTAATTTCAGGTACTCTAGTTTAATTTGTATTGTGACATATTTTGTGAGGGTGTCAGTAGTTGCCTGTTATTGTCTTGATCGTTTTATATCAAGCCACTCCAGTTTTTCTACAGTGATGTGTATTTGTTTTTAAAGGTTATGTTTTTACAAGCCTTCCAGGTGATTGGCTTTTGGCCTAGAAACACCCATGATTTCAAATGCCCTTTGATTACAGTATAATATTTAGGGCAGCATTTGTTTGACGAAATCTTTTTATACCAACTACTGTTCCTGTAGGGTGGATCCCACTTTAAATTTGTGTAGCCAAAAAGAATATTAAATGTAGCTTGATTATTTTTATTTATATATATATATATATATATATATATATATATATATATATATATATATATAATAGTGTGTGTGTGTGTAAATGCCTATTGTGACTAAGACAAAGGTGACTGTTATATGACAACACATGTGGTGTGTGTGTTTTTTTTTTTTTTTTTTGGCAATCTGTCAGAATGCAAGCTCGCTGGCCTCCTATTCCTGGCCATGTGTCTCTTAAGGCCTCTTTCACACGGAGCGGTCCGTTTTCCGGTCCGCTCCGTGTCTGTCCGTCGGCTCAGCGGGGGGTCCCGCTGAGCTGTCGGCGGACAGGGCGGTCCCCGCACACTGTGCAGGGACCGCCCTGTCTCTCTTCCGCTATCCCCTATGGGGAATCAGATGAAAACGGACCGTCCGTTTTTTTTCATTCGTCCGGCGGATCGGAAGAAAAATAAGGTCCGGTTTTTCGGACGGAAGAAAACCCTAACGGATGCGGATCGTTGCAGACGTTAGCAGATGCATCATCCGCTAACAGACGCGATCCCATAGGGGCCCATTACAAGTCCGTAAACGGACTTGTAATAAGCGGACGAACGGCTTGTTCTCAGGTGGATGACTAGGTGTTGCGTCACACCCCAGGTGACACAATTAGCACCACTTTCATTTGGAGCTTCTTATAAGGTACCCAACCACTTCCTACCACCCTTTTGCAACAAGGGCTACATGATTGACATGTGGGTTGCTGTGTTTTCCTTCAGTGACAAGCTTACCCCATTTCTGCATCCTACTATGTGAGCATTCCAGAAGGGAATACCTTCACTGATGGCAGTAGCAGTAACCAGGTACAAGGTAACCTCGGTAAACATTCACTCTACCAGTGGCCTGCAAAACACTTAAACTGCTCAGTGAGGATACTTCGCTTATATTGGAGCAGGACCCTATTTTTGTAAGACTTTTCCGAATGCCTAACTGAAAATATATTTCCCGGAGCCATAAGCACCACGTGCCTTCACCCCTACAGCCTCTGCTAAAGTGAAATGCCTCCCCTGGTGGAGACAGACATTAAGTGGAATGAAGAGGACCCAGAGGCAGTTGTGGAGGAGACCACAAAAGATTTCTTGCCCTCCGCCTCTCATTCACCTGATGGTATAGCTTCAGCAATATGCTTGCCAATGTAGATATGCTAACCTTTGCTGTGCGCAAAAGCTTCGGCATTGTTGCCTTTTATTCTCTATTGTCTTGGTATTAAGAGGTCTGCTAGCATGGGCAAATTATGACCACTCGGTTAACCCTAAAAAGACTTTCACCTCAACCCTGACAAATGGGTAAGTTGTTCCTAATCGCACCCATGGAAGGTGATAACATATGCTCCAATCCCTCATAGTTCGCGGAACATGGTCACCCAGGGAAACCCCCATCAACATCCTGTAGCTCGGGGCAAAAGAACTAGCTCTGAATCACTTACCTGGTCCCTCCCCCCCCCCCCCCCCCCCCCCCGGTCTCTCATTCGTGTTACAATCAGACTATGCCAGATTTTTGGAGTGGGGTAGGCTTGTAGGGGTACTCCCAGGGGGCATGCCCAGCAAAGGTTTGCCAGTGTTCAATCACTTGATAGTAGCAGCCTACAACCCATGGTCTATGAATATTTAGCCTGTGTCATTATACATTGTGCGCCAAGATGAGGATTTTTCCTTTGTTGACATAGATGCTTCTCTAACCTCTGGGTGTTGCTTTTAGGCAGCTCTTTGGAGCCTGTTGTGGTGCATTATTCAGATGCACAAACACAGTTGCCCATACTAATGTGGCAGTTGTGCCGGTGAGCTGCCCTGAATGCACATGCTCTTTGCTTGTGTTAGCTGGAACTTTTTGGCTTCAATTTGTTAGACTGACAATGCTGCTGTCTGAAAGTGCTCTCTGATCAAAATGGGGATGTACTGTAATAGGTGTGTTGCTGGTCAGATCACAAGAGGGGGGGGGGGGGGGGCGAGCCTAAAAAAAAACAAACGCAGCTAATTATTGGTATACTGCAATATTACATTTATGGTTTTGGGTTCAATCCTGCTTTTATAAATGGCATTAAGAGATCATCACTTGCATTTGTATGCTTTTAGAAAAGAGCTCTGAACCAGTGGCATCACTAAGATTTGTGTCACCTGGTGCAGTAAAACATGGTGTCACCCCCCCCCCCCCACCCTGTGGCACTAAAGGACTATTTTTTTTTTTTTTTTTATATTGATACATCCTGATTATTACTGTTCTACTGCAAAATGGTAAGGTATAAAAGCATTTTTGTGTATTCTTTCCTTTAACTTTTTGTGGTAAATTACATGGTTTGAACATATTAACCTGTTTTGCTGGTGTACAAAGACAGAATAGACAAATGGAATTGTCACAAAGTTTTATTAAGCTTCTGGTTCAGGACAGGACAAAGTCCAGGTACAAAGCTTGGTGGTAACAATCAGTACAGTTGTTAAACAGTTGCTGACGTATAGCAATAATGTTTCTTTACCTAGGTTCAACACAACAGACTATCGTGAGCTGAGCAACATATTAAAGCATTTAACTGAACCCCCCCCCCCCCCGGATTCTGTTCCTTTTTTAAAGCATGTTATACTGCTTTAAAAAAACCTTGCTGATCCTGCCTGACTATACCCTCCCCCTGCAAACAGACCGCGATAATCATGGCCGCTGAGCCCCTGATACTTTGGTCTGTTTGCGTGATTCCGCCAGCCGCAGCTCTCTGTATGTGTCCCCCCCCCCCCCCTCAATCTGCTATAAAATGTTCTTATCTCCTCTGTACCTCACTAACATGTGTCCCTGTGCCTGTTTAATATGAAAAATTAGCCGATCTGT
Source organism: Rana kukunoris (assembly GCA_029574335.1). Taxonomy (NCBI): domain Eukaryota; kingdom Metazoa; phylum Chordata; class Amphibia; order Anura; family Ranidae; genus Rana; species Rana kukunoris. The sequence goes on along the minus strand of CM056053.1, from coordinate 222,829,800 downwards.
ACCTTGTATGAGCGATTGTCGGCTCTATGGCTCTCTTCTCCCCCTCTTCCCTGCCCACTGCAGCTGTGAGCCATAGCAAGAAGGAGAGGAATCTGCTGTTTGTCCGGAGCACAGCTTAAATCGGTAGATTTATACAGAACACAGGGACACATCTTGTTAAAGTAAAGGGGGTATAACCTCATTTCAAAGTCTAGAAGTGGGTTAAAAACCACTTTAACCACAAAAAAACAATTCTGACATTTCTCATATATACAAATTATATATATGTGTGTGTGTGTGTGTGTGTGTGTGTGTGTGTGTGTGTATAGGATAGCAACCCTAACCCCGGTATACTCCTTCAGTGAGCGGTCCAGTTTCCGATAATGATGGTCTGTGGTGGATTCACCAGCCGCGCTTGGGTGCCCTTTTGCCACTTATTGGAGCCATCGGTAATTGGAATAAAAGTGACACCATTTTTTTTCTCAAGTCATCTTCAGGACAGCCTCTGAGACCTAGGGCTCCTCCCTCCGGGACAAGAAACGCACACCCCCAAACTTTAAAGTCCTGCCTTCAGGCCTCCTTCTTCAGTTATTTTGTGTTTCCCACCGGAAGGGAAGGACCACGCAAGGAACAGAGGCTGCCTGGATGACACCTAGATGGTTCTTCCCTGGTCTGGGCACCCCCCTGTCCTATTGGGAAGGGAGGGCTGCCGCTCCCCGGATGCTGCCATTAAAGCTCGTAGGAGCCGGACCTCCGTTGACGGCAGTCCCAGCTCCCCTCTGCACGGTACCTTTAGCCTGGGGACTTCTCCGGGGCGAGAGACGCCATTCGGGTCCTTCACTTGGCGGGGAGCCACGCTGGCTGGCCACGAGCGGACGCACTTCCGCATTGAGGGGCGGTACTGCGTTCCAAGGGCAGGAAGTGACGCACGCTTCCGGCGGAACGGCGTCATCGGATGGCGCCGAGCAGACTCAGTTCCGGTCTCCAAGTTTAAACGGCGCGGCGTGGGGAGGACAGACACCAGAGCAAAGGTTCAGACGCTCGGCGAGGCCGTGAGCGGAAACAACAGTATGGAGGAGGCGACAGACTTCAGACACTAGTGCGACAGGCTCCCAGGTAAGGGGCGAGGGCAGGCCTTTTCTTACCAGGGGGGGCTAGATACCTTTTTTTTTGGGGTACAATATGTCCCTCCCCGAGTGGAGAACTTCTGGAGAGGGTTGGGGCACTTCCTCTACTGAGCCAGCACAGTGGTGTGTGTGAGGTCAGTGGGTATTATTATTAATGTCTGTTTTGGTCCTATTTTGCTGTTAGGTTAAAACCCAGGAAAGGACTCCGATGCCCAAGAGGAAGTGTGCCGTGTGCGGGACAAAATTGGGTTTAAATTGGGAAAAAAAACATTATGTCCTGAATGTGTCGGCAATTTTGTAAAAGATGACCCTATGTCAGAATGCCAAAAACTTTTCTCCACGGTTAAGAGCTAACTGTCTTCCACCTGCCAATTCTTTAGGGGAATGATGGATAGGCTCCAGGGACCCTTTCCCCTTACCAGGGCAAATAGTGCTCCCTCGCTGTCAGAAGCCGTAGAGACGGAGGCAGTACGGGAAAGGGAAGATCGTAGCCTTCCCGGCTCAGGGTCCCCATCTCAGTTAGACTCCGAATCAGGCTCTGACATGGAAGAATCCTCCAGGGGGACTAGGTATAAATTGTCCTTGAAAGACGTAGGAGATGTGCTAAAAGCCATCTTTGACACGCTGGAAATTCGGGAGGAACCAGTAGTGCTTTCGAAACACGACCAAATGTATTAGGGTGGTGTGCAGAAGGCCAGGGTAGTCCCCGTACATAAGTCTTTGATAGATACTATCTTGCTGGAGTGGGAACAACCAGAAAAGCGGCCTTTTTTTTTAAGGTAGTCTTAAGAGGAGGTTTCCCTTTGAGACTAGTGAGGAGAGTACCCATGGAATAAGGTTCCAAGGTTGGATGCTCCTTTAGCTAGATTGTCCAAAAAGATGGACTTAGCGTTTGACGACATGGGGTCATTAAAAGACCCCATGGATAAGAGAGGAGATGTGTTACTTAAGAGAGCGTGGGACACTTCCTCCATAAGTTTAAAGCCAGCCTTAGCAGCCACTTGTGTGGCTAGAAACCTCGAATGCTGGCTGACTCGGCTTCAGTCACATATTTCCTCTAGACAGCAGATCCTGAAGTCCTTTCCACTACTTTTCAAGGCAGTGGGGTTTTTAGCCGACGCCTCTTCTGAGTCGGTCAGGCTAGCAGCTAGGTCAGCGGCATTGGTCAATGCGTCCAGAAGGGCGGTATGGCTTAAAACATGGACAGGAGATGCAGCCTCAAAACTGAGGCTATGTGGACTTCCTTTTTCGGGCGATCATCTGTTTGAATCCGGCCTCCAGGAGGCATTGGAGAGATCCCAGGATAAGAAGAAATCCTTTCCAGAAAGGAAAAAGAAACCCGAAACGAAGCGTTTTTTTTCGGGGCTTTAGGCAGCAAAACAAAAAAGATGTTCGCCCCAAGAAGCACTGGGCAGGCCATAAGGGGCGCGGTAGAGAAGGCATCTTATTTAATCCTCCTCAACCCCCCCTAAGATCCAGTGATGTCTTGATCCCTGTGGGAGGAAGACTGGGGGGTTTCCTCCCACAGTGGAGAGAAGCCACGCAAAGTCTGTTCGTGCTAGACATAGTGAAAAACGGTTACAGGCTGGAGTTCAATACTCTTCCCCCGCCGATGTTTTTGGTTACCCAACTACCCAGAGACCGGGAGAAGGTGGAAGCTCTGGGATTGCTATTAGGGGAACTGTTGGACCAGAAGGTCTTGATACCAGTGCCCAAGGAGGAGGAAGGCCTGGGGGTGTAGTCGCATGTTTTCGTTGTGAAGAAACCCTCAGGAAAATTCCGGCTTATCCTAAACCTCCGTCCCCTAAAAAGTACAAACGTTTCAGGATGGAATCCATCTATTCTGTAACCAACTTTCTGTCCCAGGGTTGCTTTATGGCAACTATGGATCTCAGGGATGCGTATCTGCACATACCGATACATGCTCAGTTCCAGAAATTCCTGAGATTGGCAGTAAAGAGGGGTCCACAGATAATCCATTATCAATTCAGGGCCCTTCCGTTTGGCCTGTCTTCCTCCCCCAGAGTATTTACCAAGGTCTTGGCCGAGGCTCTGGCCCCACTGAGAATCAGAGGCGTCTTGGTGATACCTTATCTGGACGACCTCCTGTTCATCGCTCCCACCAAGCAACCGCTGGGGAAAGACCTGCAGGAAGCTCAAGCCTTCCTTCAGTCCCTGGGTTGGCTAATCAATCGGGAAAAATCCCAGTTATCCCCCTTGCAGGAAGTGGTATATCTAGGGTACAGGATCTCCTCTGTGGAGAGAAAGATTTCTATCTTCCTGGGGAGAAGATACAAAAAGTACAACAAGCAGTGGCCCGGCTTCAGACCAATTTGACAGTCCGGGTCAGAGAAGTAATGAGGGTTCTCGGGTTAATGTCGAGCTGTTTCCTGGCAGTTCAGTGGGCAAGGCACCATCAGCGGCGGTTGCAAAATCTTATGCTGAGGCACTGGGACGGGGCAAGGGAAAGATCTAGATCTTCCCATGCCCATCCCGGTCAGGGTCAAAAGAACATTATGGTGGTGGCGGTTCCAGACAAGCCTGGAAAAAGGTCTGCCTTGGACAGTATCGGCTACCCTGATAATAACTACGGACGCCAGCGTAATAGGTTGGGGGGCCCACCTAGAAGGGGAATTGGCCCAGGGGTCCTGGTCCATAGTGGAGGCCTGTCAGTCTTCCAATCAGAGGGAGCTCCGGGCAGTTCTAAGGGCCCTAGAAGCCTTTCGCCTACGGATATTAGGTCGCCATCTCCAAATAAGATCGGACAATGCGACAACTATTGCTTATATAAACAAGCAAGGGGGCACAAAGAGCCCGCCTCTTCAGGCCATATCAGACATTCTGTTCGCATGGGCCGAACGAAACCTGGCCTCATTGTCCGCAGTTCACCTAAAGGGAACCCAGAACACCTTAGCTGACTTTCTCAGCCGGCAAGTGGTAAACCAAGACGAATGGTCTCTCAATGGGGAGGTATTCGAGAAAATTACGGCACAGTGGGGAATACCAGAGGTGGATCTTTTTGCTTCCGGGAAGAACAGGAAGACAACGGCGTTCTTTTCCATCCACCCTCAGGATCAAGCCTTGGGAATAGACGCTTTTACCCATCCTTGGCACTTCAGTCTGGCGTATGCCTTTCCCCCGATCAGGCTAATACCCAGGGTTCTTCAGAAATTTCTCTCGGAGCCCACAGATCTGATTATGATCGCACCATGTTGGCCAAAAAGGCCGTGGTTTACCACCTGAAGAAGCTGGCCATATATCCACCGTGGGTCCTTCCGAACCGAGAGGACTTAATCTCCTTGGGACCAGTCCGGCACCCACAGGTAGAGGGCTTGAGACTCACAGCGTGGTATCTGAGGAACAGCTGCTGAGAGCACACGGATTCTCAGATGAAGTAATCGAAACATTGCTGAAGTGTCGCAAGCCGGTAACGCGGGCTATATACGCTAAAGTCTGGAAAAGATTCAGCTCCTGGCTAGCAGAATGGAGTCAGGCCTTAACCTTGTTTCTGGAGACCCCGCTCCAGCAAAATCGGTTTATCAAAAATTTCTTTAAGGCCCTGGCTAAGTCCAAACCCGTCAGTTAAAGCCTGTACCTCTTGGGACTTGTCTCTGCTCCAGGGGTTCAAAGGGTTGTATCCTCAGGGCCCTTAGAACCAATCTTCCTTAAAAAATATAGTTCTAAAGACAGTCTTATTAATAGCAATCACTTTGGCCAGGAGGGTCGGTGATTTACAAGCCCTATCCATTAGGGAACCTTTTTTGTTAATTTTAGAGGATGGAGTCATTCTGAAAACTGATCCTAACTTTCTTCCGAAAGTACCTTCTTTATTTCATAGGGCACAGGACATTGTCTTTCCGACCTTTCAGTCTCCTTCAGAAAGTGATGAAGGGGAATCCTTTTTCTTTAGACATTAGGAGAAGTCTTTTGATTTATTTAGGAGCCACCAAAGAGTTTAGGTGCTCCGATTCACTATTTGTTAATTTTTCGGGTGCCCGTAAAGGTCATAGGGCATCCAAATCATCTATTGCAAGATGGCTGAGAATGGCTATTTGCCAAGCATACCAATCTGAGGGTAAACAACCGCCTGTGGTAAAAGCACACTTGCACACTTGCAAAGCATTATCGCTTGGATCTGCTCTCACAGAGAACAAACCTTTTGGAAGGACAGTTCTCCAGGCAGTGTTCCAACCCTAAAAAAAAAAAAAGGGTAAGTGTTTCTTGCTTATCATCTCAGAGGCTGTCCTGGAAGACGACTTGAGAAAGCCGGAGTTAGGCTTACCGGTAACTGAAGGCAGGACTTTAAAGTTTGGGGGTGTGTGTTTTCTGTCCTGGAGGGAGGAGCCCAAGGTCTCAGAGGCTGTCCTGGAAGACTCCTAGAAACAGAGTTACCGGTAAGCCTGTACTATGAGGTATCTCTGCGATCGGTAGAGTGAGATCAATCATTCTAGCCCTAGACCTCCTTTGTAACTCAAAACATGCAACCTGTAGAGTTTTTTTTTTTTAAGTCTTCTATCAAGCAGTCATCACACCACACCATGTCACCATTCCCCATAAGGTATGCACTTACCAAATAAATTTGCCTCACTCTCATGTTAAACAAAATTTAGCTTTTAATCCTGAGGTTAGTAAATACACCAACTCAATCTCCAGGCCACGTTTTTTTTTATAAGCAAAGCATCACATCTCGTACAGAGGAAGAAAAAGGAAAAATCAAATGGTGTAATATGTAAAACCACCTTTTAATTCAAACTATTGTTTCACATGCCAGAAAGTATAAAAAGCTTTGAGATAAAATCACATCATCATGGTTTTGAGTGAATACCAGTAGTCGGGAAGCTAACAAGCTTCGTCTCACCCGACCGCTGGTCTGTCTCTGCCAGATCGACCCTTCCGGTAGACTGTGATGGCTGTCCTGCATGGCATCCTCCAACTTATTCTAATAACCTATTCAGCATAAACCTAGACTAATGTCAAACACTAGAGCCCAAGCTCCAGCCCTGGTCATATCCCTCACCTAATGTACACTCCTGTATAACCTTCATTCATCAATTCTGTAAATAACTTTTTATAATGTGGCCCGCTAATATAATCACATATATGCAATAGAATCATACTAACCATACTCTCTATAATCTCTAGCAGTATTAAAAGTGAATGTCATAAGTGAAATGACTAACCATTCAAGTCCCTGCAACGTAAATGCATACTTAAATACAATTTTAACATTTTGAAATCCTATTAAAACCATAAAAAATTTAATTGGAGAAGGTTATCTAAAAATATACATTAATAATCACTAATGAAGCAATTCAAATCAAATTCAGTATTAAAGTGTAGCTCCAAATGGAGAAGCTCCGCTTATCTGCCTGATTTTTTTAAAGTTACCAGCTCCCACTTTCACCACCGATGGGCCATTCACAAAGTGCGGTGTGCTATGTGGGGTAGGGGATTGGCTGCAAGGCTTCACTGCCGGCTTCCCTTGCAAGCAGTGGCAGCAACAACACTTTGGCATCCCAGATCTCGGCCCCCATGTCAGTGAATTCCTGAACAGGTAAGTGCCCGAATGTTAGGTCACCATGTGTAGCTGCTGACTTGACATTTTTTCTGAGGAATCCTGGACCTTCTCTTTAAGTCCCCTGGTAGCTAATGTGTTCAATAAAAAAATCCTCATTTTTTTCTTTGTGATCAAGACCCCCTAATATTTGCAATGTTTTCAACAATGTGTGTTTTTTTTTTTATATATATATAGTGCATCTCGCATAATTAAAGCCACAAGGGCAACACAATACATATGCAGTACAACATACATAGTGTTGCAAGTAATAAACTCTTTTATGCCCTGTACACACGATGGGTTCGTCTGATGGAATCGAATCAGATGGATTTTTTCATCGGATATCCGTTGAAGCTGACTTTCATCAGTCTTGCCTACACACTATTGGTTAAAAATCCGATCGTGTCCAACACGGTGACGTAAAACCTACGACGTGCTGAGTTCAATGCTTCTGAGCATGCGTGGATTTTTGACCGATGGATTTCCACACAGACGATTGTTTTATTTCTATCGTTTTTTAACCATAAGAAAAATTTAAAACGGGTTCTATTTTTTTTTTCACAGATGGATAAAAAAACAATGGGGTCCACACACGATCGGTTCGTCCGATGAAAACGGTCCGTTTTTATCAGACGAACCGATCATGTGTACAGGGCATTATAAGTATTGCCATCTGAATTTTTACTAAAATGAGTACGCCCCACTTTTTATTGTTGGTTACAGTTCTACATGATATGAATTTTCTACAAGGACACAACCCATGTCTATCAAACACTTTTTGATTACCTGGTGGTTCTAAAATTTTCTTCACCACCCGGTCAGCGAGCATTGCTTGGTAAAACTGGTCCCATAAAATATGCCATTTAAAAAAAAAAAAAGTTTTTCACCTCTTTAGATTGGTAATGAAAGTTGGATATGAAGCCCCCACTGTTGGTCATCTATATTATCCTGTCCTCCAAAAATTGCACCCTAGGAATGCTTCCAGGATGGCTACATATAACCTTTTTGTACAAATTTCACCCTTTTACTAGCTTTGCTTGTATATGAAAATCTTCACCATTTTGGGTGCAATTTTTCTTTTAACCACTTGCCGACCAGCCGCCGCAGTTATACGGCGGCAGGTCGGCACGGGTGCGCGAGAGCCCGTAGCTCTACGTCGCGCCTTTCGCGGCCACTAGGGGGCGCGTGCGCGCCGCCGGCGGCCCGCGCCCCCCGCTCGCCCCCGAGTCCCGTGCGTGTGCCCGGCGGGCGCGATCGCCGCCGGGCACACGCGATCGCTCGTTACAGAGCGGGGAACGGGAGCTGTGTGTGAAAACACACAGTGCTCGTTCCTGTCAGCGGGGGAAACGCTGATTTTCTGTTTATACAATGTATGAACAGAAGATCAGTGATTCCCCCTAGTAAGTCCCCCCCCCCCATACAGTTAGAACACAAATAGGAACACACTTAACCCCTTCCCCGCCCCCTAGTGTTAACCCCTTCACTGCCAATGGCATTTTTATAGTAATCCAATGCATTTTTATAGCATTGATCGCTAAAAAAATGCCAATGGTCCCAAAAATGTGTCCGAAGTGTCCGCCATAATATCGCAGTACCGAAAAAAAATGCTGATCGCCGCCATTACTAGTAAAAAAAAAATAATAATAAAAATGCCATAAAACTACCCCCTATTTTGTAAACGCTATAACTTTTGCGCAAACCAATCAATAAACGCTAATTTCGATTTTTTTTACGAAAAATATGTAGAAGAATACGTATCGGCCTAAACTGAGGAAAAAATATATTTTTTTATATATTTTTGGGGATATTTATTATAGAAAAAAGTAAAAAATATTGCATTTTTTTCAAAATAGTCGCTCTGTTTTTGTTTATAGCGCAAAAAATAAAAACCGCAGAGATGATCAAATACCACCAAAAGAAAGCTCTATTTGTGGGGAAAAAAGGACGCCAATTTTGTTTGGGAGCCACGTCGCACGACCGCGCAATTGTCAGTTAAAGCGACGCAGTGCCGAATCTCAAAAAGTGCTCTGGTCTTTGGACAGCAATATGGTCCGGGGCTGAAGTGGTTAACCTTCAAAATTTGACCTTTTTTGGATTCTTTTTTTTTTTTTTTTCTCCAGGTTGGATGCAAAAGACCCCTAAATGTATTTATTTTTTTAAATAAAAATGCATTGCGGAACGTATTACAAATTTTAGAAATGGTTACAGACAACACAATGGGGGTTATTTGCAAAGTGCACTTGAAAGTGCAGTCACTGTAAATGTGAGGAGAAGCTCTGCTGATTTTATTATGCAATCATGTGCAAGCTAAAATGCTTTTTATTTTCATTACATGTCCCCCTTATATTTACAGCGACTGTACTTTCAAGTGGATTTGCCTTTAGTAAATAACCCACAGTGTGTTGTTGCATTTTAGGACAGTCCATGATAGGGAAACCTAAAGAACTAAAATTCTTGGGGGTAGATTGTGTTTACTCCACAGGGGTCAAATCGGTTTAGAGATCTTTCACAAAGATTTGATGATTATTTTATTTTTTTATTGAACACATTTGTTTCAAATTTCTTTATTGGCAATTTATAAAGTTATATTTTATATAAATTTATATTTGAAGTTAACCTTCTCCGATTTAAATTTTTAATATATAACAATTTCAAATATTAAAATTTTAAGCATGTATTTACGTTACAGCGACTTAAATGGTTAGTCATTTCACTTATGACAGACACTTTTAGTATTGCTAGAGACTATATACAGTAGGGATATGTATGATTCCATTGCAAATATGTGATTATTTACCGGTTCACATTGTAACAATTTTTATGATTTCAGAATGAAGGTGTTATCCATACATGAGTGTATATTATGTAAGGGATATGACCAAGGCTGGAGTTGGGCTCTAATGTTAGACATTAGTCGGTTACACCAACAGGGTAATAGCATAAGATTGTCTTTAAAATGGAGGCTGTAGTGGCCTACAGCCAATCCCTGGATGAAGTTGTGATGATGAAATGGCTGTATGGCAACCTGCAGTGAAGCATCACGGTCTACCCGGAAGAGACTATCTGCCAGAGACGGACAATCGCTAAAGTAAAATACAGCTTGTTCGCTTCCGGACTACTGGTATTCATTCACAACAGTGATGATGTGATTTTATTTCAAAGCTTTATTCTATATGGCATGTGAGTTTGATGTGAGACAATTGTTTGAATTAAAGGTGGTTTTGAATATTACAGTATTGGATTTTTCCCTTTTCTTCCCCTGTATTAGATGTGCTGCTTGGCTTATAAAAAAGTGGCCTGCAGATTGCTGTTGCTGGATTTACTAGCCTCAGAGTTAAAAGCTAATTTTGCCGAACATGCGAGTGTGAGGCAAAGTAATTTGAGTGCAGACATTTATGGGTAGTGTTGACACGAGGTGTGATGCAATAAAAGATTAATGCAGAAAATTCCCCTTTTTGTGATTATTTAAAGTGGACTTCGTCTAACACTGGTTTTATTTTTTGTTTTTCATAGTTTTTTTGTTTTACTGTGTGTGTGCGTGCGCGCCCGTGTGTGCGCGTTATTGGAGGCTCCAACAAAATTACTTCTGTAGATTATCAGAGTTCCAGAAGACAGAAATCTGCAGGTAAGAAATGTGAGGCCCTCCATGTCCTGACCTTGTAACAAGCCGATTCATCATTCAGCACATCAAGGAGGCCAAACTTAATTCTGCAGCAAAAAATTGTGCAACAGATGGTATAGGCCACGCAGAGACCTGTTTCTAATATCATCAAGATGACCTGGTATTACCTGTACTTGGAAAGACTGCAACAAGTGTGGCAAGTTCTCCAGATGCTTGGAACAACCTACATTGGGGGGAGTACCTTTTTAGAAAACACATGAAAGTGTATCCAAGAGAACTGTTATTGCTTTATAAAGTGGCGCTATTCATGCACTAAATAGAAATTAAATAAATAATTACCTCCATTTTAGTAGAGACTGGAAACGATGCTTGAGGTTATTAAGACCTAGTCTAAGTTGGTGTACAGAGGTCGGCAGTGTGCTGCTGCCTCCTCTCTGCCGCTGGTTAAGGACACTGTCAGCTTTACACTAGATCAGTGGTCATCAACCCTGTCCTGCAGGGCCCACTAACAGGCCAGGTTTGCAAGATAACTGAAATGCATCACAGGTGATGAAATTTGCTGCTCAGTGATTGCAGTATTCCAGTCTGCATCTCCCCAAGGTAATACATAAAACCTGGCCTGTTAGTGGGCCCTGCAGGACAGGGTTGATGACCACTGCACTAGATGGACCCCTAGCTAACCAGGAAGCGCTGTTTTTCAGCTAATCCATCCGGGCAGCACGGCTCTCCTCAACAGAGATGGTGATTATATGCGCTGTTTTATTTTATTTCAATGTACGTGCATAATTTGAAGGGAACATTGTCTGTGGGGATTCTTTTTGCTCATTAAAACGGAATTATGCTATATGCCTGCTTTCTGTCTTTTTGTGCCTAATTTGGAGACTCATAACATATGATTTTGATTGCCTTTATTGTGAAGAGCTGTATCAGTCTGAGGATATACATACATCGCCTTGCTTTTAGAGCTTTCCAGAGGGGAATTTTTGTCCCACGCGGTGTCTGAGAATCCAGGTGGAAGGTGCTTGCTATCTGTTCTTCTCCAAACTCTGCTATCAAAGGACTATTTTCTCATTTCACTGATGCACTTTTTCATTGTTGCTGCACTTAAGTGTAGCGGTGGTGTCTCTTTTGGGAGCTACACTGAATTACCACCACCAGCGCTGTTTGTGGTTTTAACCATTTGGACATTTGTTTTATAGTGCGTTTACCATTTTTTACATATTTACTATTTATTTAAACAGCTGCTCTCCGTTGATGTCTGGCTGTGGATCACAGTCATTTATCCACACTATCTTGAAGTTATCTGTCAACTACTTTTTGTTGTCCAGTGTTTTGCAAAGTTAGATCTATCAGGCGCTGGGAGGTGTATTATAGGCCTACGATATACCTTTCTCTCTCTCTATATCTATATCTAATATTTGAGAATACTGAACAATGAATCCAGATCCCCCCACAACATTACACAATGGTTACCTAACGAGCCCCCCAATACACATCATCCTCAATACATCTCCTCTTAGCAGACACACTTACTCCGGGACCTGACCTAATTTACATGAGCTAATTAACTACAGCTGATGACTCGTACACATAACCTTTAGGCTAGCCTTGCTGTCTCCTAAACTACAATACACATTATCACAGGACTCATTCACACAATACAGGGTCAATTAGCATAAGCACAATAAAAGATCCTCAGAAGTCATCCTAGATTAATTTACATCACAGCAGATAGACAGGTGGGCTGGAGTTGGTGACATTAGCATCTAACCGTATGTGTCCCAACATTATGAATGAGTCACTCTTCCAATATGGCATATATCCTGGGAGATATTGTGGATAAACATTACAGAACCATTTTAAAGTAATCCAAAACATATTCTGAATGTCCATTACTTTCTAAGAGCTTCTGGGTTCCACAGGCCCTCCCGTTACACTACCAATCTGTGCCCATCATGCTGTCTATATTTGTCCTTAATGCAGGAAACAGAGAAGGGGAAGTTAATTAACGGGTGGATGATGGAACATCACAGCTTTCATTTCAATTGCTGTTTGTTCTCGCCGCCACATGCAGCCCCGCCCCCTGGCTGGGGAACTTTGATAAACTTCACTTGTGGTTGGACGGGTGCTCTCTCTATTAAAGTCCCGGGACCAGGGGGCGGGGTTGTGTGTAACAGCGAGTGCGAGCGCTCTGATCCGGCTACCCTCCCTCTTCCCCCTCTACAATCGCTGGGAGAAGGACTGCCACATGCCGGCGGTGCTCACCCCCCAGCTTCCCAGGCAGCCCTTCCTCGCCGGCCCTCAAAATCCACTTGCAAAATGCGAGCAGGCGAGTGGATTTTTTGAGGGCTGTTATAATGTATATATTATGCATTTGGTTAAGTACGGGATCATTTCCTGCATTTTACAGAATAGCGAGTAGATCCAGGCATAGTACATTTAAAACCTAACTTTAAAAAAAAAAAAAATGTTTTGCTTCTTTTACCAGCATTCTGTAAACGTCTGGAGGCTATTTTCTGAAGTTTGTGGATTAGAATGTTTTCCCATTCCTGCCAGATACAGTATATGATGCTTGCTTGCTCAACAGTCCTGGGTAGTTTGTGTTGTATTTTTTTTTTCAGTTCAAGATGGGCTAAATATTTTTAATTTGTGAATGGCCTGGACTACAGGCAGTCCAGTTAGTCACCCAGACTCTTTTACTATAAAGCCATGTTGTTGTCATGGATGCAGAATGCAGCATCATCCTGCTGAAATCTTCAAGGCCTTTTCTGAAAAAGACATTGCCTAGGTGGGAGCATATGCTGCTCTAAAACCTGGATATATCTTTCAGCATTGATGGTGCCTTTCCAGATGTGCAAGCTGCCCATTCCTATACGCATTACTACATCCCCATACCATCAGGGATGCAAGCTTTTGAATGTGCTGATAACAAGCTAGAACAGTGGTTCTCAACCTTCTAGTACCGTGACCCTTTGATAAAATTTCCCAAGTTGTGGGGACCCCTAACTGTAAAACTATTTTCATAGCGTGGGTTTAAAGCACCCTAAGCAAGAGAAGTAATTTGCGCCCCTAACCCGCGGACATTTAGCTCTTCCTGAGTGCCTTCCACTCGTACAGTATTAAAACCCCTTAGTACATTTTAGGATGTGCCACTCTTTCTCTTTTGTTGTTCTCCTTTCTTTCCCTTGCATCTCTCTATCCTATTTCCTTTTTTTTCTCCATCTCTTTCTCTCTTTCTTGCTCTCCTTTTTTTTTCTCTCCCCTTTTTTCCCTTTTTGTTCCTCCCCCTCTTATCTCCCTTCCTGGGAGAACAGTGCAGGCTTCAGGAACAGCCCAGGATTTGGTGACCCCTGGCAAATCATAATTTGACCCCCAGGCTGAGAACCACTGAGCTAGAAGGTCCCTCTCCTCTTTAGATCGAAGGGTGTGTCGCCCATGGTTGCCAAAAAGAATGCTAAAATTTCAATTAGTCTGACCACAGAACGTTTTTTTTAGCTGTATGTCGGCGGTTTGCACTGCCGTGCGAGCCCGCAGCATGTCCTCGAAGCAGATGCGCGTGCCTAGTGGGTGCAATGGCTACCAGGCAATCGCACGTCATAGAGCGAGAACCGGGATCTCTGTACGCGTGTGTGTAAACGCACAAATCCCAGTTCTGTCAGGAAAGAGCAGACCGTGTGTTCCTGCTAAGTACTGATCTCTCTCCTCCTCTAGTCAGCCACACCCCCCCCCCCCAGTTAGAAACGCACATAGGGAACCCAGTGAACCCCGTGATCGCCCACTAGTGTCAACCCCTTCCCTGCCAGTGACATTTATACAGTAATCGGTGGCTTTTTTTTTGGGGCTCTGATCGCTGTATAAATGTAACCGTTTGGTAACTGTGGCTACAACATACATAACAATGTGCCATGTCCTATGAATATAGAACAAGGAAAATTTGGGACTTGGACTTTATAGGCATAATAACACAAAGGAGTATTTTTTTTAAAACAAAAATATACATTTTATTGAACATAAAATTCACAATTTTACTAAAAACCCACATTTGATACATGAAACTAACAATACCGCTAGTGTATAAGACCATATGGATCTTTAAAATGACTAAGAAATTGTAAGTATCATTCCATATAGTTTACAGCAGTCCAAAATGATGTTACAGTATTAGCAGCGCGGTGAAGAATTGTTGGACCAGAAGAAAAAAGGCCTGACATGTTCCACGTGCAATCAGGCTTCTTCAGGAGCATTAAATATAAACCATTGAATTAATAAAACAAAAAAAAACATTGTATATAATATACATATAACAATGTTATAAAACTAGTAAGCTGCCTTAGCTGTAACCATGACGGCCATACCCAAACGCACTCATGCAGCAAAAGGAGACAATAGGTCACTATGGGGGCGTGCATAATATAAAGAAGTTTGGAAAGTTGACAAGCGCAGCTAATTGCTAGCTAGTTGAATACAAACTAACTGCAATAGAAGATAGTTTATGTTAATACTGTATAAACCTAGCTGTACAATGGGAGGACTATGAACAGTGACATAAGGATATACTGGTAAACCAATTGTTCTACTTACTGCAAAGGGTGAGACAGACATCCTAAAATATAAAACGGCCAACGTGTGCTAAAGGAGGAGGAAATGAGGCGATAGATAATGGTCAAATATCCAGACTGGGCCAAACCGGTTGCTAATTGCCTAAAACCACATATAAACAAAGAGTATATTATATAATCTGTTAAGAATCCTTAAAACATATACAGGCAGAGAAGGTGATAAAACTCACCCGGCTATTAGACTGTGGATGAAATTGGACACTAGAGAGGACAATGTTGGTCCCGGGGTAATATGGTCTGTATAGGGAACCACACCTTCTAAAGGAATCGATCCAAGAGGTAAGTAAAAAAAAGTTTTGGCCCAAATGTCCATAGCGGTGTCCACAAAAATGGCCAGTACTAATAAGTGCAGCCGGGGCGCACGTGCATGAGAAACACTCGGTGTGGGGAAATGACCTGCAAACAGAGCGATGAGAGGAGGACTCCCCCCATCGATGGCTGCATGCGTCACATTGGCATATGGAATGCCCAATGTGACACTGAGCTTCATTGATACCAGGGGCGTAGATGGCGCTTAAACGTTCGATCCCGATAGTCTCCCTATGGAGTATCTGCTTGTCCCATTCACCACCTTGTGGGTCTCGAGGGACCACAGCGAGGGTGATAAATGACACTAGCGAGGTGTCAAATTTGTGATACAAGTCAAGATGTCTGCTTACGGCATTAATCATAGTATACATGGTCCTTAATACAGGAACGGAAGTGTCTAGCAGTTTTGCCCACGTAAAAAGCATTACTCTTGCAGGGCATCAAATATACTACGCCTTCACTATAGCAATCGGCATGGAAAGTCAGGACAAAGGATTCACAATTAGGAAGTATAAAACTGGTACCTCTGGTGATCCAGTGGCAAAATGCACATTTACCACATCTAGTGATGCCATTAGGGGTATGTCTAGATTGCAGATCATTGGAGTAATGGCTGGATGTCAACTTGTCCCGTAGGTATCTTGACATTCTGAAAGTAATGTCTGGCATGGGGCTGACATATTTGGTAAGAATAGGATCATCGTGCAACAGACCAATGGTTGGTCAAAATGTTGCACAATTCTGGATGATGTGTAGAATATCTAGTTATGTATCTTACCATGTGATTGGTTTTGGCAGCCTTAGTTTTGAAAAGTAGTGAATTGCGTGACTGACGCAGGGCTTTAGGCCCCATGCACACGAGACGCTGGTAAACTCGAGTTCAGAGGCATTTGGGCATTTTTTTTCAACTGCCCCTGAACACATTTAATGTTATCCTATGTGTCCATGCACACATTCACGTTTTTTTTGCGTTTTAAAGCAGTTGGGTTTAGGCTTGTTTTTTCAGAAGCAAAAAAATGGGTTCAGACGCTTTTCGCGTTTTCACGTTTCAGACTTCGTTTATAGGCGTTTTTAAAGGTGACCTATTTTTTTACATTAGAAATCTCAAAAATGATGGCAAATGATGAAAAAACATTAAAAAAAAAACTAAACAACTGTAATTGCTTGCATTGCATCGTGGACAATCCACAACTTGTGGCAGGTGACGTGGCCAGGTGACGTGACAGGTGGACAATCCACAACTTGTGGCAGGTGACGTGGCCACGTGATGTGAACAGGTGATGTGGCAGGTGACGTGGCCAGGTGACATGGCAAGTGGACAATCCACAACTTGTGGCAAGTGCACAATCAAATGTCGAATTTTTCAAATGTCGAATTTTTCAAATGTCGAATTTTTCAAATGTCGAATTTTTCAAATTCGAAATATAAAAATTGAAAAAATTGAAATTAAAACATTTAGAATTTTCGAAATTCAAATTTTTCAATTTTCGTAATTTAGAATTTCGAATTTGAAAATTCGAAATGTTTAAATTTTCGAATTACACATTTTTCAATTTTCGTACATCAGAATTTGAAAAATTAGAAAATTTAAAAAAATTCTCTGGATAAGTACGCAGCTGGACATACATATTGGTAAAATAGCCCACTGAAAATCTCTGTGCCATCAACGGATGGGTCCAATAGTGACGAGCTCTGCCAATGGATCTCTCGCGTAGAACAAGTATGGACAATTTCTTAGCATATATTCAATATGGGATCCATTTAAAAAAAGAAGAATCAAATGAAAGTATGCAAGTCTGCATATGAAAGTCTGCTGCTGCTGCTCTCTCTGTTGAAAATGGCAGAAATTTTTAAAAATCTATAGCTTTCAGAGCTTTGGGAGGGTCTACAATGTCTGTGCTATAAACGCTGATAGCCGCAAGTGCGGTAAAACGCAGTGAAATTCGCGGCAAAAACTGGCGTTTTAAATGCCGGTTTTTGCCTTTGAAAACGTGAGTTCAGATGTGTTTGCATTTGCTTCTCGTGTGCATGGGGCCTTATTGTATGCACTGCGTAATAAAGATTTGCTATACCCTCCTGCCTTCAAGCAATCGCGGAGTAGATTCGCCTGTGATTTAAACTCTTCAGTATGTGTACAATTACGGCGTAACTTTTAATTCAAATTTTTCTCCACTTCTTTGATAGTTTTATATTTAATGCTCCTGAAGAAACGTGATTGCATGCGGAACATCTAGAGTGTTTTTACTTATGGTCCAATTCTTCACCACGCTGCTAGTACCGTACCATAATTTTGGACTGCTGTAAACTATATGGAATGATGCCTACAATTTCTTAGTAATTTTTATAGATCCATAAGGTCTTATACACTAGCGGTATTGTTGGTTTCATGTATCAAATGTGGGTTTTTAGTAAAATTGAGAATTTTATGTTCAATAAATGTATGTGTTTTTTTGTGTTACTGTGCCTATAAAATCCAAGTCCCAAATTTATCCTTGTTGTTCGCTGTATAAATGTCACTGGTCCCAAAAAAGTGTCAAGTGTCTGTGTCCGTCGCAATGTTGCAGTCCTGATAAAAATCGCAGATCACCGCCGTTTGCACTTTTGTGCACTTTTGTGCAAACCAATATACGCTTATTGCGATTTTTGGTGTATATCGGTCTAAACTGATTAAAACATTTATTTATATTTTTTTTTGGGGGGGGGGGATATTATAGCAAAAAGTACAAAATATTGTGGGCATTTTTTTTTGTTTTGTTCTGCAGAGATCAAATACCATCAAAAGAAAGCTCTATTTGTGGGGGGAAAAGGACATACATTTTGTTTGGGTACAACATTGCACGACCACGCAATTGTCGGTTAAAACCGTGCAATGCCGTATCGCAAAAAATTGCCTGGTCAGGAAGGGGGCAAATCCTTCCAGGGCTGAAGTGGTTAAGCAAGCTTTTGTTCAGAGACAACTGCAGCATTTCTGGATCATGTTCAGATATGGCTTCTCACCTTAAACCAGAATGTGTCTTTATTGCCAATTCTTGGAAACCCGTTACCTGATGGGGACCAGTTGGTCGACCGGCTCGACCAAGTTTGTGAGGGAAGTTCACCTGAGACCACACTCTGGAACAAGTTGAGAAGTTTTCCTCATTTGACTCGTACGAGGAGACAAGTTATGGACAGATATTTGCCTACTGGTTCTGACCGCTTGCCACCCGTGCTATAGGGCTGCATGAACAAGCAGTCAGCCTGATAGACGCCTATCTGACTTGTCTGACTAATAATTGTAAAACTGGCATTTATATACCCTCACAGCCTCATCTAAGCCATCTCTCCTAGATGTGATTGGTTGCTACGATCTACGTCGATGTCCTACAACCAAACAAACTTAATTATTCCTAGAATTCCTATATGTTCATTAAAGTGAATTATAACTGTTTTTGTCCAATTAAAAACACTTGTGTAGAGACATTCTGGCACCCAGCTGTGTTAGCCACAACTTCAAGGATGACAGATTTATGACTTTCAGAGAATGAACTTTCAATAACCCCATCTTATCTGTTATGTCTTACTAATCCTATATGTATGTATTTATTTGGTTTCATAAAAGGTACTGTATTATTCACATTATATAATATATATATATATATATATATATATATATATACACACACAATTACTTTATTCCATATTGTCTAATTATTAATATATCATCTTATACAGTGTATTTTTTAAGTTTTGATGATGCACAATAGACCCTGCCAACAAACTTGATTAATGTTCTGTACGTAACTTTCCAAACCACAGTATTTTATCCTTGATCTTATCTGATCCTTGTATTTTATCCTTGTATTTTATCCTTGTATTTTATCCTTGTATTTTATCCTTGTATTTTATCCTTGATCTTATCTGATCAGGCTATGATTTAACTGCTGTCAAAATGTTTCTTCTCTAATTAGCAGAACTTAAAATGAACTGTCTCATGCACTTTCACCTAGTTAGCTTATGACTGTCTTAAAAATACATTCTGTATTTTTATAGAATAGAACATAGTGTACATTAATACAGATTTAATAACTATTTACTATTGAATAATATTAATAAGACCACTACTATATAATAACAATATGAATAATTATATAATCAGTAAAACATATGCAAATCAATATGAAATAATAATATGAAGTACATTGGCTAATATGAGATTCTACAACACTTCTTTGCATTGTAGAGCTTTATTTTGCATTTTTGGGTGGCTTTTGGGAAGTATTCCTGAGCCCATGCAGTAATGTCTATCGCAGAATAATGCCTGTTTTTATGGCAGTATTTGCCATTTTACATTAAGGAACATTATTCTGAAATTGACAATTTTTAGATGCAGCTTTTCAGATTGGTGAACCCATCTTGACTCTCTAAGGCCGCGTACACACGATCAAATTTAGCTGCTGGAAACGGTCCGACGGACCGTTTCAGCAGACAAATTCGATCGTGTGTACGGGCGGACAGACAGGTTTTTCCAGCAGACAAATTTTAAACGTCAACGTCACCGCGCTGTCTGCCGGCGGGGATTTTGGTTTGATCGTGTGTACACGATCAAACCAACATAGCCCAGCAGACAAATCCGATCAAATCGGTCTGTCAGACCGATTTGATCGGATTTATTTAGTCGTGTACGCGGCCTAAGATGTGTGTGTGTGTTTGTTTTTTATATATATATATTTTTTCAATCATATTAACCTAGTTGGTTAAAAAATGTTCTGTTGGTACCACCTACTTTGCCAGCATTTTTTTTTACCCTCTCTCAACTTTTTTTAAGATGTTGCTGCCATGTATTTCAAAATGTATTTTTTTAGGTGGTACATTTTCTAAGTTTAAACATTTGATATGTTTTATTGTCATTTTAAATTTGGATTTATGACCTTTCTAAATTATTGCATTCTTTTTCATTTTGCAGTGTGTGTTTATACACACACATATGTATATGTGTGTGTGTGTGTATTCCTATTGGTATGTGGGTACAAACATTTTTATCGCTATTTTTTTTTCCCCTATGTACAACATTGTAGTACATGCAGAAAAAGAGTGTAACCAGTGTAAATCCTCAGTTATAGCTGGATTTAGTAGGCTGGAATGTTAAGCATAAACACATGAAAGGATTAATGTTGGTGTTAAAATGTAGCCATTTTTTTTCTATTTGCAATGCACATTATTTTACTCGTTAATCGTTTTTTGCTAATCAAAATAAAATTTTACTGAAAAAAATATATTTTACATTTTCACCTATGTTCAGTCCTAGGGCATGAATATTGTTGTGTGTGTGGCTGTTATTCCCTGCTGATCACAGATGGTGCTTTCACTCCCTTGAAACCTGCTCTATAAATGAGGGGAGAAAGCAGGGAGCAGACTGTTACATTTCTTTGCACTTTTTATTTATTCAATTTTCCAAGACTGTAGTGTGGGGTGTGGGTTTTTTTTTTTTTAAGAAGCTTAACCACTTAAGACCCGGACCAAAATGCTGCTAAAGGACCTTGCCCCTTTTTGCGCTTCGGCACTGCGTCGTTTTAACTGACAATTGCGCGGTCGTGCGACGTGGCTTCCAAACAAAATTGGCGTCCTTTTTTCCCCACAAATGGAGCTTTCTTTTGGTGGTATTTGATCACCTCTGCGGTTTTTATTTGTTGCGCTATAAACAAAAATAGAGCGACAATTTTGAAAAAAATGCAATATTTTTTACTTTTTGCTATAATAAATATCCCCCCAAAATATATATACATTTTTTTTCCTCAGTTTAGGCCGATACGTATTCTTCTACCTATTTTTGGTAAAAAAATCGCAATAAGCGTTTATCGGTTGGTTTTCGCAAAATGTATAGCGTTTACAAAATAAGGGATAGTTTTTATTGCTTTTTTTTTTTTTTTTTTTTTTTTTTTTACTACTAATGGCGACGATCAGCAATTTTTTTTCGTGACTGCGACATTATCGCGGACACTTTGGACAATTTTGACACATTTTTGGGACAATTGTCATTTTCACAGCAAAAAATGCATTTAAATTGCATTGTTGTGAAAATGACAGTTGCAGTTTGGGAGTTAACCACAAGGGGGCGCTGTAGGGGTTATGTGTTCCCTGTGTGTGTTTACAACTGTAGGGGGGGTGTGGCTGTAGGTGTGACGTCATCGATCGCGTCCCCCCTATAAAAAGGATGACGCGATCGATGCTGCCGCCACAGTGAAGCACGGGGAAGCCGTGTTTACACGCGGCTCTCCCCGTTCTTCAGCTCCGGGGACCGATCGCCGCACTCCAGCGGCGATCGGGTCCGCGAGTCCCGCGGTCTCGGTCACGGAGCTTCGGACCGGGTCACGGGAGCGCGCCGTGGGCGCACCCGTGACCCACGGCTGGGTAGTAGTACCGATGTCTGGATACTAGTACTGAACAATTTTCTTTGCTGAGGATTGTACATTTTCCATTTATTTTGATTTGTGGACTATTGGATTGTACCGAGTCCGGGTGTTATGGCGCAGCTCTAAACCTCCTTTTTTTTTTTTCTTCGTAAATATACGTGGATGTGCCCAGCCGTGCCATTCTGCCGACGTATATGTGCAGGAGGCGGTCCTTAAGTGGTTATGGACCGGACCAATACGCTGGTTAACCACTTAAGACCCGGACCAATATGCTGCCAAATGACCAAAGGGGTTTTTACAATTCGGCACTGCGTCGCTTTAACAGACAATTGCGCGGTCGTGCGACGTGGCTCCCAAACAAAATTCGCGTCCTTTTCTTCCCACAAATAGAGCTTTCTTTTGGTGGTATTTGATCGCCTTTGCGATTTTTTATTTTTTGCGCTATATACAAAAATAGAGCGACATTTTTGAAAAAAAATCAATATTTTTTTACTTTTTGTTATAAGAAAAATCAAATAAACTAAATTTTAGTCAAACATTTAGGCCAAAATTTATTTAGCCACATGTGTTTAGTAAAAAAAAATCACAATAAAAAAAAAAAAATAGCTACCTAGCGGGAACAGCGACACTAATACTGCGATCAGAAAAATTATCGCTTAGTGACACTGGCAATAGGGAGTGAAAGGGTTAACTAGGGCAGTGATCAAGGGGTTAAAACTTTATTAGGGGGGGTACGGGGGCTACCGTAAACCTAACACTAACTGCCTGTCACACTGTCACTAAATGCAGTGATCATACATATATGATCACTGCATTCAGTGACACTGACAGGGGGAGGGGGGTGATCACAAGAGGTTAAGTGTGCCTGCGTGTCCTGGTGTCAGTGTAGTGTTGTGCAGACTTACTATGTGATGTGATCTCTCCTCAGCGGCGGTTGAAAAAACCACCGAGAGCAGAGATCACATCACTTTCCTCTTCCTGTGTTTACACAGGAGGAGTAAGTGACACTGCAGGGGAGCGCGCGCATTGGCTGGGAGCGATCCGGAGGGGGCGGACAAAAACAAACCGCCGCCCCCTCAGCACGGATCTCTCCTACAGCCACCGGGACCGTCGAATGTACCGGGGGGGGTCCCGATCGGACCCCCGACCCACGTCAAGGCAGCCACGTACAGGTACGTTGATGTGCCTGTTCGTGCCATTCTGCCGACGTAAATGTACATGCGGCGGTCCTTAAGTGGTTAATTGTCTTTGAGTAACACTTAAATGCATTTAAAGTGTAACTCGGTTTTTGGTGATCAAAGCATCCTTTCCAGGCTGATGCTATACCAGGGGTCGGGAACCTTTTTGGCTGAGAGAGCCATAAACGCCACATATTTTAAAATGTATTTCTGTGAGAGCCATACAATATGTTTATGTTTAAAACTATAATATGTACATCTCCCCCCACTGTATATACGATTGTCTGCTTGCTTACCACTACAAAAGCAGGCAGAGCCACGAGCAGTTGAGGCAGGTGGTGATGATGTCAGCATGCCGCTCACCTAGGCCTCCGCCGGTGTACCAAGATGCTGTCGCTCCGGAGCTAGGCCGAAGCTGCAGCCTTTCCTATGGGCTCAATCCACAGCTCGGGGGAACCACGTGATCCGCGGACCACTTGAGCTTAAGCCCGAAGTCCAAGGCTGGCACGGGGGGGGGGGGGGGGGTTTCGGTTGGTTTAGTTGTATGTGATGCAGCATTATTTGGGGCTGGGCGGTGGGGTTGTGTGACTTACCAGTGCCCATCAATACTGACCTGCCTGACACTGACCTACGTACACTGATGGTGGTGACCTACCTACACTGACCTACCTACACTGACCTACCTACACTGACCAGTGACCTGCAATACCTACACACACTGACTTACCTGAGCTCAGCCGTGGTGTGCGGTTACAGCAGGGAGCAGGCAGTCAGTCACTCGTATATGTCAGAGGAGAGCCGCCCGCCCGAGCAGGGATATTCGGCGGCTGCATTTGAAATTCCCGCCTTCTGGAGTCTGCAGGCTATGATGGACGTCACGTTCCATGGTCCTGGCATTGGCGCTGCAGGCTCCAGAAGGCGGGACCTATGGCACTCGGCCACTTTCGGCTGCACTCGGAGTCGGTCACTTTCGGCTGCAGCCGTGATCAGATCGGTCCCGGGCCCCCGTCGCTCGGGGCCAATAATAGAATGCATCATTCCATAGTCTCTGGGCTTTTTGGGGTCCCAACGCCCCTGCCCTTCACATCTAGAAAGGTGACCTGTTTTTAGGGGGGTCTGGTACATTGTGTACAAGTTTGTTTCTCAGAGCAGGAGCTCTTTTGAGGGGGGGTTGTGGCCAAAATTATCTTTTAGATTACATATTCCATGGCAGCAGTTTCTGTGGTTTTTCTGTTTGTCTGTTTCTTCTCTGGCTCTAATGTCTTCCAGTCTATGGCAGCTGGAGCGCATTTGCTGCTGCTGCTTTCTTTTCTGGCCAAGCGTCCCTTGGCATCATTTCAGTGGAGAAATTCAACCTGTGGTCAGTACTGTTGATATTAGAATTTTTCTGTGGGCAGCATGCAGCAGTTTCCCTAAATGCTGTGTACAATTATCACAGGTATATGCTCTGCATGAACACCCTGGTATGTTGCCCCCTGGGTGTTTCTGCTATAATTTGATCACCTGTGCAGGTTGTCTGTCTGTGCAGTTCACACTGTGGCCCCCCCCCCCCCCATCTGGCCAGCCCTTGTGTAGCAGGTATGAGAGGGGTGGGTTAAACACTTTCCTTGCTGACTTGGGTACTCTTTTTGGGTTCTTTAACCATTTCCTTTTTATCCTATTTTGATTTTGAGTCCTTCGAGGTCAGATTGACAATACACAGCACAAGATGATACAGACCTTGTTAGGTCAAAAAATTCCTCTTCCAAATTAGTTTGGCATAGGTCACTGTGAAGGTCCAACCTTCATAGCAGAATCTTCCCGTACACACCCGCTGCTATGTCAGCCGCTCTGAGGGAGCCTGCTGGGGATGCGGGACTCTGGCCCCAGAGGGCAAGTCTCTGTGTGAGCCTAGGCTCAGGTGGTGGTGTTTTCCAGCAAGTGGAATCCCTAGTGAGTCACGTAGTGCAAGAATCCCTTAAAGTGTGGGATTCAAGCCACACACAAAGTCCAACAGCCATTGCGGCTTGTTCTCCCACTAGGATGACTAGGAAGAACTGGAACTGTCCCAACCAAGGTAGTCTCCTGCAAAGCAAGAGAACGTTTTTAGCGCCTTTTGGGCTCCGTTTCCACTAGCGTGATTTGTCAAGCAACTTTAGACACATGGAGTCACATGGTGGGTCACAACCCATTAAGTTCAGTGGGATATTCAAAGTGGTCCTTTTGGGACATGCATGGTCCATCAAAAGTCCCCCATCTTCTCTGATTTCATTTCCTTGGATTTTGCCTCATGCTGAGGTAAAGAAAGTGTATACTCATGCTTTGCGACACCAGCGACTTATGTAAAGTGCTGCTGTGCCAGTCTCTGAATGTGCGAGATTTCAGGGCAGATGCTCACCCCTCTTATGGTTATGAAGAGGAACAGCTTGTGGAGGCCGGTTTTAGACCTTGCACATCTGAGACCATTTTAAGCAAAGGAGAAGTTCAAGGTGGGAACATCGTCCCTGATTCATAGAGGGTCCAGCCAGGTGACTGGCTTGTTTTCAATAGACTTAAGATGCTTACCTTCATGTGCCTATTGTAGAAGACTTTCGCAAGTTCCTTCGGTTCACTGTAGGTCAAGACGATCTCCATCTCCAGCCATTCATGTTTTTAGCATCACCCTGTGTATTTTATCAAAACAAGGCACATACGACTGCCTAGTTACGTAGATGTCCTTCTCCTACTGTCCCAAGACAGAGGGCAGCTGCTGGAGCTAAGAGATTGGGTCTTTTTCTATGCTCCTCAAATTCAGCTGGCTGCTTAATTTTGGCAAGGAGACACTTGGAGCCCACTTAGTCTCTTGTGGGCCTTGAGGTTCAGTTCAGTATAATCTTGAATCACTGTTTTTTTTTTGGGGGGGGGGGAGATCTGAATACACCTGGCCTGCTCTTCTTCCCACCTGCGCACCCTTCAGTGTCTAAAATTATTGGCACTATGGTGTCTATGGATCCGAGGATCCGAGGATCAAGTGAAAGCTGGAGAAGGCGGCCTTGCTGGAAGGAGTTTCTTCAGCAGTGGGAGCCAGGAAGCAGATTTCAGGCCTTTCGCCATATAACAAAGGGAGCGTCGGTGCTCTTAGGTTGGTCAAACACTACGGCGTTCTGCTACGTTAAGGCCTGGAGACTCCTGGCCTATTCTCTATTACAGGAAGCTGAGCTAATTATGTCTTGGGCTCAGAAGGATTGAGCCTACAGCTCAGCGGCTTATGTTCCCAGAGTCCAAAACGCATTTCTTTTCCAGAGTCCACAATAAATGGTCTCTACATGTGGAGGTTTTCAGGTGCAGGTACCCCGATGAATCATTAGAAATGCATCAAAATAAAACAAAATAAAACAATAATATAAAAAAAAAAAAAAAGAGGGTAAAAAGCCGCTTCGATACCACAGATGATGCAAAACTGTTATGGAGACAAAGGAAGCATGGATCTATGAGCTGCTCTCCAGTTTCTTAGTTAAGGCTGACGTGGTAATAAGAAAAAAAAAAAAAAGAAATGCAGTAGGACCTATGCATTTCTTCCAGTCCTGGTCAACCTCAGGTTTTCTACAAAGGTTGGGGCAGTGATGCCTCACCGGCCAATTAGGTCATAGTTCCCCTTGCTACAGTTCAGCTTCTGGAACCCAGTTCACCTTTTTGCCATGCTTCTGTCACTGGGCACAATACTACATCCGTGTCTGGTACGGTTGCGTCTGATGGTCTGGTTCTCGAGTTTTAAAGGTCCTCGGCTGCGCTCCCAGAGTCATCTTAAATACTAGAAGAATGAACGCAGACTAAGTTGACAGGAGAATCTGTATTGAGAAGTAGGGATGAGCCGAACACCCCCCCCCCCCCCTTTGGTTAGCACCAGAACCTTTGAACGGACCGACCGTTTGCGCGAACATTTAGAACCCCATTGACGTCAATGGGACTCGAACATTCAAATTCAAAAGTGCTAATTTTAAAGCCTAATATGCAAGTTATTGTTGGAAAAAACAAATGAAAAAAGTTTCTGGACCAGTGATTTTATTGATACTTTTAGTGAAGGAAAAAAAGGAAAAATTCCTTTAAATATCGTACCTGCTGGGTGTCTATAGTATGCCTGTGAGGTTGGCACGTGTTTAGAACTGTCCCTGCACAAAATGAGATTACTATAAGAAAAAAGTTATTAAAAACTGCTTGCGGCTTTAACCACTTGCTTACTGTGCACATATACCCACTTCCTGCCCAGCGAAATTTCAGCTTCCGGCACTGCGTTGCTTTAACTGACAATTGTGCGGTCGTGCGACGTGGCTCCCAAACAAAATTGGCATCCCTTTTTTTTTTTTTCACAAATAGAGCTTTCTTTTGGTAGTATTTGATCGCCTGTGCGGTTTTTATTTTTTGGGCTATAAACCAAAAAAAGCGTTTTTACTTTTTGCTATATATCCCATTTAAAAAAACAAAAAATGTTTCTCAGTTTAGGCCGATACGTATTCTTCATATTTTTGGTTAAAAAACAAACAAAAAAAACCCCACAATAAGGCCCCTTTCACATTGAGGCTTTTTTCATGCGGTACAGCGCTAAAAATAGCGCTGCTATACCGCATGAAAAATCATGCCCTGTAGTGTTCAATGTGAAAGCCCGAAGGTCCTGCTAGCCGCATCTTTACCGCGGTATAGGAGCAGTGTGTTCACCGCTCCTCTACCGCACTTTCCCAGTGAAATCAATGGGAAACCGCGGTAATAGTTGCGGGCGTTATTAACCCTTTTTAGGCCGCTAGCGGGGGTGAAAACCTCACCGCTAGCGCCCGAATATATCGCGGTAAATACGACGGTATACCGGCGCTACAAATAGCGCTGCTATACCGTCACCGCGGCTCCACGCCTCAATGTGAAAGAGGTCTTACTATATAGTGACTGGTCTGCGCAAAAGTTATAGTGCCTACAAAATGATTTTTTTTTATTTTTTTTTACTAGGACTGCGACATTATAGCAGACACATCAGACACTTGACACATTTTTGGGACCATTCACATTTATACAGTGAATAGTGCTATAAACATGCACTGATAACTGTATAAATGTGACTGGCTGGGAAGGGGTTAACATTAGGGGGCAAGGACGGGGTTAAATGTGTAGCCTAGTAAGTGTTCCAACTGTAGGGGGGGGGGGGTGACTGGGGGAGGTGACGATCTGTGTCCCTATGTACAAGGGACAGAGCATCGGTCTCTTCTCCCTGACAGGACGTGGATCTCTGTGTTTACACACAGAGATCCACGGTCACGCGCATCATGTTCCCAGTAACGCGACGTGTGCGCGCGCCCCCTAGCGGCTTTAAAAGACGAGGATGTCTTATGTTGTCCTGTTAGAATAACTGAGCTACCTTGCCGCCATCAATTGACGGCTGCTGGCAGTATAGAGTTTAATGTAATGTCTGGTCCCTGCAATATGGATGAAAATCATTGAGAAAAATAGCATGGGTTTCCCCCACTCCCCCCAGGTCATTACAAGCCCCTTTTGGCCCTATATACTTTGAACAGCATTATACAGGTGGTGCAAACAAGACCGGCACTGTAGGTTTGTTGTTAAGTAGAATCTGTTTGTAATTTTGAACTGGTACTTTTTTTAAAGTGTAGCTCCAGCCATAAAATCTATTTTTAAGCTTTTCTGAAAACCTGGAGAAGGGTCATCACCCCTGTAAACCTTTGTTTTGCTGTCTGTGTGCATCTGTTCAGAAGATTACAAGGTCCCGGACTGGCTGGAACTACCCGGATTAAGAGAGCGAAGCCCCAATAGCTGAACAAATTAATAAACATTAAGAAGATCAATCTGAAAAAGGAGCAAGACTAGAAACGGGTGGGGGGGGGGGGGGAAGAGAAGTAAATTCTCCATAGCAGTTCATAATAATATAATAATAATATATAGTAAGATATCATTTGCAGGAATTGGTGAAGATGTCCCCTAGTGGGGAAGGAGGGGGAACAGTTGGGGAGAGTCAAATACTTGGGAGATTAAACAGTAGAGATCTTTTTTTTTTTTTTTTTGCACAAGCTGATTAGATCACACAAGATATATAATAGTCACATAGTTATTTTTCTACCACTTTTTACCACCCAATATTATACGCACAATATAGTTATAAAATATTTATGTGTCTTTCAGGAGGTTGCCTTTTTCTTCATGTACCATGAGCTGATTTTTTCTCTTTTTTTTTTTGCTTTGCCTTCCTAACATGTTTATCTGATATTAAGATAGAAGTTTTGGTTCTCTAACCTGTTAACCTGTTAACTTGTTAACTATGTCTATTACATGTAAAAGGGGTCAGAGGGTTTTTTTTTTTTCTCCTCCGGTCCCCCCCACCTCATGATGGGGATGGGATGAGGAGGGCTGGGACAAGGAGGGCCGGGATAAAATTAGAATTGAAGATTAGAAGGTTAGAAGGGGTGCACCCGAAGCAACACCTAGGCGAGACTCTCCGCAATGCTCATACACGTACCCCCACCAGAGTG
Source organism: Rana kukunoris (assembly GCA_029574335.1). Lineage (NCBI taxonomy): Eukaryota > Metazoa > Chordata > Amphibia > Anura > Ranidae > Rana > Rana kukunoris. The sequence continues at coordinate 222,800,535 of CM056053.1, read as the reverse complement.
CCTCTCCTCCAAGTGGAGGGAAGTCGGAGACGCTCAAGTGTTTTTTTTTTTTTCCCTAAATATAGTGGGAACTCACAAATAATGTGGAAGTGAGTCCCAATAGGGAAACGTAGTGAATACTTGGGGACTAGGACGGTGGACTAGGACCCGAGGTACTGGGGTTGTTTTTTTTTTTTTCTCTCTCTCTCTCTCTCTCCTCTCTGAGCTGTGCAGGGGGGAAGTCCCCTTTTTCTCCCCCTGTGTTTCTCCTCTATTGCCCCTCTCTCACCCCCCACTAAGCTCGGTGACGCGGATTACTGGGGGAATAGCGGGGGGGGGGGGCCTCCTCTCCTTGCCTTGCTCTCCTTGCCTGCGCAATGTAGCAGTTATCGACCAATCTCCCTGTTGAATGTGGATCTGAAGATTTTCTCAAAAATCCTGGCTAATAGACTAGCAGCCTATATCCCCCTCCTAATACATCCCGATCAGGTAGGGTTTACACCGGGACGAGATGGGAGGGAAAACACACAGAGTATTAAGTACTATCTACCTATCACAAATCTACAAAAATCCATCAGTATTAGTAGCAACCGATGCGGAAAAAGCTTTTGATAAAGTGGATTGGGGATTCCTGAAAGCTACTCTACAACACATAGGCCTGGGAGAAGGGATGCGGAATTGGATCGCGGGCTTGTATTCGTGTCCGACGGCTAGAGAAGGTAAACGAAATAATGTCTGATCCTTTCCCAATAAGGAATGGAACAAGACAAGGATGCCCACTTTCGCCGTTTATCTTTATTCTAGCCCTTGAACCCTTCCTGAGAACAATATGGGCAAACAAAGATATTAGAGGTGTCAGAGTGGGGGGAGATGAGTAAAAGGTTGCGGCATTCGCAGATGACCTATTGTTCTCGTTAACAAGCCCAGGCCTATCCTTACCAGTTTTACTTAGAGATGAGAGAATATGGAGATCTGTCGTACTTTAAGGTGAACTATAATAAATCGGAGGCAATGGGTGTGGATGTTAATGAACAAACACAGCAGCTATTGTCAACACAGTTTCCCTTTAGTTGGACAGACTCTCATATAGTATATTTGGGAACCAAGATGCCAAAAAATCTAAACAGGATTTTTGAATTGAATTTTACCTCACTGAGTGATTAAAACTGACCTCCAGAGATGGGATAAAGAGATCTTTACTTGGTTTGGGAGAATCAATATTATTAAAATGAATGTCATGCCAAGATTGCTTTATTTAATCCAGACCCTACCAGTAAAAATCCCTCTTGGGTTCCTGAGAGATTTAAGATCTAGATTTATTAAATTCATCTGGGCAGGAAAACCAGCGAGAATAAGGAGGGAGGTCCTGACTCTACCGAAAGAGAGGGGGGGGGGAGTGGGATTCCCAGATCCAATGAGCTATCATGATGCCTGCCATATGGCAAGAGTGGTAGAGTGGTGTATCCATCAGAAGGATAAACCATGGATCCATATAGAACAGAAAATAACAAAAATCCCGCTAGAGGGAATGGCGTGGGTTACAGAGTCAGATATCCCACAAGAGGTGAAGAAGCACCCCACAGTGGGTGCCACGATACGAGCCATAAAAAAGGATATTTGGGAAAACAAAAATCTCTAAATATCCAAGCCCATTAATACCGGTACTTGGGAACCCGAGATTTGAACTAGGCCTGACAGATGCCCATTTTAACAACTTAAGACGGGGAGCACTGAGTAGACTTATCCACTTTACGAGCCATAGCCAGGGAGGAGACGTAGGGGAGGGGGAGGAGAGAGTAAGGAGGGAGTTAGATATAATGAGACAAATACAACTGAAGGCGGCTATCCAGGCAATTGCACCACAAGGGGAGATAACTCGAGAACTATCTGTTTTTGAAAAAGTTTGTAATAAAGGTGAACCAGTGAGGGACAGTTTATCGTACATGTATAGCTTCTTAGTCGAATCTGAAGCCACACAGGATTTAACATTTATCCAAGCATGGGAAAAAGATTTGGGGACCAAATTCTCGGAGATCCAGAAAGTAAAAATGTTTAGGTTTACCCGCAACGCCTCGTTGGGATATACAATTCTAACCAGATGGTACAGGACCCCAGTGGTACTAAAACGGATGTTCCCCCAGGTGTCAGATCAGTGTTGGCGATGCAGGGAAGCAAGAGGCACCATGATACACCTATTCTGGGAATGCCCGAAATTAAAGGAATACTGGGAAATGGTAGTCGAAACAGTAAATGTAATCACCAAGGTGAACTTGAGAGACAACCCAGCTGCACTGCTATTGAATGACTTCCCAATGTCAACGGCAAAATATAAAAATTCACTGCTTAGGCATTTGCTTACAGCAGCGAAGGCCTGTATTCCATCTTTGTGGAAAAGCACGACATTTCCGACGCGACAACATTGGCTCAGTAGAGTAACAGAAATCCAGCTGATGGAATACCTGACAATGGGAATGAGAACATGAGGAGAAATATAGACAAGTGTGGGAGCGGTGTATCAACTATAGGGAACCGAACCCTTGAGCGCGGGGAGGCGGAGAGAGAGAGAGAGAGAGACATAATTAGGTGTGTGTTTTTTTTTTTTTGTTTTTTTTTTACCAATTTTACTTTTTAATTGTATTTTTTAATTTATTTTGTATTATATATATATATATATATATATATATATATATATATATATATATTTTTTGATTATGGGTACCAACCAGGGAGTGGACCTGGCGGGGGGGGGGGGGGGGGGGGGGTAATGGTAATCATATTGTTGAATATACAGTAAATTAATAACAAGATGTAATGGCAAGAGAAAAGGCTATTTGTATATACCAAAGCTGGATTTATTGTCTTGTTTGTACATGAAATATGAAAAAATGATAAAGAGTTTAAAAAAAGATTACAATTCACTTTCTGTCCCAATGACAAATGATGTTTTGAAAATGTTGTGTTTTTTAGTGAAACAAGGATTGGTGATAAAGCATCAGTGGACAGGAGACACCTCTTACAGAAGAGAATTTCCCTTCGTAGGGGTAGATTTCCTGTCACTTCCTGCTGTCCCCTTCCGTTTGCAAGTAGGAGTCATTTGTAAGTTGGATGTTTGAAAGTAGGGGCCTGTCGTATATACTCTGCAGAAATTTGGGCCCTAGGTGTTGGTGTTGCCACAACACTGTAAGCCCTCAGTTAGTCTTGGTGGGCCTGGAACACCCTGCTGTGTGAACTATTATATCAAGAATTGTAATTACATGCCTATGTTGAACAGTGGTAGAAAAATTGGGCCTTTGGTGCTGGCACTGGTGCCACAACTCTGTAAACCCTCAGTTACTCTTGGTGGGCACAGGAATGGGCCCTGCTGTGAAATATTAGATCAAAAATTATAATTACATGCCGGGCAGAAAAATTGGGCCTGTGGTGGTGGTGCTGGTGCCACAACACTGCAACCCCTCAGATACTCTAGTTGGAGCACAGGAATGAGCCCACTGCTAAGTATTGCATCAAAAATTGTGATTACACGCCCCTGTTAACCACTTAAGACCCGGACCAATACGCTGGTAAATGACCCAAGGTGTTTTTGCGATTCGGCACTGCGTCGCTTTAACAGACAATTGCGCGGTCGTGCGACGTGGCTCCCAAACAAAATTTGCGTCCTTTTCTTCCCACAAATAGAGCTTTCTTTTGGTGGTATTTGATCACCTCTGCGATTTTTATTTTTTGCGCTATATACAAAAATAGAGCGACATTTTTGAAAAAAAAACACTATTTTTTACTTTTTGTTAAAAAAAAATCAAATAAACTAAATTTTAGTCAAACATTTAGGCCAAATTTTATTTAGCCACATGTCTTTAGTAAAAAAAAAAAAATCGCAATAAAAAAAAATAGCTACCTAGCGGGAACAGCGACACTAATACAGCGATCAGAAAAATGATCGCTTAGTGACGCTGGCAATAGGGAGTGAAAGGGTTAACTAGGGCGGTGATCAGGGGGTTAAAACTTTATTAGGGGGGGTGGGGGGGCTATCCTGAACCTAACACTAACTGTTTTTTACAGTGCCTGTCACACTGACACTAAATGCAGTGATTAAATCACTGCATTCAGTAACACTGTGACAGGGGGGTGTGGGGGGCGATCACAAGGGGTTAATATGCCTATGTGAGTGTGTGTCAGTGTTGTGTTGGTGCACACTTACTTGTCATGTCTTCTCTCATCAGCAGCGCTGGGAAACAGCGCTGCGATGAGAGAATACATCATTTCCTCCTTCCTGTGTAAACACAGGAGGAGGAAGTGACAGGCTGGGAGCGCGCTCCCATTGGCTGGGAGCGATCGCGGGGGGGGCGGAAAACACGGACATCCGCCCGCAGATCCCGGATCGCTCCCAGAGGTAGGGAGACCCCCGCACGCCGCGGAGGGGGTCCCGATGGGACCCCCGAACCGCACTCAGGCGGGGACGTAAATTTACGCCCTTGTGCCTGTACGAGCCATGTTGTGGCCGTATATGTGCGTGCGGGGGTCTTTAAGTGGTTAAACAGGTGCAGAAAAATTGGGCCTTAGCCACTGGTGGCGGTGCCCAGAACCAAAAATGTTCTTGCAAGCTATCCGCATGATCATTGAGGAGGAAAAGGATAGTCACTCAGCATAACAGTATAGTCACTCGGCATCAGCATAGGCAGTCTTGAAGGGGATCTGACATTTAAAAAAATATATATTTAGTTACATCAGCATCAGGTGCTTGGTAGCTGGTGGTGATCCAAGCCTGATTCATTTATGAAGGTCAGTCGATCGATTACAAAGCCTTCAGAAGCACTGAATGTGCGTTCTGAAAGAACGCTGGATGCAGGACAAGCCAGTAGCTTAATTGCGTACTGTGCAAGCTCTTGCCAGTGATCCATTCTCAAGGACCAGTAAGTCGGAGAATTTTCAGTGGGAAAGGTGTCCAAGTCTGATCTTGCCCCTAGGTATTCCCGCACCATGTAAAACAGACGCTGGCGATGGTTGCTGGAACCAGTCAGACCTTGGGGCTGCGGACTAAAAAATTATCTGAACGCATCAGTAAGACTGCCACCTTCTCCACCGCTCCTTCTGTGACTGACCAAAGCCTCAGCAACACGTTGTCCAGGACCAGGATTTTGTAACCCCCCCAGTCTCTGGGAACGCGTTGCACAGACCTTTCTGCAAGGCCTCCCGAAGATGTTTCATATTCTACTCCCTCTGCGCCAGCAAGATAAGGTCTGCAACCTTATTCTTGTAACGTGGATCAAGGAGAGTTGCCAGCCAGTAATGATCCCTCTCCTTGATGGCACGAATACAAGGATCCTTCCGCAGGCTTTGCAGGATCAGGGAGGCCATACAACGTAGGTTTGCTGAGTCATTCGGTGCGGAGTCCTCTGTCCTCATCCCAGCCAGGTACAAGTCCATGGGTTCCTTGAGAATGTAATTGATCCCTTGAAGACTGCTGCTGATGCTAAGTGCTAGGCTCCACCTCCATGTTGACACACTCCTGCTCCTCCTTGTCCTCTTCCTGTGTGATAGGCAAGCAAGCAGGAACACTGTCTGGATAAAAGGGGCCTTGAGGGGTAAGGAAGTCTTTCTCTTCCTCCCTCTGTTCTGCCTCAAGGGCCCTGTCCATTATTCCATGCAGCGTGTGCTCCAACATGTGAATAAGAGGGACAGTCTCGCTGATGCATGCACTGTCACTGCTCACCATCCTCGTGGCCTCCTCAGATGGTGACGGGACAGTGCATGCATCCCTGATCATGGCCCACTGGGGGGGGGGGGATGAGCTCCCCTGACCCAGTTCTGCTGCCATATTGGCACAGATACTCATTGATGGCCCAGGATGGCCAACGTAGAGTTCCACATGGTGGGCATGTCACAGATTAGGCGGTTCTCGGGCAGGTTGTATTCCTGTCGAAAATGCACACAGTCTTTTCTGGCCTGCTTCAGGACATCCTGTAAGCCTGGGTACCTGCCCAAGAACCGCTGCACCACCAAATTTAGGACATGAGCAAAACAGGGCACATGGGTCAGTTGTCCCTGTCGTAGAGCGGAGAGGAGGTTGGTGCCATTTTCGCAAACCACCATTCCTGGCTTAAGCTGGCGTGGCATCAACCACCTCTGAGCCTGCCCCTGCAGAGCTGACAGAACCTCTGCCCCAGTGTGGCTCCTGTCCCCCAAGCACACCAGCTCAAGCAACACATGTCATCTCTTTGCCTGTGTACCTGCGTAGCCCCTTGAACGCCTACGGAGCAACGCTGGTTCCGAGGACACATCGGCACAGAAAGAGGCCACAGAGGAAGAAGAGGAGGAGGGGGTTTAGGAGAGAGGTGTGTCACAACAGTAGTAGCATTTTGGAGGCGTGCTGGCAGAACAACCTCACCACTGACCGCCCTGTCCAGCGAGGCATGGACATTGTCTTCCACATGGCGGTAGAGAGACGGAATCGCTGTCCATGAGAAAGTGGCGTTTGGAAACTTGCCACTGAGGTACCGCTCATTCCACAAACTCATGGAAGGGGGCAGAATCTACCAACTGAAAAGACAGCAGTTGAAGTGCTAGCAATTTAGCTAAGCTAGCATTCAACCGCTGGGCATGTGGATGGCTGAGAGAGAATTTCTTTTGGCGCTGCAGCAGCTGGGGCAGGGAAATTTGCCTGGTACAATTTGCCATTGGTGTACCGATAGTAGATTGCCCGCATGTACTAGGCTGTAACACACCTAATTCTACACCTTCAGTCCTATTAGTACAGGCTTCAGAGAGGACTGAGGGTATAGTGGGGTTGGAGATCCCAGCTCATGGGGGGCAAGGGGAGGTCTGCTTTGTTCTTTCGTGTGGGTCTTTGAGGTATGCTTGCCTACGCTTTTCAAGCATGTGGTGCTCAAGCTGGTGATGTTTTGGCCACGCGAGATACGCTTGAGACATATGTTGCAAATGGCACACACGTAGAGTCAGTGTCCTCTTCCTCCTCTTCCTCCTCTTCCTCCTCTTCCTCCTCTTCCTCCTCTTCCTCCTCTTCCTCCTCTTCCTTCTTCTCCTCCTCTTCCTCCTCTTCCTTCTTCTCCTCCTCCTCCTCCTCCTCCTCCTCCTCCTCCTCTTCCTCTATCAGGCACACATGTAGAGTAAGTGACCTCTTCATCCCCTCTCTCCTCCTAACTGTATAAAACCTGGCAGTATGCTGCAGCTGGGGGAACATGACTGCCAGATTGCTGTCCTTCTTGGGTACCCCCTCTCTCTGGGCTCACGTTGCTGCCTTCCTCTAGCTGTGTACCATCATCAGAGCCTTCAAAAGGCTCAACACGACCAGCTGCCAAAAACAAGGACGAGCGTGTCCCACGGCCACGTGCTGAGGATGCACAGTGTCCACGACCAGCACAGTTGCCTCTAGACACAGAGCCTTCTTGCCCTTTTGACTCTCTGCCTCTCCTTGTCCTTCCAGACATACTAATGGCCTGCAGAGGACAAAGGCAGTACACTTTAGGTGCAAACTTCAGAGGACACGGGCAGTACATACCAAGTAGCTTTAGGTGCAAACTACAGAGGACAAAGGCAATACACACACCTCATAGCTTTATGGTGCACACTGCAGAGGACACAGGCAGTACATACTACGTAGCTTTAGGTGCAAACTGCAGAGGAAACAGGCAGTACACACCACGTATCTTTAGGTGCAAACTGCAGAGGACAAAGGCAGTACACACACCACGTAGCTTTATGATGCACACTGAAAAGGACACAGGCAGTACACGCCACGTAGCTTTAGGTGAAAACTACAGAGGACAAAGACAGTACAAAGACAGTACACACGCCACATAGCTTTATGGTGCACACTGCAGAGGACACAGGCAATACACCACGTGAGAATACTGCAGCTAGCACAATCACCTGCCTGCGAGTAAATTAGGAAGAGCTGATCTAGCTAAATTATACAGTGTATAAATAGGTGTACAACACCTGGGATGCATATACAGGGAGTGCAGAATTATTAGGCAAGTTGTATTTTTGAGGATTAATTTTATTATTGAACAACCATGTTCTCAATGAACCCAAAAAACTCATTAATATCAAAGCTGAATATTTTTGGAAGTAGTTTTTAGTTTGTTTTTAGTTTTAGCTATTTTAGGGGGATATCTGTGTGTGCAAGTGACTATTACTGTGCATAATTATTAGGCAATTTAACAAAAAACAAATATATACCCATTTCAATTATTTATTTTTACCAGTGAAACCAATATAACATCTCAACATTCACAAATATACATTTCTGACATTCAAAAACAAAACAAAAACAAATCAGTGACCAATATAGCCACCTTTCTTTGCAAGGACACTCAATAGCCTGCCATCCATGGATTCTGTCAGTGTTTTGATCTGTTCACCATCAACATTGCGTGCAGCAGCAACCACAGCCTCCCAGACACTGTTCAGAGAGGTGTACTGTTTTCCCTCCTTGTAAATCTCACATTTGATGATGGACCACAGGTTCTCAATGGGGTTCAGATCAGGTGAACAAGGAGGCCATGTCATTAGCTTTTCTTCTTTTATACCCTTTCTTGCCAGCCACGCTGTGGAGTATTGGACGCGTGTGATGGAGCATTGTCCTGCATGAAAATCATGTTTTTCTTGAAGGATGCAGACTTCTTCCTGTACCACTGCTTGAAGAAGGTGTCTTCCAGAAACTGGCAGTAGGACTGGGAGTTGAGCTTCACTCCATCCTCAACCCGAAAAGGCCCCACAAGCTCATCTTTGATGATACCAGCCAAAACCAGTACTCCACCTCCACCTTGCTGGCGTCTGAGTCGGACTGGAGCTCTCTGCCCTTTACCAATCCAGCCACGGGCCCATCAAGACTCACTCTCATTTCATCAGTCCATAAATTCAGTCTTGAGATATTTCTTGGCCCAGTCTTGACATTTCAGCTTGTGTGTCTTGTTCAGTGGTGGTCGTCTTTCAGCCTTTCTTACCTTGGCCATGTCTCTGAGTATTGCACACCTTGTGATTTTGGGCACTCCAGTGATGTTGCAGCTCTGAAATATGGCCAAACTGGTGGCAAGTGGCATCTTGGCAGCTGCACACTTGACTTTTCTCAGTTCATGGGCAGTTATTTTGTGCCTTGGTTTTTCCACACGCTTCTTGCGACCCTGTTGACTATTTTGAATGAAACGCTTGATATAGGGTGTTGATGTCATTAGACCACACCCCTTCTCATTACAGAGATGCACATCACCTAATATGCTTAATTAGTAGTAGGCTTTCGAGCCCATACAGCTTGGAGTAAGACAACATGCATAAAGAGGATGATGTGGTCAAAATACTAATTTGCCTAATAATTCTGCACTTCCTGTATATCCTCTACACACTGTAACTTTAACTGACTAGCCTGCCTGCTCTATCTACCTAGAAAAAATGTCGCTCGCTCGCTCTCTCGCTCGCGCTCGCTCGCTCGCTCTCTCGCTCGCTCGCTCTCTTGCTCTCTCCCTCTCCCTGCAACACACTACACAAGGCCGACTTGCAGGCGATCGAACATACAATGTTCGAGTCGAACATGGGTTTGACTCGTATACAAAGCTAATCCCTATTGAGAAGTTGTTAAATACATGTCTGCTGCTGACAGATCATGTGGTGATCTAGAAGTTTTAGATATTCTAGGTTTCCTCCAGTCAGATTTAGTTCTGGCTCTATCAGTCAGCTCCCTCTGAGTTCAAGTGTTGGCTTTATCGACCTTCACAGGTGTTTTTTCCGGTCTAGGCATCTTTCCAGTCCAAAAATTCTTTAAGGAAGCAACTAGGCTCAGACCTGGGAGTAAGTGGAGGTTTTCCAATGGAGTCTCCCTCTTGTTCTCAACTCCCCCTTGGGAATTGGAGCAGAGTATGTCTTCGTTGGAGGCCTCTGTCAAGTTTGCCTTTTCCCAGTTATCACGTTTAGCATAAAAAGCCTTAAAGATTGGTTCACTGGTCATGAAGCACTTTCTTTCATTCTTTCCAATCGAGCGGTGATGTTACCCATGCTTGACTCCATTCCCAAGGGTGCATCAGCCTTAATAGGAGCTAAGAAATGGTTCTGCCAACCTTTGAGTTCTAACTTGCATGGGAGCGCGTTGTGGCTTAGTTGGTTAAAGCGCATATCTAGTAAAAAGCAAATCCTGATATGACTGCCAGCAGTGCGATTGTGGCACGAATTGTCATGGATGTTGTTGTGTTTAAGTGCAACTCTATGGTGCATCTCTGTTGTACTAACTACCTGTGTGGTCTTTTCTGTTCCTGCTGTTTTATTATTCAATGAACATGTCTGTGCTGTGTTACAAAAGGGGGCCGGGGGTGCAGACACCTTCACCTCTTTTCACTTGTTTATATTTGTCTATTAGGGTAGACCACTTGGTGTTTGCAGCAGTGCCCCCCCCCCTTTTTTTTCCCTTTCACCCACCATTCTTATCCATTGACAGCACAGGAGTTCCACTTTATACATTCAATAAAAATGGCCTCTGTACAGTAATGGCTTGTGCTGTCTTTACTTGAATCACATCAAACACGGATTGCCTAGGTCAGGGATGCCCAACCAGTGGCCCGGGGGCCCATATTGTAGGTTGCCAACAGTTTTGTAAATGAAGCCGGCGTTGGAGGAAGCAAGAGGCTTTTCAGAAAGAGCACTGCACCTGCAGGATACAATAGACATCTATAGCAAAGTGCAGCTAACCGGCGGGAAAACCACAGGCACACTTCGCCGCATCAGTGTATCAGTGCAAAACAGCATTAGGCCCCTTTCACATGATCGGCCCGACCCAATCGGACCCTCCATTCACTTCTATGGAGCGGCAGATGTAAACAGACTTTTGTCCGTTTACACCTGCCTACCTCCAATCTGATCTGCTAACAGAAGTGGATCTGCCCCCTTCTATCTGATTGGATCAGAGGGCCCATAGAGTAGATTGGGCTGTGTCTGCTTTGCATATGCAGACTGGACACAGATCTGTCATCTGCCCACTCCGCTCATTGTGGCCCGCGACTGGTTAATAAGTCACTTAAGTGGCACTCGGCCTTCAAAAGGTTGGGCACCCCTGGCCTAGGTCATCCAACAGGCTCACATAGCCAAGGGCTTGGCTCTCTTTTGGAGGTAGTGGCTGCTCACCTGACTAGAAGTGGGTCTACATCTTGAGCTGCTATGCATCATGTAGCTTCTGAAGTAATTTGCTGGGGGGCTTTGTGGTTGAGGTCTATGAAAACGGCAAAAAAGTCTGGCTCCAAGAAACCAGGATGTATATGCCAGTGGGAATAAACGTTTGCGTCCTACATGCGCTCAATAAGCTGCTATGTGGAAGAACACACCAGGAGAGATGTGATTGTACATGCTTCTATCAGAAGCAACCATACAAAAAAGCGCTATTTGGGCTCACCATCAGGGCTCAGGGCACAGCGCACATCAGGGCACAGTGCCCAGAACAGGCCACATCGGGGTACAGAGCCCGGCACATCGGGGTACAGAGCCCGGCACATCGGGGTACAGAGCCCGGCACATCGGGGTACAGAGCCCGGCACATCGGGGTACAGAGCCCGGCACATCGGGGTACAGAGCCCGGCACATCGGGGTACAGAGCCCGGCACATCGGGGTACAGAGCCCGGCACATCGGGGTACAGAGCCCGGCACATCGGGAGCACAGATCCGGCACATGGGCCACATCTGGGTACATCGGAGCACAATCGGGGCACATGGGCCACATCTGGGTACATCGGGGCACATGGGCCACATTTGGGTACATCGGAGGGCACATGGGCCACATTTGGGTACATCGGGGGGCACATGGGCCACATTTGGGTACATCGGGGGGCACATGGGCCACATTTGGGTACATCGGGGGGCACATGGGCCACATTTGGGTACATCGGGGGGCACATGGGCCACATTTGGGTACATCGGGGCACATGGGCCACATTTGGGTACATCGGGGCACATGGGGCACGTGATGGGTACATGGGGCACATGGGACACAGGTCAGCGTTTACTTGTTGTGGTTTTCTTCACATGCAGAGTAAAGCAGGAAGCGTCTGTCATAAGTTTACCTCTCTCTCGTCTCATGTCACTTTGCAGCTGCTCCCCGCCCCCCTCTCTTCTCATCTGTCCCAGGTGATATCACAAGCAAATGGGGATTGACGAGAAGAGAGGGGGGCGGGGAGCAGCCGCAGCGTGACATGACAGAGAAGTGAACATTATTACAGACGCTTTCTGCGTTACTCTGTATGTGAAGAAAATCTATTCCCCCCCACTTCCGCGGCACCCCCGCCCTGCCTGCGGGCCATTTGAGACCCCTGGTATAGATGGTCAGCAGTCAGCTTGCTCAGCACTATAGTGATACCTTATGGAGGCAGCCAATAGACTGGCTGGTTGTAAAGTTTGCTGCAGTGATGCAATCCTCATCTTTCCCCTGTGAAGTCCACACGGGTGGGGAGGGGAGAGGGAAACGGCCCAAATGCTGTGTGGAACAGGAGCCGAATCAAGCTTCAACTGAATCCCAGCAATGAGTGGTAAATCAGCCGGCCCGACTCTCGGGCGTGACATCAGAGCGCTCAGGGAGACCGAATCCAAAGCGAGGCTTGGAGCTCAAAGTGGTAACGAGCAAGCCAAAAGAGGCAGGGACAGAGTGCTTGGCTGTAGTCTTTACAACGCGTATCAGGGCGTGGCCCTTCCTCAGGTCATGTCACTTAGTCAGCCAATGGAGTTTAAATGGGAAATGACTGCAGGTAAGTGAACATTTTTTTAAAGGGAACCGTAACGCTATTTACCGACTCTTTCAACACATTTTTTTCTTCATACTTTTTACTGCCTGTGTTTGTTTTGTTTTTTTTTCTTTCTTTTTTCCAACCCTCCTATTTTTGTACCGTTTTTGTTCAAATCTTAACATTAAAATACCTGCTTGTACTTCAAAATCATCTCACGAGTTGTCCTAATCCAGTTAGGGTGGTGACGACGCATTGATCAATGTCTTTTAAAGTATGGACCTGAAGTACAATTACCATCTTTCTTATATATAATAAGAAAACAATTTCTTCCATTCACAGGCAAGTGCAAAAATCTTATTTCAGTCTATAAGCTCCTCATATTCACTTCTCTATAGTACAGTGTGGTGTGTTTTCATAGTAGGTTTGAGAGAAAAACATTTGGACAAGTCTGTACTTGTTGGCTCCCATGCATAATATGCATTATTCAAAGTCGCCTGTCATCTTATTATTCCAGGTGCTTTAGATAGCAGATGTCTAAATATGCACAATTCTCCCACATCTTTCCCTTTAAAATGTTTCCCCACAGAAAAGATGGTGTGTAGATGTTGCCTTTTCGTGATGTTGCCTTAAACTGCACACATGTGATAATTGGTAATCCTTTTTTTATTCTGAAAAAATTCAATAAAAATGTCTGTCTCCAAAATCTTCTACACGGCAGCATGCTTTTTTAAAAAATGATGGGTGAACCTAACAGCTGTATTTCATAACATTAACCACTTAAGGACCTGCTCATGTACATATATACGTCGGTAGTTTAAAAATGGATATCTGCCACAACCGATATATCCATCTTTTCTTTGAGCGGTCCTGTAAACGATAACGGTGGTCTCCGGTGGATTCGCCGCGAGATCAGCGGGCCCCTCCCGCGCCCTCCACCGCTTACCGGAGCCGTCGGCAGTGGCGGAAGCGATCGGGTCCTTTCCTCTCCTCGGCTGGGATACGAGTGAGGTTAAGATGGCCCCCACCCGTCCCCATAACATAGCAGGGCGGAAGTGACGTCAAAACGTGACTTGCGCCCATGCTTTTTAAAGCAATATTTTCTAGTTGTCATTTTTTCAAAAACATTTTTTTTTGTATTAAGTCTGTATTAAGGTGACGTGGCCAGGTGATGTGGCCAGGTGACGTGGCCAGTGGACAATCCACAACTTGCGCCAGGTGACGTGGCCAGGTGACGTGGACAATCCACAACTTGTGCCAGTTGGCATGGCCAGGTGGCGTGGCCAGGTGACGTGGCCAGTGGACAATCCACAACTTGTGCCAGGTGGCGTGGCCAGGTGACATGGCCAGTGGTCAATCCACAACTTGTTCCAGTTGGCGTGGCCAGGTGACGTGGCAAGTGGACAATCCACAACTTGCTGTAGGTAATGTGGCCAGGTGACGTGGCAAGTGGACATTCACAACTTGTGGCAGGTCATGTGGCCAGGTAATGTGGCAAGTGGACAATCCGCAACTTGTGGCAGGTAATGTGGCAAGTGACACGCTAAATACAAGTATACTGCTGCTCTCTCAGCTGCTACTCACTCTGGTCTCAAAAGGTTAAATAATACTGTTTTTTGAGCTTAGGGAGGGTCTTATGATGTTTCCTAACCAAACGCTTATAAACGCAAATGCGGTAAAACACCGCGAAAAATCACAGCAAAACAGGCGTTTTTAAAGGCTGGTTTTAGCCTTTAAAAACGTGTGTTTGGTAGAGTTTGCACCAGCGTCCCGTGTGCATGGGGCCTAAAGCGTCTATTTGGGAAATAAGTTGCAGTGTCTGCTGCTGCCTCTCCCTCTTAAATCTCGCTCCTTGTTGTATCAGAACACCTCTCGCAAAGGCCTTGTGGGCATTTCACAAGACAAATGGATCGTCTACCGACCCCTGGTTCGTATCAGAAAATTCCACTAGCCTCTGTTCAATGTAAGACCTGGACGGCCCCTCCCTCAGCAAGGTAGGGTTGGCTCTCCATAAATAAGTGGGACCATGTGAGGACGAATCCCCCACAGTCAAACTTACCGAGGCATGGTCCGACCAGGTGATACTGTTGATCTTAGCTGCTTTACATTTAAGTAGTAGTGGGCTGTCAACCAAAATCATTTTAATTCTTCTATAGGAACCATGCACAGAAGAAAAAAAATTAAAATCTCTCATTTGCATTGAGGCATCTCCATGCATCAAACAGTTTATGAGATTGTATGGAACCCCTTAAAGAGGGCGGGATCCTCTTAGGAGAAGAGGTTATGTCCACTGTGGGGTCAGAGGTTATATTGAAGTCGCCACACACTACGAACAAACCTCTCTGGGCTACTCTCACTTTTTTAATAATCTTGCAGAAAAAACTAATTTGCCTGACAGAGTCTCTCACCGGCACCATCATGTCTCTTGGATACATAAAACATCACAATTATTCTGCAGAGCTTCTTTCCAAAGAGACCTCCTCTTGGCTGGGTGGTTGAGGCCCTTAGTGTTCAAAGATAGAAAATTCACTGCCATGGGAGTTCGTGAAGGGAGTGCTTAGTGGAGTGCAAATGTAGTAAGACACTTACACAAGGTGGAGGTGGTACCCTCAGGATAGTGGGCATAGAGGAGCAGTCTGACTGTGGAGGTGGTGAAGGTAGACCAGCTTCCAGGATCTTGAGAAAGATGAGTATCTCGGCGGTTCCGACCAGCAGGGCAAAAGAACTGTTTCAACATAAAAAAAACGAACAAAACAAAACGGCAGTGACCGAGGCCAAAGTAAAAGGGCAATGAGTGTGACTCTTGGTCACTCAGGGGGTTAAAAGGGAAAAGTGGAGCTGGGAAAAGAGAAGGGGAAAAAAACAAACAAAGCCTTCTCCCCAGCGGGAAAAATTTGCACATAGAGGCTCAATCCAGACTAATTGTGAGAGCGAGCATTCTTGCTATCGACTGTACGCCATTCTTGATCTTTGCCCCTCTCGCCGTTCTGTCGTTGTGAATAGTGATGAGCGGAATACGCCATATTGGATTTTGCGATATTTCACAAATATATAGAAGAATATTCGCGAAATATTCGTTAATATCGAATATTCGTGATATTTTATCAAAAAAAAATTTTTGCAAAATTTCGCTAATGCGAAATTTCGCTAATGCGAAATTGATTGCGAAATTTTCGTCAACATGCGAAAACGGAGATCATTTCCTGGATTACTAAACTAATATGCACTAAACACTAACTCTACTTACACAAACTTATATGATTAAACTAAAGCTATTTTTTTTTTTTTTTTTAATATACACAAAACACAGAAGGGCAGAGAAAGTATTCACGAATATTCGCATAAAAGGATCGCCTCAGCTACTCGGCCCAGGGTCTCTAATCATACCAGCAATGCTTTTAGACGTCGATGGAGATCACTAGGATGTGATCTGTTTTAAAAATAAATTAGAAAAAATACGAATATTCGCAATAGCGAATATTCACCGCGATATTCGATTTATTTGCGAATACTCGAATATGCAATAGTTGTGAAGTAGGTTGCAGTTCTGGGACTATTCCCCAGGCTCGGAGCATGGTCATTCCTTTCTGCAGGGACTCCATCACATATATTGTAACAATCAGCTTTGTTGGGAACCCCCATTTGTAGGTCAACTTGTGGTTTCTGCGGGCTTTCGTTACTGTAGCGAGGTTTCTGCGTTTCTGCAGCGTGTATTGTGATAGGTCTGCATAAAATTGGAGATTAGTTTTGGGAAGCCTGTGAATCCTGTCCACAGTGAAGTCCAATTCGGATAAGTCAGGCAGCGTTGCGGTGAATAGCTGAGCCACATACACACGCAGATCTTGTTGTTTAATAGATTCAGGAATCCCCCTTATTTTAACATTGTTCCTCCTTGATCTGTCCTACATTTCTGTTATCTTAGCCCTCAGTGTCTCAACATCATCTTCAGTGCTCTCATTGGCATCTACCAAAGTGTTGATAGTGGAAGCATATTCTCCCATTTTGGTCTCCATGTGTGAGACCCTGTCAGCCACATGTCTCAGATCAGAGCTAAATCTATGCACACATGATACCATATCTGAGTGAAGGGAGCTTCTGAGGGACACCAGCATTTCTTTCAGCACAGTATCTAGTACAGGCTTGTTGTTGGTGGGAAACATGTCAATGGAGTCAGGCAGCTTCCTAGTGTCACCCCCTGATTCTGCATGTGTGCTCACCTCATGGATGGGATCTGCAACATCCATCCGAAATCTTGCCTTTTCTGGGCTCCCAGAGGACGGGGTAGCAGGTGGGGTTTCAGGCTCCTGGGCGGACTGCTCCTTTTTGTTGATTTCCCCGTTTGGGATGAGTCCTGTGAGTTCCTGGGCAGCGGTGTGGAGGACGCGCCGGCGCCATCTTGCTTAGGCCCCATAGAGAACAACTCTGAGTTTGAGAGGGCAATTCCCCTCCTCCTTGTGGGTTTGGGGTTTTTAAAGCGGATCTCCACCCTAAAGTGAAGTTCCGCTGATCGGAACCCTCCCCCCCTCAGGTGTCACATTTGACACCTTTCAGGGGGGAGGGGGGTGCAGATACCTGTCTAAAGACAGGTATTTGCACCCACTTCCGGCCCGCAGTCTCGGGCAAAAGACGTGTTTTTTACCCACGTGTTTTCTGTTGCCTATTAAGGCTCCCCCGTTGTGTGCTGGGAACTCTCGGCTCCCAGCACACAGCGGGAGCCAATCGGCGGGCGCAGCGCGACTCGCGCATGCGCTGTAGGGAACCGGGCGGTGCAGGAACTTCCTGGTTCCCGGACCGTGGATGGAGGGGGGAGCAGCAGAGAGACGAGCGAACACTCGTCCTCTGCTGATGACGCCGATGGACTCCAGGACAGGTAAGTGTCCTAATATTAAAAGTCAGCAGCTGCAGTATTTGTAGCTGCTCGCTTTTAATATTTTTTTTTTTAAGGGGCCATCCGCTTTAAGTAATTTTCTAGCAAAAAAAAATATTTTAATCTTGTAAACACCAAATCTGAAAAACAGCCAAGGCAAAGTGGTTAAACCAACTTTCTGATTTTTTTTTTTTTTTTTTTTTTTTTTTCTTCTAAATAGACATTGGCAAGTGAACATGTGGTTCCTGCAAGCACTATGGCTAGTGAAGCTTTAGTAACTGAGTGCGCAGGTTATTATTTTTTTCTGTTGCCTATTAAGGCTCCATCAAAGCAGATTTGTGAGAAACCCAAAGTGCTAAACATAATGCTTGTAGTCTGTTTAGAACTTTTTACTATTTTTTTTTTTTTACCTTTTTTATCACATAAGTTCACTGAAAACTATGAATCCCTGCTAAATGTTGTAAACAATATAAATGTAAAGCACTATAACATTAAAATGTGTGGTATGGTGTTGTATTGTCAGCAAGTATCTCCCAAGACTACAGAATTGTATCTGTGTGTGAAGACTTTTCCAAAATTCCCTTGGCGTCAATGGGACATCAATTGAGTAAAAGAAAATGCGTATCTGAGGCCCCGTACACACGACCGAGCTTCTCGGCAGAATCCAGCGAGAAGCTCGCTGGGAGACATATTCTGGCGAGAAGCTCGATCGTGTCTACACTTTTCGACGAGCGTCCCGTCGTTCAATGAGGACTTTGGCTCGACTAGCTTTTTCGACCGCTCATCGGGAACCTCGTCGGGCGGAACGATGAGTTTAGCCCGACGAGGTTCTCGGACGTGTGTACGGGGCCTACCACAATACCTGTGGTAATCATGTGTAAGGGTTTCACTAACTTTAGGTCCAATCCAGACTACATGTTGGGTTAACATGCATTTTGCAGTCCATTCATTTTGGTCCCCAGTCTGACACAACTCTGATCTAGGTAAACGGTCTCTGACAGAGACCCTTTATTGGTGCTTTATTGACCCCATTGGTGCTAATTGGTGCCCATCAGTAAAAGACAAAACATACTTATATACAAAATGTTATTTGTTTAGCAAAAAATAAAAACCACAAAGGTGATCAAATACCACCAAAAGAAAGCTCTATTTGTAGGAATAAAAGATAAAAATTTAGTTTGGGTACAGTGTAGCGTGACCATGCAATTGTCATTTAAACTGCGCAGAAATCTGAAAATTGGCTTAGGCAGGAAGGGGAGAAAGTGCCCACTATTAAAGTGGTTAAACTGCAATGACTAGTCTGATTCCTGTGGTAAATCCCATGACTTGGTTGAACCCAAAATGTGTAAAATGTGAGCTATACATTTTATCTAAATGCAGACATTGGCATAATCTTGCAGTTTGATTATTTTCCCCATCCAAACGTTGTGTAAAAAGCATAAAAGGCTGCATTACATTCTAAGCTGCGGTGTGTAAAAGCTTACAATATTGCATTTTTAATCCAAGGGGTGTGTGTGTGTGTAACCAAAAATGGAAACTGGTTTGCATAAATTGGCTAAGATACTCTTAATAATAGCAAGTACAATATCAAGCAGGGCGGATTTGATTTAGATCAACTCTATTTTAAATCATAATTTTTAAAGGCCAATTATCTGTCCTGCAGCGGCTCCTCCTCTGACCTGCTGTTGACTCACCGACAGTCCTATTCACTTCAATGGGACGGCTGGTGATGCGGCAGTGACAGAACAAGGTGAGGGACATGGTGGCAGTAGGTGAGTGGATGCCTGCTAACAGGCATGGTGGATCTGAAATGACAGGTGCTTTTTAAATGTAAGGACTTATTCTTGGCGGTAGTTAGAATATTTTAATATTTGCAAACATAATGAAGGTTTCCTATTTAGAATAATAAGCCGTCAGGTTATTAAAACAGCGATATCCGAACTAATTCAATCATACAGTTTGAGTGCATGTTATTTCAGCTTGCAGAGCTTGGATTCATTGAATGAGTTTAGCAAAAAAAAAAAAATATTGCAGAATATACAGCCAGCCTGTTGTGTTTGTTTTTTGTTTTTTTATAAAATCATTGCTTTTTACCCACCCTGATATCAAGTAGAGCTACACAATTAATCATTAAATTGTGATCTCGATTCAACCTACCTGATGATCTCCAATGCAGAGTTTGCCGATTCTTGGAGAGACTTATCTGCTCACTCAGCTGTCAAAAGAAAATATCCAGGCAGTCTGATAAGTTTTTAACAAGAAACCTTGTAACTAACACTTCCTTCTTAGATCAAGCTTTTGTGTGTAAATGCAGGAAGTTTATCCACTTAGGTGTAGATTCACGTACCTCGGCGCATCTTCCTGCTATCTTCACGGCGCAACGTTGAGAGGCAAGAGAGGCAAGCATGGAATGGAAGTCGTGTAACATTTAAAAAGCGTGACCCCATGTAAAATGGGCTGAGCTCAAAAAACGAACTGCGCAATGTTGGACGCGTCCCGGCATGTCACAGTCACGTCAAAATATAGTAAAAAATATATTGTGGCGCACGACTTAAAAAATGCAATCAAAAGAATTAATAATATAATTAGCAAGTGTCAAAGGTCCATGTCAATATAGAAAAAAAAAAAATAAATGAATAAAATAATGGACCATAAAAAGTGGTCCAAATAAATGATCATACAAAAGATGGTTAAAATAAAAAGTCCCAAAACATTTAAAGTCCTGAGGCAGAAGCAAAACTCTGAAAAACGTAAAGACAAGAAGGACCCAAACATGTAAATGATGGGCTGAGCTTCAAAAAACGAACTGCGCATGCATCTGGGGAAGTGGAAGGAGCGACAGGAGATCTGTGTTTTGGACGCGTCCCAGTGCGCATGCTCACAGTCACGTCAGGCCAAAATAACTGGCTAAGATACGTCAAAATACTGCCTACAACGTGAACGTAACCTACGCACAGTCCTATTCACGTACTACGTAAACGACGTAAAAATCGACGGCGTTCGTTCCCTGGTCCATACCGTTTGCATGGGTTGCGCCTCCTATATGAGGAATAACTTTACGCCAGACGTAACCCTTATGCAAATTGATTAAAACATGCGCCGGGCGCAAGTACGTTCATCGGCGTATCTTGCTCATTTGCATATTTAAAATGGGTACGCCGAAGTTGTCCAGTGTAACTATGTGCCCATGATACGCCAGCGTAGGCAAGTTACGTCGGGCGGCTGAAGCCACATTTATCAACGTATCTAGCTTGGGAAATCGGCGCAGAGATACGACGGCGCACATTTGTACTTACGACGGCGCACATTTGAACTTACGACAGCGTATCCATTTTTCTGACACTAGTTTCTAAGGTTAAAATCAATATTTTTTTGCTAGAAAATTACTTGGAACCCCAAACATTATATATTAGCAGAGACCCTAGGGAATAAAATGGCAATTGCAGCAATATTTTATGTCGCACTGTATTTGCCCAGCGGTCTTTTGAATGCAATTTTTTTTGGGAAAAAATACACTTCAATGAAAGAAACAAATGTAAAGTTGGCCTAATTTATTTTTTTTTGTTTGTTTTAATGTGAAAGATGATTGTGATCGATCTTATTTTTTTCTTCTTTTTTTTTTTTTTTCCACTTCAGACTCCACCTCCATAGAGTTTTTTCGTAAATTTTACGTAGGACGCTCCTTTTATCCCTTTGTGGCTGTCAAAAGCGTCTCTATTATGGTTTCGCATCATCAGTGAAAGAACTGTTTTATTTTGATTTTTTTTCTTTTATATATATATATATATATATATATATATATATATATATATATATATATATACACACTCATCTTTCTTTTTCCTTTTTTTTTTTTTTTTCCCCCTTTAGTCTTTTTAGACATATATCTAAACAAAAGACATATACTCTATTCCTTTTACAAAATTTTTATTTTTTTTTCCCCCAATTTACTCCCCTGATAGATCTCCCCCCTTCCCCCCCCCCCCCCCCACGTTCTCCTCCCCTTCTTTCACCAAAGTTTTGCCGCGTATCTTTTTTCCCTGTCTAACCTTCTTTTCCTTAGATCTCTTCCCTTAGATTTTCAGTTCCAGGTCCTCTTAAATCTCTTCCATTTATCCCATTTCTGGTTTTGGTTCTTTTTACTGTCCTCGATACTATTTTTTAGGTCTTCCATGGTGTATGTCCCTTCTACCATATCGATCCATTCCCATATCTGGGGACATTTGATCTCTTGCCATTTACTAGGGATAAGCCTTTTGGCCGCATTGAGCAAGTGCGGAACTAGGGAGTTTTTGTACCTTTCAATACTTTCTTCTCCTCCATGGAAAAGAACTATCCATGGATCCATCTTGATTTTTTTCTCTGTGATTTCCTCTATGAAACCTATGATAGTCTCCCAGTATTTTCTTATTTTGGGGCATTCCCACCATAAGTGGGCCCATCGTACCTATGGATCTGCACCCCCTCCAACACGCTGCTGATTGTCCTTCTTTATATTTACTTAATTTATCTGGTGTAATGTACCATCCAGTCAGGCATTTGAAGTTCATTTCTGCCGTCCTGATGTCGGTCGCTGAGGTGTGTGTCAGTTTCAATATTTTCTTTATTGTGCCCTTATCCCGTTGTGTCCCTAATTCCCTCTCCCATTTTTTGATAAAAGGAGGTACCTCCTGCTCTTCCGCCTTAAGTAAGATCTTATATATCTTTGAGATCGTTCCTTTAGAGTTTTCTATAGAACATAGTTTTTCCAGATCTGTTAACTGTTCTCCTGTCCTTAAGGACTGTGGTAATTTTAGGATAAAGTGTCTGAGCTGTTGGTACCTCAGTTATTTATTTTCATAAAATAATTTTTTTTTCCATTTCATGCAGTGATATTAAGTGACCATCCTTTATGACATCTCTTAATTGTGCCGTGTCTTTTTTTATCCAATTTCCTCCCACGGAAACTTTACCTGGTTCAAAATAATCGTTGTCCTTTAATTCTATAAAAGGTGAGTTATATTCTTTATCAATTCTTTTGTGAATAGTGTCCCAAATATTGAGTGCGTTCCTAGTGATCTCGTGTGTATTTATGCCCAAAACCCTACTTTGAGGGGGGTTCCATATTATTTTTTCTAATTTTGCCTCTGATAGTGCATTTTCTATACTGATCCACCGTTTTTCTTTATTTCCTCTAGCCCATTCCACTACTCTCGATATCACTACAGCATCATAATATTTTTTGATATCGGGTACTGCCAGCCCCCCCTTCTCTTTTGGTTGTTTTAAAACCTGGAGCGATATTCTATGCTTCTTATTCCTCCAAATGTATTTCATGATCAGATTTTTAAGGGTTTGAAGCATTGCATTTAGTAGGATGATAGAGAGCATCTGGAATTTATATAAAATTTTAGGTATGAGAACCATCTTACAAAAATTAATTCTGCCAATCCATGATATTGGCCTACTCTTTACCCTTGTTATTTCTGCTTTAATTTCATCCAGAAGAGGGATATAATTTATCTCATATATTTTTTTTTAATTGAGTTTGTTAACTTAACCCCTAGGTACTTAAGTATCAATTTCCGTGGGTAGAAAAACTTAACTCTAAGTTCTTGTTCCTCTGCTCTAGATGTATTTACGTTCAGAACTTCTGTTTTAGTAATATTTAATTTAAAATTGGAAATTTCTCCATATTCGCTACATACTTCAAGTAATTTTGGGATTGATGTCTTTGGATTGACTAAGTAGAAGAGAACATCGTCCGCAAAAGCAGAAAGCTTATGTTCCTCTTCTTTTATTTTCACTCCTTCCATTTCTGGGCACCTGCGTACCCTGGCCAGCAGGGGTTCAATTGCTAGAACAAATAACATTGGTGACAGGGGGCATCCCTGTCTTGTTCCATTTTTCATATTAAACGCTTGGGAGAGACTTCCATTTATTTTTATCCTTACTGTCGGGGCTTGATATAAAGTTCTAATCCACCTCATTATCGTCCGCCCAAAGCCCATTTCTTCTAGTGTGTTTAGCATGAGTCCCCAATCTACCCTGTCAAACGCTTTTTCAGCGTCTTATCGACAGGAGTAGACTGGGGAGCCCGCTTTCTTTCATTTTTTGAAGGACAAGAAGAGCCCTTACCCCATTGTCTCTTCCCTCTCTCCCCTGGATGAACCCCGTCTGGTCAGGATGTACGAGTTTTGTCATCTCCTGTTTCACTCTTCCGGCTAGTATCTTTGCGAATAATTTGGTATCTATATTCAACAGAGATCGGCCTATATCCTGCGCAGGTTTTGCCATCTTTTCCTTCCTTTGGAATAACTGTAATAGTCTCCTCTGCTGCTTCTCTACTTAGCGGATAATCTTTCCCGAGCCCATTAAAATACTGGCAAAGTCTAGGGATGAGTGTCTCCTTACATTTTTTATAGTATAGGACGGTAAAGCCATCCGGCCCTGGGCTTTTTCCTAACGCTGAATCTGCGAGAGCTATCTTAATTTCGTTTTCTGTGATGGGCCTATCCATCATTAATGCGTCGTTTTGACTACATTTTGTGACACTAGCTCCTTTTAAAAAATCTGTTATTTTGTTCTCCTTCTCTCCCTGTTTCCACTTCCTCGGTTCCACTGCGTACAACTTCTCATAGTAAGCTCTAAAAGTTTCTGCTATTTCTTTTGTTGTGTGTACTGTCTCCCCTTTCTCATTTTAAATTTTTTCTATATAATTTCTTGTTTTTTTTTTCCGAACCATCCTGGCCAGATGTTTATTTGTTTTATTTCCCCACAAATACCTTTCTTTTGCTATTGAATTAAATTCCCTTTTTGTTTCTTGGTCTATTAGCTCTTTTAGTTCGTTTCGTTTGTTCACTAGGGCCTGATATACCTCTCGTTGCTTTACCGATTTTTTTTTTTATGTTTTTGCTCCAAATTTGATATCTCTTCTATTATTTTTTCTCTTTTACAGCTTCTTTCTTTTTTTTTTTTTTTTCCTTGTCCCTTCTGAGATCAGGATCCCTCTTATCACCGTTTTATGTGCGTCCCACAGTGTTGCTCCCGATATTTCATTTGTGTCGTTAATCCTGAAATAGTCCTCCAACTCCTTTTTAATCCTAACTAGGCTACTCTCGTCCATCATTAATTCCTCATTAAGCCTCCAATTCTGGAATAGTTTCTGGTTTCCTAGTATATTTAAGGAGACACTTATTGGGGCATGGTCAGAAAGTGTCATGCCCCCTATCTCCGCCCCCGCCACCTTCTCCAAACTACTATGGTCCACAAAAATGTGGTCAATGCGGCAATAGCTACCATGAACTGAGGAATAGAACGTATAATCCCGCTGTCCTGGGTTGAGGACTCTCCATACATCTATCAATTGGCTTCTGTATAGACTATTTTTTATCTTTTAAGAGCGTTTTTCCCCCCCCTTGTGACTGGGAGGTCTTATCGGATCAAAACAGAAGTTTAAGTCTCCGGCAATAATTACCTTCCCTTGTTTGAAGTCTTTCAATTTTTCTAATGTTTCCACGAGATATTTTATCGGATGGACATTAGGAGCATAGATATTCACCAATGTGCATTCCATCCCTTCCAGTTCCCCTTTTAGGAAGAGGAATCTTCCGTCAGGATCTACCAACCGGTCAGCTAGTGTGAACCGAACTCCTTTGGCTAAGCCTATAGCTACTCCTCTTGCTCGTTTGGAGATGGTATCTCCATAATACCAAACAGGAAAATCTGGTGAGTATAGCTTAATATTGGATTCTATTGAAAGGTGTGTTTCCTGCAGGAAGGCCACATTTGTTCTATGACTTTTCAATTCCTTTAGGATCTTGTGTCTTTTTGTTACACTATTAAGGCCTTTCACATTATACGACAGAAGTTTAATTATCGGCATCTTTTTCTCATTTTTTTTTTCCTTGCCTTTTCTCTTTTCTCGGGAGACACGTCTATCCTTCTTTAGGCTGTTCTTTCTTCTTGGCTCATTTGGTGAGATAGTACCTCCACCCACCCACCCACCCTCCCTCCCTCCCCCCTCCCTCCCCCCTCCCTCCCTCCCCCTTCCCTCTTGGTCCCTCCCCTCCTTCCCTCCTCCCCTCATCCCTCCCCTCCTCCCCCCTCCCTTCCCCCTTGTTGGCCTTCTATCGGCCTCTGGGCCAACCTCCAAGTTGGGTTTGGCTCAGATCTCTCTAGGTGGGGCCTGGGATTTAACCCCCCCCCCCATTTCAGGTGGGGAGAGAGATGCCGGTCATCGCCTCGTCGTTTGTTAACATCACCTAGCCCCTCCCCCTCTCAAATTCCTCCCCCCTACTCCCAGCCAGGGAGATCTGGAATTTGAATATCCAATCTGCTGCAGAATGTTTTAAGATCTTCCGGGAATCTAAGAATAGCAGACTTTCCTTCTTTGATTCCTATTAGGCAAGCTGGAAAACCCCAATTATATTTTATTTTCTGAGTTTGTCAACTGGATCAGCAGAGGTTTTAATAGTCGACGTCTTGCCAGTGTTTCTGGCGCCAGGTCTGAGAAGTTCTGATCCTCTATATACCAGAGGTGGTTTTCTTCTTAAGTTTTTCCAGATCTCTTCCTTTTCTTTAAACCCCCTGAATCTAACTATGACGTCTCTTGACCTCTCAGTGTCCGTTCTTCGGGGGTTACCAACGCGATGGACTCTATCTATCCTCTGGGGGTCTTTCCAATAATGGGTTGAATATTTCCTGCATCATCTTCCTCAGCTCCTCTCCTTGCTCCTCCGGTATTGATTTAATTCTTAAATTTTTTCTTCGGTTTCTATTTTCCTGATCTTCCAATTTATATAAGATCTGCCTCTGCTGTAATTTTATCTGATCTATTTGATCTTTTAGATGCATTGATTCTTGTTCTTGCTTTTCCGTTTTTTCTTCCACTGACTCTATTCTGGAAAGAAGATGTCCTAGGTCTGTCCGTAGTGATTGTATTTCTCCCTTGATGACATTTTCCAGACTCAGCAACATTTCTGCCATTTCACTCTTTGATGGACCTAGTTCATCTGGTCTTTGTTCATCTGTCCAGCTATGCTCTAGGTCTTTATCCAATAATCCTTCTTCCCTTAATTCCAAAGGTTTTTCCTTCGAGGTCTTATTTTGGGGGTTCTTGTTGTCCGTCTTTTTGTCTTTATTTACTTGTTGTTGTTTTTTTGTGTCCTGGGTTCGTGGGCTATCCTCTTTTGTCATATATTGTCTGATAGAACTTGTTGCTATTGAATTACTTGAAACATTTGGAGGTGTTTTTGGGGGGCCCCCCTTTGTGGATCTGCTCGTCATCCTTTGCATGGTATACACTCTTCTTCTGATTCTCTTCCCCAGTTTGATTTATTGGATCTCCCCCCCCCCCCCTATTTCCTTCCACTCGGTTCTAAAGATCTTAAGGGTCTCTATTTAGCCCCTTTTCACAAAATGTTCTCTATAGACCAGCAGATGGCGGGCCCCTCTGATCGTCCTGAGGAAGCGGGGGTGCGGGGAGGAATTTAGGGGGTATCTCGAGTATTCCCTCTCGTTTATCCCTTTTAATTTGACTCCAAGCCTCTCCCTCCTTTTTTTAAATACACTTTACGCTTCCCTGCTTCCTGTCCCCTCTGAATCAGATTGTAAATGATGTTTCTCCAGACTACTACTACGACAGGTTTACCTTGGCCTCCCCTTCCTTTGGTCTTAATACTTTCGTATATATCCAATAGGTATGTATTATATATCCAGTGTATACTACATATTATATTATATACATATTATATGACATTTATGTGGCAGTACAGTTCGAAAAGTTCATAAAGTTCAGAAAGAGACTATAGGATTAGATATTTCATTCAAAAAACCTTTGAGAAAATCCTGAAAGCATTTAATATAGAAATATTTATATTTCTCCTTATGGTTCCAAATGTGCAGTAAGGAGTTATTTCTATATTTATTTTTTTTCTCTCCTTCTGATCCCTTTTCATTTATTTGATCTCCACTTTTGTATTTGTTTATTCATTTGTAGAAAAATAAGGGAAATATGACATACCTTCTGAGCTGGTCATCTGCTTTTAATAGCCCATGTTGATCTCTCCCAGGGATCAATCCAAGAAGCTTACCTTTCCAACTTCCCTGCGAGTCCTTCGATCTCTCCCTTAAAACAGTGAGAGCAGTGAGAAGGAAGGGGTTAAGGAAGCCTCCCGCTCGGTTCACCATGCAGCCTGCTGCTGTCCGTTTGCGGAGGTAGCATCAATCTCGGGACGGAGTTGCAGAGCGGAGCGAGGCGGCTCTTATCTTCTGGGGATTCCCCTGGTCTAAACTCCGGGAATGCTCGAGGGGAGGAGGAGAGGAGGAAGGTGAGTAGGCGCTCTTTACTACGGCGTGTGGCTCAGCATGTAACTCTGCATGCCGAGCGTCTTACTGGGGTGGCTGCTAGAAGGTGTCGGCGCGCGGCTGGGCTGCACGAGAGCTACGAGTGAGGCGGTCTCTTCCGCCTTGCGCTGTCCGCATCTCTCCCGGCCTCCCTCGGCCCGATCCTTCCACACCTCTGGATGGTTTCCGACCCAGCAATCCCGTGGCTCCTCCCACCTACAGGTGCGTCACGTCCTCACGTGCACGCCATCTCGTGGTGATCGATCTTCTAAGGAAAAAATCGTGAGGAGGATACAAATTGCACCACCATACAGCAACCACATAAATTGCATGCCATTGTGGGGCAGTTGTAGCACGGTGGTACTTCCCACCAAATGTGACCAGGGGGATAGTTTTTGCAGCTGTATATGTGCACCCCTATCCACTGCCTTTTCAGCTTAAGGGGAATTGGTTGGGTGTGTTTTTACAACACAGCTCCACATGGCTTTCTTATGGAATGTGTTCGCAACCTGCAGCTATGAATTAACTATTTCCTTCTTGGCTGTTGTGAAATCAGCTGTGGGAAAGAAGTCAAGTTGGGTGGATATCAATCCACAACACTTTAGTCTGCTTTCACACTGAGGCGCTTTGCAGGCGCTATATCGCTAAAAATAGCGCCTACAAAGAGCCCTGAAAGAGCATCTCCTTTCACTCCGGTGTGAAAGCCCGGGGGGGGGGGGGGGGTGCGCTGGCAGGACGCTCAAAAAAAGTCCTGCTAGCCGCATCTTTGAGGCGATGTAGGAGCGACGCGCCCCTGCCCATTGAAATCAATGGGCGGCACCTTGTTTGTGGTTTTAACCCTTTTTCGGCCGCTAGTGGGGGTTAAAAGTGCACCGCTAGCGGCTGAATAGTGCCACAAAAAAGACAGTAAATTGCTGCTTTAGCACCGGCGCCACCCACACCCCAGTGTGAATGTAGCCTTACTCTCCTAGTGCTTATCAGGGGATCTGCTGCAGGGTGGACAAGAATCTGCTGCAGCTATGGAGGTGGTGGAAACTCTAAAGCATCTCTCACGGAACCCCAGGGCTTTGAAACCGTTATAACCATTCCCTACTCTATACAAAGCGGACATGATGCAAGAGAGTGTCGGAGACTGCGGACATGATGCAAGAGAGGGTCAGAGACTGCGGACATGATGCAAGAGAGGGTCAGAGACTGCGGACATGATACAAGAAGGGATCAGAGACTGCGGACATGATACAAGAAGGGATCAGAGACTGCGGACATGATACAAGAAGGGATCGGAGACTGCGGACAATGTCCCCATAACGTCCCCCCAAACGACAATGTATGCCATTCCATAAATTATGGTTTATGTATGTCCTACTTATGTAATTGTCTTAGTGATTGCTTCACATCACAACTTCATTGATACCTTTTTTTTTTTTTGTTTTATGATTTTGCTCATTACTACACATGCAGTGCAAAACCAAAAATCATACAAAAAAAGGGTATCAATTTCAAATCAATGAAGCGGTGATGTGAATCAATCACTAAGACAATAAGACCTACATAAACCATAATTAATGTTGAAATGGCATTGTCATGCTCATTGGTCACTTTAATGTTTTCATAATTTGGCAAATTTGCAGTCCACATAATGGTGCATCAGAAATATGATATATAATATCTTATATTATTACTAGTAGTAAGTGGCGGCTGGTGCTCCAAAATTTTGGGGGGGGGGGGGGCGCAAACAAACAAAAAACATCAAATGCCACCACTGTGCCAATCAAGCGAAACAGCTGTGCCCATCAAACGCAACCACTGTGCCCGTAAATTGCAACCACTGTTGTGCCCATCAAACGCAGCCACTGTTTTGCCCATCAAACGCAGCCACTGTTTTGCCCATCAAATGCAGCCACTGTTTTGCCCATCAAATGCAGCCACTGTTGTGCCCATCAAATGCAGCCACTGTTGTGCCCATCAAACGCACCCACTGTTGTGCCCATCAAACGCACCCACTGTTGTGCCCATCAAACGCACCCACTGTTGTGCCCATCAAACGCAGCCACTGTTGTGCCCATCAAACGCAGCCACTGTTGTGCCCATCAAACGCAGCCACTGTTGTGCCCATCAAACGCAGCCACTGTTGTGCCCATTTTTTGCTGCCACTGTTGTGCCCATTTTTTGCTGCCACTGTTGTGCCCATTTTTTGCTGCCACTGTTGTGCCCATTTTTTGCTGCCACTGTTGTGCCCATTTTTTGCTGCCACTGTTGTGCCCATTTTTTGCTGCCACTGTTGTGCCTATTTTTTGCTGCCACTGTTGTGCCCCATTAAATGCTGCCAGTGTGCAATGTACCTGATGAAGATGATGATGACTATCGAGCAGCCTGTGAGTGGAACTGGAGGACAGAGGACAACCGCGACAGTGTGAGGTGAGCCAAGGAGGAAGGGGAGTTGACTCTGGACTGATCGTTGGAGATAGACACTCACTCAACGTGCACACGGAGCGGTAAGGCTAGAGGCTCGAGGTCAATTATCTCCCCATCCTCGCACGCCGCTTCCGTTCATGAAAGCTTCCCGGCCTCATCCTGTTGCGTGGAGCTTCTGGAAGATCCCGGATCCCCTACAGGCTCGGACATGTCTTCTTTGGTGAATGAACTTAAGAGAGATAGCAAGCATGTTTCACAGCTTGGAGAAATACATTAAAAAAGATCTCTGTGGTGAGGGCTGATATGGCGCTCTTGCTTGTTAGGGTAGAGGAGACAGAGCAGCGCCAAGACTCCCAGGAGACGGCCATTAAAAAAACGATGAGACTGTCACGCAATTGGCATATGCACACACGGCCTCATTGTACCAGCTCGAGTATCATAATCGCAGAAACAACCTGGGCATCTGTGGGTAGCTTGAGGCAACCAGGGGCAATGACCTAGAGCCCTCGATTTGAGGCATTCTTAACACAGTCCTGGGCAACCCTGTCACTGATCCTCTGCTATTCGACTAGGTACACCGTGCCCTGAGATCTCGCAATGTTGCATCTGATCAAACCAAGGATGTTATATGTTGCCTTCACTACTTTGAAGATAAAAATGCTGTCATGTCTAAACTGTGGAACACTTCTAACATTGACTTTGATGGGGCTGTTATAAATATTTTTCCTGACATCTCCAAGGAGACCCTTGATCGTCACAGGGTCCTGAAGCCTCTTAGATCAACTGAGGAGTGATAGGGTTATTTGCAAATGGGGCTTCCCTGCGTGCCTGATGGCTACTAAAAATGGCTGCTATTCCACACTGCGGTTCCCTGAGGAGCTTCTTGCTTTTCTCCAAGATTTGAACATTTGGAGCTCTCAGGCTGGCAGAATTCTATACCTACCTTCTCGACTCCCCGGGCCTCCCAATGGTGGAAAATTCTATCCAAACAGAAGCGTGTCTCTACTCCCAGGCTCATCTCCGAACAATGGGTTAGATGTCTCCTTGTCCACATTCATTTCTCTCACTACCATATCTTTTTGCACTGACTATAACTCGCACCCCACTCATCCATGTTAAGGTATTAATCCATTTCCCAGTCTACTCTTTCACCATACTTGTGATCATACCTGTTTTGTTTATTCTACCAACCCATTGCATGATGACTTTATGTTGTTAAATGACCCGTGTTGTAAGGTGTGTTATACCCTTGTTTTGAACATTGCTAGTGTTTAAGGTTGTTAAAGTCTCCTACTTAGGCCATTTGCTGCTGGAGCCTACTGCTTCTTGTTCATGCCCTTATCACGGCGTATGACCCCTGCCCCTTTCCTCCTGGGGTTGGTGGGAGTTGGCAGCCCTCGTGCTGTTATTGGTTCAGGCTGACGGCTTGCTCCCACTGGGACCACCAGATTTCTGCGTGCTTTTCTTTCCCAATTGTTTTACAAATTGTCATAGTGTCTTCAATACAGTGTGTGTGTTTTGTTTGTTTTTTCTTTTCTGGCCTTTTCTCTCACCCCCCTCACCCCATCCCTCTTCCTCTTTTGCTGGCACACATGGTTATATGAATTGAAGATCCACTCACCACTAATGCAATGGCTACTAGAACGATTCTTTCATATAACGTAAGAGGCCTTAACGTGGCCGCGACGAGGCATCAAGTAATGCGAGAGTTGAAAAACTCATCCTGCTCTATTGCTTTCCTCCAGGAAACATACTTGACTCACTCCACATCTGTTAAATTGTACTTGCAGCATTTTCCATAGGGTTGTCCCGATACCACTTTTTTAGGACCGAGTACAAGTACCGATAATTTTTTTCAAGTAGTCGCCAATGAATGAATGAATGAATGAATGAAAAACTTATAAAGCGCAGCACATGCGAACTGAATCGCCTCTGGGCGCTTGTTGTTCCTGTCTCTTTTAATATCAAAAGAGATGTGTCTTGATCTTTCTCCTAAAAGCTAGGTGATTCTCCTCCAACCGAATGCTGGCTGGTAAAGCGTTCCATAGTCTGGGACCTTGGACCGCAAATCTTCGTTCTCCTTTGGCCTTGTAGTTGGCTTTCGGAACCTGGAGCAGGTTCTGATTGGTGGATCGCAAAACACGATTGGGGTTATGAGCTTTTAATTTTTCGCATAGATATTGGGGGGCATTCCCATGGACACATCTATGCGTAAGACAGAGAGCTTTAAAAGCAATTCTGTCTTTGACTGGTAACCAGTGAAGGGATCTCAGTGAAGGTGAGATGGATTCCCAGGGTTTTTTCCAATACCGATACTTTTTTTTTAAATGTGTCCCCAAATGCAGCCATGTCCCCCCACATATTGCAGCCATGTCCGTCCCCCCACATATTGCAAGCCATGTATGTCCCCCCACATATTGCAAGCCATGTATGTCCCCCCACATATTGCAAGCCATGTATGTCCCCCCACATATTGCAAGCCATGTATGTCCCCCCACATATTGCAAGCCATGTATGTCCCCCCACATATTGCAAGCCATGTATGTCCCCCCACATATTGCAAGCCATGCATGTCCCCCACATATTGCAAGCCATGTATGTCCCTCATACCTGTAGCTATTATACCGCCGCCGCCGCATACCGCCGTTAATCCCTGCATTATAGCGTAACGTGCATTACAAGCTTTCGTTTTGAATACTTGTAAATGCCCGTGCCGCCATGTATAGACACTCCCCTTCTCAGGATTGGAGGGATCCGGCCAATACCGAGCAAGGGGGAGTGTCTATAACTAGTCTATAATGGCGGTAGGCGGCGGTATAATAGCTGCAGGTATGGGCGACAGGACATGGCTGCAATATGGGGGGGAAGTATTCTATTTTGGTATCGGGGGTATTTGCGGGAGTAAAAGTACTCCCGCAAATACTCGGCATCAGTCCCGATACCGATACTAGTATCGGTATCGGGACAACCCTAATTTTCCACAATGGTATTAGTCTAACACCAACAAGGCCAAAGCAGTAGCCATTGGGTTCAGTAAGGCCCTGTACACACGATCAGACATGTCTGATGAAACTGGTCTGCGGACCAGTTTCATCGAACCAGTTTGGTGGTGTGTACGGCCCATCAGACCGTTGCCTGTCAAACCAAAGTTTTAAAACATGCTTTAAAACCTGTCTGATGGAACCTGTCCGTCGGACAGGTTCGATGGTTAGCACACAAAAGCATCGGACCAAAAACCCGCGCATGCTCAGAATCAAGTCGACGCATGCTTGGAAGCATTGAACTTCGTTTTTTCATCACGTCGTTGTGTTCTACAGACTTTCAACTTCCTCCAAAGGTTTTCTATGGGGTTGAGATCTGGAGACTGGCTAGGCCACTCCAGAACCTTGAAATGCACCGCATTCTGGTCTGATAGGATTTTGGTCCGATGGTGTGTACGCACATCAGACCATCAGACAAGTTCAGAGTTGTCTGATGAAAACGGTCCGTCAGACAAGTCTCATCAGACATGTCTAAACGTGTGTACAGGGCCTAAGAGTGCATCTTTTCATCTCATTAAAATGCTAGCGGACGATCATTGTTTTTTTTTCTCTTTCTCAAAGGGTTTATAGGCAACACTAGGTGCACCCTAGCGAATGTTTATTGCCCTAACCAAAACCAACCCGCTTTTTTTACCCAAACCCTTACAAAACTCCCACAATTTGCTGAGGGCTTGGTAGTTTTGTCAGGGGATATAAATATGCCTTTAGAACCCACTATTGACACCTCTCAGGGACGTTCCAATATCCCATTCAAAAGACTAGCAAAGGTCAAAAGACTCCTAGATCTTCAACTCGTAGATCTCTAAGCATCATTAAGCTGCTGTTCCGGATAGCTCAATGGTTTTGGGGAGATCTCCCTTTGCCTGTGCTGTGTAAGACTGTCATCAGCAGTCATGGCTTTTTGGTAAGCAGGTTACCTTTACACTTAGGGTGTTGACCTTTAACACATGTTTTGCCTTGGGAAGACTGGTGTCACAACTACCTTTTTTACCTGCAATTCATCTTTGTTTGGAGTTTGAATCATCAGACCTTCTCTGATTGGGACTTTTTTTTTTTTTATTACATTTTCAATGTCAGTATCACTGTATTCATATATATTGGTTTTCAACCCGTCTAGCGCCGCACTCACTTTGTAAACTTATCTTCAACTCAGACACCTGGCATCTACTCCACCCTAAAGAAAACTATTACTCTCCTTTCTCTAAAACGCACCACTCGTACTCCAGAATAGACAACATTTAATTATTTATTTTTTTAGATCATTCTTCCACCTCCCTCTTCTATGTTTAGCCTGAATAGGTACTGGAACTCTCTCGGATCATGCCCCTGTTTCTGTATGTTTGACCATGCCCACTTTGCCTCACCACACTAATAACTGGAAGCTTAATATTTTGTATCCAATATAACAGAGGTGTCCATGCTATCCACTACTCTGTCCCAATACTTTAAGAAAAATGCATCCTCGGATACCTCCCCCTCTATTTTATGGGAAGCTCATAAGGCCGCAATGAGTGATAGTCTTATTGAATTGGGTGTGAGGAGAAAAAGAGCATGATCAACAGCTTAAACAAGTCCTAGAGCAAATTGCTGAACTAGATAAACAAACTTTCTTCACATTTTGAAGCTCTCATGCCGCGTACACACGATAATTTTTCGGCATGAAAAAACTTTTTTTAAAAAGTTTTTAAAAAATGTAATTTAAAATGATCGTGTGTGGGCTTCGCATCATTTTTCAGGTTCTGAAAAACGACAACAAAAAAATTTGAACATGCTGCATTTTTTAACGTCGTTTTAAAAGATGTTGTTTTTCAGGTTGTAAAATATGATCGTGTGTGGGCTAAAACAACGTTAAAAACCCACGCATGCTCAGAAGCAAGTTATGAGATGGGAGCGCTAGTTCTGGTAAAACTACCATTCATAATGGAGTAAGCACATTCATCACGCTGTAACAGACAGAAAAGCGCGAATCGTCTTTTTTACTATCACGGAATCAGCTAAAGCAGCCCAAAGGCGAATGGAACTTCCCCTTTATAGTGCCGTCGTAAGTGTTGTACGTCACCGAGCTTTGCTAGATAATTTTTTAAAACTATGGTGTGTGGGCAACGTCGTTTTAATGATAAAGTTGAAAAAACTTCGTTTTTTTTTTTTTCATGCTGAAAAATTATCATGTGTACGCGGCATCACTCTCGAAAGAGGAACTCCAAAACTCTCCTTGACCTTGATACTAAACGGAAATTCCACTATATCTCTCAAAAAATATACGCAGGGCTTTTTTTCTGGGGGAACTTGGTGGAACTCAGTTCCACCACCTTTGGCTCAGACCCTTTGGTGCCCGCTCACCACAATCACTTGTGAACACAGAAGTCTGGTTTCTGTGTTTACAAGTGACTGCTTTGTAACCCCCTGAACTCTGCACACTGTATGTAATGCAATTCTGGTATTTAATGCCCCTTTAAGACCCTTCTACTGTTTGTGAAATCTGAACGGGTCGTGGTTGAGTTCCTGCACCTATTTTCTGAGAAAAAAAGCTCTGTTTATACCTAAAATAAAATCCCAAATCTCCTAGGCCTTTAGGGAGTTTTACGCTGACTTATACAATGTAGAGGGTGGCCTGGCTACTTTACCATTACCAGAAAAGCGTAAAAGAATACTCACTTATTTGAAGGAGGCTAACCTACCCAAACTGTCTAAGACAACCCTGTAAAAATATGGAAGCTGACTTTTCCATAGAAGAATTCCAATGTTTTACCATCCTCTATTATAAAACATTTAGTGATCTTCTACACCCCCCAATTCACAGCTTACGCAAATTCCATTTCCCTGAATCTGGCCTTCGCCCTGAATCCCTCTCCGCCCACATCACCGTCGCCCCTAAACCTGATAAGGACCCTACCCTGTGTGGCAGCTACAGGCCCATCTCTCTCCTGAATATTGACACCAAGCTTTATGCCAAGGTTATGGCGAACAGATTGCTCACCCTTCTGCCCCAGTGGATTACAGCTGATCAAGCCGGTTTTATACCCAATAGGGAGGCCAGAGACAACTCTCTTCGCACCTTGTCTCTAATACACTATGTTCCCAGATGCTCTCAGCCCACTCTCCTTCTTTCCACAGATGCTAAGAAAGCTTTTGATATGGTGGACTGGGTCTATCTCAAGACAACCCTCCACTATTTTGGTCTTGGCCCCAAGATGTACCACCGCATTTCTTCTCTTTATTCGAATCCCTCTGTGCAAATTCGCATAAATGGCTTCCTAAGCGACCCCTATCTATGGCATTCAAATAGGTCATAAACTCCATAAGTATGCAGCTTACGCTGATAATATCTTATCTTTCATTCAACAACCACACATCTCACTACCAAACTTAATGTCTGCATTTTCTACTTTCCAAACATTATCTAACTTCAAAATTAATTTGTCAAAATCAGACAATCTAAATATTACAGTCCCCCAACCAGCAGCTGACCAACTAAAGCCCCTCTTCCCCTTTCGCTGGGAAACCACACGTATGAAATACCTTACCCCCATCTACATTCCCTTTTTTAGACATAATTATATCCCTCTCCTGAACAATATTCAAACCGATCTCAGGAAATGGTCTTCCCTGTCACACTTATGGCTGGCCAAGGTAAATATAATCAAGATGAACATACTACCCCGCATTCTTTTTATCCTACAAATGATCTCCTTAAGGGTTCCCATAGGTTTCTTTACTTTTTTACTCCAGACCATGATCGCCTGCTTTATATGGAGAGACGGCCATCCCAGAGTGTCCAGAGAGGTTCTTTTTCGAACCAAACGTTCTGGGGGGTTGTCTCTACCTAACTTTAAAGCTTATTATCATGCTATAGTACTATCACGCTTAGCAGACTGGAAATATGCCAATGCCTCTAAGTTATGGGTACAATTGGAATACGCGTTATGTGGTTCTGATCTCTCCACTACTCCTTGGATACCACGCTCTTCTAGAAACTTCTCTAAATACCTCACCCTCATCATTTCCTTCTTGGATGTTTGGGATGGACTGCATAGGAAACTTTCCTGGTCTTATGACTCTCCTCTAACGCACCTTCTACACCATAATTATTTTATGCCTGGCCCCAAGGACCCAGGTTTCCAATCCTGGTCTCCAGAGGGCCCTCTTCCCTTTAAACCATTGTCTGAGATTTTGGGCCCCAAACTAATTACATTTATGGGCAAATGGAGATACAACCAACTACCGTGTTTCCCCGAAAATAAGACGTACTCCGAAAATAAGCCGTATCGGGATTTCGACGCAAGATAGAAATATAAGACACCCCTTCGAAAATAAGACGTAGCGATGTAGTGTCGAATATCCGAAAATAAGATGTAGTGTCGAATCTCCGAAAATAAGATGTGGTGTCGAATCTCCGAAAATAAGATGTAGTGTCGAATCTTGTAGTGATAGGCGTGTCGTATGCGGCGCGGCATGGTAAACAACACGTCATAGGTGTATGTTACTGTACTGGTGCTCAGGAGCTGTGAGGAGAAGAACACTCTGTAAAGCAAAAAGATTCTCCCAGCATTGACCAGCAAACCCCTCTCTCACCCCACACAAACAGATCACCCCAGCTCCACTATGCTCCACATCAGCTTTGCTGGCCTATCTTTTTGTACAACCAGACAAGATGAGTGCAAAAAGAAAGAGTTATTCTGTTGAGTACAAGAAAGGAATTGTGGAGGACTCCGAGGCAAGAATCTTACGGCTTTTTGCAAAGAGAAGAAGTTGGATATCCGAATGGTCCAAAAATGGCGTGCAGAATACGATAATCTCAGTCTACAGGTGGACAGAGGAAATGCTAAGAAGCGCAAGTGTGGTTCAGGTAGGCAACCTTTATTTTCTGTAATAAAAATAAGACACCCCCCGAAAATAAGCCATAGTGTGATTTCTTGAGGAAAAAAAAATATAAGACGGTGTCTTATTTTCGGGGAAACACGGTACATCGCTTTCTTCAAACCTACCCTCCACCACTATGGGACATCCAAGACTTCAATGGAATTGAAGCTGTATTCAATTACAAGGACCCCCCATTACACTGTATATCTGTTTTATAGAGCTCTACTACAGAGTCCTGCATATTTTACCTATCTGGCCAAATGGGAGTCTGACTTGGGCATCACCGTCACCCACAAGAAAAAGGACAAAGTTCTTTAACTTACACATTTCTTCACTTGCTTCCTCTATGGCGGAATCTAATTTCAAGCTCTTCACCAGATGGCACCACTCACCTGTTTAGCTCCACTTTATGTTCCCTGCTAACTCTCCACAATATTGGAGGGACTGTGGAAATGACGCTACCCATGCCCACCTCTGGTGGTTCTGCCCTCTCATACGTCCTTTCTGGTCTAAAGTGATAGACCTGGTTTATCAGATCACTCAAGTCAACCTCTCCCATGACCTTGGACAGTTCTATTTCACGCCACCTCAATTTCACTTTAACCTTAACTCAACACCCCATGTTACAAGGATATCATCTCTTCGACCTCCCAGGCTACCTAAAGTGTTCCTTCATTTAGCCCAATATTTAATTTTTGTTAATAGTGGTAGGTTTAGTCCTTTGAATTTTAAGAGAACTAATTGTGATTGCTCGAAGTTTGATTGTGTTACCATATCTGCCAGCCTTCCTCTCTACCCCATCCTCTATGCCCCTCCCCCCCCCTTCCTACATGTCTTGTCTTGTTACTTTTCTATTCTATTCTTTCTCCTGCTTTTCTTCTTTTACTACCAGATTGTTAATAATACAGTGTTTTTGTTAAGTAATTTACTATTATGAGTCTTGTTGATCAGAGGGCTTGCTTAGACCCGTAGTTATTCCAGGGACATGTTTTTTGATAATTATATTTTGGGTACTTGGAAGCCTGTGCATTAATCTTCTTTGACTGACTGTCAGGCCCCTTTCACACGGGGCAGTGGCGGTATAGTGGCGCAATTTTTAGCGCCGCTATACTGTCGTATTTACCACAATATTTGGTCGCTAGCGGTGTGGTTTTAAACCTTGCTAGCAGCCGAAAAAGGGTTAATACAGCGGTTTCCCATTGATTTCAATGGGAAGGACCAGTAAACACCCCACTCTTATACCGCTCCAAGATGCGGCTAGCAGGTCTTTTGAAGCGGTCCTGCTAGCCATATTTGTCTATTAAGAGGATTTTCTGTAAACAGTTGTTAATTTTTCTTCATTTTTATGCACTATAAAGGATCACTTGTAATGTGGGCAATTACAAGGGAACAGGTTAATGAAGGGTGGTAATAGACAGAGGGTACTGTGTAGTGAAGGTCTAGGAAGAAGCAGTGAAACAATTTGGGAAAGGCGTAGACCAGTCCTGGTGAACCTCTTTTGAAGAGTACTAATGTAACACTGGTCATCTTATGGCCTAGTGAACTTTGTCTATTCATGGTCGACGAAAGCTTTTGGAGTGTGATCCATAGAGGGAAGAGTGCAATCATGGACCCTAGGACAGGTGTGCCCAATCTTTTGAAGCGCAAGGGCCACTTAAGCGTCTTGGTAACTGGTCACGGGCCACAATGAGCGAAACGGGTGAATGGCATGGATCGGATTGGAGGTAGGACACAAGTCGGTTTACATCTGCCACTCCTTAGAGGTGAATGGAGGTCCAGTTGAGTCGGACTGACCGTGTAAAATGGGCCCATGGCTGCTTTCACACTGATGCGCTGCAGTTTACTCAAACCACGGATGTACCTTTTTTGGCTTTTCTGCACTTTGCAATAGACTTCTATTATATTCTGCAGGTTTGGTGCACTTCCAGAAAGCTCACCAAACTTGCAGGTAATAACAGAAGTGTATGGTTCTGTGCAGGTAACATCAGAGGGCTCCGCGGGCCACATGTGGCCCCCTGGCCACTCTTTTGACACCCTTGCCTTAGGACATCCATCTGCTGTGGTTGTTAGGTGCTAGTAGAAAACATTTGGTGAATTGCTAAAGATCTTGCTCTTCCTTTAGTAAGCCATCTCCTTCCTATTGTCTTAAAGCGGAGCTCCATCCTCTTTTTTAACTTTATAGCATTCTATAGCATACTGCCCCCTTAAACATATTTGGAATGTTTTTTTTTTTTAAACTCACTGTTATTGCCGTGAGTTTCTTTCTCCCGCCGCGGCGCAGCGACCTCGTCACGTCATCCAGCGCTGCTATGCCTCCTGGGAGATGTTTGTCATCAATCCCAGGAGGCTGGGCTGAAGTTTCTTCTCCAGCGAGCGGGCTGGAGCGCAGACGGGCGCGGAGGCGGAGAGATGGTTAACAGCCCCGCCTACCGCCAGGGATCCCAGCAATAATCTGGCCACTGGACGGCTGTGGGCGGGTTATCAGGAGGGGGGGATCGTGTGGCAGTATGGGTTCCTCAATGCCGGCTGGCTGGGATGAAGATGACAGCAGCGGGGGGGGGGGGCAGAGATGAGCTCCCGGGTTAGTGTGTGTCCAGCCTGTCATCAGTGATAGCGGAGATCGAACCGTGTGTGTGCTGCCTGCTAGAGATCCGCCTATATACAGCCCCACATATCATCCTACACATCACTCCGTATAGACTTTCTCATGTCCTCTATAGAGGACTGCATACACCGACCTGTACAGTGTTCCCGATCATCCCCCATGGAGCTCTGTGACATCTATACATTCTATATGTGACAGAACTATATCATACCTCCGATCATCCCACTGTCCCCCTATATACATTCCTGTATCATCATCCCATACATTATGTGTTGTGCTGGGGCCAATGCGATGTTATGGTGGCAATGTGCTGTGCTGGGGAAAGGAGGAAGCAGGAGGAAGTCAGCACAGGGATGGTGGGAACCCCTCATAATGGGCACAGCACAGGGATGGTGGGAACCCCTCATAATGGGCACAGCACAGGGATGGTGGGAACCCCTCATAATGGGCACAGCAGAAGTACAAACCCAGGAATTTAGCACAGAACAGGGAAGGTGGAAACCCTTCATGAGGGGTTCCCACCATCCCTGTGCTCTGCTGACTTCCTGGGTTTGTACTTGTGCTGTGCTCATTATGAGGGGTTCCCACCATCCCTGTGCTGTGCTCATTATGAGGTGTTCCCACCATCCCTGTGCTGTGCTCATTATGAGGGGTCCTCACCATCCCTGTGCTGTGCTCATTATGAGGGGTTCTCACAATCCCTGTGCTGTGCTCATTATGAGGGGTTCCCACCATCCCTGTGCTGTGCTGACTTCCTCGGTTTGTGCTGTGCTCATGAGGGGTTCCCACCATCCCTGTGCCGACTTCCTGGGTTTGTACTTGTGCTGCGCTCATTATAAGGGGTTCCCACCATCCCTGTGCTGACTTCCTGGGTTTGTACTTCTGCTGTGCCCATTATGAGGGGTTCCCACCATCCCTGTGCTGTGCTGTGCTGACTTCCTGTGTTTGTACTTCTGCTGTGCCCATTATGAGGGGTTCCCACCATCCCTGTGCTGTGCTGACTTCCTGGGTTTGTACGTCTGCTGTGCTCATTATGAGGGGTTCCCACCATCCCTGTGCTGTGCTCATTATGAGGGGTTTCCACCATCCCTGTGCTGTGCTCATTATGAGGGGTTTCCACCATCCCTGTGCTGTGCTCATTATGAGGGGTCCTCACCATCGCTGTGCTCATTATGAGGGGTTCCCACCATCCCTGTGCTGTGCTCATTATGAGGGGTTCCCACCATCCCTGTGCTGTGCTCATTATGAGGGGTTCCCACCATCCCTGTGCTGTGCTCATTATGAGGGGTCCTCACCATCGCTGTGCTCATTATGAGGGGTTCCCACCATCCCTGTGCTGTGCTCATTATGAGGGGTTCCCACCATCCCTGTGCTGACTTCCTGGGTTTGTACTTCTGCTGTGCCCATTATGAGGGGTTTCCACCATCCCTGTGCTGTGCCCATTATGAGGGGTTTCCACCATTGCTGTGCTCATTATGAGGGGTTCCCACCATCCCTGTGCTGTGCTCATTATGAGGGGTTCCCACCATCCCTGTGCTGTGCCCATTATGAGGGGTTTCCACCATTCCTGTGCTGTGCCCATTATGAGGGGTTTCCACCATTCCTGTGCTGTGCCCATTATGAGGGGTTCCCACCATCCCTGTGCTGTGCTCATTATGAGGGGTTCCCACCATCCCTGTGCTATGCTGACTTCCTGGGTTTGTACTTCTGATGTGCCCATTATGAGGGGTTCCCACCATCCCTGTGCTGTGCTCAGGGGTTCCCACCATCCCTGTGCTGTGTTCATTATGAGGGGTTTCCACCATCCCTACAGCCCCAGGAAGTCAGAACAGCACAGGGATGGTGGCAACCCCTCATAATGAGCACAGCAGAAGTACAGCCCTCGGAACTCAGCACGAATGTTGGTAATTTTTAATGAAAAGTAAACAAATCTAACAAATTGAGTTTCGGGCACGAAATACGAAATAACGGCTAATGCGATACTAAACAAAATGAATTTATTGACGGCGCACATGTTTAGTATGTATATACACACACACCACAAGATAGATATATATCTATCTATCTCTTGTTATATATGTATCTTGTTTTGTAGATATACTGTATCTGCATAGAAACAAATTATTTAGTTTATTTACTGGTTCCTGGAGGGAGGAGAGGTTTGCATAGATAAGGGGCGTTAACTTCCTCTGACACTCCCATTGCTATGAAAACCTGACTGAAACCTATTACATTGCTTGTGCAGCACTGAGCATGTGCGAGATCTGCAAAGCTAAAATTCAGGAAGTCATACAGTCTAGCTTCAATGATTCCCACACTTAAGATGGCCCCAGTCAATTCCTGTTTTATAAAGTATCTAAATGCTGTAACAACCTAACACAACGGACCTTAGTTTACAGACTAACTTTACTACAATACATTAAGCTTGTGTATTACAGGGGTATTTATATTTAAAAAGTGAAATTGTGGCCGGAGCTCCACTTTAAGGCCCATAAACACTATCTGACGTGTGTATGAGGCTTTATACCTACTCCTGCAAAACCCAGCTCTTGATTCATATTATTCATCACGCTCTCTCATATTCTGTCTCTTATACTGTAGCTATAACAATGCCTCATGTGTAAACTTGTTTCATTCCAGATTCTTCTAGGTTCTGCTTATTCTGACAAATAATGCTTGCTTTAAACCGTGCCAGGGCAAACTCAAAAGCCAAATAAGCTTATTGTAATGCAAAGTGTTTACTAAAACAATATCAACATTGAGTGAAACTCGAATGGTGACCACAGAAACTACAACCTCTTAACTTTGTCATTTTATAAGTAAATATTTTTTTTGCATTTGCTTTCAGGAACTTCTCGCAATTCAGTTTCACAAACCTAAATATGGAAAAAAAAAAAAAAATGGTTTGGCCACCAGTTAACTTGCATGAGTAACATGTTGGACTTGGTTTTAAAGGGGTTGTATGGGTCTGGTTTGTTTTAAAAATAAACAAAATTTAATATAATTTTTTTTACTTGCCTCCACTGTGCAGTTAGTTTGTCACAGAGTGACACTGATCCTCCTTTTCTGGGGCCCCTCGGCGGCTGTCTTGGCTCCTCCCCACAATAGCTTACCCCACTCTGGGAAGCTCTATCCCGAGGGAGTTATTTTGCGGGCATGCTCCCTGTCAAACACGCTGCGTCCATACCGAGTGTATGACTGTCTAGCCCCCCCGGTGGCCACGTCATTGGATGTGGCTGACAGCAGCGCTAGGCAATGGCTGTGCTGCTATTAATTTATCCAATCAATGGCCAGACTTTGTGGAGTAGAGGACGCCAGGGGGATGCACACAGTAGGTGAACTGGCTCCGGTAAGTAAACTGGGGGGCCGTCATTGCCAGGTGTTTTTTTTTCACCTTGATGCATTAAGGTGAAAACACAAAGCTTTCCAACCCCTTTAAGTACAAATATGCAAGGTGTATAAGGGTTTTATCCAGTTATTATCCTGGTGAAAAATACATTCCTGAACATTTGGCAACATGTTTTTGAATGT
The DNA here is from genome assembly GCA_029574335.1 of Rana kukunoris. NCBI lineage: Eukaryota > Metazoa > Chordata > Amphibia > Anura > Ranidae > Rana > Rana kukunoris. The sequence continues at coordinate 222,756,203 of CM056053.1, read as the reverse complement.
CCTCTTCTCTGCAAATTCACTGAACAGATCTTAAAGTGGAGCTGCACCCATAAGGGAAAGTTCTGCTTGTTTATACTCTTCCCCCTCCCCTCCACTGCCACATCTGGCACTTTTTTGGGAGGGGTGGGAAGCGGGTACCTGGTTTTGACAGGCATCCACTCCCACTTCCGGTTCCCCCTCCTAAGTCTTCTGGGACACATTTCAGGTCTCTAAAGACTATGGGGGGACAATTTTTAAGGCACAGCGTGGCAAGAAACTGGCTGTGAAGCCGCAAGGCTGTTTCCCTTACTTGCTATGCCAGCGCCTGCACCCAAAGCCGATTGAAGAAATCGGATTGGGTGCTGGATCCCTGGACAGGTAAGTGATCTTATAGTAAACGTCAGCAGCTACAGTATTTTGTAGCTTCTGACATTTGACATTTTTTGGAGCTTTGCTTTAAAATCTAATTTGCCAAGTTGAGATGTCAAAACATTGCTTTAACAGAGTTAAAACAAGTAAAACTATACTTTAACAGAGTTGAACGGCCCCGCCCAGGGGGCGGTCTCTCTGGGCATAACCCTCTTCCCTGCAGCATGCAGCCTCCGTTTTTTTTCTGCCTAGCAAAGGAGAAGGACGTATGGCTCCCTTTTGGGCCCAGCGCCCTGAGGATTTTTTTATTTTATTTATATGAGAATCTATCAACTGCCAGCTGAGTGACAGGCTGGATATATATAGATCCTTGTAGTCTCCTCAGTCTGGCCAGCGAGCGTGAGCACACCATTGCTAAGGGCTGGGTCTGCCACAACATACCCCATGACTCCTGGGGTGGCCGGTGGGCTTTTTGCTCCAGGGTCCACATATGACTGGGCTGTGGTGTTGTCTCACTCACAGTGGACCGGGCCGACAGCTACTCCAGCGCGGTTGTATGCCTGTCAGGAATGCGCCAGTGGGTCCTCACATGGATGGGTAAGTACAGTCCTTCCTTCCTGCCTTGGCGGGTCGGTATGGCTGGGGTTTGGAGATCCTTCCTTTCCCTGCTCTCTGTCATATTTCCCTTTGCTGCTGCTACTGGAGTGGACCTGTGGGGGGGGGGGCTCCTTTTCCCACCAGTTGACTGTGGGGTGTCTGGGGCCATATTTTTCTGTGGGGGTGTGCTTTGCCTCAGGGAGGCCCCATTAGGCCTTCTCATCCACATTGCGGCGTCTCGCCGCCATTTTTTTGTAGTCTGCTGTCTGCGTTGGACATTCCTATTGTTGGCCATTTTGTTGTGGTCGCGCTATGGCGCAGCTTGCTATTGCGGTCGGCCATTTTACTGTGGCCGTGCCCTGTTATCTCTGAGGCATCCGGCGGCCATTTTATGAGTGGTTTTGGCCTCTAGTGCTGCTTCTACTTGGCGCGCAGCACATATCTCCTCAGTTTTTTACCTCGCGGCTTTTTCCTCACGGCACACGATGTGTACAGAGTGGGCAGCGGCGCTGAACAGTCTCTCTTGCTGGATTGGTGAGTCCCCTGGGTAACCCCCCCCCCCCCCTGGACAGCGCAGCAAGGAGGGTGGACTTTTTTTTCCGGGTCTTGAATAGGTCCCCGAGAGCTGTCTGTATTATAGAGTCAGTGTCTGGTTCTTCTTCCCCCAAACACGCCAGAGGTGGCAGCTGGTGCTTCTGTACCCGTGGTTCCCATGGATACTTTGTCGGCAGTCCTGGAATCATTTGTTGCATGGTGGAAGCAGCGTGCGGGCGTAAGGGGTATAAAAAGTGCCCCCTCCCCCCGCCATCTCCTGGGGAATGCTCTGACTCAGACACGGACCTAGCTGTGGCACAGGACCCCGGTTCTGTGTTGTCTGAGCATGTGGACCAGGACCTTCCTTGTGAGGAAGTCTCCTCACTTGGGTCAGTACCAGACAGGGCACTTGTTAGACTCCCTTACGCTGGATAGTGAAGCTAAGGCATCCATTGAAGGCTCAGTCTTTTTTGGGTCCAACAAGTCGGACCGCTCTGAAGGTTTTCACTTATGTGTCCTTTTTTGACAAGTTCATTGATAAGGAATGGGAAAAGCTGCAGAAGTCCTTTGTAGTTCCTCAGCGCCTGGTTACCTCGTTACCTCTTTGAGGACAGCCTTTTGAAAAAAATGGGCTTCTCCTCCGGTAGTTGACCCCCCGGTTGCCCGGTTAAATAAGGTAACCACTCTCCCTATAGAAGGGACCCCTGCCTTCAAGGACCATACTGACAGGAGGTCTGAGGCGCTGACCCGCTCCATGTTTACCATGCTGGGGTCTGCATTGCGGCCTATTGTGGCTGCAACCTTGGTGTCTCAGACACTCACTGAATGGGCAAAAGTTTTGCACCAGACTGTGGAGGAGCATCAGCTCCCTCCTGAATTTATTAGATTGGCTGACCAGTTGGTCCAGGGCCTTGTATATGTCTGTGATGCTACACTGGATGCAGCCCCCTTGATATCCAGAGCTTCTGTTTTTGACGGTGGTTTTTCGCCGCCTGATTCGGCTAAAACGCTGGTCTGCTGACCAAGCATCCAAGAAAGCCCTGGCAGATTTACCCTTCAAGGGTGGCAGGCTTTTTGGTACCTCGCTGAACGACATTATCAAGGATTTCACGGGGGGGTAAGAGAACTCTCCTCTCTGTCCACCAAGGGGAAGGAGCGGTGCCGTAAGCCAGGTCCTTCGTTTCCCACTCAGAAGCAGTGTTTTTGTCAGTCATGGCCCACAGTTAAACCCTCCCAGGCCGACAAAGGCTCATCTGGGAGACAGAAACGTCCCTGGGTGCGAAAGCCGAACAAACCGGCATCCAAACCCGCCACTGCATGAAGTCTTGCCCCCGACTCATGGGTCTGCAAGGTGGTCTCTTCGGGGTACAAGATAGTTTCTTTCTTTCCTATCCACCGAACAGGTTCTTTGCCTCAAGTCTCCCTCTCCCTCTCTTTCCGGCTCATCGGGGTGCCTTACTGGGGGCAGTGCAGGACTTGCTAAGTTGTGGGGTAATTTTACCCGTACCGCAGGACGAGAGGTTTCAGGGTTTTTATTCAAATCTGTTTGTGGTCCCGAAGAAAGACGTGGTCTGTCCAATCTTGGACCTCAAAGCCCTAAATGCCTTTGTGAGAGTAAGGAAGTTTCGCATGGAATCCATTCGCTCGGTGGTGGCTGCGCTCCATCTGGGTGACTTTCTGGCGTCCTTGGACATAAAGGATGCATACTTGCATGTCCCAATGTGTGCAAGTTACCAGGGTTTTTGCGATTCGGCACTGCGTCACTTTAACAGACAATTGCGCGGTTGTGCGACGTGGCTTCCAAACAAAATTTGCGTCCTTTTCTTCCCACAAATAGAGCTTTCTTTTGGTGGCATTTGATTGCCTCTGCGATTTTTTATTTTTTTGCGCTATATACAAAAATAGAGCGACATTTTTGAAAAAAAAATCAATATTTTTAACTTTTTGTTATAAGAAAAATCAATAAACTAAATTTTAGTCAAACATTTAGGCCAAAATTTATTTAGCCACATGTCTTTAGTAAAAAAAATCGCAATAAAAAAAAAAAAAATTGGCTACCTAGCGGGAACAGCGACACTAATACTGCGATCAGAAAAATTATCGCTTAGTCATGCTGGCAATAGGGAGTGAAAGGGTTAACTAGGGCGGTGATCAAGGGGTTAAAACTTTATTGGGGGGGGGGTACGGGGGCTACCCAGGACCTAACACTGACTGTCACACTGCCTGTCACACTGACACTAAATACAGTAATCATACATGTATGATTACTGCATTCAGTGACACTGTGACAGGGGGGGCGATCGCGGGGGTTAAATGTGTTTATGTGTAGTGTTAGTGCAGTGTAGTGTTAGTGCAGGACTTGCTGTGTTGTGATCTCTCCTCGGCGTGTTTGAAAAAACCGCAGAGGGAGAGATCACATCGCTTCCTCCTTGAGGAGGAAGTGACAGGGCGGGCGGGCGCGCGCATTGGCTGGGAGCGATCCGGAGGGGGCAGACAAAAACGAATAGCCGCCCCCTCTTGTCGGATTGCTCCTGCAGCCGCGCGGACCGCCACATGTACGGGGGGGGGGGGGGTCCGATCGGACCCCCGAACCCCCCAAGGCACCAACGTATATATTCGTTGATGTGCCTGTCGGTGCCATTCTGTCGACGTAAATGTACATGCGGCGGTCCTTAAGTGGTTAGTTTGTGGCCCTTCCTTTTGGACTAGCGTCAGCACCAAGAGTTTCCACCAAAGTGCTCGCACTAATCCTAGCTTTGCTGAGACAGCGAGGCATTGTCATCATGGGCTACTTAGACGATCTTCTTCTGAAAGCAGCTTCTGGCTCAGAATTAGAGGTGGATGTGTCTATAGCCAGCCAGACCCTCCAAGAATGTGGGTGGGTGTTAAACATTCAGAAGTTGGTCTTGGTACCGAATCAGCATTTGGAGTACCTAGGGTTGATTCTGGACTCCTCGGAAGTGAGAGTCTTTCTTCCCCTGGAAAAAATTGCAGACTCTACAGTCTGTGGTGAAGCTGTTGGCATCCTGCAAATGGTCGTTTCTACGTTTTTTTGCATGCGAGTCCTGGGTCTGATGGTAGCCTCCTTCGAGGCAGTACCGTATGCCTAGTTCCACACTCGTGTATTGCAGTGGGAGATCCTGTCCAAATGGAACAAATCTCCATTGTCTCTGGATCATCAAATTCAGGTAAGCCAACTAGTCTCTCTGAATTGGTGGTTGAGATCCCTGGCTCTATAGTGGACGGTGATTACGACAGACCATCAGGGGGGAACACGGAGCTCGGCTGCAGCGTCCGAGGTTGCTTACATCCTAAGGTGGGCGGAAAGAAGCGTGCCGGCTCTGTCGGCTGTCTACATTCTGGGCGTAGATGTTGGACCAGGGGGAATGGTCGATGCATTGGAGGTGTTTTCAACTCCTTTGCAGGAGGTGTGGCACACCGGATGTGAATCTCCTGGCCTCTCGCCTCAACTGCAAGGTGTCGAGGTTCATGGCCAGGTCCAGATCCCTGGGCAGACGCATTATGATGCTTTACTGGCGCCGCTGGGTCAGTATCGTCTACTTCATGCCTTTTCCCCCATTGAAGTTGCTTTCTCGGCTTCTCCGCAGAGTGGAGGCCGAGGGGATCCCGATGATTCTGGTCGCTCCAGATTGGCCTCAGCGTCCTTGGTACGCTGATCTCGTGCGTCTGGTGGCGGATGTACCCTGTCGGCTGCCAATGTGGGAGGACCTTCTGTCTCAAGGTCCCATACTTTATCCTTTTTGCAGGGGGTTCGTCATATACTTCCCCCTCTTAAACCACCTCTTCCCCCATTTGAATCTGGTGCTCTCGATTCTTCAGGAACCTCCCTTTGAAAACATCAGAGAGATTCCTCTCTTGACACTTATCTGAGAAGGTGGCCGAACGTACTGCGCATGCGCCGGCCGTCAATGTATACCAGTGCGCATGCTCCAAATTATGACGGTGTTTTCGACGTGAACGTCAATGACGTCAATCCCCATTCACGGACGAGTTACGCAAACGACGTAAAATTTTTCAAATTCAACGTGGTCACGACGTTCATACTTAACATAGGATGCGCCTGCTTTTTGGTGCTTTACCTTTATGCCGGGAAACCCCTAACGGAAACGGGGTAGATTCACTGCGTCAGGCGGGCGTACATTCGGGAATTGGCATATCTCGCTGATTTACATATTCTCGGCGTAAATCGGTGGGAACGCCCCTAGCAGCCATTTTAAAATTGCAGTTAACATACAACGGCGTAATACAATTACGCCGCTCATATCTTAGCTGCAACCCGGCGTATCTTGTTTTCTGAATACATAAAACAAGATATGCCGGCACAGATTCTGAGTTATGCAGGCGTATGACTGATACGCCGGCGTAACTGTTACTGAATCTGGCCCTAGGTTTTTCCAACTTCATCATTAAAAACAATGTTGCCCACACACCATCGTTTTAAAAAAAATGAGCAAAGCGCGGTGACGTACAACACGTACGACGGCACTCTAAAGGGGAAGTTCCATTCAAGCTCCCGTCTCATAAATTGCTTCTGAGCATGCGCGGGTTTAAAACGTTGTTTTTACCGTCGTTTTAGCCCACATAGTTTTTTAAAACTACGTTAAAAAAATGCAACATGCTCGAATTATTTTTTATTTTTTTTGTCTTTCAGAAGATGAAAAAACGATGTGAAGCCCACACACGATCATTTTAAAAACGTTGTTTTTTTTCATGCCGAAAAATGATCGTGTGTACGCGGCATAAGGCTTCCGGAAGATCCTAAGGCTTCATGTACACTACAGCGCCTAAACTTGAGTTTAGGCGTTTTTGGAATTTTTTGGCCAAAGCTCCTAAACTCAAATACATAAAAGCCCATGTGTCCATGTACAACCAGAGTTTAGGAGCTGCTGTGCCTAGGGGAGCTTCAACTTCCCTCTCCTGAGTGAGGAAGAATCACATTCAGGATAGGAATGTTTGGACTGTCAGCCACAAAACGTAAATTGCTGCGCGTTTTGTGCTGTTTCTTGCAGTTCTTGTGTACATGAAGCCTTACCCTGCTTCCCTAGGTACTGGCCCATGAGTGCCACATGGTAAATGCCTCGTTGCTGCTCTGCATTAAAAGACAATTATAAATACGGTGGGGATAAACAACAATATATGGAGAGCTTCACCCATGCTGGTTTGTTCACCAACATAAGATTCAGGGGTCCCTTGTGATTATGTTCAGCAGAATACAAAAGACGCAGTCCAACTCCCTTGCTATGTATATTGATATGTGTTCAATATGACAACATTGCCAGGCCAACTTTGTTTCTTTTCCAGAGGAGCAGCATGTGAAATTGCTGCTTTGCCCAAGTAGAATTGATTTGAATTTGGTTTTGTGTTGGTTAAGGAGGATAAGACCGATTCATATGTTCAGTTGTTTTTTTTTTTTTTCCGTTGCACATCAGTCATATCCGATTAGGTTGGAAGTGGGGGTTGCTCACAATATTTCCGCCCTTCGCTTTTCCTCCTCGGTCTCGCATCATTTGTGCTTTATTCTTCCATTTGTTCCCCTTTTTTTTTTTTTTTTTTCCCCTTCTCTCTTCTCCCCTTGTTATGATGTCTATATGTTAGGGGATTATACAAAAATAAGCAAACTGTAGGAAGGAGAGAGAAAACAAAAACAATACAAAGAAGAAGCGCGTATCTTTCTTATTCAGCGCCCCTCTGTCCTACATCTTCCCTTTGTCCCCATCCTACACCCCTTCCTCCCTTAATTCTGCCTTGCCCTTTTAATATACCCCCCCTCCACCCCCCGCCCTTTTTCTGGGTTCGTTATACTTAGCGGTTCTGTCCCTCTCTTTCCGACCCCTTTTTCCCCCCCTACCTACTATTTCCTTGGTCTCCGCTATCTATTTCTATCGAAATCTGAGCGAATTTTTCTGTTGTTTTAAATAATCTCCATTTGTCCCAGACCAGTCTACTACTGTCAGTCTCTTTATCGCCCAAGTCTGTCCTCCTTAGATTTTCCATCTCTGAGACGTGGTTGACCCGTTGTATCTATTCATTTAACGTTGGCTTTTTTGGCTGCAGCCAAAATTTTGGTATTACACCCTTTGCTGCGTTTAGGAGAATCGGGACCAGTGTCAATCCATAATTTTCTATTTGTTTTCTTGACCCATGGAATAAACATGACAGGGGATTTTGAGGTACCCCTATCCCTGTTATTTCCTCTATACTCTCTAGGACCTCTTGCCAATATTCTTGGATCTTCGGGCAATCCCACCAGATATGTTTTGTAGTACCGACTTGGTTGCAATTTCTCCAACAGAGAGTTGAGTTGGTTGGGTGTATTTTGTTCATTTTGACAGGGGTCAAATGCCATCGCATCATACATTTATAATTGGCTTCGATGGTTTTTATGTCTTGTGCGTATTTGTACACCGCGCCTATCATAGAGGTCTCCTCAATCCTTTCCCCAATATCTTGTCCCCATTTCTCGATGTTTTTCAAAGTTCCCTTAGACCCTATATCTGTTAATATCTTATAAAGCTTTGTGATGCCGTGTTGTAATGGTGTTACAGTGGAACATAGATTTTCTATCGGATTCTGTGCTTTATTCTTACTTATTGAGATTGACAGTGTGCTCACAAAGTGCTTTAATTGTATGTACTCCCAGTCGCTTAACTGTTGGTGTCCCTCTCTTACTAGTATTTCTTTTTTTTCCTTAATTCTCCCTAGTGAGACTATTTCCCCTACTCTTTTATTTCCTAATTTCCTTCCTAATTTTGTACTGTTTCCTGGTGGAAAAAATGTAGTGTTCGCTAGTGGGATTAATAGGGAGTTATATTCCCATTTTTCCTGCCTATGCAACGTGTCCCATATCTTGAGTGCATTCTTTGTTATACTGTGCGTGTCAGTGTTCACTATTCTAAATTTAGGTGGGATCCACACATTTGTGTCTAACTGTGCCAAACCTATTTCTCTCTCCATCTGTGCCCATTTTTTTTCTGTGTTACTATTTGTCCATTCCACCAATCTAGTTATTATTGCGGCATAATAATATCTTTTTATATCAGGGAGCGCTAGTCCTCCTTTTTTTTTACTGCGGGAAAGGATTGAGTGACTTATCCTTGGTTTTTTGCCCTGCCAGATACATTTTGAAATTATAGTTTGTACTAACTTAAAAAAGCTTTGTGGGACATTTACTGGGACCATTTGGAATTTATAGATTATTTTTGGAAGGACCATCATTTTAAATACGTTGATCCTCCCTATCCAGGAAATCTGTCTTTTTGTGAGATTTTTTAGATCTTGTTTTATCTCATTGACTAGCGGTATGTAGTTGGCCTCATATAGTTCATCTGCTCTTGGTGTAATTTTTATCCCTAGATACGTTATTGATTCTTTTTCCCATGTGAAGGGGTATGCTTCCTGTAAAGCTATTTCTTCTGTGGTCTCTATACCCAGGTTCAATATTACTGTTTTTACTGGGTTTATTTTAAAGTTAGAGAGTTCTCCATATTTTCTTATCTCATCCATTATTATTGGGATAGAGAGTCTTGGTCTAGTAATGTATAAGAGTATATCGTCGGCATACGCTGCCACCTTGTGTTCATTTTCTCCAACTCTCACCCCCCCTATATCTGAGTTATTTCTTATCTTGTTCAGCAATGGTTCAAGCGCTATTACGTACAGGAGAGGTGAGAGTGGGCAGCCCTGTCTTGTTCCATTATTCATATCTAAAGAGGACGACATACTCCCATTTACCTTTACTCTTGCTGTAGGGGCGTTGTATAGGTTTCCTACCCATTTCATGTATCTTGGGCCCAGTCCTACGCTCCGCAATGTTTCCATCATAAACCCCCAGTCAACCCTGTCAAAAGCTTTTTCAGCATCGATTGACATGAGTATGACTGGGGGTTTCTTCTGCTTGTCTTGCAGTAACAAAATCGTTTTTAAACTATTGTCTCGTCCTTCTCTCCCTTTAATAAACCCAGTCTGATCTTCATTGATTAGATTCGGCATATGGACTTTTATCCTCGTTGCCAATATTTTTGCATAGGTCTTTATATCTGCATTTAATAATGCAATTGGACGATAATTAGAACATATGGTATTGTCTTTTCCTGTTTTGGCGATGATTGTGATATTGGCAAGGAGGGATTCCTTTCTAATTTCTTCTTCTTCCCCCAATTTATTAAAGTAATTACACATCTCCAGGGCCAGCGGTTCCATAAATTTTTTATAGTATTTTATGGGGAGCCCGTCCGGTCCTGGGCTCTTTCCACCTGGTGTTTCCGAAATTGCTTGTCTTATTTCCCCCAATGTTATTGGTTCTTCCAGAGATTCTACAGTTTCTTGCGTTAATTTTGGGAGGTTAGCTTCTTCGATATATTCCCTTATTTTTTTTAACCTAATGTCCTTCTGTTCCTGTGTTTCTCTTTTCCTAATTGAATACAATGTACTATAAAACGTCCGGAAGGCCTCTGCGATTTCAGTCGTCTTATACCTCATCTGTCCCACTTGATCCTTGATTTTTTCTATGTAGTTTGTATTCCTTTTTTCCTTTGAAATCCTGGCCAGGTATTTCCCAGGTTTATTCCCCCAGACATATCTTTCTTTTGAAACGTTTTTAAATATGTTCCGTGTTTCAGTTGCCATTAAATCTCTTAATTGGACCCTTTTTGTTACTATTTCCTTATATAATTCGGTTTCTTTTATATTTTTGTGTTTATTTTCCAGTTCTTGGAGTTCCCTAATTAATTGCTTCTTTTTAGCTTCTCTTGCTTTTTTCTTCCCAGCCCCCAGGGAAATGAGCTTTCCCCTAATATATGCCTTATGGGCTTCCCATACAGTTGCTGAGGTCACTCCCGGTGTATTGTTTATTACGAAATATTCCTCTATATCTGCTTTTATTATATTGCATATTTCTGGGTCCTCTAGTAGTTCCTCATTCAAGTTCCAACTGCCCTTTCTCTCTTCAATGTCTGGGAAATGAATTCTAACCAGGGCAGGGGCGTGATCGGATATCGTAATCGATCCTATCGAAGTTTTATTTACGTATTCCAATATTTCATGGTCCACCATTATGTAATCTAATCTTGCGTACATATTATGCACTGTCGAATAATATGTGTAATCTCTTTTATTTGGATTGGCAATTCTCCAGGGGTCTATTAATTGTTGTTTGAAAAAAAATTTCTTCAGCGACTGCTGCTGCTTAGTATTTGTTATATGAACCCCTGATGCCCTATCTAACTGATGTTCTAGTGTAAAGTTGAAATCCCCTGCCAATATTACATGTCCCTGTTTGAAGTCCATTAATATATTTAGAATCTTCTTTAAGTATTTTTGAGGGTGCTTATTGGGACAGTATACATTAACCAAGGTGTATTTTTCCCCCTGAAGAGTCCCTCTCAGAAACACATAACGGCCCTCTGGGTCAGCTTTCCTATCTTCAACTTTGAAGCTGATATTTTTCCCTATCCCTATGGCGACTCCCCTAGATCTTTTCTGAGGAGAGTCGCCATAGTACCAGGTTGGAATCGCCCGAGAGTAGAGCCTGATTCCTGAGTCAGCCGTTATGTGTGTCTCCTGAAGGAAGATTATATCTGCGTACTGTCCTTCGATCTCCTTTAACACCATATGTCTTTTCCCCGGGGAACCAAGGCCTCTTACGTTATATGTTAGTAGATTTACGTTAGACATACTCCTTTTTTCTCTTTTTTTTTTTTGCTCTTACCCTTACCGCTCTCATTACTCCTTTCGGACAGACCGCTATTCTTAAAACTCTTTCCCATCCCTCCCCTCCAAGCCTCCCGTTCCATCCCTCCGCCCCTCCCTCCCTTCCCATCCCCACTCCCGCTCCACCATCCCCCCTCCCCCCTCTCTCCCCTCTCCCACCCCACCCCCACCCTACCCTTTCCTCCCCCCCTCTATCCCTGGATGTTACCGTGACCCTATGGTCGTATTGGGGAACCTCTCGACTTGCACCTCCTTGTGCTCTTGTGTTCCCTTCCCTGAGGCGGAATTCCATTCGCCACGCCCTCATTCTCCCTGCTTCCAGGGGGATTACCCCAAGGTGGTCGGTCACACCCACTCCTAGGTCTCACCATTATCTTTCACCTAGTTAGCTTATTCCCTTATTTACTACCCCCCTCTTCCCCTGCCCCCGCCCTCCCCCCCACCCCCCCCCCCTCCAGCCTCCCCCCCACTCCATTTTTTCATGGTACTGGGATCTCCAGTTTTTGACAAAATTCTGGTATTTCATCTATGAATCTTAGTCTTGCGGTGACCCCATTTTTTCTACCGATCAAGCATGCCGGGAAGCCCCAATTGTATTGTATTTCTCGTTCTTGTAACACCTGTAATAAAGGTTTTAAGTTTCTTCTTCTTCTGAGTGTCTCTTGAGATAGATCTTGGAAAATTTGGATGTTATGTTCCTCAAATTTAATGGGGGACTTTCCTCTCAGATTTTTCCATAATTGATTTTTTTCCTCCCAATTTTCAAACCTTATAATAATATCTCTGGGGCTCTCCCGGGGAATTTCTCTAGGCCTCCTAATTCGGTGTGGCCGCTCGATGCTTAATGGAGAGGTTATTTCTCTGTCCAGAAGCGGGTTGCAGATTTTTCGTATGATTTCAGGTAGATTTTCTGACTGAGACGAGTCTGGTACCCCACGTATTCTTATATTTTTCCTTCTGTCTCTATTTTCCTGATCTTCTACTTTATACGCTTGTTCCCTTTTGTTCTTTTTTAATTTCTTTGATTTCTTCCTCCAGTTTCTTAATGATATTAGAATTATGGTCTACTTTCTTTTCTACTCCCTCTAGTCTTTCCAGCATGAAGCCCATATTTCTCTCCATTCTCTCCATTTGTGCTGTTAATGATCTTTCTAGCGCCGCAAACATTCCCTGCATTTCCATTTTTGTTGGTAGTGCCAGTCTGTCTTGTTGATCATCAGACATTCTTTTATCATGTGTCGGGTCCATATCATGTTCAATCACCATCCCAGGTATAGTTTCAGTGTCTATTGAGTTGTTTGATACCGCTTTTGTCTTGTCCTTTTTTTTCTCCGCTTGAGGGCCTCTGCCCCCCTGCTGCTTCTCGCCTACTGTTTTTTCCCCATTGGCCCCCTGGGTTACATGAGTTACGTATTTACTCATGGGACCAGGGCCTGAGCCAGGACCAGGGCTTTGGCTTAAGCGTGGAGCTGAAGCTGCTCCTCCTCTTGCTCCCCTTGCTCTTGTACTCATAGTTGTACCCCAGCTGAGCCAAGTTGTTTTCCCATAAATCTCGTTTTACAATATATGTTTCACTCTATGTTTCACTCTATGTTGTACTCGGTCAGACGGCTGAATACCGTTAGATACAGTTAGCTATACTTGGGTACAGGGGAGCTCATCCGGTTACCAAGCCGATCTCAATCCCCAGATCAATCAGTATAAGGATTTCCTATGTATACTCGATCTATAGTAGACTGTAGCTGTATTTAGTTCTATTCACATCCATTAACAGTTATCATCAGTTATTCATCAGTCTTTTAGTGCTATTCAGGCCCCGCCATGTCGCTTGTTATACTTCCATATTTAATTTTACCACCTAGTGGAGCTCAGACACAGCACAGGGAGCTCTGGAAAGTCAGACTCTTATCCCTTAGACATCTCTTAAGTATTAAAGTATTAAATATTCACGATCTCTTCCATCCACATGATTAAAGCATTATTTAGGGCATTCCAGCCTATAGCTTCAGAACATCAAAGGCATGTTACATTTCGCTTCAAATGTCAGATACCCAAGAACCATAGCAATAGTAATGAAGCAAGGTTTTACTCACAGTTACCAGTTACCATCTGATGTTCTCTTCTGCAGCCTTCATTTAGCGTCACCTTCTGGCTGTCGCACACTCTACTTACATGTTATTGTTGTTGTAGATGTTGCGGATGTTACTCCTGGTTCAGCTTTATCCACGCGCAAGTAAGCGCAAAAAAAAGAAACAAGAAGGTATCTCTGTACTTTGTGCTATGTGGTGCCTCACGTTGCTCTATATTGCTGCTATTGCCTCTGAGTGATGCTATTCTGGCTATGCCCTGCAGGGGTCCTTCAGTGTAACTAGTACAGTGCTGAGGGGGGGGGGGGAATAGCCCCCCGTGTTTCCCTAATCCCGGGGGTTCATCAAGGCTAGACACTGCAAGGCGCTACCCCGTGCTGGGCACTAGACACTAAGTGCCTCTCCTGACCTCTCCTGGCCCCGCTGAGCAAGATGTAAGCAGGGCAACAAGCTTCGGCCGTGGGCGAACTTCCTCGTTTCCTCGGTAAGCACTCGGTAAGCACTCGGTAAGCACTTATCTCTTATCTCTCCTGCCAGCGCTACAGTCACCTCTACAGTCTCCACAAGAGGGGACACGCGCTCACCTGTCTCGCCGCGACCCTGCCCCCGCCGCCATCGCTCTACGAGCTCTGCGTGCCTCTCTCTAATCGTGCGATGCGCGCCGGGAGCGAGGCAGCGAGGCGGTCCGTCCGTGTTTCAATCCCGCTTCAATCCTGCGGCCAGCGTTACATACAACGAAGCGGGAGAAGGAGGAGGAGGGGGGGAGGGAATCCTCACAGGGGGGAAGCCGGGCGAGCAGCAGGCGAGCCGTCGGATAGTTTAGTCCGCATCCCGTGGTGAGACCTGTCGGCTGGGCGCTCCTCTAGCCTCCTTGACGTGCGGGACGCGCCATCTTGGACTCCTCCCTCCCTTGGCGCCCACAACTACTGAACTGTAAGTGTTAAAAAAGTTGTTGACTTCATTCCTCCCCTCCCCCCTCCTTTCCTAAGAAAGTTATTCTTCTACAGATAATAGGGGAAGATGGTGACTTTTAAGATCAGTGTATCTTTTTTTAATTTAATTCTCTTTATTAGTTTACTTCATCATATAAAAAACAGGTTACATTTATTTTAATCCATAAAAAAATTCTTGTTACACATATACCATAACCTTTTCACTTTTCCTTATTTCTGTTTACTTTCCTCCCTCCTCCCTCCCTTCCCCATCTGGGTTAATAGATTTTTATTTCACATGGGGTTTCCCATTTTTTCCAACCAGGGTTTCCACATTTTATCAAATTCCCTGATATTTCTTCTCTTTGTATATACTACCTTCTCCTTCCATATTGTTTCTGTAACTACATTAGACCACTCTTTACTGACGGGGGATTTACTGCTTGCCTTCTTTGTGCAATTAATTTTCTTGCCTGAAAGGCACCTTAAGGGCCCTTTCACACGGAGCGGATCCGTATTGATCAGCCCGTGTGTGTCCGTCTGCTCAGCGGGGATCATCCGTAAATCCCCGCTGAGCTGTCGGCGGACAGTGTGCGGGGACCGCCCTGTCTTACCTCCGCTCTCCCCTATGGGGAATCGGATGAATACAGACCGTGAGTCCGTATTCATCCGATCCACCAGACGGAAGAAAAATAGGGTTTTCTTCTGTCCGAAAAACAGGATCTTGACGGAGGCGGATGTTTGCGGACGTTAGCGGATGCTCAATCCGCTAACGTCTGCAATCCCATAGGAAAGCATTACAAGTCCGTAAACAGATTTGTAAAAAAACGGACCGTTTGTCTGCCCGTGTGAAAGGGCCCCTACGCTGCTTTTGTTATACTGGCTGCTCCACTTGTTTCTTCCTAAAGGCCCACTATACATGTACTAGGGTCCATCTCCAACTTTATGTTTATATGTCATGTTTATAGCATTGATGATCCCTAGCCAATACCTAAACAGTTTTGGGCACCTCCAAAGCATGTGTATTAAGTCCCCTGTGTCCTGACACCTAGGGCATCTAATGTCTGCTCTCCACCCAAATTTAAATAATCTTTTTGGTGTGTAATACGTCCTATGTATCTTAAAAAATGAAACCTTATATGAGGGCGAAACTGTGGCCATATGCCCCCTCTCCAAAACCTTCCTGGTTTTAAAAACAACCCTTTCTGCATCTTGCACCATTTTTGTAATGTGCTTTTGGGCTTTAAAATGTTGTTAACAAGCAACATTTAAATTACAAAATAAAAACCCTTAAAGGGGTTGTAAAGGTACAATTTTTTGTTTTCCTAAATAGCTTCCTTTACCTTAGTGCAGTCCCCCTTCACTTACCTCATCCTTCGATTTTGCTTTTAAATGGCCTTATTTCTTCTGAGAAATCCTCACTTCTTGTTCTTCTGTCTGTAACTCCACACAGTAATGCAAGGCTTTCTCCCTGGTGTGGAGTGTCGTGCTAGCCCCCTCCCTTGGACTACAGTAGAGTCAGGACGCTCTCTACGTTGCGGATAAAGGAGCTGTGTTAGTGGGAGTCCTGACTCTCCTGTAGTCCAATGGAGGGGGCGAGCACAACACTCCACACCAGGGAGAAAGCCTCGCATTACGGTGGGTAGTTACAGACATATGAACAGGAAGTGAGGATTTCTCAGAAGAAATAAGGGCATTTAAAAGCAAAATCGAAGGATGAGGTAAGTGAAGGAGGACTGCACTAAAGTAAAGGAAGCTATTTAGGAAAACAAAATTGTACCTTTACAACCCCTTTAAAAAACCTCAAATATTATTTTGGGTTCCTGTGGAAAATATTTGTAAAATACAATCAGTACAGTGTTCAAATTTAGTTTAGTATAGGGCCCCTTTCACACAGGCCTAGGGGAGAGAGCGTTGTCGACATCAGAAGAGAAGAGGGAAGAAGACAATGGAGAAGACCGGACCGCCGCTAGTAAAAGAGCGGGCAGAAGGCACCGGAGAGGAGGAGGAGAAGAGGTCGGAGAGAGCAGAGAAGTCAGAAAAGACCCCCGGAGCTTCCTAATAAATTGTTGCCCTTCTGTGAACCGGCTCTTATACATGCATTTATGCTTTTTACGGTTGAAATTGTTTATCATGAAATTGGGTCACATTAAAAAAATATATAAACATGACCTCAGATGAGTCATTAAGTCGTATGTGAATGGTAAATATTACAAAATCTGTAACCAGGTGACCTAACATCAGACCACAGGAGGCAGGTATTACAAATTGAGAAGAGAAGCTACTGTGCTGCTCACTATTCAAGTTACGGCTCTGACATGAAAAAGCAAAGTCCTGTTTGTACGAAGAAGGCAGTATCCATACAGTGACACTGTACAAAACAAGTTGTAAAAAGTCAGTAATGGAGAATTGCTGTACCCACCTCAGGGAGACTATAAACAATATTGTTGTCTAGTCTTTTGCCCTCCGTCTGCCTTTTTTTGGGCACAGCTTGAAGAGTTCAGTTTTCATTTCATTTTTCGTTTAATGTCACCGAGGACAATTTCTGGTATCCCCTCTTATAGCAAGCTATCCAGTGCAGTGTGTTGTGTGTTTTTAAGACAGCAGGACAGCAGGATGCCAGTCATGCTGACACATGGCACAGGCATGGTCCAGGTTTTGTTGCTGTCAGGAAGCTGGTCCTCCAACAATGATATGCAGCCTATGCTAGGGTAATGAGTGCATAGCGACAGGAAGTGGTCACAGGACATCAGCAGCAGTGAGATGCAAAACCAGAAAAAAAAAAAATGGAAGACAGTTTCCAAATTGTTTAGAAGGGGTAACAAAATATAATTTTTTTTTAAATTGTATAGAAATTTTGACTTTGTTGTGCACTCCATTAAAATGGCTATGATGCAACTATATACACACATAAATATGATGCCTAATTAGTCAAATTGAGTCTACCCGTGTGTAAAAAGTGTGTGTGTGTCACATGGTTTTAAAGCGGAGTTCCACCCTTAAAATCACTTTGTTTCATTCCATCCAGCATACTGGCGTCAGCGCCAGTATGCTGTTTTTTTTTTTTTTTTTTTTTAATGCATGTACTTACTTTATATAAAATCATTGAATTTCAGGCGCACCGTGGTATGTCGCCGCTATAAGGCGTCACGCCTTCCGGAAACAGCCGATTAGCATTCGGCTCTTCTCGGCGCCTGCGCACAGACCCAGGAGCTGACTGCGCAGGCGGCGAAAATAGCCGGTCCTAGTTCGGCTTTTTTCGGAGGGCGTGACGCGGCTATATACGGCGCCTGCACAGTCAGCTGCTGGGTCTGTGCGCAGGCGCCGAGAAGAGCCGAATGCTAATCGGCTGTTTCCGGAAGGCGTGACGCCTTATAGCGGCGTCATACCGCGGTGCGCCTGAAATTCGATGATTTTATATAAAGTAAGTACATGCATTAAAAAAAAAAAAAAAACAGCTGACGCCAGTATGCTGGATGGAATGAAACAAAGTGATTTTAAGGGTGGAACTCCGCTTTAAAAAGAAGGGTGCAGAGTTTGTTAGAAACCCAACAGGATCAGGAAGACCGGTATGCTCCTCCCATAGATGCAGTAAAGTGAGTGAGAGTGACCAGAGGACAGTATGCATGTCACTGATGGGTATCTCACCAATTGAAAATAGAAGAACAAATGTTGACATGTAAGCTGCATAATACTTTTGTGTTCAGTTTAGATGTGCTTTAAAAGCCTACTTTAGAAGTTAGGTGTTTGAAATGTGCTTTAGTATAGTTGCTGCAATTTAGGGCAACTTCCGTATCCAAACTAATTTTTTGGTGCTAAAAATCTGCCGCCAACAACTACCGGCACCAGAAAACATATACCATGCTTATTTCGTTAAACGTTTGAAACAAATTCCAGCCTACTGAGATCAACCATTTTTTATTTTATACACCTAGGATCTAATGATATTAGATTCCACTATAGTTCACAGGGCTGCTTTATATCGCAACCTGCATTTTGTGGCCCATTTATTAAATGCAGGCTGCAATATGCAACCTGTGATATCCCACACAGTTTTCTATAATTGACACTGCAGAGAGAACTGGAAGAAAGCCCATGACCTGACAAGGAAATGACTGGGCTCTCCCCAGATTTTTTTTTTTGTTTTTTTTTTGTTTTCTCATTCATGTTTACTGTGCTTGGTGTGCTTCAAAGCAAAATGCAAATCTGTGCTTTTATATATATATGTATGGTAGTCATTTGAGTGGTGGCATGGCCATAGTAAGGATTTATGCTGCTTTATGAATGGACCCCACTGTTAGGCCCCATGCACACGAGACGCTGGTGAACTCGAGTTCAGAGGCGTTTGGGCATTTTTTTCAACTGCCCCTGAACCCATTTAATGTTATCCTATGTGTCCAAGCACACAATCACGTTTGTTGGCGGTTAAAAGCAGTTGGGTTTAGGGCCGTTTTTTCAAACGCAAAATTTTGGGTTCAGAAGCGTTTGCTTTTGCATTTTAAATGCTAAATGCCGCTAAACGCGTCTAAACGCGGCACCCGCGTTTAGCCGCGTTTGCGTTTATAAGCGTTTTTAAAGGAACCCTATTTTTAACATAATAAAATAGGGAAATATCATTAAAAAATTTTAAAAAAATTATTTAAATCATTTTAAATTATGTCTATCATTCAGATAATTCAAAGATGATATATATTCATTCAATAATTCAATACACCACCAGCATTGCACTTTCCAAAATTTTCCTTTTGAATTTAAACCTATATGTTGTACTTTCAACAACGTCTGTCCACCTGCATTTCCATTCAGCCCAACTAATCTAATCAGTGTCTAATTTGCATATGAATGCCTGGCATGCTGTCTAGCCAGCAGACAACCCCAAGACATGTGTTTTTCCTGACCTTTGTCCACAAGCCACCTCCCAAAATCTTCATTTTTGGTTAGAAGTTGAAGAGGTGACATCTCCAAAAATGACTTCTGATGTTACTTTAAAAAAAGACTTATTGGAAAATTCGAAATGTTAAAAATTCGAATTTTCAAAATTCGAATGTTTAAAAATTAGAAATTTAGAAAAATTCGAAATTTTCAAAATTCGAAATATTGAAAAATTCGAATTTTGAAAATTCGAATTTTGAAAATTCGAATTTTGAAAATTCGAATTGTGAAAATTTCGAATTTTTCTAAATTTCGAATTGTGAAAATTTCGAATTTTTCTAAATTTCGAATTGTGAAAATTTCGAATTTTTCTAAATTTCGAATTTTGAAAAATTCGAATTTTTTACATTTCGAAATTTCAAAATTTCGATTTTTTCAAAATTTCGATTTTTTCAAAATTTCGATTTTTTCAAAATTCGAATTTTCGAAAATTCGAATTTTCGAAAATTCGAAATTTTGAAAAATCGAAATGTTAAAAATTCGAATTTTCAAAAATGACTTCTGATGTTACTTTAGTACAACTTATAGAGGCAGTCCAGGTTTATCCCCAAATATGGGACAAGTCCCATGAACTAGATTCAGACAGGACAGCCAAGCAAAGGACTTGGCAAGAAATTGGAAAAGAATTGACATCCAACTGGAACCAGTTGAACCCATATCACCCAGAAAAAAGAGGTAAGATTAATACAGCTTTGGGCTTGGTTGGGATGTAAACTAGTTAAAATGTCTGACATATTCTTATTTTTCCTTGTACAGTGAAAGATTTTCAGAAGAGATGGAAGTCTGTATCAGAGCCAAAAAATACTTATTGGAAAATTCGATTTTTTTTGAAAATTCGAAATTTGAAAATTCGAATTTTCGAAAATTCGAAATATTGAAAAATTCGAAATATTAAAAATTCGAAATATTGAAAATTCGAATTTTCAAAATTCGAATTTTTCAATATTTCGAATTTTCCAAAATTTCGAATTTTCCGAAATTTCGAATTTTCCGAAATTTCGAATTTTCCGAAATTTCGAACTTTCCGAAATTTCGAACTTTCCGAAATTTCGAACTTTCCGAAATTTCGAACTTTCCGAAATTTCGAACTTTCCGAAATGTCGAACTTTCCGAAATGTCGAACTTTCCGAAATGTCGAACTTTCCGAAATGTCGAACTTTCCGAAATGTCGAACTTTCCGAAATGTCGAACTTTCCGAAATGTCGAACTTTCCGAAATGTCGAACTTTCCGAAATGTCGAACTTTCCGAAATGTCGAACTTTCCGAATTTTCAACATTTCGAATTTTCAACATTTCGAATTTTCAACATTTCGAATTTTCAACATTTCGAATTTTCAACATTTCGAATTTTCAACATTTCGAATTTTCAACATTTCGAATTTTCAACATTTCGAATTTTCAACATTTCGAATTTTCAACATTTCGAATTTTCAACATTTCGAATTTTCGAATTTTCAACATTTCGAATTTTTCAACATTCGAAATTTTGAAAAATTCGAAATATTAAAAATTCGAAATTTTGAAAATTCGAAATGTAAAATACCCAACTGAAAATCTCTGTGCCATCAACGGATGGGTCCAATAGCGACGACCTCTGCGAACGGGTCGTCCACATAGTTTGCGACGGCGTTAAAGCCTCATCAAGTGCAAAGTAAGAACAATTTCTTGGCATATATTCATTATGGGATCCATTTCACAAAGGAGAATAATGAATGTATGCAAGTGCTCTCTCTGCTACTGCTGCTCTCTCTGTTGAAAATTGCAGAAATGGTTAAATATATAAGCTTTGGGAGGGTCTACAATTCAGTGGTTCTGAACGCTGATAGCCGCAATCGCGGTAAAACGCCGCTAAACGCGGCAAAACGCCGCTAAACGCGGCAAAACGCCGCAAAATTCGCGGCAAAAACGGGCGTTTTGAACGCCCGTTTTTGCGTTTGAAAACTTGAGTTTAGAAGTGTTTGCTTTTGCTTCTCGTGTGCATGGGGCCTTAATGTATGCAGTGCATAAACTTTACTGAGATTTTGGTCTTGTTTACATTCTTTTTCTTAAACATTTTGATGACCTAATATAGAATACTACCCCCCCCCCCCATTAGGGGATGGCTTTTGTGATGATCCTGGATTATTTGCATTCTTGCATGAAATTTTTTTTTTTTTTATGGTAACATTTGCAAGTTGTATTTTGATTGGTCATGTGTGACAAAAAATGTTATTTGCTTTTACTGAGTGTCCAACTTTCCTCGTACTGAAATGGGTTACTGTTATTGAAACAACATGTGTGCTGGTGAAATTCTGCATATACAGCCGTGGCCAAAAGTTTTGAGAATGACACCAAAAATAAAACATTTTAACAAAGTTTACTGCTTCAGTATTTTTTTTGTCAGATGTCACTATGGTGTACTCAGAGCCGAGGCCAGGATAGAGGGGGCGGTAAAATGCACCTTCCCATCTGCAGACAAACATCCTTGCACTGGCCCTGACAGCCAGAAATGATGGGGAGGTGAGCAGTGTTGGCCCATCCTGTGTACAGGTCCTCTGAAGATGATTCTTCAACCTGTGCACATCGCCCACAGAAGCTGCTCTGCTTTCTGTAGATGGGCATGTTCAAGGTTGTCTTTAAGGCAGGGCAAAAGGGGTCATCTACCCTGGGCCCCATCTTTGTTGTGGGGCCCAAAGGAGCTGCCTCATAATTGCCAGCTATCCCAGTTTAAATTCCCTTGAAGTTTTAGTCATGCGCTGTGTCCCGATATCTCAGTGTGAAGTTGTTAATAATGCTGCTCAGCCCTGCCTATTGCCATGTACAGATGACTCACATGCAGACCCTGTGTTTACATGTAAATAACCTACATTGGTATGTAAATGGCAGTGGCATTAGTATGTAAATAGCAGCGGACCCATAGCATTGACATATAAATGGCGGCGGCATTATTATGTATATCATGCCCCCCTGAGATCATATCCACCATCACTTCTACTGAATGCTGCCCACTGGGGAGGTAAAGGGGCAAGATTTAAAGTCCTGGCTACAACTTTGGTCATTAAAGAGGAGTTCCACCCAAAAGTAAAACTTTTGCTTTAAGCACTCCTCGCCCCCTTACATGCCACATTTGGCATGTCATTTTTTTGGGGGGGGGGAGTGGGGGCTTTGGTAGGAGTGGGACTTCATGCCCGACCCTTACTTCCACATAGGGACCCCTCCCTCTAGGCGATCTCCTGGGACACATGACAGGTTCCAGGAGATCGCCTGTCCACTCGAGAAGCGCAGAGCGTCTCGCGCATGCGCAGTGTGCCCTGCCATGGAGTTGAAAGCTGTCACGTCCGGGTGCCCAGAATGTGAATGGAGGACCGGGGAGGGGTGCTTCATGCGGCCGCATCGCTGGACCGTGGAACAGTTAAGTGTCTGTTTAATAAAAAGTCGGCAGCTATACTTTTTGTAGCTGCTGACTTTTAATAAACAGTAAAAGGCTGTAACTCCGCTTTAAGCCTAACATCAGCCTGTAATGCAAAGGTAAGCAAATTTGGCGGTGGAACCCTTTTTTTTAAATAACATGTTTCCACAGCACCGTGAATTTTGGTGCATATGAATACGCACATCTTCGCAAATGCGTGAGGGTGTATCGGCTAAAGGGCAGAACGTTTCTGTGGTGTCAGGAAAGAGATTTTTGCATACATTCCCAACACACAATTGTGAAAGTCGGCTAAATGGCTTGCATTAGTGATCAGTGTAAATCTTCTCATTACATTG
Source organism: Rana kukunoris (assembly GCA_029574335.1). Taxonomy (NCBI): domain Eukaryota; kingdom Metazoa; phylum Chordata; class Amphibia; order Anura; family Ranidae; genus Rana; species Rana kukunoris. The sequence goes on along the minus strand of CM056053.1, from coordinate 222,733,300 downwards.
GGGCTTGGTGTACAATCTTTTCATTCACACTAGTGGCCACTGTTGAAGGGGTTGTAAAGGTAAATGTTTTTTTCACCTTAATGCATCCTATGCATTAAGGTGAAAAAACATCCGACAATACCGCCCCCGTTTTATGTACCTGAGCCCCTGAAAGTCCCGCACTCGCCCTGTCATCCTCGTTTCTGAGCCTGGCCATTGGCTACACTGGATAGATTGAAAGCAGCGCAGCCATAGGCTGCCGCCGAGGGACCCCAGAAGACCAGGTTTGGGGACACTTTGTGCAAAACGAGCTGCACAGTGGAGGCACGTATCACATGTTTGTTATTTAAAAAAAATAACTTTACAACCCCTTTAATGCCAAAGAAAATCCCTCCCTACATTAGAGGTTCCTGTGAATGCTCCTATTACATTAGTAGTCATTGTAAATCCCCATTAAATTAATGGTCGTTGTAAATCCCCATTACATTTAGCAGTGAATGTTAATCCCCATTACATTGGAGTTTTCTGTCTATTGATGGGCCCCTCACCTCCCCAGTCCATGGTGTGCAGGCAGTGAAGAGATGTGCTGTAACCTTTAGCAACAAATCAGTGAGCAGTAATGATGTGCACTAACCTCTTGCAAACAATAATTGAGCGGTAAGGATATGCAGTAACCTCTAACAACCAATTAGTAAGCAGTAATAATGTGCAGTAACCTCCTAGCAACCAATTTGTGAGTGGTAAGGATGTCCAGTAACCTCTAGCAACCAATCAATGAGCAGTATTGACGTACAGTAATCTCTAGTAACCAATCAATGAGCAGAAGTCATGTGCTGTAACCCTTTAGCAAATAATCAGTGAGCCATAATGTGTGCTGTAACCTCTGGCAGCCAGTCAGTGAGCAGTAATGATGCACTGTAACCTCTGGCAATCAATTGCCTGATCTCATTCAGTCAACTGATTTTAAGTCTAGCTCCTATTTATTGTAGGCTCAGAGCAGGTGGAGAGCAAAATTGCATGGGGGGGGGGGGGGCAATATTCAACACAGCCCTGGGCATGTCAGAGCGCTGACAGGTAGGTGTGGCCCAAGGACTTTGCCTGCCCAATATAACAGCACATCTTCTAACTTTGTACTTGAGCCTGATTCTGTTCTGTGTTCTTTGTGGCTAATATTCCCTCACAGTATGTCTTGGAGAGCAGCCCTCAACCTTGGATACCCAGTTATACTGGACCCCTTATATATTTGTACATATTGACCTTTAATCTCCTCCTCAAGAGTGAATAAATTCAGTTCCTCTAATCTGTCCTAATAGTTGAGCTTCTCCATCCATGCCTCTTATTGGTTTGGTTGCCCTTCTCTGCACTTTCTCCAGTTCCCCAAATATGCTTTTTGAGAACTGGTGCCCAAATCTGAACTGCATATTCCAGATGAGGTCTTACTAATGATTTGTACAGGGGCAAAATTATATCCCACTCTCTGGCGTCCATACCTCTTAATAAAAGAAAGGACTATGGACCCCCCCTAGTTGTACTCCCCCTAGCATGTATGATGCATGCATATTCTTAGCCCCCAAGTGCATAACTTTACGTTTATCAACATGAAACCTCATCTGCCACATAGTCGCCCAATTACAGTGCTTTGAGGTCGGATTGTAAATTGGAGACATCCTGTAAGGACGTTATTCCACTGCATAGCTTGGTGTCATCTGCAAAGACAGAAATTTTACTTTTGATCCCAGACCCAATATCATTTATAAAGATATTAAAAAGTACGGGTCCCAACACTGAACCTTGGGGTAAACCACTGAACCTTAGACCATTCAGAGTAAGAATCATTAACCACTACTCTGAATTCTGTCTTTCAGACAGTTTTCTATCCATTTACAAACTGATATTTCCACGCCTGTAGACTTTATCTTACATGGCATGACACAGGACTGATGGTAGCACTCACCTTTCTTCTTCCCCAGACAAGGTATTTTTTTTTCTGAATGCCCCAAACAATTGGAAAGGGAATTTATCAGAGAAAATCACTTTAACACAGTCCAATCCCTGTAGCTTTTGCCGAATATGAGTCTGTCCATGATTTTTATTTTTTTTCCTGGAGAGAGTGGTTTCTTTGCTGCCCTTCTTGACACCAGGCCACCCTTTCAAAAGTCTTTGCCTCACTCTGCATGCCGTACCTGCCTGCTGCCATTCCTGAGCAAACTCTGCACTGGTGGTGCCCCGATCCCGCAGCTACATCAACTGTAGGGGGCGGTCCTGGTGCTTGCTGGACTTTTTTGGGCACCCTGAAGCCTCCTTCCACAAATGCGATGGAAATGTTTTTTGATATGATTTGGTTCTTTTTCATGTCAAAGAGGGACTTTGCAATTAATTGGCGTTCTGGTGTATATGCAAATTGCCATCATAAAAACTGAGGCAGCAGACTTTGTGAAAATGATTGTTTGTGTAATTCTCAAAACTTTTGGCCACGGATGTATAGTGTGTGTATACTGTAAATTTTTTATATAAAATGTGTGTGTGTGATATAAATATATATGGCCTGCATGTTGAAATTGTTATAGCCAATGTGTGCCTTGAGATTATTTTCTGTGTAGAGATCAGCAAAAGTTGCAGTACAAGTGCACTTTGCTAAGCAGTGATTATTTTTCTGTATTTCAGAAACAAGCCAAAGGGCAGGATCTGTTCGACCAGCTTGTATATCATTTGGACTTGGTGGAAACTGATTATTTTGGTCTACAGTACATGGATGCTTCCCAAGTGTTGGTATGTATCTTCTGCCATTGTGTCCCTGAACATAATACTTTCCTCTAAATGGTTCTTGCTAGGAAGCGTTGTAACCACAGGGACCAATGCTAAAATTGAAAAATGTTTGCAGTAAGCGCTAAATCTGTGATCTGCTAACCATTTTAAAAATGTATTTGTTCCGCTGCCTGTGTGTTTTTTTGGTTGTTGCTGTATTGTTGTTGTTGGCGCATCGAGGCCTACGGGTAACTGACTGCGTTTGTACTATTTTGTACTTTTAAGAATTCTAATAAATAAATAAAGGGATTGTGTAAAACAGTTAATGTTTCTCCCTTGCTGCCTTACTATTTTATGTCCCACAGTGGTGGTTATCATTTTAAAATCAAAATGAATTGGAGTCATTTCACAGAAACTATTGCAAAGTTGAAGGCTGCATTCACACCTGTTTGACACATTGGGTTTTTTACCACGGTTTTTGGCACGCATAGGGCGGCCCATTCGCTTGCACGGGCTGCCCTACGTGACATTAACACTCTAAGGCTTCGTTTACACCTGAGCGTCCTGACTCTCGGGCGGAATTGGCGCGATTCTACCCGCGATTTGAAATTTGTAGTATGCCAGTTTGAATAGAAATCAATACTAAATTGATTAAACTACACTCCTTCCATTTTAAAGTGCAAAGTGATTTCACCTAAACACCATCATGATGTGTGTAAAAAGTCCAAACACAAAATAAGTTCAATAGTGAAAATAGTGAATGTTCAAACAATTTATCTACTTCTTCAAATAGTGTACATGATCTTCAAATCCCTGCTGAACAGTAGGTATATTTGACTGAAATTTTCTTCCATCACCTGTCACACATCCTACTCACCAGACTTCCATCACCCCTATTACAGGTAGTCATAAAACACATATGGGTATATCCAGCAGGAGTTGTACATGATCCCAACCTTTAACCAACCTCCAGGACACTTGCACCAAAAAGGAATCCACATCGTCTGAGCATGTTCCCAGGCAAAAAAGGATTTGAGAAGATTTGTCCAATGGTTAATGGGGAAAAATCTTAAAGAAAGGGGTTCCATAGTGAAGTATGTCACGATTGTATTCCAAAAACCGATAAAACGGCAAATGCTTGCAGCCTAAAAATCCATGTGCATGGAGACGCTGTGGCGCGTTCCAGCTGCACTTAAAAAAACTGCGAAAATGACGTATCACCATCAAGCACCCTACCGGTTTTGTTGGTGCACACCAACGTCTTCGGGGACCCCCCCCATTCACGCTTGTTTGATGCCCTCACATCTCAATGGCACCCAAATCGCAAAGCTTGTCACTCAAAAAGGAGCAGGAGTTTCTTTTGAGCGACAGCATTGTGCGCTGCAATTTGCAGTGATTGCAGCGTGGTTTATCAGTGTCCCGCGGTTTGCTGCAATTTCGAATCACAGGCAGAATCGTGGCGATTCGAATTGCACAGGTGTGAACGAAGCCTAAAGTACCTCATATACTTTTTTTTGGCACTGAGCCAAGCATGTTTTGCATGGCATGTTTTGCATGGCAAATGCTTGACTGCTAACCCCTGTCTGGGTGCTATTGGGAATTATTGGCACAGCAAGTGTGATGCTTGTTTTGGAAATTTTTCGCCCTTTTCCATGATTGTTTTTTTATTTTATTTTGTAAATAGGTTCATTTAAGCTAGTGCATTGTTGGTTCACTTACCTTTTTCCTTTGCTTTCCCTTCTAAATGTTTTTTTCTTTGTCTGAATTTCTCACTTCCTGTAAGCTTGCCCCATCATCTGAGCTGTTCTGGCTGGGGCTCACAGCATCTCTCCGCAGGGATGTAGTCCCAAGGGAGGTGGCGAGCACGCTGACCAACCCTCAGCCAGAATGGCTCGGATGATGGGGGCAAACTTACTGAGAAGGAACAGGAAGTGAGAAATTCAGACAAAGAAAAATAAAATTTCAAAGGGAAATCCAAAGGAAAAGGTAAGTGAACCAACAATGCACTAGCTTAAAAGAAGCCACTTAAAAAATAAAAAACAAACCTTTACAACCCCTTTAAGAGTCAATTGCTTTTTCAGTAAAGTTTATATAGAGGAGAGCAAGAAAAGTACCTAATTTTAATGGTAATATTTATATATAAAAAAAAAGCTTTTAGTGGTTTCATAATTCTATATATGTTTCATAAAAATATATATTGTATATATGTGCCTGTATTTTGTTTGTGAATTAACAATTCTAAAGAGAAATTCACATGATAAAATACTGAAGGCTGTTAAAATAACTCCTCGATAGTTGGATAACATCAAATTGGTATAAAAAATTAAGCATGTGTCCTTGAGGTGGTTGTTTTTCTTCCCCTTTTTTAGAATTCGTAATGTTTATCTTTTAAACAACTGGTACATTTTATTTTAAAATCTGTGTGTGTGTGTGTGTGTGTGTGTGTATATGTATATATGTGTATATATACAGTGCAGAAAATAAGTATTTGAACACCCTGCTATTTTGCAAGTTCTCCCACTTGGAAATCATGGAGGGGTCTGAAATTGTCATCGTAGGTGCATGTCCACTGTGAGAGACATAATCAAAAAAAAAAATTTCAGAAATCACAATGTATGATTTTTTTAACTATATTTATTTGTATGATACAGCTGCAAATAAGTATTTGAACACCTGAGAAAATCAATGTTAATATTTGGTACAGTAGCCTTTGTTTGCAATTACAGAGGTCAAACGTTTTTTGTCGTTTTTCACCAGGTTTGCACACACTGGAGGAGGGTTTTTGGCCCCACACAGATCTTTTCTAGATCAGTCAGGTTTCTGGGCTGTCGCTGAGAAACACGGAGTTTGAGCTCCCTCCAAAGATTCTCTATTGGGTTTAGGTCTGGAGACTGGCTAGGCCACGCCAGAACTTTGATATGCTTCTTACAGAGCCACTCCTTGGTTATCCTGGCTGTGTGCTTCGGGTCATTGTCATGTTGGAAGACCCAGCCTCGACCCATCTTCAAAGCTCTAACTGAGGGAAAGAGGTTGTTGCCCAAAATCTCGCAATACATGGCCCCGGTCATCCTCTCCTTAATACAGTGCAGTCGCCCTGTCCCATGTGCAGAAAAACACCCCCAAAGCATGATGCTACCACCCCCATGCTTCACAGTAGAGATGGTGTTCTTGGGATGGTACTCATCATTCTTCTTCCTCCAAACACGGTTAGTGGAATTATGACCAAAAAGTTCTATTTTGGTCTCATCTGACCACATGACTTTCTCCCATGACTCCTCTGGATCATCCAAATGGTCATTGGCAAACTTAAGACGGGCCTTGACATGTGCTGGTTTAAGCAGGGGAACCTTCCGTGCCATGCATGATTTCAAACCATGACGTCTTATTGTATTACCAACAGTAACCTTGGAAACGGTGGTCCCAGCTCTTTTCAGGTCATTGACCAGCTCCTCCCGTGTAGTCCTGGGCTGATTTCTCACCTTTCTTAGGATCATTGAGACCCCACGAGGTGAGATTTTGCATGGAGCCCCAGTCCGAGGGAGATTGACAGTCATGTTTAGCTTCTTCCATTTTCTAATGATTGCTCCAACAGTGGACCTTTTTTCACCAAGCTGCTTGGCAATTTCCCCGTAGCCCTTTCCAGCCTTGTGGAGGTGTACAATTTTGTCTCTAGTGTCTTTGGACAGCTCTTTGGTCTTGGCCATGTTAGTAGTTGGATTCTTACTGATTGTATGGGGTGGATAGGTGTCTTTATGCAGCTAATGACCTCAAACAGGTGCATCTAATTTAGGATAATAAATGGAGTGGAGGTGGACATTTTAAAGGCAGACTAACAGGTCTTTGAGGGTCAGAATTCTAGCTGATAGACAGGTGTTCAAATACTTCTTTGCAGCTGTATCATACAAATAAATAGTTAAAAAATCATAAATTGTGATTTCTGGATTTTTTTTTTTGGATTATGCCTCTCACAGTGGACATGCACCTACGACGACAATTTCAGACCCCTCCATGATTTCCAAGTGGGAGAACTTGCAAAATAGCAGGGTGTTCAAATACTTATTTTCTGCACTATATATATATATATATATATATATATATATATATATATATATATATATATATATATTTGAATGCCTAATAATTTTTAAATAGTCATCAAGCTATATATAATATATTTTATTTTTTATTTTGGTATTCATGAGAGTGCGGGGGGTATCTAGCCCTGCTTTTAGGAGGTAGACAATAAGCAAAGGAGAAGGTGGGGCTACCCTCCTGTGGGATATACAGTGCATCCGGAAAGTATTCACAGCGCTTCAATTTTTTTACACATTTTGCTGTTACAGCCTTATTCCAAAATATATTAAAATGTATAACCTTTCCTCAACAATTTTAAAACCATAGCCCATAATGACAACATGAAAGAAGTTGTTTAAAATCTTTGCAAATTTATTAAGAATAAGAAAAAAAATCACATGTACAAAAGTATTCACAGACTTTGCTCCAATACTTTGAAGCACCTTTGGAACCAATCGTAGCCTCAAGTCTTTGAGTATAATGCTACAAGCTTGGCACACCTATTCTTGGGCAGTTTCTGACATTCTTCTTTGTGGGACCTCTCAAGCACCATCAGGCTAGATGGGGAGCATTGGGGCATGGTCATTTTCAGATCTCTCCACAGTTGTTTAATCGGGTTCAAGTCTGATCTCTGGCTGGGCCACTCAATGACATTCACAGAGTTGTTCCGTAGCCACTCCTTTGTTATCTTGGCTGTGTGCTAAGGGTAATTGTCCTGTTGGAAGATGGTCCTTTGCCCCAGTCTGAGGTTCAGAGAGGATTTTTTTTTTATAAAGCTGTCTCTGTACATTGCTGCATTCATCTTTCTCTTGATCCTGACTAGTCTCCAGCCACTGAAAAACGTCCCTACAACATGATGCTGCCACCACCATGCTTCACTGTACGGATGGTATTGGGCAAGTAATGAGCGGTGGCTGGTTTCCTCCAGACATGACGCTTGCCAATTTAGGCCAAAGAGTTCAATATTTGAGTGAGTGAGTGAGTAACTTGTATAGCGCTACAAATGCGAACTGAATCGCCTCAAGGCAAATATTTGTTTCATCAGACCGGAGAATTTTTGCTTCTCATGGTCTGAGTCCTTCAGGTGCCTTTTACTGAAAATGGCTTCTGTCTGGCCACTCTACCATACAGGCCTGATTGGTGGAGTGCTGCAGAGATGCTTGTTCTCCTGGAAGGTTCTTCTTTCTCCACAGAAAAATGCTGGAGCTCAGTCAGACCATTGGGTTCTTTGTCACCTTCCTGACTAAGGCCCTTCTCCCCCGATCGCTCAGTTTGGCCGGGCGGCCCACTCTAGGACGAGTCCTGGTGGTTCCAAACTTTTTCCATTTACGGATAATGGAGGCCACTGTGCTCAGTGGGACCTTCAATACAGCAGAACTTTTTCTGTATCCTTCCCCAGATCTGTGCCTCAATGCCATCCTGTCTCAGTGGTCTACAGACAATTTCTTGGACTTCATGGCTTGGTTTGTGCTCTGCCATGCACTGTTAACTGTTTTACCTTTATATAGACAGGCGTGTGCCATTCTAAATCATGTCCAGTCAACTGAATTTGCCACAGGTGGACTCCAATTAAGTTGCAGAAACATCTCAAGAAAGATTAGTGGAAACAGGATGCACCTGAGCTCGATTTTGAGTGCCAAATAAAACTTGAATCACCGCATTAAATGTTTTTGTTATTTTAAAAGGCCAGTATAAAAGGAAAATGGGGGTTAAAACATTTAGATTTAGCCAGTAAGCTTTTGCGTAACAATTTTTCATGTGTGCAAATGTATGTATGGCAGGAGTGTGTCCTTTGCATACATTTTGTACTAAAAGATATCCCTTTTTCTTGACTCCAAAAGTTGAAGTATATAAATGTTGTCAGAATAACCAGTCTGGAGAAGATTGTATATCTCATTCAAAGCCATCTAATCTCTGTAACCCAAAGGGCCGGCTAAACGGATTACAATCTTAGGTGACCAGATTCAGGTAGCATAGCAAGAAACACCCCACAGCAGGAGGTACTTGTTGAGGCGAGCTAAATGCAAGTGTGAGTCTTTCTCCTAATGTATATTATCTGACTGCGATCTTCTCCACAGCTGTTAATGTGCAGCTATTAATACCATAATGTCTGACACAGTGTAGAGCCTACAGAAATTCTGATGGCTCTTAAATCTCTAGAAGTCAGCACTGGAACCATTGTTTGAGTATCTAGATCTGATATTGAATATGGAGCCGTCCAAAATGTTCCTTTCCATGGACAAACTCCTGACTCTTTATTAGTCTCTGCAGTCCAAGAAACTAACTGAACCCTTTGTTTTTGCTTGAGGGTTTTGGTTTTAATGGTGGCGTCTTTCAAAGTTCTGTCATATTCCCAATTTCACTCCAGACCATTGCAACTCAATATTTTGGCAGCTTGGGGGGGGGGGGAGGGTGCAGTTTTAATTAACGGCCTCTTAGAATCGCGCTCCCGCGCGCCCCCTGAGGCGCGCACACGGGAACATCCGTGACCGGACCCGGCGCATCACGGATCACGGTAAATGGCCGCTGATAGCGGCGGTTTACCACGTGATCGCTCCGTCCAATGACGGAGCGACCACTTGTAAACAAAGCGGCGTCATGTGCTGACGCCGGTTCCTCCCTCCTCTCTCTGTACCGATCGGTACAGTGTGAGAGGGGAGGGAGCGGATGGCAGCGCCAGTGCTGCGGGCTGGATCTGTGACAAATGTAGTCACAGATCCATTCATCCCTCCCTCCCTGCTCAGCCATCCCTGCTGCAATACTCTGCAATACTTGGCAATACTCAGCTGGGCATACTCTGCAATACTTGGGCATATACTCTGGCAATACTTAGGCATATACTCTGGCAATACTTGGGCATATACTCTGGGCATACTCTGGGCATACTCTGGGCATACTCTGGGCATACTCTGGGCATACTCTGGGCATACTCTGGGCATACTCTGCAATACTCTGGGCATACTCTGCAATACTCTGGGCATACTCTGCAATACTCTGGGCATACTCTGCAATACTCTGGGCATACTCTGCAATACTCTGGGCATACTCTGCAATACTCTGGGCATACTCTGCAATACTCTGGGCATACTCTGCAATACTCTGGGCATACTCTGCAATACTCTGGGCATACTCTGCAATACTCTGGGCATACTCTGCAATACTCTGGCATACTCTGCATACTCTGCAATACTCTGGGCATACTCTGCAATACTCTGGGCATACTCTGCAATACTCTGGGCATACTCTGCAATACTCTGGGCATACTCTGCAATACTCTGGGCATACTCTGCAATACTCTGGGCATACTCTGCAATACTCTGGGCATACTCTGCAATACTCTGGGCATACTCTGCAATACTCTGGGCATACTCTGCAATACTCTGGGCATACTCTGCAATACTCTGGGCATACTCTGCAATACTCTGGGCATACTCTGCAATACTCTGGGCATACTCTGCAATACTCTGGGCATACTCTGCAATACTCTGGGCATACTCTGCAATACTCTGGGCATACTCTGCAATACTCTGGGCATACTCTGCAATACTCTGGGCATACTCTGCAATACTCTGGGCATACTCTGCAATACTCTGGGCATACTCTGCAATACTCTGGGCATACTCTGCAATACTCTGGGCATACTCTGCAATACTCTGGGCATACTCTGCAATACTCTGGGCATACTCTGCAATACTCTGGGCATACTCTGCAATACTCTGGGCATACTCTGCAATACTCTGGGCATACTCTGCAATACTCTGGGCATACTCTGCAATACTCTGGGCATACTCTGCAATACTCTGGGCATACTCTGCAATACTCTGGGCATACTCTGCAATACTCTGGGCATACTCTGCAATACTCTGGGCATACTCTGCAATACTCTGGGCATACTCTGCAATACTCTGGGCATACTCTGCAATACTCTGGGCATACTCTGCAATACTCTGGGCATACTCTGCAATACTCTGGGCATACTCTGCAATACTCTGGGCATACTCTGCAATACTCTGGGCATACTCTGCAATACTCTGGGCATACTCTGCAATACTCTGGGCATACTCTGCAATACTCTGGGCATACTCTGCAATACTCTGGGCATACTCTGCAATACTCTGGGCATACTCTGCAATACTCTGGGCATACTCTGCAATACTCTGGGCATACTCTGCAATACTCTGGGCATACTCTGCAATACTCTGGGCATACTCTGCAATACTCTGGGCATACTCTGCAATACTCTGGGCATACTCTGCAATACTCTGGGCATACTCTGCAATACTCTGGGCATACTCTGCAATACTCTGGGCATACTCTGCAATACTCTGGGCATACACTCTGCAATACTCTGGGCATACTCTGCAATACTCTGGGCATACTCTGCAACACTCTGGGCATACTCTGCAACACTCTGGGCATACTCTGCAACACTCTGGGCATACTCTGCAACACTCTGGGCATACTCTGGGCATACTCTGCAATACTCTGGGCATACTCTGCAATACTCTGGGCATACTCTGCAATACTCTGGGCATACTCTGCAATACTCTGGGCATACTCTGCAATACTCTGGGCATACTCTGCAATACTCTGGGCATACTCTGCAATACTCTGGGCATACTCTGCAATACTCTGGGCATACTCTGCAATACTCTGGGCATACTCTGCAATACTCTGGGCATACTCTGCAATACTCTGGGCATACTCTGCAATACTCTGGGCATACTCTGCAATACTCTGGGCATACTCTGCAATACTCTGGGCATACTCTGCAATACTCTGGGCATACTCTGCAATACTCTGGGCATACTCCGCAATACTCTGGGCATACAGCGCCCCTGTCCCTGTGAGCTTGCATGCAGAAGCGAACGCATACGCAAGTCCCCCCCACATATGAAAACGGTGTTCAAACCACACATGTGAGGTATCTTTATATAATGTTTTGGGGTTCTATGTAATTTTCTAGCAAATAAATGATGATTTTTACATGTAGGAGAGAAATGTCAGAATTGGCCTGGGTGCTCCCTGCATGTTGGGCCTCTGTATGTGGCCGCACTGTGTAAAAGTCTCACACATGGGGTATCGCCATACTCGGGAGGAATAGCAGAATGTGTTTTGGGGTGTAATTTGTGGTATGCATATGCTGTGTGTGAAAAATAACCTAATATGAAAATTTGATTAAAAAAAAATCTTGATTTTGCAAAGAATTGTGGGAAAAAATGACAACTTTAAAAAACTCACAATGCCTCTTTCTAAATACCTTGGAATGTCTTCTTTCCAAAAATTGGTCATTTGGGGGGTATTTGTACTTTTCTGGCATGTTAGGGTCTCAAGAAATGAGAGAAGCTGTCAGTACATCAGGTGTGATGAAATTGATCAATTTTCAGTATTTGGTACCATAGCTTGTAGACCCCATAACTTTCACCCAGACTAAATAATATCCAACTTTTTTTTTTTTTTTTACCAACGATATGTAGCTGTATACATTTTAGGCCAAATTTATGAAGAAAAATTACTTTTTTGCAAAATTTTATAATAGAAATGAAGAAAAATTATTATTTTTTGCAAAATACCACCAAAAGAAAGCTCTATTTGTGGGAAAAAAAGGACAAAAATGTCATTTGGTTACAGTGTTGTATGACTGAGTTATTGTCATTCAAACTGTGAGAGCACCGAAAGCTGAAAATTGGTCTGGTTATTAAGGGGGTTTAAGTGCCCAGTGGTCAAGTGGTTAAAGAGCTCTATTGCAAGTTAAAGGTAAAGACTTCCAGGGTTATATTCTCTAGGTGAGCTTGGAGAACTGAATGCACAGGTAAAGACCTGGTGTAAGACAGAAGGATTTGGTTATCTAGAGAACTGGTTTTTTTTTGAGGCACAACCTGATTTCACCTAAATAAAAAGGGAGCATGCTGTGCTAGGGGAGAAGTTTTTTTTTTTTTAAGAAGCCCCAACTACGCAGGTTGTTCTGCTGGACCTATTAATATGAAACCATGCAGAGCTTATTACTAATGTTTATATAAAGCTGGACACCTGGGTAGCAGTGACCATAATACAATTTCATTTAAAGCGGGAGTAAACCCATCCATAAAACTGTTTAATTTACAGCACATGCCAGGAAATGTAACACTCCCATTGGTTGTGCGCCCAACCAAACTGTTAAACAATCAAATGGCTGGTGTCATAACTGATCACATGTGCAGCATCATGGCAGTTGTACATTAAACCGAGGCAAAATGGCAGCTCCTTTTGGCTGAAAATGATAGGGGGGGGGGGGGGGGGGGTTACTTGCAGTTTAATGTTCTCTGTAAACAAGCACTTACTGGAAAGAACACATAACAGAATCAGGCTCAAGTCCAAAGTTAGAAGATAGAAATAAGAAAAGGGCATTTAAAAATATAACAATGAAAGAACACTATTTGTAATTTAAAAGTTTCAAAGACTATAACAGAATATGTAAAAATGAAATCAAGGCCACAAAATTCAAAATGAACGATGGGTTGCAAGAGTGACAAGCCCCCAAATTTTTTCAAATCTATTCAATTTTAACCCAGCTCCTTCCACAAAAGGTGATGGTTCGAATTTTGTTGATCCAGGTCCTGCCAATAGTGCATGTTGACTGATTATTTGTCAGAAGCTTGTTACATGTATGGATAACTTAAAACTGTACACACATGTATGGTAACTGTGTTTCATTTTTACCTGGAGTACCGCTTGAACATTAAAGGCTTGATCCAGGAGTTGCATAATATAGAAAAAAGTTAGAGGTTTGTTCTGTGATTCATATTTGTAGTTGGGCTTTTTAAAGTGATGTAGCTAACCCTCTTTAGGTTTTCCTGCATTTTTATCAATGTATGTTGACCATTAAAAATGTTGCTTGCCTGTTCTGTTAGTATAACCAAATTGCCATCAAATTAGTTGATATTGGTCTGTGATAGGGTTAAAATACAGTAAACAAAATGCATAATAATAAAAGATGTTTGCAGGAAGCAGTTGATTTAAGCATTTGAAAGGACTTGTCTTAATAATCAGCAAGCCTTTGTCTTAATTTTTTTGCAGCAAAGAGAAACATAATACTATAGTCTACTTTACCTCATTGAATCTATATAATGCAGAACAGTGCAGTAAACCGCTGACACTGATGTTTAAACATCTGGGAATCCAGAGTTTTAACCATTACATCCTGTGATACAAATCGTTGCAGCTGAAATTTGCTTTAAGTGTTGTGCTGTTGTTCAGTAATAAAAATATTACTTGTTACTTCAGCCCCGGAAGATTTGGCTGCTCAATGACCAGGCATTTTTTTGCGATACGGCACTGCGTCACTTTAACTGACAACTGCGTGGTCTGCCACGCTTTACCCAAACAAAATTGACGTCCCTTTTTTTTCCCCCCACAAATAGAGCTTTCTTTTGATGGTATTTTATCACCTCTGCGGTTTTAATTTTTTGCGCTATAAACAAAAGAGCGACAATTTTGAAAAATCCCCATCTTTTTTACTTTTTTGCTATAATAAATATCGCCAATTTTTTTAAACTATTTTTTTTTCTCAGTTTAGACCGATTATGTATTTTTCCACATATTTTTGGTTAAAAAAAAAAATTGCAGTAAGGTATATTGATTGGTTTGTACAAAAGTTATTTTCAATAATTGTTATTGATTTTTGTCAAACATATGAGCAAATGTTACATAAAGAGGAAAAAGATATTAAATGTCACAATAAAAGTGAACATAACGGCAAAAGTGTATCCAATGAAGAGAACAAATAAAACTTTTAAAAATAAATAAAAGGCGGGAAGACAGTGAAAATATAATACAGAGGACGATGGGTGAGAAATATGTTCAAAGCATTATATATATATATATATATATATATATATATATATATATATATATATATAAATATTACCCAACATATTACAAAGCAAACTGGAATAGGTTCCCATAGTTAAGAACTCCAGGTTGTCCACCGAGGAATGTCAGTGGGCAACCGGTTTTCGTAATCATAATTAAAGATGAATATGACAAAAAATAATAAACTAATGTAACAGATTGAACGTCTTCAACTATAGACAAGTACTTAAAGGATAAGTAACTATGTAAATTGAAAACATAGTGCTCTGTATGGCTGATTAGTCGAATTACATTAAATGCAGGAAATTATTCCCCCTAGAAAGGGTTAAGTGTCCCTATATGGACGTACTATCCCGCCATTCATTACATCTGACAATTAACCAGAGAACCCAAAGAGTGAGCCCCATAACAATTGTGTTATGTAAGGGTTCTGGGGAGAAACGGGCTGATAGGGGAAAAAAAGGGGGGGACAGAAAAGGGAAGAGATGATCTAAGAGAGCAGATAAGAGGGAAAGATAGGAGAAGTACAACAGATAGAAAGATGGATATATACCTGTGTGGAGGAGTAGCTCTCGGTGCTCATTTCAAGCCATAAAAGGGCGTATGCAGAATTTAAAGGGTAACGTTTATATACGTAGCTCAGGGTTCCCAGGTCAGCTTGTATTTCTCAACAGGGTTCTGGAGAATGCTTTTCATCTTCTCTTGTGTCATTATCCACAAACTATTTTGCTTGGCCAAAGACAATGAGACCGAAAGGCTTTTCCAGGATAATGCTATCGAGTGAGACCAAGGGGGCCAGTATAGGAGGTTGTGATTTGGGGACGCTCCAAATAAGGTAGTCTAACGTGAAATTGGGGGTTCATTGTTTTTCCATTGCTACCCAGTCTGGTTTGGTGCCTGTCGAGTAGACAATTGAGAGCTGAGCTAGTTTGACTGCCTGGTAATACCACCAGAGATTGGGAAGTCCCAACTCCCCCTGGTGTTTGGATCTATGTAATATATGTTTGGAGAAGCGGTGTCCTTTCTTCCCCCATACTAATCAAACTATATCTGATTGTAGTCTAGTTTAATGGGCCTTTATTACCAGAATGAGAAGGGTTCTGAACAAGTAAAGGATTCTAGGTAGTAATGTCATTTTGATAGTGTGGACGCTGCCTAGCCAGGAGAGCCCTAGAGATGCCTATTGTGATAGATCATTAGATAGAACGGTTGTATGGTATTAATTACACCCCACTCTACAAGAAACTATCGATGCGGCCAAGTTAATTCCTCGGTAAGGGATAGTTTATCATTCCATGAAAAAATGGTCTTTCAGGAGCTCCACTAGGGCAAAGGGGGTCGAAACATTCAGGGCCTGTGGTTAGGACATGTTAACTCTGAGGCCTGAGACTTTACCAACGTCATATAACAATTTGAGAATATTTGGCGTTGAAATAAGGGGAGAGGTGGCAATGAGAATATCGTCTGCGAAGAGGGCACATTTATGGGTGGATGGGCCACATTTGACGCCATGAATATCAGGGTGGTTCCTAATGGCAATGGCCAATGTATAGCAAATATTAAGGGTGAAAGTTGGCACCCTTGCCTAGTTCCTCTAGCTATGGGGAAAGGTTCAGAATAAATACTCTGCATTCTGACCCTAGCAGATGGTCTAGTGTAGAAGGCTTCTAGTACACTTGTGAAATTAAGACCAAATCCCCATCTATTCAAGATAGAGAATAGAAAGGACCAGGAAACTGTTTCGAAGGCCTTTTATGAAGGTCTAACCACAGCAAGTAGGCCACTTGTGGCAAACCCTCATCCCAACCTTACTTAAAAAGGGAGATCACATCAATCGCTCTCCTTATCTGGTCAGGACCCTGCCTGCCTGGCATAAAGCCCACCTGGTCGTTGTGTATATAGTTGCCTATAAAGGAGGCTAAACGATTAGATACAAATTTTGCTAATATTTTCAAGTCATTGTTGACTAGTGAGAAGGGCCTGTAATTCCCCACATCACTGTGGTCTTTGTCCGGTTTTAAAATAACCGTGATAAATGCCAGGTTGGATGTAGGGTCCAGGGGATTGCCTTTCCTTAAAGCGTTAAAATGCCGGACCATAAAATGGGAAAGAACGTTTGCAAATTTTTTATAATAACAATTAACCACTTAAGGACCGCCGCATGTACATTTACGTCAGCAAAATGGCACCGGCAGGCACATCAACGTATATATACGTTGGTGCCTTGGGGGGGTTCGGGGGTCCGATCGGACCCCCCCCTGTACATGCGGCGGTCCGGTTACCTTGCTGAGCGATCCGACAAGAGGGGGCGGCTATTCGTTTTTGTCCGCCCCCTCCGGATCGCTCTCATCCAATCCGCACGCCCCCCCCCCCGCCCTGTCACTTCCTCCTCCTGTGTAGACACAGGAAGGAGGAAGCGATGTGATCTCTCCCTCTGCGTTTTTTTCCACCTCCGCTGAGGAGAGATCACAACACAGTAAGTCCTGCACCAACACTACACTACACACAGGCACATTTAACCCCCCCGATCGCCCCCTCCCCCTGTCACAGTGTCACTGAATGCAGTAATCATACATGTATGATTACTGTATTTAGTGTCAGTGTGACAGGCAGTGTAAAAGTCAGTTCGTGTTCGGTTCAGGGTAGCCCTGTACCCCCCCCTAATAAAGTTTTAACCCCTTGATCACTGCCCTAGTTAACCCTTTCACTCCCTATTGCCAGCGTCACTAAGCGATCATTTTTCTGATCGCTGTATTAGTGTCGCTGTTCCCACTAGGTAGCTAATATTTTTTTTTATTGCGATTTTTTTTTTTTTTTTTCTTTTACTAAAGACATGTGGCTGAATACATTATGGCCTAAATGTTTGACTAAAATTTAGTTTATTGATTTTTCTTATAACAAAAAGTAAAAAATATAGATTTTTTTTCAAAAATGTCGCTCTATTTTTGTATATAGCGCAAAAAATAAAAATCGCAGAGGCGATCAAATACCACCAAAAGAAAGCTCTATTTGTGGGAAGAAGCGGACGCAAATTTTGTTTGGGAGCCACGTCGCACGACCGCGCAATTGTCTGTTAAAGCGACGCAGTGCCAAATCGCAAAAACCCCTTTGGTCATTTGGCAGCATATTGGTCCGGGTCTTAAGTGATTAAAAAACCTGTCGGGACCCGGGGCAGACCGGATACGCAGCCCTTTGATAACCTCCAAAAGCTCGGATTCTAGAAGGGAGCGATGATTATCTGTTGGAGTGGGAAGGGGGATTCCCTCTAAAAAGGTGGCTAGGTCTCTAGAATCCTCATTCTTTCTCTACAATTTGGAATAGAAAGAATGGAAAGTGTCCATAATATGGCTTGGATTTTGGGAGATCTAACCATTCAGGCACCTAATTTTGGGAATGGAGATTGTGTGGAATTTGGGGGCTAGTTTGTGTGCGAGTTTCGATCCTATCCTGTCTTTTTGGGCATAGAGATCGGGCACCCTGCCATCTCAGATTTTTTTTGGGTTGCTAAAGTGAGGGCTAAGTTAAGAGCTAATCTAGCTGTGTCCAGATTAAACATGGATAGTAGTGGGGGTGGGGTTACGTTTGTGAGTTTTGCCAAGTAATTTAAAATCCTTTTCGAGCTTGTATATGTCTACATGGCGTTCTCTTTTTAACGGAGAAGCTAATTGGATAAACTGGGGAGGTATCGTCCACATCATTTAGTAGGAAGAATTCCTGCAATTCCATTACCTATGCATCTTATCGTGTCGCTCAAGAGAGATTTGTTTAATTTCCACTGCCTTGGTCCAGAATAGGAGGGGACTTTAAAGAGTTTGAACAGAATCAGAGAATGATCCAACCATGCTATGTCTCGAATAGAGGCCTGCATTCCTGTATGTATGTCTATGGTGGGGAGAAACATGTGGTCGATTTCTTCCAAATGTTTTATGAGGTGCTGAATAATGTGTGTAATCCTGTACAGAAGGATCTCCCTCCAAATGTCTTCCAGACCCAGTGAATGAAGAAGTTGAGCAATGCAAAGGCTTTGTTTAGGAGGTCTTGTTATCTAGGATGCCCCCGCGTTTTTTTTATCTAGTAGCTGATCAAAAGCTATATTTGACAAGCAGCATCTCTGATTTATTTATTTAGCTTGACCTGTGTTCGGTGCATAGTATGAAATGAATGTGTATAGGCAGCCATCAATATGTCCCTAGAGTTACTGCTCTCACTGCACAGGGATACGAAATGTGTAGCGCAATCATTTTCATGCATAGTATATAAATTCTAGCATGGTTGGGAGCATTGTTTAACAGCTTCCGGACCAGCCCCGCAGTTATACTGCAGCAGGCTGACTCCCCTGCCCGAGCCGTCGTAGCTGTACGTTGGCTTTTTAAGATGCCTTTGGTGGCGGGCAAGCGTATCCCTGGAGCCGATGTGAGTGCCCGGCAGTCACGATGACCGACGGGCACCCGTGATTGCCCGTTACAGAACGAGAATGGGGATGTGTGTGCATAAACACACAAATGGCGGTTCTCTCAGGTGCGAGGAGACTGTGTGTTTATACAATGTATGAATACCGATCAAATTCTTCCCCTAGTAAGTCCCATCCCCCCTACAGTTAGAACACACATTAGGGGACACAGTTAACCCCTTGTTCACCTAGCGTTAACCCCCTTCCCATGCCAGTGTCATTTATACATTAATCAGTGCATTTTAATAGCACTGAATCGCTGTATAAATGTTGCTGGTCCCAAAAATGTGTCAAAAGTGTCTGATTTGTCCGCTGCAATATCCCGGTATATAAAAAATATCAGGAATCAGGCCTGGAGTGAGTGGAGCAGCCTGCTGCAGAGCATTGATATCTGCAGGGCTGTCCAGGGTATAATCCAGGAGCCCCTGAACAGGAGTGATTCTGTGGATGCAGGAAAGACTGCTGGGAATAGTAGTGTATTTACTGGCATAAAAAGGAGGGCCATAATCGTCCTGTGGTGCTGGTACAGGGTCTGCTATGGAGTCTGTGTCCCCTGCCTCCTCTGAGTCTCCTCTATGAGGTATCACGCCTGCCATCTTAGAAAGCCACTGGGCTTGAATATTGAAGCTGAGCTGGTGGTGGACTTCTCTCCTCTGCCGCTCACCTGACATGCGAGGGTGTCCGCCGTATGTGTAGGTCGCGGTGGCCAAATCCGCTATTCGTAGCTGGCACTAAGGCTGTCACTCGGCCGGAGCGGGACGGAGCTCCCGAATCAAGCCGCCATCTTAAGAGCTGCCGCGCATGCACCTCTGTGCAAAAGTTATAGTGTCTACAAAGTAGGGGATAGATTTATGCCTTTTTTTTTTTTTTTTTTTTTTTACTAGTAATGACGGTGATCAGTGTTTGTTTGTTTTTTTGGAACTGTGATATTGCGGCGGACAAATCGGACACTTTTTGACACATTTTTGGGACCAGTGACATTTATACAGTGATTACCGTATTTTTCGCACCATAAGACGCACCTAACCATAAGACGCACCTAGGTTTTGGAGAAGGAAAACAAGAAAAAAAAAATTCAGAACCAAATGGTGTACCAAAATTTTTACCAGTGCCCATGAAATGCAGCCTGACCTGTGCCATTAATGAATAATGAATTGCCATTTAATTTAAGTAAAAAAAGTGCACTTTGCTGCAAAGGTATTTACTGGCTGCCTGCAGGAAAAGAAATTACAAATCATTGATCAGTGTACTATGTATAGCTCTGCACAGCACAGAGAAATGCATTGTTTCAAATGATTTCAAGGTAGAACTGTGCTGAAAAAGGTTGGAAACATGCACAAAAAAGGAAGGAGAGATTGTCCCTGAATATGTGCTCCTGGAAATGAGAGACAACTTCATTATCCCTGCAAAGGCTGATTTTCTAAAAGATGTTCTTTATGCTGAGCTGGGTTAGGAAGAGAGAGAGAATAGAGGGGGTTGGTGAGAAGTGCACACACTCACAGTCTCCTGGGTGCTCTCTGGCTTATTCAGTAGTATATCCATGTTTGTCTGCTGCTTCTTTTTAATCTTCCCGCCCACCTCCTTCACAGACGGAACACACAAGCAAGGAGGGAGGGGTGAGAGAAGGGATGTGTGAAGCTTCTCAGTCGTGACAGGCTGCAGGCTTGCTGGAGGTGGAGTTGGATAGAGCAGTGTGCTGATTGGATCCTCTTCATGTAGGACAGCTACACTTCACGAGCCATCAGCTGCACTGTCTGCACACAGTGACAGAGAGAAGAGGACGGAGCTGCAAACGGAGGAGGGAGGAGAGGAGCAGGTGATGGGATTTACACAGACAGGAACTTATTTCTGTGCCCCTCACTTACTTCTCATGATGTTCGGCCGCGGGGGGGCGGGACCGGCAGTGGCGGGGGCGTGGCCTAATGTATATTCGTTCCATAAGACGGAGGGACATTTTCCTCCAGATTTTTGGAGGAAAAAAGTGCATCTTATAGTCCGAAAAATACGGTAAGTGCTATAAAAATGCACTGATTGTATGATTGTATGAACACATGATCAGTCTCCTTGCCCCTGAGAGAACCGGGATTAGTGTATCTACGCACACACATCCCCATTCTCATTCTGTAACAGGCAATCACTGGTGCCCGGCGGTAATCGTGACCACTGGACACTCGCATCGGTTCCAGGAATACGCTAGCCCGCCACTGAAGGCATCTTAAAGAGCCAACTTACAGCTATGACGGCTCGCGCAGGGGAGCCAGCCTGCCGCAGTATAACTGTGGGGGCTGGTCTGGAAGCGGTTAAACAATGCTCCCAACCATGCTAGAATTGATATACTATGCATGGAAACAATTGCGCATGAGCTCAATAATGGCATGCAATGCCAAGCTGCGGTTTCCAAAACGAGCAAAGTCCTTTCTTGTATTAAGAGAGGTATAGACTCCAGAGAGAGAGAGAGAGAGAGAGAGAGATATCATTTTGCTTCTGTTCAAATCATTAGTAAGACCTCATCTGAAATGTTCAGTTTTGGGTACCAGTTCTCAAAAAGGATATCGGGGAACTGGAGAAAGTGCAGAGAAGGGCAATCAAACTGATAAGAGGCATGGAGGAGCTCAGCTATGAGGAAAGATTAGAGGAACTGAATTTATTCACTCTTGAAGAGGAGAATTAGGGGAGATATGAGCAACATGTTCAAATGTATAAGGGTTCCATATAGTGAACTTGGTGTTATTCACTGTACAGTCAACACAAAGGAGAAGGGGGCACTCTTTGCATCTAGAGGAAAAGAGATTTTATCTCCAAATACGGAAATGTTTCTTCAGAGCTGTGAAAATGAAAATGGGCCTTTTTATTGTATAGCAAATTTTAATACAAAGGCAAACTAATCCTTAAAAAAAAATAAAAATAAAAAAAAAAAAAGCTCTTCCAAGCAAGCAGACCTTCATTTCTTAAATCATTTTACATGCATGTTGACATACTTTTGTTTTCTTTTCTTTAAAGCATTGGCTGGACCATACGAAACCCATTAAGAAACAAATAAAAAGTATGTATTGCAATGTTTCGCTTTTTTTTTTTTTTTTTTTTTACTTTGAATTGCATCTGTTTTACCTACTGCTTGTAAAGTTCTTTCAAACAAATAATAATATAAAAATATGTTAACATTACATACTGACAAAATGGGTAAGCATTGGTTTTGATGCCTTAGAGATGTATATTTGTATATGCTAGATTACAGCTGTATTTTATAGTGTATGTTAGAAATAAAAAAAGACCTATGTTATTTAAAATTTAAATATGCACTCAAATACTCAAATATTGTGCATAGTTTTGTGCAAAATAATTTGTCTTAAACGTTTATTGACACTTGATGCGCAGAGCATTTTGTATATTTTACAAGAACTAGGAGTAGATATAAATTTGTTAAAATGTGCACTATAGAAGAGTATCCACACAGCCAAATATCCAGTATACTGGGACTTTAGGGATACCAAAAAATGTCATCTGTTTTTTAAATATTCTTTTTTTTTTTTTTTTTTTAATATAAACCTCAAAATACCCAATAAAAACATCCAACAAATAATTGTTTTTTTATTATGTGTAAATATTATCCTTAATATCACAAATAACTATCAGTACCCGATGATCGAGCTATAGTATGCATCACCATCAGGTGTTTGAATCTACTCGTGTGTCATGACTGTCGCAACCATATGCAGTATCTTCTTGGCTGGAAACTAAGGCACGGTTGCTCAGTGCACTTTAGATTCCTCTGCTTTATTAGGACAGTCCTTGTTCTGTTTCAGTGACTAAAGTGCCCTAAATCACCAGTAAAGTACTGTCCCCACCACCCTTGCACACTCAGCAGACTTTAGACTGACCTACTATTGGCTAGGGGAATCTGTACCTTTGGCAGTGGAGAAACCTCCACAGGTGGTACAAGGTGGAAGCTGGGGTTCGTTCTGTTGATTTGGCATACTTTTGTTTAACCACTTAAGGACCGCCGCATTTACATTTACGTCGGCAGAATGGCACCGACAGGCACATCAACGTATATATACGCTGGTGCCTTGAGGTCGGTCGGGGGTCCGATCGGGACCCCCCCCCCCCCGGTACATGCGGCGGTCGCCGCGGCTGTACGAGCGTTCCGTGCAGAGGGGGCGGCGGTTCGTTTTTGTCCGCCCCCTCCGGATCGCTCCCAGCCAATGCGCGCGCCCGCCTGTGTGTCACTTCCTCCTCCTGTGTAATCACATGAAGGAGGAAGTGATGTGATCTCTCCCCTCAGCGTTTTTTTCATCCACCGCTGAGGAGAGATCACATCACACAGTAAAGCAGGCCATACACGATTCGAATTTCGATCGAAAATCGCATACGAGCGTGAAATCGGACGATTTTCGTATCATTAGTGTGCTTGTTCGACACGCGATTTTCGTACGACAGGCGAAATTTCAAAAACCAACATGTTGGTTTTTTTTCTGAAAAACGTCCAAAAATCGTATCGTTAATGGTAGAGTTGGACGATTGGTAGAGTTGGACGATTTTTCCCAAGAAACATAACTGCGCATGATCCGAGTTGGCGCGACCCGACTTTTGACAGTAGGGGGTATGTTTAAAAGGTCACAGAAGATTACATCACTTCCTCTATGGTATGAAAACATTGTGTTTTCTCGCTCGATTTTCGTACGTAATTGATGGTACACTCGCATGCTTTTGTGAGCGCCGCGTTCGTTTATCGCTCGACGGCTCGTTCGAAATTTGAATCGTGTATGGCCTGCCTAAGTCTGCACAACACTACACTGACGCACACTACACATAAACACATTTAACCCCCGCGAACGCCCCCCCCCCCCGTCAGTGTCACTGAATGCAGTAATCATACATGTATGATTACTGTATTTAGTGTCAGTGTGACAGTCAGTGTTGGGGGGGGGGGGGTACGGGGCTACCCTGAACCTAATAAAGTTTTAACGCCTTGATCACCGCCCTAGTTAACCCTTTCACTCCCTATTGCCAGCGTCACTAAGCGATCATTTTTCTGATCGCTGTATTAGTGTGGCTGTTCCCGCTAGGTAGCTATTTTTTTTTATTGTGTTTTTTTTTTTTTTTTTACTAATTACATGTGGCTAAATAAATTTTGGCCTAAATGTTTGACTAAAATTTAGTTTATTTGATTTTTCTTATTACAAAAAGTAAAAAATATTGTTTTTTTTTTTTCAAAAATTACGCTCTTTTTTTGTATATAGCGCAAAAAATAAAAATAGCAGAGGCGATCAAATACCACCAAAAGAAAGCTCTATTTGTGGGAAGAAAAGGACGCAAATTTTGTTTGGGAGCCACGTCGCATGACCGCGCAATTGTCAGTTAAAGCGACGCAGTGCCGAATCGCAACAAGGGGCAAGGTCATTTACCTGCATTTTGGTCTGGCTCTTAAGTGGTTAAATATGTCAGTGACTGTTCTGATGAAGCGTAGCAATCTATAAAATGCATTGCGAAAGAAGCAGTCCACGTGCTTCCACCCAAATACGGGTTTTGGACAACCTTGATGCCCAAGAAGATTCAAACACCTGTAGTGTTAACAACTAGAGATGGAATGTTATTACAGATAGTTATTTGCAATATCAAGGCTAGACCTGACACATAATGAAAACACCCTTCCCCCACAGTGACGACATATCTCCAGCCCACAAACCGGTCCCTCGCTTCAGATCTGCTGTAATCCTCCTCCCAACACACACAAGTGGGATTTCCCCTGTGTCCATTCTTCAGCACATATTCCTCAATCTGCAATAATGCACACTATCACAAATGGCATATTTAAATAAATAGGTGCTAATTGTATTATGGAGCACATTTCTCAATCCCCTTTTAGCATTAAACATCCAGCCTTTGGGATGAATTTGCGGGGCCGGCCAGTCCTGGACTAATAAGAAGTAGTTTTAAATCAAAAACACTTGTATAATTTCTCAGAGTTAAATGACTGATTTCTAATGTGATATTTTTTTAAATCTCTTGCTAGACTCCTAGGCATCCACAACCTTTTTTTTTTTCTGATCACCTCAGAGCTTCTTTTACCTTGGCATTATGACACCACCCACATCAATGGTAAAGGGAACACTATACCCTAGATATCTAAGGTTTAAGTGACAGCCATGTTCCACCTACATTCTCCCTAAGGAGGTTCTAATCATTAACACCTCATCATATCTGATTCTAATTTAATTGGTTTCAAATGGTAGTAAATGTAGGGGTATACTTACTTGGGGGCAGTATATACAGGAAGGAAGTGTGGAGGGTATGACCAAGCGCAATATGTGCAGGTGAAGCATGTTGTGAGGGCAGCTTGTGCAGGAGAAGAGTGTGGAGGGTATGACAGGTCAGTATGTTCTGGAGAAGAATGCAGAGTATGATATGGATTCCCTACTTGCTCAGCTAGCCTTACTTACTGCTGAGCAAAATTGGTCTTTTTGCACTCTCCAGGCATCTCATAACCAAGTCTTAACACTTTCATTGCAAGGCTTGGTCTCCTAAGCCAACCATATGTGCCCAGAACCCTCCAAACAATGAAGTGGCACCCCTACTTCTCAGAGTAGAGAGACATCTGTTGATTGTAAAGGTGAAAAGTTGAAATGTGTGGGTTTTTTTTTACCATTTTTTTTTTTTTTTACCATTCTCTGCAGTTAAAAAATCCTGCAGCCCAAAAGCCCAAAGTCATTCCATTACATGCCATGGAAGGTGGTAACAGGTGCCAAACTGTACAGGTTGGGGCAGAGTTAACTTCATGACTGACCAGTCTCAAGGGATTGAAACCCCCTGTCAACATTTTGAAACTCAGTCATTTGATTATCTCAAATGCTGGACTTTTCTTTCTGCAAGTTTACCCAGTTAGTTGGACAAGACCACAGCAGTAGCTAACACAAACTCCCAGGAGGGCGGTACCAGAAGCCATGCTACCCTATGAGAAACAAGTCTTCTCTCCTGGGCAGAAACTTGCATTCCAGCTCTCTCGACAATCTACATCCTTGGAGTGAACTTTTGGCTGGCAGACTGCAGGCCCCTAGACCTGGTGGGAGTGGGCTTTGTACCCCAAGATCTTTCAAAATCTCTGGAATCTGAAATCTCTGGAATAAAGGGCAGAGTGGCTAGTTTATTGTAATGTTCACTGTATCATTTTGTAGTAACCGAGATTTTAAATATAGCACTATTTGCCACTTTTTTAATGATACTTTGCAGGAGTTTTTGCATTTTACTCAACTATCTTGACCTTATGCTTCTTTATATATATATTAGGCATATTTTCTTTCAGCAAGACAATCTGGTAAATGTAAAAGATATAAAAATGTACACCACTGAATTAAGTTTTTTTTATTCTGTTTGATGGTGAACTTTTCTATTTTAAACAGTTGGCCCTCCGTATACTTTGCACTTTCGAATTAAATATTACTCCTCAGAACCAAACAATCTTCATGAAGAGTTTACAAGGTATGTAATATATGCACAGATTTGTAACCATTAGTGTGTGTATGTATGTATGTATATGTATATATCTATAAATTAATTTGAATTTAAAATCCCCCCCATGATTACATTGATCTTTCATGTCAGAGTAAAAGAAGGGATTTAAATATGGCAATTGAAATTATTATTAATTGCAATTATTATTAAACACACACAAGTTAAGTATTTACTAGATGCACCTTGGGGTGCAATGACAGCCTTGAGTCTGTATGGATACAAGTCTTTAGCAACTTTTGGACATGTGTACACTGCTAGTTCCCCCCCCCCCCCCTCCTTCAGTCCCGCTACAAATTCTGTATTGAAATCTGGACTTTGACCCCGCCATTCCAAAACTTTAACATTAAAGCAGAATTAAATCCAAAATGTAATGTAATATATTTCAGCTTACTAATCCTTAAACTTGGTAGCAGCATTAGTTTTTTTTGTTGTTTTTTTTCTTTTATTTCACCTGGTAACACACTTCCTGTTCAAAGTTTGGTATGCTTGCACATTTTTTTTTCACTCAACCATCTGGTTGAATGGGGGAGGGGACTCAGATTCCTGCACCCACACAAGCGATGCAGATGCAGGGATCTCCCCAGCTTTGCTACACATGGACCAATAATCATCCGGTCGCTGCTAAACTGGCCCGAATTTCGATACATGTGTATGTGGCTTAGGGTGTCTGCATTCTGGTTGAAATAGTAAAGCAGAAACCTTAGAACAGTTGTATTGTCAGTCTGCGGGGAGGATATTATTAGGCTAGCATATTTGGATGGACTTGCCTAACAAATTGATGTTGAACTCCAGCTAAGACTTTATAAGCAAATACAGAATACTGTTTTCTTTATCGTACATCACGGGACACAGAGCACAATAGTAATTACTATATGGGTTATACGCCCACCTTCATGTGATGGACATTGGCATAATGAAGACAGGAAGTCCCCTCCCATACAGGGAGAACCTCAGTTTTTTCGCCAATATCTAAGGTGTTGGTCACGGTTAATGATATGCTGAAAAATGCTCCATAGATGGCCTGAACAGGGTCAAGGAGCTACGCTAATGGATCCATTCAAAAAGCCACCAACAAAGGCTAAAGTGGATGGAACCCATGCCTCCGTACCAGAGAACAAGGTTTTGCCTGTAACACTTCTTTATAGGAGAGCTGGGCCCTGGGATCCAGCACCTTGGTCACATTGCTATACCACAGGTTTTGCTCTGGCAAGGCACCATACAGGTCCAAGGCAGTAGACCCATAGTTCAGAATGGACCCCATCCTTGAAGGTCTGGCATGATACCAACCCACTGCGGTGGGAGAAGATTGGTTTTATGTGATATTCCAGCAGTACCCTGCAGCGAGGTATTGGCGAGTCTGCATTTGTTTGCAGTTTCTATTTTAAAAGAGAGCGATCTGACTGTTTTCCCGGTGGCCATTGGTTGCAGTGTGCTGTTCTATCATGCTTGTACTCTTGCTCATGCAGGCTGCTTTTTTTCCCCAGTCACTAGAGGGCGCAGGTTTTCTCAAAGTCTAGCCTGTTGTTTTATTTTAAGCAAGAAGAGGAATTGCCATTGCCATGTGCTGACAGGTCGAATAGGCCTTGGAGACAGAACGGTGGGCCGTGAGTACTGGCTTGGGAACGGGTACAGACAAGTAATGATTACATGCTTCATATTTTCTGCCTATCCAAGGCGCATATACATCTGAAAGTAGATGCACCCCTGGATGATTAGCAGTTCACTTTAACCAAGGACCACCTCCTGCACATTTACGTCAGCAGAATGGCACGGCTGGGCACATGCACGTACAGGTACATCCTGTGCTAGTGCCCAGATTTGTAGAAAAAAACTAGGATGGCCGCACTCCAAAAACAATGTTGTTCCTTTTAAAAAAAACTGGTCACAAAACAAACATGTCACAGCAAAAAATTGGATGAGATCTGACGCGTTTCACACTATCAAACAGTGCTTATTCATAGTCATCTAGTTCTCTGGGACTTTGGAGCGGTTAAACTCTTTTTCTCACCATACTGTGCTAGTGCCCAGCCGTGGGTCGCGGGCGCGCTCCCACGACCCGGTCCGAAGCCACGGGACCCACAGGCCCGATCGCCGCTGGAGTCCCGCGATCGGTCCCCGGAGCTGAAGAATGTGGCAGCGTCATTGATTGTGTGATCTCTTTTATAGGGATACACAATCGATGTCACACCTACAGCTACACCCCCCTACAGTTGTAAACACATATTGGGTCACACATAACCCCTTCAGCTCCCCGTTGTGGTTAACTCCCAAACTGCAATTGTCATTTTCACAATGTATGTCTACGGGTGATCCTGGTTCTGTCCACAGGGGTGTGCAATCTATTTATATAATCTTATATTAATTGTAGTACCTTCACTCGCCACTTACCTTAACATTAGAGATGTATGAATGCTGTTCTATGAAACTACTTTGTGTTTGGTGTCAGCAACAAATGTATTTAGGAATCATGTCAATCAGCACATAAAATTAAAAAAACCTATTTGTTTCAACTCCAACTAATTTTCACTAATGAGAGACAGACGTGCATCGATAGGATATAAGGGAGCAATGCACGCCTCTCTCTCACTGTCCAGACGAAGCTTCGCACTATACGTTGCGAAACGCGTTGACGTCATGCGGTGCCGGACGTCGCAGGAGCTATTCTCCGACCAAGCGGGAGATTGGAAAAAAGTCCTGGGCTTTGAACACACCAGTGCAACAGCGTATGTTACACATACGGAACACACTGGACAGAACGGTGTCAACATTCGGAGAAATAGAGGCATTGGACTTCATATCAGAACGCATGGCTCGGCAACTCACCAACTTCCTGACCAGCAGAGGCGTATCTGAATGCTACAGATACCGTCAGCTGCATATTTTCAACAGAAAGTGTCAGATATAAGATCCAGCCGCTTACCCTCAGCTCTCTACTTACAGAGACCGGTAAGTTCATTCACGTTTTTATCACATTCAAATTGTAGCCCAAGTGCCTATTCACAACGCATTACCTGGCCCCATAGAAAGTCTTTCAGTATGCACTACACTGATCAAATCTGAACGTGTATAAGTCCAATTTTTTTGCAGATCAACTGCGCTTGGAATCAACAGAGATGATTGTACCGGAACCGTGAATGTACATACGGAAATACTTTTCTTTTCTCTACAGCCCAGATACAGGATAATCATTTTCTTGCAATCCACAGTACCATTATAGCCCTGGGACAAACCTAGTTTTTAGGACACTTCTGCAAATTGCTCCTGGTTAGATTGTGCTAGTTTACTAGACACCAGCAGTCAGCTCTGCATACTGTCCAGTTATTTAACCATAGTTCAATCCCCCTTGGGGACGCACACACCCTGTCTATTCCCAAAACGACTATATAAGTATTATTCACTACTACACATGGCAATTTCAGCAGGTAATTAGGCGTCCGAACCGCCTTAGTTACTTGTTGTCTATGTTTGTCCATGTCTTTTATGTGTTGTCTGTTTGCATATTTCAATTAACTTTGTTTATTGGTGCAGCACTGGCCGGCCATAGCTAGTTGGTTTTATTAAAAATTTGCTACTAGTGGCATAACATAGATTTTTTGATAACTACGGTATTTATCCCAGTATTTAGTATTTTTGCATTATTATTCAATAAACACATTTTGACCTATATTACTGTCCGTCGCTGCCTTAGTAGCCCCTTATATCCCTAGGGGTACCCTGTCTTGGTTTCCCCTCTGGGATATTTTTTTCTTCATATGCAGGTTGTTTTGGCTACGGCGGTGACCTCCAGGCAGGAGGAGTGACAATCTATAGGCTTCCTGGGATTTGTGACTCATATGTTGGCAGGGGTATGTTCACCTTTTATGGTATTTAATTGTCTTGTATGTCTTCCATTTTCTAATTATTGCTCCCACAGTTGGTTTCTTCACACCAAGCTGCTTGCCTATTGCAGATTCAGTCTTCCCAGCCTGGCGAAAGTCTAAAATGTTGTTTCTGGTGTCCTCTTGACAGCTCTTTGGTCTTCACCATAGTGGAGTTTGGTGTGTGACTGTTTGAGGTTGTGGACAGGTGTCTTTAATACTGATAACAAGTTCAAACAGGTGCCATTAATACAGGTAATGAGTGGAGGACAGGGGAGCCTCTTGAAGATACAGGTCTGTGAGAGTCAGAAATCTTGCTTGTTTGTAGGTGACCAAATACTTATTTCCCACCATAATTTGCAAATAAATTCTTTCCAAATCAGACAATGTGATTGTCTGGATTTGTTTCCACATTTTGTGTCTCATAGTTGAGGTATACCTATGATGACAATTACAGGCCTCTCATCTTTTTAAGTGGGAGAACTTGCACAAAAAAAAAAAAAAAAAAACTGTTTTGCCCCACTGTATCTGCTTTATAAAAATGTAATTAACTTGAAATACTTTTTTGAAAACACAAATCTTGTAAAACTCAGAGTATAACCCTGAGTATAATATGGCCAAATTCCAAATTGGAGTATCTAGGTACAAAAAGATGGTTGTCCGGCACTTACCCCATTTAGGCAGCAGACATCAGGAAGCAGCTCCTAGTGTCCATTTCCTCCATCACAGTGGCTTTTCTGGATGGTCTGGATTTAATGGATCGGAGTGGGTCCGATGTCAGCGCTGACAGCTGTCACTCCATAGAGATGAATGGAGCATCTGTTCAGGTCTGCTTGAAAAACTGAAAGGCTTCCATAGTATAATTCTTTAAAAAAACATTTATTACTTAAAAACAACAATATTGCACTTACAATTTTGCTGTGGGTAAATTAACATCTCAAATAGTACTCGAGCCGGCCAGCTCTCAATCGCTGCCCGTTGCTTCGGGGACTTGCGCGGTTCTCGTGACGTCCGCACGCTGCTTCTCCCTACGCCGCTTCGTTACAGCTGACTGGCCGCGATATATACAACAACAAACAAAAAGGAAACTTTACTTACTTAACCTGCATAATGGTGCGGGTCTTAAGTGGTTAAATCGCAATAGCAATCATTAAATGTGATATATAGTAAAAAGGAAATAAAATATTTATAAAAATAATTAAAAAAAAAAGAGAGAGAAATTGCTATCAGATATCCCCTTTAAACAAAAAAGGAGAAATTACAGTTTTGATCTATTCTAACTGAACATCCCCAAACCTTCCCCAATAGCATAAATGCAATATGGGTGGAAAGGTGGGGATATGGTGAGCAACGTGAAAATATATGATGATATTTGAATCCACTTTTTATATTGGTGTAATGCTCCCCCAAGCGAAACGGGCATGGACCGTTTGGTCCTGCCAATGTATTGAATCCCGCACAGGCACTGAAGTAGATACTACAGTACAGGGGTTCTCACAGCCTCTACTTTTTGATTTATGTAATATTCATGAATTTTTATGTTTCAGTATTTGATGCAACATTGGGTCATGTACAAGGTTCACAATCTCTCGTGTTCAATGCAATGTTAACAGTTATATGTCACTTCATTTTGATCATATAATTTATTCAGCGCAGCTTATTATATTATATTCCAGTTTATCGATTGTGTGTGTCTCAAATAAAGTTGCAGCAGTTTATTCACATATCCTTTTTTAGAGTGATTCAGATAGCGCTGTAATAATTTTCTATGTGTATGTATATACGTGTGTATGTGTATAATATATATATAAAAAAGATATTACTTTTTTTTTTTTTTGTTTTGTTTCTCATAATTCCGCATATGTCCTGTTGCCAAGAGTGAATTACAGACAAGAGTGTGCACTTGTGCATAGAGCATTTCTGCTTCTCATGCATATTATTATTTGCAGGGTATATTTCAAATAGTGCCGTGTACTTTTTGTTTTGTGTGCCCCATGTTCAGAAATTTAATAAAATATGTTTTTTATTTTTATTTTATTTAAGGTATTTATTTGTACTACAGCTTAGACAAGATATTCTTACAGGAAAGTAAGTACACTTTAATATATTACATGTGTGTAAATAAGACGCTTCATAGATCAAAGAAACTGGTGGCATGTACTCCTATAAGCAGACTTTGACATTGAATATAGTTTTAAAACGCATTTTGCTCTTTAATAAATGGCATTGACATGACTAAAACACATAAAGGAATTATTATTAAATTATTATTGAAGGGTCCTGCTACAACCCCTGGCAAAAAGTATGGGATCTCTAAAAAAATGATTCAATTGTTTTACAAAAAACTAATAACACATGCCTTAAAACTATTTTCATTACCATTCCAACCTTCTGTCTTTAAAGAGGAACTGCAGTCTGCTCACATAATTTGTAATAAAAACATATTTGCCATTCTGAAGCTTCCCTCCAACCACTTTGCATATTATTTTATAAATACTGTGATTCTGTACTTGCCAAATAAGCTGCAGAAATCTCTCTCCACTAAGTATTCCTGCAACCATTTTAACTGTGGGCAACTGAAGCTACTGTCTGTTCTTTTCCTGGATTTACACACACACACACACACACACACACACACCTCCAGCTCTGCAGCTCTCATTGGCCCTCTTATGACTCATCACCCCTCCCTTCCTGGCAAATTCTCACAAGAGTGAGAGAGCGCTGTGCATGATGTCATAAGCCTAGGCTTTTTACCAGACAAGAAACAGGAAGTGGACTGTAAAAGTTATTTACTGGCAGAAAGTTTTAATATAGTTTTAACCACTTGACCACTGGGCACTTAAACCCCCTTCCTAACCAGACCAATTTTCAGCTTTCGGTGCTCTCACAATTTGAATGACAATCACTCAGTCATACAACATTGTACCCATTTGAAATTTTTGTCCTTTTTTTTCACACAAATAGAGATTTCTTTTGGTGGTATTTGATCACCTCCTGGGTTTTTTATTTTTTGCGCTATAAAAGAAAAACGACTGAAAATTCTGTAAAAAAAAAAAAAAAAAAACGTGTTTCTGTCATATTAGCAGGTTATTTCTTACACACAGCATATGCATACCACAAATTACACCCCAAAACACATTCTGCTATTCCTCCTGAGTATGGCGATACCCCATGTGTGGGACTTTTACACAGCGTGGCCACATACAGAGGTCCAACATGCAGGGAGCGCCACCAGGCGTTCTGGAACACCCAGACCAATTCTGACATTTCTCTCCTACATGGAAAAATCATAATTTATTTGCTAGAAAATTACATAGAACCCCAAAACATTATATATGCTTTTTTAGCAAAGACCCTAGAGAATACAATGGCGGCCGTTACAACTTTTTATCTCGCACGGTATTTTCGCAGAAATTTATTGAACGCGTGTTTTTAAAAAAAAAAACTGTTTTGTGCTTAAAACAAAACAGTAAAGTTAGCCCAATTTTTTTTCATAATGTGAAAGATGAAGTTACGCCGAGTAAATGGATACCCAACATGTCACACTTCAAAATTGCGCACAATCGTGGAATGGCGCCAAACTTCGCTACTTAAAAATCCCCATAGGCGGTATTGCAGAGTATTGGGGTATTGCAAAGTATCATGCAGGGTACTGGGGTATTGCCGAGTACTGGGGTATTGCCGAGTACTGGGGTATTGCCGAGTACTGGGGTATTGCCGAGTACTGGGGTATTGCCGAGTACTGGGGTATTGCCGAGTACTGGGGTATTGTTGTATTGGGGGATTGCAGAGCTGGGATGGATTGAGGGATGGCTGGAACTGTGACTGCATTTGTCACAGATCCAGCCACAGCTCAGCTGCTGACACCCCGCTCCCCCCCCCTCCTCGCACACTGTACCGAACGGTACAGAGAGGAGAGGGAGGAACCGGCGTCCTCAAATGACGCCGGTTTGTTTACAAGTGATCGCGTCGTCATTCGACGGTGCGATCACGTGGTAAACGGCCGCTATCAGCGGCAATTTACCGTGATGCGTGATAGACCCGGTGAGCATGGACACTTTCGCGAGCGCGTCCCAGGGGACGCGCAATCGCGGAAGTGAAGGACGACGTCCCAGGGACGTCGTGTCAAGATAACTCCACCGCGCCGTAGCAGTAAAATGCTTATGGCGCGGTGGGAAAGAGGTTAATATAGTTTTTTACTATCCAGAGTTAAAACAACAAGGGCAGAAGTTTTAATATATGGAAAGATTAAAACATTACTAAAGTTCTGCTTTAAGAACACCATAATCGGTTGAAACTATTTTTGCAGATCAAGCTGAGGAAAATAAATAAGTAATCACTCAATTCTGAGCGAATGCTGTTGTAATTTTTTTTTGTGTGCTGTGTTGCCTACCAGAATTGCTTCATCCTGTGTCCCCTAACCCTTTCTCTCCCACTAACGTAAGCCTTATGTTGCTGACAGCCAGGGGTTTTTGCACACACTCAAACATACAAGTTAACGGTTTTCTTTCTCTCACCCCCAAAGTATCCCCAGACTTTTTTTTTTATTATTATGATATAATAAAATATTTAGTGAAAAATTTCAAAATAAAGTCGCACCCAATTATTTAACACCAACCCCCCCCACTCGCCTCCATGTACACAACACACATAAACGCATCCATTGGGGATGTCTACATATGAAAATGTCAAAAGCGAGAGATATAAGTATTATGAGTTTTAACATGTATAAAAACAAATTTGAATATTATGATCTTCAAAGTAATTCTGAAGTGTAATCCACATAATGGAACCCATTTGCCATATCAGTGTGTTCATAAACAGTCCGAAATAGAACAGGAATGATCCAGTGACTGAATCCAAATAAACGGATTAGGAGAGACTCCACACCATATTTTTTTTTTTTTGTAGTGGCTCTTGAGCCTGAAAAAACACCTGGTGATTAAAGCTTGGCACATGTACATACACAAGACTCTTAAGGGCCCTTTCACACGTACGGACTGTATGTCCGCTTTTTCATCCATCCGTTTGCGGATGAAAAAGGGACATACATTGGTTCCTATGTGTTTGCGGGTGTCAGCGGATAAACATCCGTTGACACCCGTAATTGTCCGCTTCCGCAAACATCTGATTTTGCAGACGGAAGAAAACCCTATTTTTTTCTTCCGTCTGCAGAGCGGATCGGATGAACACGGACACACGGTCTGTGTTCATCCGCTCCCCCGTAGGGGAGAGCGGAGAAAAGACAGGGCGGTCCCTGCACAGTGTGCAGAGACCACCCTGTAATCGACGGCTCAGCAGGGATTTACGGAGCGATCCCCGCTGAGCTTACGGACACACGGAGGCGGATCAATACTGATCTGCCCCGCGTGAAAGGGCCCTAAGGGTTACAAATCCCTGGTCTCAGCCGCACCAATGCTCATGGTTTCCATACAAGATCATAGGTATCCCAGCAGTAAGAAAGAGAAAATGTTGTTAATGCTATAACTTTTGCACAAACCAATCAATAAACGCTTATTGCGATTTTTTTTCCTAACGAAAAATATGTAGAAGAATACGTATCTGCCTTAACTGAGGAAAAAACTTTTTTTATATATACTTTTGGAGGATATTTATTATAGCAAAAAGTAAAAAATATTCATTTTTTTTCAAAATTGTCGCTCTATTTTTGTTTATATCGCAAAAACTAAAAACCGCAGAGGTGATCAAATACCACCAAAAGAAAGCACTATTTATGGGTAAAAAAGGACACCAATTTTGTTTGGGAACCACGTCGTACGACCGCGCAATTGTCAGTTAAAGCAACACAGTGCCGAATCGCAAAAAAAGCTCTGGTCTTTGACCAGCAATATGGTCTGGGGGTTAAGTGGTTAAACTTAAAGTGTAAGTCCACCCTAACACTAAAATCACTGCATCTACAGACAGTCACAATCTAACACTAACCTATCTAGCCCTGTAAAGAAGAACTCGGTATACATACTTTTCTTTATCGTACACCACGGGACAACGACTAAGTCTTTACATAATGGGTTATATGCTCGCCAGAGGTGATTCGACACTGGCACAATCAGTCAGTTCCCCTCCATATAGCCCCTCCCATCAGGGAAGTACCTCTGTTTTTTTGCCAGTGTCTAAGGTGTGGACGCGTGGAGAAGGTGCTAAGAAAAGCACTGCTAAAAGACCCTTTGGGGCTAAGGAGCTATGCCTTTTGAGATCCATCCAAGAAGCTAAAGAACTATGCCGAAATTGGATGGGATTCGGGCATTTTGCAAGAGGCGTTGCATGTAATGTCTCTTTGGAGGACTGGGGTCCAGCACTTTTTGTATAGCAGACTTAAAATTAGAGCTGAAACGATTAATCGATAATAAAAATCGTTGTCAACGATTTTCATTATCGATTAGTTGGTTCGCACCTTCCGACTGTCTGTCCATTGATGTTACTGGGTGGGGAGGGGAGGGAATAGTGCCCCATTGGTGTTACTGGGTGGGGAGGGGAGGGAATAGTGCCCCATTGGTGTTACTGGGTGGGGAGGGGAGGGAATAGTGCCCCATTGGTGTTACTGGGTGGGGAGGGGAGGGAATAGTGCCCCATTGGTGTTACTGGGTGGGGAGGGGAGGGAATAGTGCCCCATTGGTGTTCCTGGGTGGGGAGGGGAGGGAATAGTGCCCCATTGGTGTTCCTGGGTGGGGAGGGGAGGGAATAGTGCCCCATTGGTGTTCCTGGGTGGGGAAGGGAATAGTGCCACATTGGTGTACCGGGGGGGGGGGGGATATTGCCACATTGGTGTTCCTGGGTGGGGGAGGGGAGGGAATAGTGCCCCCTTGGTGTTCCTAGGAGGGGAATAGTGCCCCATCATTGGTGTTCCCGGGAGGAATAGTGCCCCAGCATTGGTGTTCCCGGGAGGAATAGTGCCCCAGCATTGGTGTTCCCGGGAGGAATAGTGCCCCAGCATTGGTGTTCCCGGGAGGAATAGTGCCCCAGCATTGGTGTTCCCGGGAGGAATAGTGCCCCAGCATTGGTGTTCCTGGGAGGAATAGGGCCCCAGCATTGGTGTTCCCGGGAGGAATAGTACTGCTGCAAAGCTGTGTAATGTTAATGTTAAAAGTTTTTTAATCTGCCGTTTGAGTGTAACATGTTTTTTCATTATTACTGTTAAATAAACGAAAAAATTCCACATTACATTTTTTTAATGATTTTATCCGATTAATTGGAAAAATAATCAGCCGATTAATCGATTATGAAAATAATTGTTAGTTGCAGCTCTACTTAAAATATGTATATAGATGTAAAAAAATCTTAGAAGGGAAGTTTATTTCTCCGAGTAGTTGTTAAAGAGGGGGTTCACCCTTAAAACCACTTTCTCCCATCCTATCCATGCTGTCTTTTTTTTTTTTTTTTTTATCCGTGTACTTACTTCTAAATAGATAATTTAATTTTCGTCCTACCGCGGTATATGACGCCGCTATATCGCGTCACGCCTTCCGAAAACAGCCGACTAGCACTCGGCTGTTCTCGGCGCTATACGGCGCCTGAGCACAGACCTAGGAGCTGACTGCGCAGGCGCCGTATATAGCCGCGTCACGCTCTCCGAAAAAAGCCGAAATAGGACTCGGCTGTATACGGCGCCTGCGCAGTCAGCTCCTGGGTCTGTGCGCAGGCGCCGAGAACAGCCGAGTGCTAGTCGGCTGTTTTCGGAAGGCGTGACGCGATATAGCGGCGCCATATACCGCGGTAGGACGAAAATTTACGTGGGCGTACATTTACGCCGGCGTAGCGCACGCGCATGCTCACAACCACGTCGGAAAAACTGCCTAAGATACGCCAGATCACTGTGTACGCCGTTAACGTAACCTACGCCCAGCCAGAGACACGTCCAAGGTAAAATACGCCGGCTTGTGTTCCCTGGAGCAGACCTTAGCATGTCTGTTGCTGAGTTACATGGGGAATAACTTTACGCCGGACGTAAAAGTTACCGCGCGTAGCCTGCGTCGGGCGCACGTACGTTCGTGAATCGCCTTATTTACCTTATTTACCTTATTTACCTTATTTACCTTATTTACCTTATTTACCTTATTTACCTTATTTACCTTATTTACCTTATTTACCTTATTTACCTTATTTACCTTATTTACCTCATTTACCTCATTTGCATCTTTGAATGGCTAATCAATGGGAGCGGCACCATGCACCCAGCCTAAATGTACGCCTACCCTATGCCGGCATAAGCAAGTTACGTCGGCGGGGTGTAGCCTGGTTTTAGGCGTATCTCTGTTTGTGGGTCTGGCGCACAGATACGATGGCGCACATTTGCACTTACGTCAGCGTAACTTGTTATACGTCGGCGTAAGTGCTTTGTGAATCCGGGCCATACTATCTAATGCTGATCTGTTGAAATGTGATCTGTGTTCCTGCAGCAGCTTCGCCATTAGAATAATAAGGCCATCATAAAGATGGCAAAGCTGCTGCAGGTTCATTCATTTTCAGCAGATCATCTTTAGTTTGATTAGATAGTATAGCAGGCATGTGCAATTAGTGGCCCTCCAGCTGTTACAAAACTACAAGTCCCATTATGCCTCTGCCTCTGGGTGTCATGCTGGCTGAATCTTGCTCCTGGGAATTATAGTTCTGCAACAGCTAGAGGTCCGCTAATTGTGAATCCCTGTAGTATAGGTTTATTTTTATGCTACATGGTGGATGTTCTCTTATTTACTCTACAGACCCTGTGAAATGTCCTTAGACTTTAAATAAACTAGTGGATTACCAACTTTGGATCTTTTTGGATCCTATTCGACCACAAGCTTCAATAATCTTGTGTAAGGTATGTTTGCATTGCTACTTGTAGAATGACAGCAGCATACATGTATACAAAAA
This sequence comes from Rana kukunoris, assembly GCA_029574335.1. Taxonomy (NCBI): domain Eukaryota; kingdom Metazoa; phylum Chordata; class Amphibia; order Anura; family Ranidae; genus Rana; species Rana kukunoris. The sequence continues at coordinate 222,693,964 of CM056053.1, read as the reverse complement.
AAAATAGAATTTCCCCAATATAATTACCGTATATACTCGGTATAAGTTTTTAAGCAAGTTTTTTTTGTGTGCTGAAAAGGCTCCCCTCGGCTTATACTCGAGTCACCTTTTTGCGCCTGATCTCCTGGATTTTGGGGACCCGGTATCGGCCGGTCGAAGGACCCCTGGACCCCAAACTTGGCACACATAGCCCCACTTTTCCTCTACAAGTGTGCAAAAGTTTTTTTGTCCCGGGGATGTATGGCCAGGGAGCACCGTTTTTTTTTTGTTTTTTTTTCAAAGTCTGATGCCCCTTCTATATAATTCCCATGTTAAATGTAATGTAAATGCTGGGAGAGGGCGCTAATTAGCAAAATATATGCCCTAATGATGTATTAGGCTGGTGTAACCAAAAATAGGTGAATAGGATACAACAGCAAGTTAACAGCACTATATATATATATATATATATATATATATATATATATATATATATATATATATATATATATATATATATATATATATATATATATATATAAATATAATGGAAAATGTGATTTTTAACTCCCCAATTAAGGGCAGAAATGTGCAAAGATGTATAGATCATTATTCTAATAGGTAATAAAGTCCATTTATATGCAATAAGAAATGTGATTTGTGACTCCCCAATTAAGGGCAGAAATGTGTAAAGGTGTATAGATCAATACTCTTGTAGGTATTAAAGTCCATTTATATGTCCATATTGGAAATTAGGTTCAATATTTAAACTAGCTCTTGGAACGACAGAAGTGATTCTAGAAAGAGTAGTAGTTGGATTTATGCAATTAATCCTCAGGTGTGTCGATAGCCTTCACCACTTATATTACAGCCTCACCCGAAGTGCTCTGAACACCAAATGCGCTTACCACAATGATGAGACCTCTTTACAAAAGTAGGTCATATATGCTGGGCAGGATGAGTGCCTGCTCACTCTGCGGCAAAGACTGGAACCATAACTGCAGTGTTGTACCAATATATACTCAAAGGAAACAGAAAAAGGGGAATCCCATATTGTAATACCATTTAATTAAAAAATGCACATTAACCACTTAAGACCCAGACCAGAATGCAGGTAAATGACCAGGCCCCTTTTTGCAATTCGGCACTGAGTCGCTTTAACTGACAATTGCGCGGTCATGCGACGTGGCTCCCAAACAATATTTGCGTCCTTTTCTTCCCACAAATAGAGCTTTCTTTTGGTGGTATTTGATCGCCTGTGCGATTTTTTTTTATTTTTTGCGCTATATACAAAAATAGAGCGACATTTTTGAAAAAAAAAACAATATTTTTTACTTTTTGTTATAAGAAAAATCAAATGAACTAAATTTTAGTCAAACATTTAGGCCAAAATTTATTTAGCCATATGTCTTTAGTAAAAAAAAAAAATCGCAATAAAAAAAAATACCTAGCGGGAACAGCGACACTAATACAGCGATCAGAAAAATGATCGCTTAGTGATGCTGGCAATAAAGAGTGAAAGGTTTAACTAGGGCGGTGATCAAGGGGTTAAAACTTTATTAGGGGGGGTACGGGGGCTACCGTAAACCTAACACTGACTGTCACACTGACACTAAATACAGTAATCATACATGTATACATGCATTCAGTGACACTGTGACAGGGGGGGCGATCGCAAGGGGTTAATGTGCTTATGTGTAGTGCAGTGTTTCTCAATTCCAGTCCTCACGCCCCCCCAACAGGTCAGGTTTTCAGGATTTCCATTATTTTGCACAGGTGATTTGATCAGTTTCACTGCCTTATGGCCCATACACACGATCCGAATATCGGCCGACGGATCGTACGACTTTTTTCGCTTAATAATCGCGAGTAAAATAAAATAGGTTTTAAACTCACGAAAATTATCGTACGATAGAAAAAAACGATCGGAAGTGATGTCACGTGTTGTAATGTATTTGTATTGTATTGTCGGACGACGGCTGTACTGACTAAACGAAAATCGGACATCGGACGAGAAAAATTTTCGCGCTTGTCCGATCGAATTTAATCGGATGAACGGTCGTGATCGGCTGTCGAAAGTAGTGTACACACGATCCGAAAATCGTACGATCCATCATCGTACGATCGTTTTCGTCCGATATTCGGATCGTGTGTATGGGCCATAAGTAATTCCCACAGCCTTTTCATCTGAGGGAAATCCTGAAAACATGACCTGTTGGGGGGGCGTGAGGACTGGAGTGTGTCAGTGTAGTGTTGTGCAGACTTATTGTGCGATGTGATCTCTCCTCAGCGGTGGTTGAAAAAACCACTGAGAGGAGAGATCACATCACTTCCCCCTTCCTGTGTTTACACAGGAGGAGGAAGTGCAGGGCGGGGAGCGCGCGGATTGGCTGGGAGCCGCGGGGACCGCCACATGTACTGGGGGGGTCCCGATCGGACCCCCGACCCACCTCCAAGGCACCAACGTATATATATACGTTGATGTGCCATTCTGCCGATGTAAATGTACATGCAGCGGTCCATAAGAGGTTAAAAAATACAGCCAAATGGCCTCTTACTTAGAAAGTGCCTGCCCGGCACTGGGACTGCTTATATATCGCTCTGGTGTGGAGACCCGCTCTGCAGCGTGATGGTTGCACGATAGAGGCGATCAGTAGTCTGAGCTGGATGTTACTAAGAGGGGTACTGTATTATGCTAGATGTGGGACAGCCAGATCCCACCGCCGACATATGTTTTGTATGGTTTTACGTCATCAGGGGGGCCACCCACCATTTACATACCACTATAACAGTTCACCACTGTACCTTGAGGAGCAGCTTATCACCATATAATTTATATGTAATATCTATTTTGTTTTCACTTTCTGAACCTATAATTTCCATGGGAAGCACCCCACCTATCATGTGAAATATAAGTCTAGTCATGGGTACAGTGAGGCAAAGTGAGGCATGCAGATGGACACCCTAGGCTTATACTCGAGTCAACACGTTTTCCCAGTATTTTTGTGGTAAAATTAGGTGCCTTGGCTTATATTTGGGTCGGCCATACGACTTTGTACGGCTGAAGGGTAGTTCTAAATCTCTAACTGGGCGTGTTTTTCCGGCCTGAGCTCTGCCAGGCCACTGGGGGGCTCGCTCACGTGCCCGCCACATCGCTGACATGCCGATGCGCGTGCCTGGCGGCCGTGATGTCCGCCAGGCACTCGGGATCGGCGGCTACAGGGACAAGACGTGGATCTCTGTGTGTAAACACAGAGATCCACGTCCTGTCAGGGGAGAGAGGAGACTGATCTGTGTCCCTTGTACATAGGGACACCGCATCGGTCACCTCCCCCAGTCACCCCCCCTCCCCCCACAGAACACAATTCAGGGTAAACATTAACCCCTTCCTCACCCCCTAGTGTTAACCCCTTCAATGCCAGTCACATTTATACAGTAATTAGTGCATATTTATAGCACTGATCGCTGTATAAATGTGAATGACGCCGAAAACGTGTCAGAAGTGTCCGATGTCTCCGCCATAATGTCGCAGTCACGAAAAAAATGCTGATCGCCACCATTAGTAGTAAAAAAAAAAAAAAAAAAATTATAATATTCTGTCCCCTATTTTGTAAGCGCAATAACTTTTTTTTTTACCAAAAATATGTAGAAGAATACGTATCGTCTAGACTGAGAAAAAAAATGTTTTTTAAAAAAAAATGTGGCTATTTATTATAGCAACAAGTAAAAAATATTGTTTTTTTTTTTCAAAATTGTCGCTCTATTTTTGTTTATAGCGCAAAAAATAAAAACCGCAGAGGCGATCAAATACCACCAAAAGAAATCTCTATTTGTGGGGAAAAAAGGACGTCAACTTTGTTTGGCAGCCACGTCGCACGACCGCGCAATTGTCAGTTAAAGTGATGCAGTGCCACAAGCTGAAATTTCACCTGGTCAGGAAGGGGTATATATGCCCCCTCCCCCCCTTCGTCATTACTTTTGTAGAACCACATTTCAATGCAGTTCTTTTTGGGTATATCCTTGCCAGTTTTGCACACCTGTATGTATGGTTAGAGTGGTTGTTCTGTTGTCAGAGTGCCCCAGTCTCGAGTCATTTGCTGACTCTAATAGGTTTTCTTCTAAGATTGCCCTGTATTTGGCTACATCCATCTTCCCATCAACACTGACCAGCTTCCCTGTCCCTGCTGAAGAAAAGCATCCCCATGCTGCCACCACCATGTTTCACAGTGGGGTTGGCATTTTCAGGGTCGTGCAGTGTTTTCCGCCACACATTTGCTTTTCAGGCCAAAAAAGGTAAAATGTTGGTCTCGTCTAACCAGAGCACCCTTTTTCACATATTTGCTGTATCTATCACATGGCTTCTCGCAAACTACAAGCGTGACTTTATATGGCTTTCTTTTAACAATGGCTTTCTTTTGCTACGGTTTCATAAAGGCTAGATTTGTGGAGTGCACAACTAACTGCCCTTTCACACGGACACGTCCGTGTACGGGCTCCACTTTGCTCAGCGTGGATCGCTCCGTTGAGAAGGCAGAGCAGGCAGAAGAGAGGTCTCTCTGCTCACTGTGCAGGTACCGATCTGTCAGAGCTCCGCTCTCCTCTATGAGGGATTGGATGAAGATGGACCAGAGAGTCAGTTTTCATCCTATCCGATCTGCCAGACGGATGGAAAATGGGGTTTCCATCCGTCACACGTGGGTCGGATGTCAGCGGGCATGTCACCGCTAACATCCGTGGCTCCATAGACGTACACGGAGCGTCCATTCAGGACTGCCTAAAAAGACTAAACCTAAACGGTCCGCCCGTGTGAAAGGGGCCTAATAGTTTCTTGTGGACAGATTCTCCCACCTGAGCTGTGAATCTCTGCAGCTCCTCTGGGCTGCTTCTCTGATTAATGCTCTCCTTGCCCGGCCAGTCGCTTTAGGTGGATGGCCATGTGGTAGGCTTGCAGGTTTGCCATACTCCATTTTTGGATAATGGATTGAATAGTGCTCCGTGTGATGCTTGGGATCTTTTTTTTTAAAACCTAACCCTGCTTTTAACTTCTCCACAACTTTATCCCTGACCTGACTGTTCACCAAGATTCTCTAGCAAATCTCAGCGGGCTTCACAGAACAGCTGTATTTACACTGAGATTAAATTGCACACAGATGGACTTTATTTACTAATTGGGTGACTTCTGAAGGCAATTGGTTTCTCTAGATTTTAGTTAAGTGTTTTAGAGTAAAGGGGTCTGAATACAAATGCATGCCACACTTTTCAGGTATTTGTAAAAAAAAAAAATCCATTCATCGTTTTCCTTTCACTTCACAAATATGTGCCACTTTGAGTTGGTCTATCACATAAAATCCCAATAATATACACTTGCATTTTTGGTTGTAACATGACAAAATTACCCTGTCCATACTAGCCATTTTTCTTTATATGTTGTCGATTTGATAGTGCTGTGAGGCTTACATAGTATCTCCTGTTATTTTGCACTGAATATTGGTTAAAACCATTTGAAAACTCAATAAATAATAAAAATAAATAAATGGCTAACGGGAGAAGGAGTTAATTAGGGGTGGTTAGGCTTAACTTAGAGGTTAAATGGGGTGCAGAAAAATGGCAGCAGGTGCTCTGGAGTAATGAGTCAAAAATTGTAATATTTGGCTGTAGTAAGAGGTATTTTTTTGTAGAGCGATACAATATTGAGTGTCTGCAGGAAATGGTGAAGCATTGTGGAACTTCCTTGGAGGCGATATTTCTGCAAATAGAGTTGGACTATTTGGTCAGGATCAATGGTGACCTCAATGCTGAGAAATGCAGGCAGATACTTATCCATCATGCCATACCATCAGGTAGGCGTGTGATTTGGCCCTAAAAAAAATGTTGGCACTAAACATACAGCCAATGTAACTAAGAACTATCTTCAGTGTACTGGAAGTGATAGTTTGGCCTCCACAGAACCCCGATCTCGGCATCATCAAGTCTGTCTGGGATTACATGAACAGAAGGATTTGAGGCGTGCTACATCTACAGAAGATCTGTGGTTCTCCAAGATGTTTGAAACAACCTACCTGTTGAGTTCCTTCAAAAACTGTGCACCTAGAAAAACGTATACTGGTTTAAAGGCAAAGGGTAGTCGCACCAAATATTTGGTTTGGATTTATCTTCCGTTTGCTTTCCTTTTTGTTATTTCATAAAAATAAACTATTCACACGATTTCTGAACTAAACTATCAACACAAACTACCACTATTTATGAAAGCATTCTTCAGTCACAGCTTTTTTTTTTTACACTTGCCTAAACTTTTTGCACAGTACTGTATATACAAATATATGAACGCATTAGACCAGGAATGCCCAACCAGTGGCCCGCAGAGCCCTCTGATGTGGCCCGCGACCTCCTGCTCTGGGATGGTGGGTTGGTAAGCCTAGATCACGGTTTGCTGATCTGCCATCCCAGAGCACCAGTTTTGTGAGCCACATAAGCTGATGCTTCCTATATAGCACTGGCTCCTGTCATAGGTGGAGTGATGCCAAATGCACTTTGCCTGCGACCACATCAGAGTATATGGGCATATCTGTTCTGTTGTGGTTACTGGGCTGCTTTCAAACTGATCCGCAGGTGCAGCGTGGTGTGCCTGGGGGTTAGCTGCCGCTTAAGTGGCCCTTGCTCTTCAAAAGGTTGGGCACCCCTGCATTAGACAAATGTATGATTTTTAGAATGTGGACTATAAAAAATATCTTTCTATAACTGATAGTCTTGATACACAATATAATGGGGACTTTTTTTTTTTTTTGTGTAGATTGAAATGTCCATATGAAACTATCGTGGAATTGGCAGCTTTGTGCTTGCAAGGTGAGTAAATTGTCATTGACTGCTGAATTTTGTGTTGTTACCCAGCAAGGAAATACTATTAATTATTGGCGTAAGTGGATTAAAAACTAAATGAAAGATAATGGAGATAAAAACCATTTAAGTTGGGTATATTTTATTAAAAATATGTATTTCCTCAAAGCAATCACTGAACAAGCTCCGTTTAGCTTGGGGCACTTTCACACTACTCCTGCTATTCTTTGGCTGGATGCATGGGTGCATTGCAGTGTACCTACTATTTTCTTGCAGGTTAGCGACTTTCCAAAAACCACAGGGCGTAATAAGTCTATGAGAAAGCTGAGCTAACCTGCATGAAAACACATTTGATTGCGCCTGCGTTGAAGCCAAAGCACAGCAGATCAGTTTGAAACGGTCCTTGGTGTCAGATATTTATTGTATGACCATCCCACTACTTGTGTCATACCTGGTTTCTCCAACTGTTCTTTACTTCCTTCTCTTTGGGATAGTTTTTTTAATTTCACTTTGTGCATTTCTTTTCTCATGTAATTTTTAGAGTACGGGGGTAGTATTTGGTACATGGCAACCTCAGGAGATAAAAGGACAAACCAGGCTCATCATGTGAGGCAGACATCTCCTAATATGCACGCTCTGACCTGCAGTGGATGGCATCTCCTGCAGTGCTGGCAGCTTCCAGCAATTCCTGGACAGTGCGGGAGCCCTGGGAAGGTGGCGATGACGGCAGGCAATGGGTGCTAAGCAGCAGGCGTGGCAATCGCTTGAAGTATGCATGCTTCTTTATCAGGCTGCTGGAGTTGCCTTGTTAATGGTGGTATTTTATAGGAAGGAGTTGGGTAGAGAACTATAAATGCCAGCATAACCGTACCATGCAATCCAAAGCGCTACTGCCCAATAAAAGGAGATCCCCAATATGCTACACTATATATGATGAGCAATGTAATGGAAAAACCATTGAAAATATTTGTGAACATTTAAAACATCATAACCATAAAAATGGAATACAGGCTATATCTACTATATATACTCAGTTGACGAATGATTTAAATAAAATAGACCATAAAGCCCTGTACACACAATCGGTCCATCCGATGAGAATGGTCTGATGGACCGTTTTCATAGGTTAACCGATGAAGCTGACTGGTGGTCTGATGTGCCTACACACCATCAGTTAAAAAAACCGATAGTGACAGAACGCGGTGACGATTGCGCCCACACACGATCGGTTTGGACCGATGAAAACGGTCCATCAGACAGTTCTCATCGGTTTAACCGATCGTGTATGCGGCCTAAGTGTCATGTTTGAATAATCAAAAATACCACGCATTAGCAAATTACAATGCATTGGCAAGACAAAAAAAAAACGTATATAAAAAAAAATGTTGGTTACATATTGTAACGGCACCCCAAATGGGAAAGGGGTTAACGCCGTTTAGGCTATTCTATTCCCGAACACAAGGCAGCTACCGACACTCCACAATCCGGCGAACACGACCCATACGAATTCCCCCATTAATGAGACACACAGCTCTGTTTAAGGTTCAACAGGAATGACCCTTTATTGAGAAATACAGCTCTTATATACAATTAGGATACTGCAGTAACCAAATGAACAATGACCCAACTCCGCCCACAACATCACACAATGTTTACCTAATGAGCCCCAATACACATCCTCCTCAATACATCTTTTAACAGACATTCTGACTTCGACTCCTGACCTAATTTACATGAGCTAATTAACTACAGCTGATGACTCTGACGCCTGATCTTTAGGCTGCCTGTTAACTTAACCACTTTAGCCCCGGACCATATTGCTGCCCAACGACCAGAGCACTTTTTGTGATTCGGCACTGCGTCGCTTTAACTGACAATTGCGCGGTCGTGCGACGTGCCTCCCAAACAAAATTGGCGTCCTTTTTTTTCCCACAAATAGAGCTTTCTTTTGGTGGTATTTGATCATCTCTGCGGTTTTTATTTTTTGCGCTATAAACAAAAATAGAGCGACTATTTTGAAAAAAATGTAATATTTTTTTACTTTTTTCTGTAATAAATATCCCCCAAAAATATATAAAAAAACGTTTTTTTCCTCAGTTTAGGCCGATACGTATTCTTCTACATATTTTTTGTTAAAAAAAAATCGCAATTAGCGTTTGATTGGTCTGCGCAAAAGTTATAGCGTTTACAAAATAGGGGGTAGTTTTATGGCATTTTTATTATTTATTTTTTTACTAGTAATGGCGGCGATCAGCTTTTTTTTCAGTACTGCGACCTTATGGCGGACACTTCGGACACTTTTGACACATTTTTGGGACCATTGGCATTTTTTTAGCGATCAATGCTATAAAAATGCATTGGATTACTATAAAAATGCCATTGGCAGTGAAGGGGTTAACACTAGGGGGCGGGGAAGGGGTTAAGTGTGTTCCTATTTGTGTTCTAACTATACGGGGGGGGACTTACTAGGGGAAATCACTGATCTTCCGTTCATACATTGTATGAACAGAAAATCAGCATTTCCCCCGCTGACAGGAACGAAAGCTGTGTGTTTACACACACAGCTACCGTTCCCCGCTCTGTAACGAGCGATCGCGTGTGCCCGGCGGCGATCGTGCCCGCCGGGCACACGCACATGACTCGGGGGCAAGCGGGGGGCGCGCGCGGGCCGGCGGCACGCACGCGCCCCCTAGTGGCCGTCGAAAGTGGCGACGTAGAGCTACGGGCTCTCGCGCAGGAGTGCCGACCTACCGCCGTATACCTGCGGTGGCTGGTCGGCAAGCGGTTAAATACACATTTATCACAATAGCAGACTTAATTACCACAATAGACAATAGAATGCAATCACACCCCACCTCATCACCGAAAGCTGTATAGTACACTACGGGCAACACACAATATATATATAAATCGCATTAAATCTGACTAGCACAGACCATAGTGGGGTTCTCATTCACCCTGCGCCCCTATTAGGGTGATCTACACATAAGAAGCATCGGGGAAGCTGAAACAGAAGTATCTCATACTAAGAGCTTCTGGGTCACACAGGCCCTTCTGTTACACATATAAAGGTTAATAAACCCTTTAAAGTGGTTGGAGTAGTTCAGAGAAGACGCTGTTACTTTTAAGTTTTGTGGTTAGCGAAGAAAAAAGGAAACTAAAAAGGGAATAGCAAAGATGCAAAAGTGCAGGAGAATAGCAAAGATGCAAAAGTGCAGGAGAAAACAACATGGTATGGGAAGGACGGAGATGCTTTTAAATTTTGTCATGAAAAAGTTAAAAGGCAATGGGCTGTATTGCGCTAACAGGATAAATACAGTAAATAGGTAGGGCTCACTATACACATGACCAGAGGTGGTGAGACCCCTGTCAAGGACATTTTAAAGGTGGTAGTGGTGTATAGCACTGTATGAATTTCTATTTCCTCGTTGTGGCTGCCTGAGAATAGAGCATGAAAAGTATATATCGAACTGAGGCTCTTCTCCAGACTGTGCTTGTTTCGGAGAAATGATTTGGGAGGGGCCTCATAAGTTGCGTCATTTTGCAAGCCATGTTGAAGCTCGGACAGGCTGGCTGTTTTTAATTACACGTTGTTTAAGATCTTGCATTGTGTAAGTTAATTTTTATCTTTAGCTAAATAAAATAGTTTGATAAAATACTACACTATGTGCTTCTCAATTAAATCCCCTCTTTGGAGTGCATTTGCCATATGAGTCTAAGGCAAAATACACTGCAGAGTGCATGAGAATCATGGGAAATGAAAAACATCTGGGGTGACAAGGTTCGCCATTACTGGTCTAAGAAGTCTTTTCTTTTTGGATAGTCACACATTTGGCTGCAAATCTTGGATCTCCTTGTGGGATCAGAATATCTGGTAAGAAGCCCTGTTAACTGTTTGTGGTGAAGAGACTTTGGGAACATTTGCTTGTGGTGGTGTATTCCAAAGTTTTCCACACTGCGAGAGGAGATTGGCAAGAATTCTATCTTTAGTGCCGGTTCATACTACAGCGACATGGAGGTCGGCACGACTTTGCGAGACAACTTAAAAAAAACTTTTTCTTAACATTAGATTGAGGCTCGTTTTGTCAAGGAGAATCGGGTGTTTTTTTTTTACAATCAAAGCAGCACTTACCGTTTTAGAGATGCATCTTCTCCGTCGCTTCTGGGTATGGTCTTCGGGACTGGGCGTTCCTATTTGATTGACAGGCTTCCGACAGCGTTCGGCTTCTTTCGGCTACTCGTGACGCCATGTATGCGACCGTCGGAAGCCTGTCAATCAAATAGGAACGCCCAGACCAGAAGACCATACCCGGAAGCGACGGAGAAGATGCATCTCTAAAACGGTAAGTACTGCTTTGATTGTAAAAAAAACACCCGATTCCCCTTGACATAACGAGCCTCAATCTAATGTTAAAAAAAGGTTTTTGGGTGAACCACCCCTTTAAGGCAATTTCAAGGCAACTTCTAGTCTCCTCCAGGACAGGCAACTTTGCCAGTGGCCAATCAAACAATAATCAGCTCTGTGGGAGACTGATCTGACTTTGGAGGCAACTTCCATTGAAATCAATGCGTACAAGTCGCCTAGAAGTAGTACAGGAACCTTTTCTGAAGTCGGAGCGACTTCAGTAGTGTACATTAAGACGGCTCTCATTCACTTTAATTTCTCATGTCGCGCGACTTGGGGCGACACAAGTCTGATCCCAAGTCGCAGTAGTGTGAACGGCACTTGGCAGTAATGTTTGCACTTTAATTGGACATTTCGTTGCACCTTTATGAACTTTCTGCATTTTATATGTTGCACTTTTTGTTCATCAGTTTATATAATAAGTAATGAGTTTTTTTTTTATAAGGCTATATATGTATTTGCGGATATGAATTATTTTATTGATTCTTGATAGATCTACATATATTTTTTGGACAGCGCACTTTCATATTGGTTTTGTATAATTTTTTAAAACTGTTTTCCCTTATAAATACTGGTAGAAAATTTGATTATTTTTATTATTCACCATAATTTTGTATTTCTTAGGATCTGTGTCCCCAAACTACCAATCAATGTTCTCTTTCTGTGGTTGGCCTATTGCAGTGATACTAAACACACACTGTTTAATACGTTATCCCTTTTCTTTCTGTGTATGGATGATGGCACTGTAATTATTTTAATGAAAATAACATCCAGTACCTGTTTCCTAATTCGATATACAGTACAGCTTAGGTTTGAGAGTAACTTGGTTTGAGAGCGTTTTGCAAGACAAGCAAAATGTTTTAATACATTTTGCCTTGATATACAAGCAATGTCTTTATATAAAAGTAGCGTCATTTCACAACGGAGTATAAAAAAGAAGAGAGGGGCCTAAGTGTAGCAATATGGTTACATTTAATAAAGGTACACCTTTTAGCAACTTATTGCTACACTTAGAGGTTTCCTCTCTTCTCTTTTATACTCTGTAAAAAAATGCTTTGATATACAAGTGCTTTGGATTACAAGCATGTTACTGGAACTAATTATGCTCCCAAACCAAGGTTTTACTGTACAGTTGTCACATGACCCAGATCATTCTGTTTGCAGGGAAACAAAAACAGGAGTCCTCTGCTGCTGGTCACATGTTTAAAAAAAAAAAAACGTCTTTGGAATACAGAGTAAAAATATAGAATTCATATCAATAAACTGTTTTAAATTTTCATACAAATATGTATTTGAAGTCAGTCCGTTCTTTATTATTTTCTGCCAATAACATGGTGTGGGCGGATTTCTGCCAATCATAGGTTGTGTCACGCCCCTCCAGCCTGTGTCTAACGCCTCATACACACTATTGGATTTTCAGCGGACAAAGCGTAGGACTTTTTTACGAAGGGCGTTGGCCAGGAACTTGTCTTGCATGCAAACAGCAAAGAATTGTCGGCCAACAAACCCAAAACTACATGGTTTTTCAGCTCTTTAGTGCCACCCTTTGGGCAACTTCTGGTAATGTTGTGTTATGGTTAGCATTGCTTCTGAGCATGCGGGTTTGTACTTTTTTCCGACAGACTTGGGTACACACGATCGGATAATCCAACGACACACATTTTGTTGTTGAAAAATTTGAAAGTGTGCTATAAAACATTTGTTGTCGGAAAATCCAACAACAAACAGTCAGATTTTCTGACAAAACCCTGCCATCACATATTTGTTGCTGGAAAATCTGATAGTGTGTACGATGCATTAGAGTAACAGGGTGAAGATGAAGTCTCCATCAATCAAGATGTGATATCCCACCTCATTGTGTTTTGCTAGTAAGTGGTAATGGAGAGGGAGGAGTGGAGGGAAGGAGTTGGCTGTCATTTTAATGTGATAGGGAGGTTAGGACCAGCATAGAAATGCACTGAAAACTGAGCATGTGCAGAGCTGCCAACACTGCTCTGCAAAATCCCTACTGCAGTGTGATCATGGACAGAGGGGGAGATGGAGAACAGCAGTATCAACCATGTTTTTTTGCACAAATTTCATAGTGACTGAGTGTGAACAGCATGTAATACAGCATATATTGGTAGTTTTTAAAGAAGTGGGTTTGTGAAACTTTTCCTCTGTGAATTCTCTATACTGTAATACTCCAGTTGAGACAGGCAGGATAATCCAGGTTCATGCCTATATGCTGTCAAGAAGGTTGCTGACAGAAGCAGAGGGAAGAGAGATAGTATAATTTTGTTGCCTTTTCACTTTTGAATCACAGGTGGAGGGTGAGAAAAAGTAGAAACAGTAAGCAGTAGGCCCCTTTCACATTGCTGCGATTTTGCGCGTAAAAGTCAGACCAAAGTTGTAGAGGCGCTACTTTAAAGTCCTCACAACTTGAAGTCACACATATATGAATGGTTATCATTGGAAATCATGTGGAACGACTTGTCATGCAACTTTGCAGTCCCAAGTCGCAGGACAAGTCGCACGAGTGTGAAAGGGGCCTAACTTGTCCCTGGTTGAGATAAAAAAAAAATCAGGATTAGCTGAACAGAACAGAATTGCAGAAATGAAGTATAAGACGGCTGAAATTGCCGAGGCCTTTCGGACTTTTTATAACACACTGTATTCAATTAGAAAGAGAGAAACACAGGAACAGAAGGATACTAGGTTAAAGAAAATTAGAGAATATATTGAAGAAGCTAATTTACCAAAATTGACGCAAGAAACTGTAGAATCTCTGGAAGAACCAATAACACTGGGGGAAATAAGACAAGCAATTTTAGAAACACCGGGTGGAAAGAGCCCAGGACCAGATGGGTTGCCCATTAAATATTATAAAAAAATGATGGATCTGCTGGCCCCAGAGATGTGTAATTACTTCAATAAATTGGGCGAAGAAGAGGGGATTAGGAAAGAATCCCTCCTTGCCGATATCACAATCATTGCTAAAACAGGAAAAGATAACACAATATGCTCTAATTACCGCCCAATTGCATTATTAAATGCCGACATAAAGACCTATGCAAAGATACTGGCAACGAGGATAAAAGTTCATATGCCGAATTTAATTAACGAAGACCAGACTGGGTTTATAAAAGGGAGAGAAGGGCGGGACAATAGCCTAAAAACGATTTTGTTATTGCAAGATAAGCAGAAGAAACCCCCAGTCATACTCATGTCAATTGATGCTGAAAAAGCTTTTGACAGGGTTGACTGGGGGTTTATGATGGAAACATTGCGGAGCGTAGGACTAGGCCCAAGATATATGAAATGGGTAGGAAATGGGTAGGAAATCTTTATAACGCCCCTACGGCAAGAGTAAAGGTTAATGGTAGCATGTCGTCCGCCCTAGATATGAATAACGGAACAAGACAGGGTTGCCCGCTCTCACCTCTCCTGTACGTAATAGCGCTTGAACCATTGCTGAACAAGATAAGAAATAACTATAGATATAAGATATAGGGGGGGTGAGAGTAGGAGAAAAGGAACATAAGGTGGCAGCGTATGCCGATGACATACTCTTATACATTACTAGACCAAGACTCTCCATACCTATAATAATGAATGAGATAAGAAAATATGGAGAACTCTCCAACTTCAAAATAAACCCAGTAAAAACTGTAATATTGAACCTGGGTATAGAGACCACAGAAGAAGTAGCACTACAGGAAGCATACCCCTTTACGTGGGAAAAAGAATCAATAACGTATTTAGGGATAAAGATTACACCCAGAGTAGACAAACTATACGAGGCCAACTATATCCCTTTAGTCAATGAAATAAAACAAGACCTAAAAAATCTCACTAACAGACAGATCTCCTGGATAGGGAGGATTAATGTATTTAAAATGATGGTCCTACCAAAAATAATCTATACATTTCAAATGGTCCCAGTAAATGTCCCGCAAAGCTTTTTTAAGTTAATAAAAACTATATTTTCTAAATTTATTTGGCAGGGCAAAAAACCGAGGATAAGTTACTCAATCCTTTCCCGGAGTAAAAAAAAAAGGAGGATTATCGCTCCCCGATATAAAAAGATATTATCATGCTGTAATACTAACTAGATTGGTGGAATGGACAAATAGTAACACGAAAAAAAAAATGGGCACAGATGGAGAGAGAAATAGGCTCGGCACAGTTAGACACAAATGTGTGGATCCCACCTAAATTTAGAATAGTGAACACTGACACACACAGTATAACAAAGAATGCACTTAGGATATGGGATTTGTTGTATAGGCGGGAAAAATGGGAATATAATTCCCCATTAATCCCATTAGCGGACACTAAATTTTTCCCACCAGGAAATAGGACAAAACTAGGTAGGAAAATAGGAAGTAAGAGTAGGTGAAATAGTCTCACTAGGGAGAATTAAGGAAAAAAAAGAAATACAAGTAACAGATGGTAATCAACAGTTAAGTGACTGGGAGTACATACAATTAAAGCACTTTGTGAGCACACTTCCATCTTTAATAAGAAAGGATAAAGCACAGAACTTGATAGAAAATTTATGTTCCAATGAAACACCATTACAACACAGCATCACAAAGTTGTATAGGATATTAACAGATATAGGGTCTAAGGGAACCTTGAATAACATTGAGAAATGGGGACAAGATATTGGGGAAAGGATTGAGGATACTTTTATGATAGGAGCGGTGTTTAAATACGCACAAGACATAAATACCATTGAAGCTAACTATAAATGCATGATGCGATGGCATTTGACACCGGTCAAAATGAATAAAATACACCCATCCAACTCAGCTCTTTGCTGGAGAAATTGTAACCAAGTCGGTACCACAAAGCATATCTGGTGGGACTGCCCGAAGATCCAGGAATACTGGAAAGAGGTCCTAGAGTGTATAGAGGAAATAACAGGAATAGGGGTACCCCAAAACCCCCTATCATGTTTGTTCCATGGGTCGGGAAAACGAATAGAAAATTATGGGTTGACACTGGTCCCGATTCTGCTAAATGCAGCAAAGGGCGTAATACCGAAATTTTGGCTGCAACCAAAAAAGCCAACGTTAAATGAATGGATACACCGGGTCAATCGCGTCTCAGAGATGGAATATCTAATGAGGGCAGACTTGGGAGACAAAGAGGGTGACAGCAATAGACTTGTTTGGGACAAATGGAGATTATTTAAAACCACAGAAAAATACGCTCAGATTTCTACAGAAACCGATAGAGGAGACCAAGGAAACAGTAGGTAGGAAAGGGGAAGGGGAAAAAAAAAAAAAAGAGGGAAAAAAGGGGGTGGAAAGGGAAGAACAGAACCGCCAAGTAAAACAAACTCGGAAAAAGGGAGGGGGAGGGGGGGCACACCAGAAGGGAAAGGTACAACAAGGGGAGGAAGGGATATAGGAGATAGGGATAAAGGGAAGATTACGGGCAGAGGGGCGCTGTACAGAAAAATATATACATTTCTTCTTTTTTTTGTTTGCTTCTTTTTGTATAATCCCTTATCATGATATCTGACTAAGGAAAGAAAGGGAAAGAGAAAAAAAAAAAAAAGGAAAGAAAGGGAAAGAGAAAAAAAGAGAAAAGGAATATGGTGGAGAATAGAGGAAGAGAAAACTGCACAAATGATGCGATACCGAGGAGGAAATGCGAAGGGCGGAAATACCGTGAGCATCCCCCACTTCCAACCTAACCGGTTATGACTGATGTGTAAAAAAAAAAAAAAGAACAGAATTGCAGAAAAAAACTGAAATTAAAAATCCTTCGGCAGGCAAAATGGCTTCAATAAACATATTTCAACCTCCATATGCAGAGTAAATAATGTTACAAAACCGATAAGGTTTCAAGATGAATTGAATTTAAAGTAGAATTAAACCCATCGATTTTAACGGTTTTCCAAAACCATTCTATTCAAGGCATTCCAATGAATGATAACTGTCATATTTGTTTGTGCTCTTAACTAAACTGTCAAACCATCAAATGGCTGGTATCATAAATGCTCACATGTGCAGCACTATGGCAGCTTCAGAGCAAACGGACTATAATGGCAGCTTCTTTGACTGTATTCAGAGAAGGGTTTAGTTCCACTTTAATTTGCAAACAACTGTAAAAAGCAGTGGTAGAAGGAGTTTTAAACTACAGTAGCCGCTCACTTCACAGTACTCATGGTTACTGTAAATGTTTATCCTAGTATTTAGTTAGGGCCTTGATCATCATGCTATACTGTATCCTAGGGACGTGGCTGCTTGGTAACAAACCACAAGTCATAAACTGTATAATCCAAGTGCTTTGTATTGATTTTGTTACCTGATCTTTCTGGTTATTCTTGTCCCAATCTACAAAGGGTAGAAAAGGTGTTCTGATACAACAATAAACAATGGCAGAAATAGAAATTCCATATAACGTACATTTTTTTTTTTCTCATTTGTTTTCAGAACCAAAAAATAAAAATGTATCTTTCTTTATAATTTTTTTTCTGTAATGTTGTTTTTTTTATTTACCACTTGCACTACCATTTAGTTCTTTACTTTTTCAGAGACATTGGATGGTGTAGTGTCATGGAAGCACCCAGTATTACATGTTTTATTTTTTAATAAGGATTCTACTGTATACAAGTGATCTTCAAGATTTAGTTCATTAAAGCCGTATAAAACCCAAAGGCAAACATTTGTTATATTGCAGCTTACCAATTCTTAGCTGCGATGGCATTATTCGTTTCCTTTTTTAAACTTTCCTCTTTTTCATCTGGTGATCCAAACAGCAAGTCTGCTGTTTAAGAAGATCAAGCCTCACCACTGGCAGGGGTTATTTTTTAATTCTATATTTTGTTTTAAATAGGGTTGTACCGATGCTAGTATCAGTATCGGGACCGATACCGAGTATTTGCGGGAGTACTTGTACTCCCGCAAATACCCCCGATACCAAAATAGAATACTTCCCCCCCCATATTGCAGCGATGCGTCCCTCATACCTTTTTAGATATGCTGACGCCGCCGCTCTCTGCCGCATACCGCCGTATCCCCCTTCACAATCGCATAGCTTACATTACAAGCATTCATTCTGAATACTTGTAAATGGCCGTGTATTGACACTCCCCTTCTCCGGATTGGAGGGATCCCTCCAATCCCGAGCAAGGGGGAGTGTCTATGCACGAATCCGCGTATAGACACTCCCCCTTGCGTGGGATTGGACGGATCCCTCCATTCGGAGAAGGGGAGTTTTAATACACGGAGCGCGGCCATTTACAAGTTTTTAGAATGAAAGCTTGTAATGCGCTACGCGATTGTGCAGGGGGATACGGCGGTATGCGGCAGAGGCAGCATCAGCATATCTAAAAGGTATGAGGGACGCATCGCTGCAATATGGGGGACATACATGGCTGCATATGGGGGACATACATGGCTGCATACATGGCTGCATATTGGGGACATACATGGCTGCATATGGGGGACATACATGGCTGCATATGGGGGACATACATGGCTGCATATGGGGGACATACATGGCTGCATATGGGGGACATACATGGCTGCATATGGGGGACATACATGGCTGCATATGGGGGACATACATGGCTGCATATGGGAACATACATGGCTGCAATATGTGGGGGACATACATGGCTGCAATATGTGGGGGACATACATGGCTGCAATATGTGGGGGACATACATGGCTGCATATGGGGGACATACATGGCTGCATATGGGGACATACATGGCTGCATATGGGGGACATACATGGCTGCATATGTGGGCGACATACATGGCTGCATATGTGGGGTACATACATGGCTGCATATGTGGGGTACATACATGGCTGCATATGTGGGGTACATACATGGCTGCATATGTGGGGGACATACATGGCTGCATATGTGGGGGGACATACATGACTGCATGTGGTGGACATGACATGGCTGCAATATGTGGGGGACATGGCTGCATTTGTGGGGGGACACGGCTGCATTTAGGGACACATTTAAAAAAAGTATCGGTATTTGGTATCGGCGACTACTTGAAAAAAAGTATCCGTACTTGTACTCGGTCCTAAAAAAGTGGTATCGGGACAACCCTAGTTTTAAACATATATATACAGTGCCTTGCGAAAGGTCTTATAATGGCCAAGTCAAAGTCCAGACCTGAATTCATTCGAGAATCTGTGGAAAGAACTGAAAACTACTGTTCACAAACGCGCTCTATCCAACCTCACTGAGCTCGAGCTGTTTTGCAAGGAGGAATGGGCAAACATTTCAGTCTCTCGATGTGCAAAACTTACCCCTTACTTACAGCTGTAATCGCAGCAAAAGGTGGCACTACAAAGTATTAACTTAAGGGGGCTGAATAATTTTGCACACCTGATTTTCAGTTTTTTATTTGTTAAAAAAAGTTTGAAATATCCAATAAATTTCGTTCCACTTCATGATTGTGTCCCACTTGGTTGTTGATTCTTCACAAAAAAATTACAGTTTTATATCTTTGTTTGAAGCCTGAAATGTGGCAAAAGGTCGCAAAGTTCAAGGGGGGCGAATACTTTCGCAAGGCACTGTGTGTGTGTGTGTGTGTGTGTGTGTGTATATGTATATATATATAATATATATACACACACACACAGACATACAAAATTCAATTGCACGTGCATCTCAAAAAATAACATACCACAGTTCAGTTCTTATTTGGAATACATTTACAAAGTCTTTAGAATCGCCATTCATATTTAATAGTCCTAGTGTAGCACTACCCCTGGAGGAGCTGCTGGATATGTTCGGCTGCATGTTACCTCTATTTCCTCGCCGTCCAGGGTGATGGATGAGAGTAGAGAAACTTCAATGTCCACACTTCCTTTTTAAAGATTTATTTGCTGAACTTGGTAAAAGAATAATAGTGGTTGAAGGGATAGAATGGTAACAGGTAAAGAGATTCAGGTGTATTAGTTCAATCCAGAAACACTCCTGCTTCCAGCTACACAGCTGCCGAGGGGGAACACCAAAAACCACCTTGACTTAGCTGCTGCCACCCTTGGCCTGGAGTAGGAACAACACCACAGGTGAACAATAGTGGTCACTCACAGCACAGCCATGGCTGGAACAGAGGCCAAATTTACTGAACATTACACATGTCTGAGTCAACTAACACTCAGACTTTCCCTTAAATTTAAAGCAGCGCCAGCCCAACAGGAGCAGGCCGCTACACTAGTAGTGGTATAAACTTTGACTTCTGCCGTCTTAAGTATTTACAAAAAAAAAGGGAAAGAAAGGAAAAAAAAACTCCTACTCCCCCTCCACTAGCGTGCAGCCATATTCCCTAGAGCAGTGGTTCTCAACCTGATGGTCGGGACACCCTCGGGGGTCAAATTATGATTTGACAGGGGTCACCAAATCCTGGGCTGTTCCTGGAGCCCGCAGCCGCCCATTTAGTTCACGGCATGGCTGGAAGGCAGAGACTAGAGATCAGCTGACTGGTGAGGAATGTGAAATGGGAGGGGCTCCTGATTTCCCCGCTGAACCCATTTTCAAGTCTTCATTTGCATGGCTAAGAGTACCTGAAGGAGAACTACATGTACTTTACAATTGACCAATAGGAAAGCAGTTGTTGGGGGCAGGATGTTCCAAATTCTGTATAAAAGTGTGTTGTGTGCTTCCAATAAAGGTCTTCCTGTTTGAACTTGCATACAGCCTGTCTGGTGTTTGTTCTAATGGATTTCGAACGGCACTTAGCTGTAGTTCGGATTCCGGAGCCTTGGATGACCGAACCATCAGACGTTGCGATCTGCAATCTGATCCAATAGTAGCAGAGGAGTGTCGGGAGAGCGGAACCGAGCGAGCAAGGGTCTCGTTACAAAGGATATCATCTGCAAATGCAGCAAGTTTATAATTTCTATCCTTTATTTCAATCCCTTTAATGTTGTGGTTGGCTCGAAGTCTACGAAGCAAAGGCTCTAATATAAGTATAAAAATGATAGGGGACAAAGGGCAACCTTGTCGGGTACCGTTTGACACAGAGAAGGCTTTTGACAGACATCCATTCACTTTAATTTTAGCTGTAGGAGAGGAGTAAAGCAGAAGAATAAGTTGAAGTATACAATGCTGAAATCCTAGTGCTTTTAATGCTTCATACATATAATCCCAAGCTATCCTGTCGAAAGCCTTCTCTGCGTCGAGAGAGAAACAATCCCGGAAATGTAGACCTTATAAGCCAATTTTGTAGCCCACTTGATCCAAAGAAATACAATTTGATAATAAAGGGAGCAAGCGATTAGCGATAATTTTCGCATAAAGTTTTATATCGACATTCAAAAGCGAAATAGGTCTATAATTAGAGACTAGTGAGGTGTCCTTGTTTGGTTTAGGGATCATGGTGATGTGAGCTTCAAGAAGGTCTTTTGTAAATGGAGAAGGAGTGGGAATCGTATTAAATGTTTTAAAAAAATGTGGAATAATAGAGTCAGAGAATGTTTTATAATAACCAACAGAGAGACCATCAGGTCCAGGGCATTTGCCCGTTTGAGTTCTTTTAAGTGCCAGCAATAGTTTTATTCCATTCGATAGGTCTGTCTAAATTATTTGCTTCTTCAATGCTAATGGGGTTGGGACTGTAGGATGCTATAAAATCAGTAATCAACTTTCTCCTATCATCAGTTTGGTTAGTGAGTGTTTTAGTTGGTAAATTATATAATTTAGAATAATAGTGTTGAAATTGGCAATTTCAGAAGAAGAATTTAGCTTTTTTTTCCCATCTGGGTCAGTAATAGAATGAATGGTATTGTTTTTTTTTTTTTGAATGAAGGTTTTAGCAAAAAGTTTTCCAGATTTGTTGCCAAATTCATAAAAGATTTTTTGAGAGAGCGAAATTGCGTTTTAGTTTTTTCTTGCAATACGTTTAGAAGGTCTCCTCTAACTTTTACGAGTTCAGTGTGTGTATCTAAAGCTGATTGATTGTGTTTATTTTCAAGAAAATGAATCCGATTAGTAAGAGATTTGATAAGAGCCTGTCTGATCTGGTTTGTTTTCGCAGCGATATAAATCAATTTACTTCTAAGTACACATTTATGTGCAGACCAAATTGTCATAAGATGAACATCTTCAGTATCATTTTCTGTAAAATAATGAACAATCTTAGAATTAAGCGCATTTATTATTGATTGGATCGTTGAGTAAGGAGTTATCAAGTCTCCAGATTTTAGAATTATTAGGTTTAGATTGAAATGATAAGGAAATACTGATGGGGTGATGGTCTGATAAAATCATTCTATGGTGGTGTTGATAAGGTTATCAAGAGATAGGAAGAAATAATCGATTCTAGAATATTTATTGTGAGGTGAAGAATAAAAAGTATAATCTTTAGGGTTTTTAAAGTGCGCCAGGTATCGTGAAGGGTCATGTCTTTTAACACATTTTTTTATCGTATGCAGAGTTCTGTATGAAGTATTAGAAGAACCTGAGGAAGTATCAAGTAAAGGGTTAAGGGCCAAGTTGAAGTCACCACTTACAATAAGCATTCTGGATTTAAATGTATCAAGAAGTTGCAAGGTATACCTAAATAATGGAACACATAGCTTATTAGGAGCATAAATATTAGCCAGGGTAATGGGTTTATTATACAGTGAACCTTTAATAAAGACATATCTTCCATCACTATCCAAAAATGTATCCTGACCTTGAATAGGGAAGTGTTTAGAAATTAAAATAGACTCCCTTAGTTTTAGAGTCTGGATTAGTGGCATGGAAAGAAAGGGGGAACAATTTTATTTTTAAGAGAGGAAAGTTATCTGACTTGAAAAGTGTCTCCTGTAAGAAAATATCTGCCTTCGCCCTTTTCAATAGTAAAAATAATTTAGATCTTTTTATTGGGATGTTGAGACCTTTAACGTTTAGAGAGTAAAATTGTATCTGAGGTGGTTTTGATAAAACTGTTCTTCTTTAAACAATAATATTTATATCAAGGTATGCAGTATAATCACAAAGGCAAAAAAGGGGGGGGGTGAGAGGGGGAGGTAAATAAGAAGGGAGATAAGGGGTCGAGTCAACACTCAAACATTTTAACCGAGAAGAAGATTAATCTAAAGTCTTTTTAAACAATTTAATCACGGTAAAGTATAGAGCAGTATCTGTGCGTGACAATCCTGTCCGGATCGACGACAGATAAAGCTACTATTGGGGGGTTGGATAAAACCTAGTTAGAGATGTATAAGAGAAAATCAAGACATCCCACCGCTACAGAATAATTTTTTTAAAGTATAAACAGAGCTTGTCATTGTGTAAACTATAACTCAATATTGAAGAAAAAAAAATGGGAACAGACAGATTCATATAATGGATTAATAATAATGTAACAAAAATATTCATCTTTTATAGGAGTGAATACCATGGATATAACGATAAATAAACCCCTTTAAAGGTCTATTCAAGGTAATAGGTCTACCTAGAGAGAGGAAAATTAATAGTAAAGACATAACCAAGCAATATCAACTTAAATTGAATTGTAGAATTCAATCTGTAAGTTGAAAAATATATGAAAATACAAAGTATCTCATATCTAGCAGGAAAAAAGGACATATTATATCAATGAGTAACCAAACAGACTACCTGAGATGTATATTAATGACAAGTGGATGAAACAGGAGGCATGAACGGGTCTACTGTATTGACATTTAAGATTGACCTTTTGACATGCACTCAATATCCATCCAATGTCAGACAAGGAAATATAACGTGTAGAAAGATAAAGTACTCAAAAATTACTCTAAATCATGCAGAAGCAAGTATTAAACAACATGCAATCTTTATCATTTAGAGCCTTAAAATACTTAAAACAATTTCTACATACACAACACTTGGTTGATAGTTGGCAGGTGATGCATAATGGAGTAAAG
Organism: Rana kukunoris; assembly: GCA_029574335.1. NCBI lineage: Eukaryota > Metazoa > Chordata > Amphibia > Anura > Ranidae > Rana > Rana kukunoris. The sequence continues at coordinate 222,669,880 of CM056053.1, read as the reverse complement.
GACTATAGCTAATATTCAAAAACACATAAAATGTACTCGCGTATCGACCTGTTTATGGTAGACCAATTGTATCTAGAGAAAGTCAAAAAGAGCACCATTGAGTCCATAACCATTTCAGATCATGCACCCATAACACTAACACTCTCCCCGATTGAGACTGGATATATAGAGCGAATGTGGAGATTAAATGAGTCAATACTGGATAATAAAAAAATAGATGAACTGGCAGTTAAATTAAGGGAATTTTTCGAAAGGAATACAACAGAGGTGGTGTCGGTCCATACAGTGTGGGAGGCCCATAAAACGGATATAAGAGGAGAATTAGAGAATTATATCAAGAAAGAAAGAACTACAGAAATAATTTCACACATTTTATGAGAACTTTTATAATCTCCAGACACCCGAACCAGCACAAATGGAGGATATGGAGGACCATAGAAGGGAAGAGATGTGAGAGTATATAAGAGGGTCTTTAATGCCCACTCTGTCGGAAACCACAATAGCAGAAATGGAACTCCCGATTACAGAGGAAGAGTTGAGGAGAGCAATAACAGCCTTGCCGACAGGAAAAAGTCCTGACCCTGACGGACTGACAAACACCTATTATAAAAAAATTCTGCCAGAATTAATAAAACCATTGTGTAACTACTTTAAAAAAATCAATATAACTAATCCATTACCCCCAGAAGCCCTGGTGGCATTTATTACTGTAATACCAAAATAAGGGAAAGATCCCCAGCCAATTATAGGCCTATTTCTCTGCTCAACTGAGATACTAAATTGTTAGCAAAAATTCTAGCGCTGCGACTACACGAGCATATAGGAGCACTAGTGCTTCCAGACCAGACAGGTTTCATAAAAGTGAATTATATGTGAATGTGTATTTGGCTCTTGTTTCAGACATGTTAACACATGAAATAAGGAAACTCTGATTGTTTAGATATTTGATACCATCTGCTTTCTATTATACTTTATTTTTAATTCAAGTGCATTTAAGTCCATACTGTCGCCTTATCAAAAAGTTGATGGGCATGCAAATGTGAGAAAGAAGAACAAAGGAAATGCTCTTGTTTGCAATGGCAACATCTTAAAACCCTATGATCTGTACATAACTTTATAGGTCATATGGCATATTATTGTACAGATAAACCGACCGTTAATATAAATGAAAGGCATATTTTTTTTGTTACCTTGGTAGCTATTAAGAGACAAATGTTTCATCTAAGTAGATTTATCTTTTGGCAATTTCACACCTTATTGCAGTCTTTATGCCAAAATTCTTATTTCTTAATGATAGAATATATTTTGCTAAATAATTGGAGTCCCTTATCAACTGTGGTGATACCAAGGTAATAATAGCATATAATTTTTTGAATACAACCTTAATTTTGTTTGACCTTTCTCAAAAGATGTTGGGTACTGAATACTGACTGAGGGCTTTGTCAGAAGGGAAAGTATATTCCGCTCTTGTAATAGCACAGTCCAATGTGAGGACTGTGCCAAATAGCACATCCATTGTATTGCTGATTGTAAAGCAAAATCTTTGTTTATTTGTGAAGGAAGCTAATTATCTTTTAATGTCACAACCACCAGTGATGCCATTTTTCCCTATTCTGGCTTGATTATTGTGCAGTGTCAGTCTTTCCAACACTGTTATTTTTCCTTTAAAGACCCCTATCAATTATGTGTCTTTCATTGTGTTTGCAATTGTTACATTTTTTAATCTCAACACTCATACATAAAATTATGTATTATTGTATGATTACAATGTAGCTATACCCCCTCAGGGGCCATTGATTGATTTGGGATTGGCGTATTAAGTTACCCTTGTGTGTTGTCTAGGGGTGATTGCAGTCAGCAGAGCAATAAGAGAATATCCAAACCTGACGCTGAAGTTTTCTGAATGCTTGATTTCCTGCTCCAACACGACCAACATTAACATGGGATAGAGAGGAAAGGTTGATTAAAGAAGATAACGTTGCGGTATCAGGCTTGGATGGTGTGGGGGTTGCAGGCTGGCGCTGGTTGACCTCAGGCAGTCTCAGTGTGTTAATCCGGGTGGCCACCCTTTGAGAGATCTGGGACCCCTCTTGGCACCCCTATTGCATCTATGTATACATGTGGGTCAAAGCTACCTATAGGGGCTCCTCTTTTCCTTCTTGAAGGGGAGTCTGGATGAGACTAAGCCTGTCCTTCAGAAAGGATGTGTAGGGGCATAATGATGTTAGCCAATGCACACTCTCCCTTCCAAGGAGTTATCTAGCTTAGTTCGGATTTTCATGTCACCACATATCCAGTAAATGTCCCCCAATGATCGGGTCTGATTGGCTATGATTGTTTTTCTATATTCTAAGCAGAACCCTGAAGGAAAAGACTTAAGGTCTCTGCCCCTCGTTGTGTTACTCACGTAGCAGGTGTAATTTCCTGGATATATGGTGATTCCATCCCCTGGATTGGAATTCTTTGATATGATGGGGTACTCTTGTTTCCACATTTCACATTTACTATCATTTAGAACTGTTTGTGTGAACAGGCTCAAAAAACATTTTTCCTGGTCCACTGGTATGCGTATGGGCACAGTTCCAGGTAGGACTGTGTTCAGTTAGGATTGCAGCAAAATCCTGTTGTTTCTTTCCCTTCTTCAGCTGTTTTATCACCACTACATCTCCTTCCTTGAGAGGGTGAGTGTTGCCCTGTGGAAGAAACGGAAACTTGCGAGTAACATTGTCTTTGACTTCTATTAAAGTTTCAATCAATTTTCTCATATATTCATCCCGAATGTTATCAAGATTGTCCTGTGTCATGAATGTGTGTCTGGCCCAAGGTGTTGGGAAAACCCTACCCATCAGGATTTCAAAAGGAGAATATCCTAGGGTTGCATTTGGTGTCATTCTTATTTCAGCAAGGATAGCTGGGAGGTATCTTTTCCAGTTTTCAAATGTACCTCCCGTAGCTTTCCTCAGCTTGTCTTTGATTTGGGAAGTAAATGCTGGGCCTTGGTATGAATTTATTTGTAGTGGTATTCCCCACCTGGGGATAATTTCCCTTGTGAGGATTCCCACTACCGTTTTAGCATCTTCTCTTTTAGTGGGAAACATTTCAGGCCAGCGGGAGAACACGTCTGTAATCATACAGACTGGTTGTTGTCCTCCTTTCAGCTGTGAAATATGGGTGAAGTCAATTTGAAGGTGTGTGAACGGGTTGTGGGGTAGAGCAATCCGATGTTTTCAACCTTGGTGTCCTATCCTATGATAATGTGTAATGTATTTTGGGGCACTACACTGTGGGATGCCTGTGCAATGTGTTGGGGCACTACACTGTGGGATGCATATCTCCCCTCTTTGCAGATTAATTCAGTTTTGGGACTTCTCTGCAAAACAGGATAACACCAGTCCTTGGGACGCTGAGCGCTAGAGATCAGCGACCAGTGTGGCTTCTTCTGGGAGAATAGGGACCAGGGCGGGCATTTGCAACAAGGTCTCCCCTCTTTGGGCCGCTCGCTTCGCCTCCTGGTCAGCCAAGGCATTCCCTTTGCTGATCTCATCAGTGCCCCCAGTGTGTGCTCTGCAGTGTATAATGGTAAGTTCATTGGGAAGGTTGACGGCTCTGATAAGTTTGTTAATGAACTGTGAGTGGGAAATTCCTTTCCCATCAGTTCTTACGTATACTTCTAGGGACCACCGTCCCCCCATGACCAACGGTGTGAATAGTCACTGGTTGGTCTGTGTAAATTTCACATGCTCTAATGAGAGCAATGAGCTCAGCTGCTTGAGCCAACTGGTAAGGGATGGACTTGGCTTCTAAAACCACATCAGGTAATTTAACTACTGCCTAACCCGCCAGGTAGGTGTCGTCTTTGGGCCTGGTACATGAACTATCCACAAAGACAACATCTACACCCGGGATGGGTGTGTTTATCATGTCCAGTCTGGGGGAAGTAACCATTTCAATTGCCTCCAGATAGTCATGACAATCGGGTCCTTTATCCTCAGATGACTTCATGCCCAGAAGTGCATCTAGGATCATGGCCGGGCCCGAGTTACTGGCACTAATGTACAGCTGTGGATTACTGAGGAGAATAACCTCATACCCACTTAGTCTCTGAGCTGACATGTGTTGGGTGTGTGTGCCTTTAAGTAGGGTTATTACATCAAGTGAGGTATATAAGGTTGTAGGATGTCCTAATGTGAACACAGATGTCATTTCTACCACCACAGCGCATGTCGGCAGAGCCCTGAAACAGGACGATAAATCCTGGACTTGTAGAGGCATGACCTTTGAAAAATAAGCTACAGGTCCTAGCTTGCCCCCGTGTTCTTGGGCCAGCACACCCGCCATGGTTGTACAATTGTCTCTAGCATAAAAATGAAACATCAATGAAAAGTCAGGGAGGCTCAGTCCAGGACTCATTACTATAGCTTCCTTTAATGCCTCAAAGGCATGCAACATTTCATTAGACCATTCAACATTTGTGGCTTGTCTCAGAATATTATCATAAAAGGAGCACTCAGGAATCCACTGCCTACAACAGTTTATCATACCAAGAAAAGACAGCATTTACTTCTTGGTGTGTGAGGTGACCAGGCCCACTATGGCATGGATTCGAGAGGGACTGAGGCTCCTTTCTTCTTTTGAGAAGACAAAGCCTAGGTATTCAACCTTCTCACTGCACCATTGTAACTTTTGCTTAGACACTTTATGACCACATTTGCATAACCATAACATCAGTGATTCACTGTCTTGCTAACATGCCTCCCTTGACTTACTACAGACCATCAAATCATTGATATACTGTAGTACTTACGAACCCTGGGGGGAGTGCCATGGCCTGAGTGTGGGCTGAAAAACAATACTGTATACCACGGGGAAGTCCACAAATCCTTGAGGCATTTTCATCCAGTTTAACTGGCGTTCGCCATCAAAGGAAAAAAAGAAAAGGTCTGGTCTCCTTGTCAACAGGGACACTAAGAAAAACATTCTTTAAGTCTATAACATGTGTGGCATTGTGTGGTATGTTGGTAAGCATGGCATGGAGGTCAGGAACCAAGGGTGCGATAGGTATTACTAAATCATTAACCGCCCTCAGGTCTTGAACAAATCGGTAGGTCCCATTATTATTATTTTTTTTTTAACGGGATTCACCGGTGTGTTGTAGGGGGAAATGATTTTCTCCAGGATTCCTTCCTGGAGGAATTTTTCCACCATTGGCTTGATTCCCTTTTTTTTGGAAAGGGGATACTGTTTGTGAAAAACAAGAGATATGTCCGGTTTCAGAGTGACCCTGTAAGGGGTACAGGAGATTAGGCCAGTGTCCTACTCTCCTGCGGCCCAAACATCTTCAGGCAGGTCCGCAAGATCCAGATATGCCTGTATGTTATACATGGTCACAATGTATGATTCAGTGAAAGCTTCAATGGGTAACACTGAGGATTCAACAATTAATCCTCCGTGATTTTTTTTTTCCAAGTGCCAAATGGCAATATATTGCACGCAGATACCCTAATATGTGGCTGTTAATGTGCAAAAAACTGTTTTTAAAAAATAAAAAAAATAAACCTATTGTTAAGAAAAATACACATTTGGCATAATGCCAACTATTTTATTGGACCCACATTGGATGAGTCCTATATACAGTCAGGTCGCCGCTCATATAAACAATACAAATAATACATGCACAAGTTCCTTTTAATATTCCGGCATGCTCAATCAACTCGGCCACACAGAAAACTTTTAATTCGTTCACAGAGAACCCTGAGGGACTTCTGCGAAACTTCACTCACACTTAACATTTTTCAAATGTTTTGTTTTTGTATTAGCCAATGGACTCCAGACACCGATTAGTTATTGACCACTGATAACAAAATTTAATGACAATAACGGTTGTCATTGCGGCCGCTCTTTTGCCAAAAGCGGGGTTCACTCATCTTTTCGGTCTGGGGTGTCCATTGACCCTCACTATCAGAATTTGTAATTTTTTCTTTTTTTTTTTTTACATTAACTCATAGAACACCATGGAGGTATAAGACTTTCATGTACCTTCACATAATCACAAACAATCACTTCATTCACTTCAATCGTCTAACAAGGTGTAAGTTATTTTCAGCTTTAGTATGCTTAAGTACAATTACACAAACACAATATTCCACAAATACAGTATTCTCAAAACATAAATTTCTATGTCATGGAACGCTCACAGTGCTCGACTGCCAAAATTCAGGTTTTACGCCGAATAATGCGTCTTCCCAAAACGTGAGCTAGTCACAGAGAAATGTTTCAGCCAAGCTGACAACATGGAGCGGGTTGAGTGAAGTGTGACCACTTTTTCACTCTCATCAAAAGGATAGAAGAAGAACACCAACCAGACATTTGTACCACACAAATTATCTTATACTTTATGCGATAGAAAAGAAAGCAAAGGTTTTAAACACACCGAGGCTGCCAGTCATATCTCTTTCCCGGAAAGAGATCAAGTTTCCCTGAAACTTGTGGTGCCTCCCCGAGACACAATTGCAAGATTAAGTTTCCCGGAAACTTAACGTATTTCCCTGAAATACAATTGCAATAAAATATAGGCTTCCCTGAAACCTTTAAAAGTGTTTCCCTGAAACACAAATAGCCGGCTATGCTTTTGCGCCCCTCCCCCAAATTAACACACACTATCCACTTCTGGAGTGGATCCCCATGTGTGTTAACTTTAGCTCTAGATCGGAAAATCAGAGGTCCGGTGATCCCGGCAGACAAACAGTAAAAGAATGTGTATATCTTACCGGGAGTTCCGGAGATGATCTTCCGATCTCGGTGGGACCTCCAAATTGTAGGGGTTGCAGGATGGCGCTTGTTGACCTCAGGCAGTCTCAGTGTGTTAATCCGGGTGGCCACCCTTTGAGAGAGATCTCAGCACAGGAAAATAAGACACACACGCGATGTAGCTGAAATCATCTCTGACTTTACTGATAATACTATGAGAATTATATGCCTTACAAAAAAGGGGAAGGGCCGTATTATGTAAACAATATGTGATTGGTTAATACAGTCTTTCTATTAATTAAGTGAAGCACCTGTATGAATTAATTGGATAATTGGATAAAAAGGAGTAAAGTATGACATAGCGAAGTTATAGATAAAAGTGTACATCGTTGGTTAGTTTTAATAATTACTAAGGACACCTGTGAAAAAAATTGGAAGAAAAATACATTTTTACCAATTACTAAAGAATGCTGCATGTTTAATGCTTTGCTCAGAGATAAGAATTAATAAGCAATTATGTGTGAAAAGTCGTTTTAGAATTCTACTAAGAAAGAAATAATATTCACTCTGAAAACTTCTTAACACCTCACATTATGTGTAACTTTTAAGGAAGCACCCTAGCTTCAGAACCTTAACCCCTTACAGATGGAAAGAAAGCAGTCCTGCTTTCTGCAATAGAATAGTTCGTCGCCACTCTAGCCAGAGTGGGTGAAGCGCCTCCGGACAGACTTCTGCCACAAGCCTGGCAGCCGGAATGTCACTTAAGGTTGCTGGGAGGAACAAGTCTCTCTCACTGACTTGGCTCTAGTAGAATTTAGTGTTTCAAGATGAAGACCTCTGCCACAGGCCCAATGTTGGACTGTAGAGCGAATCCTCCCAGAAAGTTCTCTTTTAGTAGGGGTCACCAATTTACAGTCTATGGTTATCTGTCAGTTCCTGGCGACCAGATCCCCGATGGTTCGTTCAAGCCCTTATGGATCACCTGCCTCCTGGTTCTCCTCAAGCCGATCCCCCACCGAACAGCATACAGCTTAGGATCTCTTCAATATTCAGCATCAGCAGGGAACTCCGCGTAGCATGCGACCCCGGCCTGGTAGGCCATATCGCCGGGGTCCGGTGGGTGCCGCACCTGGAACCCGTGAAGAACCCCGAAAAATGGCGTCTGCCAGAGATATACCCCTCCCAGCATACTCCACGAGGGAAAACTCCTCCAACGCTATAAATTTTGCGCAAACCATTTGATAAACGATTATTGCGTTTTTTTTTTTTACTAAAAATAGGTAGAGGAATACGTATCGGCCTAAACTGAGGAAAAAACTTTTTTTTATATATATTTTTGGGGGATATTTATTATAGCAAAATTATTTTTGTTTATAGCGCAAAAAATAAAAACCGCAGAGGTGATCAAATACCACCAAAAGAAAGCTCTATTTGTGGGGAAAAAAGGACGCCAATTTTGTTTGGGAGCCACATCGCACAACCGCGCAATGGTCAGTTAAAGCGACGCAGTGCGGAATCGCAAAAAGGGGCAAGGTCCTTAACCTGAATAATGGTCCGGGTCTTAAGTGGTTAAGACACTAACCTTCATATGGCCTTATGGCCTTATAACTTTTTCCCTGACTTGCCTTTTCTGTAAACTTGTTCCATGACAGTGCCTCAAAAAGTATTGAATCCAAAAGGTGAGCATAAGTTCCATGGGGCTAGCATCTTCCGAAAGGGATTCGAAATGGCCGCTCCCATTTTCTTTTCTTAAGAAGTTTTAATAGATGAAATTCTGCTAGGTTTTATATAATTGAGTTATTATTGGAAATGTTTAGGAAATGGTAAAATTTAAGTAATTAAGGTAAATGGTTAAAGTGGAGTTCCACCCATTTTTTTATGTTTGTCTGTGCTGCATGCCCTAATCTCATAGTGTTCAGAATGGACAATTTTTATTTATTTTGTTGCTTGTAAATACCTTTATTTTGTAGTCCTTCAATATTTCCTCCTCCTTATTAGCCTAGGCTATTAAAGTCACATGGCTATTTGCAAGGGTTTCTGGGATAGGCATCATGTTTCCCAGTAATCCTTGCAAACCTGACTGAAACCTATTACATTGCTTGTGCAGCACTGAGCATGGGCAAGGCTGAAATCCAGGAAGTCATACAGTCTGGCTTCATGATGCCCACACTTAAGATGGCCACGGTCTATTTCTAGATTATAAACTCTAATGCTGTAACAACCTAACAAAAACGGACCTTAGTTTACAGACTAACTTTATTAGAATACATTAAGCTTGTGTATTACAGGGGTATTTATATTTAAAAAGTGAAATTGTGGGTGGAACTCCCCTTTAACCACTTGCCTACTGTGCACCTACACCCCCTTCCTGCCAAGACAAAATTTTAGCTTCCGGCACTGCGTCGCTTTAACTGACAATTGCGTGGTCGTGCGATGTGGTTCCCAAACAAAATTGGCGTCCTTTTTTCCCCACAAATAGAGCTTTCTATTGGTGCTATTTGATCGCCCGTGCGGTTTTTATTTTTTAGGCTATAAAAAAAGAGCGACAATTTTGAAAAAAGACACAACATTTTTTGCTTTTTGCTATAATAAATATCCCATTAAAAAAAAAAAAAAATTGATCTCAGTTTAAGCCGATACGTATGCTTCTACATATTTTTGGTAAAAAAAAATTAAAAATAAAATCGCAATAACCGTATAGTGACTGGTTTGCGCAAAAGTTATATTGCCTACAAAATAGGGGACATAATTATGATTTTTTTTTTTTACTAGGAATGGCGGCGATCTGGGTTTTTTTTTCAGGATTGCGACATAGCCGACACATCGGACACTTTTGACACATTTTTGGGACCATTCACATTTATACAGTGAACAATGCTATAAATATGCATTGATAACTGTATAAATGTGTATCCTAAGGTGTGTTCTTACTGTGGGGGGAGGGGGGGTGACTGGGGGAGGTGACCGATTGTGTCCCTATGTACAAGGGACACAATCGATCTCCTCTCTCCCTGACAGGGACGTGTAGCTCTGTGTTTACACACAGAGCTGCACGTCCCAGCTCAGTTACACGAAAATCGCGGGTGCCCGGCGGCCATCGCGGCCGCCGGGCACGCGCACGGTGTTCTTAGCTACCCGATGGGTGCGCGCGCGTGGCGCCGGCGGCGTGCGCGCGCCACCTAGTGGCTTGAATTGACATCACGTCATATGACGTGATGTCAGGATAATTGAGTATCCTGCCCGCCGTCATTTCACGGTGGGCGGGTATGAAGTGGTTAAGGAAGTGTACAAAATTAAAATGATTATAAACTTGTTGCTCACTGCCAATGGCTCCCACTGCTGCCTACATGGTCAGTGAGGAGAGACAGCTGAGAGAGCAACTGTCCTTGGCACAGTGCTGGATCGAGATCAGGCTCAAGTATGCAGGGGGGGGGAAAGGGGACTGCACACACAAGGGTTTTTTTTTTTTTTTTTTACCTTCAAGCAGTACTATAGGCATTTTTTTTTATCACTCAATACTTCAAGAGAAAAATATCTGACATTTTAAATGTATTGTAAATGTATTTTTATATTTTTCAGCGGAACTTGGTGAGTGTGAGCCATCAGAACATACACCAGAACTTGTGTCTGAATTTCGATTCATTCCAAATCAAACTGAGTCTATTGAGCTTGATATTTTCCATAAGTGGAGAGACTGTAGGTATGTGGATTTCATTTCTCAAAATGGCTTGAATGTCTGTGTATAGGGTGATTTTTAATTGCAAAACAGACAATGTTACCCTTAATTGAAGGTGATCTTTTGATACCAAATCTCTGTGCTCATTGACCTCAAGGAACGACTCTTACTAGAAGCTTAAATTTTGTGTTAAGTAACCCAGGGTGCGCAATGCACATAGCATTTGGTCCCGTTCAAATCTGTGCTGAGGTTTAGAAAAAAAAAACACACATTTTTATGTCTGTCAGTGCTTGTTGTGTAGCTCTACGGGCATTCACATGAGTTACAACCAGCAGCAAAGCCCCTCTTCATTCTGCAGTTCTGCTATGTAATTTCCCCTCTGATATTCTCTACATTTATTGTAAATAATCATTGCCAATGACCGAAATGGCAGTCCCAGCCACCAGTTATTCAGATATAGAGTGTGGTTGTGAAAATCGGCAGCTGCAGAAGAGCTGCCATTCACAAAAACATAAGCACACCACACAAGCCACTAGATAATACTCCAGGTCCAGGTGTAATGAATTAAAATTCACCAAGGTCGTCCGGTGAGTAAAATTTTCTTCCAGCAGAAGTCCAAACATCATGTCGTTACCCGTGGAGCTTTTTCGCATGTGCCAAACCACATGTTGCTGCCACACTATTTTGGGCTGACCTACCCAAGACGTGTGCACCTAATGTACAGATGTGAACCCATTCTTAAATCGGCATCCTCAGTCCCAAGTGCACATCAGAGTCCTCTTCCTCTTGATGAGTGTCCTCAGGTCCTCCTTTATATCACCCCCCCTCCACAGTAATGTTCTCACACTTCCTTGACACCAACCCCTCCCCCCGCCAGTACTGTCCTTTGCCCCTATTTACATTATCCCCCCACATTACTATCCTCAGCTCCCTTCATATTACTGTTCTCATTGCCATCCACATTACATTTCTCACCCCCCCCCCACATCACAGTCCTCAACCTCCCCCAATGTCCACATCCCCCCCCCACTGTAATGTCCACATCTCCCCCATACATCAGTCTGCTCAGCCCCCCACCCTGGACATCACAGCCCTCAACAACTCCACTTTAATGTCCTCAGCGAGTCAGCACACACTTTCCTCCTTTTTCAGACTAGTGTCCTTACAGGATTGCCACCTTTTCATCAAGTCAAACCCGAACACTTTTTAACCACTTTAGCCTTGGAAAAATTCACCCCCTTCCTCACCAAAATATTTTTTTGAAACCGCACTGCGTCGCTTTAACTCACAATTGCACGGTCATTTAACGCTGTACCAAAACAAAACTGACGTCCTTTTTTTCTTTCTCATACACCACGGGACACAGAGCAATTCATTACATAATGGGTTAAGGGTCACCAGCGGTGATTGGACACTGGCACAACCAATTGAAGACCGTTCCCCTCCATATAACCCCTCCCATCAGAAAAGTACCTCAGTTTATTTTCGCCAGTGTCTAAAGGTGTTGGACGGGTAGAAGATGTGCTAATTAAAGCTCTGCCAAAGACACTCTGGGGGTATAAAGAACGATGCTTTTGGATTCATCCACGATGCCAAATAAATTACGCTGAAACTGGATGGGATCCATGCCTCATGCACGAAGCGTCACCTGTAATGTCTCTCTTCAGAGAACTGGGCTCTAGGGTCCTGCACTTTTGCTGTATACGCTAAAAGTCCTGGTAAGAGTCTTTTACATGGCCCAGGGGAGAGGGCTCCTTTAAATAGGAACCCATATCCCTGAAGGTTGGCACAAAAAAGCCTGTCGGGATGGGTGAAGATTGGTGCTGTCTGAAACATTTTCAGCAGAAAAAACCTGCGGTGGGGATAAAGGTAAGAGGAAAAGGAATCCTAAAAACAATCTTAATGACCTTTTTCCAATTCTGAGTAGGATGTCTTCTCTTTTTGGCCACTAGAGGGAGTAAAGACCTGAGGTTTTTTTTTTACTCACTACGCTCTATAGAGTGTCAGAATCAACAGGACAAGCACACTTCCTCCGCTGTAGAGCTCTGCATAAGCACGGCAACCGCTTCTCTCCTCCAAACACTGGGACGCCCAGCACAGTCCGAATAAGCAGGGGGAGGCTCCCCCTCGTCCCAGGACAGCCGCCATTGTGCCCTAGGTCGCACGCGTGCCCTTTATCGGCGGTAGGTGTAGAAGAGGAGGAGGGGGATTGTACGCGGGCATGCTGGTTTGAAAGATGGCGCTCAATACAGGAGCCATAAAGGAATCTTGGAAGCCCACAGCTCTTCCTTTATGACACAGCAGCATTCAGGGGGCACGTAAGCACTACCAGGAGAGACACCTACTCTATGGTATAAAACTGTGTGTTTAAGTTTCATACTTTATGTAGACTGAGCACAGTAGTATATGCATTGTGGTACCTCGGCTCGTTGCTTGGTAATATGTCTTCCCTTAGAAGGAATTCAGGGACTAAGAAAGACAAGAAAGCACTGCCGCCTGAGACAGGGGGCTCTAGCCGTGCCTGCTCAGTACCTTCCTCCCCTGTAAATTTTGACATACCTATACAGGAGGAGCCATTGCCACTATCAGGGGTAACAATTTCTCCAGGGGGAACCTGGGCCTGCATATGTCACTGAGGACACTTTTACCGCAGCACTGGAAAAATTAGAAGGGAAGATCGCTACGCTAATCGCAAAGTCCTCGCTAAAGGACAAAAAGCGAAGCAGATCTCCTTCGGTGGTTTTAGATCCCCTTTCAAAAAAATCTAAAGAGAAGGATGAGAATGAGGTAACTCCTTCAGAGGACAGGGATGAGGAGTCCGATGAATCAGGGATATCAGAGGAAACCTTCTCTGCTTCCCAGATGCTAAGGTCACAGGTACAATGTTATGCTGAAGCACTGTAAGTCAGTGGGAGGGGATCGTAAGAATGATGAAGTGGCTGAACAGCTGCAGTGCATACTGCATTCAGGTTGCCCTCTTTGGAGTTAACTGAATCACCTGTCTCCTCACTTATGTTCATTAAAATCCCTGCAGGGTGCTCTTTTCTGGTTCATCCGTTATTAAAAAAAAAAGGTAATCTACGCAGACTGGTTACATCCAGATAAGCGTTTCTCACCTCCTAAGAAGTTTGACATTCTTTATTCTATGGAGGAAGAATTTTCCAAGAAGTGGAGTCTGCCTTCTGTAGATGCAGCCATTTCTTGTGTAAATGAGAACTTGACTTGTCCAGTTGATAACGTACAGGTGTTTAAAGATCCTTTGTAAAAGAAGTTGGAATCTTTACTAAAAATCTTGCTTCTCTCTGGCCGGTTCAGTTGCCCAACCTGCTGTAGCAGCAGTAGACATGTGTCAGGTCCTCAAGGACCAGGTAAAACAGGGGCTGAAGGAGCTGCCTCCAGGACAAGTCAAATTGTGGGAGAATTTGCCTAAAGCCTTATGTTTTACAATAGATGCTATGAGAGATTCGATTCAGCAAGCATCTCGTCTCGCTCATCAGCTGGTGCATATGCAAAGAATTATTTGGCTAAGGCATTGGTTAGCAGAGGCACCATGCAAAAAATTGTTGGCCTGTTTCCCCTTCCATGGCGAACGCCTCTTTGGGGAAGATTTGGAAAAATATATCCAGAAGATATCACGTGGGAAGACCACTCTATTCCCAGAGAAGAAAAAAAACAACCGACCTTGTTTTAAACGTTCTCTCTCCCCGCCTCCTGGTAAATCTACCTCCAGCCAGTGGCAAAGGCATTTTCAGCCAGCCACAAATGCTAAAGTAGACCAGGCCCAGAAGAACAAGAAGCATTGGGGTTCAAAGGCTAGCAAGCAAAACCCCAAAGCCTCTTCATGAAGAGGCGCCCCTGCTCGGCCGAGTGGGGGGACGGATTCGGCAGTTTTCAGTGGCATGGCAGACAGAAATCCAGGACAGATGGGTAGTATCCACAGTATCCCTAGGGTACAAACTGGAATTTCGAGAGATTCCATCTTCTCAGTTCCGAAACCCAAGGCTCTCCAAGGATCCACTAAAAAGATTGTCCTTCAAGGGATTCAATTACTTGCTATCCCGAGGGGTGATCACAGAAGTACCACTAAAAGAGCAAGGTTCCGGTTTTTATTCAAACCTCTTTGTGATCCCAAAACCAAATGGAGGTGTCAGACCCATCCTGGATCTAAGATCTCTAAATCAATTTCTAAACTTTCGCCATTTCCGAATGAAAACTATCCGATCAGTGGTCGCCACCCTACAAGGCGGAGAATTCATGGCGTCAATAGACATCAAAGATGCATATTTACATGTGCCTATCCATCCGGCTCACCAAAAGTTCTTAAGGTTTGCGGTAGAACATCGCCACTTCCAGTTTGTGGCTCTGCCCTTTTGGTGTGGCTACTCCACCCCGAATATTTACAAAGGTACTAGCACCTCTGTTGGCAAACCTCAGAGCACAAGGCATAGCGATAACAGCCTATCTAGTCGATCTACACATCATAGATCAGTCAGAAGCAGGATTAGATCACGCTGTGCTCACCACAATAAGATACCTGGAGCATTTAGGATGGATTGTAAACGTACAAAAATCCAGTCACCTTGAAGGTGGTGTCTACGGATGCCAGCCTAATAGGCTGGGGAGCAGTGTTGGAAGAAGCTTCAGCCCAGGGAACCTGGGCCAAGACCAAAAGGAGCCTGCTCATCAACATACTGGAAATACGGGCAGTATATTTAGCCCCCAGAACCTGGACATACAGGTTACAGGACCACCCAGTTCGGATTCAATCTGACAATGCTACTACAATAGTTTGCATCAATCACCGGGGAGGCACCCACAGTCAGGGCGCTCAGAAAGAGGTGATTCGGATTATGACTTGGGCAGAAGAACATGTTCCTTGTCTCTCTGCAATCTTCATTCCAGGGGTAGAAAACTGGCAAGCGGACTAGGAGTCGCCAGCAGCTGTCACCAGGAGAGTAGTCTCTCCACCCTGAGATCTTTCAGGCCATATGCCAGAGATGGGGGACCCCGGACGTAGACCTGCTAGCTTCCAGGTTGAACAGGAACTTGTACAACTTTGTGTCCAGGATGAGAGATCCTCTGGCCTACGGATCGGATGCTCTAATAATTCCATGGAATCTGTTCTTACTGATCTATGCCAAAATCTGGTCAAGATACCCAAAGCCAGATACAAGTCCAAAGGAGAAAGAAGGTTTGCTTTCCAAGGTCCCAGACTATGGAACGCTTTACCAACCAGCATTCGGTTGGAGGAAAACCACCTGACCTTCAGAAGACAGATAAAAACTCTGCTTTTGATGACCAGAGAGACAAACAACAAGCGCCCAGAGGCGATTCAGTTCGCATGTGCCGCGCTATATAAGTTTTTCATTCATTCATTCATTCATATGCATTTCCTCCGATCGCTCTCTTACAAAGGCTACTTTGCAGGTTCAAGAAGGAAAGAATTCCTGTAATCTTAGTGGCCCCAAATTGGTCCAGAAGACCCTGGCCGAAATCATAAATATGGCGGTAAGAAAACCTTGGAAGCTTCTACTTTGTCATGACCTGCTGTCGCAAGGTCCAGTGTTCCATTCTCCCTTACAAAAGCTAAATTTGACAGTTTGGCTCCTGAGACCCACATTCTGAAGAGACGAGGGATCTGGGGTCCAGTGCTTTCTACACTTTTTTTTTTTTTAATTCCAGAAAGCCAGCTTCCAGGATTATCTACTATAGAGTCTGGAAAGCATACGTTTCATGGTGTGAAACTAACAAATGGAATCCTCAAAGTTATTACATAAGTAGGATTCTTGCCTTTTGCCAGCTAGAAGTGGATATGAAATTAGCCCTTAGTACTATTAAGGGTCAAATATCGGCTCTATCAGTCTTCTTTCAAAGACCACGGGCATCTCATTCCCTAGTTTTCATACAGGGGGTACAGCGGATCAATCTGCCAGTCAAGTCTTCCTTATGCCCATGGTATTTGAATTTGGTATTGTCAGTGTTGCAAAAGCACCCTTTTGAACCTAGTCACCAGAATCCGCTGATTCTTTTAAACAGGAAATTGGCCTTTTTGATTGCTATCTCTTCGGCTAAAAGAGTATCTGATATAGCAGCTCTTTCTTGCAAAGAGTCTTATTAAACTTGTCACAAACACAAAATTGTACTACGACCCCATCCTGCCGTTTTACCTAAAGGTGGTGTCTGCTTTTCATTTAAATCAAGACATTGTTCTGCCTTCTTTTTTTACGGATCCGTGGACAGCGGAGGAAAAATTATTGCGCACTCTAGATCTAATGAGCAGTAAAGGTGTATCTGCAGGCAACCGCTCAGATACGCAAAACAGATGTTTTGTTTATTTTGCCAGATGGTCCCAAGAAGGGACAAGCGGCATCAAAATCCACTATCTTCAGGTGGATTCGCCAAACAATTATTCAAGACTATGTTTTAAAGAACAGAACTCCTCCTTTTTCTTTTAGGGCACATTCTACCAGGGCGATAAGTGCTTCATGGGCAGTGCACCACCAGACTTTGTTGGCTCAGATCTGTAAAGCTGCAACTTGTGCCTTGTTTACACTGCACGGATCGGTTCGGGTCAGTAATTTTGGAGCTGTTCGATGGGACCGGTCTATTCGTGTGAGCGTTTCCACTGCAAATCGGACCGTGAGGGACCATTCAGGGTTTAGAAAAAAAATCCTAGCGCATCCACCAATCAGTGAGATGTATTTGTAGGTCCGCCCTAACCAAACCGTTTCACTCTCTCTGGTCCCTCATCTGAAGCAGGACCCTTGCTGGTGCGGTACGGTTCGGTTTTACGGCACGCTTTCATAATGGAAACACCCAAAATAGCGTACCGTACCGAATCGTACAGAAATCGATCCGCTCAGTGGAAACGAGGCATTGGTCTTCAGTCCACACATTTTCAAAATTCTATCACATAGATGTGAAAGGACACGAGGATACCGCCTTCGGACGAAAGTGTGCTGTGCAGTATAGGGTTTTTCGTCCGTAGCGGCCTGCATGATCTGTGTCTCCCACCCTTCATGTGGAGCATTGTTCTGGGACGTCCCATTATGTAATGAATGGCTCTGTGTCCTGTGGTGTATGAGAAAGGAAACGGGACTAACCGAAGATCGGAAAGAGGCACAGCATTTCTTGGATGGAGGGTGGGTGATGCAAGATGGTGATTGGTTGCTAAGACCGCCCTTCATCCTAGCAACCAATCACCTGCTTGTTAACCTCCGACAGCTCCACCCTCCATCCAGAACTGTCCCGCCTCCCGCTGTCGGCTCTGTGTGAGGATTACAGAGACTGCAGGGGGAAGAGAAGGCTGTTAAATGGCGGTACTGCTTTAGTGATGCCGTCTCTAGTCTCTCTTGGACAAGTGTAAACCCCTCTATTTTAGTGCCATCAGTTTAGAACTAATGCTTTCTTTTGGTGGTATAAAAATCTGCATGCAGACTGTTCTAGGTAACATGTGATGCTGAGCCTCAATGTTGGAAAGACCTGAAATTCAATGAATCGTAGGGGTGGGCCAAGGACAGTAAGGCTGGGGAGGAAAGAGCTAGATGATGCTAAACAACCTCAAGGAAATAAAGAGGGTTCTATCTGACTTGCTGTAGCTTCTAATGTGCGCTGTGAGAAACCTTGCCCCAAATGCCCCCCAACTATTTAGTTGTACTTCTGTATTTCAATAATATTTGTCCTGCATTGACCTTTATGTAGACAGGTGTCAGATTCCAGGAACTGGAATAAAACACAGCCCTAAGTTTCTCTTAGGGATCATTTAGCAGTAAGGCCAATGACCAAAAATAATGTGTCAGCAGGGAAAACATTTAGCAAAAGTCTAAGGATGTAAAATTATTTTTGTTCAGTGGCTCTGAAATATCCTTACATATTTTCTGGCATAAAATGAGTTTAAAGGGGTTGTAAAGGTACAATTTTTTTTCCCTGAATATCTTCCTTTACCTTAGTGCAGCCCTCTTTCACTTACCTCATCCTTCCATTTTGCTTTTAAATGTCCTTATTTCTTCTGAGAAATCCTGACTTCCTGTTCTTCTGTTTGTAACTCCACACAGTAATGCAAGGCTTTCTCCCTGGTGTGGAGTGTTGTGCTCGCCCCCTCCCTTGGACTACAGGAGATTCAGGACGCCCACTAACAAAGCTCCTTTCTCTATCTGTAACATAGAGAGCGTCCTGACTCTCCTGTAGTCCGAGGGGGGGGGGGGGCGAGCACGACACTCCACACCAGTGAGAAAGCCTTGCATTACTGTGTGGAGTTAGACAGAAGAACAGAAAGTGAGGATTTCTCAGAAGAAATAAGGACATTTAAAAGCAAAATGGAAGGATGAGGTAAGTGAAAGAGTGCTGCACTAAGGTAAAGAAAGCTATTTAGGGGGAAAAAAATGTACCTTTACAACCCCTTTAAGTTTAATACAATATTCATGCTTCATCTGTAAATATTTTGTTTTGTAATTATTTTGAGCCATCTGCAAATCCTAAATTTAAGGAACACAAATATTTCAATTTAAGTCTTTAAAAAAAAAAAAAAAACAGCTGCAAGTAACGGTACCCGCAGAAGCCTACTAAAGCCTTCGCCTATGGCCAAATCCCAGGCTGTTGTGCAAGGCAAATCTTAGTGGTTGAAAGAAGGATTTATTTTTTATTAAAATAACAATTGTGTGCAATCGTATTTCAGAGTAGCCCCAAATCTTCTCTTCTGGGGTCCCCTGCATGCACTATTGGCTCCTCCTCCTCTCAGTATGCCACTATAGGAAGCTTCTTATAGTGGCCCACCTGCGGGCTCGCTTACGGGGCAGGCTGAGTTCATCCATGCACATCCAGCATGGCTTGGCCCCGCCCCCCACTCTCTCCTCACATGATTTGATTGACAGCAGCAGGAGCCAATGACTGCTGTTTCTATCACTGTAGCCTGTTAGGACAGAAACAGACAAGCCTCGCTGCAGATGTGCTCAGAGCTGGATCGAGATTGGTATAAAGGGCGATTAGAGGGACATTTTTTTTTTACCCTAATGCAGGGAATGCATTAAGGTAAAAACCTTAGGAACTCCTTTACTACCTCCTCTGTGCACTTGTTTTGTACAGAGCAACTCCGATCCTCTTCTCCTCGGGTCCCCTTCTGGAGATCCTGGCTCCTCCCCCTTTACTAGTGCGCCCAGTAACAAGCTGCTTGGTACATTGGCTGTGATTGACAGCAGTGGGTGTCAATGGCTTCTGCTGCTGTCTTTGCCAATGAGGGAGAGACTTTGGAAAGCCAAGACTCCCGTGCACATCGCTGGATCAAGAGGGGGCTCGGGAAAGTATTGGGGGGTGGGCTGTGGGAGGAGTAGCGCACAAGTTTTTTTTACCTTCATGCAAAGAATTTAAATTATAATTTAAAGACATACTAAAGTCTTATTTTTTGTTTTCTTTAAAAATAACAAACATGTTATACTTGTCTGCTTTGGGAAATGGTTTTGCACAGAGCAGCCCAGTTCATCCCTTTCTCGCGTCCCTCTTCGGTGCTCCTGGCTCTCCCCCCCCCCCCCCCCCATCTTGAGTCTCCCCACAGAAAGCTGTTTGCTATGGGGGCACCCAAGCTGAGCCGTTGCAATCAGATTAATTTTAAAAACAAACACTGCCCTGTGTTTGTTTGTTTTTGTTCTGTGTGTCTCTTTACTTCACAGAAACATGAAACTAGATTAAAAACGAAACGGAAACTGCAGGCACATTATTTGATTGATTTTTATCTATGTTTAATCATTTTTAAAAGGAATCAGTTAACTATTATGTCTATATACCCTGTAAACAGTCATTTCAGCAAAAAAAAAAAAAAAAATCCTTTACAACTCCTTTAAGCATGGTTTCTTTACAGCAATTCTTTTTTTCCCTTGTCACCAATATTAAGAATTAGCCCTTTAACCACTTAAGGACCTCCTACCAACGATATACATCGGGAGAATGGCACGGCTGGGCACAGGCACGTACAGGTACCTCGCCTTTAAGAGCCCAGTCTTGGGTCGCGTGGGAAGCTCTGTGACCGCGCTCGCGGACCCGATTGCTGCCAGTGTCCCGCGATCGGTCACAGGAGCTGAAGAACGGGGGGAGGGGTGTGTAAACACAGCTTCCCCATTCTTCTGTGTGGCAGTGACACTGATCGTCTGTTCCTTGATATAGGGAACGACTATCAGTAACGTCACGCCTACAGCCACGCCCCCTTACAGTAAGAATCACTCTTAGGGCACACTTAACCCCTTAGCGCCCCCTAGTAATCCTTGCATTTTTATAGCATTTTTCGCTGTGGAAATGACAATGGTCCCAAAAATTTGTCAAGTGTCCGATGTGTCCGCCATAATGTTGCAGTCACAAAAAAAATCGCTGATCGCCGCCATTACTAGTAAAAAAAAAAAATATTAATAAAAATGCCATAAAACTATCCCCTATTTTGTAAACGCTATAACTTTTGCGCAAACCTTATTGCAATTTTATTGCAACCTTATTGCAAACTCTTATTGCAATTTTTTTTTTTTTTTACCAACATTTTTTGTAGAACAATATGTATCGGCCTAAACTGAGGAAAAAAATGTTTTTTATATATATATTTTGGGGCTATTTATTATAGCAAAAAGTGAAAATATTGCATTTTTTTCAAAATTGTGTCTCTATTTTTGTTTATAGCGCAAAAAAATAAAAACTGTAGAGCAGATCAAATACCACCAAAAGAAATCTCTATTTGTGGGAAAAAAGGGACGCCAATTTTGTTTGGGAGCTATGTCACACGACCAAGCAATTGTCAAAACCACGCAGTGCTGAATCGCAAAAACTGGCCAGATCCTTTACCTGCATAATGGCTTGGGTCTTAAGTGGTTAAATATCTTGTAGTTCATAATTCTATATCAATTTGATGTAGAAAAGTTTGTTTTTGCAATCTTCTTTCTTTTTTTTTTTTATAAATTTCAATAATCCTTTGTATGTCGGCTAAAACTAGGAGCCTGGCTGACATTATGAATTGTTAACTGGCACTCCATAGGTATTTCTAAACCCAATCACTAAAATATCATAGAAGCTTTAACATAATGTAATTTCAAAAGTCATTATAAAGGTTTTTAAATCTGCAGCTTTAATGACCCGCTCATGTACATATACGTCGGTACTTTAAAAGATGGATATCTCGGTTACGGCAGCAGCTGCTGCCACAACTGAGATATCCATCTTTTCTGTGCGCGCTCCTTTAACCACTTGCTTACTGGGCACATATACCCCCTTCCTGCCCAGGCGAAATTTCAGCTTTCAGCACTGCGTTGCTTTAAATTAAAATTGCGCGGTCGTGCGACGTGCCTTACAAAATTGACGTCCTTTTTTTCCCCACAAATAGAGCTTTCTTTTGGTGGTATTTGATCGCCTCTGTGTTTTTTTTTTTTTTTTTTTTTGCGCTATAAACAAAAAAAAGCGACAATTTTGAAAAAAAACACAGAATATTTTTTACTTTTTGCTATAATAAAAATCCAATTTTTTAAAAAATATATATATTTTTTTTTTCTCAGTTTAGGCCGATATGTATTCTACATATTTTTGGTAAAAAGAACAATCGCAATAAGCGATTTATTTTTTTACTAGTAATACGGCGATCTGCGAATTTTGTCAGGACTGGGATATTGCGACGGACACATCGGACACTTTTGACACATTTTTGGGACCATTCACATTTATACAGCGATCAGTGCTATAAAAACGCACTAATTACTGTATAAATGTGACTGGCAGTGAAGGGGTTAACACTAGGGGGTGAGGAAGGGGTTAAATGTGAGTCCTGGGTGTGTTCTAACTGTGTGGGGCGAGGGGGTGACTGGGGGAGGTGACCGATGCTGTCTCCCTATGTACAAGAGAAACAACATCTGTCTCCTCTCACTGACAGGATGTGGAGCTCTGTGTTTACACACAGAGCTCCACATCCCTGCTCTAAAACTGCCGATCAGCGGGTACCTGGCGGACATCGCGACCGCCAGGCACGCTAATCGGCATCTCGGGGACGCGCCGGGAGCGCGCGCGCCCCCCAGTGGCCAGAGAAAACTATGCCGTCAATTGACGGCAGCTTGGATATTCGGATCCCCTAAGCTGCCGTCAATTGACGATGAGCGGGGCCGCAAGTGGTTAAACGATAACGGTGATCTCTGTGGTGGGTTCACTCTCCCGTGCCCTCCGCCCATTACCGGAGCCGTCGGCCGTCAGCCAATCGGGTCCTTCTCGCTGCTAGGCTGGGATACGAGTGAGGGAAAGATGGCCCCCACCCATCTCCATAGCATAGCAGGGTGGAAGCCACGTTAAAATGTCACTTCTGCCCATGCTTCTTAACCACTTAAGACCCGGACCAATACGCTGGTAAATGACCCAAGGTGTTTTTGCGATTCGGCACTGCGTCGCTTTAACAGACAATTGCGCGGTCGTGCGACGTGGCTCCCAAACAAAATTTGCGTCCTTTTCTTCCCACAAATAGAGCTTTCTTTTGGTGGTATTTGATCACCTCTGCGATTTTTATTTTTTGCGCTATATACAAAAATAGAGCGAAATTTTTGAAAAAAAAACACAATTTTTTACTTTTTGTTAAAAAAAAAATCAAATAAACTAAATTTTAGTCAAACATTTAGGCCAAAATGTATTTAGCCACATGTCTTTTTGACCTCAGATCTCATATTTAAGAGGACCTGTCCATTCCTTGTAATAGGAATAAAAGTGACCCTTTTTTTTTTTTAAGTATAAAAGTTAATAAAATAATTTTAAAATAAATAAGAAAACATTTTTTTATTTTTTATTAAAGTGCCCTGTCCCGACGAGCTTGGGCGCAGAAGCAAACACATACTGGAGTAGCGCCCGCATATGAAAACAGTGTTCAAACTGCACAAGTGAGGTATCGCCGCAAACGTCAGAGTGAGAGCAATAATTATAGCCCTAGATCTCCTCTTTAACTCAAAAGATGCAACCTATAGATTTTTTTAAACGTCGCCTATGGAGATTTTTAAGGGTAAAAGTTTGACACCATTCCACGAGCGGGCGCAATTTTTGAAGCGTGACATGTTGGGTATGATTTTACTTGGCGTAACATTATCTTTGACAATATAAAAAAAATTGGGCTAACTTTACTGTTGTCTTATTTTTTTTAATTAAAAAAAGTGAATTTTTCCCCAAAAAAGTGCGCTTGTAAGACTGCTGCGCAAATTTAGTGTGACAAAAAGTAGTGCAATGACCGCCATTTTATTCTCTAGGGTGTTAGAAAATATATATATATAATGTTTGGGGGTTCCAAGTAATTTTCTAGCAAAAAAAAAAAACAGTTTTAATGTTGTAAACACAGAGTCTGAAAAACAGGCAAGGTCCTTAAGTGGTTTATTACACCTTGTGATTCTGCCATTAATCTTTGTTCACACATGTTCTGTTATGGGGAACAACTGTGTTCCAGTTATTGCTGCTCTGTTGTCATGTGCACCCCTGATGTATACTGCAAGTGGCCATCCTAAAAGGAAATTGTCCATTGCTTTAAACAAAAAAGGATGGTGCTGCACTCCAAATAATAAACATAAAGCTGGATGAAGTAAGAGACCTGTGCTTAGACCAACGCTGCACAAAGTGGGAATCCAATGCAGAGCAAAGTTCATGCATTTCAATCCCTTCCTGGGCCTTATGCCGCGTACACATGATCATTTTTCAGCATGTTGTTTTTCAGTATGTCCAAAAAAACGAAGTTTTTCCAACTTTATCATTAAAAACGACGTTGCCCACACACCATCATTTAAAAAAAATTATGAACAAAGCGCGGTGACGTACAACACGTACGGCGGCACTCTAAGGCCGCATACACACGATCAAATCTATCTGCTGGAAACGGTCTGCCCGACCGTCCCAGTAGACAGATTTGATCGTGTGTACGGGCGAGCAGACGGATTTGGCCAGCCGACAGATTTTAAAGCATGCTTTAAAATCTGTCGGCTGGGAATCCGTCCGCCCGATATGTCTGCTGGTTAGTACGCTAACCAGCAGACCTATCTTCTCGCACATGCGTCGAATGGATTTGACGCATGCGCGGAAGTAATTTACTTCCTGGTGCGGTGACGTGGCGGCGTCACCGCGCTGTCAGCTGGCGGGGATTTTGGTTTGATCGTGTGTACAGCGATCAAACCAAAACGGCCAGCAGACAGATTTGTTCAAATCGGTCGGTCAGACCGATTTGAACAAATCTATTTGCTTGTGTGTACGGGGCCTTAAGGGGAAGTTCTATTCGCCTTTGGGCTGCTTTAGCTGATTCCTTGTTAGTATAAGACAATTCGCGCTTTTCTGTCTGTTACAGCGTGATGAATGTGCTTACTCCATTATGAACGGTAGTTTTACCAGAACGAGCGCTCCCGTCTCATAACTTGCTTCTGAGCATGCGCGGGTTTAAAACGTTGTTTTAGCCCACACACGATCATTTTTTACAACCCGAAAAACGACATAGTTTAAAACAACGTTAAAAAATGCAGCATGTTCGAATTTTTTTTCGCCATTTTTCAGAACCATTTTAAATTGCGTTTTTCAAAAACGTTTTTTTTTTAATGCCGAAAAATGATCGTGTGTACACGGCGTTAGTAATTTTAAGTCTTGACAGATTTTTAACTGCATCTTGCCTTAACCACTTCAATACAGTGCACTTGAACCCCCTTCTTACCCAGACCAATTTTCAGCTTTCGGTGGTCTCACAATTTGAATTACAATTACTCAGTCATGCAACACTGTACCCAAATAAAATTCACGTCCTTTTTTTCACACAAATAGAGCTTTCTTTTGATGGTATTTAATCACTTGTGGGATTTTTATTTTGTGCGCTATAAATAAAAAAAGGCGGAAAAGTTTGTGAAAAATTGCTGTTTTCTTTGTTTCTGTCATAAAATTTAGCAAATTAGTAATTTTTCTTCATAAATTTTGGCCAAAATTTATACTGCTACGTGTCTTTGGTAAAAAATAATCCAAATTGGTGTGTATTATTTGGTCTTTGTGAAAGTTATAGAGTCTACAATCTATGGTGCCAATCGCTGAAAATTGATCAATCTGATCACACTTAAAGTACTGACGGTCTATCTAATTTCTTGAGATACTAACAAGTCAGAAAAGTAAAAATACCCCCCAAATGACCATTTTGGAAAGCAGACACCCCAACGTATAATCTATGAGGCATAATGAGTCTTTTGAGCGGTTATTTTTTTTCCAGAAGTTTTGGGAAAATGTGGAAAAAAAATTAAAACGCATTTTATTTGCACAAAGTTGTCCATTTATAAGATATTTCGAACACATAGCGAATGCATAGTAAAAATGACACCCCAAAAAACATTCTGCTACTCCTCCTGAGTATGGGGATACCAAATGTGTGGGACTTTTACACAGCCTGGCCACATAAATAGGCCCAACATTGAAGTAGCACTATCAGGCGATCTACGAGCATAAATTGCACATCTCATTTCTCAACCACCTATTACACTTTTGAAGGCCCTGGAGCACCAAGACAATGGAATTGCCCACAAAATGACCCCATTTTGGAAAGCAGACACCCCAACGTATAATCTATGAGGCATAATGAGTCTTTTGAGCGGTTATTTTTTTTCCAGAAGTTTTTGAAAAATGTGGAAAAAATGAAAACGCATTTTATTTACACAAAATTGTCCATTTATAAGATATTTCCAACACATAGCGTGTACATAGCAAAAATTACAACCCAAAATACATTCTGCTACTTGTTCTGAGTATGGGGATACCAAATGTGTGGGACTTTTACACAGCTTGGCCACATACAGATGCCCAACATCCAAGTAGCACCATCAGGCGTTCTAGGAGCATACATTACATATATAATTTCCTGGCAACCTATCGTTTTTGAAGGCTCTTCATATTTCTAACACATAGCATGTACATACCAAGAATTACAATCCAAAATAAATTCTATTGCGGAAAGGGTAAAAAAAAAGTATTATCTGTGCTTTTAGTAGTGTCCACAGAAGAGAGCACTGGTCCAGGCAGCAGTCAGGGATGTGCTTAGCGACAGCTATAGTAATTCTCCAGGCAGCATATTTGCATAGTCCAGGTAGCAGTGGTGTGGCTCGTTCATGCCGCAGGCATGATGGCAGTAAGTCAGCAGCAGGCTGAGGGCTGCAATCGGGTAAGACCTGTGCACAGGGGCACAGGGGTAGAGGCTTCGACCCACCCAAATCTCTATGAAGCCTCCGGACTCCAGACCCTAATCCGGAAATTACAAAACCCGGAGAAAACAAAAAAAATGTTTTCTTCATCCGGGAAAACTATTCTGGAGCCCCTCACATATGTGAGACCCCTGTGTACTACAATAGTAGGGCAACAGATCAGTCCAAGTGGTAGGCAAAAGCATAGTCCATAAAACAGGCCAGGGTTAGTTCACGTGGAAGCAGTCCAAACGGTAGGCAGAGGCATAGTCCATAAAACAGGCCAGGGTCAATTTACGTGGAAGCAGTCCAAATGGTAGGCAGAGGCATAGTCAAAAAACAGGCCAGGGTCAGTTTACGTGGAAGCAGTCCAAGCAGTAGGCAAAAGCATAGTCCATAAAACAGGCCAGGGTCGATTTACATGGAAGCAGTCCAAACGGTAGGCAGAGGCATAGTCAAAACACAGGCCAGGGTCAGTTTACGTGGAAGCAGTCCAAACAGTAGGCAGAGGCATAGTGAAAAAGCAGGCCAGGGTCAGTTCACGTGGAAGGCAGTAGCATGAAAATGGTCAGAAAATGGTCAGATGGGCAAAATGGTTTAAAATATGGGCTAATATTTTGGGGATTCGTAAGTTTCAAAGCATTCTCCAATGCAAAGGCCAGGTTGGGAGGGACACCGGGGACAATGGTAGCTGGAATCTTTTTGAAATCCTCTTTTGCTGCACACGCGACATCTTTTTTGCCGTCTTCGGCCTCCTTCGGATGGTGGGATGTTGTGCGGGTAGTGGCGTCCATGAAGTCGGCTAACGGCATCAGAGCAAAGGGTCTCTGTGGGGGGTCCTTGTGGATAGATGAGGGACGTGACTATTTCTTCTGTGAAGTGTAGCAAGCGGGCGGGGTTTTCAGTGGATTTGGAGTAGACTACATAAGAATTATAAATGGCCAAATGGATGAGATAAATTGCTACCTTCTTGTACCAGAATCGGGACCTCCTTATTGATAAATAGGGCTGAATCATTTGATCATTGAAATCCACCCCCCCCCCCCCCCCCATGTACAGATTATAATCTTGGACACATGTCGGCTTTTCAATGGGACCTCGTCTTCGTTGAACAACAACTGCAGTGTCATTATGAATGGTGGACATCATGTGCACGTCTCTGTTATCCTTCCACCTCAAGGCCAGCAGTTCGTTGCACCTCACTGCTGCTCTTTGCCCCCTTCGCAGCTTTTTGTTGACAATGGATTGTGGGAAGCCCTTCCTATTTTTTCTGGAGGTTCCGCAGGCCAGGGTTTTTTCAACATATAAGTGTCGGAAAAGGGGCAGGCTGGTGTAAAAATTATCAAGGTAAAGATGATATCCTTTTCTCAGGAGTGGGTAAGCCAGGTCCCATACAATTTTTCCAGCTGTGCCTATGTAGGCCGGGCACTCAGGGGGCTGGAGCTGGGAATCTCTTCCTTCATAAATGCGAAACGCATACAGATATCCCGTGGCTCTCTCACAAAGTTTGTTAAATTTTACACCATATTTAGCCTTTTTACTAGGAATGTACTGCTTTATTCCTAGACGGCCACAAAAGGGTACCAGGGACTCCTCCACACATATATGTTTCTCGGGGACATAGATTTCTGCAAATTGATGGGAAAGGAAATTGATCAGAGGGCGAATCTTGTACAATTTATCGTAATCTGGATGATTATGGGGAGGGCACTTGGTATTGTCATTGAAATGAAAGAATCGCATTATCATTTCATATCGGGACCTGGACATTTTGGCAGAATACATGGGCTGATGGTAGATGGGTTTGGTGGACCAATAAGAATGTCCTTGATTATTTTTGTTAAGCCCCCATGGTGAGGCCAATAAACAATTTGAACTCCTCCAAATTTACATCTCTCCACTCAAATGGACGGGCATAAGATGATTGGGGGTTGTTGGCAATATACTGCTGGGCATACAAATTTGTCTGGTCGATAATTAACTGCAAAAAAGTGTGGGGCAAAAAGAGATGAAGGTAATCAACTTCTGAAAAATGTTGGGTGTTGGCCTGCACACCTGGCTGTGCTGTGAAAGGGGGAATAATGGGTGATCCAGAGTCGGAAGGCAGCCATTTTGGGTTGGCAAGACCATCTGGCATGAATGTAGTGGCCCTGGCTCCTGGGGGACGTGACACTCCAGTAGTTGGGGGGGTTGAATTTCTTGTGCTGGTACTTAGGAGTGATCTGGCAGCACTGGGCCTGGGCATTTGTTTATGAGGGGTTTCGCTGGCGGCATCGCTGGTACTGGGGCTTTGTTCCCGGGGCCTTTTGCTGGCATCAGCGCTGGTACCGGGCCTATTGCTGGTGGCGCTGGTACTGGGCCTTTGTTCCCGGGGCCTTTTGCTGGCGTCAGCGCTGGTACTGGGCCTATTGCTGGTGGCGCTGGTACTGGGTCTTTGTTCCTGGGGCCTTTTGCTGGCGTCAGCGCTGGTACTGGGCCTAGGAATATCTTCCTGGTTGCTGGCGGCTGCCTGGTTTTCAGAGTGCCGTGCCCTTTTAGGAGGGACCCATTCTTCATCCGAATCGTTGCTGTATTCAATCGGTTCAAATTCCGATTCGGAATAGGAAATGGAATCTGATGAGAGCTCCCCGGTGCTCTCATCGGTCATTGAGAGGATCTGCAACGCCTCTTGGGTACTATACAATCTTTTGGACATTTTGGCTGTGTGGCGGGTAGCTGTATACGATGGGTGACAGATGGGTGGCAGGTGATGTTCACTGATGGGTTGTGCGATGGGTGGCAGGTGATGTTCACTGATGGGTGATGGACGATGGTCCCTGATGGGTGACAGGCCACGGATGGTGGCGGGTGATGGTCACGGATGGGTGACAGGCGATGGTCACAGATGGGTGACAGGCCACGGACGGTGACGGGTGATGGTCACTGATGGGTGACGGGTGATAAGGCAGGTCATTGATGTTTGACGGGTGCACCGCTGATGGGTGACGGGTGATGGGAGATAGAGCACGGTCACTGATGGGTGACGGGTGATGGGTGACAGATGCACTGCTGATGGTCACAGATGGGTGACGGGGCAGGTCACTGATGGGTGACGGGTGACAGGGCAGGTCACTGATGGGTGACGGGTGAAAGTGCAGGTCACTGATGGGTGACGGGTGAAAGTGCAGGTCACTGATGGGTGACGGGTGAAAGTGCAGGTCACTGATGGGTGACGGGTGAAAGTGCAGGTCACTGATGGGTGACGGGTGAAAGTGCAGGTCACTGATGGGTGACGGGTGAAAGTGCAGGTCACTGATGGGTGACGGGTGAAAGTGCAGGTCACTGATGGGTGACGGGTGAAAGTGCAGGTCACTGATGGGTGACGGGTGAAAGTGCAGGTCACTGATGGGTGACGGGTGAAAGTGCAGGTCACTGATGGGTGACGGGTGAAAGTGCAGGTCACTGATGGGTGACGGGTGAAAGTGCAGGTCACTGATGGGTGACGGGTGATGGGTGACAGATGCACTGCTGATGGTCACAGATGGGTGACAGGGCAGGTCACTGATGGGTGACGGGTGACAGGGCAGGTCACTGATGGGTGACGGGTGACAGGGCAGGTCACTGATGGGTGACGGGTGACAGGGCAGGTCACTGATGGGTGACGGGTGACAGGGCAGGTCACTGATGGGTGACGGGTGAAAGTGCAGGTCACTGATGGGTGACGGGTGAAAGTGCAGGTCACTGATGGGTGACGGGTGAAAGTGCAGGTCACTGATGGGTGACGGGTGAAAGTGCAGGTCACTGATGGGTGACGGGTGAAAGTGCAGGTCACTGATGGGTGACGGGTGAAAGTGCAGGTCACTGATGGGTGACGGGTGAAAGTGCAGGTCACTGATGGATGGCGGTTGCACCGCTGATGGCAGTCTCTTTGTGTGACAGGTGCACTTTATGGGTGACTGTTGGGTGACTGTTAACAATTGGGGGGGGGGGCAAAGGGTGGTGTGGTGTTTGTGCAGACACTACAGAAACACAGAACTGTAACTCACTGATAGTAGCTCTTCTCTCCTCACACTGGAAACAGTGTGAGGAGAGAAGAGCTGGTAACAGTTAGTTACAGCTCTGTGTTTACACTTAGAGATCAGGCTGTGAATGGATCACAGCTGATCACGTGGTACACAGCCCTGACCAATGGCTGTGTACCATTGTCAGCGACGAGCAGTGTTCCCGGGAACACGCTGCCGCCGACGGGCACCCGCGGTACGTTGACGATCGCGCGCAAACGCCGTGCACAGCCGTGGATTCAATTTGTGATCAGCCGCATCCTCGCCGCTGTTCACCCCTGTCGGTGACGAGCGGTGTCTCGGTGACACGCCGCCACCGTCGGTACAGGGATGCGCGCACGCGATCGCGCGCATTCCCTATTTAAAGACATCACGTCATATGACGTGATGTCAGAACAATGGAGTCCTCCGCCCGCCGTCATTTGACGGTGGGCGGTGGACAAGTTGTTAAAGGAACACTAAAGGTTCCTGTTTGTTATTTTAAAAAAAACTTTACAACCCCTTTTAATGGCCCATTGTTTGTTTTTTTTGGGGGGGGGGTTTTCACAAGAAATAATGGCCCATTGTTACCATTGCTCAGGTTTTGTTTCCCGATAGTGATCTGTAGGGGGCGATGGAGATATTGCATGTAGATATGAAGTGGCTGAAATGGCCTAGAGAAGTTCAGCAGTGCTACATTACCAAAATAATTAAAATGAGTGAAAACAGGAAATTACAGATGTACAAACCTTTAACAAACTAAATAGTTTACGGCTACTTTTTTTTAGATATGCCCAACGGCACTGCCTAGACCCTTCAAAGTTGGCTATGCAAATATCGGCATTCTTAAAGTTGCCATATGTTGAAAAAATCCAAAGTATTTTTGAGCAGAGACGCTTTGCTCGAGCACCAGCCGTAGCACTAAAGAGACAAATCCAAACCTGTCTTGACAGCTTGTATTGTCAGTTTACTACACTTGCTAATGTAATTAGTGTCCCCACCATTTTGCTTTTGAGGAAACCTGTGCTGAGAAAAACGGTGTGCCTTCCATTGGTGACCTCCATTGAAAAAATAAAGCCAGTAAGGCTTCTGACCTAGATACCCATTGACCTGGAACAAGCATGATGAAAATAAAGTAGGCACAAAGTCAGAACTCCTGATCAACATGCTTTTCGCTGAAAAGGATAGGAAAAAATCTGCATATGAGACAGGGTAATAACATTTCTAGTAGGTCAGTAGTTGCAACCACCATAATTCTTGGCACAGTTTCTTCTTAATGTCATTTTATAAGCACTGATCTTAGCTGGTGCAGCATGCATTCATTTCATACTGAGGACAACAGTTTAGTTGCGTGTACACACTGGTGTGGTTCTTCTTAGACGGGTGCTCAACCTGTGGCCTGTAGATCCTTTTGATGTGGCCTGCAACCTTAAACCAGGGAAGTGCATGCCAATGTTTTGGGATGGTGGGTCGGCAAGCCTAGATCACAATCAACGGGTTGCCAACCCACGATCCCGGAGCATCAGAGGAAGCAAGAGCGGCGTAAATCAGTGCTTCCCCTGTAGCACTTTGCCTGGGACCTTTCTAGCAGCCTGGAGAATGGTGCCATCAGCAGCAGGATAAGGAAAAAGGTCAGTGTATTAAATATCGCATACACTGCACTTTTGTAATGGGCATATTAAAACTTCTAAAAAAGGGTTCTTAGGCTGCTTTCACATTGATCCGCAGTTGCATCGCAGTGCACCTGCAACTTGTCTGTGGGTTTGCTACACTGATCCATAGACTTCTACTTTATCCTGTGTGTAAACTCTTAAATGCAGGAGTTTTGGCGCACTTTCAGAAAGTGCACCACACCCACAAGATGTAATAGAAGTCTGTGGCTCAGTGCAGCTAAGCTACATGAGCACTGTAGACATCCAAAAACCCTGAGACTGCTGCTGCATGCCACCATCTGTTATGTGTTGTAAGCAGCCCCAGTAGACTCCAATCCGCCACTCAAGTGACACTTTTGCTTCTTCCCTGATTCCTACCTAAAAAAGTATATGTAGGAGGCAAAGGGAGGGGAGGAGGACCTGAACCATTACAGGCAGTAGCTGGGCACTCCCAGAAGAGGACTAGGATATGCAAGGAGGCAGTGGCTGTGCCTGTGCCAGGAAATTGACTAGTCAAGTCCAAAGATGCTGTTAGTGAATTTTTTATCTTTTTTTTTATAGAAAAAAATAACATAGCAAGTAAAGATTTTAAAATACTTGATGTTTCAGTGTTTTCATCTGCATTTTGTAAATTGATGACCAGGTCTCTTTATGGGTATAGCAGCTTATGTTGCATACTTGCACCCTGATTGAATAAAGGACTAGCTGCATGGAAGAGGAGAACATTGGGTTATGAGTAGGCAATGGCTTCTGTAACAGTTTTTTTTTTAAATTTATTTTTCTCTTTTGATTTGAGTATCTATTTTAATCATTTTTTTTCCCCCTTCATTCTAAGGGGTAAAACACCAGCTCAGGCCGAGCTATGTTACTTGAATAAAGCGAAGTGGTTAGAGATGTATGGGGTTGATATGCACATTGTCAAGGTAACATATTTCTTCTTTTGTTGTTATACCACATTTTTTATAAGATGTCATTTTAGTTTATTTAACATGTTGTGCACTTGGTGTTGTGAGGCTGTTCAACAAACATTGTGATATCATTTTAACAAGAAAGATGTCATGTAATTTAACTTTGTTACAAAAAAAGTCAGGGCTAAACCATGTGGAATATTTTGCTATCCTGCTAATGAGCATTTTTTTTTTTTTTTTACACATTCTTTGTTAAAGAAATGGCAGTACAGTACAAAAAGAGGTGTACAAATCGGTCAAAGCTTCCATGACAAAGTACAATACCATACATTTCAAGGTAACCCAGTACTAAGACCATTTTATTTAAAGCGGTTGTAAACCGCAAAAAAAAATAAAAAATTCCCCCAGACCTGCAAGGAAAAAATCATAATGAGCTAGTATGCACCGCATATTGGCTCATTATGAAATACTTACCTCGGAACGAGGTGTAGGAAACTTACCTGGTCCACGCCGAGCGAGATCTCATCTTGACTTGGCGTGTCTTCCGGGTATTGCCGCTCCAGCGCTGTGAATGGCTGGAGCGGCGATGACGTCTTCCGGGTATCGCCGCTCCAGCCAATCACAGCGCTGGAGCGGCAATACCCAGAAGACACGCCGATGACGTGACTCCAGCGCATGCGCGCGGGAGATTTAAATCCGGCCAGGACGGCGGTGGCCGGTCTATTGGCCGTGGATTCCCCCCTGCGCATGCGCCGCTGAAATCAGCGGCGCATTGCGAGGGGAATATCTCCTAAACCGTACAGGTTTAGGAGATATTCTTTATACCTACAGGTAAGCCTTATTATAGGCTTACTTGTAGGTGAAAGTCAATAAAGTGGGTTTACAACCAATTTAAGGTGGTGTAAGAGTACACACAGTAAAACACACATGCTTCTGGTCCTAACTGCAGTATCAGAATACTTTGCTCTAGACAAGCGACTTCAGTTTCTAAAAATTTTGTTTTTCTGAGAGACTTTAGAGTGTACAAATCCAGAGAGGGAGGGGCGGGGGATTAGAGGGCAAAAAAAAGGGAGGTGAGAGAGGGGATAAAGGTAATGGAAGAGGGTAAATTGGCAAGGGAGAGAAGTTCCAACCCCTTTCCTCTTCACAAAGACCTGTGTGTGTCAGGTCTTGGGGAAAAAAGTCAAATAATGGACAGCTTACTATCCGAAGGCCAAAGGTGTCTGTCTGTTCCTTATAAAAGAAGTATAGTGTCCAGATCTAGCTGTAGGCTAGCATTTTTTTATTTTTTTATGGTAATCAGCTATGCATTGGAAAAGAGCAGAATACCAACAAGAGACTCTGAGAAATCGGTCAGTATTTATGGTTAGTTAGGGTTAAAACTTAACTAGTAATTTTATAGCCAATGTTTTTGAAATGGTGAATTTTTAATGGCATAAGTTGTAAATGCAACATGAACCTTAGGACATGGATCCATGTTGCCATTTTGTGTAAACACAATTGAGTTTATGCTGCTACTCTCTCAGTAATATAAACTTGCCTGAACCAGGCAATGCATCTCAACAGAGTATACAGTATGGCAAATATGAGTTTGAGCAAACAAACAGCATTTGGTAGGCAATTTTTAGTCATTCCATGCCATGCACAACAAAGCAACAATCAAAAAAAATAAAAATCATGTCCTTGTATAATATATAATCTTATGTTAAATAATTAAGAATATTCATACATAATGTCATTATGATGTCATTAAATGTGTGTTTTTATTTATTGCAAGCTTCATTTGTGCCTGAATTCTACTTGGTATCCGCTGCTTGCAATCCCCTGTTCAATAGAGTTCAATCAGGGAGAGCGAAGCAGGAGTATGAGTCATTCAACTGTTTTGTTGTGTGAATAAAAGACATGCTGATAGGAGAAGAGAGCAGAGTGACAGACATACACCTCAGTCATATTTGCTTCTCCTCTCACCGTCAATTCGCAGGATAGGAGCTGGAAGTCGCTACTACCCACTCTGCCAATGATCTCTGAAAAGATTAGCACTTACCGTATATACTCGAGTATAAGCCGACCCGAATATAAGCCGAGGCACCCAATTTTACCCCAAAAAACTGGGAAAACGTATTGACTCGAGTATAAGCCTAGGGTGTCCATCTGCATTCCTCACTGTGCCCATGCCTCACTGTGCCCATGCCTCACTATGTCCATGAATAGACTGACGTTTAACATGGGAGTCTATGGAAGGAGTTCCCAGGTTTGAAAAATCGTTGCTCCCCAGCCGTAGGTCCCCCAGACAACACACGTTACACAAAATTGGGCTACATGTGTGCCAAGATCTGGGTTCAGGGGACCTACGACTGGCTGGTACTGGGTCTGCAAAGTCACTGGAGAAATGACCGTTTAACATGGGAGTCTATAGAAGGGGTGCCTTGAGTATAAGCAGAGGGGGGCATTTTCAGCACAAAAAAATATGCTGAGAAACTCAGCTTATACTAGACTATATACGGTATTTAGAATTTATACAGGTACAGTACCTGCCGCAGAGAATGTTTTTAGCACGACTGCATCGCGCTGATTCTCTGCGACAGGGTGCCGACATCTCGCACTCGCTGGAATAGGAAACGCACATTCCAGCGAGCGCGTCATAGAAGCGACGGGGATCCGACTTGGATTCCCGCCAATTCTACACGCGGCGTTTGGTATGAATCCTGAGGGGGAACTCCACGCCAAATTTTTAATAAAAATCCGGCATGGGTTCCCCCCCAGGAGCATTCCAGGCCCTTAGGTCTGCTATGGATTGTAAGGAGACCCCCCCCACACTGAAAAAACGGCATGGGGGTCCCCCCACAATCAATACCAGACCCGTATCCAAAGCACGCCACCCAGCCGGTCAGGAAAGGAGTGGGGACGAGCGAGCGCCCCCCCCCCTCCTGAGCTATACCAGGTCGCATGCCCTTAACATGGGGGGGTCAGGTGCTCTGGGGCAGGGGGGCGCACTGTGGCCCCCCAACCCCAGAGCACCCTGTCCCCATGTTAAGGACAGGGCCTCTTTCCGACAACACTGGCCGTTGGTTGTCAGGGTCTGCAGGTGGGGGGCTTATCGGAATCTGGGAGCCCCCTTTAATAAGGGGGCCCCCAGATACCGGCCCCCCACCCTAGGTGAATGTATATGAGGTACATCGTACCCCTACCCATTCACCTGGAAGCAAAGTGTTAAAAAAAAAAAACACAACACAGGGTATTGAAATATTTTATTAGTCTGCTCCGGGGCCAACCCTCTCTTCTTTAGCTCTTTCACGAGAGGGGGCTTGCTTCTTAGACGTCTTCGGGGGGGTGGATGCCACTCTCCTTTGCCGCCGTCTGGTTCTCTTCCGCCCCCTTGCGGGCTTCCTCCGACGTCTTTGGCGGGGGGTGGTGTGCCCAGGCTTCTCTCGCCTTCTGTCTTCTTTCTTCTTCTGTCGCCTTCTGCTTCTTCTTCTGCCTTCTGCCGTCTTGGTTTCTTCTTTTCTTTAGATGTTGACACATCGCTTCCTCCCGCTGCAATGGCGGGTGGCGGCTCGCACCAATTTATATAGGCCACCTACGACGTCACAGTCCCATCATGCTCCGGTACCTACCACGTGGTACCTGCCCACATGGTAGGTACCGGAGCATGATGGGACTGTGACGTCGTAGGTGGCCTATATAAATCTGTGCGAGCCGCCACCCGCCATTGCAGCGGGAGGAAGCGACGTGTCAACATCTAAAGAAAAGAAGAAACCAAGACGGCAGAAGGCAGAAGAAGCAACAGAAGGCAGAAGGCGACAGAAGAAGGAAGAAGAAGACAGAAGGTGAGAGAAGCCTGGGCACATCACCCCCCGCCGAAGACGTCGGAGGAAGCCCGCAAGGGGGGGGGGGCTTTTATAAAAGTGCCCCCCCCCCCGGTGGTGGAAGAGAACCAGACGGCGGCGAAGAAGAGCGGCACCCACCCACCCCGCCGAAGACGTCGGCGGAAGCCCGCAAGGGGGGGGCGCTTTTATAAAAGCGCCCTCCCGGCGGCGGAAGAGAACCAGACAGTGGCAAACAAGAGCGGCAAAGACGTCTAAGAAGCAAGCCCCCCCTCGTGAAAGAGCTAAAGAAGAGGGGGGGCCCCGGAGCAGACTAATAAAATATTTCAATACCCTGTGTTGTGTTTTTTTTTTTTTAACACTTTGCTTCCAGGTGAATGGGTAGGGGTACGATGTACCTCATATACATTCACCTAGGGTGGGGGGCTGGTATCTGTGGGCCCCCTTATTAAAGGGGGCTCCCAAATTCCGATAAGCCCGCCGCCCGCAGACCCCGACAACCAACGGCCAGCGTTGTCGGGAAGAGGCCCTGTCCTTATCAACATGGGGACAGGGTGCTCTGGGGTGGGGGGGCCACAGTGCGCCCTCCTGCCCCAGAGCACCTGACCCCACCCATGTTAAGGGCATGCAACCTGGTACGGCTCGGGAGGGGGCGCTCGCTTGTCCCCACTCCTTTCCTGACCGGCCGGGCGGCGTGCTTTGGATACGCGTCTGGTATGGATTGTGGGGGGACCCCCATGCCGTTTTTTCGGCGTGGGGGGGGTCTACTTACAATCCATAGCAGACCTAAGGGCCTGGTATGCTTCGGGGGGGGGGGGGGAACCCATGCAGGATTTTTATTTAAAATTTGGCGTGGAGTTCCCCCTCAGGATTCATAACAAACACCGCGTGTAGAATTGGTGGGAATCCAAGTCGGATCCCCGTCACTTCTATGATGGCATTGTCCCCATCGCGGCAAGCTGGCTCCCGCAATGGGGCTCGTAGGTGGTCAATCTCGCTGAGAAAGGGAGCGAGATTGACACAATATCGCGGTCACCTACTGTACTGAAAAATACACATTAATGCTAGAAAGTTGACTTTACAAAATAAAATGTAAACACATCATAGGACATAAAACATTTCCTTAGGGGTACCGTCCCATAATTGTATTAAGATATGATAAAAAAACACCCACTTTTTATGTACCCACAAGGAAAAAGGTAACCTCAAATTTTAAGATAATACATTACTAAACTATTTTTAATTTAATTAAAAAGAAACGAAAGCTAGTCAGCCTTAATAACTATAAAAAATGTACAGGTAAAAGATGAGTTTTATAACATGCCCCGAAACGCATTGATGAATAGCGGTCTACCTAATCTCTTCGATCACTATATTATGCCACACTTTATGTGCTTTTTTATATATACAATTTATATGAGGGATGACCTAGCGTTCATTTCCTTTTCATAGAATAAAAGTATGTTATTAAGGTATTACAGGCGGTCCCCAGGTTTGTGAGTGGGAACAGGTACATTTTTTTAAGTGTAGCCCAAGAAATAATTTTCAGGCCGGAATCACACTTGTGCAGTGCAAATTTCAGCTCTGTAATCTCTCTGCAAAGATAAGAGAAGTGTTCAGCAGATTAGAAACGTTTTAGCTGCGAATTTGGAGACCTGGGAGAAGTTAAGGGTGAGAGGAGAGTGGGGGAGAAGTGTATTGAGCTGAATGAGACAAATTCCTGAAGAGAAATTAACACATCTGCGAATCAGCTGCGTACCCATAGAAGATAATGGGACTGATTTCGCACCTGAGCCGCACCGCAAGGCATAAAATCCGCACACGTTTTTTCTGCAATGCGCAGTGCGAATGCATCGCACATATGTGAACCAGCCTCATTGAAAACAATGTATTTAGAAATGTTCTGCGTATTAGATGGGGTTTAAGCCGCAACCAATTCGCATAGGTGTGAATCCGGCCTCAAGCTTTTTGGGTAGCATAGGGAAGGGTTAACACCTTTTGTAGTGTTTGCTTTGCTGTCTGTGCCCCTGTTCAGAAGATTTCACCTCTCTTTATGTCTATATGACAATTGGATTTATAAAATGTTGGGTTGTTCTGGAAACAAGCCTTGGCGATAAAGCAGGAGTGAATTTCCCTTCCTGGGGGTAGATTTCCTTTCACTTCCTGTCGTCTCCCTCCGTTTGTAAGTTGGATGTTTGTCACTTGAGTTTTGAGGTAACATTTTTCCTGGGTACATCTAAAGCCCCGTACACACGGCCGTGCACGGGGCCTCATGCTTGAAAGTTGTCTTAACATGGATACATCAGGTAGATTAATGCAACAAAGCATAGGCTTAAAAGATAAATACAGGCCTACAGGGAGACATCAGATTTAAGTGCATGGTATGTCAAAAATACTTTCTCCCAAGATGGCAGGAGTCTGCAGTTCCTATCCCTAATTTGGCAAGGGTAAAAAATACTCAAAGTGCTTTAGCCCTGGTTCATACTGGTGCGTTTGACATGTGATTTGACATCCGAATCGGTGCAGCACTGCACTGATTTCTAAATGTCGTTTCTGAACTACTTTTTGAGATTTTGGGCTGCGATTTACATTGACATCTTTGCAGAAACCTGCACAGATGTCTCTAAAATCGCAGCTGAAATCGGGACTGACATGCGGGAGTGAAATTGTGCGAGTTAAGCTGAGTTTTGTGTTTTGTGATCTTGCACCTGCATTTCTGGACAACACATTTGTACATTTTTTACTTGCTTTCAAATTACTTAACTCCATTTATTTTTATGTGTTTAGGGTAAGGATGGCTGTGATTATGCTCTTGGACTGACTCCAACAGGCATCTTAATATTTGAAGGTTCAAACAAAATTGGTTTATTCTTCTGGTAATATATTTTATACTACTACTTATCACTCACGATTTTACGTTATATTTGTCTTTATAAATGCAAAGATGACTAACACTTTTGCAAGCTTTTAATAACATAAGGTCACAGTGGGGCAGATTCAATTGAACTTTTGCAACACTTTCCTGGTGACGTGGGTCCTTTAAAACATCCTTTGCCTATACACTAAAACCTTGGATTGCGAGCATAATTTGCTCCAGAAACATGCTTGTAAATCAAAGCACTTGTATATCAAAGCAAATTTCCCCATAAGAAATGATGGAAACTCTGATTCGTTCAACAACATTAGTTCATAAATCGTTCAGTTTATAGTCCATATAAAAAGATGATAGTAATGTGATAAGTCGTGTAACCATAAAATGTCCATCCACAAATGGAAGCCTCCACAAAAGAGAAGAGATGCGCCTCTAAGTGTAGCAATATGTTGGATATAAGATGATTCTGGACTCCTCAAAACAATGTCTTTATTGTACAAATGAAATCCAAAAAACAACCAAAACGATGCAGTCAAAATGAAATGAACAACCGGAACAAGGTGGCTGACATGTTTCACATCATGTGATGCTTACTTATAGCTTTAGGTTTCTAAACCTTGTACCTTCATTAAACCATATTGCTACACTTTCAGGTGCCTCTCTTCTCTTTTATACCCAGTTGTGACATGACGCTACTCTTATATCAAGACATCGCCTCTATATCAAGTTAAAAGTTATTAAAATTCTTCGCTTGTATTGCAAAACGCTCTTAAACCAAGTTACTCTCAGACCAAGGTTTTACTTTAATATGAAAGCCATGTATCGATTTCCTTAAATGTTCTGACAGGTGTGCTAGGTTTAGGTAGATTTTATTTGTGCTACTTTCTTTATCGTACATCACGGGACACAGAGAAGCATAGTAATTACTATGTGGGTTATAGAGTCTACCTTTAGGTGATGGACACTGGCACGCCTCTAAGGCAGGAAGTTCCCTCCTATATAACCCCTCCCATACCTGGAGTACCTCAGTTTTTCCGCCAGTGTCTAAGGTGTTGGTCACGAGTGAACATGTGCTCTGAGGAGCTCCACTGGAGGGATCCATGCTGGATTTAAAAAACCTCCATAGAATCCGAATCCGTCCAAAGTGCTTCTTAGCCAAAGTGGACGCTACCCGGGCCCTGGTTGAGAAGAACGGGGTTTGGCCTGTAATGCTCCTCTTTTGAGGGCTGGATCCTGGTTATTCAGTACTTTGGTAATTTTTCCAATACCAAAAGCTTACTGACAGTGTGCGATATGGGTCCAGGGGTGTGGTGTTCCTGTCCATGGACCCCGGTCCCTGAAGGTCTGCAGACTGTGCTCTCCGTGATGGGCGAAGTTTGGGCAGAAAAGCATGTCCCGTGCATATCAGCGATTTTCATTCCAGGAATAGACAATTGGCAGGCAGACTTCTTAAGTCGCCAGCAGCTGCTCCCAGGAGAGTGGGCTCTTCACCCAGACATCTACTGGAGCATTTGTCAGAGGTGGGGAACACCAGATGGGGATCTCTTTGCATCAAGGTTCAATGAGAAAGTGGACAATTTTCTGTCCCGAACAAGAGATCCGCTCGCTTGCGGAATGTATGCGCTGGTGTTTCCGTGGGATCGGTTCTCCCTAATCTATGCCTTTCCTCTGCTGCAAATGTTACCCCGCCTCCTTCGCAGGATAAACTCGGAAGGAAAACCAGCTTGGCCCAGAAGGGCTTGGTACGCAGAGATTGTAAGAATGTCTATAGAACATCCATGGATCCTTCCACTCTGTCCAGACCTGTTCTCACAGGGGCCAATATTCCACCCTTCCTTACGGTCTCAAAATGTTATGATCTGGCTGTTGAAACCCATATCCTAAAGAGGAGGGGTCTCTAATTCTTTAGTGGCTACACTTCCTGAGGGATGGCTTCTCAGCAGCACTACAGCCTGGTCAGGTGGTGACTCCTCTGGGGGGTCCCCTGCTCTCTGTTGCGGCCGGGAGGGTGGCCTGTGGGTCTTGCCTTGCAGTACAAGGGTGGCAGTTACAGTGGGTCAGCATGGAGTCCGAACCGAAGGCTTCTCCCCCAGACATGCCAGAGTTAACTCTTAGTGCCCCTGTTCCTGCGGCCTCTGTGGATGCTATGACGGCAGTCCTTGAGGCGTTTGTTGCCAGGATTGAAACGGCGAGTGGCCAGAAGGGGGGTAAAAAGCGTCCCTCCCTCTGCCTTCTTCTGAGGATGTCTCTGACACGGAATCGGCCCTGCTACTGTGTCCGGCCCTGGTTATGTCAGAAGATGCAGGCCTAGCCCACACGGACAGTGAGAATGACTCTGCTTCAGGGTCAGCGCATGATAAGGCGTTTGTTGGAGCTCTTATCACTGTGGTGCGGGACACTCAAAAACTTGAGGATTCGGCGGAGGCATCAATGATGCCGGTCCCTTTTGGGTTCCGCAAGCCGCCCCGCAACGCAAAAGTGTTTCCTTGTGTTCCTTATTTGAACAAGTTATTGTACAAGGAATGGGATCAGCCGCAGAAAGTTTTTGCTGTCCCAAAATACTTTGCAGTCCATTACCCTTTTGAGAAGGACTTTTAAAAAAAGTGGATCTCTCCTCCGTCAGTGCACCCCCCTGTGTCCAGGCTGAACAAGGCTACCACGTTACCTGTGGAAGGGGCTCCCGCTTTTAAGGACCCCGCAGATAGGAGAGCTGGGGCTGTGGCCCGCTCCATGTTCACAGTGGTGGGGTCGGCGGTGAGACCGGTTTTGGCCAGGGCTCTAGTGTCGCAGACACTTACCGAGCGAGCTAAGTCCTTGCTGCAGGAGCCGGAGGCGCATAATGCTCCTGAGCTCTGTGTGGACCTGGCCGACCAGTTGGTGCAGGGCCCAAAATTTGTCAGTGAGTCGGCCCTGGATACGCTCCGTTTGCTCTCCAGGGCCTCCGCCTAAGCGGTGGTGTTAGGCCGCCTTGTGTGGCTAAAGTGTTGGTCTGTGGACCAATACTCTAAAAAGGCCTTGGTGGACTTACCCTTTAAGGGTGAATGGCTTTTTGGGGCGTCCCTGGATGATATAAAAAAAGATGCCACAGGTGGTAAGAGCACTCTGCTCCCGCAATCGGGAAAGGGTATGGAGCATCGCCTTAAGCAGGGGCCCTCCTTTACTGCCCCCAAGCGTTTTTTTCGCCCCCCCCGGGTACGGCAGGAAGACGTTTCCAGGGTGCCAAGACGCCCGCTAAAGGTCAAAAGCGCACCTGGTACCGCAAGCCCAACAAGCCTGCGGACAAGCCTGCTTCTGCATGAAGGTCTGCCCCCGCCCGGTACTCGAGTGGGGGGCCGGCTTTGCAAATTTGCGGCTCGGTGGAGGTCCCTATTTTTCAACCGCTGGGTTTGCGAAGTAGTTTCCTCGGGGCACTACATGGAGTTCCTCTCTTGTCCACCAAACATTTTTTCCTTCCAACCTCCAGCTTCCTCCGGAACACCGGGAGGCCCTGTCTGTGGCTGTTCAGGATCTGCTGGTCAGGGGAATGATTGTGCCGGTTCGCTCAAGGGAACGGTTTCAGGGGTTTTACTCCAATCTGTAGTCCCCAAGAAGGAAGTGGTCCGTCCAATCCTGGACCTCAAGGCCCTCAACTGTTTTGTCAAAGTGCAAAAGTTCAGGATGGAGTCGGTTCGCTCTGTAGTGGCGGCACTCCATCAGGGGGATTTTCTGGCGTCCTTGGATATCCAGGATGCGTACCTGCATTTCCCCATATGCGCAAAGCACCAGAGGTTTCTGCGTTTTGCGGTCGGAGAGGACCATTTTCAATTTGTGGCCCTCCCTTTCGGCCTGGCCTCGGCACCACGGGTTTTTACCAAGGTGCTCGCTCCGATTTTGGCCCTGTTGAGGCAGCGCGGGATCGCTATCGTAGGATACCTGGACGACCTGCTTCTGAGAGCTTCTTCAAGCTCAGAATTAGAAGAGGATGTGTCTATCACCTGCCAGACCCTCCGAGAACTTGGTTGGATACTAAAAGTCAGTGTTGGTACCGTTTCAGCGGCTGGAATACCTGGGGTTGGTCCTGGATTCCTCAGAGGCGAGGGTTTTTCTCCCAACGGAAAAATTACAGACACTGCAAACTGCGGTGCATCGGTTGGCGACCCAGAAGTGGTCGTCGTTTCGCTTTTGCATGAGAGTTCTGGGTCTGATGGTGGCCTCTTTCGAGGCGGTTCCGTATGCCCAATTCCACACTTACAGCCCAATTCCACTTATGCCCAATTCCACACTTACAGAAAGAGATTCTGTCGCGTTGGGACAAGCTCCCTTCGTCTCTGGATTACCAGATTCAGGTGAGTCGCCTTGTCAGGTCCTCCCTAGCGTGGTGGCTGACATCTCGGGTGCTTCGGACCGGGACATTTTTTCTGCTGTGACATTGGACAGTGGTTATGACGGATGCCAGCCTCTCCTTCTGGGGGGGGTGTCTGGGGTGTCCAGTCAGCCCAGGGGCGCTGGACTCGGGAGGAGTCCCGCCTACCGATCAATGTCCTGGAACTCCGGGCGATGAAGCTGTGCCTCTCTAAGTGGTCTCTGGGTCTGCAGGACCAACCGGTCAGGATCCAGTCCGACAACGCCACGGCCATGGCGTATGTCAATCATCAGGGGGGCCCACGGAGCTCGGCCGCGGCGGCGGAAGTCACGCACATTCTCCGGTGGGCCAAAAGGTACGTTCCGGCTCTGTCGGCCGTGTACATTCCGGGGGTGCAGGGTTGGCAGGCTGACTACCTAAGTCGCCAAATGCTAGACCAAGGAGAATGGTCGCTACACCCGGAAGTGTTTCAGAGTTTGTGCCAAAATGGGGCACTCCAGACGTGGATCTTCTGGCGTCCCGTCTCAATCGGAAGGTGTCACGGTTCGTGGCCAG
The DNA here is from genome assembly GCA_029574335.1 of Rana kukunoris. NCBI lineage: Eukaryota > Metazoa > Chordata > Amphibia > Anura > Ranidae > Rana > Rana kukunoris. The sequence continues at coordinate 222,625,113 of CM056053.1, read as the reverse complement.
GTCAAGAGACCCGTGGGCGGACGCGTCAGACGCCTACGCCTAATCTACGCCTTCCCTCCCCTGAAGCTTCTTCCTCGCCTACTGCGCAGAGTGGAAGCGGAGGTGAAAACCAACGTGCCGTCCCTGGTACGCGGACCTGGTGCGTCTGGTGGCAGATGTCTCTTGGCGTCTACCTCTGAGAGAAGATCTTCTGTCGCAGGGTCCGATATTTCACCCTGCTTTACAGTCGCTGGCTTTAACGGCATGGCTGTTGAGAGCCAGGTGCTGAAGGACTGAGGCCTGTCGGACTCGGTGATCTCTACCATGCTACGAGTACGGAAGTCTACTTCACGAAGGATTTACCATCGTACGTGGAAGGCCTACATCTCTGTGTGAAGAGATGAAATGGCACCCACGCACATGCGTGAAGTCCCGGATTCTGCTGTTCTTACAGCGTGGAGTGGATCAGGCTCTTGCCTTAAGTACGGTTAAGGGTCAGATTACGGCCTTGGCTGTTTATTTTCATCGACCGTTGGCAGCGCACTCCCTGGTGCGTACGTTTGTCCAGGGGGTTCGGCATGTGGCCCCTCCTGTGCGTCCTCCACTGCCTCCGTGGGACTTGAATTTAGTCCTCTCGGTGCTCCAAGAGGCTCCGTTTAAGGACATTAGAAAGATTCCTTTGTTGACTCTGTCCCAGAGGGTGTTTTTTTCTGGTGGCAATTACTTCGGTCAGACGGGTATCTGAACTAGCGGCCTTGTCTTGCAAGGCTCCTTACTTGGTCATCCACAAGGATAAGGTGGTGCTGTGGCCGCAGCCGTCGTTCCTTTCAAAGATTGTTTCGACTTTTCACATTAATGAGGACATTGTTTTGCCATTATGTCTTCGGCCGAAGAACCCGAAGGAGGCCGCGTTACATTCCTTGGACGTGGTGCGAGCCCTACGGATGTACTTGTCTGCTACGGCTCTTTCGGAGGTCAGATTTACTGTTTGTGTCGGTGACTGGTCCTAAGAAGGGTCTGGCGGTCTCGTCGGCCACCATTTCTAGGTGGATCAGACAGGTTGTGCTCCTGGCCTATGCCCTAAAGGGGCGGGTGCCTCCCTTTCCGGTTACGGCGCATTCTACCAGGGCAATTGGTGCCTCTTGGGCTTTCCGCCATCAAGCGTCTGTTTTACAGGTGTGCAAGGAATAAACCTGGTCGTCAACCCACACCTTCTCAAAGTTTTACAAGGTGGATGTGAGTGCATCTGCGGATGCCTCGTTTGGCCGCAAGGTTTTACAGGCAGCTGTTTTAAGGTTGAAGTTCCTCCGTTGAGGAAGTCTGGTTTGTTTGGGGTGAAGTTTGGTTTGTTGTGTTTTTCCCACCCCTCAAATTTTTTTGACACTGCTTGGGTACGTCCCTAAGGTCAATTGCTGCTCTGTCTGCCCATGAACGGAAGAGAAAATAGGATTTTTGTACTCGCCGTAAAATCGAGTTGGCGGCCCTTTTATGTAAAGAGCCATACCTAATTCTTCACAAGGACAGGGTGGGTCCTACGGCCTCATCCGGCCTTCCTCCCTAAGGTAGTTTCAAACTTCCATCTGAACCAAGATCTGGTTCTTCCTTCATTTCTTCCGGAACCTAGTTCTGCAACAGATCGTTCGTTGCATACTCTGGATGTACTGAGAGCAGTAAAAATCTATCTTAGAGCTACTGCTAAGATTCGGAAATCGGATATCTTATTCGTTCTGCCAGGTGGTCCTAAAAGCGAACAGGCAGCATCTAAGTCCACTATTTCTAAATGGATTAGACAGGTCATTACTCAAGCCTGTGGCTTGAAAGGGAAGATTCCTCCGCTTAAGATTAAAGCGCACTCCACTAGAGCGGTTGACACTTCCTGGGCAGTGCATCATCATGCCTCCATGACTCAGGTCTGCAAGGCCGCGACCTGGTTGTCGGTCCACACTTTCACCAAATTTTACCAATTGGATATACGAAAGAGTGAGGAGGACGCCTTTGGGCACAGTGTGCTGCAGGCTGCAGTTTGATTCCTCACGCCTGATGGCGCCTGGCGGGCTTTGGTGTCTCCCTCCCCTCATTAGCATTGCTTTGGGACATCCCACATAGTAATTACTATGCTTCTCTGTGTCCCGTGATGTACGATAAAGAAAATAGTATTTTTATAACAGCTTACCTGAAAAAATCCTTTTCTTGGAGTACATCACGGGACACAGAGCTCCCACCCCTCTTGATGGGGATTTTGGGACACATATTGTTTTGCTACAAAACTGAGGTACTCCCGGTATGGGAGGGGTTATATAGGGGAGGGAACTTCCTGCCATAGGCCTCGTACACACGATCGAATTTGTCCGCTGAAAACGGTCCGATGGACCGTTTCAGCAGACATCTCCGATCGTGTGTATGGGCTAGCGGACAGATTTGTCCACCCAACAGATTTCAAAGCATGCTTTGAAATCTATCCGGTGGGAATCTGTCCGCCCGACATGTCTGCTGGTTAGTACACTTACCAGCAGACATGTCGTCCCGCTCCACCGCCGCCGAATGGATTCGGCGCATGCGCGGAAGTGTTTTACTTCCTGGTGCGGTGACGTGGCGGCGTCAACGTCACCGACACGTCAGCGCGCTCTCTGCTGGCGGGGATTTTGGTTTGCTTGTGTGTACACGCGAGCAAACCAAAATCCCAGCAGACAGATTTGTTCAAATCTGTCGGACGGACAGATTTGAACAAATCTGTCCGCTCGTGTGTATGGGGCCTTAGAGGCATGCCAGTGTCCATCACCTGAAGGTAGACTCTAAAACCCACATAGTAATTACTATGCTTCTCTGTGTCCTGTGATGTACTCCAAGAAAAGGATTTTACAGGTAAGCTGTTATAAAAATCCTATTTTTTGTCACTATGGCAGTTAAGTCTCAAAGATGGCATGCAGTTTGCAGATGTGTATTTCCCCATTGTAAATGTCCTTGGAGATATCAGTTAAAGGATTTCTATAAAATGATGGAGCGTCTTTTGGGAAAACACTTCATAAAGTAGTTGGGTAATCTCATTGTATGTATTATACTCGTAATTATGCATTATACTTTAATTTTAAATGGATATATATCAAATGAAAAGTAGTAAGCCGAAACTCGCAGCTATACTATAACAAACAATGAAGATACCGTTCTCAGTTGCCTCGGGCCAAGTTATGCCTCGGGCATAAGATATGAAATGTTCGTGTAATTTGGTCCCAGGTCTTTTTATATGATATAATCGTAGGTTTAAAAATGATTCTAAAATTTAGGAAACCTTGAGGTTCCTATGGACATTAAAGAATTTTCATGCATTCATAGTTAGTTAAGTGAATGTTCATGTGTTTGTAGGCTCCTCCGAGACAATGGCAGACCTTCAGGCCAAGTCTGCTTTTTAGAAAATCGATCAGCTGGATTTTGACGGCTGATGTTGTTTCCCAAGGTAACTAATGCCTGCAAGACTCTGCCTCCCCTCCCATCAGGCACAACAATTCCAGTATTTCTAATAGCAACTTAAATGCCTGTATAACTTTCTGGACCTCATGCACACAAGCTTATGAAAATAAACAGCATTTTTTTCTGACAGAATTTGGCAGCAAAAATGACTCTAATGCTACAATAAGTATGCAAGCATACATATGTACAGTGAATATAAAAAGTCTACACACCTTTGTTAAAATGTCAAGTTTCTGTGATGTAAAAAAAATTTGACAAATATAAATAATTTCAGAACTTTTAATGTGACCTATAAACTGTACAACTCAGTTGAACAACAAAAATTTAGATGGAGGGTAGTAAAAATAAAATATGATTGCACACTCTTAAACTGATACTTTGTTGAACCACCTTTTGATTTTATTACCGTACTCAGTCTTTTTGGGTATGAGTCTATCAGCATGGCACATCTTGACTTGGCAATATTTGCCCACTATTCTTTGAAAAAACACTCCAAACATGTTAGATTGCGAGGGCATCTCCTGTGCACAACCCATTTCTGATAACCGCACTGATTTTCAATGGGATCCAGGTCTGGGCTCTGGCTGGGCCATTCCAAAACTTTAATCTTTTTCTGGTTAAGCCATTCCTTTGTTGACTTGGATGTATGCTTTGTGTCGTTGCCATGCTAAAAGACGAAGTTCATCTTCATGTTCAGCTTTCTATCAGAAGCCTGAGGGTTTTGTGCCAATATTGACTGGCATTTGGAACTGTTCACAATTCCCTATACATAGTTACATAGTTAGTAAGGTTGAAAAAAGACACAAGTCCATCCAGTTCATAGTTCATTCCATACCTTGACCAAGGCCCCTGTTCCAGATGAAGAAAAAGAGCCCCAAAGCACAAAGCTGCCACCACCATGCTTCACTGTGGATATGGCGTTCTTTTGGTGATGTGCAGTGTTTTTGCGCCAAACGTATTTTTTTTAATTATGGCCAAAAAGTTCAACCTTGGTTTCATCAGACGATAACACATTGTTTGTGTTTTTATTCATAAGAAAAGACTTTTGTCTTGCTACTCCACCCCATAGCCCAGACATATGAAGAATACGGGAGCTTGTTGTCACATGTACCACACAGACAGTATTTGCCAGATATTTCTGCAGCTCCTTTAATGTTGCTGTAGACCTTTTGGCAGCCTTCCTGATCAGTTTTCTTTTCGTCTTTTCATACATTTTGGAGGGACATACAGTTCTTTATGATGTCACTGTTGTGCCATATCTTTTCCAATTGATAATGACTGTCTTTACTGTGTTCCATGGTAAATCTTATGCCTTGGAAATTATTTTGTAACATTTTCCTGACTGATACCTTTTAACAAAGAGATCCCTCTGTTTTGAAAGCTCTCTGCGGACCATTGCTTTTTCTGTAGGATGCAAGTAAGAAATTGTCAGGAAAGAACTACTAGAACAGCTGAACTTTATTTGGGGTTAAACATGGGCACTTTAAATGATGGCCTGTTAACTTCCTGGATTTACACAGACTCACAAAGGCACACATACAGCTCTGCAGCTCTCATTGGCCCTCTTATGACTCCCCCCCCTCTCTTCCAAACTCTCATGAGTGAGAGAGAGCTGTGCATGTCATCAGCCTAGGCTGATGACCAGACAAACTGGAAGTGGACTGTATAAGAAACAAAATGTTTTACTATCCAGTTACTATCCAAAACAACAAGGGCAGAAGATTTAATAGATAGAAAGTTAAAAAAAGCTGAAGTTCCGCTTTAACGTGCGTTTGAATGTGATTTGGGTAATTCTGAACACAGCCACATCCCCAGTTATAAGAATGGTTATAAGAATGTGTGCACACTTGTGCAACCACATTATTTTAGTTTATTTGTACCCACTAAAAGATTTCAGGTTTTTTTTCTTACAGTTTATAGGTCACATTAAATGTGAAAAAAGTTTTCTCCTGAAGGCCCGATGGTTTTCTTCCATTTCGGATGTCCATTGGTAGAGTGTTTCATAGCCGTGGTCCTTGGACTGCAAATCTTCGTTCTCCCTTTGATTTGTAGTTGTATTTGGGGATGTGGGGGAGGTTTTGGTTAGATGATGAGAGTGCGATGGATGGTATAGTGTTTTATTTTCTCGCATAAGTATTGAGGAGCCTTTCCTTGTGTGCATTTGTGGGTGAGGCAGAGGGTCTTGAATGTGACCCGATCCTTTACTGTTGGCCAATGAAGGGCCCTTAGGGATGTGGTGATTGATTCCCAGGGTTTCTTTCCTGTTACCAACCTGGCTGCTGTGTTCTGAACGACTTGTAGGCGTGAGATCTGGTATTTTGGTAGTCCTAAGTAGAGGGAGTTTGCGTAGTCGAGTCGAGAATTGATGATTGTTCCGACTACTACAGCTGTTTCGTCTTCTGGGATGAAGGGGATGAGTCTGCGCAGTAGGCGGAGAAGGTAGTGGGATCCGCTGACTACTGATCCTATTTGCGCATCCATCGACATCTCTGAATCAAAGGTTACCCCAAGGCTTTTGACCTTGGTACTCGGGGTGATGATCTGCCCAAGGATGGTGGGTGGTGTCCATGATGTCCTAACTTTAGACTTTCGGTTTGTGTGGAGGAGAAATAAATTCTGTTTTTGATCGGTTGAGTTTGATAATGCGTGATATCGGTCAATTTTTCCAGTCCGATCCGTAAGTAAAGTTGAGTGTCGTCCGCATAGGAGTGGTAGCACAGATCTTGCTCACTGATGATTTTGAGGAGTGGGCGGAGGTAGATGTTGAAGAGCACGGGTGACAGAGGCGATCCTTGAGGTACTCCGCAAGAAATGGTGCGCGTTTCCGAGGTTAAGACTCCTAGTTTCACTGTTTGGGACCGATTTCCTAGGAAGTAAGCGAACCAGGGTAGATCTGCATCTGTAGCTCCGACTACTTCTTTGAGACGAATGAGTAGAGTTTTGTGATCCACTGTGTCGAATGCTGCACTTAGGTCCAGTAGCACCAGTAGGCATGATTCTCCATCATCTGCTGCTTCGAGGGCATCATCCCAGATTTTGAGCAGTGCCGTTACTGTGCCATGGCCTGGGCGGAAGCCTGATTGTAGTGGGTCCAGGAGTTTGTGGGTGTCCAAGTGGAGTTGTAGCTGCTGTACTACTGCTTTCTCCATGATTTTAGAGAAGGTGTTTAAGCTTGTTATTGGTCTACGGTGGTTTGGGTCTTTGGGGTCGAGGTTGTTTTTTTTTTTATAAGGGGTTTAATTATCCCTTGTTTAAGGGAGATCGGAACAATACCTTCTTTAAAAGATTGATTTACAAAATGCGTTATGGTGGGTGCCAAAATATCGGTACATTCTTTCAGTAATTTAGTGGGAATGATGTCACCTGGTGATTGTGCTATCTCGGAGGCTTCTGATGCTGTCGACGGTGATTGGAACCAGCGAGAAACTTGCCGATTGTATAATATTTGTATTGTTTTCCTCTTCTTGCTTTAGCTGACTGAGGGTATGTGTTTTTTTCTGTTGGATTATTTCCTGAAGGTTTTTAATTTTGTTGATAAAGAAATCCAATAATTCATTACAGAATTCTTGAGTGTCGTTTGCTGGTGGCTCTAGGCATGTAGGGTTCATAGTCTGAGCGACTAATTTGAACAGTTCCCGGGTCGGTTTAGGGATTTTGAGATGGTGTTTGAGAAGTGATCTATTTTTGCTGTGAAGATTGCTTTGTGGTATTTCTTGGTTAGTGCTTTGTAATTTGTGTGGTTTTACTTTGAAGGGTTTCTTCTCCAGGCTCCTTCCGCTCTTCTTCGTTCTTGCTTCAGTAGTGTGAGCGTGTCATTAAACCAGCCAGAGTTATTTTTGCGGATGAGTACTCTGCGTTTCGGGGCGACTGCATCTGCTGTTTGTAGTAGTGCTTTGTTTAAGAACTTGAGTGTTTGTTCCGTTGAATGGGTTTGATTTGGTATTCCAATTTTCTCAGATAGTGTGGTTTTGAAGAGATCGGAGTGAAGTTTCTTCTGAGATCTTGTCCAATGTGTTGTTGTTGAGTTTTCCGGTTTGACCGTTACAGGCGCTGGTGGTAATTTTGAACTTGATTGTGTGGTGGTCTTTCCATGGTAAAGGCATGTTATCCAGTGTGTTGTTATCCAAATTTTGTTTGAAGATGAGGTCGAGCATGTGCCCTGACCCATGCGTGGGAGCCTATATCAGTTGCTGCAAGCCTAATTCTTCCAGTTGGTTGATGCAGGCTGTGGCGATGGGGTCCTGGGTTGAGTTAGCCCAGAGATTGAAGTCTCTGAGTAACAGAATTTTTTTTTTTTTCGTTTTAAATGGTTTTTATTGAAGATTAAAAGGTGTACAACACATGCATTGCAACAATAAAAAGAAGAAAAGAATAAAAAAATACAAATACAATGAATACAAATGAATTGGCTGATTGCCCCTTTCAGGCGAGGCAGATCAGCAGTAGTGTACAGAGTGGAAACATGTCATACATTAGATAACATTTGGTACACAGTTTAACAGTGGTCTTAGATAACAAACAGAGAAATTGCTGCCAAGCGTTAGAGAGAGTGATAAGTAAGCATTGCGCGTTACCGTAGTGCAGTATTAAACTTGGCCAGTAAACTATAGGAGGGGGTTGACATAAGGGGTCCACAATCAGGGGTCTACCGAAACCAGCAGTCATAGACAGACTAAGAAATTTAGGGATTTACTGACAGGCGGATGTACCGACAGACTGACTCACAATTCCTCTGATAACGGATCGTGATGGCGGAGGCGACCGCTTCAGTTTGTGTAAACAGTCAACCCAGGGGGAGGGTGGGGGGGTATCTTGGGTTCACAGGAGCTAACTAGTTGCGAGAGAGGGGGGGGGCTAAAGAGTCAGGTTTACGATTTTACAACAATTTAGATAAGAAGCAGCTCTGCAAATCTCGGGGAGTCACGAAAATGGATCCAGCAAGCCCAAGTTTGCCAATAAGGTATTGGGTTGTCTTTAGCCTGATGGATCATGTCCTCCATCTCGGCTATTTGAAGGTTTTTGGTTTCCAAGGTGTATGTTGAAATAAATTTGGTGAAAAGAGTGAGGAAAAGTGTCTTTGCTCCTGGTGGTCTGTAGCATAGTAATATGTGGACGGTGTTCTGGGGGGGTGTTTGAAGTTGTAGTGTAAGCGTTCCCATGAATGGCAACACGTTCTGTCGCGTTGGTTTGATGGAGAGGTGGGATTTGTAGATCACTGCTAAGCCTCCTCCTCTTTGTCCTATTCTATGCTCTGTTTGAATGCAGTAATTCTCAGGCACTAATTCTGTTAGGATGGTATTACAGTCGGGTGTTAGCCAGCTTTCCGTGATAAAGAGGCAGTCAGTGTTGTTGTGGATGATAGTCGTGGATTTCCTGTCTGTGCTTGACTGCAGATCTAGTGTTGATCAGGGCGGATGATAAGTGTTGTAGTTGAGGTGGAGTCTTCCTGTCTTTGGTGCTTGATTGTCGATCGATTCTTAGTTGTTCTTTCCTTAGTAGTTTTTGGATGGCGGTTTGTAGTTCTGAGGCAGCGTTCCTTAGGCTGTGACGTGTGTCCGCTGAATATTTGATATAGCACATGGTTGCAAAGAACCTTTTGTAGTGCTGGGATGATGTTACTTGTGAAATGCAGATGAAGATGATGCAGGTGACGAGACGGCGATGGTACCAGAGAAATGCCTGCCGGTAGGAATGGCGAGAAAGATGGTGTGTACGCGATGGTGGTGGTGATGATTAATAGGGAGGAAAAAAAAAAACAAGACTAACTAAACCTCCCTCCTGTGATCCAAAGGAAGGCGAAAAAACCCACTGCTGACTCCTTCCTGATCCCCCAAAAGGCTATCGGTGCTCCTTGGATCAACTGCCTAAGTAACTAGTGCCCAAAATAACTTACCTGGCTGATATGGCAGGGATGAGGCGGGTGAGGTTAAGGATAATGTGGGGGGAAGTGGTAATTGAGGTACAGGCGGAGAGCCCACTAAGGGTACCGTATGGCACGGCAGTACGCTCTGGCCCAAACGCAGTAGCTCTGTGCGATAATTGTGAGCTTCCTGGCTGTTGCTGGGTACAACAAGATGGCCGCCATTTCAGGAGCCAGGCCTCGGCTCCCGGGTGTTGGATGAAGGGGCAATGCAGAGATACCTCCAGGTGTTCTTGGGCCGATTCAGGGGAAAAACTAGCCTCGGGGGGGGGGGGGACTCTGGGGGAGACTGCTGGAGCCGGGTGTAGCAAGATGGCCGCCGTTCCGGAGACCAGGCCAAAGCCGCTGACTTTCCTAGGGAATCCCTGGATGGATGGTATCATTGACGGCGGTACTATGCTGGTCTGACCCCCTCGATCTTGTGGTGGCGGTGGAGGAGGTGGGCTGGATCCCCAAAATGGAGGATGAAATGCCCGGCTGACGGGAGGAGGGAGCCCGGCAGCTGGTGACGACCATGGCGATCCGACAGGGGAGGGTCGCGGCTGTTGAGAGGAGGACCAGGGGAGAGCCGGAAGGAGCCGGGGGAGAAGAGGTGCAGCCGTAGATGTCGGGCTGACCGGAGCTGCTTGTCTGCAGAGCCGGAGGGAGCGGGGGGGGGGAGAACCAGGGGAGAGAAGAGGTGCAGCCGTGGATGTCAGGCTGGAAGTCAGGGTCATGGATCTGTATGATGTATGTTTAATGTGTGGTGCATTTGAGCATAAAAGTATTCTACTGGCCAGAATAATTTATTGTGGTCGAAAAAGAAAAAATACTGCGCTATCTTAAAATACAAAAAGCCGCTAACACAGCAAGAGAGTTAAAAAAATTGCTAATAGAAAATGTGTGGAAAAGTGTAGCGCTAATAATGACACAAATAATGATAATACAATAAAGATTAAATCATGCAACACCACATGTGAATGAATGGTATTCAAAAGTCCATAAATGTTTTGAATGAATCGGTGAGTCGGTTTCTTTGAGTAAAACAGATAAACAAAATCCAGTGCATAAAGAAGTGAAAAATCCACCACCGCTTATGACAAGGGGCTTACCGGACCGATTGGACCTAGACAGGCATATACCCACTAGGCCAATCAAGCTTTGTTAAAGTTGATATACTGAAGCGGGTACACCATACACGTCATGCGATTCGGTATCAATGAAGGCAAACCTCAGACAGATGATTCAAAAATACTTCCCAGCAAGCAGCAACTCTCAACAGATCACTCAGAGGGCATATCAGTACTCCAACCGATAAGCATGAAAAAGAGAAGGCAAGGCATACATAGCGTAATTCCGTAATAAAAATCGATATTTATTATAAAGAGAAAAACTCACATTTTGCAATGGTCAATAGAGCTTATAGAAAAAGGGTAGCAGGAACAACAGTAGTCCATCCCGACATGTTTCGTTACAAAAAGAACATCATCTGGGGTGCTGTCATCATGCTACACTTACCCTTATATACAGCAAAAGGTCCCCACACTCATATCAAGGCTCCCATAGGCAGCTGATGGTAATAACATGGCACTTCCTGTAAATTGCAATGGAGGATATGGTGTGCGGGTCAAGCCTCTCTTTCAGTACAGGAAGTACATCGAGAGGGTAATTATTCAAACCAGACCTCAAAGAACAGAGCTATAAGCTCATAAAATGGCATCCGCTCTGATAAAGCGGAGAATTAGCCATGCAGGAAAAAATAAATAAAAACACAGGCACCTGTATTGATAAAAAGATGTGCACTCCAAGCTCAAACAGCATGTCACAGCACATCACATGATATTAAAACCAAGCCTCGTTCTGAGGATGAGAACGAATCCACATTATTTTCCCCCTATTGGTAGATTGCGGTCACATGACCGCACTACCAAGCCTCATAGTGGATCCCGGGCTATGTGTTCCACAGCAGGCTAAAAAATAATGAAAAAGCCACACTGTGGAAGCACATTGAGAACAAATCAGCATTCTCTCCCCCTGTTGGTAGATTGCGGTCACATCACCACATCACCAAGCCTCGTAATGGATCCCAGGCTGTGTGCTCCACAGCAGGCTAAATGATATTGAATAGCCACACTATGGAAGCACATTGAAGCAAGAGGCACAGAAAAAATGGATTGGTTTAAAAACAGCATAATGGAGGCTGAATCCAAAACGCATCATTGTGATAGACACAGTGTGTATGTTAAAAATTAGGGATTAACCTATAATTAAAATAACAATATGGTGTTAGATGACATAAGTGACAAAAAATTGTGCACATCATGTCAGAAACCTAAATAAATAATTTTATGTAATTTAAATTGTATTACATTTTGGCAGTAATAGGAAAATAATTGAAATTATAAAAATGTCTTAATTAACCCCCTATGATGAAAATCAGGGAAAAAAAAGGGACATGCATCCTATAGGAGCCAAGATTGAATATAGGTTTACAGAAAACACTCATATCATAATGGTAAAAAACAATAATAATATATTGAATAGAATCAATTTTAAGACTGGTTAATGAATGCGTTAATATCCCACTCTACATTCATACCCTGGGGAGAGTGGGATTGCAATTCATATATCCAGTAGGTTTCAAGTCTGGATACTCCTCTAGTCTTGGCTCCCCCTCGCCAAGGTGGGATATATCTGTCAATGATCAAGAACTGCGACCCCTTAGGATCCCGACTGTGGCAGGATCTATAATGTCTAGGTACAGTATGTTTAGTGTCACCTCCCACAATCTTGGCTATGTGCTCACCTACCCGCACAGAAAACGCACGCGTCGTGCGACCCACATACTGCTTCCCGCATGGGCAAGTGATCAGATAGACAACGTGGGTGGTAGCACATGTACAAAAGTGTTTGATCGAATAACTCTGATTGGTCACTGTAGATTGAAATTCTAAAGTTTTACGTCTCCCACACAAATTGTACTGACAGACTGTGCATTTTTTACATGGAAAGTATCCCTCCATGTTTTGAAAAAAGGTGGGACGCACAGGGGGGTCAACCGTATTTGGAGCGATACTATTCCTCAAAGAAGGAGCACCTTTAAAGATGATCCTAGCCTGTTCCGGTAAAACTTGTCCAAGGATTTTGTCCTTTCTTAACACGTTCCAATGACGCTTAAAGATGTTTTTTATATCTCTATGTTGGTTGGAATAAGTTGTAAGCATAGAGTAACGGAAAGAATTATCGCTAACTCGTAGAGGTCTATCTGTTAAAAGAGATTCCCGGTCAATCTGCTCTACATTTAGCATCTCTACGTTCACAGAGGATTCGTCATATCCCTTTTCAATGAACCTATGTTTGAGCATAGATGCTTGGGACAGGTATGTGTCAGTATCACTACAGTTCCTCCGTAAACGTAAAAACTGGCTGCGGGGCACAGATTTAAGCCATGACCTATGGTGACAGCTATCCATGGGGATGAAGCTGTTACGATCTGTGGTTTTAAAATGAGTCTGAAACTTAAATTCCCTGGACTCCAACCTAATCTCAAGATCAAGAAAATTGATCTTGGTAGTACTCCATTCAAATGAAAGGGAGATACCTCGGTTGTTATCATTTAATGTAGAAAAAAATTCTTCAAGGGTTTCTGGAGGGCCATCCCATAGGAGGAGGATGTCGTCTATATACCTGGCCCATAAGACCAGGGAGGGATTCCTCTCTGAATAGACGACATCCTCCTCCCACTTGGCCATAAATAAATTCGTGATGCTCATGGTGGAAGTGTGACTGAATCCAATCGAGTACACTACAACCACGATGCATATGGTCCAGGATCTTATGAAAATAAGGATTTTCATCGGGACGGCCCAGGACATCAAAGGCCTTCGGATCCAAAAGAGGGACCAGAGGGGGCAGAAGGGCACAGAGGAAAAAGAAGAAAGGTTCAATAGGCCAAGGAGTGTTCAACCTGAGTTCAAAGGTATTAACTTCCAATGAACTGCTTGTTTTAGACAAAGGACTAAAATTCGCTCCTCCTAGCAAATTCAACAAATTTAACACGTTCATAGACGTGCAAAAGTTTGTACGTAAAATTAACATCCAAAGATATTTTTTGACCAACACCTCACCTCCTGCAGAGAGGGCAGCTACTTCAGGAACAGTTCATACTAGATTGTCCAATCCATCATTGTTCAATCCTTCTGTTGCAGCGGCCCCTGCAGTTAGCATTTTTAAAGACTTGGTCCTCCAAGACCTGGCCTCTTTACCCATCAAGAAACATTACCACAACCCCTTACCCAAAGAAGGGTTTCAATCCCTTTGTGATCAGAAAGACCTTGTTGTCCGCCCAGCGGACAAAGGTGGTGGAATAGTGGTTATGGATAAATCCAAATATGTGGCCGAAATGTCAAAAATTCTGTCAGACCAAGATACGTATCAAGAATTACAGAATAACCCCACTAATAGTTTCAAAAAAGAACTTGCTGGCCTGGTGAAGAAAGGGTTCCAATCTCGTATTCTGAATGAGAAAGAACGATCTTATCTGATACCCATTGCCCCTAGGATCCCGACGATCTATTATCTACCCAAAATTCATAAAGACCCTGTACACCCTCCCGGGAGGCCCATTGTGAGTGGCATAGATTCTATCACCTCTCGCATTGGTCGTTACATCGACTTTTTTCTTCAACCACTAGTCAAGACAACTCCGTCATATTTGAAAGACACCACCTCTACTATCAAACTACTAGAGAACACAGAAATACGTGGTGATTATCTTTTAGCTACTGCAGACGTAGCTTCTTTATATACATGCATTCCCCAAGATTTGGGAATAGAAGCAGTCACTTTATTCCTGGATCGAGATCATTCCTTAGTTAACGACCAACGTAGTTTTATCATTGAACTACTTAAATTCGCCACTACCCACAACTACTTCTGGTTTGACCAGAGGTTCTTTTTGCAAAAGCGTGGAGTGGCAATGGGCGCCAAGTTTGCCCCAAGCCTGGCGAATTTATTTATGGCCAAGTGGGAGGAGGATGTCGTCTATTCAGAGAGGAATCCCTCCCTAGTCTTATGGGCCAGGTATATAGACGACATCCTCCTCCTATGGGATGGCCCTCCAGAAACCCTTGAAGAATTTTTTTCTACATTAAATGATAACAACCGAGGTATCTCCCTTTCATTTAAATGGAGTACTACCAAGATCAATTTTCTTGATCTTGAGATTAGGTTGGAGTCCAGGGAATTTAAGTTTCAGACTCATTTTAAAACCACAGATCGTAACAGCTTCATCCCCATGGATAGCTGTCACCATAGGTCATGGCTTAAATCTGTGCCCCGCAGCCAGTTTTTACGTTTACGGAGGAACTGTAGTGATACTGACACATACCTGTCCCAAGCATCTATGCTCAAACCTAGGTTCATTGAAAAGGGATATGACGAATCCTCTGTGAACGTAGAGATGCTAAATGTAGAGCAGATTGACCGGGAATCTCTTTTAACAGATAGACCTCTACGAGTTAGCGATAATTCTTTCCGTTACTCTATGCTTACAACTTATTCCAACCAACATAGAGATATAAAAAACATCTTTAAGCGTCATTGGAACGTGTTAAAGGACAAAATCCTTGGACAAGTTTTACCGGAACAGGCTAGGATCATCTTTAAAGGTGCTCCTTCTTTGAGGAATAGTATCGCTCCAAATACGGTTGACCCCCCTGTGCGTCCCACCTTTTTTCAAAACATGGAGGGATACTTTCCATGTAAAAAATGCACAGTCTGTCAGTACAATTTGTGTGGGAGACGTAAAACTTTAGAATTTCAATCTACAGTGACCAATCAGAGTTATTCGATCAAACACTTTTGTACATGTGCTACCACCCACATTGTCTATCTGATCACTTGCCCATGCGGGAAGCAGTATGTGGGTCGCACGACGCGTGCGTTTTCTGTGCGGGTAGGTGAGCACATAGCCAAGATTGTGGGAGGTGACACTAAACATACTGTACCTAGACATTATAGATCCTGCCACAGTCGGGATCCTAAGGGGTCGCAGTTCTTGATCATTGACAGATATATCCCACCTTGGCGAGGGGGAGCCAAGACTAGAGGAGTATCCAGACTTGAAACCTACTGGATATATGAATTGCAATCCCACTCTCCCCAGGGTATGAATGTAGAGTGGGATATTAACGCATTCATTAACCAGTCTTAAAATTGATTCTATTCAATATATTATTATTGTTTTTTACCATTATGATATGAGTGTTTTCTGTAAACCTATATTCAATCTTGGCTCCTATAGGATGCATGTCCCTTTTTTTTCCCCTGATTTTCATCATAGGGGGTTAATTAAGACATTTTTATAATTTCAATTATTTTCCTATTACTGCCAAAATGTAATACAATTTAAATTACATAAAATTATTTATTTAGGTTTCTGACATGATGTGCACAATTTTTTGTCACTTATGTCATCTAACACCATATTGTTATTTTAATTATAGGTTAATCCCTAATTTTTAACATACACACTGTGTCTATCACAATGATGCGTTTTGGATTCAGCCTCCATTATGCTGTTTTTAAACCAATCCATTTTTTCTGTGCCTCTTGCTTCAATGTGCTTCCATAGTGTGGCTATTCAATATCATTTAGCCTGCTGTGGAGCACACAGCCTGGGATCCATTACGAGGCTTGGTGATGTGGTGATGTGACCGCAATCTACCAACAGGGGGAGAGAATGCTGATTTGTTCTCAATGTGCTTCCACAGTGTGGCTTTTTCATTATTTTTTAGCCTGCTGTGGAACACATAGCCCGGGATCCACTATGAGGCTTGGTAGTGCGGTCATGTGACCGCAATCTACCAATAGGGGGAAAATAATGTGGATTCGTTCTCATCCTCAGAACGAGGCTTGGTTTTAATATCATGTGATGTGCTGTGACATGCTGTTTGAGCTTGGAGTGCACATCTTTTTATCAATACAGGTGCCTGTGTTTTTATTTATTTTTTCCTGCATGGCTAATTCTCCGCTTTATCAGAGCGGATGCCATTTTATGAGCTTATAGCTCTGTTCTTTGAGGTCTGGTTTGAATAATTACCCTCTCGATGTACTTCCTGTACTGAAAGAGAGGCTTGACCCGCACACCATATCCTCCATTGCAATTTACAGGAAGTGCCATGTTATTACCATCAGCTGCCTATGGGAGCCTTGATATGAGTGTGGGGACCTTTTGCTGTATATAAGGGTAAGTGTAGCATGATGACAGCACCCCAGATGATGTTCTTTTTGTAACGAAACATGTCGGGATGGACTACTGTTGTTCCTGCTACCCTTTTTCTATAAGCTCTATTGACCATTGCAAAATGTGAGTTTTTCTCTTTATAATAAATATCGATTTTTATTACGGAATTACGCTATGTATGCCTTGCCTTCTCTTTTTCATGCTTATCGGTTGGAGTACTGATATGCCCTCTGAGTGATCTGTTGAGAGTTGCTGCTTGCTGGGAAGTATTTTTGAATCATCTGTCTGAGGTTTGCCTTCATTGATACCGAATCGCATGACGTGTATGGTGTACCCGCTTCAGTATATCAACTTTAACAAAGCTTGATTGGCCTAGTGGGTATATGCCTGTCTAGGTCCAATCGGTCCGGTAAGCCCCTTGTCATAAGCGGTGGTGGATTTTTCACTTCTTTATGCACTGGATTTTGTTTATCTGTTTTACTCAAAGAAACCGACTCACCGATTCATTCAAAACATTTATGGACTTTTGAATACCATTCATTCACATGTGGTGTTGCATGATTTAATCTTTATTGTATTATCATTATTTGTGTCATTATTAGCGCTACACTTTTCCACAAATTTATTGTGGTCGTTGAAATACATTTACATACACATGTAGACACGCATGCACACAATTTGTTTTGTTTTCTGTTCAAAAAGCTTCTCTGAAGAACTCGCCTTTGGGGTGTGTGTGTTTATTTCCTTACTGTAAATACTACTCTTCAAAAACTTCTGTAAATGGATGCTTATAAAAACTGGGTGCAAGCTGTAATTTCTAGACATCTTAAAGTGATATTAAAGGAAAGTTTACAAAAAAACTGTCACTTACTGCTCTGTGCAGCTTGCTATGAGGGCACCCGAGTAGGCTCACTCCTATGCTGCTGCTCTCTGCGTCTCGGGTCGCACTCTCTCTTCATTGGCTCGCTGGTTGTGATTGACAGTAGTGGGCTCCTGCCAGTGAAGAGGAAGATACCCGGGAAAGCCACTGCTCTCGTGCACATTGCTGGATCAAGATGGGGCTCAGGTTAGTATGGAGGGGGAAGGCTGCTACCTTAAAAAAAAAAAAAATTAGCCTTTACAACCTTTTTAAGTTCAATCTGAGTTGAATCCAGATTAAGGGCTGGTCACACAAACACATGACAATGGAAATCACATTGTTTTCAATTATGCCTGTTCACATCAATGCAACAAAACGCATTGTGGTTTTTGGAAAAGGGTACTTTCATACCTATTCTGGTACGAATCCAGTGTAACTTTGCCCCTATATAATATGCAAACTACATCCCGCATGCAACCACATAATCGCACTGAAAATCAGATTGCACTAATGTGAACCTAGCCTTATGCTAAAACCTTCAATTATGAATTGGCAAAGATGGACAATGAAAATGATTGGAGAATGCCTATTGTGATACAAAGTGTTTGTTAGATCATTGTAAAAATATTGATCTATTATACCAGTACTAAACCGTATGCGAGGATGCCTGACTGTAAAGTAATACTTTACAGATGAGTTATACAGTATATAAAATTGTGCCTTCACATTATTACTTTTATTAAGTATGATTCTAACTAAAATGGTAATATACCAACAAAATGTAATGCCTAAATTGCAGCCTGTAATGAGAAATCCAAAAGCCAAGGTACAAAGGTCATTAAAGGAATTGCATTTGGCTTAATGATGATAAACTGAACATGATTGTTGTTTTTTTTTTTTTTTTTACATCCTACTTTTCATTCAGATTCTCTAGCAACTAGTTAATGTGTGCAGTTCATCCACACTACCTAGTCAAGGATAAATCTACTGTAAGAATGATTATATAATGTGACACTCAGATTGTGACATATGTTGCACTGTTTAAGCTTTCTGCCACAGGTAGCCTCTATTATAAACTACCTTACTG
Organism: Rana kukunoris; assembly: GCA_029574335.1. Taxonomy (NCBI): domain Eukaryota; kingdom Metazoa; phylum Chordata; class Amphibia; order Anura; family Ranidae; genus Rana; species Rana kukunoris. Next base: position 222,606,578 of record CM056053.1, on the reverse strand, counting down.
AGAACATTTTATCAGGGTATTTTGTTATGACTAGATATCATATTTGAATATGATGTTTTTCACTTCATTCTCTTTCTGTGCAATACCAAGTAAGGGTGAAAGTAATTTAGCTGTTTACCAGCATTGCCACTTTGTTGTCTTATTTACGGCAAAACAGACTTTTATATAAAACTCACTTTGAACATACATCATACTGTAGTTTTTTAAAATTGCAAATTACTAAACAAGTATGCACAAAACCACAGAATATTTTCAGTTTATAGGCTGCCACTGACCAGACTTGCCATGCACGTAGAGCTACTGTACATGTAATACTCTAAATATCCATTATTGAAATTTAAATAAAGAATACAAAATATCTTTACATATCCTTAATTTTGTAGGTGGCTAGCAATGTAGGCCACTTGGAAAAAGATGTACTAAAACTGAAATTGGCTTCTTACTTTAGCTTGTTCAATTAACCACTTAAGCCCCGGACCAATATGCTGCTAAATGCCCAGAGGCGTTTTTACAATTCGGCACTGCGTCGCTTTAACAGACAATTGCACGGTCGTACAACGTGGCTCCCAAACAAAATGTGCGTCCTTTTCTTCCCACAAATAGAGCTTTCTTTTGATGGTATTTGATTGCCCCTGCGATTTTTTTTTTTTTTTGCGCTATAAACAAAAATAGAGCGACATTTTTGAAAAAAAAAACAATATTTTTTAATTTTTGTTATAAGAAAAATTGAATAAACTAAATTTTAGTCAAACATTTAGGCCAAAATGTATTCAGCCACATGTCTTTAGTAAAAAAAAATCGCAATAAAAAAAAAATTAGCTACCTAGCGGCAACAGTGACTCTAATACAGCGATCAGAAAAATGATCGCTTAGTGACGCTGGCAATAGGGAGTGAAAGGGTTAACTAGGGTGGTGATCAAGGGGTTAAAACTTTATTAGGGGGGGGGGGGGGCTACCCTGGACCTAACACTGTCTGTCACACTGCCTGTCACACTAACTAAATGCAGTGATCAGTACATATATGATCACTGCATTCAGTGACAATGTGACAGGGGGGTGATCACAACGGGTTAAGTGTGCCTATGTGTATGGTGTCAGTGTAGTGTTGGTGCAGACTTACTGTGACTCTTCTCTCATATCGGCGGTTTGAAAATACCGCCGAGAAGAGAGCTGCATCACTTCCTCTGCCTATGTTTACATTTTACAAGCAGAGGAAGTGACACGGCGGCGGCACACGGGATTGGCTGGGAGCGATCACGAGGGGGCGGACAGAAACGAACTGCCGCCCCCTCGAGTCGGATCGCTCCCCAAGGTAAGCCGCCCGCCGCACGCAGCGGAGGGGGTCCCAATCGGTCCCCCGACCCGCTAGAAGGCAGGGACGTAAATATACGCCCATCTGCCTTTATGTGCCATTCTGTGGATGTACATGGGCGTGCGGTGGACGTTAAGGGGTTAAGCTTTGACAATAAAACCTGGAAGCTGATTGGTTTCTGTATAGAGCTGCAGCAGATTTTGCAGGCTCCAGTTTTAGTAAATAACCCCAAGTCATTACGATTTTGCATTTTGGTAAGAATTTATATCACCTATACAGTTGCTACAAGCCATTTAAACCTGTGGGATAGCTGTAAGAATGTTTACTTACCAGAAATAAAATCCCTTCCTATAAAGCAAGGTAACTATATTGACAGTAGTTCTAGTATGTTTATCCCTTCCCACTACTAATTGATGGCAAAGGCTTTCTTATGTGCCTTAACAGACCTTAAACACATTTCATGTATTCTTGTTACTAGGCCGAAAATTACCAAAATGGATTTTAAGAAAAGCAAATTAACCCTCGTTGTTGTAGAAGATGACGAGCAGGTAAGGTCTACTCACTGTTATTTAGCACGTTCTAGGCAAGCTGATATCTGTTTTATGTCACACAACTTTTCTTTTTCTCACTGTAGGGTAGGGAGCAGGAACATACATTTGTTTTTCGCTTGGAAAATTCTAAAGCCTGTAAACATTTGTGGAAATGTGCAGTGGAGAATCATGCTTTCTTCAGGCTAAGAACCCCAGCAAATACAAAAGCTACTCGATCTGACTTTATTAGATTGGGTTCAAGATTCAGATTCAGGTAAACTTAAACTGTCAAATTTACACCTCTTTTAATAAATTCTTGAACAATTCAAAGTTTTTGTTAATTATTTTCTGAAACTTTTGAATCCAGGGGCACCAAGCAACATTGTAAATACTGTTTTACATTTCCTTGATTGTACAGTACAGGAAACAAGCATATTCTTGCACTACTGGGTTATATGGTGCTACCTTCAGGTGATTGGACACTGGCAAACAGAACTATAAGGACCTTCATATAATATCTTCCACTGACATTTATTCTCAGGTTTTTTTTTTTTTTTTCTAGTATCCTAAAGCCTCATGTACACTGCTGCTGGTAAGCAGATTTTTAGGAGCAGGCTGGCATTTTTTTTTCAGCTGCCCCTAAACTCTCCCCTATTGTCTTATTAGTACACATACACAGGGTCGTTTTATAGCCCTTTCTAGGCAGTTGAGTTAAGAAGTTTTTTTGTAACGGAAAAAAATGGGTTCAAATGGATGTTCAGAGGCATTTGAAACTCCAAATGCCTGTAACAGCTGGTAAACGCTGTTAAATGCGGTAACTGGCGTTTAGCAGTGTTTTTTGTTTACAGACCTTTTTCATAAAAAAAGTAGACAGAAACACGGCTAAATGGATGTTTTTAGACGCCAGTTTCTAGCTGTCAAGTTGTTCAGGAGAGGTTAAACAACGTCCCATGTACATGAAGCCCTAGGTGGTGGATGTGTTTTTTTTTTTAAAATATATTTTCTGCTACATATTGGCTACATACCAGCCCTTCTGGCTATCTATGCACCTTCCAGATACGTACGCTAGGCACGGCACTGGTACTGTACCTAGGCCCAGACAAAATGATGAAGGATGCGGGACCAGCCTGTAAAGTCGATTGGGGCGCTAGATCCTGCATTAGGTGCTCCTCTTTGGTATGTTCTGCAGCGTGTGGAGTGTCGCAGTGTCCTATACAGGTCCAAGGCAGTGGTATTACATCCAGGTGTGACCCAGTCCCTGGAGGCTCTTTCAGGGGTATACTCTTCCAAAGTGTGTGCAGTGGGGGTACTGCATTCCCCCTAAATTGTGGCTGTGTTCTTGCAGGTTGCTGAGCAAGGAAACTGTTCCTTTTAAGAAGCTTGTTCCCTTTAAGAAGCTTGCCCCTTTACTTCCTGCCTGGGCCTGGAATAGATATACGTGTGTGTGTGTGTGTGTGTGTGTGTGTATATATATATGTACACACAGTGGATATAAAAAGTCTACACACTCCTGTTAAAATGTCAGGTTTCTGTGATGTAAAAAAAGAGACACAGATTACATAAGAACTTTCCACCTTTTATTTGTGACTTTATCCACTTCAATACCATGCACTTACACCCCCTTCCTGCCCAAGCCAATTTGAAACTTTCTGCGCTGTTTAAATGACAATTGTGCAGTCATGCTACACTGTACCCAAACAGAATTTTTATAATTTTGTTCCCACAAATAAAGCTTTCTTTTGGTGGTATTTGATCACCTCCTGGGATTTTAGTTTTTGCTATACAAATAAAAAAGAGAAGTTTTTTTCTTTTTTTTTCTGTTATAACATTTTGTAAATAAGTACGTTTTCGCCTTCACTGATGGGTACTGATAAGGCAGTACTGACGGGCACTGATAAAGTGGCACTCATGGGTGGCACTGATGGGCACTCATGGGTGGCACTGGTGGGCACTCATGGGTGGCACTGATGGGCATTGATAGGCGACATTGGGCACTGAAAGGCTGCAATGATGGGTACTTATGGGTGGCACTGATAGGCGGCATTGATGCATGGCACTGATGGGCGCTGACATGCGTCACTAATGCTTATCCCTGGTGGCACTGGCAGGGATTTTGGGTAGGCACTGGTTGGCAGCTGCCTGGGAATTGATTGGCAGCTTCATTGGCAAAGATTTGCATTTCCCTGGTTGTCTAGGGGGCTGTTATCCTGCTGGACGTCATATGATGTCCAGTCAGGATAATGTAACCACTTCCCATGACATCAATTTGCTATTGACCGAGTGGGAAGTAGTTAAACTGTAAAACTCAATTGAAAAACAAACTGAAATCTTTTAAGCTAAAATAATGTGTTTGCATAAGTGTGCACACCCTCTTAGAACTTGGGATGTTGATGTGTACAGAATTAAGTAATTACATTTAAACATATGTTAAATAGAAGTCAGTACACACCTGCCATAATTTAAAGTACCTCTGATTAACCCCAAATAATGTTCAGCTGTTCTAGTAGGTCTTTTTTGGCATTTTCTTAGTCGCATCCTACAACAAAAGCCATGGTCAGCAAAGAGCATCTAAAGCACCAGAGGGATCTCATTGTTAAAAAGTCAGGATAACTGTACAAAAGAATTTCCAAGGCATTCGATATACCATGGAACACAGTGAAAGACAGTCATCAAGTGGAGAAACTATGGCACAACAGGGACATTGCCAAGAACTGGACATCCCTACAAAGTTGATGAAAAGACAAGAAGAAAACTGGTCAGGGAGGCTGCCAAGAGTCCTACAGCAAATTAAAGGAGCTGCAGGAATATCTGACAAGTACTGGCTGTGTGGTACATGTGACAACAATCTCACGTATTCTTCATATGTCTGGGCCATGGGGTAGAGTGGCAAGATGGAAGCCTTTTCTTATGAAGAAAAACATCCAAGCCTGGCTAAATTTGGCAAAAACAATCTGAAATCGCCCAAAAACATGTGGGAAAATGTGTTCTGGTCTGATGACGGACACTGATGATCTGACTTTTTGGCCATAAATCCAAAAGATATGTTTGGGGAAAAAACACTGCACATCTCCAAAAGAACTCCATACCCACAGTGAAGCATGGTGGTGGCAGCATCATGCTTTGGGGCTGTTTTTCTTCAGCTGGAACAGGGGCCTCGGTCAAGGGAATTATGAACAGGTCCAAATACCAGTCAATATTGGCAAAAAACTTTAGGCTTCTGCTAGAAAGCTGAACATGAAGAGGAACTTCATCTTTCAGCATGACTACGACCCAAGGCATACATCCAAATCAACAAAGGAATGACTTCACCAGAAGAAATTAAAGTTTTGGTATGACCCAGCCAGAGGCCAGACCTGAATCCTGTGCACAGGATATGCCCTCGCAATCTGACAGATTTGGAGTGTTTTTGCAAAGACGAGTGGGCAAATATTGCCAGGTCAAGTTGTGTCATGCTGATACACTCATACCCAAAAAGAGAGAAAGCGGCTCTAATTGGATTTGCCGCTGCCACCCAGCTTTCTGCCCATTGTTTCCCTCCCCATGATTGGCCAAAGCAGAGGGCCAATTAGAAGACTCTGGGGAGCATCATGGGAAATGTAGTCTGAGTTCCGGCCCCAGTGTGTCCATAGACACCAAGCAAGCACTCTGCCGGAGGGGAGGAGGGGGTGTTAGAAGAGGAGAAAAAGAGAATACTGTGCTGGTGGAAACCAGAGAGGGAGCCACGCTGCACCCCGCACCGCCAGAGAGCCACGCTGCACCCCGCACCGCCAGAGAGCCACGCTGCACCCCGCACCGCCAGAGAGCCACGCTGCACCCCGCACCGCCAGAGAGGGAGAAAGACCGAGCCACTGCAAGGATACAGGCACGCTACACTACTGACTAGAGTCACCCCAGGCAACCCAAAGTGTGAGCGAACATCCAGCCAGAGGGATCACTGTTACCATTTTGCTGGGTCTGGTATTAGGGCCTGTTGGCCGTTATCTATTACTATTCCCAGGGACTGAGCCATTAGGAAGTGCCTAGCCTGCTATTCTCTAGGCCTTAGTGACGACCACAACATCCCTCTCTGTCCTCTTCCCACGGCGTCCTCTTCCCACGGCGTCCTCTTCCCACGGCGTCCTCTTCCCACGGCGTCCTCTTCCCACGGCGTCCTCTTCCCACGGCGTCCTCTTCCCACGGCGTCCTCTTCCCACGGCGTCCTCTTCCCACGGCGTCCTTCTCCCACGGCGTCCTTCTCCCACGGCATCCCTCTGTCCTTTTCCCACAGCGTTTTAACCATTAACCTGAGACGGCCCTAATTACATTTCATGGGTATGGCTTCCCTATAGTCAACCACAGGCTGCTATCCGGGCATTCAGTGCCTTGTTTCATGGCTTTGCACAAAGAAGGGGAACCAGGCTATCCCCCCCTCTTTTTTGCTTTGGCCAGAGAACCACTGGCTATTGAGATTAGGGGTAATCAGAATATTACATGTTTCTGCTATAGCAATATGCAGGAAAGAGTAATGGTATATGCGAGCGACACCTTACTGTTGGGGGACACTGAACTTTCCTTGCGTAAGGCCATGGTGACCATAACCAAATTCGGTGAATTTTCCGGTTTAAACATAAAGTTGTCAGTCTGCTCTGCTCCTGCTGGACGGGGATGACACACAATATGTGACCTCCTTATGTCCCATACCCATTACCACCTCATTTAAATACCTGGGGCTACAGATCACTTCTAGGCCAAGGGAATACATACACCTAACTATCACCCCCCTCCAAAGATTCAGGAAAAAAGGTCAAAACATGGAACTCTTAGAGTCAATCTAATTAAAATGATACTCATGCCACAGCTGCTGTACTTTCTTCCGTAACACCCCTATGGTTATCCCCTTAAAGGATCAGTAAAAGAAAATGTGTTTAATGCTAAATAGCTTGCTTTACCTTATAGCAGTCCTGCTCCCTTGCTGAACTCCACACTTCCTGCTTGTCTGGCTCCTTATGAAAAAAACTCATGGTAACTTTTCATTGTGGTCCATGATCAAGAAGATGTGATAACTATGTGTCTAAAACTCCTCAGAACCAATTAGATTCATTTTAAAAACAAACACTGCCCTGTGTTTGTTTGTTTTTGTTCTGTGTGTCTCTGTACACACAGAAAAAACTGAAACTAGTCTAAAAACAAAACTAAACTGCAGGCACATTATATGATTGCTTTTGATCTATTTTTAATCATTTTTAAAAGGAATCAGTTAACTATTATGTCTCTATACCCTGTAAACAGTAATTTCAGCAAAACATTTTTTTTTTTCCTTTACTACTCCTTTAAAGATATTCAGAATAGTTAACACCATTTTCAGCAGCCTCACATGAAAAGATAGACCCCCCTAGAACACCTGCAAAGGCCCAAAGACGACGGGGGGCTTGGCATTGCTAAACCCATGGTAGTATTACCTGGCAGCCCAGCTGCAACATCTCCTTGATACGTTTGGAACGGCGAGGGAGGCAGGGAACGGGTCTCAAAGTTATTCAAAGACATTGATGCTCCCCCCTGTTGGCAGAGGACCAATACCCATGGCTTTGGAGGCTCTACCCTTCGCTAAACCCCATAAAAAGTACCCGACCCTTAGTCTAGTACAAATGTATGGAATAAATCAAAATATCTCCAGAAAGCAGACGGCTATACTGACCACAGCCCTATTTGGCACAATGTGAACTGGCCAAACTGCAGTCTGGAGCTAGATGGAAAGAGCATGGGGTTACTCTCCTTAAGCAAATTTTTCGTAATGGGGTGCTGCACACATTTATCGACCTGAAGGAGACCTATAACCTACCATCTTCAATGCGTTTCCAATACTTACAACTCGGCCACGCAGTTGCAAAGCAAGGCCGGTCTTCAGAGTGGCATCTATCCCTGATCCCAGTGTTTAGCCTCATTAGGGATGCTGCTTCTTCTAAAGGATTTACTTCCCAATGTTACCTTATCCTGTTGCAATCCGTTCTCAAGCATCATCCCTTGAAAGTAAGGGAGAAATGGGAGGAGGATGTTGGACAGTTAGATGGGGAACAATGGGAGGAGATTTTTCAGGCAGTGGGTACTTGCCCACTGAATGTAACTCAGACTTACTCAGCTATATATCTTTTTACAAATTTACTTTAACCCACATAGACTCCACTTGATGAACCTGTAATCAGTCTCCGCCTGGGCAAGATGTAAAAGAGAACATGCGGACCTCTTACACCTATTATGGCGCTGTCCCAAACTGCACACTTACTGGGCAGAATACGGTCAACTCTGTATTTAAAGTATCTCTTCCACAGGACCCGTGAGCATGCCACCTGGGTGCACTGGAGGAATATGAGTGGGAATTGCACACTAGAGAGGCTATCAAGAGTCTTATTCCAATTTAGGAAATTGATTATGAAATCTGAGGATCCCCGACTATAAAGGAATGGGTTGCCAATATTGGTGTTAAGAATGCAGAAGTTAATTTATCAACAATGGGGAAGTACAACCATTTGAGAGAATTTGGGCATTGTGGTTCGATGTGCCGGGACGAGCCCCTGTGGATCTGGTAGCAGACAGACTATTGGGAATCAATGTTGGAAGAGCGAAGGGGAAATGGGGAACAAAGACAGTCTGTAGAATTATTGAGGATGATATGGTGCGTTATATTACTGTGGGTGTGTGTGTGGCATGACATTACCTGTAATGCAATGATGGCAATGTACAGGTGAAACTCAAAAAAATTTGAATGTTGTGCAAAAGTTCATTTATTTCACTAATGCAACTTAAAAGGTGAAACTAATATGAGATAGACTCATTACATGCAAAGCAAGATACAGTGCCTGCCGCCGAGAATGTGTTTTCAGCACGCCAGCATCGCGCTGAATCTCGGCGACAGGCTGCCGATATCTCGCACTCGCTGGAATAGTAAAAGCACATTCCAGCGAGCGCCCACCACCCGGCGGGCTTCTTTCGACGTCTTCGGCGGCGGGGGGGTCTTCTCCCACTCTCCGGGGTCTTCTCCCGCTCTCCGGGGGTCTTCTCCCACTCTCCGGGGTCTTCTCCCGCTCTCCGGGGGTCTTCTCCGCTCTCCGGGGGTCTTCTTCTTCTTCAGGACTCGCCGCCGCTATCTTCGTGTGTTAGCTCAATTACTAGCGGCGGCGGCCCCCTCTTCTGCGACGTCGGCGTCTTCTTCTTCTTCTTCTGCTGTCCAGATGTTGACGCGACGCATCCTTCCGCTGTTATGCCGGGCGCGCGGCTCGCAGGGAAATATATAGGCCTGTCTTGTGACGTCGCAGTCCCATCATGCTCCGGTAGGTATCACGTGGGTAGGTAGCACGTGGTACCTACCGGAGCATGATGGGACTGCGACGTCACAAGACAGGCCTATATGTTTCGCTGCGAGCCGCGCGCCCGGCATAACAGCGGAAGGATGCGTCGCGTCAACATCTGGACAGCAGAAGAAGAAGAAGAAGACGCCGACGTCGCAGAAGAGGGGGCCGCCGCCGCTAGTAATTGAGCTAACACACGAAGATAGCGGCGGCGAGTCCTGAAGAGAGAAGAAGACCCCCGGAGAGCGGGAGAAGACCCCCGGAGAGCGGGAGAAGACCCCCGGAGAGCGGGAGAAGACCCCGGAGAGTGGGAGAAGACCCCCCCGCCGCTGAAGACGTCGAAAGAAGCCCGCCGGGTGGTGGGCGCTTTTATCAAAGCGCCCCCCGGCGGCGGAAGAGAACCAGACGGCGGCACCCACCCCCCACAGAAGCCCGCCGGAGGGGGGCGCTTTTATAAAAGCGATCATACACACCCCCCCCCCCGGCGGCCAACTAATAAAATATTTCAATACCCTGTGTGTTTTATTTGTGTTTACACTTTGTATTTGCAGGTGAATGGGTAGGGGTACAATGTACCCCATACTCATTCAATTAGGGTGGGGGGCCGGTATCTGGGGGCCCCCTTATTAAAGGGGGCTTCCAGATTCCGATAAGCCTCCCGCCCGCATACCCCGACAACCAACGGCCAGGGTTGTCGGGAAGGGGCCCTGTCCTCATCAACATGGGGACAGGGTGCTTTGGGGTGGGGGGCCGCAGTGCGCCCCCTGCCCCAGAGCACCTGACCCCCCCATGTTGAGGGCATGCTGCCCGGTACGGCTCAGGAGGGGGGGGGGGGCGCTCGCTCGCCCCCACTCCCTTCCTGACCGGCCGGCCGGCGTGCTTTGGATACGGGTCTGTTATGGATTGTGGGGGGACCCCCACGCCGTTTTTTCGGCGTAGGGGGTCTCCTTACAACCATAACCGACCTAAGGGCCCGTTATGCTCCTGAGGGGGGAACCCATGCCGGATTTTTCTTTAAAAATCCGGCGGGGATTTCTCGTTCAGGATTCATAACAAACTCCGCCCACGTGTAGAATTGGCGGGAATCCGCGTCGGATCCCCGTCGCTTCTATGACGGCTTTGTCTCCATCGCGGCAAGCCAGCTCGGCGCTGGCTCCCGCGATGGGGCTCGTAGGTGGTCAATCTCGCCGAGAAAGGGAGCGAGATTGACACAATATCCCAGTCACCTACTGTAGTTCAAGCCGTGATTTGTCATAATTGTGATGATTATGGCTTACAGCTCATGAAAACCCCAAATCCACAATCTCAGAAAATTAGAATATTACATGCAATCAATAAAACAAGGATTGTACATAGAGCAATATCGGACCTCTGAAAAGTATAAGCATGCATATGTACTCAGTACTTGGTTTGGGCCCCCTTTGCAGCAATTACTGCCTCAATGCGGCATGGCATGGAAGCTATCAGCCTGTGGCACTGCTTCAATATCGGCCTTCAGCTCTTCTGCATTGTTCGGTCTCATGTCTCTCATCTTTCTCTTGGCAATGCCTATAGATTCTCTATGGGGTTCAGGTCAGGCGAGTTTGCTGGCCAATCAAGCACAGTAATCCCACAGTCGTTGAACCAGGATTTGGTGCGTTTGGCAGTATGGGCAGGTGCAAAGTCCTGCTAGAAAATTAAGTCCGCATCCCCATAGAGCCTGTCTGCGGAAGGAAGCATGAAGTGCTCCAAAATTTCCTGGTAGACGGCTGCATTGACCCCAGACTTAATGAAGCACAGTGGGCCAACAACAGCAGATGACATGACTCCCCAAATCAACACAGACTGTGGAAACTTTACACTGGACTTCAAGCATCTTGCAGTGTGTGCCCCTCCATTCTTCCTCCATACTCTGGCTCCCTGGTTTCCAAATGAGATGCAAAATTTGCTCTTATCGGAAAAGATGAATTTGGACCACTGAGCACCAGACCAGGTGTGTTTTTCTTTAGCCCAGGTAAGACGCTTCTGACGACGTTTGTTGTTCAGGAGTGGCTTGACAAGAGGAATATGACATTTGAAGCCCATGTCTAGGATCTGTCTGTGTGTAGTGGCTCTTGATGCACTCCAGGCTCAGTCCACTCCTTGTAAAAAGTCCCCAACACTTTTGAATGGTCTTTTCCTGACTATTCTCTCCAGGCTGCGGTCATCCCTGCTGCTTGTGCACCTTTCTTCCACAATTTTTCCTTCCACATTACTTTCTATTAATGTGCTTTGATACAGCACTTTGGGAACCTCCAACTTCTTTTGCAATTACCTTTTGAGACCATTTAAATGCTCAGGAACCCTTTGCAGGTGTTATGGCTTAATTAGATGATTCGAGTGGGACATTTTAAACCTAGAATATTGCACCTTTTCACAATATTCAAATTTTCTGAGATTGTGGATTTGGGGTTTTCATGAGCTGTAAGCCATAATCCTCACAATTATGACAAATCTTGGCTTGAACTATCTCATATATTTCACCTTATTTTTATTTTTTTTACATCACAGAAACCTGACATTTTAATTATTTATTGTGTGTGTGTATATGTGTGTGTGTATGTATATATATATATATATATATATATATATAGCGATGACCTCCAAAACAGGAAATGTTTTACAGGTGGAGGCCACTGGCATTTTTTTTTCTCTACTCTTTTCTGACTTTTTTTTCACTAGTTTTGCATTTGGCTAGTGTCTGTCACATTTTTTTTTGTTTTTTGGAGACTTTAGATGTGTTTTTGGCAAATTTTGCTGGGCTTGGATGATTTTTTTCGTAAGAAAGGGCTTCTGTCTTGCCACTCTATCCCATAGATCAGACATATGAAGAATACTGGAGATTGTTGTACCACACAGTCAGTACTTGCCAGATATTCCTGCAGCTCCTTTAATGTTGCTGTAGGCCTCTTGGCACCTCTCTGACCAGTTTTCTTCTAGTCTTCATCAATTTTGGAGGGAAGTCCAGTTCTTGGTAATGTCACTGCTGTGCCATATTTTCTCCACTTGATGATGACTGTCTTCACTGTGTTTCATGGTATATCTAATACCTTGGCAATACTTTTGTACCCTTCTGCTGTCTGATACCTTTTTCAATGAGAAATCTGATGCTTTGGAAGCTCTCTGCGGACCATGCTTTTTGCTGTAGGCTGTGACTAAGAAAATATCAGACAAAGAGAATATACCTACTAGATAAGCTTAACTGTATGTGTGGTTAATCAAAGGCCCTTTAAATCATGGCAGTGTGTATTGAATCCTATTTAACATTCTGAACACAGCTACATCCCCAGTTATAAGAGGGTGTGCACACTTATGCAACCACATTAGTTTATTTTTGCTTCCTAACCCTAAAAGAGTTCAGTTTGTTTTTCAATTGAGTTGTACAGTTTATAGGTCACATTAACATTAACCACTTCCCGCCCAAGGATGTTGTATGACATCCGGGAATTTTAGTGGGGATATCTGAAAGATGCCTGCAGCTACAGTCATCATTCAGATATCCATCTCTTCAGCTGGTGATTCTGTGCACCATAAGAATGATCATAGCGGCAGTTCCGCCGCTTGATCGTTCCTATAGGCAACGGGAGGAGACGTCCCCCCACCAGTCATCTCTATGATCTGAGCAAGGAACCATTGGATGACTCTATCAATTAAAGTTGAGTAACTGCTTAGTTTACTTTATGCATATATACATATATTGTACATGCTTTTTTTTTTTGCTAGAAAGGATAATTGACACTGATGCACAGGTTCGTGGTCATGTCTACGCACTGAAGGCAGAGTTGTGACATCACTGGCCTCACTTCCCAGCTCTACACTCACACACTAGTGGCAGATTAGCAGTATGCACAGTGCTGGAAGTGTTCATGCATGTCACTCCCTGCTGGAGGTGGTATGTACAGCTGGGAGGTGGGGCCAGTGATGTCAGGACTTTGTGGCCCACAGACCGGAGATTTTCAGAGACCTGTGATATGCTTATAGATGAAAATATTATAATACAGTGCTTTGAATTTTTCCTATGAAATGGTGCATGTCTTTGAGAACTGATGTTTGAGGGTTACAACAACTTGAAACTAAACAGACTTTGGCTGAGGCATGCTGGAGATGCAACACCCTTCACTCATGCATGAGTCTCCTTTTGCATGTCTGCAATCAAAGGAGAGGGGGTGTGGCAACACAATTTTTTTGCATGTGTCTGATTTTTTTCTAGTAGCAAAGCGGGGAGGATTACCAATGACAGGCTGCTCATATCCCTGCCAGACTCTGCACAAATGAGTTGAACTGTTTTGTTGAGTTGGCATAAATGCTCAGTTTACTTGTGTTATCTGGGTTGACAACCACTTTAAAGTGATTTTCTTTTATGTACTTGTATGCACTTAAGATGTCAATGCAAAGTTAAAAGTGGCAAGATACCTTTTTAGCACATTGCGCTTGATGACATTTTTTTTTTTTTTTAGTGGGCGAACAGAATACCAGGCAACCCATGCTGGAAGGTTAAGAAGAGCTAGTACATTTGAAAGGCGTCCTAGTAAAAGATATCCATCAAGAAGACATTCCACTTTTAAAGGTTTTCTTATTCTCCTGAATTGTCATCCTCACTCCCTGCTTTTTCTCTTTCCATTCATGCTCATGTACTCCCCTCCCTTGCTCAATACTCTCTCGCCCTGTTTCTCCCTAGCTCTTGCTGTCTTGTTCTCTCCCCTTAGCCCGTGCTGTCTCGTTCTCTCTCCCTTGCTTATGCGCTCACTCTCCCTAGTGCGCTCCCTCTCTTGCTTTCCCTCGCCCACTTCCTCTCTCGCTCTCCTTTGCTTGTGCGCTCCCTTATTTGCTTGTGCGATTTCCCTTGCTCGTGCGCTCCCTCTTTCCCTCCCCGGTGTGCTCCCTCTTTCGTTCTCCCTCGCCTGTGCGCTCTCTCGCTCTCCCTCGCCTGTGCGCTCTCTCGCTCTCCCTCGCCTGTGCGCTCTCTCGCTCTCCCTCGCCTGTGCGCTCTCTCGCTCTCCCTCGCCTGTGCGCTCTCTCGCTCTCCCTCGCCTGTGCGCTCTCTCGCTCTCCCTCGCCTGTGCGCTCTCTCGCTCTCCCTCGCCTGTGCGCTCTCTCGCTCTCCCTCGCCTGTGCGCTCTCTCTCGCTCTCCCTCGCCTGTGCGCTCTCTCTCGCTCTCTCGCCTGCGCTCGCGCGCTCTCCCTCGCCTGTGCGCTCTCTCTCGCGCTCTCTCCCCCTCGCCTGTGCGCGCTCTCTCCCCCTCGCCTGTGCGCGCTCTCTCCCCCTCGCCTGTGCGCGCTCTCTCCCCCTCGCCTGTGCGCTCTCTCTCTCCCTCGCCTGTGCGCGCTCTCTCCCCCTCGCCTGTGCGCGCTCTCTCCCCCTCGCCTGTGCGCGCTCTCTCCCCCTCGCCTGTGCGCGCTCTCTCCCCCTCGCCTGTGCGCGCTCTCTCCCCCTCGCCTGTGCGCGCTCTCTCCCCCTCGCCTGTGCGCTCTCTCTCGCTCTCCCTCGCCTGTGCGCTCTCTCTCGCTCTCCCTCGCCTGTGCGCTCTCTCTCGCTCTCCCTCGCCTGTGCGCTCTCTCTCGCTCTCCCTCGCCTGTGCGCTCTCTCTCGCTCTCCCTCGCCTGTGCGCTCTCTCTCGCTCTCCCTCGCCTGTGCGCTCTCTCTCGCTCTCCCTCGCCTGTGCGCTCTCTCTCGCTCTCCCTCGCCTGTGCGCTCTCTCTCGCTCTCCCTCGCCTGTGCGCTCTCTCTCGCTCTCCCTCGCCTGTGCGCTCTCTCTCGCTCTCCCTCGCCTGTGCGCTCTCTCTCGCTCTCCCTCGCCTGTGCGCTCTCTCTCGCTCTCCCTCGCCTGTGCGCTCTCTCTCGCTCTCCCTCCCTCGCCTGTGTCGCGCTCGCCCTCGCCTGTGCTCGCTCTCTCGCCCTCGCCTGTGCGCTCTCTCTCGCTCTCCCTCGCCTGTGTGCTCTCTCGCTCTCCCTCGCCTGTGTGCTCTTGCTCGCCTGTTCGCTCTTGCTCGCTCTCCCTCGCCTGTGCGCTCTCTCGCTCTCCCTCGCCTGTGCACTCTCTCTCTCGCCCTCGCCTGTGCTCGCTCTCTCGCCCTCGCCTGTGCTCGCTCTCTCGCCCTCGCCTGTGCTCGCTCTCTCGCCCTCGCCTGTGCTCGCTCTCTCGCCCTCCCTCGCCTGTGTGCTCTTGCTCGCCTGTTCACTCTTGCTCGCCTGTGCACTCTCTCGCTCTCCCTCGCCTGTGCGCTCTCTCTCTCGCCCTCGCCTGTGCTCGCTCTCTCGCCCTCGCCTGTGCGCGCTCTCTCGCCCTCGCCTGTGCGCGCTCTCTCGCCCTCGCCTGTGCGCGCTCTCTCGCCCTCGCCTGTGCGCGCTCTCTCGCCCTCGCCTGTGCGCGCTCTCTCGCCCTCGCCTGTGCGCGCTCTCTCGCCCTCGCCTGTGCGCGCTCTCTCGCCCTCGCCTGTGCGCGCTCTCTCGCGCTCGCCTGTGCGCGCTCTCTCGCCCTCGCCTGTGCTCGCTCTCTCGCCCTCGCCTGTGCTCGCTCTCTCGCCCTCGCCTGTGTTCGCTCTTGCTCGCCCTCGCCTGTGCGCGCTCTCTCGCCCTCGCCTGTGCGCGCTCTCTCGCCCTCGCCTGTGCGCGCTCTCTCGCCCTCGCCTGTGCGCGCTCTCTCGCCCTCGCCTGTGCGCGCTCTCTCGCCCTCGCCTGTGCGCGCTCTCTCGCCCTCGCCTGTGCGCGCTCTCTCGCCCTCGCCTGTGCGCGCTCTCTCGCCCTCGCCTGTGCTCGCTCTCTCGCCCTGTGCGCGCTCCTCGCCCTCGCCTGTGCGCGCTCTCTCGCCCTCGCCTGTGCTCGCTCTCTCGCCCTCGCCTGTGCGCGCTCTCTCGCCCTCGCCTGTGCTCGCTCTCTCTCGCCTGCGCTCGCCCTCGCCTGTGCGCGCTCTCTCGCGCTCGCCCTCGCCTGTGCGCGCTCTCTCTCGCGCTCGCCCTCGCCTGTGCGCGCTCTCTCGCGCTCGCCCTCGCCTGTGCGCGCTCGCCCTCTCGCCCTCGCCTGTGCGCGCTCTCTCGCCCTCGCCTCGCCCTCGCCTGTGCGCGCTCTCTCGCCCTCGCCTGTGCGCGCTCTCTCGCCCTCGCCTGTGCGCGCTCTCTCGCCCTCGCCTGTGCTCGCTCTCTCGCCCTCGCCTGTGCTCGCTCTCTCGCGCCCTCGCCTGTGCGCTCGCCCTCGCCTGTGCGCGCTCTCTCGCGCTCGCCCTCGCCTGTGCGCGCTCTCTCGCGCTCGCCCTCGCCTGTGCGCGCTCTCTCGCGCTCGCCCTCGCCTGTGCGCGCTCTCTCGCGCTCGCCCTCGCCTGTGCGCGCTCTCTCGCGCTCGCCCTCGCCTGTGCGCGCTCTCTCGCGCTCGCCCTCGCCTGTGCGCGCTCTCTCGCCCTCGCCTGTGCGCGCTCTCTCGCCCTCGCCTGTGCGCGCTCTCTCGCCCTCGCCTGTGCGCGCTCTCTCGCGCTCGCCCTCGCCTGTGCGCGCTCTCTCGCGCTCGCCCTCGCCTGTGCGCGCTCTCTCGCCCTCGCCTGTGCGCGCTCTCTCGCCCTCGCCTGTGCGCGCTCTCTCGCCCTCGCCTGTGCGCGCTCTCTCGCCCTCGCCTGTGCGCGCTCGCCCTCGCCTGTGCGCGCCCTCGCCTCGCCTGTGCGCGCTCTCTCGCCCTCGCCTGTGCGCGCTCTCTCGCCCTCGCCTGTGCGCGCTCTCTCGCCCTCGCCTGTGCGTG
Organism: Rana kukunoris; assembly: GCA_029574335.1. Taxonomy (NCBI): domain Eukaryota; kingdom Metazoa; phylum Chordata; class Amphibia; order Anura; family Ranidae; genus Rana; species Rana kukunoris. The sequence goes on along the minus strand of CM056053.1, from coordinate 222,589,673 downwards.
CTCTCTCGCCCTCGCCTGTGCGCGCTCTCTCGCGCTCGCCCTCGCCTGTGCGCGCTCTCTCGCCCTCGCCTGTGCGCGCTCTCTCGCGCTCGCCCTCGCCTGTGCGCGCTCTCTCGCGCTCGCCCTCGCCTGTGCGCGCTCTCTCGCGCTCGCCCTCGCCTGTGCGCGCTCTCTCGCGCTCGCCCTCGCCTGTGCGCGCTCTCTCGCGCTCGCCCTCGCCTGTGCGCGCTCTCTCGCGCTCGCCCTCGCCTGTGCGCGCTCTCTCGCCCTCGCCTGTGCGCGCTCTCTCGCCCTCGCCTGTGCGCGCTCTCTCGCCCTCCACATGTTTGACGTTGGGGATGGTGTTCTTGGGGTCATTCCTCCTCCTCCAAACACAGCGAGTTGAGTTGATGCCAAAGGGCTTGATTTTGGTTCTCATCTGACCACAACACTTTCACCCAGTTCTCTGAATCATTCAGATGTTCATTAGCAAACTTCAAATAGGCCTGTGAATGTGCTTTCTTGAGCAGGGGGACCTTGCAGGCGATGCAGGATTTCAGTCTTCTACGGCATAGTTTACCAATTGTTTTCTTGGTGACTATGGTACCAGTTGCCTTAAAATCATCGACAAGATTGTATCCCGTGTAGTTTCTTGATTATTGAAACTCCACAAGGTGAGATCTTGCATGGAGCCCCAGACCAAGGGAGATTGAAAGTTATTTTGTGTTTCTTATATTTGACAATAATCGCACCAACTGTTGTCACCCTCCTACCAAGCTGATTGGAGATGGTCTTGTAGCCCATTCCAGCCTAGTGTACAATCTTGTCCCTGACACCCTTTGACAGCTCTTTGGTCGTGGCCATGGTGGAGAGAGATGAATCTGATGGATTGCTTTTGTGGACAGGTGTCTTTTATACAGGTAACAAGCTGAGATTAGGAGCACTCCCTTTAAGAGAGTGCTCCCAATCTCAACTCATTACCTGTATAGAAGACACCTGGGAGCCAGAAATGCTGATAGGGAATCAAATAATTAATTACTCATTAAAATACAAATCAATTTAGAACTTTTTTAAATGGGTTTTTCTGGATATTTTTGTTGTTGTTCTGTCTCTCACTGTTAAAAAGTAAACCTAGCATTAAACCCCTTTACGCCAACTGTACGCAAATATGCGGCCTCAGGTGAAAGGGGTTGTACTGGGGTGATGCATGCAGCTGCACGCTTCACCCCAGTACCGTTTTTTAGAATCGGCGCTTTGCTTTCTTGGGATAAAAACCATAAAACGTGTTTTTCTGTTATCCCATGCAGCGGGAGGGGACGCTCCCATCCGTGGATCTCCGGTTCCACGAGAGGCCCGAGCGACCGGCTAACAAATCCGCCAGCTGGTCAGAGACCCGAATAAAGCCGGATTTAGCTTTGATCGGGTCTCGGATCCAGTAACCCCCAAAGTGATGTCATGACATCACGTCCGGTTTACAGAAGACCTAAAGGTACCAAATGAAAAAAAAAAAAAACAGTATCCAAATGCAAAGAAGGGATTTGAACTTTTATAGACCCCGGATCTCTCCATAAGGAGTACCTGTCGCTGCCTATTACTGTCACAAGATATGTTTACATTCCTTCTGACCGCAATAAAAGTGATTAGATTTTTTTAGGGAGAGTATAAAAATAAAGAAAAATAAATAAAGCACCCCATCCCTCGCGCGCAGGAGCAAATGCATACCTAAGTTGCAACCGCAAATGTAAACTGTGTTCAAAACCACACATGAGGTATCCCCATGATCGTTGGCGCAAGAGCAATAATTCTAGCAAATCATTTTCTAGCAAAAAATGTCAAGTTTAACTTGTAAGCAACAGATATCAGAAAAAGGCTTAGGCAAGGAAGGGTTACAATTATAGATGGTTTATTTCTTTGTCAGTGGGCAAACGTACAAAATCAGCAGGGCATCAAATACTTTTTTTCCCTCACTGTGTGTGTATGTCGATCTAGAGAGAGATATACAGGGCTTTTTTTCTGGGGGAACTTGGGGGAACTCAGTTCCACCACCTTTGGCTCAGACCCTTTCTTGCCTGCTCACCACAATCACTTGTAAACACAGAAGTCTGGTTTCTGTGTTTACAAGTGCCAGCTCTGCACTCTGTGTGTAACCCCCCTGAACTCTGCACTCTGTATGTAGTGCAATTCTGGTATTTAATGCCCCTTTAAGACCCTTCTACTGTTTGTGAAATCTGAACGGGGTCGTAGTTGAGTTCCTGCACCTTTTTTCTGAGAAAAAAAGCTCTGGAGATATATATAGAGATATATATAGAGAGAGATATATATAGAGAGAGATATATATAGAGAGAGATATATATAGAGAGAGATATATATAGAGAGAGATATATATATATATAGAGAGAGATATATATATATAGAGAGAGATATATATATATAGAGAGAGATATATATATATAGAGAGAGATATATATATAGAGAGAGATATATATATAGAGAGAGATATATATATATAGAGAGAGAGATATATAGAGAGAGAGATATATAGAGAGAGAGATATATAGAGAGAGAGATATATAGAGAGAGAGATATATATAGAGAGAGAGAGATATATAGAGAGAGAGAGATATATAGAGAGAGAGAGATATATAGAGAGAGAGAGATATATAGAGAGAGAGAGATATATAGAGAGAGAGATATATAAAATTATAGTATATTCAGTATTTGATACTGAAAACGCAGAGCTTCCCCTGTACTCCCCAAGAAGCTTAAACATTTTAAACTACTTGCTCCATACACTTGGCTTTTCAAAATGTTCAGTTACTAGCCACATTAAATCTTTTTTTTCCTGTTTTTAGCTAATACCCCAATGAAGCCACCTCCTCTGTGGTAAGTATTTTTCATATGAACATTTATAGTGGACATTTTACTTCTTACAGGAAGAATGTAATTCTTGTTAAAACAAATTCTTGTCTGAACAAAACTAAAGGCTCGTACACACTATAAGGAAATCGGGCTAACGTTTTCGACCAAAGAATTTCTGAACGATTTTCCTATAGTGTGTGCACAACTTTCGACAGCCGATTCTGAATATTTGTACAAAAATTCCCGAAGGAACAAACTCCAAAAATGTTCTTGTACAGGAACAGAAATTACAATATTCATTTAAAGGGGTTGTAAAGGTCATTTTCTCACTTCGTCTTTCAGGACAGCACTTGGAGAGAGCGCAGCTCCACCCACTTCCCAGGAAACACTGCAGTCACTGCTATAACTTCCGCCCACCTCCACCATGGCCTCAGTTGTAGTGTTTCCTCCGGCCATGGTGGAAGCGCTGCAGGGAACCAGGAGGATGCTGGACTCTCTCCAGGGGGAGACGGATTAAAGGCATACCTGTGATCGGTTGTTTTCTTCAGGAGGCAGACCCTACTTCCCCCCTGACGCGTGGGGGACGTTTCGGTGCTCCCCTCTTCTCGAGCCCGGCGAGGGTAAAGGCTGCCGGGGGTTCCGCACCAATAGGCTGGGCATTGCGGGCCAGGTTGTGGGCGGTTAGATGCCGGTCTCCTAGGGTCCGCGATGTCCCGGTACGGAGGGCGGGCGACGTCATTGCCGGTGGAGGCGGGACTTCCGGCGGTGCGTGGCGGCTTGCGGTTCCGGCCGCTGGAACGCAGAAGGGAGGGGCAGCCTCGGCGGTGCAATTTCCGGTTCCCACAGCGGTGGGGTTAACCGGGACTTTTCAAAAGGAGGCGCACAAACGATCGCCGCGTTCTGGGAGAATGGAGCCAGAAGACGCAGCGGAGGTGGCGGGAGCAGGAGCCACATGCACCAGCCCGGCCCAGGTAGGAAAACAGCGGTTTAAGTCTACCTGGTTCCTTGTTATGTCCCTCCTACTGCCCCTTTTGGGCAGAGGAGCCTGCCTCACTCACCCTAGTCACGTCCCTGGGAGAGTGTTGTTTGTTTGGTACAGCGGTGATGGGACCTGGTGTGTTTTTTGTTCACTGGCTGTTTTGTGGTGGTGGTGGTTTGGGTCTGAGACACAAAAAGTTAAACATGGGGTTGTTGTCTTTTGTGTTTTTCAGAAAGCTAAAGAGAAGCTAAAAATTGCAGTGCCCCCTCCTAAGAAACGGTGTGCTACCTGCAAAGCAACCCTTAAAGGGTCTTGGAGTAAGCCGTTATGCAAGGCATGCATCGCGGACATAGTCAAAGGGGAAGCCTCTGCTAGTGCAGCCTCCGAACAACCCAAAGAGATACTCTCTTCCTTTAGGAAAGAGCTAGAAGAGACCTTTCAGTCATTTCGCTCCTACTTGGACAGAGGGGCGGCGTCAGGGTCAGCAGCTAAGACCTCCACTAGTGCACCTTTGGATTATAGAGGGGCAGGTAGTGAGTCCGAGGAGGAAGAGCCTAGCAGCCTAGTCTCAGGGTCAGAGGCGGAAGAAGAAGATACAGGAGAATCTTCTTCTTCACGTTACAAGTTATCCTTAGAAGAGGTGGATGACTTACTAAAAACTATTCATTCCACCTTAAATATTAAGATGGATAAGACGCATTTGTCTCTGCATGACAAGATGTACCAGGGTTTAGACGAAGTCAAGCATCGAACCTTTCCAGTACATAGAGTATTGTCAGATGCGGTCAGAAGGGAGTGGAAAGACCCAGAGAGGGCTCCTTTCTTTTCCCGATCACTTAAGAGGAGATTTCCTTTTGATGAGGATCCAGCGCAGGTATGGAATAAGAAACCTAAGCTGGATGCTGCGTTCTCAAAGGTATCCCGAAATACGGACTTGGCCTTTGAGGATACGGGCACCTTAAAAGATCCCCTAGATAAAAGAGCAGAGGCGCTCTTAAAAAAGGCTTGGGATGCCTCCCTGGCCAACCTCAAACCGGCTATGGCATCCACAGTAGTGGCCAGGAACCTTGAGCATTGGTTGGAACAGCTGAAGGGTCACATTGAGTCTGGGACCTCACGCAGAGAGTTGCTAGAGTCCTTCCCGATTCTTCTGAAGGCAGTAGGCTACTTGGCGGATGCCTCAGCCGAGTCAGTGAGAATATCAGCCCGTTCCTCGGCCCTAGTGAATTCGGCCAGGAGGGCTCTCTGGGTCAAAACCTGGACTGGGGACACTGCTTCGAAGGCTAAGTTATGTGGACTGCCCTTCGATGGAGATTTGGTATTTGGTGCCGGTCTGGACACTGTTCTGGATAGGACGGCGGATAGGAAAAAAGCCTTCCCCTTAAAGAAGGTAGTACCGCGGACCTGGAAAAATTTTCGTCCTTTTTTTCCAGCCCCAAGATCCTAAAGAGATACAAAAAGGTCAGGGTGGAAGGTCCTGGCGGCCTCAGAGAGGTTGAGGGAGACCCGGGGTGTTGTTTCGCTCCCCTAGCCAGCCCGCTAAACCCCAGTGACGGTCGCCCGGCTGTGGGAGGACGTCTTCAGTCGTTCCTTCCACAGTGGGCAAAGACGACTTCCAGTGCATACATCCTCAAGGTTATTGCAGAGGGCTACGCACTGGAGTTCTCAGAGAAACCACCGTCGCGTTTCTATGCGACCCAGCTGCCCAAGGATCAGGAGAAATCCAGGGCAATGATGTCGCTGTTAGAGGAATTTCTCCAACAGAGGGTGATCACCCCGGTACCCCAACAAGAACAGGGGGCGGGTTGCTACTCCCATGTTTTTCTAGTAAAAAAACCGACAGGAAAATTTCGTTTGATTCTGAACTTAAAATTCCTGAATCGGTCAATCAAGTACAAGAGGTTCCGGATGGATACCATCTACTCGGTCAGAAGGCTCCTTCCTGCAGGTTGCTTTCTGGCTTCGATAGACCTAAGGGATGCTTATCTTCACATCCCGATAAAAGCCTCTTCTCAGCGTTTCCTACGCCTAGCGATCAGGACAGGAAGCGAGATCAAACATTTTCAGTTCAGGGCCCTGCCGTTCGGTCTCTCCTCCTCTCCGAGGATCTTTTCGAAGGTGGTGGCGGAGGCCTTGGCACCTCTAAGGCTGGAAGGAGTTTCGGTAATTCCATACTTGGACGACCTCCTGTTGTTCGCCAAGACGGAAGATCAGCTGCTCAAAGACCTATGGGGGACCCAGGCCCATTTGGAGGGTCTAGGTTGGATTATGAACAGAGAGAAGTCAAATCTAGTCCCCTCTCAGGTCATAGTCTTTTTGGGGTACACAATAGACTCCATCCAGGAGAGGTTATTTCTACCAGAGGAGAAAATAATCAAGGTTCAGGCAGCAGTGAAGGCAGTGCAGACGAATCTGTCAGTGTCAGTTCGTGCAGCTATGTCCACCCTGGGACTTCTCACATCCTCCATTCCTGCGGTGCAGTGGGCCCGCCTGCTTTTAAGGAGTCTCCAGCAGGCGATTCTACAGAATTGGACGCATGGAGAACCCCTAGAAAAGGAGATCAGGGTTCCAACCTCAGTAAAAAGGAAACTTTGGTGGTGGAGGGCTCACGCAAATCTGAGTCAGGGTCTAGTGTGGTCCTTCCCCGCTACAATGGTCCTAACTACGGATGCCAGCTCCTGGGGATGGGGTGCTCACCTCAGGGGTCAGTTGGCTCAGGGGTCCTGGTCCAGGGAAGAGTCCAAAAGGTCCTCCAATTGGAGGGAACTCAAAGCCGTTTGCCTAGGGCTTTGGGCCTTCCAGGAGGTGATACAGGGTCAGCATGTCCAGATACTGTCGGACAATGCTACAGCGGTAGCTTATGTCTCAAGGCAGGGGGCACGAGGAGCAGGGTTCTCCTGAACCTGGCCCTACACATGCTTTACTGGGCAGAGACAAACTTGGCATCTCTGTCTGCAGTACACCTAAAGGGCAGTTTAAACCACCTGGCAGACTTCCTAAGCAGGAGGAGGGTTCTGGAATCCGAGTGGAGTCTAAATTCAGAGGTGTTCCAGAAAATAGCAGACAGGTGGGGAACCCCTCAGATAGACCTGTTTGCGTCCCAAGCCAACGCCAAGGTTCCGGTTTTCTTTTCCCTCAACAGACTGGATCAAGCGGAGGGTCTAGATGCGTTGGTTCAGCATTGGCCCTTCCGTTTGTGTTATGCTTTCCCCCCCAGTACAAATGATTCCATTAGTTCTGCGGAAACTTCAGGTAGAAAAGACGACTCTTATCCTGATAGCCCCATACTGGCCCAAAAGGCCTTGGTTTTCAACCCTGCTGAAACTGGCAATAGAACCTCATCAGCTACTTCCAGTCAGAAAGGACTTGTTATACCAGGGTCCTCTGCTCCATCCCAACGTGGATCGGCTCAACCTGGCGGCCTGGTTACTGAAGAGTTAATCCTGAGTAGGAAGGGTTTATCTAAGCGGTTAGTGGATACGCTACTTAGTAGCAGAAAGGAAGTTACCAGGGCGATTTATTTCAAGACCTGGAGGGTCTTTAATTCCTGGTGTAGTTCAAAGAATTGTGCCCCTATGAATAATATTGCGGTCCTGGAGTTTTTACAGGACGGGATGGACAAGGGTCTGGCAGCCAGCACCCTGAAAGCGCAGGTTGCTGCGCTATCAGTATTTCTAGAGAGACGGTTATCTCTAGATCCCTATATCATCAGATTTTTTAAGGCATTGGCCAGGGCTAGGCCTTCCCCCTTTAAGTTTTTTCCCAAGTGGGACTTATCGGTGGTTTTGGGGGGTCTGACAAAAGACCTTTCGAACCACTGTTAGAAGCATCTTTAAAATTTTGGACCCTGAAAGCGGTCCTTTTAGTGGCCGTCACCTCGGCTAGGAGAATTAGTGAGCTACAGGCTCTTTCTATTGTGGAACCCTTCTTGACCATCTTCCCAGATAGAGTCGTGTTGAGGACAGATCCGGGGGTTCCTTCCTAAGGTGGTATCGGCCTTCCATAGGACACAAGAAATAGTGTTACCTACCTTTTGTCCGGCGCCTTCCGGTTCAAGGGAAGAAGAGTTTCATACCTTAGATGTCAGAAGGTGCATTATGCACAACCTGGAAGTCACCAGGGAAATTAGAAAATCCAATTCTCTGTTTGTGTTGTTCTCGGGTGCACGTAGGGGGTACGGTGCTTCCAAAAGTACACTAGCCAGATGGCTCCGTATGGCTATACACGAGGCCTATAAGGCTAGGGGTATAGAACCTCCCCCAGGGGTGGTGGCACATTCTACAAGGGCAGTGGCAACTTCCTGGGCAGAACGGGCTGGAGCTTCACCAGAGCTTATCTGCAAGGCAGCTACGTGGACGAGTTTTTCCACTTTTACTCGCCACTACAGGATGGATCTGCTCTCAGCGGCGGAGCAGTCTTTTGGCAGGAAGGTCCTGCAAGCGGTGGTCCCACCCTAGAGTAAGTACTCGGTTATCATCTCCAAGTGCTGTCCTGAAAGACGAAGTGAGAAAACCTTAGTTACTTACCGGTAACGGTATTTCTATGAGTCTTTCAGGACAGCACCGATAACCCACCCTTCTCTCTTCTGGTGGATATATATGTGTATATATATATATATATATATATATATATATACATATATATATGTGTATTGTACTAACATGTTTTGGTTGCTATGTTCTGCTTATCTCATTTCAGTATGGCCGGAGGTGCTCGTGTACAACTGAAGCCATGGTGGAGGTGGGCAGAAGTTATAGCAGTGACTGCAGTGTTTCCTGGGAAGTGGGTGGAGCTGCGCTCTCTCCAAGTGCTGTCCTGAAAGACGCATAGAAATACCGTTACCGGTAAGTAACTAAGGTTTTTTTTTTCTAAATGGCTTCATTTACCTTAGTGCAGTCCTCCTTCATGTACCTCATTCTTTGATTTTGCTTTTAACCACTTGTCATCTGCCCACCGTCAAATGACGGCGGGTAGACGACTCCATTGTTCTGACATCACGTCATATGACGTGATGTCCCTTTAAAGCCGCGGGCGGGCGCGCGCACCCGCCGCTCTGCGGGGATCCCGTGCGAGTGCCCGGCGGCAACGATCGCCACCGGGCACACGCGATTGCTCAGTAACTGAGCTGGGACGTGCAGCTCTGTGTGTAAACACAGAGCTGCACGTCCCTGTCAGGGAGAGAGGAGAGCGGTTGTGTCCCTTGTACATAGGGACACAATCGGTCACCTCCCCCAGTCACCCCCCCTCCCCCTACAGTTAGAACACTCATAGGACACACATTTAACCCCTTCCCCGCCCCCTAGTGGTTAACCCCTTCACTGCCAGTCACATTTATTCAGTAATCAATGCATATTTATAGCATTTTTCACTGTATAAATGTAAATGGTCCGAAAAATGTCAGAAAAGTGTCCGAAATGTCCGCCATAACGTTGCAGTCCCAATAAAAAAATCGCAGATCGCCGCCATTAATAGTAAAAAAAAAAAAAATGCCATAAACTATCCCCTATTTTGTAAACGCTATACATTTTGCGCAAACCAATCGATAAACGCTTATTGCATTTTTTTTTTACCAAAAATATGTAGAAGAATACGTATCGGCCTAAACTGAGGGAAAAAATTTTTTTTTTATATATTTTTTGGGTTATTTATTATAGCAAAAAGGAAAAAATATTGCATTTTTTTAAAAATTGACGCTCTATTTTTGTTTATAGCGCAAAAAATAAAAACCGCAGAGGTGATCAAATACCACCAAAAGAAAGCTCTATTTGTGGGAAAAAAAGGACGCCAATTTTGTTTGGGAGCCACGTCGCACGACCGCGCAATTGTCAGTTAAAGCGACGCAGTGCCGGAAGCTTATATTTTGTCTGGGCAGGAAGGGGGTGTAGGTGCACAGTAGGTAAGTGGTTAAATGTCCTTATTTCTTCTGAGAAATCCTCACTTCCTGTTCTTGTGCCTGTACCTACACGCAGTAATGCAAGGATTTCTCCCTGGTGTGGAGAAAGCCTCTTGAGGGGGGAGGGGGCGAGCAGGAGGGTCAGGACACTCTACTTTGCAGATAGAGAAAGAAGCTGTGTTAGTGGGTGTCCTGACACTCCTGCTCGCCCACTCCCCCCCCCTCAAGAGGCTTTCTCCACACCAGGGAGAGATCCTCGCATTACTGCGTGTAGTTACAGACAGAAGAACAGGAAGTGAGGATTTCTCAGAATAAATAAGGACATTTAAAAGCAAAATCGAAGGATGAGGTAAATGAAGGACGACTGCACTAAGGTAAAGGAAGCTATTTAGGGAAAAAAATCCTATACAACCCCTTTTTAATATGTACTGTTTTCGTACAAGACAAATCTGAAAAGAGAGACTGCGCATGTTTAGAAACAATAAACAACAAAAAAAAGCCTTTGTCGTATGAGAATATTCGTAGGAATTTTCGTTCAAAATTTCTTTCATCGGTTCCGATTTGCTGTGAAACATCGAGAAAAATCATAGAAACGTTTGCCCTATTTTCCTATAATGTGTACCCCACTTAAGAATTAAGTGTGACAGAGACTGGGGAGTTTAATTAACAGGCTCCTATGACAATTAGGATTTTTTTTTGCCTGTAAGGTGGTAATTCTTCCTAATGACCAGAAGTTTAAGGAGTGTTTTTCCCACGGACCATCACACTGATGTATTATGAGTTGTAGATATAGTCATTTTTAGCTAGGGTTCCTTGAGACCTAAAATCTGTCGATAAGGTTGAGAAAGGCTGTTCTAGAGAATACAGCAGTAGAATGAAATATTAATTTTGCGTGGACTGTCATCATATACAGACTATCTTGTATGAATTGTGAATACTGCATCAATATCATGCGCTTTTTAAAATGTATGTAATTGTTACTGCTCGTAATTTACTGTCTTTTGTATTTTTTGTTTTCCTTTTTTATTTTATTTATTTTTATTTTTTTTGCTTTGCTTATACTGACTTTTGATATGTAATAATTAAAGGGTCACTAAAGGAAACAATTTTAATGTTAAATAGCTTGCTTTACCTTATAGCAGTCCTGCTTTCATGTCCCCCATGTCCGTTTTTGCTTAGAAGTTGCTCTAATCCCTTGCTGAACTCCACACTTCCTGCTTGTCTGGCTCCTTATGAAAAAACTCATGGTAGCTTTTCATTGTGGTCCATGATCAAGAAGATGCGATTACTATGTGTCTAAAACTCCTCAGAACCAATCAGACTCCTTTTAAAAACAAACACTGCCCTGTGTTTGTTTGTTTTTGTTCTGTGTGTCTCTGTACGCACAGAACAAACTGAAACTAGTCTAAAAACGAAACTAAACTGCAGGCACAATATATGATTAATTTTTTATCTATTTGTAATCATTTTTAAAAGGAATCAGTTAAATATTATGTCTCTATACCCTGTAAACCATCATTTCAGCAAAAAAAGTTTTTTTCCTTTACTACTCCTTTAAGGTCAGGTTGCCGAGTTCTAAATGTCTAAAGACACACTATGCCTGTGTGTTTATTATAAGATGAGGAAACACATTGAGTATAAATGCCAGAAAATACATTTAACATTCCTCTGCAGATTGTTCTGGCAGTATATTTCAGGGCTGTGTCATGCCTGTGAAAGACACAAGAGGAAATGAAATATAGTGTCTCTGGGCATCCACTGCACACACAACAGATGCAACTTTTCTCTGTTGAATTTAAACAACCATATGTCCTGTATTTATTGAGTTATAGAAGATTTGGCTACAACAGCATGACTAACACATTTCTCTAGGCTTGGAGTAGTATTTCGGGAGAGTAAGGCTGCATTCACACCACAGCATTTTGAATCGCGGGCAGATTTAATACGTATCTTCCCATGATTTGATATCGCTGATGTGTGAATGACAAATCGCGGACCTTGCATTTGGGATGATATTCATTTGAATGACACCTCAAATTGCGGTTTGTGTGTGCCACGATTGTTACGTGATAAAACTTGCTGCAATCGCGGGAAGCATGTCGCCCCAAAAGTTCTGGAGCTTCTTTTGGGCAACGTTTTATCGCACGACAATCCCGCACCGTGATTTGAGGTGTGTGTCAAATGAATAGCATCTCAAATGCAAGTTCCGTGATTTGTCATTCACACATCAGCGCTGTAAAATCGTGGGTACATTCACAGCAAATCTGCCTGCAATTGAAAATGCTGTAGTGTGAATGCAGCCTTGGGGTATACAGGTGCAAAAATAAAAGAATGCAATAAGTTGACTCATTCTATCAAAGAGCTCTGTGTAGTATAACTTCTGTGAAATAACGCATGCTCATAGCATTCATTTTTATTTTTGTAATAACTTGTATGCTTTTAGCATGTAATTTAGGAGTATTTAAATTCAAGAACAAAACTGTAAAATGTTGTAGCTTACCAGTCCTCGGATGTGGTGGCTTTGTTTTCATTTTTATAGAGTAGAAACATTTTCAGCTAGTACAGGTAATACCGGTTGACCCTGTCAAAAATGCATGGTCTTTGTCACTTCCTGTGAGATGAAATGCAAAAGCGGTTATCTTCTTCTGTAAAATATTCCCCTCTACCCCACACCCTCGTGTAATTGAGATAAAGAGAGGGGGACATGTTTGATGTCTTGAAGTCAAGCATAGGTGACATCTATGGCTCCCTCCATAGATAAATTGCTGTAAGTTGCCATGCTAAGACCAGAAGTGTAATTTTTAGCAGGATTTCCAGGTGAAAATAATGGGAAAAATCTTAAAAAAAGAAAACAAATACAGCCTCCACATCTTCCCTAGATGTGGAGGCTGTATTTGTTTTCTTTTTTTAAGATTTTTGATAAGCTGCAATATATTACATTTTAGATTTGAGGTTAAGGAATGCTTTTAAGGTACAATCTAAAGACACATATATAATTGGTTATTAGGATGAGCATTACAAATCCAAAAGACAGAAAAATAGGGACATTGAAATTTATTTCCTAACCAATAATCTTTTCCATTATTAAAATCAAAAAGTGTTGTACGTCACTAAAAATGTGTGTACATGTGGGCATAGTTCCTTTCCCCCCTCTGTGCACTTGGTGACTACAGTGTGGTGCTAAGTTGGCCAACCCCTTATAGTACGTGATGGCATCATGTTCGCTAATGTGAACTACAAATAGTGGTCTGCTTCTAGGACGAAACACCAGTAGTACAATCCTTTTACTCCTTCTGTCATCAGTCCTGGATATATTGATAGCCATGGGAGTAACCTATTTACAGGAAGGAAGACAGGGTGAACCTAGACACATAAGAGCGGGGTGAAAGTCGGCTATTAAACACCTAAATAAGATATGCTTAAAACAGTTGACTTCAGAAGAGCTACAATGCCTTGAAAAATTATTCATACCTCTTGAAATTTTACACAGTTTGTTATGTTACAACCAAAAACATAAATGTACCATATTTATCTTCCTATAGCGCGCCGGCGTATAGCGTGCACCCATACTCTAGAAGGGAAATTCCTGGAAAAATAAAGAATTACTTACAGTTGAAAGAAAGGAGTCACCGCTCCAGGTGGGATCACTAAATGGTTACAGGTGGTGCAGGATACCGAGGGTGCTGACGGTGCACTAAGCAAAATGAAGACAAAGAAAAATGGATAGCCGCACTCCAAAACCTGATGGGTGGTCTTTTATTCAATAGACAGCAAAAATAGGGTCACAGCAGTGGAAACAAGGAACAGCCGACGCGTTTCGCACTGGATCAGTGCTTATTCATCAGCCATGCTGTCTATTGAATAAAAGACCACCCATCAGGTTTTGGAGTGCGGCTATCCATTTTTCTTTGTCTTCAATTACTTACAGTTGTCGGTGTCTTGCCCGGGGTCCATCGGCAGACTTGTGCGGTCCGGCATCCATCTGCGGCCTCTGTGGTGTTCTCCCGCACTGTCTCTAAGCTCTCCCGCGCACTGCCGCTGACCAATGAATGAATGAAAAACTTATATAGCGCGGCACATGCGAACTGAATCTCCTCTGGGCGCTCGTTGTTTCTGTCTCTCTGGTCATCAAAAGAGCAGAGTTTTTATCTGTCTTCTGAAGCTCAGGTGGTTTTCCTCCAACCGAATGCTGGTGGTAATGCGTTCCATAGTCTGGGACCTTGGAAAGCAAACCTTCTTTCTCCTTTGGACTTGTATCTGGCTTTGGGTATCTTGACCAGATTTTGGTCGGTGGATCGCAGAACGCGATTGGGATTGTGGGCTTCTATCTTTTCGCATGGATATTGCGGAGCCTTCCCATGAATGCACTTATGAGTCAGACAGAGTGTTTTAAAAGCAATTCTATCTTTTACTGGCAGCCAGTGAAGGGTTCTCAATGAAGGTGAGATTGATTCCCAGGGTTTTCTCCCAGTCACAAGTCTGGCGGCCGTATTCTGAACGACTTGCAGACGAGCGATTTGGCACTTAGGGAGTCCGAGGTAAAGGGCATTTGCATAGTCCAGTCTGGAGTTTACAATTGTTCCCACCACAACTGCTACGTCTTCTTTGGGGATAAACGGAATAAGTCTGCGTAGTAGGCGCAGCAGATGGTGAGATCCGCTGACTACTGACCCTATTTGTGCGTCCATTGTCATGTAGGTGTCAGATGACTCCGAGACTTTTGACTTTGGAGCTAGGGGAGATGATCTGGCCCAGAATGGGTGGGGGTGTCCAAGTAGTTGCCAGTTGACATATACCAAGTGCAGTACACTCGGGTACACTCGGCCACGCTTGGCTCCTCTTGCATAAAGGCTAGGAGGCGGCACAGGGCGTGCGGAGCCGAGCGCGGCCGAGCATACCCGGTTAAACCCCGTGTGTACTGCGCTCGGTGTATGTCGGCGGCGGCGCTCAGAGACAGCGGATTGGCGTATAACGCGCACCTGTGATTTTCCCCTGATTTTAAGGGGGAAAAAGTGCGTGTTATAAGCCGATAAATACGGTATTTTATTGGGATTTTATGTGATAGACCAACACAAAGTGGCACATAATTGTGAAGTGGAACAAAATGTTTTATTTATTTTTTACAAATATGTGAAAAGTGTGGTGTGCATTTGTATTCCGCCTCTTTACTCTCATACCCCTAACTAAAATCTAGTGGAACAAATTGTCTTTAGAAGTCACCTAATTAGTAAATAAAATCCATCTGTGTGTAATGTAATCTCAGTATAAATACAGCTCTAGGATTTTGTTGGAGAACTTTAGTGAACAAACAGACTCATGAAGGCCAAGGAACACACCAGACAGGTCAGAGATAAAGCTGTGGAGAAGTTTAATGCAGGGTTAGGGTATAAAAAAATATTCCAAGCTTTGAACATCTCACGGAGCACTGTTCAATCCATCATCGGAAAATGTAAAGAGTGTGGCACAACTGCAAACCTACCAAGACATGGCCGTCCACCCCACCTAAACTGACAGGCCGGGCAAGGAAAGCATTAATCAGAGAAGCAGCCAAGAGGCCCGTGGTAACTCTGGAGGAACTGCAGAGATCCACAGTTTAGGTGGGAGAATCTATCCACAGGAAATCTATTAATCATGCACTCCACAAATCTGGCCTTTATGGAAGAGTGGCAAGAAGAAAGCTATCGTTGAAAGAAAGCCATAAGAAGTCCCGTAGAGACATCCCCAAAAAGACTTGCAGTTGTAATTGCAGCAAAAGTTGCTTCCACAATGTGTTAACCTTTAAAGTATATATTTAAGATTTAATATCTAAAAGATATGATGTGGATTAAATGAGTTCTTTGACTAGAGGTGAAAGCTTAACATAACATTTATTATGTATTGTTAAAAAGTCTATCTAATACACAGAAAATATCTATAGTCTTAAACAAGAAAGAAATGGTTGGTTAAGATACAATTATTTACATGGAGGAATACAGAGTATATTCCTTTAAAACATTAATGTACACACATATCCAGTTACATGTAAGACAGACCTTTTTCCATAAATACCCTTTAGTACCATCCTGCAGGCTGGTGTTCCATCAAGAG
Organism: Rana kukunoris; assembly: GCA_029574335.1. Taxonomy (NCBI): domain Eukaryota; kingdom Metazoa; phylum Chordata; class Amphibia; order Anura; family Ranidae; genus Rana; species Rana kukunoris. Next base: position 222,573,876 of record CM056053.1, on the reverse strand, counting down.
AGCTCCCATCTCCTCTGACCATATCCCTCCATGCTGATGTCCCATTAGTTGGCCTAGCTGGGCTCATGATTGGAGAGCTTACTACCTAAGTCAGCCCACTTTCCTGCAAATACTGGTGACTTTTCTGGGCAGGAGATTTAGTTGAATTTTCCCAGATTGGCTTACCTTCATTGCATATCACAGCATGGGATTCTTTCAAGGAAGTAGGTGTAACAATAAAATGGTCTCTCCATGGTTTGTATATACACGTCTCGGGCCCGCATAGTCTGCTCTTTAACCACTTAAGACCCGGACCAATACGCTGGCAAATGACCCAAGGGGTTTTTGCGATTCGGCACTGCGTCGCTTTAACAGACAATTGCGCGGTCGTGCGACGTGGCTCCCAAACAAAATTTGCGTCCTTTTTTTCCCACAAATAGAGCTTTCTTTTGGTGGTATTTGATCACCTCTGCGGTTTTTATTTTTTGCGCTATAAACAAAAATAGAACGACAATTTAAAAAAAAATGCAATATTTTTTACTTTTTGCTATAATAAATATCCCCCAAAAATATATAAAAAAACATTTTTTTTCCTCAGTTTAGGCCGATACAGATTCTTCTACATATTTTTGGTAAAAAAAATCGCAATAAGCGTTTATCGGTTGGTTTTCGCAAAATTTATAGCGTTTACAAAATAAGGGATAGTTTTATTGCATTTTTATTAATTATTTTTTTTTTTACTACTAATAGCGGCGATCAGCGATTTTTTTCGTGACTGCGACAATATGGCGGAGACTTCGGACAATTTTTACACATTTTTGGGACAATTGTCATTTTCACAGCAAAAAATGCATTTAAATTGCATTGTTTACTGTGGAAATGACAGTTGCAGTTTGGGAGTTAACCACAGGTGGCGCTGTAGGGAATGTGTACCTAATGTGTGTGTTTACTACTGTAGGGGGGTGTGGCTGTAGGTGTGACGTCATCGATCGCGTCCCCCTATTACAGGGATGACGCGATCGATGCTCCGGCCACAGAGAAGCACGGGGAAGCCGTGTGTACACACGGCTCTCCCCGTTCTTCCGCTCCAGGGACGGATCGCCGCACTGCAGCGGCGATCGGGTCCGCGAATCCCGCGGTCCTGGAGCTTCGGACCGGGTCGCGGGCGCGCGCCCCACGGCTGGGTACTAAAACCAACGTATATATATACGTTGATGTGCCCAGCCGTGCCATTCTGCCGACGTAAATCTGCAGGAGGCGGTCCTTAAGTGGTTAACAAAGGGCTTCTGTAAAGTCCTTTTGCACACCTTTCATAGATGCAAGCTAAAGGAAATATATTCATAATTACAATATTTTACATCTATTTAACCACTTGCTTACTGGGCACATAAACCCCCTTCGTGCCCAGGCGAAATTTCAGCTTCCCGCACTGCTTCGCTTTAACTGACATTTGCGCGGTCGTGCAACGCGGCTCCTAAACAAAATTGACGTCCTTTTTTCCCCACAAATAGAGCTTTATTTTGGTGGTATTTGATCACCTCTGCGTTTTTTTTTTTTTTTTGCGCTATAAACAAAAAAAGAGCGACAATTAAAAAAAAAATATATATATATACAGTGCGGAAAATAAGTATTTGAACACCCTGCTATTTTGCAAGTTCTCCCATTTGGAAATCATGAAGGTGTCTGAAATTGTCATCGTAGGTGCATGTCCACTGTGAGAGACATAATCAAAAAAAAAAAATTCCAGAAATCACAATTTATGAATTTTAAACTATTTATTTGTATGATACAGCTGCAAAGAACTATTTGAACACCTGTCTATCAGCTAGAATTCTGACCCTCAAAGACCTGTTAGTCTGCCTTTAAAATGTCCACCTCCACTCGATTTATTATCCTAAATTAGATGCACCTGTTTGAGGTCATTAGCTGCATAAAGACACCTGTCCACCCCATACAATCAGTAAGAATCCAACTACTAACATGGCCAAGACCAAAGAGCTGTCCAAAGACACTAGAGACAAAATTGTACACCTCCACAAGGCTGGAAAGGGCTATGGGGAAATTGCCAAGCAGCTTGGTGAAAAAAGGTCCACTGTTGGAGCAATCATTAGAAAATGGAAGAAGCTAAACATGACTGTCAATCTCCCTCGGACTGGGGCTCCATGCAAAATCTCACCTCGTGGGGTCTCAATGATCCTAAGAAAGGTGAGAAATCAGCCCAGGACTACACGGGAGGAGCTGGTCAATGACCTGAAAAGAGCTGGGACCACCGTTTCCAAGGTTACTGTTGGTAATACACTAAGACGTCATGGTTTGAAATCATGCATGGCACGGAAGGTTCCCCTGCTTAAACCAGCACATGTCAAGGCCCGTCTTAAGTTTGCCAATGACCATTTGGATGATCCAGAGGAGTCATGGGAGAAAATAGAACTTTTTGGTCATAATTCCACTAACCGTGTTTGGAGGAAGAAGAATGATAAGTACCATCCCAAGAACACCATCCCTACTGTGAAGCATGGGGGTGGTAGCATCATGCTTTGGGGGTGTTTTTCTGCACATGGGACAGGGCGACTGCACTGTATTAAGGAGAGGATGAACGGGGCCATGTATTGCGAGATTTTGGGCAACAACCTCCTTCCCTCAGTTAGAGCTTTGAAGATGGGTCGAGGCTGGGTCTTCCAACATGACAATGACCCGAAGCACACAGCCAGGATAACCAAGGAGTGGCTCTGTAAGAAGCATATCAAGGTTCTGGCGTGGCCTAGCCAGTCTCCAGACCTAAACCCAATAGAGAATCTTTGGAGGGAGCTCAAACTCCGTGTTTCTCAGCGACAGCCCAGAAACCTGACTGATCTAGAGAAGATCTGTGTGGAGGAGTGGGCCAAAATCCCTCCTCCAGTGTGTGCAAACCTGGTGAAAAACTACAAGAAACGTTTGACCTCTGTAATTGCAAACAAAGGCTACTGTACCAAATATTAACATTGATTTTCTCAGGTGTTCAAATACTTATTTGCAGCTGTATCATACAAATAAATAGTTAAAAAAATCATACATTGTGATTTCTGGATTTTTTTTTTTTTTTTGATTATGTCTCTCACAGTGGACATGCACCTACGATGACAATTTCAGACCCCTCCATGTTTTCCAAGTGGGAGAACTTGCAAAATAGCAGGGTGTTCAAATACTTATTTTCCGCACTGTGTATATATATATATATATATATATATATATATATATATATAGTTTTACTTGTTGCTATAATAAATATCCCAATTTTTTTTAAAAAAAACATTTTTTTTTCTCAGTTAAGGCCCATACGTATTTTTCGACGTATTTTTGTAAAAAAAAAAAAAACGCAATAAGCGACTGGTTTGCGCAAAAGTTATAGCGCCTACAAAATGGGAAACAGAATTATGTTTTTTTTTTTTTTTGTTATTTTTTTTACTAGTAATGGCGGCGATCTGCGATTTTTATTGGGACTGCGATATTGCGGCAGACATATCGGACACTTTTGACACAAATTTGGGACCATTCACATTTATACAGCGATCAGTGCTATAAAAATGCACTAATTACTGTATAAATGTGACTGGCAGGGAAGGGGTTTACACTAGGGGGTGAGGAAGGGGTTAAGTGTGTATCCTGGATGTGTTCTAACTGTGTGGGGGGAGGGGGGTGACTGGGGGAGGTAACCGATGCTGTGTCCCTATGTACAAGGGACACAGATCGGTCTCCTCTCCTCTGACAGTACGTGGAGCTCTGTGTTTACTTGTGTTCCCGCCGATCGCATGTACCCAACGGACATCGCAGCCGCCAGGTACATGCATCGGCTCTTCAGCGATGCGGCAGGACAGTGTTTACCCGCGGCGCGCCACCCAGTGGCGCGCGCGGGGAAATGCACTTTAAATCACGTCCAAAGACGTCTACTTGGCGCCTCAGGTCCGCGCTGTTGACGTATTTTGTCAATAGCGCGGGTCTGAAGTGGTTAATGGAGATTTCACATAAACCCATAAGCAAAAGTTGCTTCCACAAGTATTGTCTCAGGGAGGCTGAATATAAATGCACGCCACGCTTTTCACAGATTTAAAAAAAAGTTGAAAACCATTTATTATTTTCTTTCCACTTCACAATTATGTGCCACTTTGTGTAGGTCTATCACATAAAATCCCAATAAAATACATTTACGTGTTTGTAACTTGACCAAATGTGGAAAATTTCAAGGGGTATGAATTCTTTTTCAAGGCATTGAATAATTAGGTCATTATAAGTTTCACCTTTGTGCAATCAAAGTGTCATATGACATGTTACATGATGTTAGTATATACACATGTTCTGAAAGGCCCTTGAGCCTGCAGCACCACTAAGCAAGCAAAATTAACCAATTAACTATCCAAACAGGCCAGAAAAAAAGTTGTGGAGAAGTATAGATCAGGGTTAAAAGGAGAGACAACAAAACCAAAAAAAAAAAAAAAAACATTGAAAATCCCACAGAACACCATTCGGTTGATTGGGACAATTCACAAAAGAATGTTGCAGGAGATATTTGGGTCATGTGACACATTTAACTACTTTAGCCCTGGAAGATTTGGCTGCTCAATGATCCAAGCACTTTTTACAATTTGGCACTGCGCTGCTTTAACTGATAATTGCATGGTCATGCAATGTTTTACCCAAACTAAATTTATGTCATTTTTTTCCCCACAAATAGAGCTTTCTTTTGATAGTATTTTTTTTTCTTCAATATAAATGGAAAAGGACCAAAAATGTTGAATTATTTTTTTCTAATTTTTGTTATAAGAAAAATCCAATAAACTCAATTTTAGTCATACATTTAGGCCAAAATGTATTCAGTCACATGTCTTTGGTAGAGAAATGTCAATAAGTGTGAATTTATTGGTTTGCGCAAAAGTTATAGCGTCTACAAACCAGGGTACATTTCCTGGAATTTACGCAGCTTTAAGGTTGACTGCCCATGTAGTTTCTTGAGGTGCTAAAATGACAGGGCAGTACATTCCCCCCCCCCCATTTTGGAAAGTAGACACCCCAAGGAAATTGCTGAGACATGTTTAACCCCTTTGAATATTTTTTTTTGTCACAAGTGATTGAAAAATGGCTAAAAATAAATAAATAACTACGCAAAGTTATCACCAAGATATATTGCTCACACATGCCATGGTTATATGTGTAATTACACCCCAAAATACATTTTGCTGCCTCTCCTGAGTATGGGGATACCACATGTGAGACTTTTTGGGAGCCTAGCCGTGTACAGGACCCCAAAATCAATCACTGCCTTCAGGCTTTCCAAGGGCGTAACATGATGATTTCACTCCTCATTACCTATCGGTTTCTGAGGCCACGGAATGCCAAGATAGCACAACCCCCCCCCCCCCCCCCACCAAATTACCCCATTTTAGAAAGTGGACACCCCAAGCTATTTGCTGAGAGGCATGTTGAGTATTTTTCAGATCTCGCTTTTTGTCACAAAGTTTATATATATATATATATATATATATATATATATATATATATATATATATATATATATATATATATATATATATATATATATATATATATGAAAATGAAGAGATATATATATATATATATATATATATAAATTTCTTAATTTTCAAAAACAAATGAGAGTTGCAAAGTACTCACCATGCCTCTTGGCAAATACTGTGGGGTGTCTTTTCCAAAATGGGGTCATTTGGGGGGTGAACAAACATCTATTAGTGTATATACAGCTTTGGGTGACAGCCCCAAATATTATTTTAAACACAAGTATGCAGCGGTGTCTGCTATATTTTCAGATTGTAATTTGTGCGGGTTACTATAAAGAACCATTCTTATAATAAAGTGTTGCTTTACCACTTGCTGACCAGCCGCCGTCATTTTACTGCGGCAGATTGGCACGATCTCACGAACTGTCATAGCTGTACATCAGCTACTTTTGAGCGGGATAGCAGGCGCGCACTGCGGGGGTGCCGGAAATCGCACTGATTGCTGGCCACACGTGATCGCAGGCACAAGAGCCAAAACAGGGACGTGTGTGTGTGTAAACACACAAATCCCTGTTCTGTGAGGAGAGGCAGATCGTGAGTTCCTACTAGCTAGGAACAGCAATCTGTCATCTCCTCTAGTCAGTTCCATCCTCCCTACAGTTAGAACACACACTAGGGAACACAGTAATCGGTGCATTTTTATAGCACTGATCGCTGTATAATTGCCAATGGTCTCAAAAATGTGTCAAAATTGTCCAATCTGTCTGCCATAAGGTCGCAGTCCCGATAAAAATCACAGATCACTGCCATTACTAGTAAAAAATAATAAAAATATCATAAATCTTTCTCCTATTTTGTAGATGCTATAACTTTATAACTTTTGCACAAACCAATCTATATACGCTTATTGCGATTTTTTTTTTTTTTTTTTTTTTTTTTTTTACCAAAAATATGTAGAATACATATTGGTGTAAACTGAGGTCAAAATTGTATTTAAAAAAAATGGGGATATTTATTATAGCAAAAAGTACAAAATATTGAGTTTTTTTTTCAAAATTGTCGCTTTTTTTGTTAATAGCGCAAAAAAATAAACTCCACAACGATGATCAAATGCCACCAAAAGAAAGCTCTATTTGTGGGGAAAAAATACATCAATTTTGTTTTGGTATAGTGTCGCACGACCGCGCAATTGTCAGTTAAAGCGGCGCAGTGACGTATCACAAAAAATGGCCTGGTCATTGAGCAGCTGGGGCTGAAGTTGTAAATACTTCATATTAGCTTAGCATAATTCCTGGCACAATAAGAGTCACAGCGTGCAAGGCTAGCCGTATTAGAAACCCAGGGAATTGCACTGTACTCCCAATAAGGTTTAATCATCAGTGTGCTGCTGCTCCTTTGTTGTCTGTTAGAAAGCTGGGAGTTAAGAGCTACCTACAGTTCCTATAAGTTAGCACTGTTATCAGTTTGCAGAGGGGAAAAATCATGTTGAACTGTGAGCAATAACAGGAAGATAGGCGATGTATGTGGGACATAATATTAAGATGTTGAGATTTTTTTTTTATGAAGGTGCCCCTTTAAAATGTTGTTGTTTTTAAATTCTAAACAGCCTGTTTGTTTTTTCACTTCCTTTGTGTATTCCAATGTAGTGCATGTACAGTGCTTAACATAAATTAGTACGCCGCTTTTGAAAACATTTATTTTAATCAATATCTCATTAGAACACAAGAAAAAATTCCCAAATTTTTACAAAACTGAGTTCTATAGAACATTTGTTTAGATCATTACATGGAAGTAAGGTTAATAATATAACTTGGATTACAAAATCTTTGGTTCTACTCAAATTAGTTGATGCAAAAATGAATACACGCCACAACAAAACTACTACATCTAGTATTTTGTATGACCTCCATGATTTGTAAGGACAGCACCAAGTCTTTTAGGCATGGAATGAACAAGTTGGCAACATATTAGATCTATCTTTTTTTCATTCTTCAAGAACGAGCCTGGATGCTGGATGGAGAGTAATGCTCAACTGATCTCTTCAAAGATCCCCATAGATTTTTGCTTGGTCTCAGATCAGGAGACATACATGGTCACTGAATCACTTTCACCCTGTTCTTCAGAAATGCAACAGTGGCCTTGGATGTGTGTGTGTTTTGGCTCATTGTCATGTTGGAAAAGTGAATGACGACCAAGGGCAAGGAATGATGGTAGCAATTTCTTTGAATATAGAGCAGTACATCAGTGAATTCAGAATACCATCAATGAAATGCAGCTCCCCGACACCAGCAGCACTTATGCACAGAAGGACACTGCCACCATGTTTTACTGTAGTAATCATACATTCTTTGTATTCCTCACCTTTGCGACGCCATACAGTTTTAAAGTCATCAGTTCCAGAAACCTTTAATTTGGTGTCATCTATCCAGAGTACAGAGTCCCATTAGTGTTCTTCTTTTACAGCATGGGCTCTGGCTAATTGTAGGTGGGATTTTATGTGCATGGGCTTTAGGAGTGTAGGAGAGGCTTCCTTTGTGGATGACACCCATGCATGCCATTTCTCTGCAGTGTACGCTGTATTGAATCACGGTAAACAATCACCACAGTTTGGCTTTCCACTTCTTTAGCTAACTGCAATGAACTTGCATGGCAAATTCCTTTAACCCTTCTTATCAGAACACACTGCTGTCGAGGTGTTAACTTCTTTGGATGGCCTAGACTTCTCTGTGAGATGGTTGCAGATCCAGCTTTGTTAATTTTTGTATCACTTTTGCTACAGTATTCTGACTGATAAAGCTTTGCAGGTCTTCTTGTAGCCTTCACCTTTCTTGTGTAAAGTAATTATTTTCTTTCTCAGGCCTTGTGACATTTCTCTTCCATGCAGTGCCATTGCTCACAGAATTAAATGGAAGGGGTTTTCTAAGTAAAGCTTTCATAATCCACTGTCTACTGGACTGGATTTTGTTGTCTAAGCCCAGGTTCACATTGATGTGATTTGGCATGCGATTTGACTTATCCATCCGAATCAGTGCGACATCGACTTTGCGGCGCCGCAACGATTCCCAAAAGTAGTTTCTGTACTACTTTTGGTGACTTTGAGTGCAATTTCAATAGACATCTATGCCGGAACCCGCACAGATGTCTCTGAAATCGCCCCCCAAGTCGGACTGACATGCGGGTATGAAATCGTGCAAGTTCAGCAGTATGAACCTGGGCTTAAATGTAGCTTTGCTCCTAAGACTTGGGGTCTATTCATTTTTGCAACATGGTCTTAAATTAATTTGTTAGGCAAAATTTTTTTTGTGTGTGTGCAAATTAACAAATCTTGGTTGCAATCAATGGCCCGTATTTGTGAGTATTTTTTAGTATAGTGTCCCATAGAAAATGTTGATTCTGAAAGTAAAGGTTTTCTGACAAATCTGTTCTGGGGTGTACTCATTTATGCTAAACACTGTGGGCCAGATTCAGGTAGAATTAGATTCCCGCAGAGTATCAGAGATACTCTATGCCGCCGTACTTTACCTGGCTCTACGAGGAATTCAGAGAGATTTTGGCCCGTAAGGTACGGCGGCGTAGTGTATTTCTCCCGGCGGAATCAAACTACGCGATTAGGCGGCGTGAGGCATTTAAATTAGGCACGTTCCCGCGGCGATCGAACTGCGCATGCTCCGTTCAGAAATTTCCCGCCGTACATTGCGCGAAATCACGTCGTTACGTAATTTTTTTTTGAGTAGCGTCGTTTACGGACATTCCTATTCCCGGACGACTTACGGAAAAAAAATAAAAAATTGAAAGTCGACGCAAGAACGACGGCCATACTTAACATGGGCCGCGTAAGGTTAGACCAGCTAATAGCTGGTTTAACTTTACGTAGCAAAAAAATGACGTACGCGATTGCGAACGACGCTCGTAACTTCGTGGATCGCCGGATCATTTGCATACCCCGACGCTGAAAACAACGCGAACTCCACCCAGCGACCGCAAAAAGATTGCAGAGTAGATCCGAAGGCGTACGAAGACGTAAGCCTGTCAGATCGAAGCCCAACGCCGCCGTATCATGGTTTGAGGATTCAAACTAGTGATACGGCGCGCGTAATTTGAAAGTACTCCTGTCTAACACCAGTTAGACAGGACTTACGGCTCTCTGAATCTGGCCCTGTATCTTTAATGTAGTATACAGCTTTTTCTTGTAATTATTTTCTAGTAATTATTTCCAGCTTTTTCTTCTAATTATTTCACTGATGTAATTTTTGTGTCTTGCAGTATTAAAACTACACCAGAAATGCAAAATGATCAGGTAAATTTACAAAATCTAGATTTGAATACCAGTATATGCAAAAAGGACAATTCATTTTTGTAATAGTGAATTAAGGAAACTAAGTTTATATTTACACTTCATTATAGAATAATGCCCCAAGGAAAATTACCCAAAGAAATCAATTTTCATTTCAGGATGTAATACTATAACACATGTATATACCGTGTGTTGGATTTCTGACTTTAAAAATGACTTAAAGTGGAAGTAAAGGCAAAACCTAACTAGCTCCTAACCTATTGCCACCCGCATTCTAAGCGTAATCTATCTAGCACGGTAAAGAAAAGATTGCTCTACTTTCCTACTTTGTATCTGCTTTGGTCTGGTCCCAAGCTAGGCTGTCAATGGTGGCTTCAGTGTGTAGGAGAAGCAGCAGACAATGGAAACCCCATAGTAAATCTGTGGGTGATGTCACTTCCCTGTGCATTTCACAGCCGATGTCTGCTTTTTCCTGCACACACAGGGCGGTGCTGGAGACTGGACCAGAGTGGCTTCAAAATAGGTAATTATAGTGATTTTTTTTCTTTACAAGGTTAGGTTTAGATTGTGGGTGGGAGTAGGTTTAGAGTTTAAGTTTTGCCTTTACTTCCACTTTCCAGCTTTACTGTCACTTTTACTAGTTAATTTGCACTAAAAACAAACTATTTCCAACACAAATTGTTGCACCTGCTGGGCTTGCTGCATAAACTGTATGCAGCCTTAGCTACATACAGTATACAATTTTGTGTTGTGGCCGTGGGACATAAACATCCCATTCCATACCTGGAACAAAATAGTCGAGCTGAGGAGCACTCAGCTATTCATAGTCGGCTTTCTCTGAATACAAAGCTTCTTCTGATTGAGCTGTTAGAGCTCATGACGTCATTTGTCTGCCTCGGCCAGTCAGAAGAAGCTAGTATTCATTTAGAAAATGCAGAGTTGCCTATTAATTGCTGAGTGCCACTCAGGCCTGACTCAATTTGTTCTAGGCGTGGAACAGGTTGTTCGCATTCCACAGCCAAAACACAAGGCTGTATACAGTAATTATAATGAGCCTGATCAACTGGAGTGTTAAAGTGTTGTACAATGTACCTGTTTATTTCAGACATCAATTATTAAGAAGAAGCTCTGTTTTTGCTAATACCCTTACATATGATTGGATGTTTAACCAGATAAAGCAAAGTAGGGGTGTGCCAGTCGCCTAGCATCAGATCTTTTTCAAGCTCCTGTATATTCTAAAGTCTTTTAGTTAAGCTTTAGCCATTTTCACATTTCATATTGCTTTTTATCAAGGCTGTTAATAATACAGAACTACAGTGCCTGCCGCCGAGAATGTGTTTATAGCACGACAGCATCGCGCTGATTCTCGGCAAAAGGCTGCCGACATCTCGCACTCGCTGGAATAGTAAAAGCACATTCCAGCGAGTGCGTCATAGAAGCGACGGGGATCCGACGCGGATTCCCGCCAATTCTACACGTGGGCGGAGTTTGTTATGAATCCTGAGAAGGAAGTCCCCGCCGGATTTTAAATAAATATCCGGCATGGGTTCCCCCCTCAGGAGCATAACGGGCCCTTAGGTCTGGTATGGGTTGTAAGGAGACCTCCCCTACGCCGAACAAACGGCGTGGGGGTCCCCCCACAATCCATACCAGACCTGTATCCAAAGCACGCCGGCCGGCCGGTCAGGAGGGAGTGGGGGGCGAGCGAGCGCCCCCCCCCCCTCCTGAGCCGTACCGGGCAGCATGCCCTCAACATGGGGGGGTCAGGTGCTCTGGGGCAGGGGGCGCACTGCGGCCCCCCCACCCCAGAGCACCCTGTCCCCATGTTGATGAGGACAGGGCCCCTTCCCGACAACCCTGGCCGTTGGTTGTCGGGGTATGCGGGCGGGAGGCTTATCGGAATCTGGAAGCCCCCTTTAATAAGGGGGCCCCCAGATACCGGCCCCCCACCCTAAGTGAATGAGTATGGGGTACATTGTACCCCTACCCATTCACCTGCAAGAAAAGTGTAAACACAAATAAACCACACAGTGTATTGAAATATTTTATTAGTTGGCCGCCGGGGGGGGGGGGGGTGTATGATCGCTTTTATAAAAGCGCCCCCCTCCGGCGGGCTTCTGTGGGGGGGGTGGGTGCCGCTGTTCTTCACCGCCGTCTGGTTCTCGTCCACCACCCGGCGGGCTTCCTTCGACATCTTCGGCGGCGGGGGGGTCTTCTCCCACTCTCCGGGGTCTTCTCCCACTCTCCGGGGTCTTCTCCGGCTCTCCGGGGGTCTTCTCCGCTCTCCGGGGGTCTTCTTCTTCTTCAGGACTCGCCGCCGCTATCTTCGTGTTAGCTCAATTACTGGCGGCGGCGTGTCCCCTCTTCTGTGACGTCTTCTTCTCTTCTTCTTCTCCAGATGTTGACGCGACGCTTCCTTCCACTGTTATGGCTGGCGCGCGGCTCGCAGCGAGTTATATAGGTCTGTCTTGTGACGTCGCAGTCCCATCATGCTCCTGTAGGTACCACGTGGTACCTACCGGAGCATGATGGGACTGCGACGTCACAAGACAGACCTATATAACTCGCTGCGAGCCGCGCGCCAGCCATAACAGCGGAAGGAAGCGTCGCGTCAACATCTGGAGAAGAAGAAGAGAAGAAGAAGACGTCACAGAAGAGGGGACTCGCCGCCGCCAGTAATTGAGCTAACACGAAGATAGCGGCAGCGAGTCCTGAAGAAGAAGAAAACCCTGGAGAGCGGAGAAGACCCCCGGAGAGCCGGAGAAGACCCCGGAGAGTGGGAGAAGACCCCCCCGCCGCCGAAGATGTCGAAGGAAGCCCGCCAGGTGGTGGGCGCTTTTATCAAAGCGCCCCCCCCCGGCGGCGGAAGAGAACCAGACGGCGGTGAAGAACAGCGGCACCCACCCCCCCCCGCAGAAGCCCGCCGGAGGGGGGCGCTTTTATAAAAGCGATCATACACACCCCCCCCCCCCTGGCGGCCAACTAATAAAATATTTCAATACACTGTGTGGTTTATTTGTGTTTACACTTTTCTTGCAGGTGAATGGGTAGGGGTACAATGTACCCCATACTCATTCACTTAGGGTGGGGGGCCGGTATCTGGGGGCCCCCTTATTAAAGGGGGCTTCCAGATTCCGATAAGCCTCCCGCCCGCATACCCCGACAACCAACGGCCAGGGTTGTCGGGAAGGGGCCCTGTCCTCATCAACATGGGGACAGGGTGCTCTGGGGTGGGGGGCCGCAGTGCGCCCCCTGCCCCAGAGCACCTGACCCCCCCATGTTGAGGGCATGCTGCCCGGTACGGCTCAGGAGGGGGGGGGGGGGGCGCTCGCTCGCCCCCCACTCCCTCCTGACCGGCCGGCGTGCTTTGGATACGGGTCTGGTATGGATTGTGGGGGGACCCCCACGCCGTTTGTTCGGCGTAGGGGGGGTCTCCTTACAACCCATACCAGACCTAAGGGCCCATTATGCTCCTGAGGGGGGAACCCATGCCGGATTTTTATTTAAAATCCGGCGGGGACTTCCTTCTCAGGATTCATAACAAACTCCGCCCACGTGTAGAATTGGCGGGAATCCGCGTCGGATCCCCGTCGCTTCTATGACGGCTTTGTCTCCATCGCGGCAAGCCAGCTCGGCGCTGGCTCCCGCGATGGGGCTCGCAAGTGCTCAATCTCGCCGAGAAAGGGAGCGAGATTGACACAATATCGCGGTCAACCACTGTAATCATTGTAATCAGTTGCTTTTGATAGCTGCAATTAACTACAATATTTTAGTTGATGTTTACATCTATTAAAACCTCTATTGTGGGATTTTTGAGGTGACAAAACCCCAACATTTTTGGAAAAATGTTTTTATTATACAAAAAAAGTTATTAATTCATTCATAGACATTCCAATATATTATATTTAAATACTAAAAACATGAGGATTTGATGAAACAGATAAAGTCATACTATCCACCATGGAATTCGGAGACCTCCAGATCAACTGGCGGTAACAGAAAAGCGGTTCAACCAACATGTTTCAAGTGGTCATATTTAAGACAATCTTCATCAGGGATTTTTTTTCTATCACTATCTAGGATAAATCAAAATAATTCATTTAATATCAAAAAACATTGAATCACATTCCCAACACCCTCATAGGTGTAGAAAGGTAGTTACTCACTTTTCAAGTTAAAGTATCCTTAAATAGCAGATGCAAACCCCATGGTAACAGCAGTGAGGGTCCCCAAAAAGGTCACGAGATTCACCCCTTGTTCCCTATAGAAGGGCCAGATAACATCCAATAAATGGTGTTTGAAGGCCAATATTGTAGGTGCTGTGCCAAAACAAATTGGTAGTAAAATAGGCTGTTAAGCTATTCATAGGATTCTATTTTACTACTGGTGGTGGCAGGGGGTTGATGTCGATGGTGGTGCCAGGGGGTTGATGTCGATGGTGGTGCCAGGGGGTTGATGTCGATGGTGGTGCCAGGGGGTTGATGCCGATGGTGGTGCCAGGGGGTTGATGCCGATGGTGGTGGCAGGGGGTTGATGCCGATGGTGGTGGCAGGGGGTTGATGCCGATGGTGGTGGCAGGGGGTTGATGCCGATGGTGGTGGCAGGGGGTTGATGCCGATGGTGGTGGCAGGGGGTTGATGCCGATGGTGGTGCCAGGGGGTTGATGCCGATGGTGGTGCCAGGGGGTTGATGCCGATGGTGGTGCCAGGGGGTTGATGTCGATGTTGATGTGCGCCGTCGTATCTTTACGCCGATTCACAATGCGAGATACGCCGAAAAATAGCCTTCCTCCGCCCAACGTGACTTGCCTACGCCGGCGTATCGTGGGCGCATAGTTACGCTGGATGCATTCGGCGTTCCCATTAGAAATATGCAAATGAGGGAGATATGCATTTTGCTTAAGGCTTACGTCCGGCGTAAAGTTACCCCAGCTATATAAGGCGCAGCTAATGCAAAGGTATGGGCCAGGGAACGACGCAGTCGAATTTTACGTTGTTTACGTAGTACGGGAATAGGGCTGGGCGTAGGTTACGTTCACACGTCGTAGGCATTGCGCGCCGACGTCACTTAGGGAGTTTTTTTCATTGTGATTCTGAGCATGCGCGCACATGCCCAGTTCGAGCGGCCATTCATTAGCATGGGGTCATGCTTAATTTAAATACACAACGCCCACCTCCTTCCTACTTTGAATTAGGCGGGCTTACCCTGGCCCATTTACGCCACGCCGCCGTAACTTAGGGAGCAAGTGCTTTGTGAATACAGCACTTGCCTCTCTAAGTTGCGGTGGCGTAACGTAAAGAAGATACGCTACGCCGCTCTAAAGATACGCAAATGTATCTGAATCTGGCCCGTAGTTTTGTAAACTGCCAGTAAAAACTTGGCTGTGTCAGTAAATTTTTGGTGTCCCGCCAGTAAATTTCAATCTGGTAGGTTCGCAACACTGTAACAAGCAATCGCGGCCGCCGGGCACACGCACGGGAGTTAAGGACCCTATTGGCTGCTGGGCGAGGTGACGTATAGCTACGTGCTCTCGCCCAGCAGAGCCGACCTGATGCCGTAAAACTGCGGCGGCTGGTCGGCAACCAGTTATTATAAAATGTTTACCGTGAACATTTTACCCTTTTAGTAAATCTAGCCCCTTCTTTCATGGTTTATCAAACCAGTGCATACTACAGCACCATATTGATTTGATGTAAAAGTGCATTGTTTAGTACTGAGGCACAAGATAATTTATGATAATATATGCATGTTCTGAAACAAAGGGTGTACGAACCTAAATGAACATTATTTCTCTGTATTAAAGATGTGATCAATCTCTTTTGCAGCAACAATATCATCATAATATACAACCAAATCAGCAGCATTGGCGTCCTCACACATCTCCAAATATCAGGTTGGTGATCTCTTATATTAGCTTTAAAAAGATATATAAATGGGGGAACATATTTTATTTAGATAGTAGAACATAATAGCTTTTCTGTCTGGTCTTTAAAGTTGTGTATCCATATTCACTACTGCATAATAGAAACATATGTGTCAGGTTACCTAGATCATATGACGGCACTATTCTTAGAAAAAAATTGCTACTAATAATGTTTAAATTTTAGTATGCCGATTATGGTTCTGTGAAAGATTAATTGAGCTGTTATAGGTTACTCTAGTTGCACACCCCTTTGCCACCTAACACTGGTAGCAGAGTTTGAACCCCTGTCAGATATTGTGTTCCCCTTTTTTACTGTGCTGATGTCAGGAGTCTCCAACAAATCACACCAGTGAGGCCGCGTACACACGAGGGGATATGTCCGCTGAAAACGGTCCGATGGACCGTTTCAGCAGACATCTCCGCTCGTGTGTATGGGCTAGCGGACAGATTTGTCCACCCGACAGATTTCAAAGCAAGCTTTGAAATCTATCCAGTGGGGATCTGTCCGCCCGACATGTCTGCTGGTTAGTACACTTACCAGCAGACATGTCGTCCCCCACCGCCGCCGCGCCGCTGCCGAATGGATTCGGCGCATGCGCGGAAGTGTTTTACTTCCTGGTGCGGTGACGTGGCGGTGACGCGGCGGCGTCAACGTCACCGCGCCGTCCGGCGGCGGGGAATTTGATCCGATGGTGTGTACACGCCATCGGATCAAACTCCCGATCGGACATATCCGATGGAAATGGTCCGCGGACCGTTTTCATCGGATATGTCCGATCGTGTGTATGGGGCCTGAGAGGAGGAATATTTTGTTAGAACCTCTGTGCAGCTTTTGTGATTGGAGTGCTCTAGCTCTGACTCAGCCAGGCATATGCCTGGAACTTTGCAGTGAAACCGCTGATTCTGCACACACAGTCCTGCTCTTCAACATTCTGGAAGAACTGCTGGTAGTATTGCTAAAGGATCCATCCAAAGTAAAACAAAACAAAAAAAGGACTTTCTCCAAAAAGGATTTTTTTTTATCTCGTTTTACATTCCATCCTGTATTTAAAGTAACACTGAACACCTACTTGCCAGGCCGTGCTTTACCTATTCATATTTCTAACACATTTCACACCAGGGGGAGGTCTCCTAAGCATTTCTTGGATGAAATTCATTAGAGAGGAGGTAGATGGTCCAGCAAGGAGGCATTTAATATAGCTGCAGTATAGAATGGAAAAAAAAATTAAAAACAAATTGTTTTGTTTTTTAAATTTTAATACAGCAGTGCATTTTTGTATGTCCTGATTCGTTGCTCACCTTTTTGTTTTGATGCATCTGTATTTAGCAGAGTTAAAAAGCTCAGTTTGTCTCAAAGTGGTTTCAAACACCAGACCTGAAATATGAACAAAGCATATCCCTATATGCGTACTTTTCCTGACACCAAGAGAAAAATGGTGATGGGAGGGAGCTCCAGCTGGCTGACAGCCTTAGCTCTGTTTTAGACCTGTCCAGTCCCTTCCCTCCCCTCTAATTGGCTCTCAGAGCTCCCTTTACTGAGCTTCGTAGAGTATAATTTCAGCTCCCTGCCCCCTTTTTGTTTAACTCTCAGACAAGCTGTATAAAGTCAGCACTTTGAACAGATGTACAGATAGAAGACTGCAGATAAACAGGTACAGCTTAAGTAGGAGGGTTTCTTTCCTCTCTGTGTATCACCTGAGGCACTTCACTAGGTTAATGTAAACGTTTTCTACCACTTTAACCGTGGTGGCACACAGTACAAAGGTTATTAGAAAAGAGACAACACACCATGTCTACTAAGATGTGCTTGCATAATAAGATAGTCAATATTTGTTTTCACTCCTTTCAAGAGGCACACGGTTGCTTCTCGTGCCCAGACCTACTTTTCTAACATCGGTGCTGGGGACAGAAACCGCTACATGTGTCTGGACTGCAGAGATCCAATAGAACCTCAATTGATTTCTCATACAGTATTGTTACTGGTGCAATTTCTTTTTCACACACATTTATCCCCTCAGAAGTAAAACACTCAAAACATTCTATATTTTCTGAAAGCAATGGTCCTAGACAATAAAAAGTTTTTTTATTATTTATATTTATATTATATTTACCATATATCAAATACAGTATAGCATATGTCTAAGTATTTTAATGTAAGAGATTAGTTTGGGATTGCAAGGTGGTCTCCTTAAATAATCTACTCCTAGTTTTGCTGTCAAAATTGATCAGTTGCTTAGTGCAACACCGCAGAAAGGCCATCCATGCATGTGGAGTAAGCGGACAATTCCCTATATTCTTTATAAATGATATAAGTTTAGAATTATAACAATCTCTTTATTTATTTTTATTTTTCTGAAGCTCATTTAGTGAAGTTCTCCGCATATATAGTTTATGATCTTGAATGCTTTCTTCATGTGTGGTCAGACTGTCATATTCTGAGTGTATACAAATGTTTACTTGTTTGACCACACTGCAGTCTTGTAATGTTTCTCCCTAGGTGAACAGAACTAGAATTTTTTTTTTATAGTTTGTGTTTGTAGGTTCTTTTCAAAATGTACACAAATTATGTTGCAGTTAAATTGTTGTCAGGCAAGAACATGATTTGCAAATCATTAAAAGACTGCCTGCTAGTAAAAACTTTTTTTGCCCCTTGGCAACATTCTGTAATTGTTTTAACGTTTGTAGGGACTCGCTATGTTTGCTTTACACATTTACATGTCATTAAATGTGGCAAAGTAAGCATTTACGCATATATTTTGTGTCTGCAAAGCTGCACTAATGCTTTACTTTTTTCCATGAGAGCTGCTCAATGTCAATGGCTATTTTATCACCATTTACCTTGTGGATAAGCATAAAATTAGTTGACTGTCATTTTCATGCTTCTGCATATGTTATGTTTTTTTATATATATATATATATATATATATATATATATATATATATATATATATATATATATATATATATATATATAATATGGCAGATTATATGTGTATGGCAGAGTAGAAGGAAATTGCAAAAACCTGTTGCACCTGTTTTTGTTTGATTTCAAGTTGCTTGTAAAGGTGTTGCTGATCATTCATTCAAGTTTTTATGTTTTTATTGTAAATAATTCATTTGTCACTAACGAATCGCTGTGCAAATGGTACAGGCCATCTTCTCATGACGACAGGGTATTATGGAAAACCGGCTCTGGAGATGGTAGAAACACAAGGTACATTCAGGATCAAAACCAGAAGAATTTGGGAGGCATGCAAAGCATTCTGTATCAAGACAAACTCATGACAACACTTTGACATCCATCTTTGACAACAACTCATAGACAACCATCCCAGATATCCATTGCATTCATGAACTCACCTGTCTTACCTGTTAATCATCTGAATTCACATTTTGTTAAAACCACACGTGCCTGGTCATTAAAGTATCAAGACTGATTTCCTGGCTATCAAAATATCTCATATAGTTTGACTGCCTGCACCATAAAATTTGTGTAGTGATCAAAGCTACACAAAAAATAGTAAGCATTGTTCTCAAGCAAATTAGACAGATGTATGAACAGTGGTGCATTTTTTCAACTCAAAACAAAGTGGGCATCATTGACATTTTTAAAGCGATATGTGTCTAATTGTAGGACTAAATTAAAGAGCTGTGAAAAGTTTACTGCTTTTTAGACCTGTGATCTAGTAATTGCCCAATTGTGATCTGAATCTGTTGTTCCAAATGTTATTACTTAATCTGCATTTTTGATGGTTATTCATTGCTGCAAATCTAGCTTTAAGTTAAAGTTCACTTTCCCAGTGTCTGTTTTATGTTTCAAGAAGTGCCTGACATAAGGTGATATGGTATACTGAATATGGGCAATACAAAATGGAGTTGCCAAGAACAATTTATCAAGGTGCACTGTACTGGCAAATCATTTAAACAATGATTTTCTGTTTCTCGCTGTGTTATTGCATTTGCTTCACATTGTTTCCACTTTTGCTATATTTTTTACATTAAATTATAATGTCAGATAAAGGCAAAAATGTTGCTAAATATGGACTCCCAGTTGGCACCTTAATGGGTTTTTTAAAACCAATAAGACTATATATAACAGACTATGATCCTATGTTTTAATTTGGAGGAAAGCTCTAATTCAGCTTCAACAATTCACTTGCAGAAAACAGGAATCGGAATTTTCAGGAATTTGCAACAGTAGCCTCCATACTTTACTTTAGTGTTTTGTGTTAAAAAGCAATTATTGGAGCTTTCTGCAGTGCTTGTTTGAGTCTTTTAAGGTTAAGAATGTATTGAGAACCAGTTATGTTGTAGCTGGGGCAGACTATCCCCCCTAGTTACACTTAATATCCATTATTAAATGTTTTTTGTTTTTTTGTAAGTGGACATTTCTTTCTGAGCTTTCAGCTTGCGTATCGCAGTGCGAACTGACAGTTCGGACATGAATCGGATCGCATATGTGTGAACACACATGCGATACGATTCTGGTCCAAACAGAAAAAAGGGTCTTGTGTGCCTTTGGACCGAATGCGGTGCGATATCAGCCATACTAGCTGTATGGCTGATATCGCACCGTACAGACATCGCACGTAATGTGAACAGCAGTGCGCTGTGGATTACATCCAAATTACATGCGATGTCTGGCATCGCACAAGTGTGAACCGGGCCTCGATGCTGATGCTAGCAAACTCAGGCTTGACAAGAGCATTGTAAAACTATCCACAATAATACCTTTTAGATTTTTACCTTTTTATTTATTTTTTTCTTCACTTTTTAAATATTATTTTATATCTTCTAATTGCTTTTCATAGGGTCAGTTGGATTTCCATCATTTTTATTACTTTTGTTTTACATTACATTTTTCACATTAAATCCCCTATTGTCGCATATGAAAACATTTAGCACAAATAAAAAAAGGATTACATAGATTAGAATATGTAATTGTCAGTAACTGGGGTCTATTATAAAATGATCATGTTAAGGTAGATTCAGTACAAAAATCAAATGTGTTAAAGGGATGTCCTTTGTTTTATTTGTCACAAGAATTATGGACTGGTTATATTCATATGGCATGAAAAGATATTTCCGACAGAAATCCAATGAGGAATTGAAAGCACTTGTATTTTTTTATTTATTTTTTAATAATTCCGCAATTAAGCTTTATGAAAGTGATCTAAATAACACATGCTGCTAAAACAAGCAGAATTTTGCATATGGTGCCTTTTTTAGGTGTAATTTTTCTATCCTTTTCTGCAGAATCCTATTGGGTTTTTTTTACGCCTTAAATATTTGATAACATATTGTAAATGCATGTGATTTATGATGTACTTAAACCAAAAACTCAGTAACTGGACAATGTTTGTATATATTGGTTAGTTTATCTTCTGCCTGTATAAGTTCTCCACTCTCCTCTTTAGGAGTAAAACAGTTAGGAAGCATATTACTGTTGTGACTACTGAATATTTACTTGGAGTTTGCACCTTATTGCACTGGTCTGCTTTTATTAGTTTCCTTCTAAATATATACATTTTGTTAACATACTGTGTTTAACATGAGCTTCATATCATCAACCATTCTTTATTGTTTAGACCTACAGTGTTGTCAAACTGAGATGAAACGTTAGTGGAGTTCCAGCCTGAATTATTATTTTTTTACATTATCAGAGACCTTTAAACCCATAAAGAAACATTTGGAGGGATTTTTTTTTTTATACTTGCCAGAAACGCCTTGTTGCTAATGTAGTGCTCCTAATCTTCCACTTCCTGGTCTGCGGAGCTCCTCATCACTTCCTCCCTCGCCTGTGCTCCTGGGAAATGTGAGTCATCATTTCCCATGAGTCTGTGGTGCAGTACTGTGTGCAAAAATCGTGTTATTTCCCAAAAGGAAATTAAGCGATTTAGGGCTGATCAAAGATATGGTTATCTATGTTGCCATAACAATGGGCGGGACTTTAGAAACAATCAGCACTATGGCTGCTGGAGAATTGCACATGCGCGAGATCGAGAGGTGAATGCTGGATACCCAGCATGCACCTCTACATCGCTATTCCCAGAAGAGATGTGGATTGGGCTTGATACCCACAATGATTATGGCAACGGCCAGAGAAGAATTACAAAGTTGTGAGTATTAAAAAATATATATTCTCGGCATCCACAATACACAATCGTTTTTAAAGCTAATGATGCATTATGCTCATATAAAAAAAAAAAGTGTTGCCGAAACTCCGCTTTAGTATGTCAGATATGAATAGACCGCTAATATGCATTGGTCAAACCCAAAACAGAACATGAAGGTGCTGCAGGAGGAAGCTTGTTATGGAATGCTGGTTATACACTTTTTAATTCTCATGTGCGAGTCTTTTGTAGTTTAGGATCTAGAAAACAACTGGTAACTTGAATTTGTAAAAGAGCGCCTGAAGTGATTGTTTGTTTGTTTTTCTTTGAAAAATAAGGAATGACTCAATAGAGGGAAAAGTGCTATTCTTGATATGGTCATTTAAGTATTTACATTTTTACAAGCAACAAAAAAACATTTTAAAACAAGCTATTACTGACCTCCTTAGCCGCTTGTACTGTGAGATAATTCAAATATTCTCAAAAAGAACTTCAAACAACTCTAAAGTCAGGTTTCTGTTGTTCTCTTGTGAACTTTAAAGGAGAAGTGGGGCCAAAGCTTTTTTGGCCCTACTTCGCATATGGATCACAGGCAAAAGCCCACTGTCAACTGACATCACTCAGCCAGACTCTGGATCAAATTTCCACTTAATATTTGAGATGCCTGGACCAACAGCTGGCTCAGCCTCTCGGCAAGCCACTGGGACTGAACCAGCGGCTCCGGGCCCCTCCACAGTCCAGCCCTTCAGTGAATGCTGGAGGGGCAGAGCAGAGAGGCGGTGACTAACAGTCATCGGCTCTCTAGTCACTGAAGACTGACAGCCAAGCGGTCTTTGATCACTCAGTTCTCAGTCTTAGAATCAGCGGGGGACTGATGCAGCTGGGATCAATGATGCATCGACCTAGGTGAGTATTATTTGTTTTTGTTAAACCCATACATCACTTTTAGTGTCCAATCACACTTGTATGGCATGTCTTCCAACTTTACACATCAGTCGGATGACAAGTCGTACCGCATGTTTTCCAATGATAACCATTCATATATGTACGACTTCAAAGTAGTTCATGCTCTACTTTGGTCTGAATTTCATGCAGCTTCAGGGCCATAGACGTTAATGCAACTTTTGAGGGTTAACATTAAAGTCGTACCTGAACATTTTACACGCAACAGTTGTCCATTATCTTTGGTCAAAGCCAAAGTTGCATCCAACTCATACCCATGCAAAGTGGCATCAAATTTGCACTCCAAAGTCTAGCTACTTTGGAGTCGTACAAGTATGTATAAAGCCTTAAGACTCCGTTCACATCTTTGTATTCTGGATTGTGGGCAGAATCGCCAAGATTCTGCAAATTATTCTAAATAGTGGCAAATCGCAGGATGCCTGTGCGATCCTAATCACTTCCAATGGCACCCCAATTGTGGCACGATTTAGCCGCGATTCGTCAGTCCTCAATCACAGTATGCCTGTCGCTCAAAATAAGTTCTCAACTGCAATTGGGTTGCCATTGGAAGTGACAGGGATTTCGAATTGCTGACAGAATCGCATCAATTCCACCCACGATTCAGAATGCCAAGATGTGAACAGAGCCTTGAGACTACTACTTCGCAATTCATATATATGAATATGTAACTAATTACTCTGGGCGCAGGTTCACTTAAAAAATCTTCACTTTAGGTGAATGAACAGATGTGCTAAGAAAATATAAGCTGGTGTTGCAAACCTCCTCCTGAAAATACTAGATGCCTCTGCATTACTACTTTGCATCGGTAAGCATGCAGGTCAGGTGTTTGACTTCACTTGTTGCATCCTTGTTCTGGATTTGTGACTAAATGTTGAACCAGGCAGCTAGCATTTTCAGAATGATGTCTTCTATGACAGCCTACATATTTGTCTCTGTATATATTCTCTTCAAACAAAATGTACTGCGGGAACTAGGGGAAATGCTATAGCTCATCGCCCAAAAAATTTGAATTGGCCAGTTGTCTTTTGACTTCTTCGGTACTTTTAAGTCACTCACTTGTAATCCGCATGCAATTTGTAAAGTGATAAAGTAAATCAGAACTCCTGATCTATATGCATGTTCCTAATCAGCCATTGAATCAGCATTGCAAATAGATAACCAGCATTATTAGGAGAGGCCTGTAATGAAAGCCTATACAGTTTCTTACTGTGCTTCTTTAACCCCTTTGTGCCTAAGGGTAAAGCAAATGTTAATGCCAAAGCCCAATTTTGAAACCTTGACTTGTGTTAATAAAATCGTACATATCATCACAGCTACTGTGTGCATCCAGGTGGATTATTCCTTCTTTATTTCCAAACAAATAGGACTTTAATTTGGTGGTAAATGGTACCAAATGTGTATGTAGTAAAGGGAAGCGCTGTCAATTCTGTGATCGTCTGCTGCACCTTGAACACTATGCATAATACCCCTTTCACACTAGGGCGGTTTTCAGGCGCTTTAGTGCTAGAAATAGCCTCTACTAAGCGCCTTAAACCGCCTCCTATTCATTCCAGTGTGCCTTTTCACACATGGGGCATTGCGCCTGCGGGACGGGAAAAAACAGTCCTTAACCACTTAAGGATCGCCTCCTGCACATATATGTCAGCAGAATGGCATGGCTGGGCACATGCACGTACAGGTACGTCCTGTGCTAGTACCGAAGGAGTCCCACGGGCGGTCCCCGGAGCTAAAGAACGGGGAGATCCGTGTGTAAACACGGCTTCCACGATCTTCACTGTGGCAGCATCATTGATCGTGTGATCCCTATAGGGATACACAATCCATGACGTCGCACCTACAGCCACACCCCACTACAGTTGTAAACATATGTTAGGTCACACATAACCCCGTCAGCGCCCCCTTGTGGTTAACTCCCAAACTGCACTGTCATTTTCACAATAAACAATGCATTTTAACCCCTTCCATACAGGGAATTTTCACCCCCTTCCTGCCCAGACCAATTTTTTGTTTTCAGCACTGTTGCACTTTGAATGACAATTTGCGCGGTCATGCAACACTGTATCCAAATTAAATCATTATGTTTTTTTCCCCACACAAATAGAGCTTTCTTTTGGTGGTATTTGATCATCTCTGCGGTTTTTATTTTTTGCGCTATAAACAAAAGAAGAGCGACAATTTAAAAAAAAAAACATTTTTTACTTGTTTATTTAACCACTTAAGGACCCCCGCACGCACATATACGGCCACAGAATGGTTCGTACAGGCACAAGGGCGTAAATTTACGTCCCTGCCTAAGTGCGGTTCGGGGGTCCCATCGGGACCCCCTCCGCGGCGTGCGGGGGTCCCCCTGGCTCCGGGAGCGATCCGGGACGAGCGGGCGGATGTTGGCGTTTACCCGCCCCCCCGCGATCGCTCCCAGCCAATGCGCGTGCTCCAGGTTCTGTCACTTCCTCCTCCTGTGTAAACACAGGAAGGGGGAAGTGATGTAATCTCCCATCGCAGCGGTATTTCCAACCGCTGCGATGGGAGAAACACCTCACAGTAAGTCCTGCACCAACACTACACTGACATACACACACATAGGCACACTTAACCCCTTGCGATCTGCCCCCCCACCCCCCCTGTCACAGTGTCACTGAATGCAGTGATCTAATCACTGCATTTAGTGTCAGTGTGACAGGCAGTGTAAAATCAGTTAGTGTTAGGTTCAGGATAGCCCCCCTAATACAGTTTTAACCCCCTGATCACCGCCCTAGTTAACTCTTTCACTCCCTATTGCCAGCGTCACTAAGCGATCATTTTTCTGATTTTTTTTTTATTGCGATTTTTTTTTTTTTTACTAAAGACATGTGGCTAAATAAATTTTGGCCTAAATGTTTGACTAAAATTTAGTTTATTTGATTTTTTTTTTTAACAAAAAGTAAAAAATAGTTTTTTTTATTTTCAAAAATGTCGCTCTATTTTTGTATATAGCGCAAAAAATAAAAATCGCAGAGGTGATCAAATACCACCAAAAGAAAGCTCTATTTGTGGGAAGAAAAGGACGCAAATTTTGTTTGGGAGCCACGTCGCACGACCGCGCAATTGTCTGTTAAAGCGACGCAGTGCCGAATCGCAAAAACACCTTGGGTCATTTACCAGCGTATTGGTCCGGGTCTTAACCTCCCTGGCGGTATTCCCGAGCGTGACTCGGGGTTAACATTCAGTGCCAGAAGCGGTAACCCCGAGTCACGCTCGGGGTGCATTTTTTTTTTCCCCCGGTCAGACTAGCCTCCCTGGCGGTCTTCACGTGTGTGGCACGGGGTGAGATTTTTAAGCTAATATCGGTAACCCCGTGCCACACACGCGCTTACCTCGCTGGATGCAGAAAAAGTTTACTTACCTTTTCTCTGCGATCCAGCGATGAATCCCCGCAGTACACGGCGGGCGGATGTCCGCCTGATGCTGTGTGTACCTCCGATTCCCTTCCCTGCGAGCGTCGCGACGTAGGGGGGGGAACGGCGCCAAATTTAAAAAAGTAAACAAACACTATACATACAGTACACTGTAATCTTATAGATTACAGTACTGTATGTAAAAAATACACACCCCCCATGTCCCTAGTGGTCTGCCCTGTACACTACATGTCATTTTGTATAATAAAAACTTTTCTTTCTCCCTGCAAACTGTAGATTGCCCATAGCAACCAAAAGTGTCCCTTTTATGGCAAAAATTGTTTTAGAGCAGCTAAAAAACAGCGATAATAAATCAGAATCACTTGCAGAATTTAGCGATAGCGATTTATGGGGAAATTCGTCATAAAAAAAAAAAAAAAATGACAGCAAAAATTCTGCAACTGAGCAAATTTCAGTGATTTTGATTTGATTACATTATTGAATAATTTTTACTATAATTATATTATCATTTGTGATCATTTTTTATAATTATTTATTATATTATAATTTTTAATTAAAAAAAAAAAAAAAAATCATACCCGGGATGCCTATTAGACTCTTGTTTGAATAGATTTAAGTGAGTTATTCCTAAGAATTACAAGCCTACAGTATAAAACGCCAAATTCCCTTGCAAATAATGGTACCGCTTTTAGCACCTAAAATCTTAAAGAATCATACCGCCAGGGAGGTTAAGTGGTTAATATCACAATTTAAAAAATAAAATAAAAATAATAAAAATAAAATAAAAAATTTCCCTCAGTTTAGACCGATACCTATTCTACGTATTTTTGTTTTAAAAAAAAAACGCAATAACCGTATATTGATTGGTTTGCGCAAAAGTTATAGCGTCTACAAAATAGGTGATAGATTTATGACATTTTTATTTTATTTTTTTTTACTAGTAATGGCGGCGATCTGCGTGACATTGCGGCGGACATATTGGACACTTTTGACACGTTTTTGGGACCATTCACATTTACACAGCGATTAGTGCTATAAAACTGCACTGATTACTGTGTAAATGTGACTGTCAGGGAAGGGGTTAACACTAGGGGGCGCTGAAGGGGTTAAAATGTTCCCTAAAGTATGTTCTAACTGTAGGGGAGGGGGACTCACAAGGGGAGGAGACCGATGTGTGTTCCTCTGTACTGGGAACACACATCAGTCTCCTCACCGCTGACAGGAGGTGGATCTGTGTGTTTACACACACAGATCCACACTCCTGCCGTGATCAGCGGTAATCGCGGGTGCCCGGCGGCAATCGCGGCCGTCGGGCACACACGCGGGATCGTGAATGGTGCCGCGGGTGCGAGCACGTGCGCCCTAGAACGCGGGGAACGAAGGACGTCATATGACGTCCACTCTCATCGGAGAGGGGTTGCTGCCACCGTCAATTCCCTATGGCCCAGTAAGGAAGGGGTTAAATGCATTTTTTGCTGTGAAAATGACAATGGTCCCAAAAATGTGTCAAAATTATCCAAAGTGTCCGCCATAATGTTGCAGTCATGAAAAATCACTGATCGCCACTATTAGTAGTAAAACAATTTTTTATAAAAATGCAATAAAACTATTGCCTATTTTGTAAACGCTATACATTTTGCGCAAACCAACCGATAAACGCTTATTGCGATTTTTTTTTTAACCAAAAATAGGTAGAATACATATCGGCCTAAAATGAGAGAAAAAATATATATGGGGGATATTTATTATAGCAAATTAAAAAATATTACATGTTTTTCAAAATTGTTGCTTATTTTTGTTTATAGCGCAAAAAATAAAACCCGCAGAGGTGATCAAATACCACCAAAAGAAAGCTCTATTTGTGGGGAAAAAAGGACGCCAATTTTGTTTGGGAGCCACGTCGCACGACCGCTGTTAAAGCAACGCAGTGCCGAATCGCAAAACCTGGCCGGGTCTTTTAGCTGCCTAAAGGTCTGGGTCTTAAATGGTTAAAACAGAATGTTTGGGGCGGTTTGGGAACAGTGTATACGCCGCTCCCAAAACACCCCTGCCCAGTTGAATGAATGGGTAGCGCTTTCAAAGTATCTTAAAACTGCATTGAAAGCATCCCAAAAGAGGAGTTTTTAACCCTTTTTTGGGGTTAAAATCACCCCACTAGCAACCAAAAAGTGTTGCTTAAAAAGCGGTAAACTGCTCCTAAAAGCTGCATTAGCGCTAATGTGGTCACGGCCCCAGTGTGAAAGGGGGTCTTAGGGTAATTGTATGTAGACTGCTGACTGCTGAAATTGAAAAAAAAAAACGAATTCCACAATAAAACATTAAACCTGTGTAAATCTACAGTACAGACCAAAGGTTTGGACACACCTTCTCATTCCATAAGTTTTCTTTATTTTTATGACTATGAAAATTGTAGAGTCACACTGAAGGCATCAAAACTATGAATTAACACATGTGGAATTATATACATAACAAAAAAGTGTAAAACAACTGAAAATATGTCATATTCTAGGTTCTTCAAAGTAGCCACCTTTTGCAGCAGACACATCTGTAGAACAACTGTTAAGAGGGGACTGTGTAAATCAGGCCTTCATGGTAGAATATCTGCTAGGAAACCACTGCTAAAGAAAAGCAACACGCAGAAGAGACTTGTTTGGGCTAAAGAACACAAGGAATGGACATTAGACCAGTGGAAATCTGTGCTTTGGTCTGATGAGTCCAAACTTGAGATCTTTGGTTCCAACCACCGTGTCTTTGTGTGACGCAGAAAAGGTGAATGGATGGACTCTACATGCCTGGTTCCCACCGTGCAGCATGGAGGAGGAGGTGTGATGGTGTGGGGGTGCTTTGCTGGTGACACTGTTGGGGATTTATTCAAAATTGAAGGCATACTGAACTAGCATGGCTACCATAGCATCTTGCAGCGGCATGCTATTCCATCCGGTTTGCGTTTAGTTGGACCATCATTTATTTTTCAACAGGACAATGACCCCAAACCTACCCCCAGGCTGTGTAAGGGCTATTTGACCAAGAAGGAGAGTGATGGGGTGCTGCGCCAGATGACCTGGCCTCCACAGTCACCGGACCTGAACCCAATCGAGATGGTTTGGGGTGAGCTGGACCGCAGAGTGAAGGCAAAAGGGCCAACAAGTGCTAAGCATCTCTGGGAACTCCTTCAAGACTGTTGGAAGACCATTTTAGGTGACTACCTCTTGAAGTTCATCGAGAGAATGCCAAGAGTGTGCAAAGCAATAATCAAAGCAAAAGATTGCTACATTGAAGAACCTAGAATATGACATATTTTCAGTTGTTTCACACTTTTTTGTTATGTATATAATTCCACATGTGTTCATAGTTTTTATGCCTTCAGTGTGAATCTACCATTTTCATAGTCATGAAAATAAAGAAAACTCTTGGAATGAGAAGGTGTGTCCAAACTTTTGGTCTGTACTGTATGTGCACTTAAAATGTGCTAAAAATGCTCAATGAATATTGATGTCTAATGTGAACACAATAGAAAGTAAAAACAACCGCAATTTAAAAATGAGCGTGTGATCTTGATTAAATAACGAAATAGAGGTATACACATTCTAGTGCCTGTAACAAACACAATACAGGAAGTGCAGAATTATTAGGCAAGTTGTATTTTTGTGGATTAATTTTATTATTGAACAACAACCATGTTCTCAATGAACCCAAAAAACTCATTAATATCAAAGCTGAATATTTTTGGAAGTAGTTTTTAGTTTGTTTTTAGTTTTAGCTATTTTAGGGGGATATCTGTGTGTGCAGGTGACTATTACTGTGCATAATTATTAGGCAACTTAACAAAAAACAAATATATACCCATTTCAATTATTTATTTTTACCAGTGAAACCAATATAACATCTCAACATTCCCAAATATACATTTCTGACATTCAAAAACAAAACAAATCAGTGACCAATATAGCCACCTTTCTTTGCAAGGACACTCAAAAGCCTGCCATCCATGGATTCTGTCAGTGTTTTGATCTGTTCACCATCAACATTGCGTGCAGCAGCAACCACAGCCTCCCAGACACTGTTCAGAGAGGTGTACTGTTTTCCCTCCTTGTAAATCTCACATTTGATGGACCACAGGTTCTCAATGGTGTTCAGATCAGGTGAACAAGGAGGCCATGTCATTAGTTTTTCTTCTTTTATACCCTTTCTTGCCAGCCACGCTGTGGAGTACTTGGACACGTGTGATGGAGCATTGTCCTGCATGAAAATCATGTTTTTCTTGAAGGATGCAGACTTCTTCCTGTACCACTGCTTGAAGAAGGTGTCTTCCAGAAACTGGCAGTAGGACTGGGAGTTGAGCTTGACTTCATCCTCAACCCGAAAAGGCCCCACACGCTCATCTTTGATGATACCAGCCCAAACCAGTACTCCACCTCCACCTTGCTGGCGTCTGAGTCGGACTGGAGCTCTCTGCCCTTTACCAATCCAGCCATGGGCCCATCCATCTGGCCCATCAAGACTCTCTCATTTCATCAGTCCATAAAACCTTAGAAAAATCAGTCTTGAGATATTTCTTGGCCCAGTCTTGACGTTTCAGCTTGTGTGTCTTGTTCAGTGGTGGTCGTCTTTCAGCCTTTCTTACCTTGGCCATGTCTCTGAGTATTTCACACCTTGTGCTTTTGGGCACTCCAGAGATGTTGCAGCTCTGAAATATGGCCAAACTGGTGGCAAGTGGCATCTTGGCAGCTGCACGCTTGACTTTTCTTAATTCATGGGCAGTTATTTTGTGCCTTGGTTTTTCCACATGCTTCTTGCGACCCTGTTGACTATTTTGAATGAAACGCTTGATTGCTCGATGATCACGCTTCAGAAGCTTTGCAATTTTAAGAGTGCTGCATCCCTCTGCAAGATATCTCACTATTTTTGACTTTTCTGAGCCTGTCAAGTCCTTCTTTTGACCCATTTTGCCAAAGGAAAGGAAGTTGCCCAATAATTATGCACACCTGATATAGGGTGTTGATGTCATTAGACCACACCCCTTCTCATTACAGAGATGCACATCACCTAATATGCTTAATTGGTAGTAGGCTTTCGAGCCTTTACAGCTTGGAGTAAGACAACATGCATAAAGAGGATGATGTGGTCAAAATACTAATTTGCCTAATTCTGCACTCCCTGTAAATAAGTGAAAACATAAACTGTTTGTAACAGCATGTGTGTGGTGCAATGTTAATTTTTGCAGCATATTTTGATTTAGTTTTAGTCTTAGAACTAAAATGGAATTTTATTTTTAGTCCCATTTTAGTCTTCTGCAATTGTTTTAGATGTAGTTGACTAAATCTCCAGTACATTTTAGTCTACTAAAATGTCCTACGTTTTAGTCGACTAAAACTCATTTTAGTTGTCTAAAATCGAATGGGTGTAATTAAATTGTAATGCATTAGTGAACATTTCTCTACAAATAACTCATTATGTACTGCTGGAGTGAATTTTGTTATGGTCTTGAGGTATGAACAGACCAGTGTTAATTTTGAAGTCAAATTTCAATTTAGTCTTAGTCTTTTGACTAGAATTGCATTTTAGTAGTTTTAGTCTCATTTTAGTCTTTTGACTGAAATCCCTTTTAAAGTTTTAGTCATATTTTAGTCGACTAAAAAAATGTTAGTCAACGAAGTTAACACTGGTGTGATCTTAAATTAAATTATCGGTGACAAACGAAAGTTTACACAGTCTCTCTCGTAGTAAATTGGCTGAATTGTTCAAAAAAAATTGTCACTTAAGTCCCAAATCAAACCGATGCCTATACCAAAAGATATGGAACACCTCTGACTATGATATGAAGATACCACTGTGCTCGAAAGTAATACAAATGGGCTGCTTACTAGACCCAAAGGTCACAGAGTCTGTATGCTGATTGATCCACAGCTTGAAAATGTGTTCCTCTGTCTGCCGAATCGTGGAGGCTAACGATGAACCACAGCTCTCAGCAGACCCAGATGAATCAGTAGATATGGATGTTCATTCACGGCTGATGAAAAGGATTTCTGTCTATACCATCCTGCGAGGGCTTAAGAAGAACTCAGTTCATGATGGAATGTGAAGAAAATTGGAGAAAGACTAATGGTGCACCATTGTTGTAACCTCTTTTATTTTCCAGTGCAGTTTAGAATAAGAGACTGTGTAAACTTTGCATTTGTCACTGATCTTTTTTAATTTAAGACCACACACACATGCTGTTACAAACAGTATAGGTTTTCACGTATTTATTGTGTTTGTTACAGGCGCTAGAGACTGTATATACCCCTTTTTTTTTTGTATTTAATCAAGATCACACACTTGTTTTTTTTAATAGCGGTGGTTTTTACTTTCTATTGTGTTCACGTTAAACATCCATATTCATTGAGTATTTTTACTTGTACATTTCATATACACATATTTACACAGGTTTAATGTTTTATTGTAGATTTTTTTCTCTAATGTGCACACAGTCAGCACATCGTCGCACAATTAAATGGTACAAAGTGAAAGGAAAACTGTCCTAAAATAGTAAATATATATATATATATATATATATATATATATATATATATATATATATCCATATATATATATCCATGACCTTTAACTGCTTCAACTCCGGGCCATTTTGGTGGTCAAAGACCAGGCCACTTTTACTTTACTTTTTGCGATTCAGCACTGCGTCGCTTTAACTGACAATTGCACGGCCATGTGACATGGTTCCGAAACAAAATTTAAGTCCTTTTTTTTCCCCACAAATAGAGCTTTCTTTTGGTGGTATTTGATCACCTCTGCAGGTTTTAGTTTTTTTGTACTATAAACAAAAAAAGAGCGTAAAATTTTAAAAAAAATGCAATATTTTTTACTTTTTGCTATAATTAATATCCCCAAAAAATACATAAAAATATATTTTTTTAACAGTTTAGGCCTATATGTATTTTATATATTTTTGGTAAAAAAAAACGCAATAAGCTGATAGGGGACTGTTTTATTGCATTTTTATTAATATTTATTTTTTTACTAGTTATGGTGGCGATCAGCAATTTTTATCGCGACTGCAACATTAGGGCGGACACATCGGATACTTTTGACGCCATTTTGGGACCATTGTCATTACTACAGCGATTAGATTTAGTGCTATAAAAATGCACTGATTACTGTAAAAATTACACTGGCAGTGAAGGGGTTAACCACTAGCTGGCCCTGCAGGGGTTAAGTGTTCCCTAGGGAGTGATTATTACTGTTAGGGGACGTGGTTACAAGTGGCATGTCACTGATGACCATGTCACTAGGCAGAATAGGGGAATGCCTTGTTTACAAAGGCATTCCCCTGTTCTGCCCTTGCTGACAGCAATTGCGGGACTTCCGGGAACATCGAGTTCCTGGGACCCGTGGCCGCACTCGCGAGGCATGCGGCGGGTGTGTGCGCCCGCTGGGCAGCAAATTTAAAGGGAAATGCCTGTACGCCAATCTGCCTGCCCGTGCCATGTTGTCGACGTACATAGTCATGTGGCAGTCAGCAAGTGATTAAGCAAAACACCAACCCTGCCACTGACCTAAATCTTGATCTAGGTATTTTTTGTTTATTATTGTCTTTTGTTTTTACACACTGTTGTTCACCTCTCTTTGCAAGAGAGAGATACAGTACAATGTATTTTTCCACTGCATTCACAGAGAGAAACAGCAGTGGGTTTTACCCGGGGCTCCTGGTGAGACCTCGCTCTCTGTGCTGGGAGAAAGCTGCGTGGCGTGCTCTCCAGCACAAAGAAAAATATGCATGGCCCCACGGAAAAAAGCCAAGTTCAGTGGGGCGGCATATATGGGTAATGTCGGCATGAAGGGGTAAAGCTAGACAAGTGTGTATGTGTGTGTGTGTGTATATATATATATATAGAGAGAGAGAGAGAGAGAGAGAGATCTACATTTTGTTGAGAAAACCACAATATTCTTTGGGTAATCAATGTACAAAGATTTTAACAAACTCTGTTGCAAATTTCTACCTGTTTGTGCTCTGAACCAAAGCAATTTGTTCCACTATTTGCTTTGGGTCCTGATTCGGAATAGAAACGACTGATAAATTTTAATCAGCGGGTACACTTTCTATGTTTTGAAGAGAAAAGTTTGCAGTGTCTATATCCCTTAGAAGTGATTAACCCTTAGGAAGTATCTCGCCAAAAAAAAAAAAACATTTGCAGATGAGGTCTACAACCTGCCTTGTATCTTGGTGCAGAGTTTTTCACCCAAGCAGGAAATGGCATTTCTGGGGGCGTACTGTACACTCAGTTGTGTGCTGTACTCCTCCAGGTCGCCATATTGAATTGAATGTTTGCAAAAAATATTTGCGCTGCAGAATGAAAAGGAACGGATATTTGTAAGTAATTATAAATTAAAATACAGAAACTGCACATGGTATAATAATTTTGTATTTGCTATATTTTTAAAGTTCTGTTCAAGCTGCAATAAAGTCTAATACTTTTCATCAGTGCAGCAGATTTTAAAATAGTCTTTAGAGCAACATAATACACACGGGCCGGTTAAAAGTACAAATATACACCATGTTAATGAAGAATTACAGGATAAATCTTGTACAAAAATTTGTGCAGTATTTTACCACCTGTATTTCAGTGATTTAACTTTTTCTTCAATACTGACATTGGATAAAAAGCAAAATCGTTCTGCCCACAGAGGTGCCACTGTCCCTTTGTTTTAAAAATGGTTTAGTAGTCTGTGTATATGTGTGTGTAAATATGGATATATCATGTACACACATAATAAACTCTTGTATGAATCTTCATTGTATGTGCTAGGTACAAATAAAATGAAGCTATTCAAAACCAGATAGTATTTTATTCATTGTGTGTTTGTGAGTTTAGTTATCATATTTATCTTTTTCTTGTATCCTCACTTGTAAATGTACAAGTGTACTGTATTAGGTGGTGCTATATCAGTTATAGATCCAGAAGTGTGCCTTTTTCTTTTACATATACTTCACTTAGCTAATTAATACCACCTTCGCTTAGCAATTTACTGATGTTTATGGCAGTTGTTCACTACTTTATGTTGCGGCAATAAAACGATGACTGTACTTTCCTTCACATTTTCATGAAAAAGAAATTACTGATTTCATTACAGTCTCTTCCTTGGTTCATTGCAATAACACAATACTTTTTCAGTAACATTTTTACTTTTACCCACTTAACACGCTAAAATACACCCTCCCCCAAAACCATATATTTTCTGAAAGCATAGAGCCTATAGATTTTTTTTTGCCCCATGCAAGGGTGTATCATGAGTTCAGTGGGCCCATTTGCAAGGTCAAACGTGGGCCCTAGGCATCGATAAAAAAACAAACTTTGTGTGCCTTTTTTTTTTTCCCCCAAGTGGAGGCATTTGCCTCATTCTGGATCTTAAATACCCTTAGCTTGTTTTTCAAGGTCCAAGTCTTGCATGGAATCTGCCAGGTTGGTCAATGCCCCCCCTTCTGCTGGGGGATCTACTGACCTCTGTGGATATCAGGGACTTTTACCTACACATCCCCATTTTACCATTTCTTTAACAAAATCGATGGTTTGCAGTGGACACGCACCACTGCCAGTTTGATGCACTTCCCTTTCAGCTGGGTTCTCTCTAAGTTGCTTGCCCTAGTCCTCGATGTTTGTTAAACTAAGAATATTAACCAACCAGTCAAATATTTACGCTTTCCACTGTGTCCCTTAAGAAAAGTATTTTACAGTGAGTGCAAAAAAATAAATCCTGTTTTGCATTGAGCAGCCCCACTACAGGGTAGGATTTCTGTTTCCTCCCCAGTACTGTGATAGTTTGACAACTACTTGGTCAATCTATATATATATATATATATATATATATATATATATATATATATATATATATATATATATATAAAACTGCTCTTTATTTGAAGGGAACAAGGGCTACAAATTTTGACAAAAAGAAAAAAAGTATATTAAAATCCAGTCTGAGCTTTTTAGGCTGGTCTTCTCCTCTAGGTCACAGGAGTGCAATTCGTTTTGCACTCCTGTGACCTGTTTTCAGCAGAGAGAGGTCTGAATGCTCTCCGCTGACCTCACTGCCATCAGTCGGGACATCGCGTTATCACGACTTCCATGTCGGGATCTGCCAACTGTCCTAAATTGCAGTTTCAGTGCCTCGCTGAGACAGCCGCTCACTGCCCCTCGACTGCTCAGCGCTCCCAATGAGTGTTGAGAAGTAGAGCAGAAGCTATGCTCTGCGGGGAGGAGTGAGAACCGAGCCAACGACGGTGGTTCGGTTCTCAGTGCAGAGATGCTGGGGGACAGATGCAGCATCAGTCTGATGCTCCATCCACCGAGGTAAGTATGAATAGGAAAAAAACCTTGTATTGTATGGACACAGTCTGATGCTCCATCCACCGAGGTAAGTATGAATAGGAAAAAAACCTTGTATTGCATGGACACAGAATTTAACCAATAATGGTTCTTCCCCAATAAGGACCTGGCTTTTATTGCACCTAATGCTGAATCTACAATTTCTATTGAGCGTTTTGAAGAATATTCTAAAAAAAAAAAAAAACTCCTTTGTATGAACAGGCCCTGTCCTATAGCTGGCAGTTGTCACCTTCGAGAGTGCCCAAGCCAGTGTTTCTCAACGCCAGTCCTCAAGGTGGCCAAACAGATCATGTTTTCAGGATTTCCCTCAGATGAAACAGCTGTGGTAATTTGTAAGGCAGTGAAACTGGTCAAATCACCTGCACAAAATGACAAGCCCGAAAACATTGACCTGTTGGGGCGCCTTGAGGACCGGAGTTGAGAAACGCTGGTCTAGATCAACAGATCAATTCAAAAGTTGTCAACAGATTACAAATTCCATGCTTTCTGGATAGCAAGAGCAAAAAGTGTTGGAGCTGAAACTTCATGGGTCCAGCAAGGTATCAGTCAAGTTGGTGACATTGGGGATTGAATTTTAAGACACGAAGTGTATAAAGTGAACCTAACCACTAGATCAGGGATCCTCAAACTACGGCCCTCCAGCTGTTGTGGAACTACACATCCCATGAGGCATTGTAAAACTCTGACATTCACAGACATGACTAGGCATGATGGGAATTGTAGTTCCTGAACAACTGGAGGGCCGTAGTTTGAAGACCCATGCACTAGATGAAAGTCACCTAAAGTTCTTATTAGTGAAGCCAGGTAAGAAGTTAGGGTTTCTGGGGTGAGATGTGGAGGATCAAAATATTACCCTCGCTATTTTAAACATTGTAGTTATAGTGGGGTGTCTAAGACGATCAGAAGGCAATGGAATGTAAAGCCATGTAGTCTGGTCAGATGGGAGACCATGTGATATAAATCATAAAAAAGGCCATTGAGAGCTCAAATGACAGAGCATAAAATAGTTAACATAAGGAAATGCCAATATATTAGCAGGGGGTTAAAATTGGACACATAGGTGTTGATTTACTAATATTGGGGAGAAAAGATCTGGTACAGCTGTGCATGGTAGCCAATTAGCTTCTACTGTGTTCAATTAGGCTTTGCCAAAAACAAGAGCACCTGGACGTTGGTTAGTTTCTAGGCAGAACTGCACCAGATTTTACACTCCCCAGTTTTAGCATGTCAACCCCATAGAGATCCTCTAAGTCTTTTAGTTATGTTAGTTCCTAAGCATCGCAGATGATGATCAGCCCAGCAAAAAGGGAATTGCATTTAGAAGCCATGGACCTCTAAAAGAAGGACTGGGATGCTCAGGGCGGCTGATTTGAGACAAGGAGTGTGACATGTGGATCTGCTATGAAAAAGATCAGGTCGTTTGCAAATGCTGCAATTTTATGTGTTCCCAATTGTTTGGGGCAGCCCTTAATATCAGCTTTTTCCTGGACTGTACAGAGAAGGGGTTTGAGGGTAAGGATAAACAACATCTGGGATAGGAGGCATCCCTGTCTTGAAAGGTTTCTTAGTGGAGAAGAAATCTGATCTGTATTCATTCACTTTTACCACAGCAGATGGAGTGGAGTACAGCAAGGAGATCCATTTGGTGAAGGGTGGCCAGCATGAATTGACAGTCCACCCTATAAACGGCTTTTAT
Source organism: Rana kukunoris (assembly GCA_029574335.1). NCBI lineage: Eukaryota > Metazoa > Chordata > Amphibia > Anura > Ranidae > Rana > Rana kukunoris. Next base: position 222,535,621 of record CM056053.1, on the reverse strand, counting down.
TATGTCCACTGAAAACAATAACGGGGAAGGTTGAAAGGATCTGTGTAAATTTAATTTCAGACCTCTGGTGATATCATCTCTTGCTTTACATGGGGACAAACTCTACCTTGTCTGCATGGGTAAGATGATGTAGATGTGGCAGGAGCCTATTTGCCAGTATTTAAAAAAAAAAAAATTTAAGAACAACATTTAGCAAAGCAATGGTCCTGTAGCTACCACATCGGTCCATATCCTTGACTTTTTTCTGTACAGGGGTCCCTAAGTGAGTCTGAAGGCATGGTTCAGTCTCAGAGTAGAGAGTTGTAGACTTGCAGAAAAAGGTAATCCAGTCTGGAATAGATTTGAAGGGGAGTAGAACATATAGGGGTCAATTCACAAAGAGAAACGTTATTGGTTTTCTTCAGGTGTTAAATTAGCACTCCTTATTTAACGTTAGCAAACATGGTATTCACAAAAGCTATAATCGTTATTTAACATAGTCGTTATGGTTTTCAACTGACTCTTTATCCAAACGTTATTCTAACTACTCAGACGTTATTATTAACATTTGGGACGTTAAAATAACTCTTAAGATCGTTAAATAATGCTGGAGAGATGCATTCTGGGAGCAGAAGGGGAGGAGAACAGCTGCATGTGGAAAAGAGCAGATACAGAGAGAGAGAGAGAGACACACACAAGCAATACACATGGAGATTGAGCATGTGATGTGTAAAACTTCTAGTGTGTGTTTTTCTAAAGCCATGTGTATTTCCTCATACAGAGAATAAATCATGGGCGATGATAATCGGAATTTAGCTATCACCTGGGTTTCAGAAAAGTCATCCAAAATAGTATGTGAACGGAATACACGTTTATAAATCTGAACAACATTCTAACATGTTCTTCTTCGCCTCTGGATAATTTTAAGTTCAAATAGAGCATGGTTCTAGCTTGCTCAACACTACACTACACTACAAAAATCGCCAAAAGCTTCCTCTAACAACAAAATATCGCCTGGGAAATGTCATAACGCCACCCTGAGGGAGGTGTTAATTTAACGATTGATAGCTGTCCAAAAAATCTTTGTGAATTGCACTTCTGTACCTATTTAACGATTTGAATCTTTAAAATAACGTTTTGAATCTTTAAAATAACGATTTGACTCTTTAATAAGGATCCACACCTTAAAATATCGTTTCTGTGTAGGGAAACGTTATTTGATGATTTTTCAGAGCGTTAAATAGTTTAGTGAATTGAACTAGCTTCAATAACGTGCAAAATCGTTAAAATATCACTCGCAATCTGAAAATAAAGCTTTGTGAATTGACCCCATAGTCCTTACACGCAGATATGGCAAACACCAGAGGTCTACTAAATGAAGGAGCTGTAACTCCGCTTAGTAGATTAAGCCAGGAGAAAAACAGGTGGGAAGAACCTTTGGATATATATACTGTTGGATCTATAGCAAAATTAAAATCACCTCTCACCAGGAGGATCCCCTCATAAAATTCCATGAGAAGTGGGATAACATCACAAAAACTGGTCTGAGTTTGGTAGATACAGATTTGCCAACATAACCTTGAGGTCTTACTTTAAAAAAAATACAACACAGCCCTTTCCATCTACTCTTAAAATTGTAAAGGTCCATGGGACAGATTTAGCTATCAGTAAACTAACACCCTTGGTCTTAGAAATAGGGTAAGGGAAGTGATACACATTTCAAAAGTTGGCATTGGAAAGATTTGGAAATGTACCATTTAAAATGTGTTTCCTAAATAAATGCCATTTGTGACTGAAATCTTTTTAAGTCCGGAAGGAGTTTAGAACATTTTTCTGGAAGTTTAAACCCGCCTGGCGTTTAGCGAGGTTATTTTAGGCTCAGCTGGCAGTCCTTGATCTATAAATACAAATGAAAGTGAAATGCAAAATTCCCCAAGGAACTGACTGCAAGAGGGAGATGCTAGGGTAAAGCGGAAAATATAGGGGAAACAAAGGAACAGCAGGAATGTGGAAGAGTGAGGGAGCTAAGCCCAAATTTCCCAAAAAGTGCCTGCAATGGAAAGTGAGAAAGTAGTAAGTGAGGTAAAAAAGCAGAAAGATTTAAGAAGCACTAACAAAGTGCACTAGGAAATATGGAACTAAATACCAGAGACAGAAAATGCTGTATAAATCACACCTTTTAATGAAATGGTACAACTGGTAAACATAGTCAAAACTGCAGCCCTTTTCTTGCTTTTATCTGGCCCTTGGGACACTATTTCATCCACTGATACCAACAATAGGGGTGATAAATACTGTACTAAGGCCACTGGCAGGTGACAGAAATGATCAAAAGGTTAAATGTGCCTAACTGATGTAACTAACTAAGGTAGCCAAGGTGTGTGTAAATAAATGTGCTGCTTTTATACACGGTGGCCTTGCTTTATTTTCTCCCTAAACCGAAAAGGGGGGTTCAGGAGGAGAGGAACCAGCAAGATCCTCTATCCATGTTTACAGGCCTAGGGTCGCACCATTGGTTGCAGTCAATCAGCTGGGTCCTGGCCAAAATCATCACCCGGGACCCGCTGACCAACTAGGCTTGCAGCCAATGACAGCGTGGGTTACCAGGAGCACACTCGTGTGCCAACATACAGGTGCCTGATGGTACCTGTACATACTGACCATCTGCAGTAAAACTACTGCGGGTGGGTCAGCAAGTGGTTAAATGGATTGTGTAAAAAAATATTATTATTATACAGGATTAATACAGCGCCAACAGGCTACACCGCACTTATAAAGGGGGAAAGTACAATTACAATGCAGTCCAATACAGAAGGAATAAGAGGGCCCTGCTCATGGAACTTACAATCTAAAGGGAGAGGTGAGTGGTACAAAAGGTAATAGCTGCAGAGGATGATCTGATGGAGGTGACTCAAGTGCAGACAAATATGGAACGCTTCAGAAATTTGCAAATGCTTTGTTTATTAACAAAACTGGAGTTTTCCTTTTAATTCATTATTTGGGTTTTGCTGATACAGAAATAGTTTATAACTGCTATGAGTCATAGTACATGCTGTAACAGAAATGTGAATAATACTTTTCTAAAACCATGTCATCAGAGTTATTTCATCTCCTTGGCAACCAAGAAGCTAAGTGTCATTTGTAAAAATGTTTGATTGCTGGCTAATAATCATAAATTGTTTTTCTACACATGTAGATTCATTAAATTGTGCACTAATCCAAGCTGTGCAGTACACGCTCCATATTTCAAATTCCCATATGAGATTTTGTAAGGCGAGTGTCCCACCTTCAAACTTCTCCTAATAAGAAAGTTAATGTTGTTATTACCTCATAATGGTACTTCTGAACTGCCCTAAACTTCCTGTTCAATTGAATTTCAGTAATAAGCAAAATGTTGTTTAGTGCCCTCCCACTTCTCCTAAGCCACACCCCTTTATAATCCACCCACTCCTTCCCCTTATTCCACTCAGTGTCAGGAGTATACAGCCCCAGCATCACAGGACAGAGTATACAGCCCCAGCATCACAGATCATGCTATATAGCGCAGCCTTACAGATCGGCGCAAACAAAAAAATTACACTGGTAGTAAATCGCATATATCTGCATTCTACAACCTGTAAATCGCACATATCTGCAACCTGTATATAGCATATATCTGCATTCTTCAACCTGTAATTCGCACATATCTGCAACCTGTATATAGCATATATCTGCATTCTTCAACCTGTAAATCGCACATATCTGCATTCTTCAACATGTATATAGCACACATCTGCATTCTTCAACCTGTAAATCACACATATGTGCATTCTTCAACCTGTATATAGCACATATCTGCATTCTGCACCATGTACCCTGTAAATCACACAAATCTGCATTCTGCAACCTGTAAATCGCACAAATCTGCATCCGGCAACCTGTAAATCGCACATATCTGCAACCTGTATATAGCACATATCTGCATTCTGCACCCTGTAAATCGCACAAATCTGCATTCTACACCCTGTAAAACGCACAAATCTCCATTCTGCACCCTGTAAATCGCACATATCTGCCACCTGTAAATCGCATATATCTGCAACCTATTTACAGGTTGCAGATTTATACAGGTTGCATATATCTGCAACCTGTATATAGCACATATCTGCATTCTGCACCATGTTCCCCAGTAAATCACACAAATCTGAATTCTACACCCTGTAAATCACACAAATCTGCATTCTGCAACCTGTAAATCACACAAATCTGCATTCGGCAGACTGTAAATCGCACATATCTGCAACATGTATATAGCACATATCTGCATTCTGCACCCTGTAAATCGCACACATCTGCATTCTACACCCTGTAAAACGCACAAATCTGCATTCTGCACCCTGTAAATCGCACATATCTGCAACCTGTAAATCGCACATATCTGTAACCTGTATATAGCACATATCTGCATTCTGCACCCTGTAAATCCCACAAATCTTCATTCTGCACACTGTAAATCGAACAAATCTGCGTTCTGTAAATCGCACAAATCTGCATTCTGCGCCCTTTAAATCACACATATCCGCATTCTGCAACCTGTAAATTGCACATATCTGCATTATGCAACCCCCCAATCAGGTCAGCTACAGTGCTACACTATACACATGGCAGGGGGGTGGTGGACACAGCCATCACCTAGACCAGCACAGGGTGGGAGGGGAGACAGACACTCTCCTCCAGACGACAGCCTCTTCTTCTTACAACACGACTACACGTCCCATGACCACTCATCATCCTTCCTTCAAGTTTTAAGTTACAGTCTGCTAGGTCCCCGGCTGATGTAGTTCCCTATGTATGTGTGGGACTACAATACTAGCATCATAGAAATCTGGTGCATGCCATTTCCAATTATGGGACTACAAGTCCCAGCATCGCACGGACACCCATCCTCCTTGGGGCCCTATACTATAACCTGCCTGCACTTGTAGGTCTCCACCCTCTCCTGGAGAGATCAGGTTAACCCATTGCACACCAGCCTGCTGAGATTTATAGTTCTCCATTCTTTCCCTCCTAAAAACTCTGGTTCATGCAATTCTCTCAGGCAAGGGACTACATGTCCCAGCATCGCATGGAAACTTGGCCACTTTGGAGCAATATGCTATAACCTGCTGGGACTTGTAGTTCTTCACCCTCTGCTAGGTTCTGCAGGTTCATGCTATAGACCATGTATGGGACTACAAGTCCCAGCGTCACATGTGTATCCATCTATGTTGTAGCCCTATACTATTTCTTGCTGGGACTTGTAGTTCTCCACCCTCTCCTGGGGAGATCAGGATCATGCATTGCACACCAGCCTGCTGGGATTTGTAGTTCTCCAGCCTCTCCCTCCTAAGACTCTGTTTCATGCAATTCTCTTAGGTAAGGGACTAGAAGTCCCAGCATCGCATTACCACTTATTTACTTGGAGCCCTATGCTATAACCTGCTGGGACTTGTCGTTCTTCATCTTCTGCTAGAACTCTGGTTCATGCAATCTCCCATGTATGGAACTGCAAGTTCTTGCAGTGCTAGGAAAACACTTGGACACCCATCCACCTTGGAGCCTTATACAATAAAATGCTGGTATTTGTAGTTCTCTATCCTTTCCTGGGGAGATCAGGTGAATGCATTGCACAGCACCAGCCTGCTGATGTGTTGGTTATACAGGTCAGGAAAATGCACGCACCCCTTGCCTTGCACAAATACTAAATACATCTGAATCAGGAGTGGACACCCTGGAGCCAGAGGACTATTGTCCCGAAAACTTCACAGACAGTCATTGGTGATCAGAGTGGGATATCGGGTCAATTTAGCAAGGACAAACTATCTTAGCATGGTAAGTGTGGCTCTCTGTCTTCTTACCTTGCTTTCAGCTCCGCTCGGGCCATGCAAAGAACTGAGCTGCCGACGTGACATCACTTCCGGTTTTCGTACATTCCACGAAACACGGAAGTAACAGCTGGGATGCAAACAACAATGCTCCTGCCCAGCGCCCATATTGATTACATGGACGGAAGCTAATCGGCGGTTTTCATTGCGCCGCAAGGTGGGTTAGAAGCCCGCAAATGAAGCGCCACGTCTGCAATCTCGTGATTGTATTGACGTGGTGCTTCCCTTAGGGCACTGGTGACCAGCGCCCAAGTGAACTTAAAAAAATAAAAATTGAATTATTTTTTCTTAAAGGGGCCATTTAAAAAAAAATGGATGGGCTGCAACTGCACCATAGTAATACTTACTGTGACTTTTCTCACACAACATAATGCATTTTAAAATGATAATACCTCTTAAAACATCTAACACTAAATGTCTGGTTAGTCAGGCCTTCCCTAATGTGTATTCGAAAGGTTGTTTTATATTCTTAATATTATATTGTCTATTATATGTAAGTAACTTCTGCATTCTCTTTTTTTTTTTATATATTCAAGGATGATATCTTATTTGACTGTTCTATGCTCTAGTAAGCATGTGATTTCCGCTTATATGTTGCAACAGTTTGGATTTGACAACTGTTTGTTTGTATTCCATATTATGTGTATATGAAATGTTTTCTATAAAATAAGATTGAAAACACATAAAAAATGACAATGAATATTTACAAACTAATGCATTTAAGCAATTGACTGCTGTCAGTAGGTTTAACCACTTCCTTCTGTTTATTTGTTTCCCGTGGGCGCGTATCAGGGAAAATCTACGTTGGCTGTGTCCCTTGGACACAGCCAATCACAGATCGTGCTAAATAGCCTATCACAGCGGCCATTTAGCACTCGATCGGCATGTCTAATGAGAGATTATCTCAAATGTAAACATATGAAATCATCTCTCATTGCCGGCTCTCCCTCCTCACACAGAGACCGTGTGTGAGGAGGGAGAGCAACCTGTGCTGCAGCGTGAGTGAACACTTGCATAAAACATAGTAAATGCATTGCCCACAGTAGAGGTTATAGAGTCTACCTTCAGGTGTGGACACTGGTGTAATTAACTACACAGGAAGTTCCCTCCCTATATAACCCCTCCCATACTGGGAGCTCCTCAGTTTTTGTAGCAAAGCAATAAGTGTCCCAATATCCCCAAACAAGAGGGGCGGGAGCTCTGTGTCCCGTGATGTACTCCAAGAAAAGGATTTTACAGGTAAGCTGTCATAAAAAATCCTATTTTCTTTATCGTACATCACGGGACACAGAGCGGCAATCCATTAATATGTGGGATGTCCGAAAGCAATGCTTACTGAGGGGAGGGAGACACAAACAACGCAGGCCGCCATCAGATGTGAGGATCTATAATGCTGCCAGATGCATACTGCGCCAAAAAGCTGCATTCTTTTGCCCTCCTATGTACATCTGACAAGAATCAGTGAACCTAAGCACAGACGCCAAGTTGCGGCCCTGAAAATCTGCGTCATAAAGGCTCGGTAAAGCATCGCGCATAAAGCGCTTACTATCCTGGTACGGAGCACCCCCCCCCAAGAAACAGGGGGAGTCCCACTCTCCGAACCACAAGCCTGAATAATACCCTGATGAATCAATCTTGAAAACAGTTGATTTTAGACGCTGCCTGCCCCTTCCTGGGGCCTCCTGGTAGCGCAATAACATCAGCTTTCCGTATCCGAGCAGCCGCTTCAGATAGGCCTTGACCATTCTACTCCAAAGGAGAGAGTGTAACCATTTTAATAGCTGAACTGAACACTGCCTGCCCACATCTAGGGTCTTCTGGCAGCACAATAAAAACTTCAGATTTCTATATCTGAACCTTCAGATAGATATTTAACTGCTCTCATCTCTACTGAGAGAAAGCAATAACCTTTCCTTCCGAAAACAAGGTTTTGAAAAAGGGTGAGGTAAGAATATCTAGATTCAAATGAACACTAGATCCTTCTAGTAAATAAGGCTGGGTGAGGATTAACATCACCCTACTAGTAAGAATAAGTATGGTTTTATACCAAGAGGTTGCCAATACTGAAACTCTCTTGGAGGCTACCACAACCAAGAACACCAATTCCCTTGTTAAAGGCTGAAGGGAAATATGGTGCATCGGCCCACAGAGCTGACCCTGTAAGCCGACAAAACTAGAGTCAATCCTCCAAGCACAAGGGCGACTAAACTGGTGGACTTATGCGCGTCACCCCTTGTATAATGGCTCGGAACAAAGAGTGTGAAGCAAGCGACCTTTGGAGGCAAGGCCGAGATCGGATCCTTGATGTAACTTAAGGCTGGCTCCGTCTCCTTTCCAAATGCAGGAAGGCAGGAATTTTATCTTTGACAAACTTCCAAAGATGCCACCATCTGTTTCATACCAGGAACATGGGCTCTCCCGATCCTGGGATATCTGGTCCTGGTCCAGTGCCACCTATCAATGTCATCTGTACCCAGTGCCATCTGTTTATATGGCTGTGTGAAACAACAAGCTAGATGGTGTAATGTGATCTAAAAAATATACCACGGTGATGTAGTAATTAGGGATGAGCTTCGAGTTCGATCTGAACTCATGTCCGACTCGAACATTGCCTGTTCGCCGAACAGCGAACAATTTGAGGTGTTCGCGGCAAATTCAAAAAGCTGCAGAACACCCTGGAAAAGTCTATGGGAGAAATCTAAAGTGCTAAATTTAAAGGCTTATATGCAAGTTATTGTCATAAAAAGTGTTTGGGGACCTGGGTGCTGCCCCAGGGGACATATATCAATGCAAAAATTTTTTTTTTCGGTACCAGTGATTTTAATAATGTTTAAAGTGAAACAATAAAAGTTAAATATTCCTTTAAATGTTGTACCTGGGGGGGGGGGTGTATAGTATGCCTGTTTTTGTACCGGGGGGGGGGGGTTTATACTATGCCTGTGAAGTGCATGTTTCCCGTGCTTAGGACTGTCTCTCTGTCTCATTTCTGAAGGATAAAAAGTCATTTAAAATCACTGCTCCCGAAAAAAATTACATTTTTAAAACATTTTGCATTAATACATGTCCCCAGGGGCAGGACCCAGGTCCCCAAACACGTTTTAGGATATGGATCTTCAAACTACGGCCCTCCAGTTGTTCAGGAACTACAATTCCCATCATGCCTAGTCATGTCTCTGAATGTCAGAAATGTTCAATGCCTCATGGGATGTGTAGTTCCGTAACAGCTGGAGGGCCGTAGTTTGAGGATCCCTGTTTTAGGACAATAACTTGCATATTAGCCTTTAAAATTAGCACTTTAGATTTCAAACGTTCAAGTCCCGTAGACTTTAATGGGGTTCTAAAGTTCACACAAACTTTTGGTCTGTTTGTAGGTACTGGTTCGAACCAAACGGGGGAGTGTTCGACTTATCCCTAGTGGTAATCCCCCTACCCGTAACTACATATGAAAAATGCAGTATATAAAATCCACCTATAATTTGGGGACAAAACTTCCTATGCAATGCTGTAGGAGCATAGGTCCATGAATTATCCATAATAAAAGTGTAATGCCTCATACACACGATCGGTTAAACCGATGAGAGCGGTCTGATGGACCGTTTTCATCGGTCCAAACCGATCGTGTGTGGGCGCTATCGGTTATTTAACCATCGGTTAAAAAAAGGCCAACTTGCTTTAAAATCTAACTGATGGATACCTAACCGATAGGTCAAAAACGATCGTTAGTAGGCACGACCATCGGTTAAAAATCCACGTATGCTCAGAATCAAGTCGACGCATGCTTGGAAGCATTGAACTTCATTTTTTTCTGCACATCGTTGTGTTTTACGTCACCGCCTTCTGACACGATCGTTTTTTTAACCGATGGTGTGTAGGCGTGACGGACCATCAGTCAGCTTCATCGTTTAACCGATGAAAACGGTCCATCAGACCGTTCTCATCGGATGGGCCGATCGTGTGTACGCGGCATAAGTGATACATCAGATATAATGAAAAAAACACTATTAAATGATAATTGGGAGATCCACTCCCCTAAAAGTGCTAATGGTTAATAGGCTTGTGCTTGTATTAATCAGTGAAACAAGTGTTAACCAATCCCCTAAAAGTGCTAATAGGTAATCAGCCTACTAGCATGCAATGTAAATAATTAGTCAGTGACAGGATATAAATTAAAATGTATATGAGCAATAGTCAAACCACATAACATATGTAAAAATAATAATTGTTAACGGTGAACTGTCCATGCAATATTGCTTCAAAATTTCCAAAAGCAGGCGAGTTGCATAAGAATTGCATGAAACAACCAACAAAAGTTCCAAAGTGAATGGTGCTCGTTGTGGCAGGTTTTAGCAGGTGACTTTCGTGCTCCCCCTCTTAGGTCCCCACTCACCAGCTCCTTTTACCCCTGCAGGGGTATTCCGCATATAAACTCAGATCCTAAAGGCTTTGAGCGATTGATCCTTCAGAAGACAGAGTCTGTATGCTCTTGAGAATCACTTGGAATCCGGGAGTTTTAAGGCAATTGTAGATACTTTTCTACGCTCCTCATGGAAAATATATATATATATATATATGTGTATGTATATATATATATATATATATATATATATATATATATATATACGTTTTGTAAGAGTTTGTAATAGTTTCAGATTTACAGTGCCTTGCAAAAGTATTCACCCCCTTTTTTTTACCTATTTTGTTACATTACAGCCTATAGTTCAATGTTTTTTTTAATCTGAATTATATGGGATGGATCAGAACACAATAGTCTAAGTTGGTGAAGTAAAATTAGAAAAATATATACATAAAACAATTTTTCAGAAATAAAACAAACTGATAATTTGCATGTGCAAATATATTAACCCCCTTTGTTATGAAGCCCATAAAAAAGCTTTTGTGCAACCAATTACCTTCAGTAGTCACATAATTAGTGAAATTATGTCCACCTGTGTGCAATCTAAGTGTCACATGATCTGTCATTACATATACATACCTTTTTGAAAGGCCCTAGAGGCTGCAACACCTAAGCAAGAGGCACCACTAACCAAACACTGCCATGAAGACCAAGGAACTCTCCAAATAAGTAAGGGACAATGTTGTTGAGAAGTACAAGTCAGGGTTAGGTTATTAAAAAAATATCCATATCTTTGATGATCCTTAGGAGCACCATCAAATTGTTCATATCCAAATGGAAAGAACATGGCACAACAGCAAACCTGCCAAGAGATGGCCGCACACCAAAACTCACGCACCGGGCAAGGAGGGCATTAATCACAGAGACCTAAGGTAACCCTGGAGCAGCTGCAGAGTTCCACAGCAGAGACTGGAGAATCTGTACATAGGACAACAATAAGCCATACGCTCCATAGAGTTGGGCCTTATGGCAGAGTGGCCAGAAGAAAGCCATTACTTTCAGCAAAAAAACAAAATGGCACGTTTTGAGTTTGTGAAAAGGAATGTGGGAGACTCTCAAAATGTATGGAGGAAGGTGCTCTGGTCTAATGAGACTAAAATTTTACTCTTTGGCCATCAAAGATGCTATGTCTGGCGCAAACCCAACACATCACATCACCCAAAGAACACCATCAGTCAGGATTGGGAAACCAGAGCTGAGGGAAAGATTGATGGTGCTAAATACAGGGATATTCTTGAGCAAAATCTGTACCATTCTGTGTGTGATTTGAGGCTAGGATAGTTGTTCACCTCTCAGCAGGACAATGTCCCCAAGCACACTGCTAAAGAAGCACTTGAGTGGTATAAGGGGAAACATGTAAATGTGTTGGAATGGCCTAGTCAAATCCCAGACCTCCATACAATAGAAAATCTGTGGTTAGACTTTAAAGTTTGCTGTTCACAAGTGCAAACGATTCAACTTGAAGAAGCTGGAGCAGTTTTACAAGGAGGAATGGGCAAAAATCACAGTGGTAAGATGTGGCAAGCTCATAGAGACTTATCCAAAGCAACTTGGAGCTGTGATAGCCGCAAAAGGTGGCTCTACCAAGTATTGACTTTAGGGGGGTGAATAGGTATGCACATTGCCTTTTTCTGTTATTTTGTCCTATTTGTTGTTTGCTTCACAATAAAAAAAAACATCTTCAAAGTTGTGGGCATGTTCTGTAAATTAAATGATGCAAATCCTTAAACAATCCGGCCCAGATTCACAGAGCGATTACGCCTGCGCAACTGCTGTTGCGCGTGCGTAAGTCTAAATGTGCGCGTGCGTATAGTTGGACGCGATTCACAAAACAATATACGCCAGAAATCTACGTTTTTTGGTCCGGCGTAATTGAATTAGACATTCGCTTCCCTTCGTGCAAAACTGCGCTAGACACACCATTGATTTGCTAGTCAAATATGCTAATGAGGGAGTTACGGGGATCCACAAAAAAACGCAGTTGCTGCGCAGGCTACGCGATGTGCGCAACAGCAAAATGTTCTGTCTAAAGTTAGAGGACCTAAAAGCTGGTCTAAATTTTGAAAAAAAGTCTAATTGTCAGATAAAGCAACACTGTTAGTGAGGAGTTCAGCAGTCACACGTGTTGCCCAACAATCTGTATGCCAACATGCCAGGGGCATCGTCGCGCATAGCTATACTACTGACTTTAGATGAACAAAGAAGGAGGAGGGCACGGAGGATGGCACTAAGGAGGGCACGGGAGATGTTTTTTTTAATTTTTTTATTTGCTTATATAAAATTTACAATTTAAATTAATCTAATACAATATTCTTATCTGATACAAGCCCCTCACTCTTCACTTGATATATCACACACGCATAGACATCTATGGCATGAGTGATTCTGAGGTGTCTCGCATCTTCAGATTCACCCCTCATGCCATCATGGAATTACCACAACCCTGCAGGAGGACATCACCAGCCCAACACATGGCACCACCCATGACACCCATGACAGCTACATATACAATCAGAGCCCCATCCCCACAGATTTCCAACAGAACATGTATGGGGACAGCTGGCTGGTTGGTGAGTGACATGGGTGGCAGGCATGACTATCCCCTCCCGTGATGCACACCTCACAAGTGGCACATGCATGACTAACATCCTCCTGTCTTTTCCCTTCAAGGTGACTCTGCATATGCACTGGTACCCCATCTCATGACCCCATCTCATGCCAGCTCACATTATGCATCTTTGCACGTTAAACACACACATTAATCATGGCACAATGAGAATGCATGCATGCACACCACTGTGGTCCCTAGCACACACACCCCACATCCTCATCACATTGGATTGGCACCAGTCCACCATGCAGGACTTGTGAGCTGCAACGCCATGCCACGGCTCCAATTATGTCACTGTACATTCATACACCATTCACACAGACCTGGCGATCACTTCTCCACCACAAATGAGGGTGACACCCCTTTTCCCGCAGGAATATCACCCCCACATTCCAAAATCATACACAAACAGAACCAAAAAAATTAAATAAATGACGAGCAAAAATAAAAAATGCCCAGCAAAAATATAATTTAAACAAAATAACAACAAAGACATAAAAGACAAAAATCACTCTGCAAAACAGTCCCCAAATATCTCAAAGACACGTCACAAACAAACAAAAGCACCTTGCTGTATAGGGAGGGATACAAAGGGATGTACTTTTGCAAAGGAAGTGCATTTGTGTCTGTCTATTTATGCTGTCTGCGTAGTTCATAAAGTTGCCCTAGTCCATTTCCAATTTCACTGATTGCGCCGCTCCCGAGTTGTGAGCATGCGCACAACGGAGCTGACATGGTTTCCTTCACGCGCGCATGCGCGAGTCGGCCGGCCCTTCATTTGCATGGGGTCACGGCTCATTTCAATGTAACACGCCCACGTCCTTCCCAATTTGTATTACTCCTCCTTACGCCTCAGGAAAAAACCTTACGTTTGCGCAAGCTCTTGCGTAAAAGCTACGTGAATCGCCGGATTACGCGGCTAGATTGCGCAAGTCTAACGGAAAAGTGGTGCGCTACGCCGGAATGATAATGCGCCGATCTACGTGAATCTGCCCCTCCATGTTTATTCCAGGTTGTGAGGCAACAAAACATGAAAAATGCCAAGAGGGGCACTGTAACTATTCAGTTGTTCACCACTGTAAGCGATGTGTGTGTAGATATATATATATATATATATATATATATATATATCTACACACATACAGTTGTGCTCAAAAGTTTGCATTCCTGGCAGAAATTGTGAAATTTCTGCATTAATATTGAAAATATGACTGATCATGCCAAAAAGCTGTCTTAAATTTAAGGCTAGAAATCACATTTAGCCAGTTATTATCACATCGTTTTTGGATCATTTTAAATCAGAATGATAACAGAAATCAAACGTTTACATACCCTGGAATGTTGTGCCATGGTACAGACACAGACAGTGGCACACAGAGGTTAAAATGGCAATTAAAGGTTAAGTTCCCACATTTGTGGCTTTTTAAATCACAATTAGTATCTATGTATAAATAGTCAATGAGTTTGTTCTCACATGGATGCACTAAGCAGAGCCATGAGGAGGTAGAAAAGAACAGTACTGACTGACATATTCAAAACCTTGGATATCTTTTAATATCCTTTTCCATCTTTGTAAAGTTTCATCACCTTGTTATGCAGGTCTTTGACTGTTCTTTTCTACCTCCTTATGCTCAGTGTCTAGCCTACTTGGTGCAGCCTTGTAAGAGCTAACAATCTCATTGACTATTTATACACAGACACTAATTGTGATTTTAAAAAGCCCCAAATGTGGGAAATTAACCTTTAATTGCCATTTTAACCTATATGTGCGACCTTCTGTGTCTGTACCAAGGCCAAACTTTCCAGGGTGTGTACATGTGAAATAAATGTGTGTGCGTGCGTGTGTGTATATATACATGTGTGTGTGTGTGTGTGTGTATATACATATATTATACATTTTAATCACAAAGCGTGAGTATTTATAGTTTATCAACATTTAACCCCTTGGTCATCTTCCCAGTTAACCCTTTCACTCCGTCACAGTGTCACTAGGTACAATGTAGAGATTTTTTACTGATCCACTGTATTGGTGTCACTGGTGATGCTAGATAGCATTAGCAGCAGTCCCAGATGGGGTCAGATAGGTGTACCTGCCATATATTCCCTAATAAATTTTTAACCCCATGATCGCCTCCAGTTAACCCTTTCACGGCCCTGTCAGTGTCAGTATAGTGTACAGATCTTTTTTCTGATTAATGTCACGGTTGATGCCAGTTAGCGGTAGCATCAGAGTCAATCTCAGACAGCGTCAGATTGCCCGCCACATATTCACTAATGCATTTTAACCCTTTGATTGCCACTCACACACACACTATACACCGTCATAACTAGTATAGTCTGAATGGATCAATATCTTTTATCAGATTAGAACCATAATAGCATCTCCAATAGTACAGTGTTCCCAAAAATGCAGTTTTAGCAGGATCAGCCCTAACACCTACAGGAAATGCCAGCACTTGCATTTAGCCCCTTAGCCCCCCCCCCCCCAATAAGTGCAGTGCCAGTATGTCACTGTCACTTCTGATACACAGCACACAAAGCCACAGAGTTGGCAAAGTCAGGCCTGATTTCTGCTAGCGCTAGCATGTAAAAAATGTTGTAGCGGTTCAGACAGTCCTTGCTTTTTACCTGTGAGTCACGCTCGATACCTATAAATTTATTGGCCAAAATGTCCAAGAAAGGTACACTAGTGAAGAGACCTACAGGATGCTCAGCATGACAGATTAGCGTGATGGGGAGTCCTTACTGTCAGAATTAGTATTTGAACCTGTAGAGAGAAGCAGCACCCTAAGGCCCCGTACACACGACCGAGCTTCTCGGCAGAATCCAGCGAGAAGCTCGCTGGGATCCATATTCTGCCGAGAAGCTCGATCGTGTGTACGTTTTCGCCGAGCAAACTGACGAGCGAGGCGTCGAGCCAAAATAGAGAGCAGGTTCTCTATTTCCTCGACGGGCCATCGGGACTAATGGCTCGACGCCTTTTTCGACAGCCTGGTCGACGAACTCGACGGCCGGCCGAGAACCTCGTCGGGCAGAACGAAGGGTTTAGACCGACGAGCTTCTCGTACGTGGCCTAACAGATAGCTCTAACGATGGAGTAGTGGTCCCTGCTAAGGTCAGACATACTCGACCCTGTACCCAGGTTGCTGAGGTGATACAATTGCATGATTCTCGTATGCAGAAGAGTGCCAGTACTAGTGCGGCTCTACCTTCTGGTGAACTGGCGAGCACCAGTGGCCTAGTACATCCTGGTCGTAGACAAACCAGCACTGCAGTAACACTTGGTGACGTGATGAGTCCCATAAGTGCAGTTCAAGCTGGTGCGGTGGCTAGCACAAGTAGGCACTTGCAAATACGGATTGGCAGCCCATAGATTCTGCATTCTTCCCCCATTCACTGGCCAATCCGGAATTCAGGTGGAAACAGCAGATTTAACTTTTTCACGGAAAATCCATACGGCTTTATTGTTGACAAAATCTATATGCCAAGCAATTTATCGCTGCAAAACGAAATTTCCGAATTTAAGACTTTTCTATCCTATTTCTATCCTATCCCTCTACATGGGCATTACTAAAAAGAATAAGTTGCGGTCATGTTGGTCTACTGACCTAATTCCTAGACATGTGCATTTGTTTTCGCACGAATGTATTATCGTCCGAATTTTGGGTATTTTCGTTATCGTTTTAACAAACGAAAACTAACACACAGAATCCAAAACCGAAAGATCCGACATAAAAAAATGCTTTATTTTAGTTTTTGTTGCAACAACAGTTCAATATAGATAGGAGATTCGACATGACACTGAAAATGGCAAATGGCAAATCTTAGGCACAATCGAACCTGTGATCGAATGTGCCTAACCTTAACTCAGTGCTTCTCAATTATTTTCTGTCATCCCCCCCTAGGAAGAAGAAAACATTTCGCACCCCCCCCACGCGACTGTAAATAGTATCATCACGGTGGTACTGGTGGGCACGTGGTACTGGTGGGCACGTGGTACTGGGGGCACACTGTGGTACTGGGGGGGGGGCACACTGTGGTACTGGTGGGCACACTGTGGTACTGGTGGGCACTTTGGTACTGGGGGCACAGGTGATCCTGGGGCACTGATTTGTTACCTTTTTTTTTTCCAAGTCGCTCAGTTCTCCATTCTCTCTCCCCCCTCACACGCGCTGTCTGTGTGAGGAGCGGAGAGTCGGCAATGAGAGATGATCTCATATGTTTACATATGAGATCATCTCCCATTGGCCGCACAGATCGCGCTGTAAATAACCGCTGTGATTGGTATTTACCATGATCTGTGTTTGGCTGTGTCCGAGGGACATGGCCAGCACATGAGTTCCCCGCTGCGTGCTCGGGATTTAGGGCTGCGCTGCGGCCGTACAAAGTCGTACGGCCATCAGCAAGTAGTTAAACGAGCCCCCCTTTATGGAGCCTCGCAGCCCCACTATTTGAGAAGCACTGCCTTAACTCTATTAGTACCAAGATTATTCTACATAGAGAGGAAAGATTCGACATTATAGAGAGAGAAAAGATTCGACATTATAGAGACATGAAAGACAAAACATACATACTTCGAATCTGTCATTGAAGGCTTATGGTGTCTGTCGAAAGTTCTAAGAAGATTCGACAAGCAGCTAAACTGTACGACTCTGCAATTGTACATTTCCAGTCTAATGCTCCACCAATAAACTATAGAAGAATTCAAATGTTGGTTGACTAGTAGGGATGAGCTCCGCGTTCGATACGAACATATGTTCGACTCGAAAATTGTCTGTCCGTACGTTCAATGAAATTCGAACAAAACGGGTCGTTCGTGCCAAATTAGAGTGACGCGCAACGGCCCATAATTCACTGCGGCATTGCGCGCTGATTGGCCAAACATGCACTATGACCCTGCATGCTTGGCCAATCACAGCGCACAAAAAACGGAGAGCCATAATTGGCCAAAGCCAGGGTGGCTTAGGCCAATTATGGCTCAGGGCTTTAGCGCACTCCCCACACTATATACACTACTCGTGTAGTGTGTTGCGGTTGTTAATGAGAGCAGTCAGAGAGACAGAGAGATAGTCTTTTTATATAGCTAGATCGAGCAGGCAGGCAGGCTAGTTAGTTTAGCTTAATTTACAGTGTGTAGAGGATATATATACATCCCTAGAGTTGTACATATATTTATATACTGTATAGCTTAGGTAGATCAGCTATTCCTAATTTACTGGCAGGCAGGTGATTGTGCTATTTAAAGACATTATCACAGGTATAGACACCCAGCAGGTACAATATTTAAAGGAATTTTAAATGTTTTTATTTTTTATTTAAGCATCATTAAAATCACTGCTCCTGGAGCAGTGATTTTAACCACTTGCTTACTGGGCACTTATACCCCCCTCCTGCCCAGGTGATATTTCAGCTTCCGGCACTGCGTCGCTTTAACTGACAATTGCGCGGTCGTGCGACGTGGCTCCCAAACAAAATTGACGTCCTTTTTTCCCCACAAGTAGAGCTTTCTTTTGGTGGTATTTGATCACCTCTGCGGTTTTTATTTTTTGCGCTATAAACAAAAAAGAGCGACAATTTTGAAAAAAATACAATATTTTTTACTTGTTGCTATAATAAATATCCCAATTAAAAAAAAAAAAACTTTTTTTTTCTCAGTTTAGGGCGATGCGTATTCTTCTACATATTTTTGGTAAAAAAAAAAAAAAAAATCGCAATAAGCGTCTGGTTTGCGCAAAATTTATAGTGCCTACAAAATAGGGGACAGAATTATTATTTTTTATTATTTTATTTTTACTAGAAATGGCGGCGATCTGCGATTTTTATTGTGACTGCGACGTTATGGCGGACACATCGGACACTTTTGACACATTTTTGGCGTCATTCACATTTATACTGCGATTGGTGCTATAAATATGCACTAATTACAGTATAAATGTGACTGGCATTGAAGGGGTTAACACTAGGGGGTGAGGAAGGGGTTAAATGTATTCCCTGCATAGTGTTCTAACTGTAGGTGGAGGGGGGGTGACTGGGGAGGTGACCGATCTGTGTCTCTATGTACAAGAGACACAGATCCGTCTCCTGCTCTCCAGAGACAGAACGCTGTCTCTATGTAAAACGGCAATGAGAGATGATCTATGAGATCATCTCTCATTGGCCGCACAGATCACATCGCAAACGGCCACTCTGATTGGCCGTTCGCGGCGATCTGTGATTGGCTGTGTCCAAGGGACACGGCCAACACAGTGTTTCCCCGCAGCGCGCTCTGGAGTCAATTGACGGCTTGTTGACAAATTAGATTCGCGCTAGAGCCGTCATTCGGCTGTAGCGCGGATCTCAAGTAGTTAATAATGTTTAAATTAAAAAAAGAAAAAATTCCTTTAAATATTGTACCTGCTGGGTGTCTATAGTTTGCCTGTGAAAACGTCTTTGAGAACCCGGGTCTTGCCCGACGGAACATGTATCAATGGAAAAAAGTTTTAAAAACGGTCTTTTTTTCAGGAGTCCTGCTCCTGAAAAAACGACCATTTTTTTTACTTTTTTCCATTGATACATGTTCCCTGGGGCAAGACCCGGGTTCTCAAAGACGTTTTCCAACAATAACTTGAATATTGGTCTTTAAAATGATCGTTTTTGAATTTGAACATTCGCGTCCCATAGACTGGGGTTCTAAATGTTCGGGCGAACGGTCGGTCTGTTCGACGGTTCTGGTGCGAACCGAACGCGGGGGTGTTCGGCTCATCCCTATTGACTAGTAATACTCATTTATAAATATAATTATTACTAGTCATACAACATTAGAATTCTTCTACAGCTTGTAGGCGGAACGTTCGACTGTAAATGTACGATTGCGGCGTCGTTTAGCTGCTCCGTCAAAACTTTTTAGAACATTCGACAGAGACCATAAGCCTTCAATGACAGATTCGACCTTAATTAATTCTGATTTTCGGACAAATGCATTTTTTAATGAAACAAAATAAATAAAAAAGAATTTCGGGAGTAACTAAATACATTTATTTTTCGGATGAAAACGAAATTCCGAAACAAAATATTTCAGTGTGCACATGTCTACTAATTCATCATGTGCTTGCGTTCTCTGCTGCTATGGCCAGGGATATATATATAGGCAAATCTTGTGGTTTATGCACTTCAACGACAATGAACTCTGTTGTCCTGAATATGTGACTCTTAATATGATCGGCTCCACAAAATTCGGCCCCTCGTAAATCAAAAATTGTTAGCCTTGTATAGGTACGCTCCAAAAGGGTGTCTGTGTAGATGAGTCCCTGATTGTTTTCTGACCACCTTGATTTCAAACAATTATTACCCCTGCAAGTGTGCCGGATATGTGGTCAAAATGTATAAACAGCATGGAGCCTGTGACTGCCCAGGGATCAGCGGCAACATTCTTTGGGTTAGTGGTGTCACCCTTATTCGGAAAGGGGTACCACTTGTACACGGACAATTATTACATGTCAGCATGCCAGTTTTTAGACACTTTCTTGAATTTGGAATTGGTGCATGTGGTACCGTGCAACCTAATCCCAACGGCTTGTAAATTCCTGAATTAGGTGGGGGAAAGAGCCTGCTTGAGAAGTAATTATTTGCTTGCAGTGAGGTGGATGTGACAGACATCACAGCCCTTTTGTATCCAGAAGGTGCCGTGGCCTAATTTCCCAATCCAGATGCAGTGAGCCGGCTGCATGAGAGGCATTTTCCAGATATCCTCCCTGGTACGTGAAAAATAATATATATGTACTACACCATCAAACTAAACAGGTGACATGTAATATATAAAAGCAGCGCTTGAAGTAGTGAAAAATGTGATTCCCACTAACTAAATAATGTACCGATATGTGACACATAACATATATCGTATAACATAAATCAGCTGATACAGTGAAACATGAACATACAAAACGGAAATATTAAACAAAAGAGCGAAAAAAAAAGTTCAAATCCTGTGATAGTCAGTGAAAAGGTGAAGAAGAGTTCATAGATAAATTGTTAGTGTCAATCTTCTCAATCTTCCACCACACCGCCTGTGCTCAGTGAATCCTTCACCCTTCCAAAATGTGCACTCACCACAAATAAATGCTCAGCACTCTCGTGTTGAGGCACAAAAGCAAAACTCCAAATCTCTCCAAATAATCGATATCAGTGTCCAATTCAGTGATAAATTCCAACGTGTTCACATAAATAAAGAAAAGATAGCACTATAGTGTAATATTGTAAAACCAGTTTTAATCACACCACTAAAAAAATCTTCATAAAATGCACTCACAAACTTAATCTTTCACCAAACTTTGAAAAACAAGTGACAGCATAGGTTTCCAAGTATCCAAAACAACAAGCTAGTGGTCACGGCGGACCCTCGATCATTCCCAGTGTACTCACAGCACCCTGGACGCTGCTCGATGTGAAGATGGTAATGGAGTTGGCCAGCTAGAAGTATATCATGCGTCCGTATGGTTTACACAGGATCAAAGATAAATGACCACGCCCCGACATGTTTCGTCATACCGACTTAGTCATGGGATTGGTCACAAGCTCTAAAAGTCGCCCTTTTATTCCGTTCCTCCATCGAAAAAGACGCGTATGCCGGAAACTGCGTCGAAAGTGACGCGATCACGCAGCGTGCTCGCGCTGACGCGATCGACGTCTCTTCCCGGACCTATTACAGGTCTATGTGTATTCGATGTTCAGTCGAAAATGAAAACTCCGCCCAGCCTACACCGATTCGTCATCACGTCGGAAGTGACGTCTCGATGTAGGCTAAACACAGCACAAACAACCAACACTGCTATTGGTCGAAAGTCCCCGTGACCACAGAGCTCAATGTAAACAATAACACATGTTCCTCATTAACTAAATATATAATATATTGAAACTGGTGACGTTCCATTGGTTGAATGCCTGAATTATAAACATATAAATATAAAAATATATACATATCAGCATACATAATCTATATAATTGCAAAGTCAAATTAAAACAGTATAATGAATAGTTATACAGTATCTAAAAATTAAAATTAAAAAGATGTACCATAAAAAACATCATTGGATTAATATTACATATAATGCTTGTCTGGTTCATAATCGCCTGCACCTATGTAGTAAACCAAATCTATGGGTGTCACAACTCTCACGTTTCTGATAGTGATGTTATATATAACTATCCCATATATCAACACCTAGATGTCCTCAAGGATTCCGTGCAATACTATGTGTCATAACTGGTTTGACACTAATATTATTATTGAGTGTATGCACAGTTCCCCAATATTATAGAATATCGTACCACATCCAAATTGAAAAAATGGCCGATAAACCAAAACATTCTGGATTATCACTAAATGTCTTCATGAGTAAATACAAGAATAGCTCAAGCATTGTTAATGAAGCAGTTCAAATCTACCTCAATGTTCAAGCCTCTCGGTGTGAGACACTTTAAGAGAAATATCCATTGCGTTTCGCGTTGCGATAAATCTCTGACCCTATTCGATCCTCTCCAGGATGGGTGCACACAATCAATCCCACAAAACTGAGCCAGAGAGGGATCGGCATTATGTTTTAATTTAAAGTGTAAGGATACACTGTGGTCCTCAAACTTATTTTTAATGTTGGCTAAATGTTCTGCAATCCAGGCTTGGGCATATCTTAGTCTATCAGGAAAAGTCCATCTGATAAGAATATGGGTTCCAGGTAAAAGGTGTAGTGGAGAGTGACAAGAGTCAGTGGTTATGGCAAGCCGCGCTGTGGCGTTAGTGTGCACTCTGTCTCTGTAGATTGTAAAGTAATCACAGCCGTGTATTCAGAGTGAGGCTAGGCTTAAAAAAGAGGTGCAACCTTTTTTCCATCAATGGCTTGCTAGCTTCGAAATATGTTGCATGTGTGTGATGCTCCCCTAGCCTCACTCTGAATACACGGCCGTGTTTACTTACACGGCCGTGCCAGCTTTACAGGACTTGCTGTGACTTGCAGTCCCACTTTCACCTCTTCAGCCCAGCAACCGGATTTGAATGCAACTTACCTGTTCTCCATGTGAGTGGATGTTGTTGTTTATTAAATTATTCTTATGATACATACTCAAGAGGCGCCCCTTTTCTTGTTTTTTTCCTAGTATACTGGAACCGGCTTTTGGTTTCCTTGGTGGCTGCCCTGACTGATACCCTGCCATATAGTTCTATGTGTGCATATATATGTGTATATACAGTGCCAGCAATACTTTTTCAAGGCACTGTACACACCTTCTTACCTTTGCCCTTGGACTATTGGGTACCACTACTTGAGAAACCTGTGCTTTGCGCCTTTTTTACTTGTTTAGTACCTGTCACTACCTATTGCTCTCATAGGGGATATTTACATTCCAAGTGGTAACAAAAGTGTCAGAAACCATGAATCAGACGAGACAAAAGTACAGTTAAATCACACTTGTTTAATAATAAAAAGGTAAACAGAGTAAGCGTAGTCAAAACATAGCCAGAGTTCAGTAACCGGATCGAGTAGTCAGCCAAGCCAATGTCCAAGAGCCAGCGATAAAGGTAGTAGTACAGCAAGCAGGATCTGTAGCCAGAGGGAACGTCAGTCAAGCAGGTCTTCAACAGGAACGCAGGAGAAAGTCTATTGTGATGTCAACACGGTCGAAGGCATAGAGCAAATTAACTGGAAAGCTTTAAGTAGACAGAGCTGACGAGCAGGATCATCAACAGGTGGATCATTGTGGAGAGATGGGAGCTGGTAAATCCACATATACACATGGCATGTGTGAGCAATATATAATTTCTAAGAGACAAAGTTTGGATCTGCTCTGTGCAAACCCATTTCACAGAGCAGGTAAGTATAACATGTTTGTAATTAAAGAAAAACATATCCTTTCAAAGGAATTGTAAAGGGAGAAGTTTTTTTCTCTTAATGCATTCTATGCATTAAGATAAATAACCTTTTGTGTGTAGCAGTCACTCCAGCATCTCCAATTACTTACTCCAGCATTGTTCACAATCATCCAGTAGACTCCTCCTGATTGGCTGAGACAGAGAAGCAGCAACATTGGCTTCTGTGGCTGTCAAAGTCAGTCAGCCAATCAGGGGAAAGAAGGGCTCTGTGTCTGAATGGATACACAGAGCTCTGACTCGGCTTGGGTGCACCCCCTGTAGCAAGCTGCTGGCTCAGGGCACTCAAAGGAGGGAGGGGCTAGGAGCAGCAAAGAGGGACCCAAGAAGAGAAGGATCCAGGCTGCTCTGTGCAAAACCCAACTTCACAGAGGTGGTAAGTATAACATGTTATTTTTTTTTTTAAAAGAGCCTTTACAATCACTTTATTATCACTTTAATCCCTATTCTGTCCATAAAGGCTGTACATTTTTGCAAGTGTTTCCTATGACTACACCAGATTTTTCTGACAACCCGAAGCATACTGGTTAATCAGCTTTCTGAGAGGGTTTGAGAGGCAATCTCTGAACCATATTGCATGTTCAAAACAACACAATATGGGTTTACTTATTCTGCATTTCTTAAAATGAAAAAAAAAAAAAAATGTTCCCCCTCCTGCAAATGCCCTTCATGTTTAAATACATGCATTGTTTGCGAAGCCTGTCCTTGAGCAGCTTTAGTATGTACTGTTGTAAAGGGTTCTAAATACATGCAGCTTGGAATACTGCTTACTATTTTCATTAAGGATGGTTTCTATAGAAACTGCTTTATACAATATTGCTAAAGCTCTTCTAACTGTAAAGGTTTTGACCCCTGCACTAATATACACCTTGTATGTGGCAATAGTCTTTGTACTTTGCTTCCATGGTCTCTGCTTGGTTTTACTTGCTCAGCTTTGATGTGTATTTAAAGTATGTGGATCAAGTGTGAAATGTATTGTAAAAAAAAGTATGTAATCTGTAAAATATTGTAAGCTCATCACTAATCACCTGCTCAGGATACAGAAACACAAAACTGCTTAGACAATGCTTTTGGGAAAAGAATGGATTCAGAATTGTATTTTATTTTTTCCAGATATTTGCAACTTTAGTAGCATTTGACCCACACTTATGACATGTTTGCATGTGACTCGGTGCCACTGTGTGGCACAATGATTTGCAGGCATCTGAATATGTCATAGAATGTATGCAAAGTATTCAAAGTTACTCCCCCTTTTGCACAAAAAACACTTTGCTTGTTTAAGTGTGACGGCCCGACAAAAGCACCAAAGAAACTTAGGCATAATTTTTTGCCACGGCGCCAAGCACGTTTGGTAATGTCTAAATTGTAGCATGGAAAAAATGTAACAAATCATGTAAATGCTACCCACATTTGCTAATTGTTGCTCATTTTTCACACAATACATTTCTGTCTGTGTTTCTTTGTTGCTCATGTGTGAATGAAGCATTATAGAAGCCTAAATAGAGTTCATCTAAAATTAAATACCTTATTATTGTATTCAATTAGGGATGAGCCCGATGTTCGAGTCGAACGTAAGTCATCGGGTGTTCGCCGAATAGCGAACAATTAGCGGTGTTTGTGGCAAATTCGAAAGCCGCTGAACACCCTTTAAAATGGGAGAAATCAAAAGTGCTAAAAGGTTTATATGCATGGTATTGTCATGCGGGCGGGGGGCTTATCGGAATCTGGAAACGCACTTTACCAAGGGGACTCCCAGATCCTGGCCCCCACTATGTGAATTGGTAAGGTGTACATTGTACACTTCCAACTTCACCCAAAAAAGTATCAAAAAATAAATAAAAAAAATAATAATAATAATAATAATAAGAGCCAGCTTTTTTTTGCTTTGATACATGTCTCCTGGGGCAGGACCCAGGTCCCCAAACACTTTTTATGACAATAACATGCCTATAAGCCTTTAAAATTAGCATTTCGATTTTTCATGTTAGTGTCCCATAGACTTAAACGGTGTTAGCTTGTTGGAACACATTTTTCGCCTGTTCGCAAGTTCTGATGTTCGTGTCATCCTTCTATTCATTACAATTACGTTACTAGGTATCTCTTTGATGATATCAGCCAATACATGCATGTGCATATGCACTAATCTACTCACAGTACATTCATACATTATATACCTATAAAATGTACTGTAAGTAATAGCCTGTGCAAATAATAAAAATGTAGGTAAAGCAATACAAATATAAAATTAAGAGAAAAGATACTAGTGCAATGTTAGCATATGAAAGATAAAATACAGAGATGTGTTAACATTTTTGGAAGTTATGATGGAGTAATGGATAGTGCAGCTCTGAGAAAGCAAAGCCCTGTGTTATAAAGCCATTAGGCATCATGATGGTTATTTTTAAAGGAGAGGATGCGAACAAGTGCAGAGCTCCGGAGGCTGGTTTCCTGGAACATTTTGCGTAAAATGATTGTGTCCTACTTAAAGTGGTAGTAAACCCTCCTATCGTTTTCAGCCAAGGAAGGGGCCATCTTGACCTCTGTTTAATCTGCAACTGCCATGATGCTGCACATGTGACCTGTTATGACACCAACCATTGGCTGGTTTGACAGTTTGGTTGAGAGCACAAGCAAATGTGACAGCTAGCATTTCCGGCATGCCGGAATGTTGACTGTTTTTTGTAACTATCAAATTGAAGGGTTTACTTCCACTTTAAGTAATGTTATTCCTCTAATAGGTATTAAATAAAAATAATAACTATAATAAAACTGAATAAATAAATATATAACAAGTGATGCACCAGCCTACCTAATATAACCTAAATAACACAAAAAAAAAAAAACACATCAACATCTAGACCCCAACGTGACAGGTGCCTAATAGTTACACTTAATAATTGGTGGTCATTAGGTGAAAATAAATGAATATAAAGACAATATTCCATAAATAATCACAATAACATAGATTTGATAAATACACGTGCTGCTAATATGAGTCCATAGAACTGTAGTGTACTGCAAGATCCACAACAATTGCCACGAACATCCAGTGAAATAATAACCAGTGATAGAAGCTGTTAATGGTCCACCTTCACCGACTCTAATAAGGACACCCATAAAAGTGCTCAAAAGATGGCAGCTTACCACGTAGTTGACTCCTTTACCCGTCCTGAGTCTCCATGGGCTAAGAAGTTGTTCCATTATCTGCTTATTCATCTGTTAATAGCAAAGTTCAACTTGCTATGAAGCACATTTGACCGCTTTTTTCAGTAAATGGGTAAATGGGTCAACTACTTGTGGTAAGCTGCCATCTTTTGAGCACTTTTATGGGTGTCCTTATTAGAGTCGGTGAAGGTGGACCATCAGCTTCTATCACTGGTTATTATTTTACTGGATGTTCGTGGCAATTGTTGTTGATCTTGCAGTACACTACAGTTCTATAGACTCATATTAGCAGCACATGTAATTATTGAATCTATGTTATTGTGATTATTTATGGAACACTGTCTTTATATTCATTTATTTTCACCTAATGACCACCAATTATCAAGTGTAACTATTAGGCACCTGTCACATTGGGGTCTAGATTTTAATGTGTTTATTTGTGTTATTTAGGTTATATTAGGTAGGCTGGTGTGTCACTTGTTATATATTTATTTATTCATTTGTATTATAGTTAGTATTTTCATTTAATACCTATTAGCGCACTCACCTGTTTTTTTTTAATCCACATTGCAGCAGTGGTGTCCATTGTTTTTGAGGTGCAGCTCATATTTAGTTACATTGTTTGTGTAATTTCAATTTTGCGCAAGATACATTTTTCCTTTTAATGTTATTCCTCTAATGAAATTGCTCTCCTTAAATTTGCCTTTTCCCTAGCATTTTTTGGTGCATTTCGCATAAGACCGCGTACACACACGATCAGACCGGTCCGATGAAACTGGCCTGAAGACCAGTTTCATCGGACCAAATTGATCGTGTGTATGGCCCATCGGACCGTTGTCTATCGGACCAAAGTTTTAAAACTTGCTTTAAAATCTGTCCGTCGGACCAAAACGATGGTTAGTACACAAAAGCATCGGACCAAAAACCCACGCATGCTCAGATTCAAGTCGACACATGCTTGGAAGCATTGAACTTCGTTTTTTCAGCACGTCGTTGTGTTATACGTCACCACGTTCTGGCCCGATGGGATTTTTGGCTGATGGTGTGTACGCACATCAGACCACTTCAGCGGTGGTCCGATGAAAACGGTCCGTCGCATCAGTCTCATCGGTTTGGTCTGATCGTGTGTACGTGGCCTTAGTGAAATAGTTGGCCGCAACAAACAGAGTGTTAGGGGCTCCAAGTTGAAGATATACAACAGAGTTGCCTATTCATTTATTTGCATTGCTTGGTTGCGTGATGTGCCCTGTTACTTGTTTGGCTTCATTTCTAGCGATTCAACCTCAGGTTGGGGAGCCCCTCCTGCCAGAGGATAGCATTTTCCTCTCATGCTTCCAGTTCACGTGCATCCTTCAGTATTGGTTATCTGAACTAAGTTTGTCGGTGTCCAACTATGGTACGCTTTCATATCATATTAGAATGGCCACAGAGGCTGCCAAGTTGGGCATGTCCAGGGAGGAAGTTCAGAGGGCTGGATGATGGGAGTCAAGTCACTATCGTACATATATGAGGCCTCACAGAATGAAAGTATAACCAGATTGAGGAGTGGCTTGGTCTGGTGTGTTGGTTTGGACTCTGTCAGTTTGTTTACTAAGGTTCTCTAACAAACCTCTGAGGGGTTCACAGAACAGCTGTATTTATACTGAGATTAAATTACATACAGGTGGACTCTGTTTACTAAAAAGGTGACTTCTAAAGGCAATTGGTTTCACTAGATTTTAGTTAGGGGTATCAGAGTAAAGGGGGCTAAATACAAATGCATGCCACACTTTTCAGATATCTATTTGTAAAAAAAAATTAAAACCATTCATCCTTTTCCTTCCACTTCACAATTACGTGCCACTTTGTGTTGGTCTATCACATAAAATCCTAATAAAATACAATTTAAGTTTTTGGTTGTAAAATGACAAAATTTGGAAAATTTCAAGGGGTATGAATACTTTTTCAAGGCACTGTATTTTTCAGTAAGAAAGTAGATATTGTGGTCTTTCTCTGTACTAAAAATGAATGCGCTTGTGTAGTAAACTGAAGGGTGAGCATCCACAAATGTGGCAAAATAGGACCTACTGTACAGTCTCTGGCAGTGCCCCTACTGAACTGGACCTTGTGTACTGCAAATGGGGCCCCAGTCATAATTGATGTTGTTTGCAGAAAAGCAGCCTGGTCCATGCATGTCGTCTCAAACCTAATTGCAGAATATTGGAACATACTGTAGATACAAAACCTAACAAGACAGCATTGAATTCTCAGATTGACAGTTCTCGAAAGGAGCCCACATTCCCTATGAACTTTAAAAATGTGCATAAGCATCCAATACAACAGAGTCCATGTGTTTTATGTGTATCTGCCTGCAGCATCCGACCAGTGGAGGTTCTATGAATTTTTGCCCACAGCTCTTAAATGCCATTAGCAGGAACAAGTTGGGGCCTTTTATATTAGACAACACATCCCACATCGCATCTTCCGCTGGCCGCCTCTGGGGTTACAGAGGCTTCCAGGGAAAGAGAGCCTGTCAGCTCCTTCAGGGGTGTTCCCCCCTCCCTCCCTCTCCTCTCACTGTGCAGTAAGGAGAGACACACACACAGAGTGTCTTACTCTGCTCCCTCCCCTGCTTCTTCCTTGGCATGAAGGAAGGAGCCAATTGTCAGCTAGAGCTGCTGCAGCAAAGGATTGTGAGACATGTAGTCCCTGACACGTCCCAATAGTTTCCTACGGGGACAGGACTAAACACCCCTGCATGCTTTGGGGGAAAAGGCAGAAAAGGGACACCAGGGGCTGACTGGGAGCTAGGCAGACATCACATGGCAAAGGAGAAGACCAGACCTAAGGAGAGGCGTTGTCTCCTGGGTTGGCGTACCTTTCTAGCCAGGCATCCACGGCTAGTCGGGGGACATCCTGCCAAAGAGGGGGAACCCATGTGCATATCCAGGCGCACCTGCACCGACAGCGTCCGGTTGAGAGGTAGCCATTTGGGCTACCTGAGAAGCTTGCCTGTTCCAGGATATTTCACTTGGGCCTTGACAGCAGGATTGTTGAGCGAGCACTTGCCCATTTGCAGGAAACAAAGACACTGCATGCAGACAGCGTTGTTATTGCTCTGCCCACACTTGCCAGAACCTGGGTCCTATGGATGCCTTTTTAAGCAGTCACAGTGTCTGTCCTGTTATCTAGACACTGCCAGCATACTGCATTTACACTCTACCATATAGGAATTTAAAGTGCACCTGAAACTCAAGTCCTTCGTTTTCAAAGGGACTGAAGTTATTGTGGCCATACGGACACACACCAATACTCATTGCTCAGTATATGTGATTCATGAACGGTGAGATGTCAGTGTAAACACAACATCTCCCCATTCTTCCTAGTGACATGTCAATGATCGTCTGTTTCCTCTCATCGGGAACAGTGATCAGTGACATGTCACTTGTAGCCATGCCCCTAACAATTAGAATCACACCCTAGGACACACTTAATCCCTTCAGTGCCCCCTACAGGTTAACTCCTTCACTGCCAGTGTATTTTTTACAGTAACAGTGCATTTTTATAGCACTGATTGCTGTAAAAATGACAATGGTCCCAAAATGCTGTCAAAAGTGTCCGCCATAATATCGCAGTCACAATAAATCTATGATCACCGCCATTACTAGTAAAAAAAAAATATCACTAAAAATGCCATAAAACTATCCCCTATTTTGTGGACACTATAAATTTTGCGCAAACCAATCAATAAACTCTTATTGCGATGTATTTTACCAAAAATTTGTAGAAGAATACATTTTGGCCTAAACTGAGGAAAAAAATATTTTTTTATATGTTTTTGGGGGATATTTATTATAGCAAAAGGTAAAAAATATTGCATTTTTTTCAAAATTGTCGCTCTATTTTTGTTTATTGCGCCAAAAATAAAAACCGCAGAGGTGATCAATTACCACCAAAAGAAATGTCTATTTGTGGGAAAAAAGGACATAAATTTTGTTTGGGACCCACGTCGCATGACAGCACAATTGTCAGTTAAAGCGACGCAGTGCCAAGGCGCAAAAAGTGGCCTGGTCTTTGGCCAGCCAAAGGGTCCGGGGCTTATGTGGTTAAAATGTATGTAAACCCTATATCTATTTTCAGTATGTTTGCCATCATGCCTTGCTGCATGGGTAGGCAACCTTGGAGAGATGAAGATCTACTTGAACAACATTGATGAAGTGAAATATCACTGGGCACAGTATCCTGTTGTTAGGACCGGTTCACACCAGTTGCCATGATGACCATAAGTGAGAGACATCATCCCAGTAGAAAACTTTACATTCTGGCATCTCACTTATGCCAAGAACTTTGGATGGTGTAACTTGGATGCGACTTTGGCTTTGACTGTTGCACAACTGTCGCATTGATAACCTTCAATTGTAACTTTCATGTGACCTTTGCGAGTTTACATTGCAGTCTATAACACTAATGTTGCATGAAAGTTGCATCAAAGTAGTTGCATCAAAAATTGGCAAAGCCCACAAAGCATTGTATTCCATTCTTGTCTGTAGGGGTTTGCCAATATAGTATCGCTGAGACTTTTTGTGGGTCCATCTTGATCCCTTCGGTCGAAATGGTCAGACCTCACTCTGGATTCTCTGTTGCTCAAAGTCGCATTTCTCGGCTTTGGCATAAAGTCCATATTTACGCTTTTAGCATGCCCTCGGTGCACCTCTAATGATACAGAGAATATCAACAAGTTATCAAGGTAGACAACCACGAAAATATCCAGAAAGTCTTTAAAAGTGCCGTTTAAAAGTATTGGAAGGTGGTAGGGGCATTACAAAGGCCACAGGGCATAACTAGATATTCAAAGTGCCCAAATTGGGTACAGAAGGCAGTTTTCTATCCATCCCCTTCTCGTATACGGACCAGGTTATAGGCCCCTACTAAATCCAGCTTGGTAAAGATACTTGCTGATTTGAGTCTTTGGAACAGTTGATGGACTAGATGAAGGGGATAGCGAATCTTCACTGTTATTTTATTTAGGTCACGATAGTCCACACATGGTCTCAGGGAATGATCCTTCTTTTCTACGAAAAATGTACCAGCAGCAGCTGGTGAGGTAGAGGGACGGATAAATCCTTTCTGCAAGTTCTCATCAATATAGTCCTTCAAAACCCCTGATTCCCATTCAGATAAAGGAAAGATGTGCCCAAATGGAATCTCGGCCATAGGAAGGAGCTCAATGGGGCAATCATAAGGTCTGTGTGGAGGAAGAGTGTCTGCTCCACGTTTGCTGAAAACGTCCAGGAATTTGTGGTAAGAATTCAGAACTAATTGACATAATTCATGGTCTGCGTCCATACACAGCAGTGTAGCAGGTGTGGGTGGTGAAGTTTCCAAACAGTGTCTCTGGCAATATGGTGACTGGAACTTGATACTTCCGGTCTATCTGTGGGTTGTGGGCCTGTATCCAGGGTAGGCCCAGGATGACGGGAAATAAGGGCAAAGGGATTGCGTCTAAACTCAGCAGCTCTCAATGGTTGTTGGAGGAGATGGTCAGCATCGGTGGGGTCTCCTTGGTTACCAGTCCAGATTTAATGTGAGACCCACCAGCCAGGTGTACAGTGAGTCCCTGTTCTCTGGTTTGTGGAGGAATGTGTTGCTAAACTGCAAAGAACTGGTCAATGAAACAGCTACAAGCTCCAGAATCAATAATAGCGGTCACTGATACAGTTCTTCCCAGCAGCTGGAAGGAAACAGGCAGAGTGATATGAGCTAAGCTGGCAGACAAGGCAGGCAGGGATGACTGGTTGAGCAAAGACAGGGAGAGACGCTTACGCAGCTTGGCAGGACAGGTACGTACAAGGTGATCGGCTTCACCACATTACAGGCAGAGGTTTTTACTCATCGGCGTTGGTGTTCTTCTGGAGTCAATGAATCAGAACCAATTGCATGGGTTCAGGCATCTCTGGAGTGGGGAAAGCGGAGTTTTCAGGAGCCGGGTTAGGGGGAGCAGGGATCTTAGGTAACATCCAGGTTGGACGGAAGTGCTGTGTGGTTCTTTCAGATCTGCGTTCTCGTAGGCGGTGGTCAATCTGAATGGACAGAGTGATTAGGGCTTCCGGAGAGCTTGGCACCCTGACCCGAGTGAGTTCATCTTTCAGGCTTTCCAAGAGACCCAAACAAAGTTGATGATGCAGGGCTGTGTCATTCCAGCTGGTGTCTGTACTCCAGCATCTAAAGTCTGTGACATAGTCTTCAGCCACTCTACGGCCTTGCTGGCGTGCATGAAGAGAGGCTTCAACAGTGGTGGTACAATGTGGGTCTTCATAAATCAGTGGGAATGCAAGTAAAATAAATAAAATAAAAGCTGCTACAAAAGAATGTGACAAACATTTTAAGATGAAGGATGGTGTGAAATGTAGCGCTTATTCTGATTCCGATTGTTGTGAAGCGATTTATCCCTTGTGAGACCTCTTTGCCTGGCCTGTATAAGCAGATATAATCACTGAGGACAATCCTTACCAGAGAGCTTGAACTCACCAATAGCGATTCTATTCACAGAAGTTGCTTTAATCCAAACATCAGAATACATCAGATGACAGGTTACAGCAGATAAACAGGTTGTAGTATTGTGCAGTCAAAATTATACTACCTGTAGCTTACAATGCAGAATACATGTGCCCTTGTTACATGTGGTCTGTAAGCAGTCTCCATAGACAGGAAATACAAACTCAGGAAGAAGAGTGGAGCATACACAGAAAGAAAGTGTGTCATAGATCAGACAAAGGAAAATACAGAAACTGTGCATTACTAAAAAAAGGTCACTAGATGGCAGCATATAAACAAAACATAAGGTACATAGAAAATGGTTGAAAAACAATATGTATATATAACAAATTATATGCCTATTGGGCGGCACACTCCCTGTCTGACATTGTAAATGTAACTATTTATATCAGAACAGTAGTGAGGCAACTGCAAATAACAACAAACAGTGGAATTTGTCTTGATGTCTTGAAAACCCAAAAGACATAAAAGAACATGCATATATATGTAACAATAATAACTGCAGTAACGCATCAAGAAGTGTCACTTAAAGTTCAAGACACTTTCTTCTTGGAGTCACAAGTAGGATCCAGCAGAGTAAGCAAACAAGTTCATTCTGCAGAGGGCAAGAGCAGAATAAGTTCCGTGATAGGTTTGATGAAAGACTTTACAGTCCCTTGTCTTGAAACCTTCAACTCCACCTTGCTTACCTTTTCCGTCATCACTAGGAATGCTCTTTACAACAAGTCCCATGGGCCATTTGATTTTTTCAGCTTGCTGGTCCTTAAGCAGAACGAGATCTCCAACTTGGAGGTTAGAGTTCAGATCAGTGGCAAAGGTCTTGACTTCAGGACGAATCTCTGGATTTTTGTCAGGTTCTAGAAGACTGAAGACATTAGCTGTGGTTTCTTCTGGATGATCCAGCAGGAATTCAGAACCGGTTAAACAAGAACAATTTGCAAAGACACTTGCAGACATTGGCCTGGTGGCATGATTTGCAGGGTTTTCTGATGGAACATAATGCCATTGTTCAGGTTTAGATGATTTCCTGATTCTCTCTACACGGTTGTTGACCTAGACATAGAAACATTTAGTCTGGTTGTATATGTAGCCCAGAACAACTTTGCTGTCTGTGTAGAATTTGATGTCATCTATCTGAATGTCTAGCTCACGCAGTATGAAATCTGCTATTTCTACAGCTAGCGCAGTTCCACAAAGTACAAGCCTGGGAATCATGTGTTCAGGCTTAGGTGCTAACTTAGCTTTCCGAAACAGAAACCCTATGTGGGCTTGATTAGAAGAGTTTCTTACCTTTAGGTAAGCGACAGCTACTATGGCCTCAGTAGATGCATCTGAGAACATGTGAAGCTTTTTCCTTTGATTTGAAGAAAGGGAGGCAGGAGTGTAGCAGCATGGTATATGGATTCCATCTAAGGCATATAGAGATTGTTTCCAGGACTCCCACTTTGGTAGTGGAGCATCCCACTCTTTAATAGTCTCTGAAAGCTGTCTAAGTAAGGATTTACCTTGTATGTTGATAGGAGCTACGAATCCCAATAGAGCGTATAGACTTTTCACCACTGACAGAACACCACGTTTGGTAAATGGCTTGTCTGCAGAGCTGACTTGAAAGCCGAAGGTATCCTTTAATAAGTCCCACCGCCACCGTAGGCCCAGACTTCTCTGTACAGGTGGTATGTCCATTCCCTCTTTAAAGACCCTGTGTAAGTGTGCCTAGCCTGGGAAATGCTTTACCCTACGCTAAAACTTCACTCGTGTGTAGAAGCGTAAAAAACACATGCCAATGCAGAGGACAGGCGGGACAATAATAACGGGTGTCACGCCTATATCCCTGCTTGCTACAGACACGACATCTTTTTTGGAGGGCTCGTTGGGTAGGGGTACTCTCGAGGAGAAACGGAAAATGCCTCTCATGCAGTCGGCTTACTGCATTTGATTGGGAATGGTAAGGTGCAGAACCGCCTAGTTATCATCGTGGAATTTAAGGAAGGATCCAGTCCATCCTAAAGCTCTGTATATGACATGAGCATTCAGTAAAGCCAATTGAAATAAGTACAGAGACACTTTTTTGTACCAGCGTCTCGCCTTACGAGCAATATGATACGGCGCCAAAAACTGGTCGTTGAGGTCCACCCTTCCCATATTTTTGTTATATTGGTGGACACAGAGGGGTTTCTTCACAACACCAGCCGCCATTCTGGCTGTGGGTTAGTCAGCCAGATCAGCTTACTGAGGACAGGAAGTGAGAAATTCAGAAAAAGAAAACAAAGACTTTTTTTTTTAGAAGGGAAATCGAAGGAAAAGATAGGTGAACCAACAATGCACTAGCTTAAAGGAACCTATTTAAAAAATAAAAACAAACCTTTACAACCCATTTAAATTTTGTGGACCTTTTTGATAGCTATTTGATTGAATACAGCCTATCCCTGCTCCAACCATCACCCTCTCCCTACACTGACAAAAAGCAGAATGTAAGTTGGCCGCCAGATCAGGTCTATTTATAAGGTAGGGGGTATGTCCATGTGCTGAAATGTCTCAATTGGCTGTCCTGCACCACCTGATGGATGTGTCATAGGTCAAAGTTTTTACCCATTTACCCGTTTTTACACATTGCGGACTGCCGCAAATATCGCCAGATGTCCGCCGATTTGGCAGACCGTGAACAAGCAAAGTTTGCTGCGAAACGACCGCCGGGCGAACCGGCAGGCTATCTCTACTTCTAGGTACATTTGCACACAGCATGTAATCCCGGACAGACTCGATGTTGAGATTATGGCTCTATGGAGGCCAAATTATCACTTTCAGGACTCCTTGTTCTTTACATTGCAGATGGTTCTTGGGGTCATTGTCCT
Source organism: Rana kukunoris (assembly GCA_029574335.1). Taxonomy (NCBI): domain Eukaryota; kingdom Metazoa; phylum Chordata; class Amphibia; order Anura; family Ranidae; genus Rana; species Rana kukunoris. The sequence continues at coordinate 222,499,269 of CM056053.1, read as the reverse complement.
GCTGCAGAATAAATATGGTTCCAATCACACGCCTCCCGGATGGTATGGCATGAGAGATAAGTATCTGCCTTTACTTCTCAGCATTAAGGTCACTATTCATCCAGACCAAATCTCCAACTTCATTATTACTCCACACTTTATTGTACCACTCTACAGCCCTTTGGCAAACAAACTGCTTTCTGCTACAGCCAAATATTCCAAATTTTTACTCATCAGTCCACAGAACCTGCTGCCATTTTTCTGCACCCCAGTTACTATGTTTTCATACATAGTTGAGTCACTTAGCCTTGTTTCCACGTGGGAGGTACAGCTTTTTGGCCACAATTCTTCCATTATGGGTATACCTGTGTACCACTGCCAATTCTGCCAATTCTGTGCTGATGACACTATTAGCCAGTTGCCGACCAGCCCACCGTCATTCTACGGCGGCAGGTCGGCACTGCTGGACGAGAGCACGTAGCTCTACGTCCTCCCTTTAGCGGCTGCTAAAAAAATGCCAATGGTCCCAAAAATGTGTGAAAAAAGTGTCCGATGCGTCCGCCATAATATCGCAGTACCGAAAAAAAACTCTGATTACTAGTAAAAAAAATATTAATAAAAATGCCATAAAACTACCCCCTTTTTTGTAAACGCTATAAATTTTGCGCAAACCAATCAATAAATGCTAATTGCGATTTTTTTTTTACGAAAAATATGTAGAAGAATACGTATCGGCCTAAACTGAGGAAAACATTTTTTTTTATATCTTTTTTGGGGATATTTATTCTAGCAAAACGTAAAAAAAATATTGAATTTTTTCAAAATAGTGGCTCTATTTTTGTTTATAGCGCAAAAAATAAAAACCGCAGAGATGATCAAATACCACCAAAAGAAATCTCTATTTGTGGGAAAAAAAGGACGCCAATTTTGTTTGGGAGCCACATCGCACGACCGCGCAATTGTCAGTTAAAGCGACGCAGTGCCGAATCACAAAAAGTGCTCTGGTCTTTGGACAGCAATATGGTCCGGGGCTGAAGTGGTTAGACATCTTCCGATGTCAAAGGGAAGTAAGTATGATGTGTCTTTCTTATGCACCACTGAGTTGGATGATCACTGCATCTATGGTCCTCAACGTTGCTCATTTCTTTATGCTTCTTCAAAAGAGCTTGATGAACAGCACATATTGAAATCCCAGTATGCTTTAGAATCCTTGCCTGGGAGAGACCTTGCAGATGCAGTATAACTACCTTGTGTCTTGTTGCTGTGCTCAGTCTTGCCATGATGTGTGACCTGTGACAGTAAAACTTTCACAACCTAACTTTAGTAGCAGATAGGGTTGAGCGAACCCGAACTGTAAAGTTCGGGTTCATACCAAACTTTGTTTTTTTTGGACCCGAACACGAATAATTTGCTGAAAGTTCGGGTTTGGGTTCAGAGTTCGGCTATGTAACAGCGTGCTGCAGGGCAGCCAATCAGCATTTCTTTTACTTGTGTGACCTAGAAGCCACCACAGCCATGCCTACTAATGGCATGGCTGTGTTTGGCCAGTGCAGCATGTGACCAAGCATGTGACCCAGCCTCTATATAAGCTAGAGACACACAGCACAGCTCGTCACTCTGCTTTAGCTAGGGTAGGGAAAGGCTGCAGCTGCTCTCAGGGACAGATTTAGATTTTTCCTGCTTCAGAAATCGAATTACAATACTCAGCGATCGATCTACATAGCATTAGCTACATTAGGGAAAGGTTCCTGATTGTGCTTATAGGGAGAGAATTATATAGCAGTCAGTCCTACTTCACAAATCTAATTTCAGCAGCACTGCATATGTTCCTGTGAGATACTCTGCATATTGCACCAGCAATGCATATGTTCCTGTGAGATACTCTGCATATTACACCAGCACTGCATATGTTCCTGTCAGATACTCTGCATATTGCACCAGCACTGCATATGTTCCTGTCAGATACTCTGCATATTGCACCAGCACTGCATATGTTCCTGTCAGATACTCTGCATATTGCACCAGCACTACATATGTTCCTGTGAGATACTCTGCATATTGCACCAGCACTGCATATGTTCCTGTGAGATACTCTGCATATTGCACCAGCACTGCATATGTTCCTGTGAGATACTCTGCATATTGCACCAGCACTGCATATGTTCCTGTGAGATACTATGCATATTGCACCAGCACTGCATATGCTCCTGTCAGATACTCTGCATATTGCACCAGCACTACATATGTTCCTGTCAGATACTCTGCATATTGCACCAGCACTACATATGTTCCTGTCAGATACTCTGCATATTGCACCAGCACTGCATATGTTCCTGTGAGATACTCTGCATATTGCACCAGCAATGCATATTTTCCTGTGAGATACTCTACATATTGCACCAGCACTGCATATATTCCTGTCAGATACTCTGCATATTGAATCAGCAATGCATATGTTCCTGTCAGATACTCTGCATATTGCACCAGCAATGCATATGTTCCTGTCAGATACTCTGCATATTGCACCAGCACTGAATATGTTCCTGTCAGATACTCTGCATAATGCACCAGCACTGCATATGTTCCTGTCAGATACTCTGCAAATTGCACCAGCAATGCATATGTTACTGTCAGATACTCTGCATATTGCACCAGCACTACATATGTTCCTGTCAGATACTCTGCATATTGCACCAGCACTGCATATGTTCCTGTAACATACTCTGCATTAGCTACTGTAGGGAAAGGTTCCTGATTGTGCTCATAGGGAGAGAATTAGTTAGGAGTCGGTCCTACTTCACAAATCTAATTGCACCAGAATAGTGTCCCATCATTGGCATGATTGGCAGGAATAGTGTCCCATCATTAGTGTCAGTGTGAGACATAGTGCTACATCATTTGGTATCAGTGGGAGGAATAGTGGCCCATCATTGGTATCATTGGCAGGAATAGTGTCCCATCATTTGTGTCATTGGGAGAAGTATTGCCCCATCATTGGTATCATTGGCAGGAATATTGTCCCATCATTAGTGTCAGTGGGAGAAATAGTGCCCCATCATTGGTATCAGTGCAAGGAATAGTGTCCCATCATTGGCAGAAATAGTGTCCCATCATTTGTGTCAGTGGGAGGAATAGTGTCCCATCATTGGTATCATTGACAGGAATAGTGTCCTATAATTTGTGTCAGTGGGAGAAATAGTGCCCCATTATTGGTATCATTGGGAGGAATAGTGTCCCATCATTTGTGTCAGTGGGATAAATAGTGCCACATCATTGGTATCAGTGGGAGAAATAGTGTCCCATCATTGGTATCATTGGCAGGAATAGTGTCCCATCATTCGTGTCAGTGGGAGAAATAGTGCCACATCATTGGTATCAGTGGGAGGAATAGTGTCCCATCACTGGTATCATTGGCAGGAATAGTGTCCCATCATTTGTGTCAGTGGGAGAAATAGTGCCACATCATTGGTATCAGTGGGAGGAATAGTGTCCCATCATTGGTATCATTGGCAGGAATAGTGTCCCATCATTAGTGTCAGTAAGAGGAAATAGTGCCGCATCATTGGTATCAGTGGCAGGAATAGTGTCCCATCATTGGTATCATTGGCAGGAATAGTGTCCCATCATCTGTGTCGGTGGGAGAAATAGTGCCCCATCATTGGTATCATTGGGAGGAATAGTGTCCCATCATTTGTGTCAGTGGGAGAAATAGTGCCACATCATTGGTATCAGTGGGAGGAATAGTGTCCCATCATTGGCAGGAATAATGTCCCATCATTAGTGTCAGTGGGAGAAATAGTGCCGCATCATTGGTATCAGTGGGAGGAATAGTGTCCCATTATTGGTATTATTGTCAGGAATAGTGTCCCATCACTTGTGTCAGTGGGAGAAATAGTGCGGCATCAGAAGTATCATTGGGAGGAATAGTCTCCCTTCATTGGGAGGAATAGTATCCCATCATTTGTGTCAGTGGGAGAAATAGTGCCCCATCATTGGTATCATTGGGAGGAATAGTGCCCCATCATTTGTGGCAGTGGGAGAAATAGTGCCCCATTATTGGTATCAGTGGGAGGAATAGTACACCATCATTGGGGAAGGTTCCTGCTTGTCAAGATTTTTTTTAATGTATTTTATGTTATTTAAAGTTATTTCCCTATCCACATTTGATTGCAGAGTACTTGCCATGCTCTAACCAACATTTTGCTGCCATTTGCAGCCCTCTAGCCCTTTCCCTTAGTTGTCAAAAATGTGGGTCCCCATTGACGGGGGTTCGGGGTCAAGTTCGGGTCCTGAACCCGGATTTTTTTCCGAAAATGTTTTCCCGAAGTTCGGCCGAACCCACCGGGGTCAAGTTCGGGTCCTGAACTCGGATTTTTTTTCCGAAGTTCGGCCGAACCCGAACATCCAGGTGTCCGCTCAACTCTAGTAGCAGAGTATTGCTGTTCCTCATCCAGTTTTTTGCCTCCTACACAGCTGTTTCCGTTTCAATTAATTGTTTCAACCTACATAGGAAATGGATGATCATTAGCACCTGCTTGGTATGATTGGTTAATAATACACCTCTAATCCTACAAATCCCTGACTTTGTGCAAGTTTACAAAATGTACATGTATAAGAATTGATGCTGGTTTGAAGCCAAAGGGTAGTCACACTAAATATTGATTTGATTTATTTCCTTCTGTCCGCTCACTTTGCGTCTGGAAAGCATTCTTACTTTACAGCATTTCCTCACATCCGCCTAAAAGTTCTGCACAGTCATGTACATTCCTGAATGGTTGTTTTAGTTTTTTTATGTTGCACATAATGTACAGTTGGCACCTTTGCAAGGTTTGGAGCACATCATTTACTGTATTGGTACACATATACAAAGGAAATTAAGAACTACAAAGAGGTTTTAAATGTCTAAAAATATTGTGCAATAAGATCATGTTTTTTTTTTCTTTTGGAGAATTCTTATTATGGAAAGTTCTGTTATTAAGGCTTAAAGGGGTTGTAAAGACAAAAATATTTTCCTCTTAAATTAAAGTCTGACGGTAGCTGATAAAGTAAAAAGTAATGTTTTGCATTATAACTAGTTTGATACCTGTTGAAATCGAGACCTTTTATTCACCTCTGTCACTCCTGAATCATTATTCTCACTGACTTCCTGGTTTGCGATGCGTGTTCATTCTTGCTACATTACGGCCTAATGGGAACTATAGTTGCCATTAGGCTTAGCCTCAATGCCTGTGAGGGATAAGAGAGCATCTTCACACAGGGCTGTAGTCATAGAGAGGGGGTGAGCACATTCTGCTTTCCACCATGAAAAACAGCTCAGATGACGGTGGAAAGCAAGAAGAGGAGAGACAGGAAATGGTATTTTCAAACCTGGATTACTGTATTTTGGAGGTCAAAAGGAAAAACGAGTTAAGTGATATTTAAATGCTCTAGCTTACAGCATTCCATTGATCTAATAAAAAACAAACCTTTAGTGTTCCTTTAAAATCCTGGCCTCAGATTTTTACCATATACAAAACAAATGCATAGCTTGCTACGATATAACAGATGGACCATTTGTTAATAAAATCAATACAGCTAAATATTTTCAAAATATCAGAGTGCAATTTATTTTCCAACAAGCTCCTCCATCTGTTCATCATTTGTTTATTTTTTATGAAACATGTTGATAAATTCTTTAGACCAAATGTGTGTTCAAATGGCAGAACTAATGAAAATAATTTTTAATTGCATACTAATGTCAGTTAATGCACAGTCCTTTTAATTCTATTTGAATTGGATTAATAAAAAGAAAAGGGTTTTCTACAATGAAGAAGATCCAATTGCATCCAATGTTCAGTAACAATTGTGTATCTTTTGGCTCCTTCCACTTGATATGTCTTTGTGGGAAACTAGATCAAATGTAGCACTTCCAATGATTCAGCCATTCACTTAATCTTTTTTTTGTTTATTTTTTGCCCCATTTTTATTGAAGCTTACCAATTCATAGATGTAATGGTTGTATTAGTTTCCGTTTTTAGGCTTTCTTTTATTTTCATCTGGTAATCCAGCCAGCAAGTCTGTTGTTTTTCATAGCATAAACTCTCCAGCAGAATGTACCATTTTACATGAATGAGACAAACCACTTAAAGAGGAAGTAAACTCCTCTGTTTTGTTTTTGTCTATAGGTAAGCCTTTAATAAGGCTTACGTATAGGTACTGTAAATCTCTCCTAAACGTGCACCATTTAGGGGATATTCACTGTACACTGTGCTGATTACTTCATCAGTGCATGCACTCTGAGAAAACCGCCACCTGTGCCATTTTTCAGGGTCCTGTGCCATGCCCCGGTGGCTCCCATGTGCATGTTCGGGAGAGACCTCACTGCAGCTCCAACCAATCACATAGCCGAAGACTGTGTACCTGGAAGAAACATCGTGGGAAGACGTCGGCCATGTCAGCGGTGTGCAAGTGCTGCTGGTAGGGCTTACGTCTAAGGTGAGTATTTCATAATGAGCAAGTATGCGATGCATACTAGCTCATTATGCCCTTGTCTTGCAGATTTTTTTCCTTTCATGTGGGTTTACAATCTCTTCAACACTGGCATGGGTGATTAAAATGATCAGCTTTTATTTATTCTTGTAAAATCTTTATTCCTAAAAAATAAAAACCTGCTTATAAAGTGTAAGTTGGAGTTTGGCTTCAATTTGTTAATGGATCTAAATCTGCTAATACGTTTAACACGGCACTTTCCTCCAGACTGACAGCTGTTTTCCTTTGTTCATTCACCCAGAGGGGAGAGCAGTGTTCATATTAGTTTCCTGGCTTGCTCTTGCATCTCCACTTATCTGACCTTATCTGTTCCTTCAGACAACACTCAGGCCGCGTACACACGATCAAATTTATCTGCTGAAACTGATCCGACGGACCGTTTTAGCAGACATCTCGGATCGTGTGTACATGTGTACGGGCTAGCGGACATGTTTTCCCAGCGGACAAATTTCAAAGCATGCTTTGAATATTGGCCGCCGGAGACATGTCCGTCGGATATGTCCGCTGGTTAGTACACTAACCAGCGGACAGAAATCTCTGCGCATGCGTCGAATGGATTCGACGCATGCGTGGAAGTATTTTACTTCATGGAGTGGTGACGTGGCGGCGTCAACGTCACCGCCACATCACCGCGTCCTCAGCCCGAGGGGATTTTCGTCCGATGGTGTGTACATGCCATCGGACCAAAATCCGATGAGACATGTCCGCTGCAAATGGTCCGTCGGACATGTTTGAGCGGACATGTCTCATCGTGTGTACGCGGCCTCACTCTTCTGCACAGATGCAGCCACATGGATTCCTGAGGAGAATGGAACCTTGAACTGAAGCCAACTCTCCCACAAAAACATTGTGCATACCTATATAATTAGTGTGCTGTTGCCTACAAAGCCATGACCTGGGATTTCCTCTCAAGCCTGCCTTGCATACACACGGTCACACAAAAGTTTGGTGAACTTTTGAGTGCCAAAAACACGGTGATGTAAGACTATGATGAGCCGCGAAAATGAAGTTCTATGCTTTTGAGCATGCGTCGATTTGTTTCCGAGCATGCATGTTTTTTTGTGCGTCGGAAAACCATACAGACGGACAGTTTTCCCGCTAGGATTTTTCCTGATGGGAAAAATACATCCTGCTCTCTTTTTTTTTGCCGGCAGTTTTCCTGTGGGAAAAAGTCTGATGGAGCATATACTCGGTCAAGATTCCTGACGAAAAGCTCTCATCAGAGTTTTCCCGACTGGAAAACCTGTCGTGTGTACTGGGCATCAGAGCTCTAGGACCAGGTTTTGAATTCACTCATCTAAGAGGAGAATGTCATGGATAATGTAGTAATGTCTGGCAGCTTACCTTTCTCTCCATGTGTTCATTAGAGGCCAGACTCTCTTATCTGGCTGCCTTTATCATCTCTCCTTCCTGTATGGCTCCACCCTAGGCCATCCCAGGAACTTTATATAAACCAGTGCACTGCAGGTCTGCCTTGCTGATCACTGTTGTTTGTTAGCATTTTGTTCCTGCTTGCCGTGTGCTACGTTATCTCTGTGTACCGATTTTGGCTTGTCTTTGACTACTCTTGTTTGCCTGTGACCCTGACCCTTTGCCTGTCCCTTGGTTATCCTTGTCTGCTTGTTGCACCGACCTAGGCTTACCCTTCACTATACCTTGTGTCCTGAGTGGCTGCTTCCCCTCTCTCCCTATGGAGTGTGACCTAGGGGACTCTGGGGGCTGCGACCTGGATCCAGTTGCAGCAAAGGCCATCCTCACCACTAGAGGCTCTGGTGAAAACCAGCTGGATCTTAGACTCCGCGCCCTGGGGAATGTTGGGCTCAAGCTGCCTGCAGGGTCCCTGTTTGTGCCCCAGTGAACCTCACCTCCATATCCACTCTGTGGTCCATCCGCAGCAGCCTGCTATAGGGTTCACTACCTTGTGGTGCACCCCTGACTCCAATGGGGTGCATTTGTCATCTGACCACAGGTGACCTGACAGAGAATGACCAACCAGTTTCTACTGTAACATTCTAAAAAAAATCCTAGTGAAATTTTTTAGTATGTAGGTGGAGTATTATTTTAATTAAGGTTGGCGTATTCATTTGTAGGCATGGTCAAGATGGAGAAGAAAAATGGGCAGCGCAACAAAAAATATGTGTGGTTTAAAATATGCCATATATTGGGCGTTGCTTACATGGGGTGTGGTTAAATAGAGTCTGAGGAGAAAGAAAGGAGGGAATGAAAGAAAAGGAAGAAGGAAAGAAAGAAGGAAAGAAGGGAGAGAATAAAAAAAAAAGAGATAACGAGGAAATGAGACAGAAATAAGGAGAAAAGGAAAGAACGAGGGATGGAGGGACAGCAGGCCCAGATCTTAAACCATAATATAAATATGTGTATGACAGAAAATGTAACAACTAGCAGCTAAAGATACTCCAAACACCATCCCCCCAGGCAAATTCCATCAAACAAATACAGGAGATGGCCAAAAAGTGTGCGAACATGATACAAGAAATGGTCAGAAATGGAAAGTAGATTTGTATATGTATACACATATACTACTGCGCTGATTCTGTGCAAAATACTAATTTAAACAATATTAATCAATATAAATAGTAAACCTACAGTCTCTAATTAGTGTAAAAAATTATATATATAAATATGCATATATGTGAAGCACCAATGTGCTCAAAACAGGATATTTCACCCCGTAATAAACAATCCCAAAGGGGTTCTATAGAAATGTATATGTGTAAAACAATATTTGTGCGCATTCCGATACTATTGCCAGAAGCGGATCAACCCAAAAATTTGTGACTTTTCACCCTTTTAAAGTGTCACCACCACCTCTTATATGCTATGCGCTCACCAGACCGAGATGGGTTTAATGCCTATAATGATGTCCAGCTATGTACCTCCTCAATCTGCATCAATCGTCCCGTTCTCCATCCAGGATGTGTGTCAGACCAACATGTGAAAAAATGCATGAGCTTCCTGATGACGCATGCGTACATGCGAAAATTGTAGAGGCTTCTGGGAAAACGGAACTACGTCACGCATCACCTCCACGGCACTTCCGCACGCTGAATAGCAAAACACCGAGACGTGGAACGCAGGCCGGCGGGGAAAAAATAGTAACGCTGGACAGACTGCCGGTCAGAGAAGGCACATTCAAATGTGAGTGTACATTTTATTTGTTTTTGAATAAAACCTGCAAACCTTTTTATACATACTACACCATATGAGGCTTTTTTCTTTTGGAGCAAGGAGAGCAGTTGGAGGCTGGTGTATGTTTAAGGCATTTTTCACATGTTGGTCTGACACACATCCTGGAGGGAAACGGGACGATTGATGCAGATTGAGGAGATACATAGCTGGACATCATTATAGGCATTAAACCCATCTCGGACTGGTGAGCGCATAGCATATAAGAGGTGGTGGTGATACTTTAAAAGGGTGAAAAGTCACAAATGTTTGGGTTGATCCGCTTCTGGCAATAGTATCGGAATCTGCACAAATATTGGACTTTATAATTTGTTTTACACATAATTTCTATAGAACCTCTTTGGGATTGTTTATTATGGGGTGAAATATCCTGTTTTGAGCACATTGGTGCTTCACATATATGCATATTTATATATATAATTTTTTGACACTAATTAGAGAGACTGTAGGTGTACTATTTATATTGATAAATATTGTTTAAATTAGTATTTTGCACAGAATCAGCGCAGTAGTATATGTGCATACATATACAAATCTACATTTTCTTCACTACTTCACCTCTTGAAGGTGCTTATTGTAACTGCAGCAGATCATAAATTGTTAAACATTAACGAGCGCCGGTGATACAACATATACACAAGAAATGTTCAAAGACTACGGACATAATACAAGAGATGGTCAGAGAATGCAGACATGATACAAGAGATAACAAAATAAATAAATAGTGCAGCGCTCTGTACAATGTGAGAATAAAGTGAATAGATAAATGAATTGTCAATTTGACTCATCATACAAAAAAAATCACATACTGTAGCAATGTCCGTCAACAATAATAAGTAATAAAGGAAAAAACATGTAGTGATCAAAAAATTAAAGGATTATAAATAGATAATCATATAAAAATATAAAAAAATAGTCCACTGTGAAAGTGAAATCACTGAAGTAAAAGAAAAGACACCCATGTGAGGACACAAAAAGGTTTTGACTTTGCCTTTGATTGTGTGATCTACCACTATATGATAAGATTGGCATACATACCAGAGAGTGTGGACTCATATACCGATAAGTATTGTGTCAAACGAGCATTTGTGAGATATACCTCAACAATATCCAGCAGGATCAAATGGATAGTTGTAGATCACCTGACCATAACATGGATTGAGGAGTTTCACTTGAGGCAAACAGACTCCCAAAACTGGCAGACATCAATAGGAAAGGTCGTTCCTGAACATATAGAGAGAGAGAGAGAGAGAGAATAAATGGCCACACATAGTGTAAAACTGCATAAAATATTTAATATTTAAAAGTAGGAGTGCACTTGCAAACATGCACTTGATTCGAGCAATAAAATCCAAGTTGGGTTCAGAAAGGATTGCAATGACTCTTTGAGCGTGAGCCGACACATTTCATCATATTGGACATCATCTGAGATGTGACATTATCTGGGGTGGAGGAACAGTCTTGTCTTCTACTTCAGTGATTTCACTTTCACAGTGGACTATTTTTTATATTTTTATATGATGATCTATTTATAATCCTTACATTTTTTGATCACTGCATGTTTTTTTATGTATTACATATTATTGTTGATGGACATCACTATGTGATTTTGTTGTATCACTACATCAGTCTTATTGACAGTTCATTTATCTATGCACTTTTATTCTCACATTGTACAGAGCGCTGCACTATTTTTTTATTTGTTATACATTTGCACTATATGTCTAGTGAGTGTTAGCTGCTATTTTTAGTCTCTAAATCTCTATTTTTTCTGGCATGATACAAGAGATGGTCAGAAACTGCAGACATGATACAAGAGATGGTCAGACTGCAGACATGATACCAAAGATGGTCAGAGACTGTAGACATCATACAAGAGATGATCAGAGAGTCTGCTGACATGATACTAGCGATGGTCAGGGAGTGTATGGATATGATACAACGGGCGGTCAGAGAGTGTGCAGACATGATACAAGAGATGGTCAGAGAGTGTGTGGACATGATACAAGAAATGGTCAGAGACTGCAGACATGATACAAGACAAAAGGAGGGACAAGAGGTGTCTCTGGGTGCGTTTTCAATTTTTTTTTAATATGCAATAAAGTTTTCTCACAATAAACTCACATTTCTGGAGTCAAAAGAAAACATTGAGTAATATCCCATGACATGGGACTGTCCTCCTGTGTACGTCCTGTGATGTTCCTCTTTCACCACTGGATGATGTCCGGCATGCTGCGATGGAGTGTATCCTCAGCATGAAGCTTGATGCGCAAGTAGGTGTCAGGCAGGTGGATGACGTCACCGGAATGCGATGCATTTCACGAGCGTGCAGGCTGTGGGTGACGTGAACAGCCGCGCTCCTTTTTCAAGCTATTAGACAGACTGGTAGGATGGCAATATAAGGGCAGGGAAGGAGAGTGGTTAGTGTCTGATGCATCGTGATTGGCAAACAAAATTGACAGAACACTGGAGGGGCAAGAATGATATATGCATAATTATAGGCATACTTACAACGTGCAAAGCGCACAAACACAAGTCAAAATAAATAAATTAGTGCAAAAGGAAATAGAGGACATAGGATAAGAACTTGTATAAAATAAATAAGATAATATGAAACGAAAACATATGAAGACTGTATGTGGATACACGTATACATTTGCATGTGTATATGGAGACAACAGTTGGAGGGAATGGAAGCATGTATGTGATAATTAAATAAATATATTTATAACTAAGAGCACTTGACAAACGTATGCATGCTGAAGACCTCGTGACCAAATCCACAGATAAAGGAGGAGGAATTGTACTCCAAAACAAATCGGATTACATCAGAGAGGCGGACAGACTTCTGTCAGATCAAGCTACATACATCAAGCTGAAAAAAGACCCCCACTATGGACTTCGCCAAGGAAGCAGAGCTCTTGATCTCTGCACATCCAGAAGACACATCATGCGGTGGGACCTCTTGGCCAGTGGAAAGGCAAACAGGCTGCACAACTTTTGATCTTTGCCATGATTGGCAATTTAATGAACTTTGAAGATCCTACACTATCCTAATACAGCCTTTTGTGATGTGCATGATGGGACTTTAGTGTGATGCCGCTCCTGTCCATAAGCGTTTTCTAATGTGCATGTGAACCCATTTAAAATGGTCAATTTGCCTTTTTTCATCTACGGGTTTGAGACGGGGATTGACACCAAGTTCGGTCCATCTTCACACTCCTAGTATCAACCTACACGCTTTCTGGGGTCCTCTTTTGACTAAAGGACCGCCGGAAATCTGGTAAGTGGATGCAATACCCTTTTGGTGGCGGATCTCTCTCTATTGGATTGTCACTACAGCATTAGACTTAATATTTCATTGCACTGGTGAACTGGATCTATGCTGTTCTTCAAAGACTTTGATCACTTTTTTCCTGCTTTCATGTTTGCATGGACAATTATTTATGACATCATTTTTGTGCATATTTATTGATTTTCGCATTTTAGCGCATCTTGTTTTTTCTCCTCTTGATCTCTTCCGCCTTACTTGATGGAATTATTACTAAAACCGAGATCTCATTCCAAGGAAAATCCTTTTCCTCTATACCCTATTTCTATCATTTACCCAAGATCCACAACAATTCTGAATATCCCCCTGGCAGACCGATTGTGGCCTCCATGGATAGCGTCACCTCAGGTTTTAGTTAATACGTAGACCAATTTTTATAAAAAATTTTAAAGATATTGTTATTGAATTTTTTTACAAAAACCAACAGTACAACACATACAGAAACAAAACTTAACAACACAGAACATACATCGGCAACAGATTGCTCCTTAATCGCTCTATACCATTATCAACAGCAGACTTATAAAGAAGTCAAAAATCAGAGTAGCAAAGTACATACAACAAAGTATAAAGATAATGTTACCACTTTGTGGAACTGCATGGTAAAGTCACTTCTAGCAAAGGGATACTGCTCCACTAACACCCCTTTCTTTTTTTTTTTATTGTTTATTTATGAAATTTTCCAAAACAGTATACAGCGTATGACAATGTATCAAATAAATTCAACTTTTGGTAATACATAGCAGACAAATCTTAGGCGGCGTACACACGACCGAGGTTCTCGCTGGAAACCAGCGAGAACCTCGCTGGAAGCTGCATTCCAGCGAGGACCTCGGCCGTGTGTACACAGAGCGCTCGCCCCGCCCGTCGGGAATCCCGTCGAGCGAAAAGAGAGCACGCTCTCTTTTTGCTCGACGGCCCGCCTGGATGAATGGCTGGTTGCCATTCCCGACGGGCGGGTCGCCGATTTCGACGGCCGGCAGAGAACCTCGACGGACGGAACGATGTGTTCTGCCCGTCGAGGTTCTCTGCCGTGTGTACACGGCCTTAGACATTGTGAAGATACAAGCACAATCTGACACAATCATACAAAGTAATCAAGTATCAAGGCAATGTAATCTAGCCACAGTCCAAGACAGGCAGAACTATGGAAAGAATTACCAGATAAAATATATAATAAAAAAATATAATAAAGAAAATGAAAACAAAGAAATAACAAAAATAAAATATGCACCATGGGAATCAAGACTCTTGAGAGGGTTCAGATAAGTAACCGGACGAGAACTCGGAATCATCCCACAGTTTCCAGACGCTCCCAAACAAAGCCACAGTGTCTTCAATCTTAGCAGTCAAGTGTTCCATCCTACGTGTATCTACTATAATTGAAAGAACCTGGTGAATAGTGGGGGGGTGAAGTGGAGAGCCAGAGCCTAGGGATGGCTCTTTTCGCGGCTAAAAGGACAAAAGACATAAGTTTCTGCGATGTCTTAGGCAGACCCATAAGGGGCAGGCCCAATATGAAATGTAAAGGTGACAAGGGTACGGGATGGGACAGCAGCGCCTGAAGGAGCTCTTGAATCCTTATCCAAAAAGGGCCAATGAGAGGACATTCCCAGAAAATATGAAAAAGAGAGCCCACGGCCCCCACACATCTCCAGCAGAACTTAGAGAGGGTAGGGTCACGAGTAGGGTTGTCCAGATACCGATACTAGTATCGGTATCGGGACCGATACCGAGTATTTGCGGGAGTACTTGTACTCGCGCAAATGCTCCCGATACCTAAATAGAATACTTTTTTTGTATTTATCAACATGTTCTGTGAAAATTCTTTGAGTTTTTTACTACTGCGTGACAAGAAAATAAATTTTTTTATTCATTTTTACTCATTTTTAATCCTTTTATAAGTCTTGAGTTAGAGTTCTTCATAATTCTAAAGAAAATATCCTTAGTCTGTATTGTGGTTTGAAAACTGTCACATGACATTTAAAAAAAAGTATCGGTATTCGGTATCGGCGAGTACATGAAAAAAAGTATCGATACTTGTACTCGGTCCTAAAAAAGTGGTATCGGGACAACCCTAGTCACGAGCATGCAGTAAGTCCGGGGTCCTATACCAAAATAACAACATTTTAAGTGCAGTCTCCCTATGCACCACACAGCGCGAAATCTTTGAAGTGTTAGCCCATATTTTCCCCCAATCTAGCAGCGAAATCGGGCGTTTAAGTATAGAAGACCATTTGTTCATATAGTTATGCGTGGAGTCAGTCAGATGGGGGGTTTCATGCAAAATTTTAGATATTGATGAGATCTGCTTAGGTGCATAGGGACCTGCTACACATAGAAGCTCAAAATCTGTGGGTCTCTCTAGTGACAATGAGGGAAACGTGGAGAGGAAAAAATGCTTAAATTGGAGGTAAGAGTACTGAAGAGAAGTTGGCAGATCGTAACACCCCTTTCTACGGCTCTATAGGAGATAG
Organism: Rana kukunoris; assembly: GCA_029574335.1. Classification (NCBI taxonomy): domain Eukaryota; kingdom Metazoa; phylum Chordata; class Amphibia; order Anura; family Ranidae; genus Rana; species Rana kukunoris. The sequence goes on along the minus strand of CM056053.1, from coordinate 222,483,750 downwards.
GGTCAGGGGACTAGCAATCCACCTGCCCCAGATCTTATCAAAGGACTTATTTCTTTTCCTAATTTCAAAAGTGAGCTTGTAGAGCGGGAGGGCGTCATTGACTAGTTTCAACCATAGGCCCCTAGTTGGGGTCGCCGCTCCCTTCCAGGTCAACAGGATAGTTTTCTTAGCATAGAAATATAGGATTCGAAGCAATTTCTTGACCCGGGAGGGAACCGTGAGGTCACCAAAGACCCCCAACAGACAGTTTTTAGGGTCCAGTATATTGGGGAGTCCCAAGGCAGAAGAGAGGAAGGATCCTATATCTCTCCAAAAGTCTCGTACAACTGGGCATCCCCAAAAGCAGTGGATAAAATCAGCCACCTGCCCACATCCGCGGAAACAATCCGCCGAGGCCAGTATGCCCATTCTGTGCATCCTGGCCGGGGTCAAGTGTGATTGGTGAAAGATTTTTAATTGAATTACCCTGTCTCTTGAGGCTATAACAGAGGTCTTAAAGGTATCACAGAACTCAGTCCAGTCATCTTCTGTCATGGCAATATCTAGAGATTCCCACTTGCTCTGCGCTGCCCTATATCTAGGATTAGAGTTCACTGTTAGGGCTAAGTAATAGTTAGAGATGAGTTTTGTCCAGTCCAGGGAACGCAAAAGCTTTTCTAGGTCAGGAATCGCAAGTGGATTGTTCAAGGAGCCAAACTGGGCTCGTGTGGCATGTCTTAACTGGTAATAAAAGAATAAATAATTGGGGGGAAGGTTAAAGTCGTCTCTTAACTGGGGAAAGGACTTTAAGCCTTCTGTGGTATATAAGTGGCATAGGTACTTAATCCCCTTGGATATCCATCTCTGAGGGTCAGATAAAGAATTAAATTCTGGGAGTGATATATTGAACCATAGTGGATTATTTGGAGAGGTCACCCAGGAACCCGGGGCATGTTTGAGAGTCACTGTTTTAAACAGGGACAGTGATGTTTGCAACACAGTCAGTCCCGGTCCTGGGGGGGCGCGCCCGCGGTAGGCATTATTGGAGTCAGGGTGTAACCAGTCATGAACATTTACCAGTTGGGAAGCTTGGTAATAAAGGTAGAAGTCAGGGAAAGCCAGTCCTGCCAAATGGGAGGGTAGTCTAAGTGTTTCCAGTGCTACTCTAGGGGCCTTACCGTTCCACAGGAACGTTATACAGATTGAGTCGATGCTCTTAAACAATGCTTTAGGGATTTTGCATGGGGCATTAGCTAGGACATACAGTAATTTAGGCAGGTATATCATCTTTAAGACATTGGCCCTTCCCATCAGATCCAGGGGTAAGTCTTTCCACTGTTTAATCTGAGTCTGCAGCTGTAGTAGCACAGGGCTCAGATTATTGGCAATGTACAGGGACAGAGATAACTGGACCACAACTCCTAGATATCTAAACGAAGTGGCCACCATCAATTTAGAGTCTGAGTGGATTTGAGGAGTAGGTGATTGATCTATGGGATAGATAATGGATTTCTCCCAATTCACTCTGAATCCCGAGAAGTCCCCGAAATCAGACACCATTTTCAACACATTAGCGAGTCCTGGGCATCTGCCAAATACACCAGCTTATCGTCAGCATATAGCGAGATTCGCTCCTCTATACCATTAATGGGCAGTCCCCCAAGAAGTGGGGAGATGCGTATCCTAATAGTGAGGGGTTCCATGGCCAAGGCGAAAAGCAGGGGTGACAGCGGACACCCCTGCCTAGTTCCCCTAGTAATTTGGAAGGTCTCTGTAATTTGCGAGTTGATACGAATACAAGCAAGCGGCATGGTATAGAGCAGGGATCCTCAAACTACGGCCCTCCAGATGTTGTAGAACTACACATCCCATGAGGCATTGTAACACACTGACATTCACAGACATGACTAGGCATTATGGGAATTGTAGTTCCTGAACAACTGGAGGGCCATAGTTTGAAGACCCATGGTATAGAGGAGTCTAATCCAGGCAACCATACGAGGGCCAAAACCATACATCTGCAAGACCCGGAACAGGTATGGCCATTCCACACTGTCAAAGGCCTTGCAAGTGTCCAGTCGGGGGGCAGTCGTGCACATATGTCAAGTTATGAAACAGTCTACGTATGATCATTCTGGTTGACGTGCCCGGGATAAAACCCCCTTGATCACTCCCGACCAAGCGAGCAATCACTTTGTTCAGGCGATTCGCCAGGGCTTTAGCTAGAATTTTCACATCCACATTTATGAGGGATATGGGACGGTATGAATCACACTTCAACTAGTCTTTTCTGGGTTTAAGGAGTAGAACAATCAAAGCTTCCCTCATCGAGGGGGGTAGCACCCCCTCCTTAAATGCTGCATTATAAGTCCTAAGTAGTAAGGGGGCAAGAAGATGCTGGAACTGCCTATACCATTCCACTGGGAACCCGTCCACATAGACCAATTCTTACAGCCCATAGTCCTCTACCTCCAGTCTTACATTCACAATGGCACACATCTAATGGAACTTTTGTCTCCCTATAAATAGGAACCAACATATGTCTGGCTATCATTGGATGTTCGCTCCTTGTATACCTCTATTCCTCACACATTTGTCATAATGGCAATAGAGCAATCAATGGCTATGGACCCCCTCATTAATTCCCACCAAGCAACATTCATCGTGGAAGCAACCACATTTTGTCTAACACACAACTACTTTACTTTCAATGGAGACTTTTATCTACAACAGGGCACTGCCATGAGCACAAACTTTGCTCCCTCCTATGCCAATCTAGCCATGTGTTTTTACGAGGCTGGCCATGCCCCCCTCTCCAAGTCCCACCCAATCACTGACAGTTAAGCGCCACCTAACCTTGGTTAGATTCCTGTGAATGTGCCTAGAAATTTGTGACTGTTGGCAACTATGCTGTAGCAAAAACACATTCTGGAGCTCCTCAACCTGTATGGATGAGAATGCTGAGTCACACTAAACACTTATGCTGTGACAGGGCACAGCAGCAGTGTCATGGCTTATTAACCTGGTTGTGTCAGGAACTTAGGGAGAGGAAAGTTAGGTGTCACTTGTACTTGTTCTAAAGTCGCATAAAAAAATAAAAAAATGTTTTTCATGAGCTAGTATTCATTTGACAAGTATGAAACCCTTTGTATTTATCATTCTTGTCCAGCTTCTCTCTTCAATCCTTTTTACATCAGTCCCACCAACAACTGAATCATAACAGCTGAGAATCTTTTCCTATATAATTCAGACATACATAAAAGCTTTGTTAACTAAATACATGCAACTTACATGATCAGTAGTTTCACAGCATTCTGATTACCGTATATACTCGAGTATAAGCTGGCCCGAATACAAGCCGAGGCACCTAATTTTACCACAAAAAAATGGGAAAACTTATTGACTCAAGTATAAGCCTGCCGTGTCCATCTGCATGCCTCACTGTGTCCATGTGCATGCGTCACTGTGTCCATGCCTCACTGTGTCCATGCCTCACTGTGTCCATGCCTCACTGTGCCCATGCCTCACTGTGCCCATGCCTCACTGTGTCCATGACTAGACTGGAACATGGAAGTCTATGGAAGGGATGCCCGGCTTTGAAAAATCGGTGCTCCCCAGCTGTAGGTCCCCCAGACAACAAACTTTGCACACTTGTAGAAGAGATATGGGGCTACATGTGTGTCAAGTTCCGGCCGGAGAAATTACCGTTTAACATGTGAGTCTATGGAAGGGGTGTCCGGCTTTGAAAAATTGGTGCTCTCCGGCACACTTGTGGAGAAAGAGTGGGGCTACATGTGTGCCAAGTTTGGGGTCCAAGGGACCTAAGTCCAGGAGATCAGGCGCAAAAAGGGGACTTGAGTATAAGCCAAGGGGGGCATTTTCAGCACAAAAAAAATGCTAAAAAACACGGCTTATATTTGAATATATATGGTACTACAAAACCAGGAAAGAAACACCAATTTTTTTTACATTCTGCTATAAAGTATTTCCGAAAAAAAAACATTTCATCAGTTTAGGCCAATGTGTATTCTGCTACATGATTTTGGTAAACAAATCCCAATAAGCATATATTGATTGATTTGCATAAAAGTTATTGCGTCTACAAAATAGGGAAAATATTTCTGACATTTTTAGCGGGACTGCGACATTGCAGCAGACAAATCGGACACATAACAGACATTTTGTGTGAGTGTGGTTGGCGCAAGTAGAATAAATGAATAAATTAAAAATGAAAGAGCTTATGGGTGTGCTACAATTTAGAAAAAACGGGTCTGTTTACCTAAAAGGATTCCAGTACCAGTAGTGTATAGAAAATAGAGTGAAATTGCGCTCCCCTGTGTTACTATTCACCTCCTATTATTGTATGGTAGAGTATTTTTCTTAGTGAGAACACTCTTCTCTATTTTTACAATATATTGTGATGATATTAGTGTGGCTTGATGTGCGTGAAAAAAACTTAAACAACTTTAAGTGATATTGTGATATTCTTATCAAAATAAACAACAAATTGGTTCAAAAATCAGAAAAGATTCAATTTAACACCTTTTAAACATGTCATGTGAAAGTTCATATATAGTCCAATAGGTTGCCCAGGAAGTGTTCCTCTGCAATGGTTTCAGACTATTTGCTGGTTGTCATTAATAAGTGGTATCCCATCACCAATAAAAATGGACACTCACCAGATGTCGTAGTAACCCAGGCCTGTGGTTTATGGATAAGGATAACCAATCCTATATTGTTGTTCCTCCTGCTGCCAAGTGAATTTGGATGGGGTAATGTGTTGCCTTCTCCTATGATGGCTCACAGGAAAAGAAAGGTGCTCCACATAGTGTAATATGTTTTAAAAATTTAAATTTATTATATAAAACAAGTATTGCACTCACATTTAAAAGTGCCTTATGCTGGCACCAAGCGCCTCCAACCGTGTATGCAAATGCTGTCGGTGGGTGACAAAGCCGATTTCCTAAGGTCCTCCCAACTGTCCTGCAGCCTGAGTGTAAAGTAGTGCAGCAGCCTCGACGCGTTTCGCAATTATTATTGCATCTTCAGGAAGCTGCTGTACTGCTCCTGTTTGTCTGTATTTATAGTGTGTTTGATTTTGGAAAGGTCCGCCCCCTGTGTTTTCCCGGGAGTTGGCCGACCGGAAGTGTCACACCTTCCTGTGTTCCTCGACCGGAAGTGCCATCTATGCCATTTTGGTTTCTGGAACATTTGCCCCACCGCTGCTCCCATTGTCATTCCCTCTCCCGCCCACCGGCCATTCACCCCACCCAGTAATCGGTGGATGTTCCGATCGTATGCCGGGAAACACACTACCTAACAGACATTGTTTACACTTTTTTGGAAACAGTGACATTACTACAATAATCATTGCTAAAAATATGACTGTTATTGTATTAATGACACTGGCAGAGAAAGGGTTAACAGGAAACTGTGTGTTCTAACTGTATGGGGGATGGGCTCACTGGGGCAACACACAGATCTGTCTTCCTTCCTGCATGTGATATCCCCTGTTAGAATGGAGATTTGCCTTGTTTACACAGACAGATCCCTGTTCTGTCACTGCGGGGAACGATCACGGGTGGCCGGTGGACATCAAGTCCGCCAGACCCACTGATTCGCTCCCCCACTGGCGAATGGGAGCGCAACCACAAAAGCGAGTGTAGGACCTGATGTACACCTATGGCAATTCACACAGCCAAGCCACCTTGCCACAGTACAACTGCGGTGGGTAGTCGGCAAGTGGTAATACAGGGCACTTTTACCCCCTTCTTGCTCAGGCCAATATTCAACTTTCAGCACTGTCACAGTTTGAATGACAATTGCGTGGTCATGCAACACTGTACCCAAACTAAATTTATGTAATTTTGTTCACACAAATATAGCTTTCTTTTGCTGGTATTTAATCACCACTGAGTTTTTAATTTTTTTTGCTAAATAAGTGAAAAAAAAATACAGAAGATTTTGAAAAAAAAAACACGTTTTTATTTTTTTCTGTTATATCATTTTGCAAATAAATAATCTTTCTTCATGAATTTATGCAAAAATGTATTCTGCTATATTTCTTTGGTGAAAATAACCCAAATCAGTGCATATTATTTAGTTTGTAGGAAAGTCTTAGGCCACGTACACACGATCAAATTTATCTGCTGAAACTGGTCCAACGGACCGTTTCAGCAGACATCTCCGATCATGTGTACGGGCTAGCGGACATGTTTTCCCAGCAGACAAATTTCAAAGCATGCATATATATATATATATATATATAGGTTAGTGTTGGGTCAAGGTAAGGGTAGGTATATTTTGGGTAGGATTTTTTTTTTAAATGCATTTTTTTAACTTCTATCAGCCTTGGTGTGTTTTAAGCCGTATATAATAATAAAAAAAAGCAAAGCACCCTTTTTCTGGGCCCTACTATGGATACAAACAACAACTAACATACATATATGTCGTATTGCTGAAATTGTCAGGATCAGGAGAATTTATTTTGGGTTGCTTTTTGGTGGTAAATTATCATAATGGCAAGAAATCTACAGCTAAATTTAAATTGTTTTACCCTCCATTACTAAGGGGTTAATTTACACATTACCATCCGTGGGGAACTGTGTCAGAAAGTGTTTAATATCACTTTAAAGTTTCCAGGTATGCTCATTTTATAGTCTTGGGGGTTATTAACTAAAGGCAAATCCACTTTGCACTACAAGTGCAAAGTACACTTGAAATTGCACTGAAGGTGCACTTGGAAGTGCAGTTGTTGTAGATCTGAGGGGGACATGCAAGGAAAATAAAAAACAGCATTTTAGCTTGCACATGATTGGATGACAAAATCAGCAGAGCTTCCCATAATTTCAGATTTACAGCGACTGCACTTCCAAGTGCACTTTGCACTTGTAGTGCAAAGTGGATTTGCCTTTCCTAAATAACCCTCTTGGTGTGACAAAAGATTTCCCAATTGCTGAAATTCAAAGGCACAAATAATAAGGGAATCATTTGCCAAAAAAAAGGCTTTGCCTGCTTTAGGACTTGGCTCTGGAACCTGCTGGGGGAGGTTGAATTCAGCCTTATTCCATCCAAATCTTAGAAAAATAATAATAACTGAATGCAACTAACTACTACAATATATTGCCTCTAGTTATACAAGTGTATTTTCTTTGGATAAAAAGGCTGGTTGTTTTTAAGTGCTTTTAGCAGTTTTAGAAGCATTTTGGCTACAAATGATGCTATTTTCTTAACAGGCAGATGTCCCCTTCTCAGTGGTTCCACATCCTACAGCTCAGAGCTGTGGGAGTGAAGAAGCTGTTGAGTTTGACAATTAAAGAGGTTGTAAAGGTTCAATTTTTATTTTCTAAATAGGTCCCTTTAAACTAGTGCATTGTTGTTTCACTTACCCTTTCCTTCCATTTCCCTTCTAAATGTTTTTTTTTTCTTTGTCTGAATTTCTCACTTCCTGTTTCTCCTCAGTAAGCTTTCCACCATCATCCGACCCGTTCTGGCTGGGGGTTAGTTAGCTTTCTCGCCCGATCCCTTGGGACTATGTCCCTGTGGGGAGATGCTATGTTCACAACATCTCCCCGCAAACAGAATGAAAGTGCAACTGTCTGTAGTTTACAGAGGATTGTGTTATCTCCCCCACAGCATAAGGCATCTGTTGGGTAGTCTTGTCACCCTATTAAAAGAAGACTTCAGAGAAAGCAGAGACTTCAAATATCAACACATATTTATTAAAAATTTACTCTCACAAAAAACGTATGGTTCATGTACACTTTGAGGGAACAAAATATAATGGTTTAGGTCAGTTTTTTATAAAATGTAGTAGTTTTCTATGTCTTTTATATAGGTTAGTTTTGCACCTCATACAGGGTGCACACATGACACAGGAGTTGGAGGATTTTCAAAATCGAGAACACAATGGAAGTCCCTCTTTTTTTTTTTTTTTACTCTCTGAACTAAATGGGAAGGGGGCAGGAGGGGGATACGTCTCTCATATGATTCATTCAGCTGTGTGTTTAAACCATAAAAGCTATTGGTAAAAAGTCTCAAATTTAAGTCCCCACCCCCACCCTGCTCTCATTCATTTTTTGACCAATAGGATATGTCCACATCACCTAGACCGACCTCACCTAGAAGACGTGGGTACTAAAATATGAGTTATCCCATTCTTCAGTTCAGAAGAAAACCTCACTTAACCACAGAATCAATAAAGTAAAAGTAAAGGGACTTTAGTGTTTATTTATTTTTAAGAGCCCTTTCACACTGGGGCAATGAGGGCACTGGTGTTAAAGTGCTGTTATTTTTAGCAGCGACTTTACAGTCGTGTTTGCGGTGCTATTCAGCCATTAGTAGAGTGCTTTTAACCCCAGCTAGCAGGCAAAAAAGGTTTTAAAGTGGTGCTTTGTAGATGGTTCGGCACCGCTGCCCATTGATTTCAATGGGCAGGGGCGCTGTAGGAGCAGTGTATTCACTGCTCCTACAGCGTCTCAAAGATGCGGCTAGCAGGACTTTTTTTTTTTACCGTCTTGCCAGCGCACTGCTCCAGTGTGAAAGCCCTCGGGCATTACACTCTCTTTGCAGGTAAGTTTGTCTCCATAGGGATATTTTAACAAGGTCATTTTTCTTCAGTGCTGTCATTGTCCGGGGCAATCTTTCTATGTGGCAGTTTCACCCCAGAACATTCTCTTTGCAGGTCAGTCTCTCATTTAATTGCTGAGTCAATATGTATTTTCAATCATATATGAGTAGAAATAATAGATTTATAGATTTATGTCTAATTGAGAAACTATTTTAGTTTCGGGTAAAATCCAAAATGAAATGTAAAGAATTGCTGCTATCAGTAAACAGAGTTTCAACGTGCCCTCCGTTTACTGAGTAGTAAACAATAGTTCATCCTTCAACAAAGCTCATGCTCCATTCCAAATAGAGAGCTCTTTGATACAATGTTGGAACTGATGTATTACTTACACTAAACGGCTACTTGTATTTAAGCTTACTACCCACTATATAATGTACTTGCATTCTTCCTTCCTTCTCTTTTCTTTTTTTTTAATTTGTCAACAGGGGGTCACTGAGGTTTGGCACACATAACTATTATAGAGAAAGTATGAGGGCCCTTGGTATGTAACTAAAAGACTAACCAGCCATAGTTGGCCTTATGCGATAATCAGTTCTAGTATGGGCTAAAAGGTTAAATAGCTGTATATGCTAATATTCAAATGAAGATTACAATACAGTTAATAATTATAATCTCATCTCTAAAATGAATGTTCATTGAGTTGGGAATTGTTATGGGAGTACAAAAGCTCTACATAAAATAGTCCTACTTAAACAGTTCCAATTTTTATGTCAGATGTCTTTTAACTATGAAGCCAACTAGGAAAGAAAATGACATATGCAGTAATTTACTGTATTTTCCTTATTTGATTGTTATAATGTACTGGATATACAACCTATAGAAAACAGTCTGGATGCAAGCAAAGCTGCTTTCAATAGATCTCATTACAAATTAAGATTAAGTGGAAAATCTGACATAGTGGTGAACTCAGTAGACAAATTACCGACGGTGATTAGAGAACCAGCAGTGACAGTAGGGTTGTATTTACCTTCTGGATCACTCACAGAGGCGCTGTATAAATACTCTGATTGCCTAATTGATATAATTACACTTGCAAAGTATTCTTGCTGTTCAAAGCATGTACATTTTCTCATTAGAGAGATTTTTATTTGCAGAAGAATGCAGCTACTGTATCTAGAAATCTGATTATCTGAAAGACAGTTGTTGGACATTTGGAATTCCTGGAGTACTAGTAAAGGGATATTAGTATTGGAAATAATGGCATAGACAAAACAATGTTTACGTAGATAACCACCAATTATAACAAATTTCATTTCTTGTCCTGAAAATATGTATTTATGACAGTCATGTACTCACATTCAGCTACGTAGTTTGGGACATCCCACTCACTTTATTTCTTAGACTTGGTTAATTTTCAATTTAAATCAAGCCTAAATATCAAAGCAGAAAGTACCTTAAAAATGGATAATATTAGCTTGTTGCACTTAGGCCCAGATATGGACAAAATAAAAAAAGCAATTACTCCAATCACTTAATTGAAAGACAAATGTGTCACCACAAAATGAAATCAACTCATTACAAACCTTAAAGTAAGGTACACATGGACAGGACATTCCGCACAACATTACAATACTAAACTTTCCTAGCACACTAAAAAAAAAAAAAAAAAAAATTCTACAGTGGGGGTCTTTAACTACCATTGTGCTGAGCTAGGCTTCTGGTGTGTCACCTTTAAGGAGGATGTGTTACTTCCAGGCATACCTTTCCTCAATGTATTCATTATTAGTAACCACATTTCACAGGGGGCCTTGACAATGCAGTGTGGCTTTCACATATATTTTTGCGAGTGTATGCAACTAAAACTTCAATTTTTAATACAAATGGAAATACTATAATTTTAAATGAGAAATTTCCTACCCTGCTTAATTTCACAGTCACATCACTTTAAGCTCTTGTTCACACTCTGGTATTTATTTGCCATAGCAATGCCTACATTTTACTTCCTTCCACCATGCTGCAGGAACCCCACTCCATGAGACCAACTTCTTGGTACTGTATTTGGAATGCAGAAATGTGACCAAACTACACACTGCAGGTTAAATACTACTGTAACAAACAGTGAAATCTGTCAACAGTCCACAATCCATTGTGCCATGTTCACACAGTCTGTGTTTAAAAGATTTAGTAAAAAGACTTCAGACGATGAGTGAATGTATGGATATGATATCTAATCTTATAATATATCATATTATAAACAGATAGTGCAGCGTTAAAACAACATAATTAAATTGGCATAAGGTCATTAAAATCCTTAAAAAATGACATGTAGAAACTAAAATAGAAAGTCCCATATTAAGAGTCCATATAATGAGTGATGAATACAGAGAATCCTAATCCATGCTCCGTGTAATTACACTTCAAGTGAAGAAAGGTTGATAGTCCTTAAACCAGAAAGTGTCCTGCTCCACACCCAGTGCAAGTTAATGCAACCAGCTAGATATGATCACTAGATTATAAGTCTTTTCAGTCCTTACCGCTACCATGGAACTCGGAGACAAGAAAGAAAGTGCTTCCATAGTGCAGTTTATCAAAAAACGTAATTATTGGCAAAGTAATTGCTTGCACTTACAAGAATTCCAGATAAAATCAGCATGAAATAAAATCCAATATGCGAGAAATTGCGTTACCGTCGTAGGCCCCACCCATATGATATCTTACGAGAAGTTTTTTATGTCAAATGCAACATGGGAAGAGTATAAGGATCACATTCCACCAGTGCTGGCTTACCATCAAGGCAGCCTTAGTGATTTTACAATTATTTTCTGTGTTTTCTAACTGTTCTTTCGTGCAGAAAAACAGCAGTCATATGAGTTGGTCCTAAAAAAAAAAAAAAAAAAAAAAAGACTTTGGGTCACTAGAGATATTTTTGGTTTTACATTTTTTGGAGTATCCTGGTTTTTATTTTGTGTTAATAGGGACTTTTTAAGTTTTGGATGATTAAATGACAGCATATCATTTTGCTGATAATCTGTACCGGTAGCTGTTTTTTGCTTGCAGTATGCTGCTGCATCATTTAAAATGAAAAAGTGTTCATCAAAATCCCTTAACATTAAGAGCTCATTCACACCAGAACTTGGTAAGGGAAACCCTTGTTTTGTGCCTGTTTTCAGCACCATGTTCAAAATGCACTGGGTGTGCGATCTGCTGTGGGTGTCAGTGTATTACTAACAACATCCCAAATGCAGTGCATTTCCTGGTACTGTGATGCCATGCGATCCAGTTGCAGTGCATTTTTTAAAGTATCGCGTTCACTGCTTTTGGTGCAATCTAGTTCAATTTCAACAAAATCAAATAAATTAGCTGAAAATTACATCACACTGAATCGCACAAAAGTATGTTCCTGTGCAATTCTGGGGTGAACAAACTTACTTGCACTACCTATCCCCAAAGTAAAAAGGAACATTGGGCATAGACCACTCAGAAAAAAACAAAATGACAGGTAGTCCTAAAGGCAAAAGCTGTCGCATATGACATGGAATCAGTAGGGAAGATCAAGTCCTGTAGTACAAATCAGTGGTAGGACCATGGACATCAGACACAGGGGGTGGTCCAGTGCCTGTCAGCCCTCCAAATGAAGCCACACGCCAGCCAGTGGACAGCTGATACAAAAATGTTTTACACACCTCTGTGGACTGAAACTCAATTTTTTTTATCAAAAAACAGTTGTCTGTGCCTTGTGAGTCCACTTGTGGCCCTGTTGATGGTGCTCACAAACCATGTTGCCACCGGCCAATAATCTGCTTATGCCTTCTGTCTCAGCATTATTGCTGCCACCAAATGATTCTGTCACTACCAAAGGATACCTGAGGGCTGTAGTGCCAAGAAAGAAAAAGGTGAGCTATGGGAATGACTGGGGGTGAAAAGGGAAATGTTGGTTATTGTTTTTTTTTTACTGTTTAAAGAAATATAAGATCATAGGTATGATCTTTGATCTGCATATTTTGTCATAAAACAACCTTAAAATAAAAAAAGTTGTGTTTTTTTTTTAAATGATTCCTTTTTAACCCCTTATTAAGCCTTAGTTAACTCTATTTAGCCCTAATTATATATTTTCCCCATGTTGCCCATAGCTATTATTTTCTGCATTTTTTTTTTATTTCGTTTTTTAATTATTTTTATTTCGTTTGTTTGTAGTTTGGCAATTATATCTAGAAAGCGAGAAAACAAAAAGGGTCACAGAGGCGTCTGGCCTGCCGTCTGCACAGAGAATATTAGCCTATAACTATATGTGCATGGTGTGACCCTACATGCAAGATTCTGTCCATCTGGCATCAGTGTTCTCTGTCTCCCCCAGCAGAGGCAATACTGTTTTTGGCCGCCTCTAAATGTTGACTTTCTAGTTAAATCTTCAATCTATAACAGCTGCAACGTGGGTGAAGTTATCAGACACACTATGCAACAGTGTTCTTTATTTTATTCCAACATAAAATCTATACATGTACATGACTGGAATAAATACAATTGATACCCTATTATACCCTGATAAAGAAGATGAAAGCCAGCTCTGAAACGCGTTGGATGAAGGATATCACACTGCTTTGTTATGTATCTCCATTATGATGTATTTCCAGTTGTTCATATAAAGTTTATTCCATGTTTGCAATTTTAATCATTTTTCCATCAATACATTGATTGTATCAATACTTCACTGTACTACTACAGTGCCTTTAAAGTCCCAACCCTAGGAGTTTTCTTGCTTTCTAGTTATACATAGGGATGTGGCATGTTAGGGAATTCCCTAACGTGTCACATCCCTATGTATAATTAGAAAGCAAGAAAACCCCTAGGAGTGGGACCAATATTTTCTCAGTTAATTATATCTACAACAACACAATTTTTTAAACTAACAATCGGTAAATTTTAAGAAAGTGTTTTGTTTTCCTTATTTTTGTTTACGGATTGCATTAATAAGTTAAGCTGAACAATGGGAATATAAATTAGGCCACTTTTTTTTCTTACTCTGAAATACTAGGTTTTATTACCTATATTTTTAGGCAAAGTTAATTATACAGTGAATATCTAGGTTTCGGCACATTACTGTGCTTTACCCTTAAGAAAAGATGTTTAATTATGTAACCTGTGAAACACATACAAAAAGTGTTTGACTTGTTTTCTTTCTTGATCTAGAATGTATACTAAATGTTCTTTTCCTCAAAATAAAAGGTTACAAAAGTTTACAATACTGTAGCCACAGAAAAATCTGTCAAAGAGGAGTTTATAGAAAACTAACACAAATCACAATAACATTTTTATTGTTAAAATGGATTTTATTAACCGCTTAACGCCCGCCGCATGTATATGTACGTCCACAGAATGGCATGTACAGGCAGATAGGCGTACATGTATGTCCTTGCCTTCTTGTGGGTCGGGGGTCCGATCAGGACGCCCTCCGCTACATGTGGCGGGTGCCTTACCTTTGGGAGCGAGACGGGATGAGGTGGCGGCTGTTCGTTTCTGTCCGCCCCCTCGTGATCGCTCCCAGCCAATCCGGCATCCCCCCGCCCTGCACTTCCTCTGCCTGTGTAATGTAAACACTGGCAGAGCAAGTGATGCCAGCTCTCCTCTCGGCGGTATTTTCAATCCGACGAGAGGAGAGAAGACATCAGAAGTAAGTCGCACCAACACTACACTGACACCACACACATAGGCACACTTAACCCCTTCTGATCACCCCCCCCAGCCCCCTATCACAATGTCACTAATAGCAGTGATCATATATTTACTGATCACTGAATTTAGTGTCAGTGTGACAGTTACTGTGACAGGCAGTTAGTGTTAGGTCCAGGGTAGCCCCATACCCCCCTAATAAAGGTTTAACCCCTTGATCACAGCCCTAGTTAACCCTTTCACCCCCTATTGCCAGTGTCACTAAGCGATCGGTTTTCTGATCGCTGTATTAGTGTCACTGTTGCTGCTAGGTAGCTAATTTTTTTTTTATATTGTTTATTTTTCAAGAATATTGCTCTATTTTTGTTTATAGCGCAAAAAATAAAAATCAGAGGCAATCAAATACAATCAAAAGAAAGCTCTATTTGTGGGAAGAAAAGGACGCAAATTTTGTTTGGGAGCCACGTTGCACGAACCGTGCAATTGTCTATTAACCACTTAAGCCCCGGACCAATATGCTGCTAAATGCCCAGAGGCGTTTTTACAATTCGGCACTGCGTCGCTTTAACAGACAATTGCGCAGTCGTGCGATGTGGCTCCCAAACAAAATTTGTGTCCTTTTCTTCCCCCTTCTTTTGATGGTATTTGATTGCCTCTGCGATTTTTGTTTTTTGCGCTATAAACAAAAATAGAGCGAAGTTTTTTTTAAAAAAAACAATATTTTTAAAACTAAATTTTAGTCAAACATTTAGGCCAAAATGTATTCAGCCACATGTCTTTAGTAAAAAAAAGTCGCAATAAAAAAAAATAGCTACCTAGCAGCAACAGTGACACTAATACAGCGATCAGAAAAATGATCACTTAGTGACACTGGCAATAGGGAGTGAAAGGGTTATCTAGGGCGGTAATCAAGGGGTTAAAACTTTATTGGGGGGGGTACGGGGCTACCCTGAACCTAACACTAACTGCCTGTCACACTGCCTGTCAAACTGACACTAAATGCAGTGATCATACATATATGATCACTGCATTCAGTGACAGTGTGACAGGGTGTGTGGGGGGGGGGGGGTGATCGCAAGGGGTTAAATGTGCCTATGTGTACTGGTGTCAGTGTAGTGTTGGTGCAGACTTACTGTGCCTCTTCTCTCATCTCGGCGGTTTGAAACTACCACCGAGATGATCGCTGCATCACTTCCTCTGCCTGTGTTTATATTTTACAGGCAGAGGAAGTGACACGGCGACGGCGCACAGGATTGCCTGGGAGCGATCAAGAGGGGGCAGACAGAAACGAACCGCCGCCCCCTCGAGTCGGATCGTTCCCGGAGGTAAGCCGCCCACCGCAGGCAGCGAAGAGGGTCCCGATCGGACCCCCGAACCGCTAGGAGGCAGGGACGTAAATTTACGTCCAACTGCCTGTCCGAGCCCTTCTGTGGACGTAAATAGGCGTGCGGCAGGCTTTAAGTGGTTAAAGCGACGCAATGCCGAATTGTAAAAACGCCTTTGGGCATTTAGCAGCATATTGGTCCGGGGCTTAAGTGGTTTATGGTAATATAACCTGGGTCATTGGTGCCAAATTTTTAATTATGTATATAACACACTGAATATTCAAGCTGTTAAAAATGTTGAAATTAGATGGCTGTTTAACTGAGTAACTTTTGAATATCTGAGTAACTTTTGAATATCTGTTTAGCCAGTTAAAAGCAAAAAAAAAAGTAGGTGAAATTATATTTGCAGTACTACTACCCTAACATTGTTATACGTGTTTAGTGAAGCTATGGTCGAGTATTTGTAATGTTAGAGAATAAAACATAAGTGTAAAGTAATATTACAATCAAAATGTATTTAACAGCACACAATACCTGGACATTTAGATGATCATTAACCACCCTTTCTGACCAGAGCACTTTTTGCGATTCGGCACTGCGTCAATTTAACTGACAATTTTGCAGTCGTGCGAGGTGGCTCCTAAACAAAATTAACTTCCTTTTTTTTACCACAAATAGAGCTTTATTTTGGTTGTTTTTATATTACATCTGCAAAGAGCGCTAATTTTGAAATAAAAAGCTAGATTTTTTACTTTTTGCTATAATAAATATCCCCCAAAAAATATATAAATGGGGGTTATCTTTACATATATTTAAAAAATATTTTAGAGTTGGGTCAAAGAAGTGCCTGTGTTAGTATTTGGTGTGAAGAACTTTTTAATTTGGAGATACCAAAAAAATTCTGATTGCGGTATATTGCAGGTCTCGCAGAGAGTTGGAAATGGAATAAAAGACATGTAAGTGACAAAATTGTGTTACCTCAAGACATCAAAAGATCTCCAGGTTTTGAATGATGAGAGAGAGACCCATGCTGGATACAAATCAGGGTTTTTAAGGATAGAGAGGAGATGATTGTGTGGTGATTGTAAACAATGTTTAAATTTAAGCCTATCCCATAGAGAAATAAAGGGTTTAATGATGGGGTTTAATATGTTAAGACGGTCTTTGGGGTGAAACCAAAGTAAATTAGAAATCAATAAAGGATCACATTCAGCTACTGCAATAGATACCCAAAGTGGGATTTTCTTTGTTGTGTGATATTTAGAAAGACTTGCGATATGTGCTGCTTTATAGTAGGTTGCAAAATTGGGGAAGCCTCGACCATTCGTTTTGGGGAGATATAATGTTTGTAAGGGAACATGCAGTTTGGAAGGGCAGCAAACAAATGCAGTAGCCTCTGTCTGTAGTATTCTTAGATAATAAGCCAGTATTGGAATAGGTAGTACTAAACAAATACAATAATTTGGGTAGAATTGTCATTTTTATCACGCTAATTCTTCCCAACCATGATAATAGAAGGTGTGATCATTGCTTCAACATGTTTGTTACCTTGCTCAACATTGGTGTAAAATTGGCTAAAAAGAGATCTGAAGTAGAGGCTGTATAGTATATGCCTAAATATGGTATAGATCTATCAGCCCAGGTAAAAGGAAATGCAATTTTTGTTGACTCCAGTTCCATATGTGAAAGAGAAATATTTAATACCAAACATTTCTTAGCATTTCTTATGAGGCCTGAGAAGGTAGCAAACTTGTTGAGAATAGGCAGTAGATTAGAGCCCGAGACCTGTGGAGATGATAGAAATAATAATACGTAATCAGCAAACAAACACAATTTGTGTTGGTAGCCTCCTAATTCTATTCCTGTTATTGTTGGGTTTGTTCTAATGAATTGAGCAAGCGGTCCTATCGAAAGGGTAAATAAAAGAGGGGAAAGTGGGCATCTCTGACGAGTGCCTCTTTCTGTGTTGAAGGTATCAGATTTGTACCCTGCATATTTTATATGTGCTAGAGGCTGATCATAAAGTGCCACAGTCCATCTAGTAAATTGTGGACCAAAGCCCCATTTCTGCAAGGAATATTGTAGGTAAGGCCAAGAAACAGAATCAAAGTTTTTTTTAACATCAAGAGAGAGAAAGCCAGAAGGGAAGCATTGTTTTTTTGAAATATGTGTTAACAAAACTGTTCCACGTACCACGTACATTGTCGCCTGACGTGTCGGCATTAAAGCCTACTTGTTCGAGATGTACAAGAGTGCCTATAATTTTATTCAAACGAGTTGCTAACATTTTTGTTAAAAATTTTATATCAAGATTTAGAAGTGAGATGGCGTGATAATTCATACAATAAGTGTCATCAGAGGGAGGCTCAGAAATCATTCATATAGTTACTGTCAATGTTTCCTGTCTGAAGGAGTGTCCATCCAATAAGACATTAAAGGCATCAGTCAGAATAGTGTTTCTGTGAATGTTTGATAGTATAAGGCAGAGTATCTATCGGGGCCTGGTCTCTTATTACTTTTCAGTTCTTTAATAGCATTTGTTACATTGTTTACCAAGATAGGTTAGTCGAGGAGATTTCTTTGGGCTAGAGTTAACTCAGGCAGGTAACTTGATCTGGGAAAAGAAGGTGTCCGCTTCCGCGGGGTTAAATGTATTTGTTTCCGTATACAAAGAGGCTAGGTGAGAATGAAACTTATGTACCATTTTAATATGATTACTAGAGTAAATCTCCTTGGACAAGTCTAATTGGTTTAGATGTTTTGTTTATTGATTTAAGTGTTCTAGCCAGTGTTCTAGCTGGTTTGTTTTGGGTGGCATGTTATCTTCTGGCTCCTCTGCCGTCTAATGGTGTATGGTGAAAGCAGCAGTAACGGAATGTCCACGACAGGTGTCTTTTTCTGTGCTCTTTATTACCCAGCTGGATAAAAACAATAACACTTGTGGTGAAGAGTAAAGATGCAGTAGAAGGTGAAACAGCAGATTCAGGCGTAACAATAAGGAAGCAGTCTTCTTCGCCACTCCACCCATGGGCATAGTGTACCCGGACAGGCCTCTCTCACTGACCTGGCAGCCAGAGTATCACTCGGAACTTTAAGGGAAAAGTTTCTGCCACAGACCCTCCTTAGAATTGAGATAGCGGAGATAATCCTCCTTGATAGGCTTTGCGCCTGGATCTCCTTCAGGTAGTTTGCAATTAGGTTACCGACTGATAGGTGACCAATGTCCAGCCTTTCAGTACCTGGTTACCTTGATCCCCGGTGGATTGTCGAGACCCTATTGGATTGCCAGCCTCTCTTGTCTCTCCCTAGGTGGACTCCCCACCGAACAGCTTCCTCTCAAAGGAACAACGCTTGGGATCTTCTCAGGATCGGGGACCCAGTTGATCACTGGGGCCCAGCCACAGCTCAGATGTTCCAGACCAACGTGGTCCAAGAACCAGGAACACTGCGTTGCACATGCACCCGGCCTGGAAGACCATTTTGCCAGGGCGCCGTGATGTGGTCACCCTAAAGGTGGGTGTCACACTGGAAGAAGATGACCCAGACCAATGGCGTCTGTCCCATAAAAACCTTCCCCAGCCTGCACAGCGAGGAAAACCCCTCCTGATAGGCTGCTTGGGAAAAGCGCCCAAACCTTGACTCCACTGCTGCCACCTGTCGTCCTGGGGTGGGATCAGCACCCCAGAAGCGACAGAATGAGCCCACAGCACAGCCAAGCTGAGACAGAGACCCAAATTCAAACAAATTAGCCTGGTCAGAGCCAACTAACTCTCTGACCCCCTCTCTAAATTTAAATTAGCACCGGATCTGAGAAGTAACCAGGCGCTACATTAGATTTCGTATAAAAAGCATGTCTAGATCGGTTAAGAGATTTTTCAACAGATTCTGTGAGAAATAAATCATATTCCAGACATGCTTTTCTACCGTATATACTCCAGTATAAGCCAACCTGAATATAAGCTGAGGCACCTAATTTTACCACATAAAAATAGGAAAACGTATTGACTCGAGTATAAGCCTATTGTGTCCATCTGCATGCCTCACTGTGCCTCATTTTGCCTCACTGTGCCCATGCCTCACTGTGTCCATGACTAGACTGACGTTTAACATAGGAGCCTATGGAAGGGGTGCCCAGGTTAAAAAAATTGGTGCTCCCCAGCCGTAGGTCCCCCAGACAACAAACTTTGCACAGTTGTAGAGAATACATGGGGTTACATGGTTGCCAAGTTTCGGGTCCAGGGAACCTGGACAGTACCAGGCCCACAAAGTCACCGGAGAAATTACCATTTAACATGGGAGTCTATGGAAGGGGTGCCCGAATTTGAAAAATAGGTACTACCCGGCTGTAGGTCCCCCGGACAACAAACTTTGGACACTTGTAGAGGAAGAGTGGGGCTACATGTGTGCCAAGGTACCGGGTCCCCAAAGTCCGGGGGATCAGGCATAAAAAGGTGACTTGAGTATAAAACAAGGGGTGCATTTTCAGCAAAAATTTGGCTTATACTCGAGTATTTACAATAATTTTGTTTTTGTGCTTGGGGTTAATTGGATTATCTTGGAAGGATTCAAAGGAGGTGTTGAACTCAGATTCCAGCTTATGAGCAAGATTTCTGCATTCAATGTTACAATTGTCTCTGGAAAATTCCATGTATAACTAGTTTATGTGCTTCCCATATTGTTAGTGGGGAAATGTCAGGGGTGAGAATTGTATCTGGAAGGTACCATGTACTGTAGGATCTCGAGCATTAGAAATAGGTGAAGCGATTGTAGTGAAGACTGCATTGTGGTCAGACCATGTGATAGGGATTATGTCTGACTTGAGTATTTCAGGAATCTTTCCTGTAGTTAGAAAGATATGATCAATGCGAGTAAATTACTTATGTGGGTGTGAGTAGTAGGTGTATCTCCTCATTGTCGGATTACATTCTCTCCATGTGTCTACTAGGTTATGTTTTGTTTTGAGAGAAAGACAACTTAGTTGTACTTTGGGGTAAATTGTAAGGCGATTTATCCAAAAATGGGAGGAGAACCTGATTTGAATCACCACGAATGATAGTTGTTCCTATCTTGTGCGTGGACAATGCAACAGGTGTGAGAGAAAGGGAGTGGGCTGTTTGTTAGGGGAGTAGTAAGAAACTACGGTGACTGCCGTGACCATTATTTAACCCGTGAGAATTAAATAACGTCCTTCAGGATCTTTGAGTGAAGGGGGTGGAGCGGTGGAAAGCAATTTGTGTTCCTCGTTGTTTGGTGGCAGCCAGTGGCGGCTGGTGCTCCATTTTTTTGGGGGGGGGGGGCGCAAACAAAACCCCAAACAACCCCCCCCCCCAATGTCACTGACAGACAATGTGACCTGCATTTAGACAGAGGGACAGATTGGATAGATAGATACAGGGATGTATTCTGTCCTAGGCCAACAAGGCCCAGGCCTAGGGCGGCAATTTGTGGGGGGCGTCCCTCTGTCCTCTTCCCACGGCATCCCTCTCTCCTCTTCCCACGGCGTCCCTTTGTCCGTCACCCACGGCAACCCTCTGTCCTTCTCCCAGGGCGTCCCTCTGTCCTTCACCCACAGCATCCCTCTGTCCTCTTCCCATGAATATGTGTCATATTTAACCACTTCGAAACCGCATCACGTCCAAAGACGTGAACAGCGCGGACCTGAGGCGCCGGGGTCTAGTCTTTGGACGTGATTTGCTTGTAATTCCCCGACGCATCACCGAGGATCCGATGCGTGTACCCGGCGGCCGCGATGTCCGTCAGGTACACGCGATCGTCGGTGAGACAGCAGGGACGTGGAGCTCCGAGTGTAAACACAGAGCTTCACGTCCTGTCAGTGAGGTGACAGATGCTGTTTCTCTTGTACATAGGGAGACAGCATCGGTCACCTCCCCCAGTCACCCCCCTCCCCCCATACAGTTAAAACACACCCAGGCAATACATTTAACCCCTTCCTCACCCCCTAGTGTTAACCCCTTCAATGCCAGTCACATTTATACAGTAATTAGTGCATTTTTATAGCACTGGTCGCTGTATAAATGTGAATGGCGCCAAAAATGTGTCAAAAGTGTCCGATGTGTCCGTCGCAATATCGCAGTCCCAATAAAAATCGCAGATCGCCGCCATTACTAGTAAAAAAAAAATATAAAAAAAAAAATCATAATTATGTCCCCTATATTGTAGGTGCTATAACTTTTGCGCAAAGCAGTCACTTATTGTGATTTTTTTTTTTTTTTACAAAAATACGTAGAAGAATACGTATCGGCCTTAACTGAGAAAAAAAAATATAAAAAAAAAAAAAATGGGATATTTATTATAGCAACAAGTAAAAAATATATATATATTTTTAAATTGTCGCTCTTTTTTTCATTATAACGCAAAAAATAAAAACCGCACGGGCGATCAAATACCACCAAAAGAAAGCTCTATTTGTGGGGAAAAAAGGGACGCCAATTTTGTTTGGGTGCCACGTCGCACTACCGCGCAATTGTCAGTTAAAGCGACGCAGTGCCGGAAGCTGAAATTTCGCCTGGGCACGAAGGGGGTTTATGTGCCCAGTAAGCAAGTGGTTAAATTAGGGGGTGCGCAAGTTTAGTCAGGCCTAGGGCAGCACAAAACCTAAATACACCTCTGGATAGATAGATAGATAGATAGATAGATAGATAGATAGATAGATAGATAGATAGATAGATAGATAATCAGATAGATAATCAGATAGATAATCAGATAGATAGATAATCAGATAGATATATAATCAGATAGATAGATAGATAGATAGATAGATAGATAGATAGATAGATAGATAGATAGATAGATAGATAGATAGATAGATAGATAGATAGATAGATAGATAGATAGTCAGATAGATAGATAGATAGTCAGATAGATAGATAGATAGTCAGATAGATAGATAGATAGTCAGATAGATAGATAGATAATCAGATAGATAGATAGATAATCAGATAGATAGATAGATAATCAGATAGATAGATAGATAATCAGATAGATAGATAATCAGATAGATAGATAGATAATCAGATAGATAGATAGATAGATAATCAGATAGATAGATAGATAGATAATCAGATAGATAGATAGATAGATAGATAGATAGATAGATAGATAGATACAGTGCAGAAAATAAGTATTTGAACACCCTGCTATTTTGCAAGTTCTCCCCCTTGGAAATCATGGAGGGGTCTGAAATTGTCATCGTAGGTGCATGTCCACTGTGAGAGACATAATCAAAAAAAAAAATTCCAGAAATCACAATTTATGAATTTTTAACTATTTATTTGTATGATACAGCTGCAAAGAAGTATTTGAACACCTGTCCATCAGCTAGAATTCTGACTCTCAAAGACCTGTTAGTCTGCCTTTAAAATGTCCACCTCCACTCCATTTATTATCCTAAATTAGATGCACCTGTTTGAGGTCATTAGCTGCATAAAGACACCTGTCCACCCCATACAATCAGTAAAAATCCAACTACTAACATGGCCAAGACCAAAGAGCTGTCCAAAGACACTAGAGACAAAATTGTACACCTCCAAAAGGCTGGAAAGGGCTACGGGGAAATTTCCAAGTAGCTTGGTGAAAAAAGGTCCACTGTTGGAGCAATCATTAGAAAATGGAAGAAGCTAAACATGACTGTCAATCTCCCTCGGACTGGGGCTCCATGCAAAATCTCACCTCGTGGGGTCTCAATGATCCTAAGAAAGGTGAGAAATCAGCCCAGGACTACACGGGAGGAGCTGGTCAATGACCTGAAAAGAGCTGGGACCACCGTTTCCAAGGTTACTGTTGGTAATACACTAAGACGTCATGGTTTGAAATCATGCATGGCACGGAAGGTTCCCCTGCTTAAACCAGCACATGTCAAGGCCCGTCTTAAGTTTGCCAATGACCATTTGGATGATCTAGAGGAGTCATGGGAGAAAGTCATGTGGTCAGATGAGACCAAAATAGAACTTTTTGGTCATAATTCCACTAACCGTGTTTGGAGGAAGAAGAATGATGAGTACCATCCCAAGAACACCATCCCTACTGTGAAGCATGGGGGTGGTAGCATCATGCTTTGGGGGTGTTTTTCTGCACATGGGACAGGGCGACTGCACTGTATTAAGGAGAGGATGACCGGGGCCATGTATTGCGAGATTTTGGGCAACAACCTCCTTCCCTCAGTTAGAGCTTTGAAGATGGGTCGAGGCTGGGTCTTCCAACATGACAATGACCCGAAGCACACAGGCAGGATAAACAAGGAGTGGCTCTGTAAGAAGCATATCAAGGTTCTGGTGTGGCCTAGCCAGTCTCCAGACCTAAACCCAATAGAGAATCTTTGGAGGGAGCTCAAACTCCGTGTTTCTCACGACAGCCCAGAAACCTGACTGATCTAGAGAAGATCTGTGTGGAGGAGTGGGCCAAAATCCCTCCTCCAGTGTGTGCAAACCTGGTGAAAAACTACAAGAAGCGTTTGACCTCTGTAATTGCAAACAAAGGCTACTGTACCAAATATTAACATTGATTTTCTCAGGTGTTCAAATACTTATTTGCAGCTGTATCATACAAATAAATAGTTAAAAAAATCATACATTGTGATTTCTGGAGAAAAAAATTGGATTATGTCTCTCACAGTGGACATGCACCTACGATGACAATTTCAGACCCCTCCATGATTTCCAAGTGGGAGAACTTGCAAAATAGCAGGGTGTTCAAATACTTATTTTCTGCACTGTAGATAGATAGATAGATAGATAGATAGATAGATAGATAATCAGATAGATAGACACACACAGAAAGAGAGACAGAGGGACAGAGAAAGAGAATGACAGAGGGACAGAGAGAGAGGGAGAGACAGAGATAAGAGACTTGTAAAGCATGGCTGTAGTTCGCAGAGCAGGGAGCCCTCACACACAGGAGATGTGTGTAATGAAGGCTGCAGCACAGATCGGGTGAAGCATGGCCCCCCCTCCACTCTCCACTCTCGATCACAAGCTGAAAATACATCCAGCACAAGGTGCTGCTGTATGTGAGTGGGGTGGACACTGGACAGACACTGGGTAAAAAAGAATAAATAAAGTGTTTTAATAATTATATTTTACTTACCTCCGAGTCCTGGAGCCAGAGAACTGAAACTGAAAGTGACACAGCCGTCCGCCCGGGAAAAGCACTGCTCATTTCCTAGCAGTGCAGAAGGACCCAATGTGAGTGGCTGGAGAGGCTCAGGACCCGATGTGAGTGGCTGACTCAGGATGCAAAAGCACTGCTCATTTCCTAGCAGTGCAGAAGGACCCAATGTGAGAGGCTGGAGCGGCTCAGGACCCGATGTGAGTGGCTGGCTCAGGATGCAATGTGATTGGCTAGAGTCGCGTCCTGCAAAGCGCCACACAGCTTAAAAAAAACTTGCACATGAATGAATGAATGAATGAAAACTTGTATAGCGTGGCACATGCGAACTGAATCGCCTCTGGGCGCTTGTTGTTCCTGTCTCCTTTGATATCAAAAGAGAAAAGTCTTGACCTTTTTCCTAAATGCTAGGTGGTTCTCCTCCAACCGAATGCTGGTTGGTAAAGCGTTCCATAGTCTGGGACCTTGGAACGCGAATCTTCTTTCTCCTTTGGACTTGAAGTTGGCTTTCGGAACCTGGAGCAGGTTCTGATTCGTGGATCGCAAAACGCGATTGGGATTATGCGTTTTTATTATTTTGCATAAATAAAGGGGGGCATTCCCATGGACACATCTATGCGTAAGAAAGAGAGCTTTAAAAGCAATTCTGTCTTTAACTGCCAGCCAATGAAGGGCTCTCAGTGAAGGTGAGATGGATTCCCAGGGTTTTTTCCCAGTCACAAGTCTAGCGGCCGTATTTTGAACGACTTGCAGACGAGCGATTTGGTACTTGGGGAGGCCGAGGTAAAGGGCATTTGCATAATCCAGTCTGGAGTTTACAATAGCTCCCACCACGACCGCTAAATCTTCTTTAGGGATGAACGGAGTGAGTCTGCGTAGTAGGCGCAGTAGATGGTGAGATCCGCTGACTACTGACCCTATTTGTGCGTCGATTGTCATAAAGGAGTCAAAAATGACCCCTAGGCTTTTGACTTTGGCGCTAGGGGTGATGAGCTTGCCCAGAATAGGCGGGGGGGTCCACGCTGTTGAAGGTTGATTCCTACACTTGGCGTGAAACAGAAGAAGTTCTGTTTTCGCTCCATTGAGTTTAAGATAACTCTTTGTCATCCAATCCTCTATCAAGGAGAGGCAAGTCTCTAGATTGAGGTGGTGATCCTGTCTATTGCAGATGCGGAAATACAATTGTGTGTCGTCTGCGTATGAGTGATAGAGCAGTTTTTTGCTGCTGATAATCTCAAAAAGAGGACGAAGATAGATGTTAAACAGCACTGGTGACAGCGGCGATCCTTGAGGGACTCCGCATGTTACTGTGCGTTTTTCTGACGTAAAAGGTCCTAACTTTACTGTTTGCGATCGGTTTTCCAGAAAAGAGGAGAACCAAGATAAATCGCCTTCTGCGACTCTGGCTACTTCAGCAAGCCGAGTCAGTAACAGTTTGTGGTCTACAGTGTCAAAAGCTGCACTTAGGTCCAACAGAACTAGAAGACAAGATTCTCCTTCGTCTGCGGCCTTGAGAACATCGTCCCATACTTTCAGCAGTGCTGTTTCCGTCCCGTGTCCGGGACGGAAGCCTGATTGCAATGGGTCAAGTAGCTTGTAGGTATCTAGATGCTGTTGCAGCTGTTGTACCACTACTTTCTCCATTATCTTAGAAAGTACGTTGAGGGTTGTTATGGGACGGCGGTGGAGTGGGTCCTTGGGGTCCAGGGAGGGTTTCTTCAGGATGGGTTGGATTATACCCTCTTTCAACTGTGTGGGCACTTTGCCCTCCAGAAAAGACTGGTTGATAAACTGCGTGATGGGAGGAGCCAGGATGTCAGTGCATTCCTTCAGCAGTTTTGTGGGGATAATGTCATTCGGCGCTGTGCCATTACGCAGAGTACAAATGACATTCTTAGTGGTCTCGATGGAGATGGGTTCCAGGGTAAACTTACCTGATAACGGAGAATTACTATGGGTGCTGTGTGAGAGGCTGCAGGGGGGGCTAAGGGGGGAATTGTTTTGCTGAATGCTTTCACGGATTGCCTCGATTTTATTAATGAAGTAATCCGATAGTTCATTGCAAAATTCTTGTGTATCCGAACTGGGGGCTTTGATGCATTCTGGTTCCATGGTCTGGATGACCATCTTGAAGAGTTCGCGGGGGCGGTTAATGGCACTGTTGATAGCCTCCGAAAAATAATTTTTCTTGGCTTGGAAAATTCCTTTGTGGTATTTTCTTGTCGCTGCCTTGTAGATGGATAGGTTTAGCTCTGAGGAACATCTTTTCCAGGCAGATTCTGCCCTTCTGCGTTCTTGCTTCAGTAACGACAGCTGGTTGTTAAACCAGCTGCGGTTGTTTTTCCGGATGCGGGTACTTCGTTTCGGCGCTACCAAGTCAGCTGACTGTAGCATAGCCGAGTTAATGGCTTCCAGTGTTTCAACGGCCGTTTGATGCGGCTGAGTTGTTTCTATTTTTTTCCTTAAAGTCGTTTTGAAGAGTTCCGAGTGGAGCTTCTTCTGGCATCTAGTCCAGTGTGTTGTCACTGGATTTGATGTTTTTGTTGCAGGGGGGATGG
Organism: Rana kukunoris; assembly: GCA_029574335.1. Lineage (NCBI taxonomy): Eukaryota > Metazoa > Chordata > Amphibia > Anura > Ranidae > Rana > Rana kukunoris. The sequence goes on along the minus strand of CM056053.1, from coordinate 222,456,529 downwards.
TGGAAATCCTGAATATAATTGCATGGTGGTCTATCCATGGCAACTTTTCATTTTCCCAAATCTTTATTTCCAGAGATTGTCTGAAAATAAGATCAAGTGTGTGACCTGAAGCATGTGTGGGCCCACATACTAATTGCTGCAATCCTAATCCTTCCAGGTGGTCAATACAGGCGTCGGCAATGGGGTCTAGTGAGGAGTTGGCCCAGAGATTGAAATCCCCGAGCAGCAAAAGATGTTTGCTGATGAGGGTATAAGTGGAGAAGAAATCTGTCCATGATGATAGCAGCTGCGATTTTGGGCCTGGCGGCCTATAGCAGAGCAGAACGTGGATGGTCTCCTTTGTATTTGCTTGCAGTTGCAGAGTAAGGGTTTCCATGAATGGAAGAGGGTTTTGGCGGACTGGTTTGGTGATCGTAAGATGAGTCTTGTGGATCACCGCCAGGCCGTCTTGCCTGCAGCATTGGCATGACGTTTGAATGATGTCCTAATAGCGCACTGTGCCCCGCGCCCAGAGCCCGCCCCGAACACTTAACCCCTTCCCTACCAGCCCATAGGGGAATCACGTCATGGTGATCCCCTCGCTGATGAGACAGGACGTTGCACAACGTCCTGTCTTCACGGCGTTCTAGGGCGCGCGCGCCCGCGGCACCACCCGCGATCCCGCGCGCGTGCCCGACGGCCGTTATTGCCGCCGGGCACCCGCGATTTCCGGCAATCATGGCAGGAGTGTGGATCTGTGTGTGTAAACACACAGATCCACCTCCTGTCAGCGGTGAGGAGACTGATGTGTGTTCCCAGTACAGAGGAACACACATCGATCTCCTCCCCCTGTGAGTCCCCCTCCCCCTACAGTTAGAACATACTTTAGGACACATTTTAACCCCTTCAGCGCCCCCTAGTGTTAACCCCTTCCCTGCCAGTCACATTTACACAGTAATTAGTGCAGTTTTATAGCACTAATCGCTGTGTAAATGTGAACGGTCCCAAAAACGTGTCAAAAGTGTCCGATATGTCCGCCGCAACGTCACGGTCACAAAAAAAAACGCAGATTCCCGCCATTACTAGTAAAAAAAATAAAATAAAAATGCCATAAATCTATCACCTATTTTGTAGACGCTATAACTTTTTTTTTTTTTACCAAAAATACGTAGAATACGTATCGGTCTAAACTGAGGGGAAAAAAGGTTTTTTAAAAAAAATATTGTGAGATGTATTAAATAAAAAGGAAAAAATATTGTGTTTTTTTTTAAATTGTCGCTCTTCTTTTGTTTATAGCGCAAAAAATAAAAACCGCAGAGATGATCAAATACCACCAAACGAAAGCTCTATTTGTGTGGGGAAAAAAACATAATGATTTAATTTGGGTACAGTGTTGCACGACCGCGCAATTGTCATCCAAAGTGCAACAGCGCTGAAAACTAAAAATTGGTCTGGGCAGGAAGGGGGTGAAAATGCCCTGTATGGAAAGGGTTAAAGAACTTTTTTTTTTTCTTAAAGGGCCAAAAAAAAAAAAAAAAATTTTTCATTTTATTTTTGTTAGTGGCTTTGGGGTGGGGGGGGCGGCGCCCAAGCGCCCCCTATGGACGGGCCGCCACTGGTGGCAGCCGATGCTGTAAATACTTGCGGATAGAAAGAGCTCATAAATTTAGGAGTGTAATTCAACGTAAAGTGAGTTGTATGCAAACACAGTATGTGTGCTTTCTTAGTGTGAAAAGAACAAAAGGCTTTCAAACGCTTCTGTGGTATACAGGCGAAACTCGGAAAATTTGAATATTGTGCAAAAGTTCATTTATTTCACTAATACAACTTAAAAGGTGAAACTAATATATAAGATAGACTCATTACATGCAAAGCAAGATGGTTCAAGCCGTGATTTGTCATAATTTTGATGATTATGGCTTACAGCTTATGAAAACCACAAATCCACAATCTCAGAAAATTTGAATATTACATGTAATTAATAAAACAAGGATTGTACATAGAACAATATCAGACCTCTAAAAAAAAGTATAGGCATGCATATGTACTCGGTACTTGGTTTGTGCTCCTTTTGCAGCAATTACTGCCTCAATGCGGCGTGACATGGAAGCCATCAGCCTGTGGCACTGCTGAAGTGTTATTGAAGACCAGGATGATTCAATAGTGGCCTTCTGCTCTTCTGCATTGTTCGGTCTCATGTTTCTCATTTTTCTCTTGGCAATGCACCATAGATTCTCTATGGGGTTCAGGTCAGGCGAGTTTGCTGGTCAATGAACCAAGTTTTGGTGCTTTTGGCAGTCTGGGCAGGTGCCAAGTCCTGCTGGAAAATTAAGTCAGCATCCCCATAGAGCTTGTCTGCGGAAGGAAGCATGAAGTGCTCCAAAATCTCCTGGTAGATGGCTGCATTGACCCTGGACTTAATGAAGTACAATGGACCAACACAGCAGATGACATGGCTCCCCAAATCAATGCAGACTGTGTAAACTTCACACTGGACTTCAAGCATCTTGCAGTGCGTGCCTTTCCATTCTTCCTCTATACTCTGGCTCCTTGGTTTCCAAATGAGATGCACAATTTGATCTTATCAGAAAAGAGGACCTTGGACCACTGAGCAACAGATCAGGTCTGTTTTTCTGTACCCCAGGTAAGACGCTTCTGACGTTGTTTTTTGTTCAAGAGTGGCTTGACAAGAGGAATACGACATTTGAAGCCAATGTCCAGGATCATTCTGTGTGTAGTGGCTCTCGATGCACTGACTCTAGCCTCGGTCCACTCCTTGGGAAAGACCCCAACACTTTTGAATTGCCATTTCCTGACAATCCTCTCCAGGCTGCTGCTTTAGCACCTTTTTCTTCCACACTTTTCCCTTCCACATAACTTTCTATTATTGTGCTTTGATACAGTACTTTGGGAACACCCAACTTATTTTGCAATCACCTTTTGAGGCTTTCCCTCCTTATGGAGGGTGTCAATGATGGTTTTCTGCACAACTGTCAGGTCAGCAGTCTTTCCCATGATTGTGATTCCTACTGAGCCAGACTGAGAGACCATTTAAAGGCTCAGGAACCCTTTGCAGGTGTAAAGCTTAATTAGCTGATTAGAGTGGGACACTTCATTTTCTGAATGGAAAATGTTGCGGTGAATATTACCGCGCTTACCATAAACGGGGGGAGGAGGGGGGAGAGGGGAGTGGGTGGGTACAGCTGCTGCACTGAATGGTGTATCAACCAAGGCAGATAAAAATGGGGGGGGGGTGTAGTGCTGCGCTGTAAGGAAGAAAGTGGGGATGGGATAAAATGAAGAGGAAGTGTGGCAAAAAACTAGATATGTGGAAAAAAGAAAAAAGGAATAACCTAACTATTATACATAGTAATGACAGGAAATGACAGTGGTGTATATAAGAAATATATATTAAACGTGCTAAATGCAGCCTAAGCCGGCTGCCAAACCAATGACAGTGCAAAATAACATATAAAGTGTAACTTCCTTATAACAATCTGGTGCACAAAGTGCCAGAAATAGCACAACAGTGTTATTCAGGGTGAATGTCCATACAACAGGTAACAATGGGTCAATGCAATGTATAAATGCAATATGGAAATAAAGTTCAAAAAGATTGCTGATGTAAAAGCCAAAATGCCGTGATGACCAGTTGCAGATGCTGTCTCCAAAATAAGTAAAGATGTCCCCTTACCTTACTGCTGTAAGGTAACAGCAGAAAACAAAGCCCAGGAGCACTTTTCAGGTTGAGTCCACTTGACGGAACGATCACTTGTAAACGGCCGCTATCAGCGGCAATTTACCGCGAGAGCAGAATTCTGGGAGGACGTCCAAGGGACATCCTCGCAGAATAACTCGACCGCGCTGTAGACGTCTTTTGTCTATAGCGCGGTTGGCAAAAGGTTAAAGCAATTTTTAAAGTGTATAGCCATCCTTATGTAACAACTGAATGTTGTATGAAATTCCATATTCAAGGGTTGGATAAAAATGTATGATGATTTTCTAGGTTAAACAAATCTAAAGTGGTGCATTACTTGGATTATAGTAAAGTGAATCATAAAGCAGACCTTGCAAACAATATGGAACATACAGTATTTATACATTAGTTTAATAGATGCTATGCTAATAAAACATTCTATCCACATAACCCTTAAAAACACTGAAAGTTGAAGACGCTATTTTGCCAAGTAGATTTCTCTACTTTCAGCATCTACAGGTCACCATAGGTAGACAAAGGCAAAAATGTGTGTCACTGGTGCCATCACAGCCTGTTAGTATGCTTTAAAGAGAATGCATGCATAGGACCATGGGTTTAGGAAGAAGTCTAAATACAGAAGAAAAAGATGTCCCTGCCGTCCTCCACATCCATTTTGGTAGCAAAATAAACATAAATGGTAAGGATTACATAGCATAAGAGGCATATAAATCAAAATATTATAAATAGGTATATGCTCCAAGGGTAATATTATATGGAAATGTTTTTTATCGGCACCTCTTCCTCGTGCAAAAGATTACTTTAAGAAACTAGACTGAAACTATGACCTTTATGATTGATTTGCAGCCAATTCTACATTGATCTCTATACTGAGTTATATAATTACTGTGGCAATTTCATATTTAAAGCAATTCCTTATCACCAAAAACCTCTAAGTTTAAATATTTTAAGAATTCATTAGGTATTCATCTAGATCTAAAAGTATGTTCAACGATTCTTGGTAATTCAGTAAATTTGATTATAGTTTTGAAAAAATGGAGGACAGTGAATCTAAAAGGGTAGCAACCAGTTTTGCTGCTAGTGAATGTTAACAAATGAGAACTACCATATGATTGGTTGTTTTGTACACTTACCCCAATCCATGTTGTTATCATTATAAACTGCATTATCTCATTAATATAGTTTGAAAATACCAATGCTCTCTAAAATACTTGCCAGTTAATTTACTTATACAGCAAGTATCACAGAAAGCAATTTAAGTGTTAATAATAATCCCTAATCAATAAATATAACATATCCAGTTGAATATAATAATGGTGTGTAATTCCACTGCACTGAGTCATAGTTCTGTTTTTCTCTATACCGGGAAAACATATACTGTAATGGTAACTTACAACATCATCTTATCATTAATAATTATATATCATAGTAGAATAAATTGCTTGTTGTGAAGTATGTCCAACTGGCAGGATAAATGCAGGTTTACTTAATAAACAATGCAAGGAGGAAAGTGATTTGTGATATTTGTAAAGTTGTAACACCTTAGCAACCAGATTTTATTTTGAGTACAGGCCTCTTGCTTACGGGGGAGGGGGGGGGGGCTGTGGATAAAGCGTTGGAGAAGACCATTCACTACAACTTTTCGAGGGTATGATAGAAGACTGCCCTCCAACAAACAACAAAATCCTTTCTTGTATTAAGAGAGGTATGGACTTCAGAGAGAGATATAATTTTGCCCCCGTACAAATCATTAGTAAGACCTCATCTGGAATATGCAATATCCAATTCACAAATAGGATATCGGGGATCTGGAGAAAGTGCAGAGAAAAGGAACCAAACTGATAAGCGGCATGGAGGAGCTCAACCATGGGCAAAGGTTAGAGGAAGGGAATTTATTATTTCTTGATATATGGAGATTAAGAGGGATACATATGATCAACATGTGTAAATGCATACGTGGTCCATAAAGTCCATCACTTTAAGGTCATCACAGAGGACAAAGGGGGCACTCTTTAGGTCTGGAGGAAAATAGATTTAGACTGGGTTCACACTATTGTGAATTGGCTTGCGGGTATTGCCACATCCAATTTGCATAGCAAGAAATTGTGACTGACTCTCTGTGGAGCCGGTTCACACATCTCCAGATCGTCTCCAGAGCGAGTTGGACAGGAGTTCTGTGCATCTTTTGGTCCATTTCAGGTCCTAATTCAGCCAACAATTCGGGCTGAAATCAGACCTGAACCGGTGAATGGAGACTGCTGTAAGCCGCGTTATGCTCTAGTGTGAACCCAGCCTTGATCTCCAAATACAGAAAGGTTTCTTCACAGTAAGAGCTGTGTAAATGTGGAATAGACTCCCTCAAGAGCTGGTTCTGGCTATCTCAGTAGATTTATTTTAAAAAGGCCTTGATTGTTTGGTAAATGTACACAATAAAACTGGACACTAACATTTATACAGTAGGTAAAGTTGATTCAGGGAATATCCGATTGCTTCTTGGGTGATCAGAAAAGGTTTTTTTTCCCTGGGGAAGCAAGTTTTATATATATATATATATATATATATATATATATATATATATATATATATATATATATATACACACACACATATATAAAATTGTTCCCTCATCTCCAATAATAATTTTCCCAAAATAAAATCTAGAATTTTTTTTTTTTTTACTTAAAAGCCTCATCTCTCTTTCCAATGCCTAATGCTGGGACTACAATTTTTTTTTGATAACTGGAAAAAATGAATAGTAGAATATGGGTAGAAAAATGTAATGTGAATATTGTATCCTGTTCTCGTTTGCCAATGCAAGTTTTTGTATTTTATTAATTTAGCACTAATATCGTTTTTCTTAGCCTTATATATAATTTATTCTGTTCATCTGAAATCCCAAGCATAATATTTTTTTGTTTTGAATAGATTAGGGAAGGATTACCCATTTCAATTTGTTTATTGCTGTCTGTGTTCCCATTGAGAAGTGTTCTAACTCTTCCCTGCTGTATAAAAAACTAGGAAAGTTATATGTTTACTTTTGTTTTTCAATGACTAGCTCATTTGTGCCCTCAGAAACCATACTTAGTACTTGTGTTTTGTTATCAGGTATCCATTGTCACCAGGAATTAAAAGCAGTGATCTTCATATATTCAACTTTGAAGAAAATGGAGGGACCCGTTATACATCAAAAGCATCCAGTAGACATAACCACCATCATCAACATCATCACCAACACACCCACTCCTCTTATGGACACCTTGTCACTGATAGTAAAGATAACGTTTCTGGAGGTACCAGTACAAGCAGTAAGTGTAACCCTTTGCTGATTATTAATAGTCAGAATTTGTATTATCAGAACATTTTAACACTCTTGTTCAAATCTACAACATTTGAAACTAGTGGCAGATCTTCCACCATAGCTGCTAGTCAAACACATAAACATTCTTAGCAGTCTTTTGATCATAGGTGTGCGCAGCCTATTGTATTAGGGTGTGCACCACAAAGCTCAAACACATGCTGCCGATCACTCACTGTGTTCATTCAAAAAAAGGGAAGAGGCCATTAAATGACATACCTGTATTTACCGTCCCCTTCTCCCACATATTGTAAAACATCCCCCTGTGTGTGCCCACAGCAGAAGAAGGGACGGGGGGACCCAGGGCAGTTGGGAAAATCTGTGCTGCTAAGGGTGATTAGGGTGTGCGCATGCCTATGCTTTTGATTAGATTCCAAATTATACGAATTGAACAAAGAAGGAATATATTGAAATTGAAAAAAAAAAAAAACATTCAGTTGCAATTACTAAAAAAAGATTTTGTTAATGTGCCTAAAAATCAGTGAGCTCTATACTTTCTGTAGTGAGCTGACAACACAGTGCTTCTGCTGCACTGAAGTCACAAGCCCTGCCCAGTTCCCTCATCTGCTGAAATACAGATCACATCCCTCTCTATTTAACGTAATAACATAAGGAAAGGGCGTTCTGTAGTCCTGCAGAGGAACAAGTGCTAATAATCTTGCTATCCTTATTTAAGTAGGAAACCATTTTGGTACCTACTAAATTCAAACATTTATTATAACCCTAATGTATTCGATTATTCTTGATACTATTTTCATATGTTTTATAATCGTCCCACTTTAATAAGTCACACACAGACAGTAAAATATGCATGCCTGGAATTTAGACTTGCATCTTATAAAATCTGATACTGTATGGATAAAATGGACATTTTGTAGAAGGTACTGTTTTTTTTTTTTTTTTTCTGTTTAATTACAGGCACCAACAACAAGATTTACATTTAAAGTTACTATGGCTCATTCTCTGCAAGAGGATATTTTATTGTTTAAAATGTTCCTAATGCAAGGATGAGAGATTAAGAAAGGCATTGTTTCAATGTTACATAATTTCATGTAGTATGCCAGTATATTGTCACTTATTATTGGTGGGAAACCTATTTTGCCTTTTAATTATGGATTACAAATCAGAATGTAGTAGATCTGATATTATGCTGTCATTGCTCACATACTGTAATCTGGTAACTCAGGAGGTGAGTATATCAGAAAATTGGCGTATATGAGTCAGGAGATTAATTTGTTTTTGAACACAATTTATACTTTCCAACACATTAAGGGGTAAGCTTTTAATTAAAGGATTGAAATTTGAACTTTGTAAAAGTTAAGAAATGTTGTCTCCATTTAGCATAAATAAAGAAGGGTATTTAGTTATTAGTACCCAGATATTTTAATTGTGCTTTAATAGTTTGGAAATGAAGAGAGATGTTTGGAGGGCATCTATACACTATATGCCCATATAGACATCGCCTATATATGAAGGATCCTAGAGACAATATTATTACTTAAAAACAAGTGCCAAAATTGCTACATTGCTATATACTGTATATACAGTACCTATAATATGAATACCTAGAATAAATAATTAACACATCAAATAACAGGACAAAGACCAAGTATAATCATAAAGCAATTAAGGTTTTAACGTTAGCATAATTAGGTTAGTATTATACACAAATACAAAAACAACGCGCTTTAGAATGCAAAAATTCCCAAAAATAGTGCTGCTACTTAAATAATATAACCATGACTAAATATGAAAAACATAAATATATAACCGTGTGTGTATATAATATAATCCACAATATTATATATACAGGTGATACTCAAAAAATTTGAATATCGTGCAAAAGTTCATTTATTTCACTAATGTAACTTAAAAGGTGAAACTAATATATGAGATAGACTCATTACATGCAAAGCAAGATAGTTCAAGCCATGATTTGTCATAATTGTGATGATTATGGCTTACAGCTCATGAAATTTTTTCGAGTATCACCTGTGTATATATATATATATATATATATATATATATATACACACGCACATGCAAACAGTGGATATAACAAAGCTGAGCTGCTGTGGTTGAGACATCCCTGGAGTCACAGTGGTAGCTGGTGGGTCAGTCGGTCGGGCTTCGCTATTGTCACACAATTGGATAGGCTCAAAGCACAGTGCTCTGTGACCTGAGCCCTTCCTTTTTAAAGCCTATTAGAGACTCTGGGCCAGATCCACAAAGCACTTACGAAGTAGTATCTCGAGATGTGCCGCCTAAGTCTAAATTTGCGCCGGAATATCTATGCACCATACCCACAGAACTAGATACGTACCAAAATAGGCTATTCCCGACCGGCCTAACTTGCCTACGCCTGCACATCCTAGGCGCACATTTATTCCGTCCACACCACTGATTTCCTATGCAAATATGCAAATGAGGGAGATACGGCGATCCACAAAAGTAAGTTTGTCTGGCGCAGGCTAAGCCCTGTGCGCATCAGCTGCACGTCCGGTCTAAAGTTAGTCCTTATAAAAGCAGGTTTAAATTTGGACAATCAGCTAAAGCAACACCGTTAGGGACGAGCTGAACAGCCACACTTGCAGGACAACAATCTGTATGCCAACATGCCAGGGGCATCCTTGCTCATAGCTATACTACTGACTTTAGATGAGCGCAGAAGGAGGAGGGCACGGGAGAGGATCTGCCGACCGCCACTGGGCAAGGTACTGGCAACACTCCATTTCCTTGCCAGTGGCTCTTTTCACCCTAATGGCTAAATATATATTTTATATACATTTTTTCTGTTTAGTATATATTTTAAATTAGTTAATATAATAAATATATAATTTAATTTTTTATATCTAATATATATTTAATATGTTAAATATTATTATAATTATATTATTTATTATTATAATTTTTTTTTTATATATGCATGTGTGTATATAAATTGGGTGATGGCCCTCAAAATAATGGAACACACCGACACGACACAAACCTACAAACAGCAACAGACAACGGAACAAAAGCATCTTGGATGTACTTTTGCAATGGAAGGGCGTATGTCTGGGCCTATTTATGCACTGGGCGTATCTCACTAAGTATGCCGGGCCTAGTTCCTACCTCACTGATTGAGCCGGGGCAAGTGGTGAGCATGTGCAGAGAGGCTCTGACCATAGTCAGCGTCATGCACATGCCCAGTCTGGCCGGCCCTTCATTTGCATGGGGTCACGGCTCATTTTTTTAAGTGTATTTTTGTGCGTGAACTCGAGAGAGAGGAGCTGGACTGCAGGAGTAGGCAGACCCTCCCCCCAGAGGCATTCTGCCATCCTTCTCCATGCCCCTGGGTGGCAATGGCGGGTTTAAGGGGGGGCCTCCCACTCACCCCGCCCTACCTGCTCCACTTGGGAGCCCAACTGGGGCCCAACGGGACCCCAACAGGGCAGAGGGACTCCCTGTGAGGGAGTGAGGAAGTCTAGCCCACCCAGCCAGCCCCGTAGGTCCTTCGCCTCTCTTTTTTTTTTAGGAGACCGCATGGCCAAAGTGCGTGCGTGTTAAACCAATTTTGTGTGCGTGCAAGTGTGGTGGTGGTTTTTGTGGGGGGGGGGGGGTGGGCGTACTAAGCACAGGCGTACCTTGCATAGCACACCCACCGGGAGTCGGGCTGAGACCACCAAACTCAATTCACATGTAGCCGAGGCCGGGATCCGAACCCTTGGCTGCAGAGGTGAATGGCTTGTCAGTGCAGTGCCAATCACTTTGAGCCACCACAGCTCCCTTGTCACGGCTCATTTCAATGGAACACGTCCACGTCCTTCCCACTTTGAATTACACCGCCTTACGCCTCGGAATTTAAGTTGCGCCGGCGCAAATTTGGGTGCAAATACTCTGTGGATACGGCACTTACGTCTCTAATTTGAGCCGGCGTAACGTAAAGGAGATGCGCTAAGCTGGTCTATATATGCGCCGATGTACGTGGATCTGGCCCTCTGGCTCTAATCATGTGCTTAAAAAAGTCCCCCATTGGAATCCATAAGTAGATCATAGTGATCTGAAGAGGGCTGTGCACAGGAGATGCCCTCACAATTTGACAGATTTTGAGTATTTTTGCAAAGAAGAGTGAGCAAATATTGCCAAGTCAAGATGCACCATGCTAAAAAAAACTCATGCCCAAAATGAGTCCTGTAATACAATTAAAGTATTAGTTTCAAGTTTGATTTTTACTTCCCTACAACTAAAATATTTCAGTTTGTTGTTCAACTGAGTTGTACAGTTTATAGATCACATTAAAGGTGGAAACATTTCTGAAATGATTTATGGTTGTCTCATTTGTTCTGAATCTTTAAATCGCTCAAAGACTTTTTGGTCATTGGGTCAAATCAAGCTCGAACAGAATCCCAGAACTGTGTATCCTCTAAGGGATCTTACATATAAACATTTGTACTGGGCAAGGTTCAGAATAAAAGAAAGCAAGAGGGCAATCATCATTGCATAAAACTATTTATATTTTAAATAACACAAAGACAATAAAAAACAGGCACTGACATCTCAAATAAAGCAATGCTTTATCAAACAATGACAGTATAACTTTAAGTGATAACAGCTCCAGCTACATCAACAGGCTGTGAACGGATCACCAACTTCACAGGTTGACATCGGATAAGCCTCCCCTATGAGATTTGTCATGATGAAAACTTCAGCAACGTATGAATTCATGATTTGGTATATACAGTATATTTATTTGTTGCTTGTGTCAGTAATATTACCGAAAAGTTCACACATTTTTGCCGGAATTAGGCTCAGGTAGTTCTAAAGGTGTCTACCACTATACAATTGCCATTAACACTTTGTTGAGTTACCCAGCCATGTGTCTTCTTTCTGCTATTAGAGCACACTGAATGATGAATTAGAAGTATTGAAAGTCAATAGTGAAGACTGTTAGCAAATTTATGGTCTATGACTGTGATGAGGGTAAAGGTGACATTATTGGGTGGATTTACTAAAGGTTGTGAACTTTGCAAGTTCAATTGCGTTCTACAAGAGCAGTTGCTCCGGAGCTAAGTAAATGAGCAGAATCTCTGTCGACTTCCATTATCCATTCAAGCAAAAATTCAGATTTTTTTTATTCCCTTGCATGTGATTGGGTATTCTTTCCAAACTGAAGCTTCACCCCATTTACTAAGCTCTTGAGAAACTGCACGTGTAGAGTGCACAGTCTATTTGCTTTTAATAAATCCACACCTATATTAATTAACTGAAAACCTAGCAGCTCTCATTGTACTGTGTGCTAAACAGATAAGTGTCCAGCAGCGATTTACAGCAATGATAACAACTGTGCTCCTGTAAATGTTTTTATGGTTCAGGTCTGATGACACAACCATGCTTGAATGACTGTGAAAAAGAGTACTGTATGCATGTATAAGTGAGTTCTGACATCCAAGATAGAAGTGCTCAGCATAAGTCCTATGCCGTGTACACACAACCGTTTTTCATGACGAGAAAAATGCAATTTCTTTAAATTGGTCATTAACCACTTAACGCCCACCGCATGTATATGTACGTCCACAGAATGGCACGTACAGGCAGATGGGCGTCCCTGCTTTCCCGCGGGTCGGGGGTCCGATCGGGACCCCCAGCTACATGCGGTGGTTGTTTAGCCTCTGGAAGCGATCCGGGATGAGGAGGCGGCTGTTTGTTTCTGTCCGCTCCCTCGCGATCGCTCCCAGCGCATCCGCTTCCCCCCGCTCTGCCCGCCCTCTGCCTGTGTAATGTAAACACAGGCAGAGGAAGTGATATCACCTCTCCTCTCGGCGGTATTTTCGATCCGGCGAGAGGAGAGAAGACATCACATAGTAAGTCGCACCAACACTACACTGACACCATACACATAGGCACATTTAACCCCTTCAGATAACCTCCCCCCCCCCAGCCCCCTATCACAGTGTCACTAATAGCAGTAGCTAGTTTTTTTTTATATTGCGATTTTTTTTACTAAAGACATGTGGCTGAATACATTTTGGCCTAAATGTTTGACTAAAATGTAGTTTATTCGATTTCTCTTATAACAAAAAGTAGAAAATATATATTTTTTCGAAATTTTCGGTCTTTTTCCATTTATATCGCAAAAAAAAAAAAATCGCAGAGGCAATCAAATACCATCAAAAGAAAGCTCTATTTGTGGGAAGAAAAGGACGCAAATTTTGTTTGGGAGCCACGTCACACGATTGCGCACAATGGTCTGTTAAAGCGACGCAGTGGCGAATTGTAAAAACACCTTTGGGCATTTAGCAGCATATTGGTCCGGGGCTTAAGTGGTTAAAAACGGTTGTGTGTAGGCTCCAGAGCATTTTTCTTGACGAGAAAAATGGGCATTCAAAATTTAGAACCTGCTTTATTTTTTCTCGTCATTTTTCTTGTCGTGAAAAACGGTCGTGTGTGTACGATTTAACGACGGGGAAAAAACGTGCATGCTCAGAAGCAAGTTATGAGACGAGAAATTTGCATAATCAGCCCAAAGGGTGGCACCATTCGAATAGAACTTCCCCTTTATAGTGCCGTCGTACGTGTTGTACGTCACTGCACTTTGCTTGAGCATTTTTTATCACGATCGTGTGTATGCAAGGCAGGCTTGAGAGGAATCACGTCGAGAAAAACAACGATTTTTCCATGACATGAAAAATGGTCGTGTATACGCAGCTTTAGGTTCTTTTGGTGTTTACACAAAGGATACATTTTTAGGCAGATAACATGCCTAAAATATGTTAAATGCACAATATAATCTGAAAGAAAGATTGTTTTCAAAATGGATGGTCAGACGACAGGTTCTCTTTAGGTATGTTAACTTTTGGCATACTGTGATAAACAATGCATGTTGTCCCTTTATGCATACATTTTATAATGGAAAATGTTATGTTCTGATAACATTTCATAATATTTTTAGACGTGCCTTCTGGGATTCCCATTCTTTATGAAGATACTTCAGTGCTCAAAAAAACAGATGTTGAATCAAGTAAGATGGCTTCCCCATGGAAACCTTTGCACATCAATGTGAGCAAGGTACTGTCATATTCTTGGCTACTTTTAAATTATTCCTTTATATAATATCTAAATATTTCAACATATACATTTTTTCAAGCTTTATATGTTATCTACATATGTCATATTCAGTAGTGTATTTAGGTTTTGTGCTGCCTTAGGCCTGACTAAACTCATGTACCCCCTAATTTGGATATGACCCACCCCTTCCTGTCAAGGCCACACCCCTTTACGTTTAACCTCTTGCCAAAGGCGGTGCGACTATTTACGTAGACAGAATGGAACGGGCAGGCAGATTGGCATACAGGTACGTCCCTTTAAAGCTGCCGGCCAGCGCGTGCCGCGTGCCTCGTAAATGCGGCCGGGGGTCCCAGGAACTCGATTTTCCCGGAGTCCCGCGATTGCAGTCGGCAAGGGCTGAACAGGGGAATGCCTTTGTAAACAAGGCATTCCCCTATTCTGCCTAGTGACACTGTCACTCATGACCGTTCCCCGTGATCGAGAACGGTCATCAGTGACGTGTCATGTGTAGCCACGCCCCCTAACAGTAAAAATCACTTCCTAGGGAACACTTAACCCCTGCAGCGCCACCTAGTGGTCAACCCCTTCACTGCCAGTGTCATTTTTACAGTAATCAGTGCATTTTTATAGCACTGATCGCTGTAAAAATGACAATGGTCCCAAAATGGTGTCAAAAGTGTCCGATGTGTCTGCCATAATGTCGTAATCCCGATAAAAATTGCAATTTTTTTACCAAAAATATGTAGAATATATATTATATGATTCTTGGGGATATTTATTAAAGCAAAAAGTAAAAAATTGTATTTTTTTTTCAAAATTGACACTATATTTGTGGGAAAAAAAGGACGTCAATTTTGTTTGAGAGCCACATCGCATGACCGCGCAATTGTCAGTAAATTAAGCGACGCAGTGCTGAATCGTAAAAAGTGGCCTGGTCTTTCACAACCAAAATGGTCCGGGTCTGAATTGGTTAAGACCTGCCCTAAAATTTTCAAGTGGGGACACTAGTTCTGAGTCCCTAAAGGGGTATGGATTCCCGTAATTTGCATTGATTTCCTCTCACTTCCTGTTTGGCTATGGGGCAGGAAGTGAAGTAAAAAATGACAGGGGCTATAACCCTCGCATTCCAGCGAGCGCGACATAGAAATGGCGGCGATCCGACTTGGATTCCCGCCAATTCTAGGAGCCGTGTTTGGTATGAATCATGAGGGGGAACTCCACGGCAAATTTTAAATAAAAAAACAGCATGGGTTCCCCTCCAGGAGCATATCAGGCCCTTAGGTCTGGTATGAATTGTAAGGAGAACACCCCTACGATGAAAAAACGGTGTGGGGGTTCCCCTACAATCAATACCAGACCCGTATCCGAGCACGCCGCCTGGTCAGTCAGGAAAGGAGTGGGGACGAGCGAGCACCCCCCCTCTCCTGAGCCATACCAGGCCGCATGCCCTCAACATGGGGGGGTAGGTGCTTTGGGGCAGGGGGGCGCCCTGCGGCCCACCCACCTCAAAGCTCCCTGTCCCCATGTTGATAAGGACAGGGCCTTTTCCTGACAACCCTGGCCGTTGGTTGTCGGGGTCTGTGGGCGAGGGGCTTATCGGAATCCGGGAGCCCCCTTTAATAAGGGGGCCCCCAGATACCGGCCCCCCACCCTAGGTGAATTCGTATGGGGTACATCATACCCCTACCCATTCACCTGAAGGAAAAGTGTCAAAAAAATAAACACACAACAAAAAATCATTTATCAGTCAGCTCCAGGGGTCTTCCCTGCTCTCTGGGGGTCTTCTTTTGACTTCGGGGGTCGTTTTTCATCTTCTCCACTCTCTTCTTCTGCTCTCCTGTGTCGTCTCGGTGCTCCCTGGTTCTTCTCCCGCTCGCTCTCCGGTGCCTTCTTCGGGGATGGCCGCCGCTATCTTCTTTGAAGCTCTTTTACTAGCGATGGGCAGCCCAGTCTTCTTTGTCGCCTTCTTCCCTCTTCTTTTCTTACGATGTTGACTCGACGCTCCTTCCCACTGTAATGCCGGGTGTGCGGTGCGCAACGATTTATATAGGCCTCTTATGACGTCACAGTCCCAGCATGCTCCGGGACCCACGGATTCTCCCACCTGATCTATGGCTCTCTGCCATTCCACCAGCATTACCATAGGCCTCTTGGCTACGTCTTTGATTAATGCTTTCCTTGTCCGACTTGTCAGTTTAGGTGGACGGCCATGTCTTGGTTGGTTTGTAGTTGTGTATTACTCTTTCCATTTTCCAGGTGTTTATAGCGTGGGGTATTTTTTTTATAACCCAACCCTGCTTAAACCTTTTCCACAACTTTAGCCATGACCAGTCTGGTGTGTTTCTTGGCCTTCATGATGCAGTTTGTTCACTAAGATTCTCTAACAAACCTCTGAGGGCTTCACAGAACAGCTGTATTTATGCTGAGATTAAATTACACACAGGTGGACTTTATTTACTAATTAGGTGACTTATGAAGGCAATTGGTTCCACTAGATTTTAGTTATGGATATCAGAGTGAAGGAGGCTGAATACAAATGCACAAAACACTTTTAAGATATTTATTTGTAAACAATTTCGAAAAACATTTTTTTTCCTTTCACTTCCCAATTATGTGCCACTTTGTGTTGGTCTAACACATAAAATCCCAATAAAATACATTTATGTTTTTGGTTGTAACGTGCAAATGTGTAACATTTAAAGGGGTATGAATACGTTTTCAAGGCACTGTACATAGGTGTGCACATTTTAGAGTAGTTAGAGTAGTTATATAACAGTTTAGACTGTTATATAACACACAAGTTCCTAAGTATATCACAACAGGAACAGCAAGTGGACAGGAACAGAAAGTGAAACTGACTTGAACATTGTAGAGAAAGTATTATAGCAATTGACCTCTAACAGGTCAGATGTATTTACACAATTCAGCCAGACAGTAGAGACAAGTAGGTTGCCTAAGCAATACAACTTGGTTACCTCTCTGTCACCCCAGTAAAAGAGCTGTGGTAGACTGATGAGCTTATTTTCCCGCTGTCTTCTCTTCTTTGTAAATTCTTTATCAACTGCACCCTACTTGCTGGGTTCTACTCAGCAGATTCCCTCTCCCCCAAAGGAGCTAGGTACCCTTTCTCATTAATATCGCTATCCTGTTTTCTCTTTCCATGCAAATGCTTAGGCTTTATCTCAACTGTCAGGTTTATTCTTCATATTTACAGTAAATTAATGTTGGCATTAATTATGGTATCTAGTTATATGTATGTGTGCGTTGCTTTGCTTTTGATTGTCGATGCATTTACTAGATTAGAATTTGTTATTTTGTGGCAGAATGGGGATTCCCTTACAAGGTGTCTGCCTTTCTGATTAATATGCAGTGCATTCATAAAGTACAGCTGTTTAAATAATTTTTTTTCTCATTAAGCTACATTCAGTAACCAATAATGACACAAGTGAAAGCTGAATTTTAGAAATGTCTGAATTTATTAAAAAGGAAAAACAGAAATATCTTATTGGCATAAGTATTCAGACCCTTTGCAATGACACTTGAAATTTAGCTCAGGTGCCTCCAATTTCTCTTGATCATTGCTGAGATGTTTCCACACCTTGACTGGAGTCCACCTGTGGTAATTTAAATTGATTGGACATGATTTAGAAAGGCACACACTTTTCCATAAAAAGCCTCACAGCGTACAATGCATACTTTATCAGAAAAAAAAGCCACAAGGTCAAAGGTACTACCTGCAGAGCTCAGAGACCGCATTATAACAAAGCACAGATCTGGGGAAGACTACAATCTTGGGAACCTTCAGTGCATTTCTGCTGCACTGAAGATTCCCAAAAGCACAGTGGCCATCATAATTCTCAAATGGAACAAGTTTGGCACAACCATGACTCTTCCAAGAGCTAGTTGCCCAGCCAATATGAGCAATCAGGGAAATAGAGCCTTAGTAAGAGAGGTGACCAAGAACCTTATGGTCACTCTTACTGAGTTTCAGAGATCTTGTGTGAAGATAGAACAAAGTTCCAGAAGGACTGCCATCACTGCAGCCCTCCACTGATCTGAACCCTAGACAAAAGCCTATCCCCATGCAAAACACATGCAAGCCCACATGGAGTTTGCAAAAAAAAAAAACACCTGAACTGTTAGGAACAAGATTCACTGGTCTGATGAAACCAAGATCAAATGTTGTGTCTGGAAGAAACCAGGTATCACTCATTACCTGCCAAATACCATCCCAATAGTGAAGCATGGTGGTGGCAGCCAGGGCCGGCCTTAGGTGTTCAGGCGCCCTGTGCGAGCTAATCCTGTGGAGCCCCCCCACCCCAGACCGCTACACACTGACTGCTACACAATACACACTGACCGCTACACAATACACTACACACTGACCGCTACACACTGACACTACAGCATTGGTGCATTCTACTATAGATCCATTGGTGGACTACAAGGTCCAGCATTTTACTATAGCAGGTATTGGTGGACTACAAGACCCAGCATTTTAGTCCCACCAATGCCTCCTATAGTAAAATGCTGCGCCTTGTAGTCCACCAATGCCTCCTATAGTAAAATGCTGCGCCTTGTAGTCCACCAATGCCTCCTATAGTAAAATGCTGGGCCTTGTAGTCCACCAATGCCTCCTATAGTAAAATGCTGGGCCTTGTACCCCACCAGGACTCCCTTTACCTTATATCGGTCCCCCCTTGATTAGATCAGGGAACCCACCCATCAGTGTCCCCTTCCCCGTGAAAGACCCCCCATTAGACTGCCTTACCGAGAGACACTTTGAGCCAGGAAGTGTGGGAGCCGGAGTTTGTGGGTGGAGCTCCTTTACTGTAGTGTCGTTTTCCTTCCTTTAATTGTGTGGAGAAGTGTAATGGCAGGACACAGGATTCAGGACACATCCAAACTGGTTCACTCACTCACAGGGCTGCTGTTAGCAATTATTGGGGCCCCATGCAGCCACCCCCTGAGGATGGAAAGAGGTGGGGGGAGGAGAGAAAAGGAGAGAGAAAGAGAAAGAGAGAGAGAGAAGAGAGAGAGAGAGAGAGAGAGATTAGAAAAAGAGTGGGAGAGAGGAGGAGGCGAGGGGGGATAGAGAGAGAGGGGGTGAGTTGGTGGGGGTGAGGATGAGAGAGAGAGAGGGGGGATTAAAGAGTGGTGGGTGGGAGAGAGGAGGAGGTGAGAGGGGGGAGAAAGAGGGGGTTGGGTGAGTTGGTGGGGGATAAGAGAAAGAGTGGTGGGTGGGAGAGAGGAGGTGAGCGAGGGGCTAAGAGAGAGTGAGGAGGGGGGTGAGACAGAGGAGGGGGGGTAGGGTGACACAGAGGAGGGGGAATAAGGTGACAGAGGGGGGTGACACAGAGGAGGGGGGTAAACTTACACAGAGGAGGGTAGGTGAGACAGAGGAGAGGGGGTGAGACAGAGAAGAGGGGGTAAGACAGAGGAGAGGGGTGGTGACACAGAGGAGAGGGTGGGTGACACAGAATAGAGGGGGGGTGACACAGAGGAGAGGGGGGTGACACAGAGGAGAGGGGGGGTGACACAGAGAAGAGGGGGGTGACACAGAGAAGAGGGGGGTGACACAGAGAAGAGGGGGGTGACACAGAGAAGAGGGGGGTGACACAGAGAAGAGGGGTAAGCTTAAACAGAGGACGGGGGGTGAGCTTACACAGAGAAGGGGGGGTGAGACAGAGGACGGTGGGTGAGACAGTGGAGGGTGGGTGACACAGAGGAGGGGGTAAGCTTACACAGAGGAGAGGGGGCGTGACACAACAGAGGAGAGGGGGGGTGACATAACAGAGGAGAGGCGGGTGACATAAAAGAGGAGAGGGGGGTGACATAACAGAGGAGAGGGGGGGTGACATAACAGAGGAGAGGGGGGGTGACATAACAGAGGAGAGGGGGGGTGACATAACAGAGGAGAGGGGGGGTGACATAACAGAGGAGAGGGGGGGTGACATAACAGAGGAGAGGGGGGGTGACATAACAGAGGAGAGGGGGGGTGACATAACAGAGGAGAGGGGGGGTGACATAACAGAGGAGAGGGGGGTGACACAACAGAGGAGAGGGGGGTGACACAACAGAGGAGAGGGGGGGTGACATAACAGAGCAGAGGGGGGGTGACATAACAGAGCAGAGGGGGGGTGAGGGTGACATAACAGAGGAGAGGCGGGTGACATAATAGAGGAGAGGGGGGTGACATAACAGAGGAGAGAGGGGGTGACATAACAGAGGAGAGGGGGGTGACATAAGAGAGGAGAGGGGGGTGACATAACAGCGGAGAGGGGGGTGACATAACAGAGGAGAGGGGGGTGACATAACAGAGGAGAGGGGGGTGACATAACAGAGGAGAGGGGGGGTGACATAACAGAGGAGAGGGGGGGTGACATAACAGAGGAGAGGGGGGGTGACATAACAGAGGAGAGGGGGGGTGACATAACAGAGGAGAGGGGGGGTGACACAACAGAGGAGAGGGGGGGTGACACAACAGAGGAGAGGGGGGGGTGACACAACAGAGGAGAGGGGGGGGTGACACAACAGAGGAGAGGGGGGGGTGACACAACAGAGGAGAGGAGGTGACACAACAGAGGAGAGGGGGGGTGACACAACAGAGGAGAGGGGGGGTGACACAACAGAGGAGAGGGGGGTGACACAACAGAGGAGAGGGGGGGTGACATAACAGAGGAGAGGGGGGGTGACATAACAGAGGAGAGGGGGGGTGACACAACAGAGGAGAGGGGGGGTGACATAACAGAGGAGAGGGGGGGGTGACACAACAGAGGAGAGGGGGGGGTGACACAACAGAGGAGAGGGGGGTGACACAACAGAGGAGAGGAGGTGACACAACAGAGGAGAGGGGGGGGGTGACACAACAGAGGAGAGGGGGGTGACACAACAGAGGAGAGGAGGTGACACAACAGAGGAGAGGGGGGGTGACACAACAGAGGAGAGGGGGGGTGACACAACAGAGGAGAGGGGGGTGACACAACAGAGGAGAGGGGGGGTGACATAACAGAGGAGAGGGGGGGTGACACAACAGAGGAGAGGGGGGGTGACATAACAGAGGAGAGGGGGGGTGACACAGAGGCGGTAGGTAAGCTGAGAGAGCAGATGAGCAGGACTCACATCGTGAGGCAGGACTCCGGGAGCAAGCAGGCACGATGATCGTATCCACAGTGAAGCCCCGCCCACGCCTCCACACATGACCAGCACAGCCATTCACAGACCCCCATATCTGCTTCCTGGCCCGCCCCGCACATCGCACATGGCCCGTTCGGCCAATCGCAGGGCACCAGCGCAGCGAAGATCATGCCCGAGACAGAAATCCGGCTGCTACAAGCCGCAAGACAGTGGAATGTGTACCCGGGCAAAATAGGTGGCAAGTGGCAACCCTATGCACGGCGCCCCTGTTCCCATGGCGCCTTGGGCGGGCGCACAACCCGCACAGCGCAAAGGCCGGCCCTGGTGGCAGCATCATGTTGTGGGGATATTTTTCAGCAGAAGAGACTGGGAGACCTCTCATGTTTGAGGGAAAGCTGAATGGAGAAAAGTACTGAGATATGCTCAATGAAAGCCTGTTCCACAGCACTCAGAACCTCAGATGGGTCAAAGGTTCACCTTCCAACATAACAACAATGATCCTAAGGTGTGGCTTAGGGATAGCTCTGTGAATGTCCGCGGACCGTTTTCATCGGACATGTCTCCTGCAGGATTTTGGTCTGGCTGTGTGTACACACCATCGGACGAAAATCCCCTCGGACAGAGAACGCGGTGACGTTGACACCGCCACGTCACCAAACCAGGAAATAAAATGCTTCCACGCATGCGTCAAATCCATTTGACGCATGCGGGGGTTTTCGGTCCGCTGGTTAGTCGTACTAACCAGCGAACCTGTCCGACGGACAGGTTTCCAGCGGACAAGTTTTAAAGCATGCTTTAAAACTTTTGTCCGCTGGAAACCTGTCCGCTAGGCCATACACACGATTGAATCTGTCCGCTGAATCTGGTCTGCGGACCAGTTTCAGCAGATATGTTCGATCGTGTGTACGCGGCCCTAGAGTGGCCCAGCCAGAGAGCTGACTTGAGCACTATTGAAAATTTATGGAGAGACATGAAAATGGCTGTCCACCTACGGTCCCCATCCAACCTGACTGAGCATGAGAGCATTTGCAAAGAAGAATGGCAGAAAATGCGTCATACCCAAAAAGATTTGTAGCTGTAATTGCTGCCAAAGATGCTTCAACAAAGTACTAAATAAAGGGTCAAATCACTTACGTACATGTGATTTTTCTTTTTTTTCTTTCTTAATAAATTCACAGACACTTCAAAAAGTTTTAAAAATGTTTTTGCTTTGTCATTATAAGGTACTAAGTGTAGATTAATGAAAAAAAAAATAATAATTATAAACAACTGTAGTATCAGGCTACAAATTTACAAAATTAAACGAGTCATTTTAAGGGTCATATTTAAAAAGAAGTGAATCTTACATTCAACACAAATTCACTGCTGGTGAATGGTTGGTGAAAGTCAAATTTACTGCTTTGTAATTATGCCCCTACATGTGTGGTTAATAGTATTTGGTTGTACAAACTTGCAGGGGCGGACTGACCATTAGGGCACTCGGGCACGGACCGAGGGCCCCATGGCCACTAGGGGGCCCCATCAGGGTTACCAGCCTTGGTAAAAGCAGGGACAGTTTGTTGGAATCAGTGTATTTTGACATCTATCACTGAAATGGCCACTACCGACATAATTTTGATGTACAAATCTCGAGATTGTAGCTGCCCCGCCTCTCCAATGCCTTCTCAGCCAATGGGAGCACAGTGTACACCCCCCTTCTCCAGTGCGGCTTTTTTGACATACGAGCAGGAGATGCCGACTGCTGCAGGAGAGGAGAGGGAGGAGGGGACAGCCTGCAGTGTGGGGTGGATTGCTGCCTGATAAAAGGTAAGCTGGCTGAGCTGGAAGAATTGTATTATCAGTGCTTACCTATCCTGGTGAGGAGGGGGAGGGGGAGGCTGTGTAGCAGGCTCCTCTTGCTTTAGATCGTTTTTCTGTGTGTGAGAAGTGCCATGCTTCTGGGAGAAGGATGTGCTGAACTTCTCCAATTTCTGCTACATCTCCCTACTCATCACCTGCCCACCAGTACCAGTTGGCTGCATTAGATGGGGCACAGTTGGCTGCATTAGATGGGGCAAAGTTGGCTGCATTAGATGGGGCACAGTGAGCTGCATTTAATGGCACAGTGGCTGCATTTAATGGAACACAGTTGGCTGCATTTGATGGGGCACAGTGGCTGCATTTGATGGGGCACAGTGGCTGCATTTAATGGGGCACAGTGAGGCTGCAATTGTTTGCCCATGAGAGGCTTCTGGTGAATTTAGTGGGTCACCAACTCTAAGCCACTCAGCATGTCACGGAGCTTGGTGCCTCTCCGCATGGGTTTGCCCACATTCATGTTGCATCAAAAAAAGATGGCGGCCATCTCTAAGCCTGGGGGCCCCATAATCTCCTATTGCCCGGGGGCCCCATGAGTTGTCAGTCCGCCCCTGCATACTTGTGAAATTTCACTCACTAAAAGTTATTCTGAGATACCATAGTTTTTGATGACCAATTTCTGGGACCTAAATATGGTTGTGTATTACAAGTTTACAGCAGGCAAAGACCATTCAGACAAAAACGATCGTCCAAGGAAGAATCGTACGATTTTCGGATCGTGTGTACACCGCTTTCAAGAACCGATCATGAAGGTTCATCCGATATTATTTGATCGGACAAGCACGAAAAATGTCCTCATACGATGTCAGATCGTACGATTTTCGTTTAGTCAGTATAGTTGTCGTCCGAAAATACAATACAAATACATTTCAACACATGACATCACTTACGATTTTTTTTTTCCTGTCATACGAGAATTTTGTGACTTTAATAACCTATTCAATTTTACTTGTGACTATTAAGCGGAAAAAGTCATACGATTCGTCGTACAATATTCGGATCATGTGCACGAGGCAATAGTTGTACCTGTCTGTGCTACATATTATCCCATGTGTATGCAGCACAACCAATCGGCCCCTAATACCGCCCTTTTCACACCTAGCTTGCTGCTGTATGGGGGATTGCAAGAGACTGCCTGGCATTTAGGAGTAATAACTCTCTAACTAAATTAATTAAAGAGCAATTAGGAAAATGCATTTTTATACTATTGTATAGGCTACACCTTTGTTTTTCTACTTAGATGTTTAAGTAACATGTACGTTTTATATTTCTTAAAAAATTACAGAGTGAAGACCAGAAAGCATATGAAAAGCCGCTCCACTCTCCAATATCTCCTCCTTCATCTTTACCTGAACACATAAAATGCAACATACTTAAAGCACAGATGGACACTGCTTACAGAGGGGCGCCTCAGGTGTGTAGTACTCTATTCTATCTTATTGTAAATAAAAAAACTCCAGCATTAAATCCGCTGTTGCACAGTTGTACTGAGGTAGGGCATTGATATGTGTGCGATGTACAGCACTCTGGGTTCATTTAAAAATATTATTAACCAAATCAACCAAAAAATGTAAAAAAAATCTCTTGCCTAGACAGAAGAGCTTTCTAACTTTCTAATAGCTGAGATATTTAGAACTTGAAATTGGAAATGTAACCAATTAACAATTTTTAGCCTCTTGTATGAGAGTGCCATGTCTTAGGCCACGTACACACGGAGGGACATGTCCGCTGAAATATGTCCGACGGACCGTTTCCAGAGGACATGTCTCCTCCGGATTTTCGTCCAACGGTGTGTATACACTATCGGATGAAAATCCCCTCGGCCAGGGAACGCGGTGACGTGGCGGTGATGTTGACGCCACCACATCACCAAACCCGGAAATAAAATGCTTCCGCACATGCGCGGACAGTTCTGTCCGCTGGTTAGTGTACTAACCAGCGGACAGATCCGACGGACAGGTTTGTAGCAAACAAATTTCAAAGCATGCTTTGAAATTTGTCCGATGGACAAACCTGTCCGCTAACCCGTACACACGATCGGAGATGTCTAATGAAACGGTCCGTCGGACCAGTTTCAGCAGATAAATTTGATCGTGTGTACGCGGCCTTAAAGCTTAATTTAGGTAGGCCTATTTTTTCATAGTTTCATTGGTTCAACTTGGACTAATGTCCATATACATGTCTCAGACCTGGAAAAATCCCCATGGAAGCTGGAAATCAATGTTGTAAGCACCTCTACTACAGTAATTGACACTAGCTTCTCTGCTTGGACGAGATGAAGAAGCAGGATGGTCATGATCTCCACCTTATCCATTGAGAGAACACTTTGCATTCATTGAAAGCAACCTCCCATGTTCACTAAGCAGCAGGGCAGAGTGACTGTATGGCGTGGACAATCCGCGCTATCCCCATAAAAAACAAAGTGCTCAGTGGCAAAAAAATAAATAAATTGAAGCTAAATTAAAGTGCAGCACCTAATCAAGAAAACCTGAATATCAGGCCTAAGGCATATGTGTAAAAGTAAAAAAAGGTGCGCAACAAAAATGGAGCAATAAAAATTGCATGTGAAAATTGTGAAACTGAATAATACAAAATATTTAAAATGTCCTCATTTCTGTGCAACAAAGGTGAAATGAAAAAAAAATATATATAATAAGTAATGAGTCCGCCAGAAGTCACATCAGAACAATGATTCAAACAGGATCTAAATCTTCTGTCTGCTGACTGAATGGATGCTGAAAACTTCATACAAACTTCCCACAAAAAAAAAGGAAATGGATGGCCGCTTACCAGATCCATTGGATCCCTACAGGGGTTGTTTCAAAGCGATTACTCCCAGTCCACTCTCCTGCTTGGAATCCAAAGAGGAAGCTTATCGTGGTCACTTATTCCTGGCATAGACCAGCCTCACACATTGTGGAAGGAAAGTGTAGGTAGGAAGGAGAAAACAGGCGCTATATAGTGTAGTATGGTTAAAAAATAAATTTCTCTTTATTCCAGTCAAAGGAAAAAGACTGACATTTAAAGCTTCACAAGTGATATAAAATCAAAAGCATAGTAAGCAAGTACTAACAAACCAGCCTTGGCACTGCCGATCAGCTGGGGGCGTGGTGACGTCAGTGACTCTTGCTCCACCCAAGAGCATAAGAAGGCCAATGAAAGCTGCAGAGCTGGAGGCGTGCCAATGTGTGTTTGTGTAAATCCAGGAAGTAAACAGGCCACAGTTAAAATTGCTGCAGCCAGATTTCGTGGAGGTAGATTTCTGCAGCATATTTGGCAAGTACATAATCGCAGTATATATAAAATAATTTGCAAAGTGGTTGGAGGGAAGATTTCAAAATGGCAAAGACATTGAAATGTGTATATTAACACACATGTGCTTTAATATGTTACACTTATTTTTTTTTTTATTTACCTCCTTCAGTTGACCTTTTTACATTGAAATTATTTTAGAAAACTGTAACGTAGGTTGTAATTATCCTGGGTTCTGAAGGAATATAGGTTTGCAGAACTAGATAATTTCTCTCACTGATTTCTGAATAGGAAAGTGTTCTTTCATTGTCATTACCTAAACATTCTCAACATAAGAATATGATCAGTATCTGCATTCCTCTGTATGTGAAGTCTTATGCCGCGTACACACGACTGTTTTAAAAAAAAAAAGTTTTTCTTGATGTGATTCTTGTCAAGCCTACCTTGCATACACACGAACGTGATAAAAAAATGCTCAAGCAAAGCACGTACAACGGCACTATAAAGGGGAAGTTCCATTCGAATGGTGCCACCCTTTGGGCTGATTATGCTAATTTCCCATAACTTGCTTCTGAGCATTTACGTTTTTTCCCGTCATTAAAGCGTACATATGGCCATTTTTCACGACGAGAAAAACGATGACGTGAAAAACGATGAGAAAAAATAGAGCATGTTCTAAATTTTTGATGCCCATTTTTCTTGTCAAGAAAAATGCTCTGGAGCCTTCACATGACCGTTTTTAACGACCAATTCAAAAAATTGCATTTTTCTTGTCATGAAAAACGGTTGTTTGTACGCGGCATTAGTGGAAATCCTATTGCAGGACATGTTTACATTTTCTAATGTAGCTTAGTGCAGATTCCTAGTGAAAGCTATTCTGCAAGGGAATGACATTAGACAGCTACAGGAGACCATAATGGCTTCAGTTTGAAATGGAAAGGTAGGGCTAGATTCAGAAAGAAGATACATTGGCGTATCTCGAGATACGCCGCGTAACTTCTAAGATGCGCCGGAATTTAGCTAAGATACAAGCGTCGTAAGTCTCTTACGCCATCGTATCTTAGTTGCATATTTACGCTGGCCGCTAGGTGGCGCTTCCGTCGATTTACGCGTCAAATTTGCGAATGAGCTAGATGAGCTTCACGAACGTACTTGTAGTTTAGGTCGTAAGCGTAAGTCTGGCGTAAAGTTACCCCTGCTATATGAGGCGTACGTAATGTTAAGTATGGACGTCGGGCCGTGGTAGAATTTTCAGACGTTTACGTTGTTTGCGTAAAACGTTCACGAATAGGGCTTTGCGTAAGTTACGCTCACGTCGAAACCAATGAGTAGTTGCGGCGTAATTTTGAGCATGTGCACTGGGGTACGTCCACGGACGGCGCATGCGCTGTTCGGAAAATGCGTCAATTACATGGGGTCACGATTCATTTACATGGATCACGCCCCTTACCTGCCTATTTTGAATTAGGTGCGGTTACACCCGGCCATTTACGCTACGCTGCCGTAACTTTGGGCGCAAATTCTTTGTGAATACGGCACCTGCCTCTCAAAGTTACGGCGGCGTAGCGTAAATGAGATACGCTACGCCCGCACAAAGATACACGGATGTATCTGAATCTGGCCCATAATGTTTACTAATACTGCCAAACATTTGTTCATTCATAAATGGACTAGGCATTGTGAAATGTACGGTAGTTTTATGTAACTGTTCCTTGCATTATGGAAGCAAAAGAGAATGATGATAGAAAAAGAAAAACACTGAGGCGGCGTACACACGACCGAGGTTCTCGCTGGAAACCAGCGAGAACCTCGCTGGAAGCTGAATTCCAGCGAGAACCTCGGCCGTGTGTACGCTCCTGGCTCGCCCCGCCCGTCGGGAATCCCGTCGAGCGAAAAGAGAGCAGGCTCTCTTTTTGCTCGACAGCCCGCCTGGATGAATGGCTGGTTGCCATTCCCGACGGGCGGGTCGCCGATTTCGACGGCCGGCAGAGAACCTCGACGGGCGGAACGATGTGTTCTGCCCGTCGAGGTTCTCTGCCGTGTGTACGCGGCTTCATGGATGAAGGTAGAAAAAAAATGATCACGGAGGCGAACGATTACAGAGGGAAGAGGAAGCACACCTGGATCAAGGCAGAGATTATGGATCACAGAGGAATGGAGAGTGAGCTTTGAAAAAAGCGGAGTTGATGGACCATAGAGCTTGGAAAACCATGCAATGAAAAAATAGAGGAAAAATGAGTAGAGAAAAGAAGGATCACAGAGGGAAGGAGAGTGACCATGGGTGGTAGTGAAGGAGAATGATATTAGAAGGAAGGAAAGTAGGCATGAATCAAAGTAGTGGAAATGTACAAAGAGGGCAGGTGAGTTAGCATAGGTGGAAGTGAAGGAGTATAATTACAGAGGAAAGTACAAGTGGAGGAGAATGAACAAAGAGGGAGCGAAGAGTAATTATGAGTGGAAGTGACGTAGAATGGTTATTTCTTTATATATATATATATATATATATATATATATATATATTTATTGAAAATATATGCAGATACACCCACGTATATAAAAAGGGTAGAGAAGAAAAATAAAATAAAGAGAAGTATAGAAGAACTTAGAAAGAAGATGAACAGAAGGAAAGAAGGAGGGGAGAAAAAGGCAGAAGAAGAAATTAGGGGAGTGGGGGGTGGGTAAACAGGGAAAGAGTGGGGGAGGCTGGCACGCATGGCAATAGTAATGAATATATACCTATACTACTAAGTTTAATGAGACCTTAGAGGGAGAATAGGCCCTCCACATTTAGTACAGAGCTTTGTAAAACTGGGAGACACAATGTACAGGGGGGTCTTTATGAAGAAAGATCTGTTATATACCGTTGAGATCTTGAATACCCCATAATAGATGTGGAAGAGTCCGAAGAAAGCAAATCAGTTGGTTGTATCTCCATGTGTTCATAAATGTAAATGAACTATGACCCAAAATGTCGGATAAAGGTTTAAGAGTGTTGGAAGATAGAACATGATGTAAGAGGAGAGGACCACCGGGTGACCATGCTTGAAATCCTGGCATCGATGGAGCCTGGTGCAAAATATTTATGATACACCAAAGGAGTTAGTGGAGAATCGTAGGTCCATGTAAATTTCTTATGAAGACTATCCCATACATCTAAATAGGTTAAGGTAAGAGGCGAGGTATTCGGGGAGAGGGTTCTTAAAGAACGTGGAATCCAAGGGACCGCGGAGAGTTCTGAATCACTTAGAGAATGTTCCAGTTGGACCCACAATTTGGAGCCGAGAGCATACTTCCAATCTGCTATACGTGATAGTGTAACGGCATGATAATAAGCTTTAAAATTGAGTAGAGATAATCCCCCGGGTTTGTCCCTAAAAATGACCTCTCTAGAAACCCTGGGATGACCTTCTCTCCATATAAAGTGGGTGATCATAGTCTGCAATAGAGTAAAAAAAAATATGGGAACCTTTAAAGGAACCATATGTAAGATGAAGAGGATGCGGGGCAGTATATTCATCTTTATTATATTAACCTTACCTAGACATGAATAGGAGAGGGAGGACCATTTTCTAAGGTCATCTTTAATAAGAAGAGTGATATAATTATGCCTAAAAAGAGAATGCAGGTGAGGTGTAAGGTAAATGCCCAAAATTTTAATGCCTGGTGATTCCCAGCGAAAAGGAAATAGGGGTTTCAACTGATCAGCTATCGGATGGGGTATTGTAATATTTAAAATTTCAGATTTCGATAGGTAGATTTTAAAATTAGACAGCGTTTGGAAACAGGAGAATTCAGACATCAAATTTGGCAATGAAATACGTGGCTGTTGAATAAAGGATAAAATGTCATCAGCGTAGGCTGCATACTTATACAATTCAAGTACCGACTCGAATGTCATGGATGTCCCTACTATTTCTAATTGTGGCCAAAAAGGGTTCAAAGGGTTTAAGCGACATAGCAAATAAAAGAGGGGATAAAGGGCAATCCTGTCTAGTTCCGTTATGTAGTGTAAAGGGGTCGCTCAAAGAGCCATTTATGGAACAAAGGGAGAAATAAAGGGAGAAAATATGATAAAACTTTTTGGGACCAAGGCCAAAATGACGAAGGGTAGTTTTAAGGTAGTCCCAGTCCACCCTATTGAAGGCTTTTTCAGCAGGAGGGTGGGCTGGGAGCACCTACGAACATAATGGATCAAGGACAAAGTGCAAAGAGAATTATCTCTGGCCTCTCTGTTAGGAATAAAACCAGTTTGATTAGCCGATACCCATTTGGGTAAAAGGGGGAGTAGTCTATTTGCTATAACCTTGGCAAAGAGTTTGGTGTCAACATTTAAAAGGGAGGTGGGCCTATAACTACTACATAGGGAAGGGTCTTTGTCTGGTTTGGGGATATCCGTAATGTGGGTGTATAAGGATTCAGGACGAAGGCCAGATTTGTTGGAAATTGAATTTGCGTAGGCTACAAGATGGGGGAGAAGGTTCTATAATACAGGAGGGTGAAACCATCAGGACCAGGAGCTTTACTTTTTAGCGTGCATTGAAAATCCTCTATGGAAAAATCAGCTTCAAGGTTATTAAGGGCTGACTGTGATAGTTTAGGAAGGTTGGCTTCCCTAAGATAGGTAAGTATACATTTACGCTTTTCTGTGAGTGAAAAAGAAGCCAAGCCTCCTTCAACATTATGCAAGTCAGCGTAAAATTCTCTGAAGGCCTTCGAGATTTGGGGAGTGGTATGTACTAAATCCCCTGTTGGTAGTTTTACTTCTGGTATAAAGGAAAGGGTTTTTCTGGCTGTGAGGGATCTGGCTAGGAGTTTACTCAGTTTTTTACCCCATTCATATACTTTCTGGGATATGTCATGAAATTTCTGCTTAGTCTCAAGGGCAAGGAGAGTTTTGAGTTTTTCTCTCTTAAGGGTAAGAGCTTCCAAGTGTGAAACGTGTAGTGATAGTTTATGTTTTTTATCTAACTCAGTAATTTGGTGCAAGACCTACTTGAGTTGCTGACCATGCTCTACTTTTTCCTTGCACCCAATTCTATAAGATATCCTCTCATTGAAGCCTTATGTGCTTCCCATAGAAGAGAGGGGGAGGTGTCCGAGGTGTCTGTTTCTTTAAAGTATTGGGATACAGTATTAGTCAAAATGGAGACCTCCGTTGGATCAGTGATGAGAGAATCATTAAGCTTCCAATTATTGGGGCGATGAGGCAAAAAGGACACGGTCAAGCAAACAGAAACAGGTGTGTGATCAGAGAGAGAGTAGCAGTCCCTATGCAGGCTGAGCGTAGGAGAGGAAGGTGAAAATGATCCAGGAAAATATTATCTATTCTGGAATAAGATTTGTGTTATTTAGAGAAGTAGCAATAATCTCTTCCTTTAGGGTGTAGGAGATGCCAAGCGTCCATGAGTTAAAGATCTAGGAGTTTTTTTCTTTACCTGTGCTAACCTTTTGAATGGGATACCAGAGCGGCCTTGGGAGGTATCTATGGTGGGATCTAAAGGCATATTTATATCCCCCGCAAGAATAATCATTCCCTCAGAAAAATGTGAGAGCTTTGTGAGGGTTTGGGTAAAGAAAGCAGGTTGGTTATGATTAGGAAAGTAGAATGGTTATAGAGGGAAAGGAAGCACACATCAAATGAAGTAGAGGAGACTGATCAGAGGGAAGAGGGTGTGTATAGGTGTAAATGGTGAATGATTACAGAAGGAAGTAAAGCACAAGTGTGCCAAAGTAGTCGATAATGATCACAAAGGGAAGAAAAGCATACATTGATTGGGGAGAATAATCAGAGAAAGAAGGAGAGTGGGAACAGATGGAAGTAGAGGAGAATCATCTGGATGGAGAGCTGGTGAAAGGCAAACAAAGAAGAATAAAAAAAAAAAAGTGTGAGCATAAATAGATGGGAAAGAGAATGATCACAGTGGGAAGGAGAGTGAGCATGAATGCAGATATAAGTAAACACCCAGAGAGAAAAGCATATATTTAAGTAAAGAGAAGGGAGATGACAGAGGGTATTACAGTGGGCGTGGATGAGTAAAGAAAAGTGATGAAAGAGGTGATTAGGCATAGAAGGAAAAACAGAGGAAAGGCAAAAAAAAGTCCCTTCATGTTCTCAAAGAAAAAGATTTTACAGGTAAGTACACAAATCCAGTTTTCAGGTCTAGGTGGCCCTTTTGTATTTAAAAATGAAGAAAAGTTCAAACAAAACATATAAGAAATAATTATAAACAAAAAATGGATAGAGCCCTGACCTGACCTGACCTGCTGCTATGTCATTGATTATAATGGGTGTGCATGTCTGCACATGTGTGCTGGTCTCCAGCAGGATCTGGACATGTAACAGCTCTGGTGAATGGAGTGAACCACAACTGTGGTTAGCAATTTATGTGAGAATTCAGTATTGGACCCTAGGCGTCACTCCACACAAACATGAGTTTGGGAGTTCTCTACGTCATCTCTCTCTCACATAACGAAAGGCGTTGAGCTACTAAGGATGGACGTATTACAACATGCGACCAGAGATTAGCATTTAAAATTATAATATACACTTTAAAGATTCCAATGCACCTCTATATGCAAGTGATTATCAGTACTGGATCCCAGTCCTCACTCCACGCAAACGGGAGTTTGGGGGTTCTCTACATCATATCACTTAAACATATTGAGATGTTTTAGGCCACTAAGGGAGTTGGTATGAAATACCAACAACCCTTAGCATAGAAAAGTTAGAGCAAACATGTTCAACAAGTTAGGGCAAGGCCCATAAGCAATTAGCACTTATGTCAAGCACATAGTAAATAGGAGTTGTAGAGACAACTAATAGTTGCGTATGAAAGGCAATATAGCTGAGGTAATAATAGTTGCATATAAGAGGCAAATATTGCTCAGGTAATAATAGTTGCATATGAAAGGAAAATATAGCTCAGGTAATTTGAGAGTAGATGTCCCTTTAAGATATTCCTTAGCAAGCAGTCATAAGCACAACAGTTTATCCCAAGTAGTATATTAATAGCCACAAGCCATAATACATATCAGCAATTGTTTTAGGTGGAAAATATGCAGCAGATGTTTCTATAGAACTACAAGTGACACAATTGCTACTTATCCATTTGCAGGGCTTCAGTGTAGCAAAAAGGGATTCTGCAGTGTAGGGTATCAGCAAGGAAGGTCTCAAAGGTTGTCCCCAGCAATGACAGTCTGTTGCAGCAAATGTAGTAGCATTGATGCAGAAGTTGCAGGCTGGTCAAAGTTTCAGCAAGGGGAACGATGGCACCATTGGTTGTAGCATGGCCGATCTACGGCTGTCAATAATAGAACGCCCTTTCTGTATTAAATGAATGCCTTTATAGGCAGGAGCCAGGTGCAGTGCAGGTGTGCCGAATCTAGCGCCGAGTGTGCTCAGCACTTCTGTGTTCCAAGCTGGAACTCATGCCGCGCCGGGCGATGACGTCATCACGCGGTCGCCGTAATGCGTTCCACGCTAGGAGAACCTGTTACAGGACACTGGTTTGGAGGCTTCATCTTGCCCAAAACTCTTCCAAGCCTTCAAGCGCTAGACCCTAATCCCAGAGTTACAAACCCCCGGAGAAAGATGCATCCAAACAAACCAACTTTCTTTACTTAGAATGGACATACTGGAGACCCTCACTCAGTATACGTGAGAGTCCTGTGTCACCTCTGCCTATTGCTACCCAGTGGCAGGGCATCGCATTGTCACATTTTTCAAAGAGTAGTTATGCCCTGCAATCTCTCCTGATGTGTTATATTTTATTCCTAATACCTGTCCCCATTTTATTTTATTTTTGCTGAACTTGACTATCTTATCAAGAAATATATTTTTGTTACAGTATTCTAAACACTGTCTAAAGATCTCTACAGGGGATCCCTCTAATTATACATTGCAGAATTATATTTTCTTTCCCCTATGCCAGGCCATACTTCTCATTTTACAATCATGTAAGTAAGCTCCAAATCTATTCCCTCTGTAGTTCCAGCCCAGGTTGTACCCCAAATATTGTACTCTTTAAAATTAAATGTTTCATTTAGAAATGTTGGGCTGCAGCTTCCACTGCTTTGACCAATCTGCCAGCAATGAATATATGGGAGCAAGGTTATGTTAAGCATGCAGCCAGGGAGACCTGGCGACATAAAATTCACCTTTCTAATTAAATTATCATTTTACTTTTCCTGTTCCCTTTTATCATTTTTTTTGCATAAATACCCAATGTAATATTTACTTTTAAAAACATTTTAGAAACCTATTCTGCATCTGCTCCTGAAGAGTGGCACTTTAGCCACGAAACGTGCTGAGCTATCTGGTGCTCCTCGATTTACACCTCAAATACTATTACCAACATTTTTTATCCTACCAATCTCAATAATTTTTTTACTGTGGAGACACCCTATAATAAATCTGATATTTTTATGATGTTATTGACAGCAGCCTGAGCCAATGGCTGTGCTGCTATCAATCTATTTAATCAGGACCCAAGGCACCAGCTGGAGCTGGTGTGCTCGTCCCCGCTGCTAGAAAGACAGAGTTCAGGTATGTAAAAGGGGGGCTCTGGGGGCAGCTGCAGCACAGGTGGTATTTTGCCTCAATGCATAGATTGCATTAAGGTGAAAAACCTTGAGGGTGTACACCCCCTTTAAGTTCTTATACTCAAGGTGCTTACATGCAACCCCATTCAAGTCTATTAGGATGTAATGGCTGAAATGACACAGCCACTCATCCTAATGTGACAGCAGTGTGGGTAAGCAGGCCTGAATACAGTTTGTTGGTGCAGTTCCTGTGTCTTAATAGACTTGATTAAGCTGTAAGCTGAAAAAAAGCGTCAGTTCAATGTATGGTTCATGAGCCTCTGTGGGGCACCTGTGTGAATCGGGTCTAAGCATTCAGAGAAAAATGGGCTCTTGATCTTGGTCTCTTGTCATACAGCTTTCATTTTGAACCATAGTGAAGTGAAGTCAAGTCCCATGTATACTTATATACAAAATAACACAATAACAAAAGATTACTTTCTTATCGTAAGTCATGACCAAGTTGTTACTAAAAAAACAGGCACATTGATGGAAAATAAAAAACTGCTCTGGTCCATAAAGGGTATATAGGTGTGAGAGGTAAAGAGGTTAACCAGCAAAGAAAAAATAAAATAAATCCTACTCTTATCCCAGTAGTGGTGTTTAGCGAAAAATAGGGATGAGCCGAACACCCCCTGGTTGGGTTTGCAGCAGAACATGCGAACAGGCAAATAATTTATTTGGATAAGTGAACACCGTTAAAGTCTATGGGACACGAACGTGAAAAAAAAAGTGATCATTTTAGAGGTTATTATGCAAGTTAATGTCATAAAAAGTGTTTGGGGATGTGGGTACTGCCCCAGGGGACATGTATCAATGCAAAAAAAAGTTTTAAAAACGGCAGTTTTTTCGGGAGCAGTGATTTTAATCACTTAATGCTTAAAGTGAAACAATAAAATTGAAATATTCCTTTAGATTTCATACCTGGGGGTGTCTATAGTATGCATGTAAAGTGGCATGTTTTTCCCGTGTTTAGAATAGTCCCTGCGCAAAATTACATTTCTAAAGGATAAAAGGTTATTTAAAACTACTCGCGGCTATAATGAATTGTCGGGTCTTGGCAATACAGATAAGAGTCCCAACGTTACGCCGGCGCAATGTTGGGAGCATTTGCTTTGTGAATTTCATGCTTGCCTCTCCGCGTTGCGCCAGCATAGCATAATAGAGATACCTTACAGCGGCATAAATATGCGCCAATGTATGTGAATCCGGGCCATATCCTCTGCACACTGTAACATTAACTGACTAACCTGCCTGCTCTATCTACCTGCAAAAAATGACACTCTCCCTGTCTCTCTCTGTTCTCTGTTAACTGCGTCAACACACTACACAAGGCCGCCCTGCAGGCGGCCTTTTATAGTGTGGGGCGTGTACTAAACCCCCTGAGCCATAATTGGCCAAAGCCACCCTGGCTTTGGCCAATTATGGCTCTCCATTTTTTGCACGCTGTGATTGGCTAAGCATGCGGGTCATAGTGCATGCTTAGCCAATCATCAGCGTGCAATGCCGCAGTGAATTATGGGCCGTGACGCGCCACTCAAATTTGGCGCGAACGGCCCATAACGTTCCAATTTCAGCGAACGGTCGAACAGACGATGTTCGAGTCGAACATATGTTCGAATCGAACGCGAAGCTCATCCCCAGCGAACACCCAATGTTCGAGTTGAACTTACGTTCGACTCTAACATCGGGCTCATCCCTAGCGAAAAACATTAACACCCTCTTTAGCAATGGAACAAACCTCTTCCAGACTTCTTAAATAAGATTATCCTGCGTGTTTGTCTCATTGGGCTTTTAATATTTCAAGTGACATTTTGTTAAACAAAACCAGTCAGAAATATAGATCTACACTGATATGCAGACTGTGACATATATAATATAGTCTTACATTTTCTGATGCTTGTGACCTTTAAATGCTGTTTACTCTACCCATAGGTATTGGATTTTGGTTTGCTCGCGTGTACACACAAACAAACCAAAATCCCCGCCAGCAGACAGCGCGCTGACGTGTCGGTGACGTGGTGGTGACGTTGACGCCACCACGTCACCGCACCAGGAAGTAAAACACTTCCGCGCATGCGTCGAAACCATTCGGCGCTTGTGCGAGAAGACATGTCTGCTGGTTAGCGTACTAACCAGCAGACATGTCGGGCGGACGGGTTCCCAGCCGACAGATTGGTAAGCATGCTTTCCAATCTGTCGGGTGGCCAAATCTGTCGGCTCGCCCGTACACCTGATCGAATCTAGCAGACCGTTTCCAGCAGACAGATTTGATCGTGTGTACGAGGCCTTAGATGTGCACTTTAAATTAAGCAGTCTTTTTTAGGGTTTTGAGCTTATTGCGCTTTCAAATTGTAACGGCTGATGTTTACTTTGAATAGCAGACTAAATAATTTACATCTACAGGAATTAAATTGCAGAGAACTCCCAAATTCCCAACTCAGATTCACCTAGATGTTTGTCTCATTATTTTTGGAAATTTTCAGCTGACAACTGCAATAAAACAGATTTGTTTTATAAATCCAACCTTGAAAAGATGTGAAAGTATGGTTTTATATAGGTTAGAAAGCACAAAGGGGCAATCATTAAGTGATTGAGTGACAAGATGTAACAATATATAGATGGTCAATTTGCAGTGTATGCATTTCTTCTATATGTGCCCAATTTATAGTAGATGTTATATTTTAACTAATTTTAAAACTAATGTTAGGCACATAATTTATTTTGTTTAAAAACACATTGGGGTTGATTTACTAAAACTGGAGAGTGCAAAATCTGGTGCAGCTGTGCATGGTAGCCAATCAGCCTCTAATTTCAGGTTGTTCAATTAAGCATTGACAGAAAAAAAGCATGGGAACTGATTGGTTTCTATGGGGAGCTGCACTAGAGTTTTCATTCTCCAGTTTTAGTATATCAACCCCATTGTATTATCTTAAATTACAAATAACTACCTGTTCTTTTCTCCCAGATATTATATTTCAATCGTTTTCGTTTTTCAGTACTGGTGTGCTAAGTGGTAAAGTCTGTCTAGGTATTACCCATCAAATTTGGTTGAACATTTAATTATTTGTGATAGCAGATAGAAAATAGGCACCCATATTAACTTCCACACTCTTTTTTCGTTTTGCTCTGCTGTCAGTTGCTAAAACTTCTCTATCTCCTTTGCCATTAATCATTTAGCCATCCTTACATTCCCATTTGGAAGATGATTACCCCACGCTGCCAATTTTGGTTCAATGGTAGCTGCTAACACGGCTCATATGAGAGAAGCAAAAATAATTAAATGTGTAGGAAATGTGTAGCGCTTTAAAGTGACTGTCTGTTAATGACAGTCAGAAGCACAAAAAAAGAATAAACACATTTTGTGTAAAGTAAAACAAATAAAGGACCCTGGAAAATCCAGGGACAAGCACTGTATAACTCGTGCGTGATGAACAGTGTGAAAATAATCTATTAGCGAGATGACACCCGTTGTTGGATACAATTAATCACATATAGAAACATATATACATTAAAAAACAACAGCGATTGTTCATTTCTTTAGAAAGACATGTGTAAATTATTGGCCACTGACTGCCAAGTGCAATAATGTCCCGTGAAAGGAAAATAAAACAAATCCTGATGTAAATAAGTAATAGTCAATCTGATGATTGGTGAATAACAAATAATGACTTCTCCACTGTGTTGTTCCCACCACCGAAAGCAATGCAGGCTTACCAGAACCAGTTGACTTCAGATGACTTACGCCACTGAAAGTCAAATTAGGCTTGTAGTGGCTGATGTCACAATGGGCTCCTTGGCAAGGTAATACCCAGACGAAGTGCTCTGTCCACGAAACGCGTCGGGAGGACTCCACTGCCGCCCTACTTGTATACAGGCATTTTTAATTCAGCTAAAATGTAAGTTTGATAGCTGTAAATAAATATTTTATTTTTCTACTTAAACGGGATTACGCTATGTGGCCACTTCTTTCTCTTATCTCTTATACAAACCATTTTCTATGAGAATATCCACTTGGGGATCGCACTCCCAGCTGGGCTTCATCCATCCATCCCACGGAGGTTCTGCTGACCATTCAAAGTATTGCCTTGCCAAGGAGCCCATTGTGACATCAGCCACTACAAGCCTAATTTGACTTTCAGTGGCGTAAGCCATCTGAAGTCAACTGGTTCTGGTAAGCCTGCATTGCTTTCGGTGGTGGGAACAACACAGTGGAGAAGCCATTATTTGTTATTCACCAATCATCAGATTGACTATTACTTATTTACATCAGGATTTGTTTTATTTTCCTTTCACGGGACATTATTGCACTTGGCAGTCAGTGGCCAATAATTTACACATGTCTTTCTAAAGAAATGAACAATCACTGTTGTTTTTCAATGTATATATGTTTCTATATGTGATTAATTGTATCCAACAACGGGTGTCATCTCACTAATAGATTATTTTCACACTGTTCATCACATACGAGTTATACAGTGCTTGTCCCTGGATTTTCCAGGGTCCTTTATTTGTTTTACTTTACACAAAATGTGTTTATTCTTTTTTTGTGCTTCTGACTGTCATTAACAGACAGTCACTTTAAAGCGCTACACGTTTCCTACACATTACATTCCCATTTGGCTGACTGTATGTAAGCCACACTCCTGTCTCCCTCTTCTTTGCTTTACACTCTTTAGCCAGGGTCTCTTCTCTTACTACCTTATGCATATTTTTAGTTCCCATGTCACCCCGTGGCTAGATATTGCTCAAAAGCACCATGAGAGGAGATTTTTGGAGTTAGAGTGATGAATGCATGGGTATAGGTTACACAGACTACAAACTCTGTGAATGTCCTAAAAACTATTTATCACTGTTTTCATATAGCATAATTGTTTTGCAGGTTGGTAAAGAAGAGACATGTGTTTTTGACTTCAGTAAGAGTCCAAGCCTCCAGGACACTAATGTAAGGTCTGTCTCTGCTTATTTGTTCTGATTACTGATGTTCAGTGCATTACATTAATTACATTTCCACAAATTCGCATTTCACAAGCAAATGTGAGAAGTGGCAATTACTGTTGTCTGGAATCCATCTGTCTGGAATCCATCTGTATAGTGTATTTGTCAGTTTGCATTGATTCAATTGAATCTTGTTTCACATTATATTCGTGTGTTGTAACTTTTTGTTAACAAGTGCATGGAAACAAGAAACTTAGAGAATTAGTTGCACAGGTATTCATACAATACTCCTATTCTCATGAGATATATATATATATATATATATATATATATATATATATATATATATATATATATATATATATATATATATATATATATATATATATATATATATATATGGGAAATCACTGATCCATGGCAACAGAGACAGGAACAAAAAGGACAGTCAACATAATCATGTGACATTATCACAACCCAGCTCTCTGCATCACTGAGGACTGCTTGCTGCTGTAGATTCAAAGAGGAATAGCCTCATGAAACCAACCCAAAAAGATCCAGAAATAGTAAATATAATAATAATAATAATAATAGTAATAATAATAATAAAAAAAGAAAAACAATACAAGCAAAATAAATACTAGGGTTGGTTTCTTGAAAACATTTATTTCTGCATAAATAACAAAAAAAAATGCTTTTTGGCTGACAGCCACAAACTGTTTTTCATTCCAGCGCAATCAGATAATAAGCCAGAATTAAGTAAAAACAACAAACATTTAAACTGTTATCAAAGAAGTAGCAGCTGCCATAAGAACGTTTCTACAGGTGAAAACTATAATTGATTTTAAAAATACATGTATGTCCCACCTGTAAATTAAGTCAAGTGGAACCCTTGTTTGCAAACAAAAGATCCACTTTGCCTTCTATGAAGATCTCCACCTTCACAATCAGGGAGCACCCTTTCTGTCATGGTCAGGGCTCAGGCTCGGACATCACAAATTCTGGATGGACACCCTGCACACTGCTATACACTCTTTCCAGCAAACTATGCAATGAAAAATGTGGATATTTAGTTCACATATATTGCAATACATGTTTAAGATGACAAACAGTGTTAAAGTAATCCCTCTAATGGCCAGTCTTACACTGCTTTGCCACTGAAAATGCTACGGTAGGCTCAGACATCAGTGGCTATAGCAGTAGGGAGGCTCCCACTGATTAGCTGGATAAGTACACAAGCAGGTCACCCTGGCAAATGACAAGGGCTTAACCAGGGTGCAGTGGTGTAAACACTAAATGGTATTCACTAGAGTTCCTGATAGTGGAGATGAGTTTTGCTGCATATTAGTACCAGGTCGTGGTCTTTAGGATCACCCCACCAGAAGGTGAGCATGCCAGGGTCCAGTAGCAGATATAGCAGGAAGATATCAAGCAGAAGTGTAGTCAGTAAACCAACCAAAGTTCAGTAATAAGTGGTTGTAGGTTGGGATCAAGTGGAAGCGTAGCCAAGGAACAAGCCAAAAAGTTGGTAACGAGTGGTAGCAGAGATCAGAAGAACTGCAGGTATGCAAAGAAGCAGGATATTAGTTGGAAAGAGCACAATAATCTGGAAAACAGGAAGTGAAAAGACATTCAGGTGTCACGTACCTGGTTGGAGGCCGAAATGCCGAGAGGGCTCCCCTTGCGGCTGAGTAAAGTACACCTCTGAGGCTGGGTACAGAGGGTGTAGTGCCCAGAGAAGCACAGGTTGCCAGATGGAGCCAGGAGAGAAGAGCTGGTGGGTGCCTGAAGAATACTGGAGAATACAGGAAATACCGCTGGGCTTCAGTCTCTAGGAGTGCTCAGTAACACTTGGCAAGGTGTGCACAAGGAGCAACAGTGGAAGCCGGCTGGGGATCAAACACTGTGGATCCGGGCAGGAGATGCAGGTTGCAGGAACGGAGACAAGCCAAAGGTCTGGTGTTGGAAAACTGGCAGGAACAGATAACTGAAGCAAAGTCTGTGAAACAAGCCGGGATCAGGTGCTGGAGAAGGTAACAAGTTAGTAAAGCAAGCCAGGGGGTCAAACCAGGAGAGCGGATCAGACAGGTCAGGAACAAGCCGGGTCACAACAGGAAATCCAAACAGCAGTAGTACAGAGACTCAGGAAGGCTGACGACAATCCAGCAATTTGGATCAGACAGTGGCAGCCTTTTATAGGCCAGCAGGAGGATCTACCTGTCACATGATGAGCCTATGGCTCCCATTTCTTCTACTGGCAAGATTGCCAGTACTTCTTCTATGGCCATTTCCCTGACAATAAGCCAGCAGGAGGATCCACCTGTCAAATGATGTGCCTATGGCGCCCATTTCTTCTGCTGGCAAGATTGCCAGTTCTTCTCATACAGCC
This sequence comes from Rana kukunoris, assembly GCA_029574335.1. Taxonomy (NCBI): domain Eukaryota; kingdom Metazoa; phylum Chordata; class Amphibia; order Anura; family Ranidae; genus Rana; species Rana kukunoris. The sequence continues at coordinate 222,414,280 of CM056053.1, read as the reverse complement.
ATTTCCCTGATATCAGGATTTGCCAGAAAAAAGAGACAAGGCAAGATTGTTCTAAAATATCAGACAGGGAGCTGTCCAGCATCTCAGGTGGTTCAGCAAGAAGAGCTACTGCCAGACGCAGCAAAGGTCATGGGTCAGATCCTATTCCTAACACTTTCAATCCAGGGGAATGAGAATAACGTCATATTGCTACTATAAATGTATTTGAAGTGCTGAGACACATTAGACACCTTGGACAAGGATAAATACGTGGGATGTCACATAGTGCAAAAACTCACAGAAATTAAAGTTTTGCTTCCACAATTCCTGAAGTGATTAACAACATTTTTCACCAGAAACAATGGAAAAAAACCTCCTTGCTTTTTCCGTGACACTGACAGTACTTACAAGTAGATAAGCCACAGCTGTAAGAGCTTTTAGTTGTCAAGTTGGTCTGACTTAAATTTTTTAGGTTTCGATTATTAAATATGGAAGACAACAAAATAGATACCAGAGTTGGAGACCTGCAACTAGCAAATCTACAACATTTATTTTGTAGCTCATAGATCTGCACACAACGTGGGGATTTTAAATTAAATAATACAAATTACTTCATTGTTATGTGGCATCTAGGGTATGAACACTTGTCATATTTACTTTGATTTTTTGCATTTAAAGGGTCACTAAAGGAAAAAAATGTTTTTGCTGAAATGACTGTTTACAGGGTAGAGAGACATAAAAGTTAACTGATTCCTTTTCAAAATGATTAAAAATAGATAAAAATCAATCGTATAATGTGCCTGCAGGTTAGTTTAACTTTTGAACTGGTTTCATGTTTCTGTGAAGAAGAGAGAGACACAGAACAAAAACAAACAAATCCAGGGCAGTGTTTTGTTTTTAAAATGAATCTGATTGGTTCTGGGAAGTTTTAGACACACAGTAATGACAGCTTAGACCACCGTGAGAAAGCTCCTAGTACTGTGGTTATAATGAAACAGACAAGCAGGAAGTGTGGAGATCAGAGCAGGATTACAGCAACTTCAAAGCAAAAACGAACAATAAGGACATAAAACCAGTACTGCAGTAAGGTAAAGGAAGCTATTTAGCTAAAAAAAAAAAATTCCTTTAGTGATCCTTTAACCTTCAACTGGATAAACTCCTTCCTGACTCTTAACATAGCTCATCTCTTCCCCTCCCTTTTTAACCAACTAGGATAACATCCAAGCAGCAGGTGTGACATAATGGCCATCGTCTCCTTCTCATTCCAAAATTCCCTTATAAATTCCCCTGTAAGAATAGACTTGATAGTGTGACCTGGGTGGCAACTAGCGACTATCAAAATAGAATTACCGACCATTGGTTTGCAGAAAGTTGATGTGTAAACACACCCTGATGTTATATAACATTTCAAGTTGAGATATAAAAAATGAATGGTCATTTCATTTTAGTTGCAACGAAAAGAAAATTTCAGTTCATTACTATAAATGTAATGTAGGAATTGTTGAAAATCCTTCTTTATACCACACCATGTTTAGCAAAAGATAATCTGTGAAGCGACTGTACCATAATATACAGCCTGAAAGAGGATAACTATCCACTTGCTGACCGCAATATGTTTATATACATTATGGCTTGCAAGTGGATTAATGGGGTTATGGCTAAAACTAAAGCTATCAGCCATATCAGCTGTATTTTTTTTTCAACTGGTGATTGGCTTTTTTATGAAAGCGGTCTCAGTGGCTAATTAGCTGCACGATCACTTTCAGAAGCAGCGGGAGGGGTCATCCCACCTCCCGCCAATCACCGGTGTTTCTCAGGCTTAACATTTTTACCCGTACGGTCGAGAAACGATCTGATGGTTCGCACGTCTGGCCATACAGGTTACCAGAGACCAGATCATCTCTTATCGCCTCTATGATCTTGGAGGACCGAATCAAAGTCATGATGTCACTTCTAGAGCGGAAGCAACAATTCTTTTTTTTTTACAGCAAAAGATAAAAAATGTTTTTTATCTTTTGCTTTTAAAGGTAGAAAAGAGATTTTGGGTCTTATTGAGTCCAGAACGCTCCATAGAAAGGATCTGTCATCCCTTATCTCTATTACAATGGATGTTTATATTCCCCCCAGTCCATTACCAGGCCCTTTGGGTCTGATATGAATTTTAACAACTTAAGGACCACCGCACGACTATATACGGCCTGACTTTTGGGATATTTCGGTACTAGCAGCAGCTGCTGCCACAACCAAGGTATCCATATCTTCAGGCAGCGGTCCAGTTAAAGATAATGGTGGTCTTTGCGGCTTCTAGCCCATTACCAGGCCCTTTGGGTCTTGTATGGATATTAAGGGGAACCCTGCACCCAAATTAAAAACAGAAAAGGTGTGGGGCCCCCAGGTCCTATATACTGAACAGCAGTATACAAGCGGTCCCCAGGTTACAAACAAGATAGGGGCTGTAGGTTTGTTCTTAAGTTAAATCTGTTTGTAATTTGGAACAGGTACATTTTGTAAGTGTAGCTCCAGCCAAAACATCTATTTTTAAGCTTTTTGGATAACATAGGGAAGGGTTATCACCCCTATAACATTTGTTTTGCTGTCTGTACCCCTGTTCAGAAGATTTCACCTCATTTTTTTTTTTTTAGGCAAACAAGGATTTGTAAGAAAGCATCAGTGGAGACACTTTTTTCCCATATTAATTCTTACACCAGAGCATTTCCCTTCCTAGGGGTAGATTTCCTCTAACTTCCTGTTGTCTCCCTCTGTTTGGAGTCGTTTGTAAGTTGGATGTTTGAAAGTAGGGGACCACCTGTATATACTATATGGCCTGCCCTATATACCCTAAAATTAGGCCTTAGGTGTTGGTGGTACCAGAACATTGTAAGCCCTCATTGGTTACTCTTGGTGGGCTTTGGAACAGGCCCTGCTGTGAAATATTAGATCAAAATTTTTAATTACGCGCCCATGTTAAACAGGGGCAGAAAAATTGGGCCTTAGGCGGCGGTGGCGGTGGTGGTGACACAACATTGCAAAGCCTCTCAGATACTCTTGTTGAGTGCAGGAACGATCCCTGCTGTGATATATTACAGCAAAAATTGTAACTACACGCCCCTGTTAAACAGGGACAGAAAAATTAGGCCTTAGGCAGTGGTGCCACAACACTGCAGCCCCTCACAGATACTCTAGTAGAGCACAGGAACGAGCCCTGCTGTGAAATATTAAAGCAAAAACTGTAATTACACGCCCCTGTTAAACAGGGGGCAGAAAAATTGGGCCTTAGGCAGTGGTGGTGGTGCCACAACACTCAACCCCTCAAGCCCCATACACACTATCAGTTTTCCTGCAGGTTTTTCTCTTCAGGTTTACTAAAATCATCTAATATGAGGTCAAACCTCAAGAGTTTCAATTTGTATGCAATCAAACAGGCCCTTGCACTACATGGTTTTGGTAAACCTGAAGAGAAAAGCCGGCGGGAAAACTGATAGTGTGTATGGGGCTTCAGAAATACTCTAGTAGCCCTGCTGTGAAATATTACAGAAAAAATTGTAATTACACGTTGTCCAGGACCAGGAAAATGTAACCTCCCAGGCTCTGGAAACGCATTGCACAAACCTTTCTGCAAGGCCTCCTGAAGATGTTTCATCCTCTGCTCCCTCTGCAAAGGCTGGATTTGTTCTGCAACCTTACCCTTGTAACGTGAATCACAAAGGGTTGCCAGCCAGTGATGATCTTTCTCCTTGATACCACAAATCCTAGGATCCTTTTGCAGGCTTTATCAGGATCAGGGAGGCCATGCAGCGTAGGTTTGCTGAGGCATTCGATCCGGAGTCCTCTGGGTCACTGAGGAACACATGATCTGCAGCCTCCTCCTTCGAGCCAGGTACAACTCCATGGGTTTCTGGGGACTGAAAATGATCCCTTGAAGACTGCTGCTGATGCTGAGTAATAGGCTCCACCTCAATGCTGACACAATCCTCCTCCTCTTCCTGTGTGATCGCAGGAATACTATTTGGATAAAGGGGGCCTTGAGAGGTAAGGAAGTCCCCCTCTCCCTCCCTCTGTTCTGCCTTAAGGGCCCTGTCCATTATTCACCGAAGCATGTGCTCCAACAGGAAGACAAGAGGGACAGTATCACTGATGCATGCACTGTCACTGCTCACCATCCTCATGGCCAGCTCAAATGGTGACAGGACAGTGCATGCATCTTTGATCAGCAGCCACTGGTGTGGTGAAAAAAAGCCAAGCTCCCCTGACCCTGTCCTGGTGCCATACTCACACAGGTACTCATTGATGGCCCTCTGCTGTGTGTACAGCCGCTGCAGCATTGCCAACGTTGAGTTCCACCTGATGGGCATGTCACAAATGAGGCGATTCTTGGGCAGGTTGCATTCCTTTTGAAGGTCAGCCAGCTGAGCACTGGCATTCTATGACTGTCAGAAATGACCACAGACTTTCCTGGCCTGCCCCAGGAGATCCTGTAAGCCCAGGTACCTGCCCAAGAACCGCTGCACCACCAAATTCAGGACATGAGCCAAACAGGGAACATGGGTCAAGTGTCCCTGTTGGAGAGTGGGGAGGAGGTTGGTACCATTGTCACATACAACCATTCCTGGCTGAAGCTGGCGTGGCATCCACCACCTCTGAGTCTGCCCCTGCAGAACTGATAGAATCTCAGCCCCAGTGTGGCTCCTGTCCCCTAAGCAGACCAACTCAAGCACCGCATGGCATATTTTTGCCTGAGTGCTTGCGTAGCCCCTTGAACGGACAAATCTGAAGAGTAAGAGGCCATAGAGGAAGAAGAAGAGGAAGGGGTGTAGGAGAGAGCTGTGGCAGAATCACCACTACTAGCATTTTGGAGGTGAGGTGGTGGAACAAGCTCCAACAATACTGCACCCTGTCCTGCATCCTTCCCAACTGCCAGCAGAGTTACCCAGTGTGCTGTGAAAGAAAGGTAACGTCCCTGTCCATGTCTGCTGGACCATGAGTCAATGGTAATATGCACCTTACCGCTGACCACCCTGTACAACGAGGCCAAGACATTGCCTTCCACATGCCGGTAAAAAAACGGAATGACCTTCCGTGAAAAAAAAAATTGTCTAGAAACCTGAAGCCCCATACACACCATCAGTTTTCCTGATGGTTTTCTCTTCAGGTTTACCAAAACCATGTAGTAAAAGGGCCTGCCTGGTGGCATACAAATTAAAACTCTTGAGGTTTGACCTCATATTAGATGGTTTTGGTAAACCTGAAGAGAAAACCGTCAGGAAAACTGATAGTGTGTATGGGGCTTGACTCGGAGGTACCGCACATTCCACAAATTTGCGAAAGGGGGCAGAGTCTACCAGTAATTTAGCCAAACTTACATTCAGACGCTGGGCATGTGGATGGCTGGGACCGAATTTCTTTCAATGGTTTAGCGACTGGGATAGAAAAATTTGCCTGCTACAATCGGATTTAGGTGTACCGCTAGCAGGATTCTGAGAGGACTGAAGGTATAGTGGGGTTGGAGATTCCAGCTGATTCCAGCTGATGAGGAGCAAGGAGAGGTCCACCTTGTTCTTTTGTGTGGGTATTTTAAGTACTGTTGCCAATGGACTGCATGAGACGTCGACATACATGGTGCCCAAGCGTCTGCCGTTTTGGCCACGCTTGATACGCTTCATACATATGTTGCAAACAGCAACTCTGCGATCTGCTGCACACGTGTCAAAAAAGGCCCACACCAAAGAACTTTTCAAAATACACGGGGAGTCAGCATCATCCTGAACATGCATAGCTCTATGGTGTGTTGCAGTCGGGTGGCTGCCCTTAAGCTGGCCCCTGGAGGGCATCCTGCCTCATTGGAGATGTGCCTCCTCCTCCTCCTCCTCTATCAGGCACACATGTAGAGTCAGTGACCTCATCATCCCCTCCCTCCTTGTCACTGAAGCAAACTTGGCAGTATGCTGCAGCTCGGAGAACATGACTGCCAGTTTCTTGTCCTTCTTGGGCACCCTCTCTCTCTGGGCTCACATTACTGCCTTCATCCTCAACATGGGTACCAGTCTTCAAAATGCTGCACATCGTTCTGTACCTGACACTGTGGTCGAACAGTTCCGGGGACTCCTCAGGGCATGATGGTGGGGCTAGGGAAGGAGTGACTGATGACATTAAGCTGATGGAATAGGCCGCTTTGGCAGCTGCATTGCCAGGCAAAGTACTCCGAGCCTGGGTAACAGAGGCTTTGTTATCCACTCCACCAACTCTTCTGCATGTTGTGGCTTAATAACAGGGCCAGCTGCAGCAAAAAAGGACAAGCGTGCCCCACGGCCACGTGCTGAGGGTGCGCAATGTCCATGACCATCACTGTTGGCTGTAGATATGGGGCCTGCTTGCCCTCTTTTAGTGGCCTGTGAGCATCTGGCTCTGCTTGGTGGCCTTCCAGACATGCTGTAAAATTTGATTAGCAAAACACTGCCTGAAGTTTACTAGAAAAAGTACACCAGGAATGGCCTTCAGTCATATATAGGCTTGGCGAGACTGGATGCAGTGGATATATATATGTAGAAGACTGTATATATATTTAATGCACTGCAGATCACTGAAGCACCTGCCTGCTTGGAGGTATATTTGAAAATGTACACCAGGAATGGCCTGCAGTCAGATATAGGCTTGGTGAGACTGGAATGCAGTGGATATATATATGTAGAAGGAGACTGTATATATATTTAATGCACTGCAGCTCACTGAATCACCTGCCTGCCTGCCTGAAGGTATATTTGAAAACGTACACCAGGAATGGCCTGCAGTCGGATATAGGCTTGGTGAGACTGGAATGCAGAAGTGGAGAAGCCACACCCTGACGTGGTTAGGGTAAATGCACTTAAAATATGTGTAATTTCCAGGCTTATCTATGTCTTGCATGCTATTTCCATAACTATCCCACAGATATTTTTTAAACAAATGAGGAGGGCCTTTATGATTTTGAGGAGACCAAAGGAGGAGGGGGGTAGGCCTCCTAGATATAGTATCTTATTATAGAGCCATGGCCCTGGTTTGCCATATGACCTGGCGCAATTTGTTTACAGGGTACATTAGTATATATTTCTTGCAGTAGTAAATGTCGGAGAATAGTTAAATAGGTACGGAATAGGTAATCTGTAAAAGCACATAAAGGGTAGAGGGATTAGGGAGGGAGGGACGGAAAGTGTAGGGAAAGGTCATGGGAAGCAGGGGCAGGTCCTATAGAGATCAACACTAAACTCTGCACTTTGTTTTTTGGAAACACGTAATAAGGTGCTATTAAGCTTCTTTCTTAAATGTATCTTGAATAATGTTAGTGTTTTCCCCTTACGTCTTTCAGGACAACCACAATGAGAGATGTAGGCTCCTCTTCCCTAGAAAACACTGCGCCAGCCTATAAATTCTTATTTCCCCCTTTCCCCCGGACCTCAGTTATTAGTGTTTCCTCCGGTGGGAAGACACTGTGTTGGACCCGGGAAAGTCAGTCAGGGAGACTGGGGCCATTGGAAAACCCTGTATGGGAGCCAGGGGCTCTCCCAGGGACTAACGTGTGGTACATACCTGCCGTAGGATACCACCCCATCTTTGTTAAGTGCAGCAGTAAGATTCAGGAGAACCTTATCGCGTCCACAGGCCACAGCAAAGAGGCTGCTCCGCTCTTCCTGTACACAGTACAGGCCGCATTTTTGGAACCAGGCGGGCCGGACAAAGGGTGACGTAATTTCAAGTGGAGGGTGGATGCTTCCCTTGACCCGCAACTTTCGGTTCCAGGTGACGGAGCTGATAGGAGGCTGGGCACAGGCTGGAGAAGAGCCGGGAATGCAGCACAGGCAGCGTGAGACTCTAAAGCAGGAACCACCTGCAGCCATGTCTGAAGCAGATGCCCAGACAGCACACAGCGACACTAGCTCCAGCCTTCCTAAGGTAAGAGTACCCTGGGGAGGGGTCCTCTCTATCTGGGATTTGCCCCTCCATGTATGGTTCCTGTCTATGGGGAGGCAGGCCCTCTGGGTGGTCAAAGGGGGGGGGAGGCTCAGATCCTTGCATACTAAGGTCTAGTGCATTACCCAAAGTTGTAACCTGGATGCTTAAAGTGATATTGTTTATTTTTTGCCATTTTTTGGTACATGTAGTTCAGGAAAGTTACAGAAAAGGCAAAGTCGACACATACTGTAGCTCTAAAAGAAAGTGTGCCTCCTGTAGGGACACCCTAGGGGAGGCATGGACAAAGGTTTTGTGTAAAGACTGCATAGATGCTTTAGTTAGAGAAAGGGCATCAGAACAGGAAACAGGATTAGCAGCCTCAGTGAAGGAGCTCTCTTCCACATTTTAATCATTTAAATCTCTGTTTGAAAACTTTCAGCTTTCTACTAATCCTTCACCTGCATCCCAGGGTACAACCCCACCACATGCTCAAGGCTCTGCACCTGCCGAACCTGCTGCTGCAGTTAGGGCAGAGGGAATTTCAGGGCCTTCCGAGGTGGAGCATAGGGATGAGCCAGACAGCGCCATCTCTGGCTCCCAGCAGCAATCAGAGGGAGAGGAGCGGGACAGGGAGTCCAAGACAACCTCTAGATATAAACTGTCCCTGGACAAGGTAGAGGACCTCTTGGGGGCAATTTACACCACTCTTGGTATTCAGATGGACAAGAAACCCCTGACACTCCATGACCAGATGTACAGGGGCCCGGGGAACAAAAGAAGGTTTTCCCAGTACACAAGGTCCTGGTTGAAACGGAGTGGCAGGATCCCGAAAGGAAACCCTTTTTCTCTAGATCCTTAAAGAGAAGATTTCCATTTGGAATAAAAATCCCAAATTCAATGCCGCCTTCTCCCAGGTTTCTAGACACACAGATCTGGCATTTGGGGCACTGGCAGATGTCATAAATAAAAGAATAGACTCCCTCCTAAAAAAGACCTGGGACTCCACTATAGGTAATCTAAAGCTATAAATGGCTGTCACAGTGGTGGCCCGCAACTTGGAACATTGGCTTTCCCAAATTCAAGATCATATTAAAGCAGGAACTGCCAAGGATTTTGTCTTCTTTCCCCACGATTCCGCGAGGAATCACATATATTGTGGACGCCTCAGCAGAGTCAGTCCGCATGTCGGCCAGAACCGCAGCCCTGGCCAACTCTGCCAGAAGAGCCCTCTGGCTGAAAACATGGCCAGGCGATAGTGCCTCAAAGGTCAAACTTAGTGGGATCCCATTGACGGGGGATCTACTCTTTGGCCTGGGCTTAGAAACAGTTCTAGACCGCACAGCGGACAAAAATAAGTCCTTCCCGCTTAAACATAAACCCCCAGTTCAGACGAAGAAGGGATTTTGTCAGCAAAAGTGTAGGGGGGCCCCCAAGCCAGAAGGGGAAAAGAAAACTTGGGACCAAAGGGTCAGGGGCAGAGGAGGGGCGATTTTTCGCTCTCCTGAGCAGCCAAGAAAAAGCCAATGACCCTCCAGAGACAGTGGGAGGAAGACTGGGGGCCTTCTTCCCACAGTGGGAGGCGATTTCCCCCAAACAGTTTATTTTGTGAGCCATAAGAAGGGGGTACCTCCTGGAATTCATAAGACCTCCCCCACAAAGATTTCTTGTCACACACCTACCCAGGTGCATGGTGTAACGACACCCTGAGTATGAAAGGGGTTAAGGTCATTTAGGATATTCCATTCCCAAACACAAAGGCAACTACCAACACTCCAACCAGCCGCAGAAGAAACCCATATGAAAAATTCTCCCCCAAATACGAGACGGAGCTCCGTGTTGAAGGTCAAACAGGAATCACAATCTCTATTGAGGAATACAGGCTCTTAAAGACACCAAAAGAGGAGGTGCATACATATCCTGCTCATATTACTCTGAAAATACACCTGTGACCAGACCTAATTAACATGAGCTAATTAACTATGCCCTTTAAGCAGCCAAGATGACTCAGAGACATGAACTGTAGGCTAGATTTGTTGTCTTGTAGCTCAGAAGACACAATAAACATTATCACCAATTCAGAACTCCTTCACGCAATTACAGGGTCAATTAGCACAAGCCACAATGAAAGGCCCTTAGAAGTTATCCTAGACTAATTTACATTATAACAGACAACAGACAGACAGGTGGCTGGAGTTGAACACATCAGCCTCTTTCAATTAACATGTTGAGTTCAGAATCAAACAAATCAAGAATAGTCTTTACATACTGTATATCCTGGGTGATATTGTAGATAAATATCACTGTCCCATTTTAAGTAGTCCAAGATATATTCTCATGCCCCATACACACAATCGTTTTTCGGCATGAAAAAAAAAACAACGTTTTTAAAAACGTCATTTAAAATGATCGTGTGTGGGCTTCACATCGTTTTTCATCTTCTGAAAAACGTCCAAAAAAATTGCGCATGCTGCATTTTTTAACGTCGTTTTTAAAAATGTAGTTTTTCGGGTTGTAAAAAATGATCGTGTGTGGGCTAAAACGATGTTAAAAACAACGTTTTAAACCCGCGCATGCTCAGAAGAAAGTTAGGAGATGGGAGCTTGAATGGAACTTCCCCTTTAGAGTGCCGTCATACATGTTGTACGTCACCACGCTTTGCTCATCATTTTTTGGTGTGTGGGCAACATCGTTTTTAATGATGCTGAAAAACAAAGTTTTTTTTTCATGCCGAAAACCGATCGTGTGTACGGGGCATTAATGTCCATTATTTTCTTGCTCATCCCCCTAATAGACACAGAGTGACCTAGACATAAGTGGTGCATGGGGAGCTAAAACAAGGGTATCCCATACTTTCCAAGGGATTCTGCGTTCCACAGGCCCTCCCGTCACACACAGCAAAGGCAGAGGCTTTGGTGGAAGCACTAAGAGATCTAGAAAGACAGAATGTTGTTTGCAAGGTACCAAAGGGGGAGTAAGGGGAGGGGGTTTATTCACACATCTTAGTGAAGAAACCCTCAGGAAAATTCACTCATTCTGAATTTAAAGCCCATGAACAGGTCAATTACTTATAAAAGATTTCGTATGGAATCAATCTTTATAGTAAGAGCCCTGTTATCCCACAATTGCTACATGTTGTCGCTGGACCTCAAGGACCCTTACCTCCACGTCCCTATCGCAGAAACCTCTGAGAGGTTTCTCCGGCTAGCAATAGACTTAGATGTTATAACAGTACAGCTACAGTTTCAGGCACTTCCATTCGGCCTATCCTCATATCCCAGCATACTTACAAAGGTCATGGCAGAAGCCATGGCCTTTCTGCGACTCCAGGGAGTATCAATGATAGCATACCTGGATGACCTGCTCCTGTTTGCAGCATCTCCAGAACTGTTGGCCAGAAATCTGGAACTAACAAAAACGGTCTTGACAGACTTGGGGTGGCTGCTGAATTTAGAAAAATTCCAGTCTGATTCCATCACAGCATATTACGTACCTGGGGTATCTGTGGGCCTCAACTCAGTTAAGAGTTTTGCTCCCAAAAGAGAAAATACTGAAGCTGGACAGGGCAGTAGCCTCTCTCCAGAACAGCCAACAGGTCTCTATAAGGTCAGTAATGTCAAAGTTGGGTCTGCTAACCTCTACTCTTCCAGCAGTTCAGTGGGCAGAATTACATTTTCGTCCCCTGCAAGCATTTGTTTTAAGGGTGTGAGACCACAGGCAAAAATAATTAGACACCATGATACACGTTCCACATAAGGTAAAAAAAATGGTGGTGGAGGAAGGTAACAAACCTGTCGCAGGGGCATCTGTGGCTCATCCCAGTTTACCGGGTGGTAACCACGGACGCAAGCAGCAAGGGCTGGGGCGCACATCTGGGAACCCATCTAACACAAGGCACCTGGAAGGACAAGTAACTAGAAAGATTGTAAATTGGAAGGAACTGAAAGCAGTCGGGTTGGCTCTCAGGTTTTTCAGAAAGGAACTCCAGGGCCACCACATTCAGCCTCTGTCGTGGCTTATGTAAATAAGCAGAGTTCTGTTGGCCCTAGTAACGAAGATCCTGAGCTGGGCCGAATCAAAAACCCTCTCACTTTCAGCAATTTGCCTTAGAGGGGAGAGGAACGTGGTGGTGGATTTTCTCAGCAAAAAAACATTGAGAGAAGGCGACTAGGTCCTCAACCAGGAGGTCTTCAATCTCATATCCAAAAGATGAGGACCTTGCATCAAGGGACAATGCAAAAGCCCCCTGTTTTTCTCCCTAAACAAGGGAGAAGGGGCACTAGGGGTGGATGTATTGACCCAGGACTGGCATTTCAAAATATGCTATGCCTTCCCACCTCCAGTATTACTACCGGCAGTTCTGAGAAAGTTTCAAATAGAGAACACTTCTCTGATTCTGGTGGCACCACATTGGCCCAAGAGGGCCTGGTTCTCGATCATAAAATAACTAGCGGTATGTCAGAGATTCTAAATGGACCAGGACTGTGTGCCTACACAGAGGAGACCAACACTGTATATAGTGGAGAAAAAGGTGTTTTATTTACAAGGTGAACAAACAGGTGACGACAACCAGTGCACAAATAACACAAAGCATATATACAAGTGCAGGGGAAATGCCATAATCATAAACCAAAAGCCAAGCCAGGGTCAAATACCAGGAGATCACCAAAGAAGCTGCAGACAGGGAATGGGCAGGAAGGAAATGTCCAGGAGAGGGATCAGGTCGGGACAGGTCGGGTTGGGTCAGAAGTCCAGAACGGGGACAGCAGTATCAGGCTCAGGGTCCGGTAAATAGACAGATACCAGGGCAAGTTCAGCTTGAACTTGCCGGGTATAAATAGGGGCGTGTTAATTATGATTTCAGGTCACACCTGAACGCAGCAAGGGCCAGGTGCTCCACACTGCCAGGGTCCATCCCCTGGTGGAGGCCAGTACTGCGTCCCAAAGGTGATAAACCAGCAGAGGGAAGTTCCCCTGACAGCTCCAAACTGCCAGGAGACCCCTGCTGGTGGGACGCAGCACTGCAAGACAGAACATAAATAGCACCAGCGGATGGAACCTTTCCTGACACGATAGAACCTCCTTTGTTTCTGCCACCTCGGGAGGATCTCCTCTCACGAGGTCCAGTCCTCTGTCCCCAGGATCACCAATGGAAGCTAGCGGCTTGGATACTGAGGAGAGGATATTAAAATCCAGGGGATTTTCAGATAGGTTTGATCTCCACCCTCATCAATAGCAAAAAGAAGGAGACGTGCCAGATCTACAGGAAGGTCTGGCTCCGCTTTAATGAGTGGTGTGTAGGAAGCTCCTTTACAGTGCAGAGCCCCACAGCAGTTTTGGAATTTCTACAGTGCAATTTTTCCATAAGTACCATAAGTACCCTTAAGAGCCAGGTTTCAGCACTCAGTGCATATCTGGAAAAACTTCTGGCCACCAACCAGTGGGTAGTCAGATTTTTCAGGTCTCTAACAAGACAGAGACCAGTTCTGGGTCCATCCTTTCCCAGGTGGGACCTATCTTTAGTCTTGCATGCCCTAACGGGAGCTCCCTTCAAACTTTTAGGCCGCGTAAACACGATCGAATCTATCTGCTGAAAACGGTCCGACGGACCGTTTCAGCAGCCAAATTCGATCGTGTGTACGGGCGGACAGACAGATTTTTCCAGCAGACAGCATGCGCGGAAGTGTTTTACTTCCTGTTGACGGTGACGTGGCGGCGTCCACGTCACCGCCACATCACCGCGCTGTCTGCCGGTGGGGATTTTGGTTTGATCGTGTGTACACGATCAAACCAATCTATCCCAGCAGACAAATCTGATCAAATCGGTCTGTCAGACCGATTTGATCGGATTTATTTCATGGTGTGTACGCGGCCTTAGAGAATTGCTTACTAAAGGAACTTTAAAAACAGTATTTTTGGTAGCAGTGGCAACTGCCAGGAGGGTCATTGAGATAGAGGCCTTATCAGTTTTTGTGTTATTTTCCCAGGTCGAGTCCTTTTCAAAACCGATCCAGCATTTTTACCTAAAGTGGCCTCAAGATTTCATGGAAGCCAGGAGGTAGTTTTACCCTATTTTTTCCCCAACCCCTCAGGAGAAAGGGAGTTGAGATTTCATACTTTGGACATAAGAAGATGTATCCTGCAGTATTTAGTGTTGACAAAAGCAGTAAGGAAGTTAGACTCTCTATTTATTTTGTTTTCAGGGGGCAGAAAGTGGTACAATGCACTATTGCTAGATGGCTCAGAGTAGCCATTAGCCAAGCCTATGCAATAGCAGGGAAAGAAATCCCTACTGGTATAAAAGCACACTCTACCAGAGCTATGACAGCTTCTCAGGCAAAAAATGCTGGAGCAATGCCCCGAACAAATATGCAAAGCAGCAACATGGTCTAGTTACACCACCTTTGTGAAACATTACAGAGTGGACCCGGTGTCTGCAGGTGAGCAGGACTTTGGGCGAAAGGTTTTGCAAGCCATAATCCCACCCTAGATGGGAAGTGCTTGTCTATCCTCTCATTGTGGCTGTCCTGAAAGACGTAAGGGGAAAATTAAAGTTACCCTTACTGGTAATGTCTTTTCCAGTAGCCTTTCAGGACAGCACTAGTTACCCACCCAAAGTTTTGGGGGTCTTATGAAAGACCAGAATGCAGCATGATAATGATATGTGATAGTATGTTATTTATGTGTTCTTGTGTCTCCCCAGCTGGCCAGAGGTGCTCTTGGAAAAACTGAGGTCCGGCAGGGGGAAGTAAGAATTTATGGGCTGGCACATCCTAGGGAAGAGGAGGAGTCTACATCTCTCATTATGGCTGTCCTGAAAGACTACTGGAAAAGACGTTACCGGCAAGTGTAACGTTAATTATTTTTTTCCCTTCTCCACCTGATGGGGTGAAATTTTGGCACTTTATATAATGGAAAGACACTAACATTTTTTTTTTTTACTTTTGCCTTTTTTGGAAACATGTAATAAGTAGCTATTAAGTGCCTTTCTTAAATGTATTTAGAATAATGCTATTTTTCTTTTTTCCCACCTAATGGGGTGAAATTTTGGCACCTCAACCGCTTGCCGCCCGCTACACGCAGATATACGTCTGCAGCATGGTACGGGCAGGCAAAAGGACGTATATATACGTCCCCTTTAAGAAGCGGTTGTTGCGGGCGCGCGGCGAGAAATAGAATTAGGAGCTGTCAGGCCGTGTACAGACGATCGGTCAAAACCGATGAAAACGGACTGAAGGTCCGTTTTCATTGGTCCAAACCGATCGTGTGTGGGCCATTTATGCTTTGGTCAAAAAAAAAAAGAACTTGCTTTAAAATTTAACCGATGGACGCCTGACCGATGGGTCAAAACTGATCGTTAGTATGCAAAAGCATTGGTTAAAAGGCTGTGCATGTTCAGAATCAAGTAGACGCATGCTTGAAAGCATTGAACTTCGTTTTTTCAGCACGTTGTTGTGTTAAAACACGTAAACGTCACCGCGTTCTAACACGATCGTTTTTTTAACCAATGGTGTGTAGGCACATCAGACCATCAGTCAGCTTCATTGGTAAACCAATGAAAACCGTCCTTCGGACCGTTCTCACCGGATGGACTGATCGTGTGCACACAGCCTCAGTGTAAACACATCTCCCCATTCTGCCTAGTGACACTGTCACTGATCGTGTTCATCGGGACCTGTCACAGCAAGCCACGCCCCCTACAGTAAGAATCACTCCTTAGGTAACACTTAACCCTTACAGCGCCACCTATTGGTTAACCCCTTCACTGCCAGTGTCATTTTCACAGTAATCTGTGCATTTTTTTTAGCACTGATTCGCTGTAAAAATGACAATGGTTCCAAAAATATATCAAAAGTGTCCGATGTGTCCTTCATAATGATGCAGTCATAATAAAAATCGTTCATTACCACCATTATTATAAAAATGCTATAAAACTATCCCCTATTTTGTAGAAGCTATAACGTTTGCTCAAACCAATCAATAAACGATTATTGTGATTTTGTTTACCAAAAATATGTAGAAGAATATGTATTGGCCTAAACTGAGGAAAAAAAAACGTTTTTTCATATCTTTTTTGGGGATATTTATTATAGCAAAAACTAAAAAATATTGCAAATACCACCAAAAGAAAGCTCTATTTGTGGGGAAAAATGGACGTAATTTTTTTTGGGAGCCACATTGCAATACCGCGCAATTGTCAGTTAAAGTGACACAGTGCTGAATCGCAAAAAGTGGCCCGGTCATTTAGCAACAAAATAGTCAGGGCCTTAAGTGGTTAAGCAATGGAAAGACACCAATATATATATATATATATATATATATATATATATATATATATATATATATATATATTTTTTTAATTAGGGTCTTTGGAAACATGTAGTAAAGCGCTATTAAGCTTTTTTTTTATATCTGTTTCTGTTTGCCATATTATACTTCTTTTTTTTGGGAGGTAACATGAATTATTAGCCTACATGGATATTAGGTTTTCTGTCACACAGCACTGACTATACTAGGGTATAGCTATATCCAGCAACTTGCTGGCCTGACCACACACTAAAGAGCACTCTCTTTCTTTTTTTTTATTATTCTTTCACATATCCCTTATTATTTTTCTATTTTCTTCCTCATTTCCATGCATGCTACTTTGAAACTAATAGAGGCTGGTGGTCCAGGCTTAGTCACCTTTTTTGGCGCATAAGTTTCTACATTCTTATCAGCAACAGGGTATCCTCAATACACCCCAGGTTTTACCCAGTGGGTGTTTATAGGGAGTCCATGTGCATGGATCTAGCTCTAACACAGGCCACTCGACATAGACACATTTGTCTTTGGGAACCCACATTCTTTGTATTTGACCTCTCGATTGCCATTAGCAGCACCACGCACCCCTTTCTTGTTTTATCATTACTGTAGTTTCTTCATTGAGATTTTCCAGGGAGGCAGCAGCTTTTTATAATTCACTTAGCGCGGATTTTCTTTATTTTTTCATAAACTCTTTTATGCCCAGCCTGCCTGAGAATTTTACAAGGGACTCTTCCACAGAGATATTCTGTTCGGGGGTACATACCTGGGGAAATTTTTCAGAGAAATAATTTAGGAGGGGCAGAATTTTTAATAATTTGTCAAAAGCTGGTCATTTCGGGGAGGGCACTGGGTGTTGTCATTAAAGTGGAGGAACCGCATAATTATAAGGTATTTTGATCTTGGCATAATCGATGAGGAGAGTGGCATGTGGTGGATGGGTTTGGTAGATCAATAGGAGTACAATTCGTTTTTTTGTGAGACCCATATTAAAAGATAGGCCAAAGAAAACGTTGTATTCCTCTATGGTTAGTTATCTCCACTCAAAGGGACAGGCGTAACTAGAACCAGGGTAGTTTACTACGTACTGCTGTGCATAGAGGTTGTACTGTGCCACAATGGACCATAGTAATGCCACGTACACACGATCACTTTTTGTGATGTAAAAAACGTTGTTTTATCTCACGAAACAAAACAACGTTTTTCAAACTTCATTTTAAAAAACGACGTTGCCTACGCACCATAGTTTTCTGAAAATGCTCTTGCAAAGTGTGGTTACGTATACCACGTTCGACGGCACTCTGTTCCATTCAAGCTCGCGTCATAATTTGCTTCTGAGTATGCGTGGGCTTAAAAACGTTGTTTTAAACATCGTTTATAGCCCACACACACTAATTTATGACACAAAAAATTACATTTTGAAAAACGACATAAAAAATTGAAGCATGTTTAAATATTTTTTTTGGTTGTTTTTCTGAAGACATGAAACAAAGTTTTGCCCTCACACGATCATTTTAAATGATGTTTTTTGAAAACGTAGTTTTTTTTTCATCACAAAAAACGACCGTGTGTACACGGCATAAGCCTTCGGTGAAAATGAAATGAAAAAAATCAAGCATGGCAAAATCATCGGCACTGGTGGGCACAGGCAGCACTGGTGGGCACAGGCGGCATTGGTGGGCACAGGCGGCATTGGTGGGCACAGGTAGCACTGATGCGACACAGATGGACATTGATGGGCACAGGTGGCACTGATGGGCACAGGTAGCACTGATGGGCACAGATGGCACTGATGTGCACTGTAGTGGCACTGGTGTGGCTCTGGTTGCACTGGTGTGGCTCTGGTGGCACTGCGTCATTGGATGGAGCGATCACGCGGTAAAGGGATCCTTTACCGCGATCCGTGTTGCGTTATAGGTCCCGTGAACCAGGCATGCACCGATGTTCCTGTGTGCGCACCCCAGGGGGCGCACAGGGGAGATTCTCTTGGAGGACCTCAATGTACACCCTCCCAGAGTTAATGAACTGCCCTTCAGCGGTCATTAGGCTATGGGCCAGTGGCTAAGTGGTTAAAATCACTGCTCCCGAAAAAACTGCAGTTTTTAAAATGTTTTTTTTTTTTTTGCATTGATACATGTCCCCTGGGGCAGGACCCAGGTCCCCAAACACTTTTTATGACAATACCATGCATATATGCCTTTAAAATTAGCACTTTTGATTTTTCATGTTCGTGTCCCATAGACTTTAATGGTTTTTGCGTGTTTGAACAAATGTTTTGCCTGTTTGCAAGTTCTGGTGCGAATTAAACTGAGAGGTGTTTGGCTCATCCTTATCCCTTGTAATAGAAATAAAAGTGATCAAAAAAATAATTAAAGGGACAGTGTAAAAAGAAAAAAGAAAAAAAGGAAAAATGTAAAGTGCCCTCATCTCTTCATGCTAGAGCAAGAGCAATAATTCTAGCACTAGACTTCCTCTGTAACTCTAAACAAATAAACTTGGAAACATTTTTAAGAGTCCCCTATGGAGATTTTTAAGTATCCTAGTTTGGCGCCATTCCACGAACATTGACATTTAAAAGTGTGACATGTTAGGTATCTATTTACTTGTCTGCTAAAAAATGATATAATGTTTGGGGTTAAGTAATTTCAAAGCAAAAAATACAGAGCACCTCCCACTACCCCCATATAAAGGCTGGTAAGTGAGGACAAAAATGTTGCCCTGGTAGAAGTGCCACATTTCTGGAGGCAATAGATGCCATCACACAAGAAATAATTGTAGGTAAGTAAGAATTCTACAGCAGTGGATATGAACTCCTCCATGTAACCATTATATTTGCTTGATTGTTCAAAAGATGTTGTAAAGCTTGAAGTGCACGACTATGGAGGTATGAAGTAATAAAGGACTTTCATATGCAGGGTCACCTATAGATTACCTTGCTGCCAACATAATTCAGATGGAGAACCTAAGATATGACTGGGCAGACACTGAACTAAGATTTATAGATGATAATCCACCCACTGTTCTAGTCTTTCCAGAAGTGAATTTATGCTAGGGTTGCCACCTCAACCCTTTATTCCGAACACCTATTAATTACACAGGTTCTGTGGCTGATTAAGGTAGCAATTAAACTTACTTGGTGCCTTATCTGCATTAAATTAGCCTCAGAACCTGTGTATATTATGTGTTTGGGTTTAAAGGTATTAGGTGGCAACCCTAATCTATGCACACGGTTATGGGAGGCCCCTCTGGAAAAGTACCTGATTTGTGGGACATTCATCAGTTTTATTTTTATTTTTTTTATATTTTATATGCAGATTCATTAATACATGAAATACTAAGGAAAGGAAGGTTTTTTCCTTTGGAAGGTTTTTTCCTTTGACCCGCGCAGTCGCAGCGGCCGCCGCTGCCGCTGCAACTTCTGCAGCAGAGGACACCGCTACCGTCACTGCTGCTGCCACCGCCGTGCAGGAGCGCGGGCAGGGATCTTCCGTGTCATTGGAGCCATCAGAGCCTGTGAGGTCCGGGGAGCCGGAGGAGCGCTGTGGGCGGTACGATACTCTATGCATGACACAGGAGATACAGAAGAGGTACGAGGTAGTGGGGCTTGGCAAACAGGGAAAGACACTGCAATATACAGATTTATCAATAGAGACCCCCAAACTCACAGATATATTGCCTGAGATCATTGAAATTGCAGATACTGTAGTAAAAGCACAGGACAGAAATATATTGACATCAACAGTAATCAGAGGGTTAATGGAGGGGGGAGAAGATTGTGTTTCCCTTAGTTTGAGTCAAAGCTCAACTGTAAATCTGAGCCCAGATATAATAAAGCAGAAACATGGAGATGAGGAGATCAATATCAGGACTCTGCTTTTGGCTCTCCCAACAAGGGCAGATTTACAAACATTGCCAACACGTGCTGATATGGAGCAATTTGTCTCTAGAGTGGAGAAAGATATGGAAGCTTTGGTCGCCAGAGTTGAGGAGACACACTGGAGAGATTTGGAAGCAGTACGAGGAGACATAAAAACACTTTCGGATAAATTAGAAATTAATGAGAGTCAGTTGAGTGTCCTAGAAAATCGGTTTACACATTTAGAGCAGACACAAACACAATATCCACCGACGTGTAATGACATACAGTTAAAGCTGGAAGAAATTGAGGACCGTAATCGTCGTAAAAATTTGAGGTTCAGGGGGATTCCAGAAACAATTGAAAGAGAGAAACTGCAAAAGACTATGGCCCAGATTCAGGTACATCTGCGCATTATTGGACCGGCGTGGCGCACCGCCTTTACGTTAGACTTGCGCAATTTTCCCGCGTAATCACCCTATTTTCGTAGCTTTTGCGCAGGAAATTGCGCATACGTAACGTTTTTTTAAGAGGCGTAAGGAGGAGTAATACAAATTGGGAAGGACGTGGGCGTGTTACATTGAAATGAGCCGTGACCCCATGCAAATGAAGGGCCGCCCGGCTCGCGCATGCGCGCTTGAAGGAGACCATGTCAGCTCCGCTGTGCGCATGCTCACAACTCGGGAGCGGCGCAATCAGTGAAATTGGAAATGGACTAGGGCAACGTTGTGAACTACGCAAACAGCATAAATAGACACACACAAACGCACTTCCTTTGCAAAAGTACATCCCTTTGTCCCTTCCCATTTAACCAAGTGCTTTTGTCCTGTTGTTCGTTGTGCGGTGTGTTTTGTAGTTGTCAGATTAGTGTTCTGTGTGATCAAGTGTTTGTTAGTAGATTTTTGAAAGTGGTTTTTGATAAGTGTTTGAGAGACTGTTTGATTGATTGATATATTTGTGTTTGTTTCTTTTCCTGCTGTATTTTTGTTTTGTTTTTTGGTGACTGTTTCTTGCTGAGTCGTTTTCTCTGTGTGTGTGTGTGTGTGTTTTTTTTGATTGGTTGTGCTTGTTTGTGTGCGTGAATTTTGTTGACTGGGACTGATTTTTTTTGGAAGGATGAGTGAGAGAAAACGCAAGCTGAATTTTACACTTGTGGAAAAACAGATTCTTGCCCGGGCCATTAGCGAGTATGGGCGTTTCCTCCACGGCCCACAGAGTGCCAACACCACCCCGGCCAGGAGGAGGGAGATTTTGGATAGGATCACTGACCAGGTGAATTCAGCGGGGCAGGGGGAGACACGGACCAGGTCTGGGATTGACAAAAAAATCAATGACCTCCGGCGTCTGGTCAAAAAGAAGCTGGCCAGAATGCATGCCCATGCCAGGGGCACAGGAGGGGGCCCACCATGCCGTATTAGCCTGACAGCGGAGGAGCGTGCGGTGGCCCTGACCTTTCATCGGCATGAAGTTGCGGGCCTGCCCGGCTTTGACTCAAGTCCGGAGCCCGTGGTGCCAGGTAAGTTTTATTTTTTTTTAATATCAGGTGTGTAGCATGTGTGGGGGAGGGGGTGAAAGGGAATATGTGGCAAGTGTGTGGATCCTCCAACCTGTGAATGTTTTGTGTCATCCACAGATGTGCAGGAGGGTGCAGGGCCATCTGGCCTGACCGCACCAACCCCAGGACAGCAGCCTAATGAGGCCCCCCCAACAAGGCCGGAGTCCGCGGAGGAGGTTCAAGAGGAGCAGGAGAATCATGAGGA
Organism: Rana kukunoris; assembly: GCA_029574335.1. Taxonomy (NCBI): domain Eukaryota; kingdom Metazoa; phylum Chordata; class Amphibia; order Anura; family Ranidae; genus Rana; species Rana kukunoris. The sequence goes on along the minus strand of CM056053.1, from coordinate 222,392,461 downwards.
GGAGGAGAATCATGAGGAGGAGGAGTCCATGTCAGGCACTGGACGTTTGGGTTTTGAAGACTCTTCCCCTCTGCCTGGGGATGCCGCGCAACGAAACGCACACGCACATTTAGACTTACGCACGCGCATCTCCTGTTGCGCAGGCGTAATCGCTCTGTGAATCTGGGCCTAAGTATTCAATCTGTCTTCAAATAATTGTTACTCCACCATCCCAAAGATTTGAATTCGAACGAGTCCACAGATCACTGGGTCCACGATCAGTGAATGCAGATAGGCCTAGGGATGTGATTTGCTGTTTCCATCGATATTCAGATAAAGAGGCTATTAGCCGGGCATCCTGGGAGGCGGGAGAAATAAGATACGAGATAAGATACGAGGGATCTCAAATAAAAATTATGCCTTATCTCTCACGGGCTACCCTTCAGAGGAGAGCAATACTACGCCCCCTATTAGATATCATTAAAAAATGTGGTGGGACATACTGCTGGATACCCGTTTTCTTTAGCAATTAAGAAAAATCAGCAATCCTTCCCTCTTACAACCCACAGACTTACCAGAATTGTTTACATTTTTGGAAGTAGATTCTGTGGAAGTGCCAGACTGGCTCCAATTTATTCCTAATTTTTCTAAACTAATAAAAAATGTGGCTATAAATAAAATAACGCCAACCCAGAAAAAAGAAGGGAGGGAGATACCTGGGTCCATCTGAAGTGAGATAGAGAATATGAAGAATACACCTGATATAAAATAGGTCGTTCTTTTTTTTTTTTGTTATGTTCCAATTTTTTTTCAGGAGGGATTTTTCGATTTTTTTTGAGAAAAGAGAGAGAAAAGAGGGGGGAAGGGAAAGGGAAAGAAGAGAACAAAAGGAAAGAAAGAGAAAAAAAACATGTCCCAACTATTTTTTTATGTCCCAACTTTTTTTCAGGAGGGATTTTTCGATTTTTTTTGGATAAAGAGAGAGAAAAGAGGGGGGAAGGGAAAGGGAAAGAAGAGAAAAAAAGGAAAGAAAGAGGGAAAAAAAAGCATGTCCCAACCCTTTTTTTTTATATCCCAACTTTTTTTTCAGGAGGGATTTTTTTGATTTTTTTTTGGATAAAGAGAGAGAAAAGAGGGGGAAAAGGGAAAGGGAAAGAAGAGAAAAAAGGGAAAAAAGAAAGAGAAAAAAGCATGTCCCAACTTTTTTCAGGAGGGATTTTTCGGGAAAAAAAAACATTTTTTTTTTTAGGAGGGATTTCTCAATGTTTTTTAATATTTTTTTACTTATTTATTCATTTAAATAAAAGTTGGATTTATATGTCCCTTCCCAATCCCTCTATATAGGGCAAAGGAAAGAGGAAGGGAAAGAGAAGAAATGGGAAAAGAAAGGGAGGGAACAGTAATATTAAGTGGCGATTAATTTAGGTGAATGAGAACTGGATATAATTTTGGCAGTTTCTGGCCCCCCCTCCCCCCTTTTTTTTTGGGGGAATGTGGGGCATAATATTTTGATTAAGGAAGTGTGCTATGTTTATAGGGGATCGGAGAATTGTTATTTTGTTGATATTGTATAGATTTACTGATGGGCAGATTTGTGTTCCTCTACCTAACTTTGGCTATTATACATCAAAACACGCTTCTGGCGGTATTCTCAGTTTAAATCTAATTTTCAAAAACCATCTGGTATTTTGGCCCGCTCTTTATGGGGGGCCATATGAGATATTATACTTGCGGAATAAAATGTATATTTTGATAGAGAATCTTTGCTTTAAACGTTAAAGATTAGTTTTCGGGAATTGAAGAAGAAGGAAGATGTGACCGCCGGGGAGAGAGCGGAGGAACATGAATGTGCAATGATTAGAATATAGATATATGTTTTGTTAGAGTTTTAGTGGATTGCCCGGATCCTACGAAAGATGGAGTAGGAAGAAGGATATAGGGTAGTATTGATGAGCATCCTTTTTTCTTTTTTTTTTTTTGTTTGTTTTGTTTTTGGATATAAATAAAGTAATAAGGCGATTGGCTTAAATATAAAGTGGATATATACATTATAGAAGATTGATTACAGATGGTAAATATAGTAAACTCAGAGCCGGGGTGGATAAGAGGTTAGTAAGTCTGAGCCCCTCGGTCATCTTGTGCCAAAACCCCCAATTAGGTTTTACCCACTGAAGTCACAATTAGGTGGCTCAGCTTTGGGTGCGCGCCCGATTGGGCCTAGAGGGGAGGGAGGGATTAAAAGGGGTTAGGAAGGGGTGTATAGGTAGGTTTGGGTGGGGTGCTCCCCTCCTTTTATTTTATTTTTGTAAAAAAAAAATTCTCTCTTTTTTTTTTTTTTGTTGTTGTCAGTGTTGTCTGAAAAATGGAAGAGGTGAAGATTACCTCCTTGAATGTTAGGGGTCTTAATGTCCCAGAGAAAAGGAAAATGTTGGTGAACGATTTGAGGCGATCCGGGACAGATTTAGCTGATGTTCAGGAAACACACTTTAAGGCAGGTAGACTCCCTCTTCTTCAAAATAGATTTTTCCCTTGTGTGTATCATGCATCAAATCAGCAGGCTAAATCTAAGGGGGTCTCAATATTAATATCTAATCAAGTGCCATGGTGCTTAGTGGACAAATGGGTAGACCCTAATGGGAGATTTATTTTCCTTAAAGGAAGCATTGGAAATATTAAGGTAACATTAGCAACAATCTATGTACCTAATAAACAGCAGGACCAGTTTGTTAAAAAAAAATCTTTCAGAACTAAGGGATTTTATAGAGGGGAGATTGATTCTGGGAGGGGACTTTAACATCCCCCTAGATCCTAGAATCGATATCCCCTGTCGGGTCAGAAGAAGTATATTACAAAAAATGCATGAAATGCAAGTGGTAGATGCATGGAGGACCTTACATACAGAAGAACGAGATTATACTTTTTTTTCCAACCCACATCAAGTGTACTCGCGTATTGACATGTTTTTGATTCCACACTATTTAATTTCAGATGTTACAGAAATCCTCATCGGAAATATAACATGGTCGGACCATGCTCCGGTTTCGTTGTGTCTCTCCCTGTCTAACCTGGCCACTCAACGTAAGGGATGCTGGCGATTGAATGAAAGCCTTCTTTAAAATCCTGATGTATCGAAAGAAATGATAGCATATTTTCAGATAAACGACATTCCTGAGAGTGACCCAGGTATGATTTGGAAGGCACACAAGGGCGTGATCAGAGGAATTTTCATTAAACATGGAGCAATTTTGAAAAAGAAAAGGGAAAAACAGACTAAAGAATTATTAGATGAGATCCAGGCCTTAGAAACACAGCATAAAAAGAGACAGACATCATCAGTATGTAGGGAGCTGGGACATCTGAGAAGACAACTGTCGGAGATTTTATGGTTTAAAGCAAAAGCCCTAATCCAAAGGGGGAAACTAGTAGATTATGAAATAGGAGATAAATGTGGCAGATTGTTAGCAGGGAAAATTAAAGAAAAGAATAGGTCAACTTATATATCACAAATAAAAGATAAAGAGGGACATTTAAAACAGATACCTAAAGATTTTGCTCAGACATTCGGGAAGTATTATGCTACTTTGTATAATTTGCCTCACGCTACTTCCCCTCACTCCAGGATAGCAGAATATCTAACCTCGACAGGTATGACGAGATTACCCTCACCAGCCCGTTATAGTCTGGACACTCCTATTACGGTAAAAGAAGTGACTGAAATATTAAAATCATTAAAATCTGGAAAATCTCCTGGTCCGGATGGCTTTACTATAAGTTACTACAGAGAATTTTCTGAGTTGCTAAGTAAACAAATGACAAAAGTCTTTAATGCAGTGGGTCTGACTTCCACATTCCCTATGGATACCCTGAGAGCACATATTACGTTAATTCCAAAAGAGGGGAAGGACCCGGCGGATTGGGGAGGTTACAGACCCATCTCGTTACTGAACACAGATTTAAAAATATTTACGAAAATATTAGCAGCCAGAATACAATAATGGATCCCCCAAATAATAGATTTAGACCAAGTAGGGTTCGTCCCCACGAGAGAAGGTAGAGATAACACAACAAAAGTTCTTAATTTGATTAATCAGGTAAACGATAAAAAAATACCGTGTGTATTTTTTAAAACAGACGCGGAGAAGGCGTTTGATAGGGTAGACTGGCGGTTCTTATTTGAGGTGCTGAAACAAATAGGAATGGGAGAACGAATGATTAGCTGGATTAAAAATGTTTATACGAACCCTCAGGCGGTTGTAAAGGCAAATGGGGTCCTTTCTGAACCCTTCGGCATCTCGAATGGTACTCGCCAGGGCTGCCCCCTCTCACCCCTTCTCTTCGTTATCTCTTTGGAACCACTGTTGAACAGAATTCGCCTGAATCCGAATATACGGGTTATTAGGGTTGGGGAAGGAATCCACAAGGTTTCTGCTTATGCGGATGATATGCTTTTTTCAGTAACTGAGCCTCATATTTCTCTCCCTACTTTGCTGGGTGAGATTGAGAAATATGGCACTCTCTCTAATTTAAAAATTAATCAGACTAAATCTGAGGCCATGAGCATGTCACTATCACCTCTCTCTCGGGACTCCATTCGGGCAAATTTTTGTTTTAAATGGAGTCCAATGCTTAGATACTTGGGCACAAATATCCCATCAAAAGAAAAGGACATTTTTAAAATGAATTTTTTACCAATGTATAATCTATTACGAGCCCTACTTGACAAATGGCGACTTGGTTCCCATTCTTGGTTTGGTCGCATTAGTATAATTAAAATGTCCATTCTTCCGAAAATGTTGTATTTACTTCAGGCGCTACCAATTAGGATTCCAGTGACTTTTTTGCGACAGATACGTAGTTTATTTATGAATTTTATCTGGGCCGGGAAACGTCCTAGGATTAAAAGATCTGTTGACTATGCCTAAGAATCTTGGTGGAATGGGGGTCCCAGATATATTTAAGTATTATTATGCAGTACATCTATCTAGATTAGTGGACTGGTGTAGACATACTAGATCTAAGAGGTGGGTTAATATAGAACAGCAGTTAAGTACAGTTCCTTTAGGTTGAGCAAGGTGCTATACAGTATTACCGGCTCCTCTTAAAAATCACCCTATAATTGGCACAACACTAAAAATTACTGCACGTATATGTCAAAACGGGAACTTTTCTACAGCGCGATCACCTTTGTTTCCCATATTGGGGAACCCAAGTTTTAGCCCGGGTAATGAAAGAGGAACTTTCCGGTTATTATTAATAGAGAAAGGAGTATATCAGGCCTCACATTTTATTATATCAGAAAACTGGCCATCGATTAAAACATTGATACAAATAGGAGGTCCTTTTGAAGTCAATATCTGGCAGGCGTTGCAATTAAGTCACTTTTTTAGATCATTAGGCCCAGGAAGTAATTTTCATCGTCAGTTAACAATCTTTGAGTCGTACTGTAATGATTTAGAACCACTAGCCCGAGGGATCTCTAAAATGTATGGACTATTAAATAAACTTAGGGAGGATCAGGAGATACCAGGCCTTAACAAATGGGAGAAGGACCTGGATAGGACCTTCTCTGCATTACAACGTAAACAGATTATCTTTTTAACTCTAAACTCTTCAATCTGTACACGAACTCAAGAACTAAACTATAAAATCTTAAAGCAGTGGTATCTTAATGCAGTGGTACCATACTCCAGTACGACTCAAAAAATTCTGCAATGAAAATTCTGACAGATGTTGGAGATGTGGGGAAGAAAGCGGGACATTGATTCATATATTTTGGTTTTGTAAAAAAATAAGAGTTTATTGGTTGTCAATTATGAGAATTTTGCAAAAAAATTCTGAGTTAAAAATACCCAATGATCCCGCTTTTTTCCTACTTCACCTATCCGAGATCCCAGTTCAGACTTATCGGAACTCAGTACTGTGCCATTTGGTGAATGCAGCTAAAGCAGGTATACCCCTACGGTGGAGGGATACTACGTCACCAACAGTTTTAGAGTGGATAAATAGAGTTAGAGATATAGAAGCTATGGAAGACCTAGTTCTCTCAGCTAAGGGTAAAAATAAACAATACAAAGAAACGTGGAAGAGCTGGAATGTATTAAAAAATTCAGACGAGGGGAAAAGATTAATGACTGAACCTGATTAACGAAAAATCGGATACGCGCAGGGAATTATAAAGTAAAATATAATATGAAGGATAAACTGACTTTTCTGTTATGATTTGTGGTTTAAGGGAGGGAGAGGATGGGGTCTCCCTTCTCTCTCCCCCTTTTATTTAATCTTTTTTTTCTTTTATTCAATTTTTTTTTCTCCCTTTTTTTTTCCTTCTCTCTTCTTTTGGGGGGGGGGGGGAGCAGGGAAAAGGGCGGATGCATCACTTGTCTCTCTGTGAGAGAAAGTGAGGATTAACAAAAGAGTTAGAGTGGGAAGATTTAGTGAGGGAGTATATGGGAGGGTCCAGAGCGAATATGTATGTATTTTTTTTGTCAAGAGAAATATTCATGTTTGTTTTTGGCAGAGTATTTGCCCTGTGCCTTTCCATACGCTGTTTTATGTAAAGAAAAGAAAAAAACAAATAAACATATAAAGTACAAAAAAAGAGATACTAAGGAAAGGTTGTAAATTTGTTAATTGCAGGGCTCTAACACTGGCATCTAGATTGTATATGTGTGGATTCTCAGGTCCGTTTCCTTTTTCCTGAGGGCGGTCCCATTTTGTAGAGTGCTGTCGAACCGCAGCCAGTGTGCACAGTGACAATTTCTGTGGCCCTTAAAAAATCCAGCGCCTTGAAAAAGAGTACACGCCCTGTTTTGTTCTTGTGTTCGGATTAAACTTTGTGTCACCTGATACTGTATGTCACTGTAAGTGCATCAAGGTAGTCGTATGCTAATACCATATGTAGGCTCTGCTACTTGTTTTTTAGTGCTGCACAATAATTGTGCTTTAATTCTAAATCTGTGACTAAGATGTTTATTTAAAATAATACACTCCCTGTTTTACTGATATCTTGTTGAAGTGCATACAAGTTCACTTAATTTCATTTTGGTAATTCTGACTTTTTCAGTTTAACCATACTCCAAGGTTCCTCAGGGAAATTATCTAATAATTATCTAATAATTACTAATTTCTCTGAATTTATACTATACAGAATATTTGCAACAAACTTGCAGTATATTGTAGGATATTTTCTTGCTCCAGTTATATGGTCAATGTACAGTATATATATGTAAACTACACAGATTTTGGGGTCTGCATAATTAATTACCTTAATACATTTTTGATTTATTGTCTATTTCTCTTCTAAGTTTCATTTTTATTAACATATTTTGTGTTATAAAAAAAAACGAATAAGATATTTTTGTAAAAATAAACTGCTTATATATGGGGTCAGTATAAAGGTGATCTGCATAGTGCATTAATCAATAGCAAGCAATTAGTTTTCAGATTTCAACAGCATAATGTAGAAAGAACAATGAAAGTCATTCTTGATGTTTGCAATTGCTGCTCTTTGCAGTTTGCTCTTTATCTTATAAAAAAAAGCCTGAATACTCACTGCATAAAGAACTGAAGATATTTCATTGCATTTCATGAAATAAGGTATAAGCTCAGGAATTTTGGAAGAGGTATAGTGGTAAACGTGCTTTTGCAGAAAACATTTAGCAGATGTGCATCCAAGGTTAATTTTCCTGCATAGAGAACATTTTATTTAATTTACATGTCAAATATCTATTATGCAGTAGTGAAGTAACCTTGAGAAAGAATACACTGTCAGGATCATATTTTAAAACTGTAGGACAAAACCCTTACAAACCCTTACAAACCCTTTAAGCTCCTTGAAACATTCATTAACTACTTCCCGACCGCCGCATGTAGGTATACGTCCACAGAAGGGCACGTTAAGGCAGATGGGCATATATATACGTCCCTGCCTTTGCATGGGTCGGGGGTCCGATCGAGACCCCCCCCGCTACATGCGGCGGTTGGAAACCCGCGGGGAGCGATTCGGGACGAGGGCGCGGCTATTCGTTTTTAGCCACCCGCTTGTGATCGCTCCCCGAGGCTGAAGAACGGGGAAAGCCGTATGTAAACACAGCTTCCCCGTGCTTCACTGTGGCGGCTGCATCGATCGAGTGATCCCTTTTATAGGGAGACTCGATCGATGACATCAGACCTACAGCCACACCCCCCTACAGTTGTAAACACAAACTAGGTGAACCCTAAATCCTACTGTGCCCCCTGTGGTTAACTCCCAAACTGCAACTGTCATTTTCACAATAAACAATGCAATTTAAATGCATTTTTTGCTGTGAAAATGACAATGGTCCCAAAAATGTGTCAAAATTGTCCAAAGTGTCCGCCATAATGTCGCAGTCACGAAAAAAATCGCTGATCGGCGCCATTAGTAGTAAAAAAATAAAAAATAAAAATGAAATAAAACTATCCCCTATTTTGTAAACGTTTTTTGTGGATATTTATTATAGCAAAATGTAAAAAATATTGAATTTTTTTTCAAAATTGTCGCTCTATTTTTATTTATAGCGCAACAAATAAAAACCGCAGAGGTGATCAAATACCACCAAAAGAAAGCTGTATTTGTGGGGAAAAAAGGACGCCAATTTTGTTTGGGAGCCACGTCGCACGACCGCACAATTGTCTGTTAAAACGACGCAGTGCCGAATTGTAAAAACGCCTTTGGGCATTTAGCAGCATATTGGTCCGGGGCTTAAGTGGCTAAACTAAGGGCTGAATCCGCTGGTGCATTTTGCCAAGTGAGGACTTAAACAAATAGAGGGAATGATTGAACACCATACCCTAAAACACATCAGTAACTCATGTGTACAGCAACCTCTTCTGCTTCAACACAAGTTTTAACTTAGCAGGGCCTTGTGACACTCAAAGTAACAAAACATGGCAGATTTGCTTCCTCCTGTGGACAGATTAGCTCCACTCATCCACTCCCATCTTGAGAAAGATCTCCTGCAACAAGGGGAAAGCACCTGAGCACCAACAGATGCTTTCCCCTTGTTGCAGGAGATCTTTCTCAATATTTAAGGTGCAGTAGCCATACAGCAGCTATTGCAGCACCAAGATGACCATGCCTTGAGAAGAAAGGATCTTTTTAGCACAGCCACTTCTGGGGCAGAGCTCAGACGAGAAAAGAATCCCCTGGAAGATGGTTTCAATCATTTAATCACCTCCCCTAACTCACACCACTGGCTAATTCATCAGTGATTGGCTTGGGGAGTATAATTGTTCAGACTACAGATATCTAAACAACAATAAGCTACCAGAAGTAATGTGTTAAGGAACTATTCCAGAACACAAAGCAGTACATCCAAATGCTTAGACTGACCAGAGCCTGGATGTATCTAACAGACACACAATATACTAGGGACTCTACGTGTGGTACAGTTACATGAGTTGGATTTTCATCACTGGAGGCTATTAGATATGTGCATTCCCGTTCGTACGAATGTTATTTTCGTACCGGCGGGATAATGTGTACATACGAAAAATTAAAGCACCAAAATACGAAAACGACGGGATTACAAATGAGCCGCATAACGGACAACCGCAAATACGAACGAACGATCCGACAAAAAAAACGACAAAACTAAAACGGCAAAAGAACGAAAATGACATCTATAACAAAAGATTTGCATTCTGTATTTTGTTTGAATCCTTTTTCTGTTTGTTTTCAGTCGTATGTTCATTGTTCATATGACATCTATAACAAAAGATTTGCAATCTGTATTTTGAATTCCTATTTTCTGTTCGTATTTTGTATTCAAAATACAGAATGCAAATCTTTTGTAATAGATGTCATATGAACATACGACTGAAAATAGCAAAGGAAAAGGGTTTCAAGATACAGAATGCAAATCTTTTGTTATAGATGTCAATTGCGTTTGTCATATGAACATGCGACTGAAAATATGAACAGAAAAAGGATTTTCGTCATTTTGTACTTTCGTAAATATATTGCGGGATTCGCGGCACTTTTAACATGCGGCTCATCCATATTAACTATTGTTAAGCCCTATACACTTTTTTAACCACAAACATAAAAACTATCGTTTTCCGTTCGTTCAAACTACATCAGAAAACCATTTTTGGGTTCAAAAGTCTGGCCAACTGATCTCCCTTCAGATGAAAATCCACAGAAAAGTTTATTTGGCTTTACTGTACTACTCACTGTACTAGTGTACTCAGCACAAAATAGAAGCTGCTTCACTAACTACACTCACTGCCCATTCAAAAAAACGAAAATGACATCTATAACAAAAGATTTGCATTCTGTATCTTGAAACCCTTTTCTTTTGCTATTTTCAGTTGTATGTTCATATGACATCTATAACAAAAGATTTGCATTCTGTATTTTGAATACAAAATACGAACAGAAAATAGGAATTCAAAATACAGAATGCAAATCTTTTGTTATAGATGTCATATGAACATACGACTGAAAATAGCAAAAGAAAAGGGTTCCAAGATACAGAATGCAAATCATTTTACGAAAATTCACGAAAATTATTGTCTAACAAGTAACGAACATGAATTAAACAGAATAACGAACCATCCCGCATGTACGAAAATAAAACAGTAACGAAAATACGAAACGATCGAAATCCGGAAAAATCGTGTTGTACGAAAAACGAACAGGAACGAACGAAAACGAAAAAACGGAACGATACGAAACGTAACAAAAAAAAAAAAAATGTTTTCTGTGCACATGTCTAGAGGCTATAGGAACACAGCTTTTGGCGCTTGAATCATCACTGCTTTGATAACATTGCCACTTTTACACAGAATATTAATTTGTATTACTTATATTCCTTATCTATTGTGACTGTGTAATAATATCAAGTAATGTAGAATTCATCTTAGATTATTACATTTTCTTCTGGAAAAATATACTGTTGATAGTTATACAGAGAACATCCATTCACTGTTGCATACAGGGACAGGCCTTTTGAATCTCCTGGGTAATCCAGTTATTATACTTTGTCAAAAATGAAAAATACAGTGATTCACCATGTTTAGTCTATTATAAGTGCTAAGTAAAGTTTATAAATTCATATTTATTTATTTGCAAACAAAACAATGTAAATTATGCATATCAGGAACGAGAACAATGAGTTGGGTGTTATATTTTCCTATCCTATTGTTTAAAGATGTTCCCTTTAAGGGCCAAAACTGGGTATAAGATTTAAGTTTTGGTCAAGGTACAAGTTGACCCAAACGTTATGTAGTTCACTGCCCACAGTTTGGGACCATGAACTATCAAGTTTGTTCTCTGCTGAGCCAAATACCAATTACCAATAATGCCTTTCATGATTTCTGAACAGTGGTCAGGTAGCATATAAATATTAGGGGCTTGCAAATGTGCGAGCCCCTCCCTGTAAAAGTCAGCTGTCCTATGAGCCTTTTTTTAGTGTGTGTTGGAATAGATAGAGACAGCTGGGAAAGACACTGCTACATTACAGTTAATTGGAATGTGGTGGGCTACAAAAAGTGCAGTGTATCTTTCCCACCCTCTTTTTTCACTGTGATGTACTCTTCTCTTTTTTGGGGTGATTTCTGCAAGGAAATAATGTTTGAAAAAGGGTTTGGAGTTTTGGTGCTTTACTGTTGGTATTTGGAGTTTAGTGTTTTAGCTAGAATTTTTACCATGCATTACATGAAAGATTCATTTTTGAAGACAGCTGTCTAATTTATACTGATACTCTGCTTGTGGATTTATTTCTATATCATTTTGATAGGGACTGTATACTTTTGTATTCAGGGTTAGTGAACTTGTTACTGACACAAGCAAAGTGCAAATTGTCAAAACTTATCACTACATACTATCTCAGTTTACTGCACCCAATCAACACAATGTGAAGTGCACCAGAGCAACAAATCCTCAATCTCCCAATTGCCACAGCTACGAATAAAAGTAGGTAGTCCCCTGTTTTCATCATGTTTAGGAGGCCTGAGTGAAAAGACAAAGGTTATTCATGCTTATAGGGGCAAGCAGGTCCTGCATCTGAAGGCCAAAGCAGTGATGGGGCTACACCCTTGAGAAGGCAGGGCACGTCTGCTTTTCTTTTCTCAGAGTGCACATGCTATACAGTCAGAGCACATGGATTATTAACTTACAGCTCTTTCTGCCAGGTGCAGAGTATCTCAATGCCATTATCAAATGCAAATGCACCCCCTTCAACAGCTAATTCCACTTTTCTCCCAATAGCTCGTATTGGCGAGACAGATGAATTAATTGAGAAATAGTAATATGCTGAATTTTATTAGATGTTGAGACAAAGAGCACCAGGAGAACAGAGAAGGAGGTGACAACAGGCAAAGAAGAAGCTATTTTCAATGATGTCCCTACTCCCTATAGGTACAGTTGCAGATTGTAAAAAAGGAAAGAGAGAATGTTGTCATGGGGCAGCTTGCAAAAGAGTGGAGGGAGCAGCGCCTATTCTACCAGATGGCACAGGTGCAGATCAGCCTGGTGGCACTATGGTTCCTATCAAGGTCACTAGATTGTATGGCTATTTCAGGTGGTCATACCCAGCCAGTGTCTGTCTAGCTGAAATTCAGTGGCAACACACCCGGTGTGCCAACTGCTTGATATGCAGCTGCACCTGCATCAGTGGGTCATTCATGTATAGTTGTGTGAGTATGGGAGAAGAACAAGCTCTGAAGATCCTGCTGGAACAAACACTGCATAGTGTAATAGACAGGGCACTGGAGGCAACACAGCAGGTAGAAAAAGAGTACTTCCGGGTGTCTTAGAGCCCATTTTATCCTTTCGCAAATTACTCCATCCCTGTAAGGCAGCACAAAATGCAAGAGAACTCAGAAGGATAAAGAGGGGTAGGTTTCACCTCTCCCAAAAACTGGAAGTTGTATGTGGAAGGGGCGGGATCATTAAGGACGCTGTCGTCTTCAGCAATACCAAGGCCTTGAGTTCCTCTGCCACCAAAATTTTGTGGTGAGTGGGCTCATTCATGCTACCAGGGCCGATCCACCCTATAGGCTCACTATGCAAGCCGCTTAGGGCCCCGCAAATCTGCGCATGGCCCCCCAAATTACTAGAGGCCGCGCCTGGTGAGAAGTCATTTTCAGCCCCTCACCCCGCTTCTCAACTCGCTGGCTGCATGGGAGAAGAGGTAAGAAGTCAGCACCCCCCCATCTTCTCACTTTAATGTAAGATGTCATTTTCACCAGCCCCCCCTCCCCCCGCTTCTCAACTTTTGCTTAGGGTCCCAAGGAGGTCAGGATCGGCACTGCATGCTACAATGCCTGCGTAAAGAGCCTGGGACTTGAGCCATCCAGGAGACGAACCATTACTGTCTGAGGAACCTCCTAATCATCTTTCTAAAGAGTGGCAGGCTCACCTTTCATGGCCAGCTTGGCTTGGATCATCAGCTCAGTAAAAGGAGGAGCATCAATGGCAAGGCATTAATCTTACTGTGTTCCGCATCACCCAGGCCTGGCTGCTGGCAGCATTTACTGGAAGCACTTAAACCATATGTCCTCTCTGATTATATGGGGTCAAGGGTGAATGTGGGCACCCTTTAGAATGGACAACCTTGTTGACATTTGGGTTTTGAGAATGGACCACCACCCTGTGTTTTTTTCCTGTAAACAATTGAACTGAGGACCTACCCTACAGCCAGTGTGCTTTCAGAGCAGACATTTAGGCCCCTTTCACACTTGTGCAACCTGAAAGTTTTGCGGTTTTGTGCTGCTACTGATGCAATTTTCACATGACTTGAAGCAATGCCTGTGTAATGTTGAGGTCTAGGGACCTCAAGTCGCCTCAAAGTCGGACCAAAGTAGTGCAGGGACTACCTTGAAGTCGCACAGATGTGAATGTTACTCATTGAAAATCATGGAGTACAACTTGTCATAGGACTTCGCAGTCGCACGCAAGTCAAACAAGTGTGAAAGGGCCCTTAATAGAGTGGGAGGTTTTGTTATGCAAACAATAATTCACCTTTTCCAGACACTGTTGACTGGCTCACCTTTCTAAAAATTAACCAAGTCCTGTATCGGCATGGAGTACCAAACCCTTGTAACTGATGCTACTGGTAAAAAAATGGAAAAAAAATATCTTCTTTCCTTAAAAAACAAACAAAAAAACATTATTGTACTATAGAGCATTACCATCTTCTGCCACCGCTGCTGTGCTGCCTCCATTGTAATCTCCTGCCACTATTACCAGCTTTAAAGATTTTTTTTTTTGGTTAAAAGGTGATTGTGGTCCCCCCTGTTCAAAATGCAGCCCTCCAAAAAAAAGCTAATATACTGTCAAAGGGGTTATTAAAAAATAAATATATATATATATATATATATATATATATATACACACACACAAAAGGCTTTATTGTCTAAGACATTAACAGAGACGGTAAAAGGACAATTAAAAATTATACAATACGTAAGCATATATGAGAATTGCAAACATAACATTGTCTTAACTTCATAAAGCAGAGAGAAAGTGAATCCAGAACTTCACAATGTCACAGAAAAGCAAAACTACAATCCATCAGATTGGAGTGTTGACTCCAAGGTTTGCCTGAAATGGCAGGCCAAAGAAATTGCACAGTAGGAATGAAAAAAAAAAAGAAAATCAATAAGCTCATAATTGTCTTAACCAGTCATTGTTCTAATGGCCTAATAGACACTAATTAACACTAATTAAAGGGAGAGAAAAAGCTATAAGGACAGAAAAACAGAAGAGCTGGAAACAAAAGCAAAGTCCAGAAAAAGGACGGGAGAGAAAAGAAAAAAAAAGTAAATAAAGAGGTCTTGGGGATCAGTGGATAAGGGTCATCAAATTGACATGAGGGAATTATCGAAGCATGATGGCTGAGCATGGGAAATCTAAGGCTGCCAAAGGAAATTTTTGTATCAAGTAAAATGGCCGTTAAATGTTTGTTGACCATAATGTTGGTCATTCTGTGTTTTACTGCCTCAAAACTAAGGGTTAGGGTTTTCCAGGCTCTTACTATGTCGAGTTTGGTTGCTGCAATAAGATGCATCGCTAGTTGCTGCTCTGGTCGAAGCAACTCTCAATAGGTTTACAAAGAAGAGCTTCAGACAGATTTCTTTTGATATTTGAATGAAAATGAGTGCGAATAAGTGCATAAACCTGGACCCATAGTCTGCGTACCTAAGGGTAGGACCACCATATGTGTGCCATCGTCCCTGGCGGGGAACAACCACAGAAGCAAGTCAATGGATAAGATGGGACAAAACAAGCAAGCTGGCGTATAGTACCATTTGTACAGAATTTTATATGCATTTTCCAGAATGAGTACATTCCTAGAGCTTTTGGATATCACCAGTATAATTATCTGCCAGTCTGCTGGATCAAACCCCATCCCTAACTCACTCTTTCATTGATGACGGAAGGATCATACTGGGAGTTTTCTAGAAGATACAATGGATGAGTTTATCAAGGAAAGATAAGGCCTGTGGAATGTGGGCAGCCTTTACAGATACTCTCAAACGGTGTTAGCACATAAGGAGGGGAATGGGATTTAAGGAATTGTGAAACAAAATGGTGGATCTGCATATATATCGGTATTGTTCCCACAATGGAATTTTATGATGAAATATATTCACTAAAATATGGATTTTTGGGGTGCCAAACTGCATGTGATTTGCCATTTTCAAAGCCCAAAATAGGTTATTGAAATACCATCTATACTGTATGTACAATATTAATTTGTTTTAACAGTGAAAAATAAGTACTTGCATGAGGTTAGTGGTTTAGCAAATGAGGCTTCCCAGAACACATGCAATTTTCACCATATTGATTTTTTTTTTTAATGTGAAAAATATAAACTTGAATTTTTTTGACTATGTACTGTAGCTATATAGTTATATACACTCTGTAGCTAAATAGGTATGTGGTTTAGTAAATGTGGTCTAAGAGAAGATGTATACATACTACATATGCTGCATGGGGCATATTACTGCAATTATTTAATATGAAAAATATGATTTTTTTTACACTTGTTAACCTCCCTGGCGGTATGATTCTGTCTGGAATTTTGTACCAAAGCAGTACAATTTTTTGCATGGAAATTTGGTAATATGTATTATAGGCCTGCAATTCTTAGTAATTACTTACTTAAACCTCCCAGATGTGATAAATTTGAAACACAAATGCATGAATTATAATCTAATCAATAATATAATTTTATTCAATAATGTAATGAAAAATAATAAAATTTGTCAAACACATAAATTCAATACACATCCTGAGTGTGAAACAGTTTGAAGCATGAAAATTGGCAAAGTCTGACGTCGCAATCAGGACAATAGTACCTGGTTTCTTTTCGGACTTTTTTTCCATTGCCATCTCTCTTGGAACAGCAAACGACGAACATCCTGGTAGGTGCTAACTTTCTTGCGGTTGGCAGGATGTAGTCTACAAAATGACGACCTGTCAGGCATTCTGGGTTGACAACGTCAACAGCGCGTCGTCCGGGTCTGTTAGCAGCTACTGATGGCGTTCCAAAGGCATTGTTCCAGGAGATGCCTGAAAATCTTTTTGTAATACTTCTTCTGTTGTTTCTGCATCGCCGGGTAAAATGTCATTGCCTGATCGGCTTGGTCGACACCTCCCATCGTGTGATTATAGTCGTTCACGACTTGCGGCTTCAGCACATCTTTCCCATGTTTTGTGCGAACCATGGTAGTGGAGGTGCTGTGCACGGTGCTCATGAGACAGACGTCCTTCTTGTCTCCCCATCGCATTGCCATCATTTTAACCTTTTGAAAGGCAACCATCTCTCCTTTTTTTATTTTTTTATTGCCAAACATTGATGGCATGTCACGCCGGTTTGGCCTAACAGTACCATACTCATCAGTTTTGTTTAGGAGCAAAACCTCATAAAGTTCCGGAGATGTGTAAAAATTATCCA
Organism: Rana kukunoris; assembly: GCA_029574335.1. Taxonomy (NCBI): domain Eukaryota; kingdom Metazoa; phylum Chordata; class Amphibia; order Anura; family Ranidae; genus Rana; species Rana kukunoris. The sequence continues at coordinate 222,375,554 of CM056053.1, read as the reverse complement.
TTGTCACACAATATCCCTGGTTCAGTAATGGGTCCAGGAGTGTAAGGACAGATGATGTGGCCATCCTATAGCGGCTGCACCTGGGGTTGAACTTGGTGCTTTTACCGGTGTAAATGACCGCATTCCAGATATATCTGGTGGATGATTCGCAAAGCATGTAAAACTTCATGCCAAACCGCGGATGCAATAAACTGTATCCAGCTCAGGCGTTCCTTGTAGGCCATCAGACTTTCGTCCACACTGACATCCACTGGAAGTTGGTGATAATCATTTGGCATACGTCCCACATGGCCTCATCAAACTCTTCGTTGTTGGTAAAGTGTAAATTCTTCATGATGAGCAAAAAACGGTATTCGGACATCATGGTGCCAAAAAATGGAGTGGCCAGTAGCTTATTGGTGGTCCAATGCCATTTCTGGAGCAGTTTCCCCACCACCCCTCAAGGATGATGAGTCCCAGAAACTGCCAGATGTCCTCTTTAGAGACCGGTTCCCATTTTCTGAATCTGGAAAATCTGGCAAGCAGCGTAGCGGATTGCTGATCATGGTAGTGGTTGGTTTCTGTGACGATTTTTAAAATGACCTCCTCAGTAAGAAATGATTTCAGGTACGCCAGAGGGTTGTCACTCTCCACGTCTACCTTCATCCCAGGAGATCCAGTGAATCGGAATCTCGGGGGCGCTGCCTGGTCCGCATCGCTGTCTATAGGGCACCAAGTGCGCACATCGCTTAGGTCAGGTGCGGGATCATCGGCGTCACTTTCTGGATCAGTGTCGGTGTCAGAGTCAGGTGACAAATCTCCCCACGACTCACTATCGCTCTGTTCTGCAAACACCTCCGTGTCGCTGCCGCTGTTGCTCAGCTGATCCAAAAGCGCATTTGTAGGACAGCGCTTTTTTGATGCCATTTTCAAATGATTTTATTGTCACAAATGACAATGGCAAGAGACACTGAAAGGGCACTTTGTCAGATACTAAGGTGATACAGTGTAATCCTCTCAGATTACATTGTATCACCTCCTTTTTATGTGTTTGTGCAACATTTGAATTTCCCCCCCAGTTCCGCTCCCATGCACCATTGCTGCTGCAGGGAACGGAACCAGGAAGTCAGCAGACCGACGGACGGAGCGGCGGAGATCTCGCCGGCGATCACAGCAATGGAAGATAATTGCTGGATTGCCAGGAGAAGGTAAGGAACCCTGCTGCAGGCTCTGCACATCTACCCCGAGCGTGACTCGGGGATACCGATCATAGCAGGAAAAAAACACCCCGGGTCACGCTTGGGAACACCGCTAAGGGGGTTAATCCAAAGCTGGCTTAGGCCAATCATGTCTAAAATAAATTGTAGAAATATTGCATTTTCTGTGTGTGGCATATTACCTTTAGTTTAGGCAATGAAACCTACAAGATGTTCTGGAAACACTTCATATAATGCCTTTCACATAATACTTTATTTTAACTAGAACTTGAATTAGAATTAGAAGTATAAACACATGATATATATATATTTGTGATCGCATAATCTCTGTTCTTAGCTGCATTAGGTGCTTATAGATGTGGAGGTGGAGAAACAGCAATACAGTGAGCTTCCCAGTCAATGACTGTGCAGGGGGGTTTTGTCAGTGCCAGTCTTAGCCATTGGATGACAATCAGGCTGTTCTTTTAGCACAGCCAGAAAACTGACCACACTGGGATGGGTGTGCTTCTATGCCTGGCATGGCCAGTTTGAAATAGAAGAGCAGGGGGACTGGCAGGAATGCCAGGTATTTCACATAAAGGAAGCAATACAAGGTAGACATGTGCAAAACAAAAAAACACAAAATTGTTTTAATTTGTTATTTAACCAATTTTGTTTAGTTAAATTAGTTACATTTGTTTAATTCGTTTTCATAATTTGTTTTGTTTATTCGTATTCAAAATCAACCGCATTCGAAAATATTTCAACCAAATTTGAAAACATTTCAATGAATGAATGAATGGCATTAGAAAACATTTTAACCACATTAACCACTTGAGCCCTGGAAGATTTTACCCCCTTCCTGATCAGAGCACTTTTTACAATTTGGCACTGCGTCACTCATTTAACTGACAATTCTGCACCATGTAATGCTGTATGTACCCTAACAAAATTTGCGTCCTTTTTTTTCCCACAAATGGAGCTTTCTTTTGGTGGTATTTAATCATCTCTGTGGTTTCTATTTTTTGCGCTATAGACAAAATAATAGCGACAATTTTGAAAAAACAAATATATTCTTTACTTTTTGCTATAATAAATATCTACAAAAAAAAATCAGTTTAGGCTAATATATATTCTTCTACATATTTTTGGTTAAAAAAAAAAGCAATAAGCGTATATTGATTGGTTTGCACAAAAGTTAGAGCATCTTCAAACTATGGGAAAGATTTATGGCATTTTTTTTGACTAGTAATGGCGGTGATCTATGATTTTTAGCAGTATTGCGACATTGCAATGGACAGATCGGACACTTTTGACACATTTTTGGGACGCTTGACATTTATACAGTAGTCAGTGCTATAAATATGCACTGATTACTGTGTAAATGTATCTGGTAGGGAAGGGGTTAACAATAGTAGGCGATCAAGGGGTTAAATGTGTGTTCCCTAGATGTGTTCTAACTGTGAGGGGATAGGACTGACTGGGGGAGGAGACATATTGTTTTTCCTACTTAGTAGGAACTTAGTCCGTCTCCTGACAGAACAGGCATTTGTGTGTTTACACACACAAATCCCTGTGCTGGGTCTCGTGCACGCGTTTGTGCATGGCCGGCGGCAATTACACCCAATAACCACGCGCATCGCATCGCCCGCCATGCATCGGACACGCGCCCTCTGCCGGCTCTTAAAGGGAACACCGTACCCATACAGGGTTCTGTGCAGCGGTGCCATTGGGTTGCAGTAAAACTACATGAAAAATTGAAGTCGCGCTATAAGTACTATACAGTAATACTAAAATGAATAGTGTCATAAATGCAACATAATATATCACATATACAAACTTTTTCTAAAGACAGCACACTTAAAGTGAACAGTTAATGTGATAACAAGTCCATATAATCAATATACAGTCCATCTAGAGATATGATTAAATTAGCAGAAAAGTTTCCCAGTGTAGAAAGATCCACGAACAGGTGTGAGTAGTGACCAGACAAAGACCTCCACCGCACAAGAAACACTGACCCTTACCAGAGTCTATGATCTCACCGAGATCAATATCAGCAAAATGTGGCATTCATATTCGGCAAGGAGCAAAGGAGACATCCATTCAAAGTAGCCAGTAGATGTAATTCAGCTCAGATAGCGATCAAGTATCAATGGTCCCAAAAAGAAATCAAAAGAAATCCACATAGCGTAAAACCGTAGGTTTAATGAATAAGAAAAAAGATTGTGCGCACTTACATCAATCAATGTTAAAAACAGCAAATCATAACATAAAATTTGAAGGCCGGCCGGCGTTCAGAGCGTGTTACCCGTCTTCCGGGTCCTCACACGTGATGCGGTGACGTCAGCGCGTCGCCTCCCAACGTTTCGTTACAAAAGGGACTTGGTCACGGGATGAGGCGGCGCTCCGAGTCACCGCATATATAAACAAAAAAAGGGCGGAACTAACCCCAGGACAAATCCCGGCCGATCGTATGTCCGCCATCTTGACCATTGGAAACACTCAAAGCATAACCATAGGTTTACATACAACTAAGGGCAAACCTAAACGGCACCCCCGTTGCAAAGCAATACACCATATTGTCGTATAATACGGCAACCGGTGTATTTTACAAGTTAACTATATAACTGATGCTTATTCACTTATAGGCATGTAATGAGGCCGGAGATAATTAGAACCCCATATATAATCAAGTATCATATGCACACTATAATGTAATGCATTCCAACTTTCATATTGATATATGTAAACATTTTCATATCTTTTATAAAACAACAAATAAAACATTATAAACTATAATAATTAAAAAGCATGGAAAAATAAGTATATAGCAGGAATTGGACGGTCATACAATTATTTTGCTAGTTGATCAAATAGTCAACAGTGAACATAAATATTTTCCACTTAGAAATATTTTTAAACTATAAATAATGATAAAAATATTAAACCTATATATGTCAATATATTTATGTCAAGCCCCGTAAACATTTCCTCCTTATAATACAAGGAGGGGAGAAACAGAGATTCGTGTTAATAATAATGATAATATTAGTATTGGGCTACACTGTCACCAGCGTGTTCAATAACAATCATCTCCCAATATGAATAAAGGAGGAGGGAGGGGGGAGGGGAGAAGGTATAAAAAACATAGTCAGAAATACTGACATAAAGGGTATCAAGTCAAATAATACTCATTGTGTGGCCGTCCCACTTGATTATATATGGGGTTCTAATTATCTCCGGCCTCATTACATGCCTATAAGTGAATAAGCATCAGTTATATAGTTAACTTGTAAAATACACCGGTTGCCGTATTATACGACAATATGGTGTATTGCTTTGCAACGGGGGTGCCGTTTAGGTTTGCCCTTAGTTGTTGTATGTAAACCTATGGTTATGCTTTGAGTGTTTCCAATGGTCAAGATGGCGGACATACGATCGGCCGGGATTTGTCCTGGGGTTAGTTCCGCCCTTTTTTTGTTTATATATGCGGTGACTCGGAGCGCCGCCTCATCCCGTGACCAAGTCCCTTTTGTGACGAAACGTTGGGAGGCGACGCGCTGACGTCACCGCATCACGTGTGAGGACCCGGAAGACGGGTAACACGCTCTGAACGCCGGCCGGCCTTCAAATTTTATGTTATGATTTGCTGTTTTTAACATTGATTGATGTAAGTGCGCACAATCTTTTTTCTTATTCATTAAACCTACGGTTTTACGCTATGTGGATTTCTTTTGATTTCTATTTGGGACCATTGATACTTGATCGCTATCTGAGCTGAATTACATCTACTGGCTACTTTGAATGGATGTCTCCTTTGCTCCTTGCCGAATATGAATGCCACATTTTGCTGATATTGATCTCGGTGAGATCATAGACTCTGGTAAGGGTCAGTGTTTCTTGTGCGGTGGAGGTCTTTGTCTGGTCACTACTCACACCTGTTCGTGGATCTTTCTACACTGGGAAACTTTTCTGCTAATTTAATCATATCTCTAGATGGACTGTATATTGATTATATGGACTTGTTATCACATTAACTGTTCACTTTAAGTGTGCTGTCTTTAGAAAAAGTTTGTATATGTGATATATTATGTTGCATTTATGACACTATTCATTTTAGTATTACTGTATAGTACTTATATCGCGACTTCAATTTTTCTTTTATTTTTGCTTGGTGTTGTATAACACTTTTGAGACGCTGCTTACTATTTGTTTATCATTTTGGTTTAGATTTGCGCAATTCTTTCCTGTTTAACAGTAAAACTACATGAGCCGGTCAGGAACCGGTTAATAAACATTTAAACCGCATTAGAAAACATTTAAACCGCATTAATAAACATTTCAACCACATTATAAAACATGTCAACCACATTATAAAACATTTCAACTGGATTAGAAAACATTTCAACCGCATTAATAAAAATTCAAACAGCATTAAAAAACATTTTAACCGCATTAAAAAACATTTTAACTGTAGGATATTTTCTAAAATTGTTTAATACATTGATACTTTACATATCCCTCAAAGCAGTGCCCAGCTCTCAGTGCCCTTTGACAATCCCATGCCTATTAGTCTTAAAAATGGCTAATTGATTTTAATGATTCATTCTTATGGACTTCAATAGGGTTTGGAATAAAGTTTGCAGATTTGAAGGTAAGTTTAATGAACAGCCCACAAATCTAACCAAATCACATTCACTCATCACTTTTGGTAGCTGCTCAGCTAATGTTTTAAGAAACCTTCATTGTTGGTGACAAGGGGAATTACCCAGCCTAATCTTTTTTTTTTTTTTTTTTACCACGTCAGCTTTAACTGAGAAACTGGAGAGCAGCTCATAGGTCTATGCTTCTTTAGTCTCCAAAATAGTTTTGCATCATCTGTGGTATCTACTACGTCTCTCTTTTTTTTTTTTATATATTTATATACATTTTTTTTGTACCATATCATTTATAATATAAAGAAATGAGTAGATTTTTATACTATCCAGTCATTTTCTCGATTTCGCCCCCCCCCCCTCGACACCCCCCCCTCCTCCCCCCCGACCCCCCGGCAGGAAGCCCGATTGGGTAAACTCTCTTAATACAGTTATTCAGATTTTTGTTTGCTGTTTCCAATAGCTGTCTAACGTCAGATTTTCCACATAACTCCACGACTTTTTATATACTTTCCATTCTTTCCATTTTTCCTTAAAATCCAAATTTTTCTGGTTTTCCCCCTCCACCATCTCTCTCAGTTCTTCCATTTTGTAGGTCTCCTCAACCATGTTAATCCATTACCACATCATTGGGGCCTCTACTTTCTGCCAGTTCTTAGGTATAAGCCTTTTTTCCGCGTTGAGGAGGTGGGGTAAAATAGATTTTTTATACCTTGTTATCCCCACTTGCCCACCGTGGAATAGGACCACCCACGGGTCATTTTTTTTTTCTTTCCCCGTGATCTCTTTTATTTGCTCTAAGATCTGTTGCCAAAACTTTTTAATTTTTGGGCATAGCCACCACAAATGTGCCATATTTCCTTTTTCCAGGCATCCCCGCCAGCAATTACCCAATTCTCCTACGCTGAATCTGCTAACTTTATCAGGCGTGGCATACCAACCCGAGATACATTTGTAATTTGACTCTGCGGTTTTTATGTCGATGGCCGAAGAATGGGTCAGTTTCATTATCTTTTCTAAAGTGTTATCTCCCCTTAGTGATCCCAATTCCTTTTCCCATTTCTGGATGAAGGGCGGCTCCACCAGCGCGTCCACTTTTACCAGTATTTTATAGAGTTCTGACACCGTGCCTTTTGCTTTTGCTTTTTTGCACAGTTTTTCCAACGGGGTGAGCTCTGCGCTCGACCGTAACGGGTGTGGAAGATTTTGCACAAAGTGGCATAGCTGAGTATATCGCCACTCATCCAGAATCCAGATTTCTGACCTATGTTTCAATTCCTCAAACCCCATAATTTTACCATCTTTTATTATTTCGCCTAAATATATTTTATCTATTTTCATCCAATTCCCCCCTATTTTTTCTTCCCCCGGTGCAAAGTATGGATTTTCTTTCAAATTGATGAGGGGTGAATTGTGACCCCCTACTATTGTTTTGTGAAGTCTGTCCCATAATCTAAATGTGTCAAGTGTTAAATCAAAAGTTTTTTTATTAAGTGCTCTAGATTTTGCGGGGATCCATATCATAGTGCTCAAATGTGCTTTAGCTTGTGCGTTTTCTATTTGTACCCATCTTTTTTCCCGTCGGTCTCTGGCCCATTCTACTACCTGCGACAATATCGCCGCTTTATGATAATCTCTTATATCCGGAACAGCTAATCCTCCCTTATGTTTTTCCTGTTTTAAAATTGCTAGTGAGATCCTGTGTTTTTTATTTTTCCATATGAAGTTCAATAGTATTGAATTCAATGTCTTCAAAAATTTTTGGGGTAGTGCTATCGGCATCATTTGAAATTTATAGAGGATCTTGGGGACCAAGAACATCTTTACGGTATTGATACGTCCTATCCAGGAGATTGGTTTGTTTATTATTCTTTTAATATCAGCTTTGATCTCATTTAACAGGGATATATAGTTTATTTTATAGCTTTCCTTATCGGACTTTGTTAATTTGATACCTAGATATTTAAGCTCTGTGATCCAAGGGTTTGGACATCTCCTCCTAATAATTTTCTCTTCTTTTTTATTAAGGTTTATATTCAAAATTTCCGTTTTTGATTCATTTATTTTAAAGTTTGAGATGGAGCCGAACTGTTGGAAAACCTTAGTAAGGGCGGGGATCGTTGTCTGCGGGTTGGTAATATAAAATAAAATATCATCGGCAAACGCCGATAACTTGTGTTCCTCATCTCCTACCTTTATCCCACTGATTTCGGGGTTATTCCGAATCGCAGAGAGCAACGGCTCCAAGGACAGGACGTAGAGTAGAGGGGACAAAGGGCATCCCTGGTGCGTCCCGTTTTTCATTTCAAAGGAGGCAGACAGGGTGCCATTGATTTTAATTTTTGCCGTGGGGTGGTGGTACAATGTTTTCACCCATCTGATCATCCTGTCCCCGAAGCCCATCGCCTCTAGTGTTTTAAACATAAGATCCCAATCTACCCTGTCGAAGGCCTTTTCGGCATCTACCGACATAAGAATACCTGGGACCTTATCTATTTTTAACTTCTGGGTTAAGAGTAATACTCTTATTCCATTATCTTTACTCTCTCTGTCTAGAATGAACCCGGTCTGATCTGGGTGGACCAGAAAGGACATTACTTTTTTTAGACGCTCTGCTAAAATTTTTGCGAAGATTTTTGTGTCTGCGTTCAGCAGCAATATTGGTCTATATCCTGAACATAGCGAGCTGTCCTTACCTTCTTTTAATATGATAGTAATCGAAGCAGCTAAGGCTTCTTTACTTATTTCATACTCTATACCCAGCCCATTATAGTATTTACATAGCCTGGGTATCAAGATGTTACTGAATTTTTTAAAATACAGGGCCGTAAAGCCATCTGGTCCTGGGCTTTCCCCCCCCCTTCGTATTATTTAAAGCTTCTTTGATTTCAGCTTCTGAAATTGGTTTGTCTATATTAAGTCGGTCTAATTCATCAATCTTAGGTATCCCTGATTTGGAAATAAAGTCGCAGATTTTAGTCTTTTTCTCTACATTTTGGTGTCCTCCCTGATCAATCGAGTACAACTCTTGATAATACTCCTTGAAGGTCGCCGCTATTTCATTGGTGGTGTAGGCCAGATCTCCATTTTTTTTCCTAATCTTCTCAATATAATTTCTAGATTGCTTTTTTCTAACCATTTTCGCTAAATGTCTGCTAGGTTTGTTTCCCCATATGTATCTGTCCTTTGCTAAACTGTTAAGTTTTTTTTTTTGATATTATTTCCAGGGCCTCTCTAAATTCCACTCTTTTTAACATTAATTTGTGGTAGACTTCTGGCGTTCTCACCCTTTTATGTGCTTGTTCCAAGTGAGCTATTTCTCTCCCTAGAGATATATACCTCCTGCTTTCCTCTTTTTTTTTCCTAGCCCCCTCAGCAATTAGTATTCCTCGGATATAGGCTTTGTGCGCTTCCCACAGGGTAGCGCCTGAAATTTCCCCGTTGTCATTGGTTGAGAAAAAGTGATTAAGTTCTTGTTCCACCCTTTTCGCCCCTTCCTCATCTCTTATCAAATTTTCATTTAGTCGCCAATTAGGTGTCTGGTTTTGGTTTGGAAGGATTTCAATTGTCATGGTTATTGGGGCATGATTCGAGAGGGTCATTATTTCAATTTTGGCTTCCACCACTTTATCCAGGAGTCTGTGGTCTGCTAGGATGTAATCTATTCTAGAGTAGGTCCCGTGTACAGGGGAGAAAAAGGTGTAGTCCTGGAGCCTTGGGTGTAGCATCCTCCATACGTCTACCAACTGGCTATCGTGTAATTTCCGTTTAAGTTTTTGTAACCACAAAGAATTCTTCCCCTGCACACGAGACGTACTATCTACTCCCGGATTTATACCGAAATTAAAATCTCCCATCACTATCGTATGACCCTCGGAAAATCCATTAAGTTTTGTCAGGATCCTATTGAGGTATTTTACAGGTCTTATATTCGGGGCATAAATATTAGCCAACGTATAGGTGGTGCTACCGATTTTGCCCTTTAGAAATAGAAATCTTCCTTCGGGGTCTGTTATTCTATCCTCCACTGTAAATCTTATATCCCTGGCAAACCCTATTGCTACCCCTCTGGCCCGTTTTGAGATGAAGTCCCCGTAATACCATACTGGGTAGCTAGTGGATCCTAGTTTTATATTTGAGTCCAAGGACAGATGTGTCTCTTGCAGGGAGACTACGTCGGCTCTGTGTTGTCTAATTTCTTCCATCACCCTATGTCTTTTAGTCGCGGCATTTAACCCTTTGACATTATAAGACAGAAATTTAATTACTGTCATCTCTTTCTTTTTCTACAGCGGTAAAATCCCATCCACCTCCTGCCAGGAGTTCCCTTCCCTCCCCCACCCCCTCTCCCTCTCTCCTCCCCCCTCCCCCCATCCCCCCTCCTGGGCTCGTAACTCATAAGGGCCTCTGAACCATGGATCCCTCATTTCACCCCTTCCCACGGTTCTTTTGTTTAAGGTGGGTCTAGCCCCGCCACCCCCCCATCCTCCGGTGAGGGACCGGGGGACGGGGGGGGAGCTCTTGATCGGGAGCCAGAGGAAGATACAACCCCTTACACCACCCCCCCCCCCCCAGACCCCGCCCAGCATCATTATCTTTAGGTTATGCATCTTATATTGTTGCTTAGTCTACCCATCCTGGCAATTCAGGCACAGGGATGCCCAGCTTGTTGCAAAAGGTATCTAATTCCTCCGGGAATGTTAGCTTAGCCGAGATGCCCTCTTTCTGCCCAATAAGGCATGCTGGGAAGCCCCATTGATATTTAATGTCATGTTGACGGAGCTGATCCAACAATGGTTTGAGCAATCTCCTCCTTGCCAGTGTATCCCAGGCCAGATCGGTGAATATCTGGATCTCTACTCCTTGAAAACTTAGGGGGGTCCTCCTAAGTAGAGCCCAAATTTCCGCTTTTTCTTCATAATTTCTAAACCTTACAATAATATCTCTGGGCCACTCCCTCTCTCTGTTCTTTAGTTGTCCTACCCGATGGACTCTCTCTATTTTAAGGGGTTTTTCAGGGCTTTTTGCCAGGATGGGCAGAAAGAGGTCATTCATGATTTTTCTTAAGTCCTCCCCTTTTTCTTCCTTAATTGAGCGGATCCTTAAATTTTGTCTCCTGTTTCTGTTCTCCTGGTCTTCAAGCCGGTACTGTAATAGTCTCTGATTTTGTTTCATTGACCGGTGTTGATCTTTTAATTGATTGATTTCCAGGGTTTGTTGTTCATTTTTAGTCTCCATCTCTTCCACCCGAGTTAAGAGGTGGCTTATCTCCTGTCTCAGGGTACTAATTTCCTGCCTGATTTCTTGTCTGATAGCCTCTTCCAATTTCTTTAGCATGATGTTCATATCGCTCTTTGTAAGTAATTGGGCTTCTGCTTTTACTTCCTCAAGGTGGCTTGCATCCTGCTCCCCCTCTATTGATGTATCAGTGTTTGTACTGTTTAATCCTCCGGCTCCTCTTTTAGTCTCCCCTTTTTTTTCGTCTTTTGGTGTTTCCTTCTTGAGTCATATATTGTCTGATCGTGCTGGTAGTTGTATTTTCCTTGGGTATCTTTGGGGTGGTACCCCTTGTTGTTTTGCTCATATTATATTTCTTCGCGGTCCTGATTCTTCTCCCCAGTTTTTGAAATAGTATGGGAGCTTTCCTGGGTTATAGGGTTTATTTACAGGGTTGGGTTGGTCCCCCGATTTCACACGATTTCACATGTTGTCCCTATACTTCTTGACCTGCACCCTTTCTCTCCTTCCGGTTAGTCCTAAGGTAGGGGGTCCCAGCGGGATCTCTTCTCCCCTATTACCGTCTCTCTCTCCCCTGCTTAACCCACAGAGAGGGGAGGAGAGGGCCCGGGGGACACCTGTCTTGAAGATTTGTTTCTTATCTTATGCCCTTGGCACTTACCCTTGGCACTTACAGTATAAGCATCTCAGTAGGGCTTGGGTCTCTTAATGTCAATATGTCAATTATGAGTCAGTTATATGTCTTATCGCAGTCTACACCTCCTATATAGAGACGGGGGGGCTGCGCCCAGCACCACAGGTAAGTAAAGTGCGCAGGGCCTTTTTGCCACTGCTTATTTGTTCTTATTGTTTATTTTTATTTGTCAATTTGGGCACTGCGGGTTCGCCTTAAGCATATTTTAACATACCGAATGCGCTGCCATATCATACCTAGGATTATGTTTCCACACCTGCGGACATCAATAATGAAAAAGCCCAAATTCTTCTATGCAATAAATAATAAAATTATGTTTGAAATCTGCAAGAGTATTCCACATGTATTTTTAGACCTGGTAGTCTTCTCTCTCCCTCCCTCCTTCCTCCACCTCTTTACCATATAAACAAGGAGAGGGCCAGAGAGCAGAAAAACATAAACAAGAGCAAACCAAAGTACAAACGAGCTGACCACTCTGCCCAGTCCTGATGACAATCAATCCCGGTTCATGTTGTAGATGTTTACATTCACAGTGAGAGAGTCATAAAGTCTGTTTTACCTGGATCCGCCTGGGGTCTGGGGTCCGGTATGGGGGGGGGGATTCCCAATCTCACCTAACCGCTACTCGCCATGTCTGCCTCTCTGCTCCACCGCAGTTCTCAAGTGTCAGCTGCTGTACTGAAGAGGGAGAGGATTTTACCGCTATGGCTGCTATGGCGCGGCGACCAGGTCAGCAGGGGTGAGCGGGGACGAGCAGGAGACGGGGGACGCTCAGCCTCAGCGTGGTCCGTATTGTTGCAGCGTCACGCGGCGTCCATCCGTCGGATAGTTCTTCCGGGTCGCATCGTCCCCTTCCTCCGGCTCCCAGCTTGGGCTCCTCCCTACCCTCTGCGTGTGCATGCTACGTGCACCGCATCACCGTCCAGCGTGTACCCAGCCTAATCTGAGCAACAATTAGGCTAGAAATGCAATTCAGATAAACTGTTGCACAGAGCATATATTTGCCCAAATAAGGATGGGATGAGATGAATATGCTGTGGAAAAGCATTGGCAGCCAACCAGTACTCTTAAAAAAAACATCAAGAGTGTTTTTGCCACTGGAGACTCATATTCATAGAGGACAACAGAATTATTAAAAGGAAAAAAAAATTGTGGTTTTATCAGAACTTGTGGAAAACATTTGTGACTGTAACTTTGGGGTCTTTCATGTACTATGCTGTATATATTCAGGTATGTCACTTTATAGTGTGCATATCATAGTGCAGTGGGCAATGTAGTAATCTTGGCAACCATCCAAGTAACTTTGGCAACCATCCAGTTAGGTTGGGTCATACTTTAAAAGCAACTTTGTACTGGGTTACTTTAAAAAATGTCATGTTCTGTTTGTTTTTACTTACCGTTAATATATTTGAAATTGAAAAAGGGGGAGGGTTAGGGCAAGAAGGATAGTGGCTGAAGCTAACCTTGGAGTCATGCCTACCCAGAAAGGGGAGTGTGGACTATATCGGTACAGATAAAAATAATTAGGAATAGTTGTGTTAAAAAATATTTATTACATAAATGACTAATACAGGACAATCATACAAAAAAAGCATTTGGCAGAGTCTCTACTAGTTTCGCGGGTGTACCGCTTCTTCAGGAGAGCCAATCTATATAATACATAACAATATAAAAAAACATGTAATATACAATTCAGCAATCCAGATTAAAAATTAAATAAACAAAGTTGGTGGTAGCTTACCCAATGGGGGGGTAAACCCATATGTGAAGGTGTGCCGCCCACTATTTCCTCCTGCGGCGGACAAGGGGGAGAATAGCGTGTGATACTCTGTATAGGGAGCGTGATAGATAGATTAGAGCCCATGGGTAAAAACTCCGGTCGGGGGGGGGGGGGGAAGGGGAGGGGGAGAGAGAAAAGAGGGCAATGGGGGAGAAAGGGAAGGGGAATAGGGGGGGGGGGGGGGGGGGGGGGGGCAGGGGGGGCAGGAGGGGAGAGGGAGGGGGGGCAGGGAAGGGACCGGTGGTGGAGAGGGAGAAGTGGGGGTGGAAGGGGGTTAGGGGATATAGACAAGGAGGGAAATGGGGGGGAAAGAGAGAAAAAGGAGGAGAGGGGGGAGGGGGGGTGGGAAAAAAGGGGGAGAAAGGGAGATAAGGGGAAGGAGAGGGAGGGTGAGGAGGGGGAATGGGTCTGGACGGAGAGGATAATATCTTACCAGAACAGTAAAAGCTGTAGGTGGTGGGGGCTAAACCAGAGATGGAATATTTTGTGCCGGATGTGGGACAAGCAGACAGAATAGTCGCCAAATGGTGCAGGGAACTGAAGGGGTCGGGTAGGATGATTGTCCTGTATTAGTCATTTATGTAATAAATATTTTTTAACACAACTATTCCTAATTATTTTTATCTGTACCGATATAGTCCACACTCCCCTTTCTGGGTAGGCATGACTCCAAGGTTAGCTTCAGCCACTATCCTTCTTGCCCTAACCCTCCCCCTTTTTCAATATAACCTGGATGATGGTACATTTTTATCCACATTTTTATTTTTATGTTACCTGAGGCTATACTCCCCCTTTTCGTTCCTAATATATTTGAAATGTATAGCATGTGAGGTTCTTGCTATACATACAGACATTACAAACTGGTAAACATGTTCATGATGTTGTAGAATTCCAATTCAGTTCTGGATCCTGCAACTTACTGTGCAATACATTATTTTATAAGTGCTTTTTTGCTGCACAAGCTGAAAACTGACTTTGTTAGGATCTAGGAAATGAGGCAGAAAGTTATTCAAATGATTGAAAGTAATTTTTACAAGCAGACTTCTATCACCATCAATTGTAGTTTAGAGCTTGAGCAGCTGGTCAGACTCTGCTTTCCACATTAATCACTAAAATAATTAATTACAGCCGCAGTAGAAACACTGTGTCATATTTTGACAATGCAGTCAACCAGAAGTATGGGTAGATGTAAATACTTGCAAAGTCAGCATCACGTCTAAAAGTAAAACTGAAGGAATTCATTTTTTTTTTTTTTAACAGAGTAAAGAGGGATTAGAACCACTAATGAATTTTTTTTATACTTTTTATGTTGCTGTTACGGAGATTCGCCCTCGTGATTTTTCATGCTTACCATTATTATCAAAAGTGAAAGTGAAATAAAATCCCAAATTTTGGATTTCCCCAGAAAGAGGGGAAATGGTTATATTATTTCTGATGACCCCAATGACAGACAGGGATTTCCTTACTTCCTATTTTGACTATGGCATAGGAAGTGGAAAGAACTCAAATGAGACACAGATGACAAAAGGGGGTTACAGTAATACTAAAGGTTTTATTAAAAAAAAATAGCAAACAAGTCATAATTACCTCCACTGTACAACTTGTTTTGCAAAGAGTACCCCCGAACGCTGTTTTCTGGAGTCCCCCGCCGGCTCTCTCAGGTCCTTCCTGCATCAGATAACCCCCTCTGGGAAGCACTTTCCCAGGAGGGTTACCTTGAGGGTGTGCTCCCATGTAAAGCATTTGGCGGGTGTAGCCCCGGCCCCGGCTCTGCATCATTGGATCAATCTATCCAATGAAGAGCCCAGAAGCCATGGAGAGTATGACGGAGGGGACGGGCCCACGAAAATTCGTGGCTCAGGTAATTAAAAAGGGGGGGGGGGGGTCTGACACTGCAAGGTGTTTTTTCACCTTAATGAATTAAGGTGAAAAAACACAAAGGTTTACAATCCCTTTAAACCCCTTCCTTACTGTACATTAAATAAGAAAAAAAAGTGTTGCTTTTTGTTCCACTTTTTATGGGGGAAATCTTTTTATTTAGATTTAAGCATATAAAACAATAAAAACAAATAAACAGTACACCTTTGCAGAGATGAACCCTCACAGGGGCCAAAGGTATAAACAGTCAAAGGTCTAGAATCAGACAGAGGGCTACCTCTACAATTGTGAAGGTGTGGCTCACACCAGTGGTATTATACACACTTTAAACTAGTAATAGTGCAAATTAAAATGAGCATGCAATGCAAGGGAGGGACATTACATATAGAGTATTGAAAAGAGGGAAACATCATCCTGTACCCATATCAGAAGCATTGGAGGCTTTGGGTAGCCACTTAGACCACAGCCCCAGACCAATTTGCTGGTCAAAACCAGGCCACTTTTTGCGTTTTGGCACTGCGTCGCTTTAACTGACAATTGTGCGACGTAACTTCCAAACAAAATTGACATCCTTTTTTCCCACAAATAGAGCTTTCTTTTGGTGGTATTTGATCACCTCTGCGTTACTTATTTTTTGCGCTATAAGCAAAAATAGAGCAGGAATTTTGAAAAAAATTTAATATTTTTTACTTGTTGCTATAATAAATATCCCCAAAAAATCTATAAAAAAAAGTTTTTCCTCAGTTTAGGCTGATACGTATTCTTCTACATATTTTTGGTAACATTTTTTTTTTTTTTTTAAATCACAATAGGCATATATTGATTGGTTTGCGCAAAAGTTATAGCGTCTACAAAATAAGGGATAGTTTTATGGCAATTTTATGAATACTTTTTTTTTTTTTTACTAGTAATAGCGGCCATCAGCGATTTTTATCATGACTGACATTATGGCAGACACATCGGACACCTTTCACACCATTTTGGGACCATTGTCATTTTTACAGCAATCAGTGCTAAAAAAATGGGTGCGCTGAAGGGGTTAAGTGTGACCTAGGGAGTGCTTCTAACTTTTAGGGGCGTGGCTTGCTGTGACATATCACTGATCGCTGTTCCCGATGACAGGGAACACGATCAGTGACAGTGTCACTAGGCAGAATGGGAGATGTTGTGTTTACACTAACATCTCCCATTCTTCAGCTCCATGACATAAACACAGGACACCGGTGGACATCGAGTCACAGAGCTCGTGGCAGGGTTGCACACGTGCCACTGGCGGCAGTTTAAAGGGGACATATATCCCAAGCCCGGCAAGGACCTGTTGGTCTGCTCTGCCTACAGGCCAATTGCCCTTCTAAACGCGGATCTTAAAATCTTGACAAAGGTCCTGGCCACGCGGCTTGTGGGGGTGATTTCCTCCCTGGTCGATATTGACCAGACGTGGTTCATGCCCGGAAAGTCTACTGACACGAATTTGAGGCGACTGTTCACACATCTTCAGCTCCCCGGGCCAGTGGGGGGTACCAGGATTATTGTATTGATTGACATCGAAAAGGCATTTGATTCAATTGATTGGAAGTATATGCACCGGGTTCTGGAGAAGATGGGTTTTGGGCCAGTTTTTAGGCACTGGATAACATTAATGTATAGTGCTCCCAGAGTTGCAATTAGACTGGGTCACTCGGTCTCCCCCTTTTTTTCAGTGGGTAGGGGAACTAGGCAGGGGTGTCCATTGTCCCCTTTTCTTTTTGCCCTTACCATGGAGCCCCTGGCTGTAGCGCTTAGGAAATCTACTGAGGTGGGAGCTATTCGAGTGGGCACTATACGGGAATGTCTGGCATTATATGCTGATGACATGCTTTTAGTTCTCGAGGACCCTGGTCCCTCGCTTCGGGCAGCCCTGAGAATTCTGAATGATTTCACTATTTTTTCTGGCCTGAAGGTAAATTGGGGCAAGTCCTCGATTTTGCCATTGGACGAGGGAGCCAGGGGGGGAGCAGATCCGAATTTGCCCCTACAGTGGGTTTCGTCCTTCACTTACCTAGGGGTCAGGATCACGGCGAACAGCGCAGATTATTTGACCCTTAATTTGGTCCCCCTGTTATCCTTTTTTAAGCAGAAGGCCCTGGCGTGGCAGAAACTCCCACTCTCACTGATAGGAAGAATAAGCCTTCTTAAGATGAAAATCCTCCCGGTAATCTTATACTTCCTACGGCACGCTCCAGTGCGCATCCCTAAGTCCTTTTTTAAACAATTGGATGGCATCACTAGTTCCTTTCTGTGGGCCCCCAAAATGCCGCGTATAGGGCTCAAGGCGCTTCAGGAACCCTGGGGTCAAGGGGGGCTAGCTCTGCCAGACTGGAGGAAGTACTACCTCGCAGGCCAAATGGTTTTCGTCCACAGATGGCTCACCTCTGAGGACGGGGACTCTGCCACAGTACTAGAGGCAGCTCACCTGGGGTCTTACGAGACTTTGAGACTGGCTATACATAGGGGAGTGGGGTCTGACCTGCCGCTGACGTCGGCCATGCGGGCGACTTTCAGAGCGTGGGGCGATGCGGTGGCTCTGGCCTGCCCCAGCTATTTGGGATTCTCGCCACAGACTCCGCTGTGGGGGAATCCCAAACTGCCACACTTTTATTCCTATCCGGATCCGATGGTGTGGGCAACTAGGGATAATAAGCTTCTCAAGGACGTGACTAGTTATGGGGAACTACTTACCTTTGACCAGCTTAAGGCGCGGTTTGATCTCCCGAACTCCTATTTTCTTAGATATATCCAGCTTCGCCATGCCTTCCGGGCTCAGTTCCGGGAGAGGGCGATTGAATCCATCAGATCGTCTCTCGAGGACATGCTCATGGAAGAGGACCTTCCTAAGACCCTGTCTGTCTCATATAAGGAAAAGAGCCCGGCAGCCTTAATTAAATGCAGGGAGAGGTGGGAGAGGGATGTCCCTGGTATAGATGGTGAGGACTGGGATGACATGTGGGACAGTCCCTTTCAGCACTTGGTATCTGCGAGGGACAGGCTGATACATTTTAAATTTCTACACAAAATCTATTTCACCCCAGCGAGACTCTCAGTTTTGTTTCCCTCAGTCACCCCGGAGTGCTGGAGGTGCTCCTTTTCGCCGGCTGATGCCAACCATATCTTCTGGGAATGCCCGCAAATCAAGGTATTTTGGGAAGGGGTGGTTACTTGCCTAAAAGATATTCTGCATGTGCCTGTTCCACTGTCGGTGCAGGTATGTCTTCTGGGCTTAGTGGATGAGGTGGTCCCCTCTAGGGCCCTGAGAACACTGCTGAACATAGTACTGTTCTATGGGAGGAAGGCCATATTACTTAAATGGAAATCACCCGCCCCGCCGGATCTAGCCTTCTGGAAGGGCCTGGTAAACTCAATGATGCCCCTATATAAGGCGACCTATATCTCTAGGGGGTGCGGGAAGAAGTTTAATAAGGTCTGGCGGGCCTGGTTCAATGCTGACGTCACTGCAGGATAAAGTGGAAGGCTGACCGGGGGTTTCAATCCTGAACTACTCAATTTACGTGTGGCACAGATGGGGGTTCTTAGGCTGTAGCGATGGAGGGGAGGCCGAGTTGATTTCTTCTTCAGATCTCACGCATGGTGGGAGCATGGTCTAAGTACTGAGTTGCCTGTTACAGTGCAGAAAATAAGTATTTGAACACCCTGCTATTTTGCAAGTTCTCCCACTTGGAAATCATGGAGGGGTCTGAAATTGTCATCGTAGGTGCATGTCCACTGTGAGAGACATAATCAAAAAAAAAAAATCCAGAAATCACAATGTATGATTTTTTTAACTATTTATTTGTATGATACAGCTGCAAATAAGTATTTGAACACCTGAGAAAATCAATGTTAATATTTGATACAGTAGCCTTTGTTTGCAATCACAGAGGTCAAACGTTTCTTGTAGTTTTTCACCAGGTTTGCACACACTGGAGGAGGGATTTTGGCCCACTCCTCCACACAGATCTTCTCTAGATCAGTCAGGTTTCTGGGCTGTCGCTGAGAAACACAGAGTTTGAGCTCCCTCCAAAGATTCTCTATTGGGTTTAGGTCTGGAGACTGGCTAGGCCACGCCAGAACCTTGATATGCTTCTTACAGAGCCACTCCTTGGTTATCCTGGCTGTGTGCTTCGGGTCATTGTCATGTTGGAAGACCCAGCCTCGACCCATCTTCAAAGCTCTAACTGAGGGAAGGAGGTTGTTGCCCAAAATCTCGCAATACATGGCCCCGGTCATCCTCTCCTTAATACAGTGCAGTCGCCCTGTCCCATGTGCAGAAAAACACCCCCAAAAGCATGATGCTACTACCCCCATGCTTCACAGTAGGGATGGTGTTCTTGGGATGGTACTCATCATTCTTCTTCCTCCAAACACGGTTAGTGGAATTATGACCAAAAAGTTCTATTTTGGTCTCATCTGACCACATGACTTTCTCCCATGACTCCTCTGGATCATCCAAATGGTCATTGGCAAACTTAAGACGGGCCTTGACATGTGCTGGTTTAAGCAGGGGAACCTTCAGTGCCATGCATGATTTCAAACCATGACGTCTTAGTGTATTACCAACAGTAACCTTGGAAACGGTGGTCCCAGCTCTTTTCAGGTCATTGACCAGCTCCTCCCGTGTAGTCCTGGGCTGATTTCTCACCTTTCTTAGGATCATTGAGACCCCATGAGGTGAGATTTTGCATGGAGCCCCAGTCCGAGGGAGATTGACAGTCATGTTTAGCTTCTTCCATTTTCTAATGATTGCTCCAACAGTGGACCTTTTTTCACCAAGCTGCTTGGCAATTTCCCGGTAGCCCTTTCCAGCCTTGTGGAGGTGTACAATTTTGTCTCTAGTGTCTTTAGACAGCTCTTTGGTCTTGGCCATGTTAGTAGTTGGATTCTTACTGATTGTATGGGGTGGACAGGTGTCTTTATGCAGCTAATGACCTCAAACAGGTGCGACTAATTTAGGATAATAAATGGAGTGGAGGTGGACATTTTAAAGGCAGACTAACAGGTCTTTGAGGGTCAGAATTCTAGCTGATAGACAGGTGTTCAAATACTTCTTTGCAGCTGTATCATACAAATAAATAGTTAAAAAATCATAAATTGTGATTTCTGGAATTTTTTGGGGGGTTATGTCTCTCACAGTGGACATGCACCTACGATGACAATTTCAGACCCCTCTATGATTTCCAAGTGGGAGAACTTGCAAAATAGCAGGGTGTTCAAATACTTATTTTCTGCACTGTATATACAGGAGCTAATAACTGTCTGTATTGCCAAATTTCAAGGGTATGACTCTCCTGTTGCGGGCACTAACGCCGAAATGGTGGTGAACTGAGTTGAGGGGTCATGGGAGGGGGGGGGAGGTGGGGGTTTTGTTTGCTAGGCAGTCACCTATGTTAGGTGAGTTATCAATGTTGCGACCATGTTGGTCGCGAGAGACATGGTGTTGTGCCATGGTACTCTCTATTTTGTTTGTGTCTGTATGTCTTGTTGAAAAATCTCAATAAAAACAATTTAAAAAAAAAAAAAAAGGGGACATATATATACGTCCATTTGCGCATCCGTGCCATTCTGACAATGTATAAGTTCGTGCGACGGTCGGCAAGCAGTTTAAATACTTATCCTTATACAACGGTAGACTATTGTTCACCAATTGTTTCCAAAAGGTGATAAAGGGAGGGGAGGGCTTTTTTCAGTGCAGTGCAGTGCTATCACTTTCCTAGCATAAAAGAGAAGCAAAGTAACCCGGATGCATTCGGTCCCCGTGGGTACAATGTTTTCTATCAAACCCAGTAAGCAAAAATGCATGGAATATTGTATGTGGACCGATGACATCTCATTTACTAAAGAGAACACTTCCTACCAGAATCTGATGATGGCGGGACACATCCAAAACATATGAGAAAAATTTCCAGGGGAACTCCTGCACTGCCAACAATTTGACAGGCATGAAGGATTCATTTTATGTAGAAGGTACAGGGTATAGTATGCCCAATGGACAATTTTGAATTGTATCAATCGGTCACACAGACCATGTGCTTCAACAGCCATTCCGGAGGGAGCTGGCACTGTTACCACTGTAAGTGGGTCACCAGCGGATACCACTACCATTGCTACTTCAACCAGTAGCAATCAAATCAAATCAAATCAGAAGCAATCAAACAAAAAAGTTTAAATATGTTGGATCTCACCGGTTTGCCAAAAGATATGTGTGTAGACTGTTGGACTGATGCCATTCTACAAAACATCCTTTAGCTGGACGAGGGACTTTTAGGTGCCAAAAACACATGCCACACAAATACATTGTAATGTTTGTATTGTTTGACCTACTAATAGTTCCTAAATCCAAATCACAATTACCAAACATAGAAACTTTGCTATATAAAATTATTTTAAATATTTGTACCATATAGTTACATAGTTAGTCAGATTGAAAAAAGTCCATCCAGGTCAACCATAAAAAAATGTATAATAATATCATACAATCACATATTCCCAATTCTATACCCGCAGTTGATCCAGCAACCCCAGCAGAGCATGATCCAATTTTCTACAGTAGGGGGAAAAATTCTTCCTGATCCCCCGATAGGCAATCGGATTTCCCCAGATCAACTTCACCTATAAATGTTAGTACCCAGTTATATTATGTACATTTAGGAAAGAATCCAGGTCTTTCTTGAAGCAATCTACTGAGCTGGCCAGAACCACCTCTGCAGGAAGTCTATTCCACATTTTTACAGCTCTGAAGCCATGTACACACGGCTGGGATTCTCATCAGGAAAAAAACGTTGTTTTTCCTAAAGAGATTCCTGGCAAGATTTTCTTGCCGGCCGAGTGTACACGCGTACGATTCAAAGGAGCCGCCATTCTTTTGAATGACACGAACGTGGTGACGTCATCGACTACGACGAGTATGAGCTCATCATCCGATGCCATCGCCGCCATCTTGCTTCACCCTACCTATGCCTTGGAAGCTACCGCATGTGTCAAAGTCATTTCGAGCATGCGGGGGTTTCCATGGAGGCAGGTAGGTATACACAAGCTCGGGTTTCTCGGCAGGAAAACACTGCCGAGAACCCCAACGAGAAAACAGTGAGCAGGTAGAAATTAACAGCACTAGAAAAATGAAAATGATGTACCATACAAACCCCTCTAATGCCGCATACACACGATCGGTTTGTCTGATGAGAACTGTCTGATGGACCGTTTTCATCAGACCAAACCGATCGTGTGTGGGCCCCATCGGTTATTTATCCATCGGTTAAAAAAAAATGGAACTGATCGATACCTAACTGATAGAAAAAAAACGTCTGTAGGCACGTCCATCGGTTAAAAATTCACGCATGCTCAGAAACAAGTCGACGCCTGCTTGGAATCATTGAACGTAATTTTTCTCAGCACGTTGTTGTGTTTTACGTCACCGCGTTCTGACACGATCGTTTTTTTAACCGATGGTGTGTAGGCACGACTGACCATCAGTTAGCTTCATCCGATAACTGATGGAAAAATCCATCCGACCGTTTTCATCGGATTGACCGATGGTGTGTACAGGGCATCAGGCATGTGATATCAAGAGTATATCGAATATTGACAGAATTAGAGGTACAAGGAAAACCCTATTTTATAGAGAAATGGGAAAAAGTACAAGAAATTTGAGGATCACGTTGAAAGAATAATAGCATCTGTACATAACACTGCAACTGATATGAATACAATTGAAATGAACTATAAATGCATTTCGAGATGGCATAGGACACCCGAAGGGATACATAAATTTAGCAAAAACAAAACTCCACTGTGTTGGAGAGAATGTGGTCAGATTGAAACAACTACACACATATGGTGGGACTGTCCAAAGATAAAGGAATACTGGCAGGAAATACAGGAATATATGGAAGCAATAACCGGAGAAAATATATCTAATGACATACAAGCTTGTCTGTTCCACAAATTAAAATAATCAAATACAAGTTATAGGTAAACATTAATCACACCATTGATAAATGCCACGAAAGGATTGATACCAAAAAACTGGCTAAGTACAAGAAAACCCAGACATAAAAGAATGGTTCGAAAGAGTGAAAAATTATAATAAAATGGGATATTTATGTAGTTGTGACGTGGGCCAACTCAATAAACATAATAAGAGATGGAGACAATGGAAAGACTTTAAATCACAGGAGAAATACTTGGAAAAAATAATAGAGGATAATAGATGATGTAATAAGATAAAAAGGAGAGAACAAACCATTAGGGGAAAGGGGAGAGAGGGGGGTGGGTATGGTATATAATTAATTTGTAATGAATTTTGAGAGGTAAAATAACAAATAATAAAATAATGAAGTAAGAGATACATAAATAAATTAGGATGCGGAAAACCACAAATGATGCGAAACCGAAGTAGAAACGATATTAATGAATAAAATCATGAATAAGTCTGTTGTGGTTGAGTCTGAAGTGGTTTTAGAAAAAATTAAATTAAGTCCTTATTTCTTCCGAGAAATCCTCACTTCCTGTTCTTCTGTCTGTAACTACACACAGTAATGCAAGGCGTTCTCCATGGTGTGAAGCAAGCCTCTTGAGGGGGAGGGGGCGAGCAGGCAAGTCAGGACACTCTCTACTTTGCAGATAGAGAAAGGAGCTGTGTGTTAGTGGGTGTCCTGACACTCCTGCTCGCCCCCTCAAGAGGCTTTCCCCACACCAGGGAGAAAGCCTTGCATTACTGTGTGCAGTTACAGACAGAAGAACAGGAAGTGAGGATTTCTCAGAAGAAATAAGGACATTGAAAAGCAAAATCGAAGAATGAGGTAAGTGAAGGAGGACTGCACTAAGGCAAAGGAAGCTATTTAGGGATTTTTTTTTACCTTTACAACCCCTTTAATCTCCACTTCTCAAGAGTGAATAAATTCAGTTCTTTTTTCCTCATCGCTGAGCTCCTCCATGCCTCTTATCAGTTTGGTTGCCCTTCTCTGCACTTTCTCCAGTTCCCCAATATCCTTTTTGAGAACTAGTGCCCAAAACTGAACTGCATATTCCAGATGAGGTCTTACTAATGATTTGAACAGGGGCAAAACTATTTCAGGGTAAGTAAAACCCTGGACAGAGGCGTGGCAGTGGACGTGGTATACTTGGATTTTGCAAAAGCGTTTGATACAGTTCCCCACACACGGCTCATGTGTAAGGTAAGGTCTACAGGACTGGATATATCGGTTTGTAAATGGATAGAAAACTGTCTGAAAGACATGATTCAGAGAGTTGTGGTTAATGATTCTTACTCTGAATGGTCCAAGGTTATCAGCGGTGTACCCCAAGGTTCGGTGTTAGGTCCCTTACTTTTCAATATATTTATAGATGATATTGGGTCTGAGATCAAAAGTAACATTTCTGTCTTTGCAGACGACACCAAGCAATGCAGTGGAATAACGTCCTTACAGGATGTCTCCAATTTACAGGCCAACCTCAATGCTCTGTCTAATTGGGCGACTATGTGGCAGATGAGGTTTAATGTTGATAAATGTAAAGTTATGCACTTAGGGGCTAAGAATATGCATGCATCATACATACTAGGGGGAGTACAACTGGGGGGATCTGTAGTGGAAAAGGATCTGGGGGTTTTAGTTGATCATAAGCTCAATAATAACATGCAATGCCAAGCTGCGGTTTCCAAAGCGAGTAAAGTCCTTTCTTGTATTAAGAGAGGTATGGACTCCAGAGATAGAGATATCATTTTGCCCCTGTACAAATCATTAGTAAGATCTCATCTGGAATATGCAGTCCAGTTTTGGACACCAGTTCTCAAAAAGGATATCGGAGAACTGGAGAAAGTGCAGAGAAGGGCAACTAAACTGATAAGAGGCATGGAGGAGCTCAGCTATGAGGAAAGATTAGAAGAACTGAATTTATTCACTCTTGAGAAGAGGAGAATAAGGGGGATATGATCAACTTGTACAAATATATAAGGGGTCCATATAGTGAACTTGGTGTTGAGTTATTCACTTTGAGGTCAACACTGAGGACAAGAGGGCACTCTTTACGTCTAGAGGAAAAGAGATTTTACCTCCAAATACGGAAAGGTTTCTTCACAGTAAGAGCTGTGTAAATGTGGAACAGACTCCCTCCAGACGTGGTTCTGGCCAGCTCAGTAGATTGCTTTAAGAGGGGCCTGGATTCTTTCCTAAATGCACGTAATATAACTGAGTACTAAGTTTTGTAGGTAAAGTTGATCCGGGGTAAATCCGATTGCCTCTCGGGGGATCAGGAAGGAATTTTTTCCCCTCCTGTAGCAAATTGGATCATCCCCGATGTTGGCTTTGCAGAGTGCACGGAGGACATGGGAGGCTGTATTCCCATGCTAGCCAGTAGATAGCGGGCGGGGCCGGGAGCTCCACGGACGCACCCACTCCGATCACTGTTTTGAGCATACAGGCTGTGTGGGGCGGGGTCAGAGCATCAGTGGAGCTCCCGGCCCCGCTCCCTCTATAATGGCTGGGGAATACAGAGGTATAACCCCACCCCATGCAGCCTGTATGCTCAGGGTGGAGCATAGAATGGAAGCCCCACTCACGGACCTCTGAATGTATGCAGTGAGCTCGGCTGGCCAGGTATGTCCTTACACCCATAAAATGCCTGACTGCTTAAACACTTAGCTGTGTTATTCAACTGTAAAGCTGTGAGTTGCTAAAAAGTTCTCTGACCGTCTCCTGGATAATGTCTACAGTCTCTGATGGTCTCCTGTAGCATGTCCAGAGTCTTTAGATGTCTCTTGCAGTATGTCCGCAGTCTCTGGTTGTCTCATGTAGTATGTCCGCAGTCTCTGGTTGTCTCCTGCAGTATGTCCGCAGTCTCTGGTAATCTCGTACAGTATGTCCGCAGTCTCTGGTAATCTCCTGCAGTATGTCCGCAGTCTGGTAGTCTCCTGCAGTAGGTCCGCAGTCTCTGTTAATCTCCTGCAGTATGTCTGCAGTCTCTGGCAATTTCGTGCAGTATGTCCGCAAGCTCTGGCTGTCTCGTGCAGTATTTCTGCAGTCTGGTAATCTCCTGCAGTATGTCCGCAGTCTCTGGTAATCTCCTGCAGTATGTCCGCAGTCTCTGGTTGTCTCCTGCAGCATGTCCGCAGTCTCTAGGAAATCTCCTGCTGTATGTCCGCAGTCTCTGAGCCTCTCCCGTAGTATGTGTATTAATGTGCCGCTTTACTTGCTCAATTATTTTGGATTGCTTCACTTCTCAGTGAGTGGTAATGATGTGCATTAACCTGTAGCAACCAAACAGCGAACAGTAGTGATCTGTTTTAATCTCTAGCAACCAATCAGTAAGTGGCAATGATGTTTTGTTACCCCTAGCAACCAATCAGTGAGTGCCAATAATGTGCAGTAACCTCTAGCAACCAATCGGCAAGCAGTGTTGTGACCACTAGCAACCAGCCAGTGAGCGGTAAGGATAGACTATAACCTCTGGCAAACAATTGCAATCGCTGCATGATCTGCTTCAGTAAACTGATTTTGAGTCTACCTGCTATTTTGTGTATGTCTGAGAATAGAGGGGGGGGGCCAAGAAAATGTTTGCCCAGGGCCCGATCAAAGTTAAAGACAGCCATGCCCCTCTGTCCAAGGTTTTACTTACCAGGGCTGGAGCAAGGATTTTCGACACCCTAGGCGAAACCTCATGCTGCCGCCCCCTGACTCTGCCCCCTTTTCTCTGCCTATGCAAACCCCATCTTTTTAATGAAGTGCCCATCAAATGCGGCCTCACCAGCGCCCATCAAATACACCCTCACCAGCGCCCATCAAATGCCATTCAGCCAGCGCCCATCAAATGCCATCTCACCAGCGCCCAAATGCCGCCTCACTAGCGCCCATCAAATGGCATCTCACCAGCGCCCATCAAATGCTGCCTGGCCAGCGCCCATCAAATGCTGCCTGGCCAGCGCCCATCAAATACCACCTTACCAGCGCCCATCAAATGCCATTTCACCTGCGCTTGACAAGCAGCGCTGACACCACCCCCCCAAAGCACGGGGGGGTGGTGTCAGCGCTGCTTGTCAAGCCCCCCCCCACCCCCTCCCCTAAAGTCTGGACAGTAAACTGGCCCTTTGTTTGGAAAGTTTGGAGATCCCTGTAATAAAGATTACAATATATTTTATGTAACAGCTTGTGGGGCATGTGTTTCTAGCACATGTCCCACTAAAAGTCTCTCATCCAGCTAAAGAATGTTTTGTAGTATGTGATTGTTATAGGGATGTGTTGCCCAAAGGATGCTGCCTGTACCAACAGATTTTAAATATTGTATTAGTGAGTCTGCAAGCAAGGCTGAAAAACCTTATTGCATTCCTAAGTTATTTACTGTGAGGAGATAGGCACATAAGGTATAGCATACATATAGTATGTTGAAATTCACTAACATATGGTTTGTTAAGCAGTGTATGCCTCAGCTAAGTGGTAGCATAGCTTAGTTAAAAATTAGATTTTTTTCAGTTTGTGGGGATATCTATTTGCTATTTTGCAGTATGCACTGATATCACTACAATTAACTGAGAGAAAAACTGAAAACAAAAAAGACAGGCATTTTTTGGAGAGTATCAGAATGGGCACATATGCACATTATGATCTTGGCACATATGTACTATATTTCATAAACTGCTGCTTCTGCATGCATGTTGTAAATATGAATACCAACGTTCACACTACCTTATTTGCTCCTAATAGCACAGTAGAGTTTTTTCAGCATCCCCACTGCAAGTGAACAATTGCGGTGCTAGTGCCATTATAATTTAAAATCTTGGCATACATATTACGGGCCAGATTCTCGTACATCAGATGCACTACGCCGGCATAACTTCGAGAGCCAAGCACCATATTCTCAGTGCAATTGCCCCCTACGATGCGCCTGCGTAACGTAAATTGTTTGGCAACCTTATGGACCGCCCCTCTGCACATGTGCACAATTATGCACAGTGTGACACCTGAGCAACGCCGGCCCACTCAGCCTACGCAATGTGTATAAATGCGGCCGGACATGCGCCTGTCATTCTCAAAATTACACCATTTTATTTCCGGTGGTGTAGGTAATTTTGCGGCTTGTGTAGTGCCATGTCTGCTCCGAGGAGAGAAAGACGGAGATAAAAACTTCTCCCCCTAGGAGAGGGCCATCATTATCTCCGCCATGGAGCAGTACGATGCTCGCCTCCATAGCCCACAGAGTGGCACCACAAGTAAGGCTAAAAAGAAGATGATACTCCAGCGCATCACCGCTCAGGTAAATTCCCTGTCACATGAGGTGAGGAGACCCCAAGACATCTCAAAGAAGATGCATGACCTGCGGCGTCTGGTCAGAGGCAAGCTGGGTGAGATCAGCAGGCATGCCAGGGGCACTGGAGGGGGTCCACCCTGTGCGATCCGCCTCACTGCAGAGGAGAAAGTGGTTGCCCGCTGCCTACAGAGGGAGCAGGTGGAGGGACTTCCAGGCTATGACTTTGTGGCTCTGGGCTTAAGGACAGGTAAGTGTGTTTTATCTACTATCTGGTGTGTAGCATATGTGTGGGCGGGGGGGTGGAAGGGAACATGTGTCGAGTGTGTGGGTCCAACAACATGTGAATGTTTTGTGTCACCCACAGATGTGCAGGAGGGAGCTGGGCCGTCTGCTGCTGGTGTCCGACCCATGGCATCTCCGGAACATCCTGTGCCTCATTCTGACTCCCTGGGAAGCCCGGTAGTATTGGTGGAGGGGAGTGCCCAGTCCGCAACTGGAGAGGTGGTTGAGGAGGAGGTGGTGTCTATGGACCATGAGGTATGCCTCTATATGAAGGAGCCAAGTGTGTTGGCAGGACCATCACACTCATCCACCCCCCTCATCTCCAGCCCCTCAGTGTCTGCCCCCGTCATGTCCAGTCCCCCCTGGTCCATCCCCGTCATCACCAGCCCCTCAAGATCCTCCCCCTATGGAAGGTCCCGAGCCACTCCACGGCCCAGGAAGGCGACCAGGAAGACAAGGGTTGTCCCTGAGTTCCTTCCGGAACATCTTTCTAGGGAGCAGGACCGGTAGACCCGCCATATGGGTGAAGTCGTGGCGGAGATGAGGCGGCTGGCAGACAGCCTGGGCTCCTCTGGCCCCTTAAGTGACACTCTGCAGGATGTCTCTGCCAACACGTCTGCATCAGTTACCTGCCTGGGGGAGCTCCAGTCCTCAACGGCGGAACTTGTGGGCGAGGTAAAGGCCCTGAGAGTGGCTGTACAGGCCCAGACAGTTTCTATGGAGGCGGTCCTCACCCGCATAGCTGTGGCTTTGGAGGGCAGCCAGGCAGCCAGGGAGAGACCAGGGGACAACTAAGGGCCAGGAGCCTGGGCACCAGGCGGAGCCCATGCCAGAGCAAGTGATTGCCTTTTTAAAAAGGTTTTTTTGTTTTTTTCATATGCTCTGGTGAAGAGTTTTTTTTTTTTCATATGCTCTGGTGAAGAGTGTTTTTTTGTTTTTGATACTGCACACGGTGCAGTGTGAATGGTGTGTGAATGTGGGGGTGGTACTCCTGCCAGTAAGGGGTGTCACCCTCGGCCGTTGGGGAGAAGTTACCCCTACGGCTGAGTGAATGACGTGTGAATGGACAGCGACACCATTGGGGCCTTGACGCGGCGTTGCTGCTCCCAAGTCCTGCATGCCGGACTTGGGCTAATCCAATGTGATATGGATGTGGTTGTGTGTGATCTAGGGACCACAGTGGTGTGCATGCGTGCATTGTCTGTGTGCCATGATGAATGTGTGTGTTTAACGGTCAAAGATTCGTAACACGAGGACCCTCCTGACTGCTCTTCCATCAGCAGACTGGGGGCCAGATTCTCAGAGGCGATACGACGGTGTATCTCAGATACACCGTCGTATCTCAATGGGTATCTATGCGTGTGATTATTAGAATCACTTACGCATAGATACACTAAAAATCCGACAGGTGTAAAAGAATTACACCGTCGGATCGTAGATGTAATGACAACGCTGGCCGCTAGGTGGCCATAACTTTGTTTTCTCATTTGCCTATGCAAATGAGCCTAATACGCCGATTCCCGAACGATTTTACATCGCCCCGTCAAATTTTACGTCGTTTCCGTAAGGTTTGCGCCACGTAAAGATAAAGCAGCCCGAAGGTGGCGCATCCTATGTTAAGTATTGCCGTTGTTCCCACGTCGCCATTTGAAAATTTTACGTTGTTTGCGTAAGACAACCGTGAATGGGGCTGGACGCCATTAACGTACACGTCTAAAACACTGACGTCCTTGCGACGTCATTTTGCGCAATGCACGTCGGTAAGTCTTTGGGACGGCGCATGCGCAGTACGTTCGACGCGCGAACTCGCCTAATTTAAATGCTCTACGCCCCCTACCCGGCTCATTTGAATTACGCGGGCTTGCGCCGGGGGATTTTCGCTACGCCGCCGCAACTTTACAGGTAAGTGCTTTGAGAATAAAGCACTTGCTCTAGTACGTTGCGGCGGCGTAGTGTAAATGCATAACGCTACGCCGCCGGGGATTCTTTGAGAATCTGGCCCTGGGTCTCCTCTGGCAGCGGGGGGCAGTGTGGTCCGGGGTCGGGTCATCACGTAGGTCAATCTGCAGGCCTTTTCTCACGGCTAAGTTGTGCAGAATGCAACATGCACCGATGATCTGACACACAAAGTTTGGGGAATACAACAGGGCCCCCCCAGACTTATCCAGGCATCGGAAACGGGACTTCAGGAGCCCGAAATGTGCGCTCCACGACTGCACGAGTTTTGATATGTGCTTCATTGTATCTTCTCTCTCCTCTGGTTTGGGGATTCCGGAATGGAGTCATGAGAGGGGGCCCAAGTACATATGCCGCGTCACCTGGAAGGAAAAAGACAGGAGGATGTTAGTAGTGCATGTGCCCCTTGTGATGTGTGCATCATGGGGGGGACAGTCATGCCTGCCACCCATGTCACTCACCAACCAGCCAGCTGTCCCCATACATGTTCAGTTCAAATTCTGCTGGGATGGGGCTTTGACGGTATATGTAGCTGTCGTGGCTGGATCTGGGGTGTTTGGCACGGACGTGCCGTATGAGTCCTTGGGCATCGACTATCACCTGTAAGTTGAGGGAATGCCAATGCTTCCGATTGCGGTATATGTGCTCTGTCTCACGGGGGGGGCTGTAGTGCCACATGGGTGCAATCAATGGCCCCCACGGTGCGTGGGGATCCGTCAATTTTGTAGAAATCCAGCATTGCCTTATGCCGCAGACGCTCAGTGGTGGGTCTGATGATGTGGTGGGACATGCGTCTAAGGATTGCGGGGACAACCTGGTGCACACATCTGCTCATGCTGGTTTGTGACATCCCAGCCACAACTCCACTTGTACGCTGGAATGAACCACTGGCGAGGAAATGCAGTGTTGCCAGTACCTTGCCCAGTGGCTACAGTGCATGTGAGCGTTGTGTCCTGCTGGTGAGGTCATCCTGCAGGGCTGTGGTTATTTCCAGGATGGCAGCAGGGCTTTCCAGGATGGCAGCAGGGCTGAATCTGAAGATGCGATACACCTCCTTATCACCCATGCCAAAGAGGCTCATGCGTGTTCGGTATATCCTCTCCCGTGCTCTCCTCCTTCTACGCCCCTCTAAAGCCACTAGTAGTGCTATGACCATGCCTGCCCCTGGCAAGTTAGCATACGGATGTGTTGTCCTGCAAGTGTGTTTGCTCAGCTCGTCCGTAACGGTGCTGCTGTATTAGCTCTTCTGCTGACTTACACATGTCTGGGGCAAAGTTACCCCTGCTTTATGAGGGGTAAATTAATGCGGAACACGCGTAATAACGAGGCGCATATAGCCGGTGTCTGGCGCACGTACGTTCGGGAATGCCTGTATCTCCCTCATTTGCATATTTGCATACAAAATCAATGAGAACACCAGACGTGACGCGCGTAAATATGTGCCTACGCTACGCAGACTTAGAACAGTTACGCCAGTCAGACGAATCCTAATTTCAGGCGTATCTGGTTCTGTGGCTGTGGCCCATGGATACGATGGCGCGTATTAGCACATACGCCGCGCATCTCCATATACGCCACCGCAACTTGTTTGAGAATCTGGCCCTATATCACATTTGTTTTCAATGTACACTACAAATGGGTACTTCAACATAATATGAGTATGTAACACTTTTTTTTTATTAATCTGCAATAAATATGCACAAATATGGATCTTCAGCTATCAAACAACTTCATTAACAAATGCTCTCTACTTACAATAAAGAGTCAGACACACACATCCCAGATGTGGATCTTTTCCTTGGATGTTTAGAATGACAGGGACATACACTTGGTGACACCCCAAAAAACATCGGATCACATACATCAAGCTGGGATTCAATCTTTTTTAGATCTTTCAAAGTCTCTGGTGTGCTGACTGGATTCCATCAGAGCTCAAGCTCCTTGGTTACTGAGGTTCAAGTGATATTTAAGTCTTCACTTCCAGAGAAGGACCACATGAAAAGGTTTCTGTGTACAATTCCTCACTCAGCCATAACTCACTGCATCTTCAGATGCAATGGGCACTTGTAACTTGCTTCATTTAGGCAGTTTGCTCTCTACTTTCAGTAACCAAGCACCCTTAGGGGATTCCTCATGTTTACTACTAGTTCTCCCAGTATGCACAACACATTCCCCAAGCCTACTGAATGACTAGGTTGTCAAAACCTTATAAGTGAAAGTAAACCCATCAATTTAACATTTTTAAAAACAGTTACATTCCTGGCATGTGCCGGTAATTCAACTGTCACAATGGTTGTGCTGTCAAGCCATCAAATGACTGGTGTCATAACTGATCACATGTGCAGCATCATGGCAGTTGAAGATCAAACAGAGGCCAAGATGGCAGCTTCCTTGGCTGAAAACGATAGGAGGGTTTACTTACACTTTAACACAGAATATATCTCTCTAAAACACCCTGCTGGAACAAGCTCAATCAGCGCAAGGACATACATTTGGAGCTTATAAGTCCACTTCTGATTACAGAATTCACAAATATACAAGAAATAATTTAGTAAAAAGACTACACTGTAAAAAATATTGTGCTGGACATACTAAAAAAATTGAGGCAACTATTTGAATCAGCTTTTTAAGTACTTGCAAATAAATAAATAAAATTCTGACTCAGACTTTTTCATGTTTCATGTTTCATGTCAACTTTGTTGTTTTAAGTAAAGCCAAATATTTTTTTAAGTTTATAGACCATAGTGTTTTAAGTTAGGAAAACATACCTTAACTTGTCTGGAACTATAGCTTTAAGTAAAGCCAACTCAATTTTTCTAGTTTATAGACCATGGGGCAGATTCAGGTAGAAATGCCTATCTTTAGGCTTGCCTAGCGTCTGGCTTTTAAACTAGGCCTTGCAACTTTTTCAGGCAAGTGCTTTATTCTCAAAGCACTTGCCTGTAAAGTTGAGGTGGCGTAGCGTAAAAGACCCGGCCGAATTCAAATTCGGCGGGTAGGGGGCGTGTATTATTTAAATGAAGCGCGCCCCTGCGCCAAAAGAACTGCGTATGCGCAAGCTGTGAATTGATCCCAGTGCGCATGCTCCAAATCTCGACGGCAATACGACGTGTAAACAACGTGAACGGCACTTACGCAAAGCCCTATTCGCAAACGTTTTACGTAAACGACGGGAAAAAAAG
Organism: Rana kukunoris; assembly: GCA_029574335.1. NCBI lineage: Eukaryota > Metazoa > Chordata > Amphibia > Anura > Ranidae > Rana > Rana kukunoris. The sequence continues at coordinate 222,341,442 of CM056053.1, read as the reverse complement.
CGTCGGTATTGCCTGCGCCTCATATAGCAGGAATAACATTATGAAGGTACTACGCTAACGCAAACAATGTAATTGAATAGAACTGGCCGGGCGTACGTTCGGGAATCGGCGTATAGGCTCATTTACATATTTTAGACAGGAACGCCACCTAGCGGCCAGCCTAAAATATGGAAATAAGATTAGACAGCGTAAGAGACTTACGCATGTCTGATCTAAGGAAAATCTATGCTAAACTGATTTTATGAAGTAGTGGCATAGATTGGACGCATAAAACGCAGAGATAAGATGGCTTATCTGGAGATAAGCCGACTTCTCTCCTACCTGAATCTATCCCCATAGGTTTAAGTAAAGCCTACTCAATATTTTCAGTTTATAGACCATGGGACAGATTCAGTAAGAAGTTAAGCGACTTATCTCAAGATGCGCGGCCTAAGTGTAAATATGCGCCACCGTATCTATGCGCCGTACCCACCAAACTAGATACGCCTGAAAATAGGCTTTCTCCGACCGACATAACTTTCCTACGCCGGCCTATCATAGGTGCATATTTACGATGGATGGATCTGGCGCGCCCATTGCTTTCCTATTCAAATATGCATACGTTTTAGCGACAGACGCTGGCTACGTGCGCCGCGCATAAGTCGTACGTCCGGTGCAAAGTTATTCCTACAAATAGCTGCTTTATCTTTACACCTGACGGGCACAGGTCAGCTGGAGAGCAGCTACAGCAGCACCATTACGGACGAACTTAGCAAGCTGAGCAACCCCACTTTCAGGACAACACATCTGTGTGCCAACATGCCAGGGGCAGCCGTGGTCCTAGCACTACTAATGGGTCCACCGGTACGGAGGAGGAGGGCACGTGAGAGGATATACCGCACGCACATTAGCCTCTTTGGCATGGGTGATTCGGAGGTGTATCGCATCTTCAGATTCAGCCCTGATGCCATCCTGGAAATAACCACAGCCCTAAAAGATGACATCACCAGCAAGACACACTGCTCATAAGCAGTGCAGCCACTGGTCAAGGTACTGGCAACACTCCATTTCCTTGCCAGTGGATCTTTTCAGCGTACAAGTGGAGTCGTGGCTGGGATGTCACAATCCACCATGAGCAGATGTGTGCACCAGGTTGTCCCCGCAATCCTCACACGCATGTCCCACCAAATCATCAAACCCACCAATGAGCATCTGCGGCAGAAGGCAATGCAGGATTTCTACAGAATTGCAGGATTCCCACGCACCATCGGGGCCATTGATTGAACACATGTGGCCCTACAGTGACCAGCGGGTCACGGTAAATCGCCGCTGATAGCGGCGGTTTCCCACGTGATCGCGCCGTCCAATGACGGCGCGATCACATGTAAACAGATCGGCGTCATTTGATGACACCGGTTCCTCCCTCCTCTCTCTGTACCGATCGGTACAGTGTGAGAGGGGGAGCGCGGATGGTGGCAGCGCTGTGGATGGATCTGTGACTATTGCAGTCACAGATCCATCCATCCCTGCAACCCCCCCAGCAATTCTCAGCATACCCCCCCAGCAATACTGTTCATACCCCCCAAGCAATACTGTGCATACCCCCCCAGCAATACTCAGCATACCCCCCAGCAATACTCAGCATACCCCCCCAGCAATACTCAGCATACCCCCCCAGCAATACTCAGCATACCCCCCCAGCAATACTCAGCATACCCCCCCAGCAATACTCAGCAGTACCTCGGTGCAATACTCGGCAGTACCCCGGCGCAATACTCAGCAGTACCCCAGCGCAATACTCAGCAGTACCCCGGCGCAATACTCAGCAGTACCCCGGTGCAATACTCAGCATACCCCGGTGCAATACTCAGCATACCCCGGCGCAATACTCAGCATACCCCGGCGCAATACTCTGCAGTACCCCGGCGCAATACTCTGCAATACTCTGAACAATACTCTGTAGTACCCCGGGCGCAATACTCTGCAATACTCTGAACAATACTCTGCAGTACCCCGGCGCAATACTCTGCAATACTCTGAACAATACTCTGCAGTACCCCGGCGCAATACTCTGAACAATACTCTGCAGTACCCCCTGCGCAATACTCTGCAATACTCTGAACAATACTCTGCAGTACCCCCTGCGCAATTCTCTGCAATACTCTGAACAATACTCTGCAGTACCCCTGCGCAATACTCCCTGCGCAATACTCCCTGCGGTCGTTTTTTTTTCCAGGCTTCCCAGCCTAGAGGTGAGATGTGGGGTCTTATTGAGCCCATATCTCACTGAAGAGGACCTGTCACGCTATATTCCTATTACAAGGGATGTTTACATTCCTTGTAATAGGAATAAAAGTAATCAAAACATTTATTTTTGGGGAAAAAGGTGTCAAACTAAAATAAATAAAGTAAAATGAACAATAAAAAAAAAAAAAAAAACTTAAAGCGCCCCTGTTCCCGCGTGCTCGTATACAGAAGCGAACGTGCACGTAAGTCCCGCCCACATATGAAAACGGTGTTCAAACCACACATGTGAGGTATCGCTGCGAACGTTAGAGCGAGAGCAATAATTTTGGCTCTGGACCTCTTCTCCAACTAAAATGATGTAACCAGTAAAAATATTTAAAGCGTCACCTATGGGGATTTTTAAGTCGCGAAGTTTGGCGCCATTCCACGAGCGTGTGCAATATTGAAGGGTGACATGTTGGGTATCTATTTACTCGGCGTAACTTCATCTTTCATATTATGCAAAAACATTGGGCTAAATTTAATGTGTTTTTTTTAAAAAGCACAAAACTGTTTTATTTCCAAAAAAAATGTGTTCGAAAAATTGCTGTGCAAATACCATGTGCGATAAAAAGTTGCAACAACCGCCATTGTATTCTCTAGGGTCTTTGCTAAAAAAGCATATATAATGTTTTGGGGTTCTATGTAATTTTCTAGCAAATAAATGATGATTTTTACATGTAGGAGAGAAATGTCAGAATTGGTCTGGGTGCTCCAGAATGTCTGATGGCATTCCCTGCATGTTGGGCCTCTGTATGTGACCACGCTGTGTAAAAGTCTCACACATGGGGTATCGCCATACTCGGGAGGAATAGCAGAATGTGTTTTGGGGTGTAATTTGTGGTATGCATATGCTGTGTGTGAGAAATAACCTGCTAATATGAAAATTTTGTGGAAAGGAAATAAAAATGAAAAAAAATCTTGATTTTGCAAAGAATTGTGGGAAAAAAATGACAACTTAAAAAAACTCACAATGCCTCTTTCTAAATACCTTGGAATGTCTTATTTCCATAAAGGGGTCATTTGGGGGGTATCTGTACTTTTCTGGCATGTTAGGGTCTCAAGAAATGAGAGGCCGTCAGTACATCAGATGTGATCAAATTGATCAATTTTCATTAATTGGTACCATAGCTTTTAGACCCTAAAACTTTCACCCAGACTAAATAATATCTAAAATGTTTTTGTTTTGTTACCAAAGATATGTAGCAGTATACATTTTAGGCCAAGTTTATGAAGAAAAATTACTTTTTTGCAAAATGTTATAATAGAAATGAAGAAAAATTAATTTTTTTACAAAATTTTCGTTCTTTTTTCATTTATAGCGAAACAATAAAAACCGCAGAGGTTATAAAATACCACCAAAAGAAAGCTCTATTTGTGGGGAAAAAAAGGACAAAAATTTCATTTGGTTACAGTGTTGTATGACTGAGTTATTGTCATTCAAAATGTGAGAGCACCGAAAGCTGAAAATTGGTCTGGTTATTAAGTAGGTTTAAGTGCCCAGTGGTCAAGTGGTTAATATAATAATAATACAATAATATGTTTTTTTTTTTTTATGAATAGTCTCATGAAACAGGCTTTTAAAACAAATTACCATTTATTATTTATAAAGTGTTACACATGTGATATTATTAAAGCAGCATCAAATTTAAATGTAAGCATCTTTAAAACAAAGATGTTCTTTGAAACACACATGTTACATACAGTATATCTGTGAAAGAACATAGAACACAGATTGTATTAACTTTTTCTTTAAGCATTTTAGGAAAGTAATTTGCACTTTAAAGTGTGAACGTTGAATGGCAAATATCAGAAAAACCGAAAAAACAGAGCTGGTACAAATCAGCACAAATGCAGCACAAACAAATGGTATTGTCACGATCAAGGGGTCAGGCTCGAAGACCAGTTGCTATAGCAGTGGAAGCTCACACAGGACCAGCAAGATAGGAACACAGGCCGTTTACCCTAGCAGATGTCACAGGCTCACTTGATGTAATCTAAGTACTAACCATTTTTCACCAGAGCTCCTGATGGTGGAGATACATTTTGCTGCATGATAGCCCCAGGTCATGGTGCTCAGGATCGCCCAACCAGGAGGGGAGCAAGATGGGGTCCAGTAGCAGATATAGCAGATAGGGATCAAGCAGAAGCATAGTCAAGGAACAAGCCAAAGTTTGGTAATGAATAGTTGCAGGGTGGGATCAAGCAGAAGCATAGTCGAGGAACAAGCCAAAGGTCAGTAACAAATAGTTGCAGGTTGGGATTGAGCAGACGCGTAGTCGAGGAGCAAGCTAAATGTTGGTAACGAATAATAGCAAAGATACAGATGGCAGCAGGAGAGACACAAGTGAGATGTTGGCTGGAGAAGGCACATTATTCTGGCAACCAGGAAGTGCAGAGACATGACTCAAATCAGGAAGGTCATGGGGTGGTGGACTAAAGAGTTCAAGGCAAATAAGATACACAGCATTATCAGTCAAGGAATTGTCCAGGGAGCGGTCCAGAATTCCAAGTAGCTCAGCAAGACATGGCTGAGGTCCCAGGTTCAAGTTCAGGTCCTTATAGGTATAATTGTTTTTAATATGTAATAACACATGGTGCAGAGTGGGAGAGGTTTCATCAACTATAATGCCCAATATCGTAGCACATACATTTGTTTTTGCAGCACAGATCCAGTGCAAACGAATATCTTTGTTTTTAAATTTTAATAACATTGGGTGCAAAGTGGGTGCACTTGATGTTACATAATTTGAATTTGAATTCCAAAATCTCAAAAATAAAACCGGCTGAAATATTTTTTGTGGCACAAATCAGCACAAACAAATGATATAATTGTTTTTAAAATGTTATAGCATAGGGTGCAAAGTGGGTGGGGTTTCATCAACTATTATGAGTAATATCTCTAAAACCAAACTGCACAAATGTAAATTTTTGCAGCACAATAATGTTATCTTTGTTTTTAAATGTTATTAACTTGCAAATAACATTTAAAGTAGAAGTATAGCCAAAGCTTGTTTGGCTATACTTCTACTAGTATGGATCACAGGCGTGCAATTCATTTTGCACTCCTGTGACCTGTCACCAATGTCAGTCCAGGCACTGCATAATCCCGACAATGGGAGTTCGGATCAGCTGACACCCTCTCAGCTTCTCAGTGAGCCGCTGAGAGCCTGAGACAGCCATTCTTCACCCCTCCACAGCTCAGTGCTCCAGTGAGCGTGGAGGAGCAGAGCGGAGAGCTGCATTTGACAGTCTGCAGCTCTTTACTCGGGGAGCTGTGAGAACTGAGCCATTGCCAGTGTTCGGTCACTCAGTTCTCAGTTAAGAATCGCCGGGAGACAGATGCAGCATCGGACCGACGCTGAATCCACCAGGTAAGTAAAACATTTTACTTTACTTCTCTTTAATATGAAATAACTTCAAAACATCAAACTCTTTAAAATTACTTTAAAACTTGTGTGGTTGCAGGTTTAGCAAAAATTGGCTTAGATTTCAGTCAAATTAAAATGTTTTTTTTTTTTTTTTTTAAGTAAATGCAACTCAATTAGAATATGGAAATGCATATATCTTAAAAGTTTTGTTTAGATTGCTCAATTTTGTTCATTATTTTTGGAAATGTAAAAAGTGTGTTTTAAGAACTAATGAAAATTAAGTAAGGTACTTAATATTATCAAAGTCAATTAATTAAATGTATTTATTTATTTGTTGTAAATGATACATTTTGTTATGTTAAGTTAACAGAATCATTTTTATCAGTGTACATCTCTACAAGTGTATGCTTTAGTTAAAAAAATTAAAGCATTACCTCAGCAGGGTCTGCACTCGATCTTAATAACACACAAAAATATAATAAGAACATTTTCCAAGCTCTTGTGTGTTTACCTAAATTAAATCATGTCAATTGTGTGTAACATAAAAAGCTATTCCATGACGTGTGTCATGAATATGCAATTCATGTTCATGTCTGTCTGTCTGCTTACCTCTCTCTTGTGTCAGCTTAGCGACCCTTCGCTGTTCACCTGTATTCTTAAGTAATCTTCCCCCAAGCATGGCTCCCCTCCAGCCCCTATCAGAAAACACTATATTAACCTGTGCACTGCAAGCAAACCTTGCTGATCAATATTGTGTGTTTGGCTTCCTGTGGGGTTCTTGCCATGTGCTCTACATCTGTTTCTGTTCACCGATCTTCACCGGCTTGTTCTTTGACTAACCCTGCCTGCTTGTTACCCTGACCTTTGGTGTGTTTTTTGTCTAAACCTTGTCCGCTAGTTTCCCTGACCTTTGGCTTATCTTTGCGAGTTGCAGCACAGTCCATCCTCACCACTAGAGGCTCTGGTGAACACCTGCTTGCTCTTAGGCCGCGTACACACGAGGAGATTTATCTGATGAAAATGGTCTGACAGACCGTTTTCATCAGACATGTCTGCTGGGATATTTTGGCGCCGCCACATCACCGAACCAGGAAGTAAAATACTTCCACGCATGCATCGAATCCATTTGACGCATGCGGGGGATTTTTGTCCGCTGGTTAGGCGTACTAACCAGCGGACATGTCGGAAACCTGCATGCTTTAAAACTTTTGTCTGCTGGAAACCTGTCTGCTAGCCCGTACAGACGATCTAATCTGTCCGCTGAAACTGGTCTGTGGACCAGTTTCAGCAGATATGTGTGATCGTGTGTACGCAGGCTTAGACTCTGCATCCTGGGGAATCTTATGCTCTATCTCCCAGTGGGATCCGTGTTGGTGCTTCAGTGTACCTGAACTTTTAATTCCTGAACCACCCGGAGCTCCAGCCACAGCAGTCAGCTGTAGGGTCCACTACCTTAGATAGCACTCCCAAATCCAATAGTGTGCATCTGTAACCTGGCCTCAGGTGATCTGACAATGTGGACCTTGATCAAAGCAGTTTAAATGTAGATTTGGATAAATGTGAGACAATGCAGCAGCTATTGCAAAGCAATCACCAGTTATGGCATTTTCTAGTTCAGACATTACAGCAAAATACTGAATTTAATATTACATGTGTAACTATTCAGCATCAAGAGTAGAAGTGCAAGGACTTTGTCACAAAAAAATTGTTTAAGGGCTTTCAGACCACTTTTGTTTAAAGGTTTCCCACATAGAATAGAGAAGCAAAGAACAGTCTCTGTCCCTTAGTCTGCCTCACAGACTTTATCAACTCTCATGCCTCATACACACACTCACGGTTTCTGACGGGAAAAAGTCAGTGGGTCTCTTTTTTTGCCGGTGGATTTTGGCAGTTTTCCCATTGGAAAAACTGCGAGGGAGCATACACACGGATGGGATTCCCAGCCAAAAGCTCTACTCGCAGTTTTCCCGTCAGAAAACCCGGTAGTGTGTATGAGGCATTAGATGACAGCCACGTCAGGTTACATGTCTTTATGGTAAGACAGGCCAGAACACAGACACGCAACTAGTGTGTCTATACATACACTTCTGTCTCCTGCAGTATGACTCTCCTAGTGAGGGTGGAGCCTTACTGGCTACACTGATTCTATTTTGTGGCTCCACATCCACCTGCCTCCACTAACTCTTACACTTGATCCAACGCTTTTTCATTGCTGAATGGGGATGAACTCTGAATCCACTTCAGCTATTCTGTCAGTTATTTCTGCCTTGAAATGCTAGGTTGGTCTCTATGTTGCCAATATCTAATGTACAATATACATGTTCTGTATGCTGTGCATATATTCCTATGTGACTGATGCTTAATAAGGGCACACATACATTACATTTGTCATCATGGTACAACTGGATACATGTTTTAGCATCAAAGGAATTTTAAGTGTATCAAAACTAAAAAACTATAAACATTAAAATATTTTTGTTTTCATAAAACAAATAATAATATAAATTGTTCTAAAAAAAATACAAAACTCCACCTCTGCTTGTAACATACTGTATACTGTAGTAGGGGAAGTGTGTTAGTGTGGCTGGGGACACTTTTAAAGCTAATCACAAAGGAAGATTTTTATTTTTTTTTAGAAAAAAGCTCTTTATACCAAATATGTGGTTGCACATAAGGACTCTCTTCAGAGAGTGAGAAAAAAATAACTTCTTTTGAAGTTGAATAAAAAAAAAAAAAATGCCCCCTCCTATTTTTTGTACAAGAGAAATCGAATCTCCCTTACAGGGTAATAGGCAGCAACAAGATTCTGACAGAGGCCCTAATGCCATGTACACACCCTCATTTTTCAGCATGTAAAAAACTACGTTTTTCAGCCTCTAGAAAAAACATTTTTTTTTTTAACTTCATCATTAAAACGACGTTGCCCACACACGATCGTTAAAAAAAAATGCTCTAGCAGAGCACGGTGATGTACAACACGTACAACGGCACTATAAAGGGGAAGTTCCATTCAGATGACGCCACCCTTGGGGCTGCTTTAGCTGATTTCATGTTAGTAAAAGACGATTCGTGATTTTCTGTCTGTTACAGTGTGATGAATGTGCTTACTCCATTACGACCGGTAGTTTTACCAGAACGAGCGCTCCCATCTCATAACTTGCTTCTGAGCATGCGTGGGTTTTTAACGTCATTTTAGCCCACACACGGTTATTTTTTACAACCTCAAAAACGACATTGTTTAAAACGTCGTTAAAAAATGCAGCATGTTCGAATTTTTCAGAACCCGAATACGATCATTTTAAATGACATTTTTTTTAAAACGTTGTTTTTTACATGCCGAAAAATGATCGTGTGTACATAACACTTTAACACTATATCCAACACAACAAATATGGCTTTAGATAAACTTTATTGATAAGTGTAGTGAACAGTAACACAGAAGTAACATATAGCCCAGTCATCATTTGTCATATTTATGTCATTGTATGGTGGTCATCGTATGTTGATAACCATTTCTTCCCTACTAAGCTGAGTAGATGCAACAAAAGTTTCTCATTGTAATCAAAAAAGTACTCTCTTACACAGGAGTCCAGCATCTACCCGTACTGAGAGTATACAGTCTACTGGATCATCCTCAAGCAAAAAAGAAACCCGACCACCAAGATTAAAAAAGTTGACAAGACAATATAGTTTGTGAGTTGTGAAACTTTGTGAATATATGCATGCTAAACCATACCCTTATTTATATAGAACAAAATTGTTATTTGACTATTATTACATTTGTATGATTGCCAAAGTTTAGCTTTAGTTGGGTCAACTCAACTAAGTGCACAAATTAGTATATTTTTCTAGTATAAAATTAGGTGCTAAAATTATTATAAAATGAGTATATTAACATAGCCAACGGATCACCAATTGTCTTGTTCTAAAGTAACATGTACCTTGTACGCACAGGCTCTACTTACAGTTCCAAGAACCATACCAATGGCATTTCAGATCATTTCTGATGTTCACTATAGTGTAGCAAAGAGAATTTGATATAAGGGGGTCTGGGTGCTTGGAGGAAACTATCTGCTGTGTGTGGCTCTGGTCCTATTTCACACTGGCCATCTGAAATCATTGAGAGTAATTATTATGCATGTGATCCATGACTTTTTATTGTACCCTTGTCACCTCCTATAGGTAGTGCGGTTGATTTACTGAAGAGTGCAAAAGCTGGTGCAGCTGTGCATGGTAGCCAATCAGCTTTTAACTTCAGTTTGTTCAACTAGGCTTTGACAAAAATTAATTAGCTGATTGGTTTCTATGTAGAGCTGTACCAGATTTTGCACTTTCCAGTAGATTTTAGTAAATCAAACACCCTATGTACTTAGTCCAAATATCTGCAACAATATTAGTATGTTACTTCAAAAAAAATGTATGTATTTATCAGGTTAAAAGTGGCATTTACCAACATTTCCCCATTTGTCTTATTAAAATAAAAAAATGTGGTTAGAATGTTATTTAAATGTTAACTGAAAAATAATAAAGCTGTAAATGTTTATATGGCCACAAAGCTGAATTACCCCCTAGTCATTAAGGCCAAATTCACACTGTTACATTAGAGTGCACTGTTTGGAAAAACATTGCTGTGCGCAATATTGTGCTGTCTTGCTAAAAATTGTATATGTCCCCTTGTACTATTTGATGTGCAATTGCAATGAATGAACTGCTTTAATGGAATGCACATTGATGTGTGACATAACACATGTTAACATACTGCACAGATGTGCTCAAATCTGATCAGACAACAGAACCACTATAGCTTATTGGATAAAGCAGTGAGAGATGAGAGTTCAACAGAGCTGTCAACCTTGTCAAAATGTTTTTTTTCTAAATAGTCAATGTTTCATTGTCAGCAGTATGCATGGAATGGCTCCCCGAATTATGCAGTAGAAAAAAAATCATCAGATCTTCATCTGTACTCTCGAAAAGGAAGCTTTATATGAAGATAATAAGGAGTCCCTAAAATTTGTTTGCATCTATAAAATGTACCAAGAAAAAATCTGTATTACTACTCTCAATCTACCACAAAATTTTACAGGAACTTATACTTTTGCATCGCTGGCTTATACCTTTTATTAAAGGGATACCACAATATTTAAAAAACAAAGCTATAGGCATTGCAAATTGTCATTATACAATTATTTAAATCCCATGTTGGGTTATAAAAATTCTCAAAATAGAATTACATCAACTGAAATGTTACATAAATAAACACACACACACACACACATATATATACATATATATATATATATATATATACATATATATATATATATATATATAAATAAATATATACACACACACACACATGTTTTTTGTTTTTTAAATACTTTGACAATATAAAATGTAACAAGGAAGGAAAATAAATTGGCCCGTAAAAGGACAATGATTCATTCAGTTATTTTATAGAAGCTGTTGTATTACCTCTGTGTGCAAAACATAAAACAATGTGCCATTGTGAAGTAGAACAATGTGCATCATATACAAGGACTGTGAGAAAGAAGGCCTTGTTTTAAAGTAGTCATACTGGAAAAATTTGGTTATTTGAATAATTATGACAGGTGTAAATAAAAATAAAACAATTATGCAAATACTATTTATAGCAGATTTCATGTCACTCTAATTAGAGGCCTATTTATTGACTTAGTTTATTAAACATCATATACTGTAAACATGAAAATCCACAATACTTTTCCAAGATCCTTAAATGACTGCTTTGAGTTGTTAGTAGATATTGGCCTGATCTTAGTTTAAGTGGCATTAAGAAGTGTTTTCCTTTTTTTTATTTAATTTTAGAACTAATGTAAGAGTTTAGATTCAAATGAATCATTCTGGCCTATTTTGGACCACTAAAACCCTCTGTCTGTTTCTGCAAAGACTGAAATATTAGAGTTGGGTGAACGGTTAGGACCAAGCAAAAGTTTGTCGTGAATATCGCCTGTTTGCCAGTTCAGCGAACACCCACATTTGCAGGGCGTTCAGTGAGTGTTCGCCCCCACCGATGCCCTGCAATGCACTACACCAGGGGTCTCCAAACATTCTAAAAAAAGGGCCAGTTTATTGTCCATCAGACTCTTGGAGGGCCAGACTTTGGCCAGCGAGAGTAGAAATGTTACTGGCATCATTGTTAGTAAAAATCTGGTATTAGGGGGAGGAATAGTGCCCCATTGCTGGTATCATAGGGAGGAAAAGTGCCCCATTGCTGGTATCATAGGGAGGAATAGTGCTCTATTACTTGTGTCAGTGGAAGAAATGGTGCTCCATTGTTGGTGTCAAATGGCAGAATAGTGTCTCGTATCAGTGGGAGGGATAGTGCCCCAAGGGCCAGATGAAGGCAAGCAAAGGGCCGCATCTGGCCCTCGGGCCGCAGTTTGGAGACCACTGCACTACACAATGCACAGTGCATTCACAGCTGGAAAAATTGCTCTGCTGTCAACTAAGGCAAACAGTTGAATACCTGGCTTACCGTTTGACAATTCCTATATACAGTTAAAAAAAAAAAAATATATATATATATATATATATATATATATATATATATATAGTTATATAGACGTTACCTGGTGGCACTGCCCCCTTGTGATGTCACGGACCGGCGTAAGCTGGTTCGGTGACCTCACAAGTGGGCGGCACCTCCAGAGGATGTCGCCAGGTGGCCTTGCCCTTACCTATATAAGAAATGTCAAATGGCAAGCCAGGCATTCGGTGGTTTGCTTTAGTTGATGAAGGAGCGATTTTTTTTATTTTTTTGGGTTCGGCAGTTTGGAGGGTATCCTGATTGATGGTGGATTCACTTTGTGGGGCAATTTTTTTTAAATACATAAATCAAAAAACAGTCAAAAACACTCTCTGCGTTTTTATTACTTTTTGACACATTTTTGGTGAATGGGTAAGGGTGCTATGTACCCCATACTCATTTAAATAGGGTGGGGAAGATCTGGGGGCCCCAGATGCTGATAAGCCCCCTGCCTCCAGACCCCCACAACCACAGCCCAGGGTTGTGGGGAAGAGACCCCTGTCCTCATCAACATGAGGACAAAGAGCTTTGGGGTGGGCCTTCCTGCCCCAAGGCACCCACCCATTTTGAGGGCATGTGGCCTGGTATGGTTAAGGAGGCGAGCGCTCAACCATCCCCTCCTTCTTTTTGGCCTGCCAGACTGCATGCCTGCATGATAAGGGTCTGGTGTGGGTTTTGAGGGGGACCCCATGCCTTTTTTTTTTATTTTTTTACCAGCATTGGTATGGTATTGCCAGCAATTTTAAATGTAATTTCATGCATTTTTTTTTCTTTAGAAATTACATTTTTCTCTATGCAATAGTTCACTCTGTTCAATGCAAGCCAGAATAGACAATCTTCTCTTGACTTCACCCTCACCCAGCTGCTCCCTTGCATCACACATGTCTCTTTGATTAGGAGGAATACCTCAGTTAGCACCCAAACAAAATTACTTGTGCACAGATGAATAACAATAAGGTTTGACTTCCAGGTAAGATGTGGACCAAAAAAAAAAGGCTTTATCCAATCCAAAGCTCTACAAAGTCTCCATGTTCCAGAACCCAGACCTTGGGCAATATAATTTTAGAGAACAAAGCAAAGATTGAACTCTTAATGCGTATTTTTCTCAGGGATCTCCAAACTACGGCCCTCCAGCTGTTGCTGTATATATATATATATATATATATATATATATATGTGTGTGTGTTTTAAAGAAAAAGCTAGAAGTGGGTAACTTTAGACCAGTAAGACAGACCACTGTGTGTACAAATGTAAATACTTGAAAGTATATTGCCAATAGACATACAAAAGTCTAACCTAGTAAACTGCATAGTCCTAGCAGTCAAAGGATTAAAAACAACAAATCACTTCCGCTAAGATTTACCAGCAGTATTTGCTCTATGTTGTAGAATTGCTCTGGGTGGCTGTAACGCATCTTCACTGCATACACTGTATACTCAAATATTATAAAATGAGAAGGTCAAAATAAGAGATTTTTAAGAACTTGTGGTAACAACTTTTCAATTTTTTCATCAGTAATCATAGTGATGAAGATGATCTTCCCCCAGCATTGGCTGCAGTAGCTGCCGAATCTGCTGCAGAGCAGAGAGCTGCCCTTCTCCTGGCCTCCAGTGGAAATTCTCAGGCTTCCTCAGTCGAGAAGGTATAAATCGAAATATGCATCTACATTTTAGTGTTTTTAAAGCTTTTGAAGTGTATACACAGCCAAAACGTTCTGTTTTTAGAAAATAATGTGGCAGTATTAAAAGCCTCTGTGGTATAGTTAGGTTACACTCACAAGCTGGTGATAATGGTTTTACTAGACAGGAAGTAAAGAAACAAATCTGCATTTTTACCAAAAATATTTAGAAGAAAATATATCAGCCTAAACTAATAAATAAATGTGTTTTTTATATATATTTTTGTGGGATATGTAATATAGCAAAAAGTAAAAAAAAATCAAAATTGTCGCTCTTTGTTTATAGCGCAAAAAATTAAAACCACACGGTTGATCAAATACCACCAAAAGAAAGCTATATTTGTAGCAAAAAAAATACATACATTTTTCTTGGGTACAGCTTTGCACGACCGCGCAATTGTCAGTTAAAGCGACCTAGTGCTTATCGCAAAAATTGGCCTGGCTGTTAAGGGGGCAAATCCTTCCGAGGCTGAAGTGGTTAAAAAAAATAGTCACCAGTGTCTCAAAGTACATATTTTTCAGCTCTTTACCTGTAATGTGTCCTGTTTTCCCAAAATATCCAAGTTCCTTTTTGAATGTTACATAGTTAGTCAGGTTGAAAAAAGACACAAGTCCATCAAGTTCAACCACAAAAAAAAAAAAAAAAAAAAAAAAAAACACAGTACAATCCCATACACCCAACTCCATACCCACAGTTAATCCAGAGGAAGGCAAAAAAAAACAGCAGAGCATGATCCAATTTGCTACAGCAGGGGAAAAAAATCCTTCCTGATCCCCCGAGAGGCAATCAGGTATTCCCCGGATCAACTTTACCTACAAATCTTAGTACTCAGTTATATTATGTACATTTAGGAAAGTATCCATGTCTTTCTTAAAGCAATCTATTAAGCTGGCCAAAACCACCTCTGGAGGGAGTCTGTTCCACATTTTCACAGTTCTTACTGTAAAGAAACCTTTCCGTATTTGAAGATGAAATCTCGTTTCCTCTAGACGTAAAGAGTGCCCCCTTGTCCTCAGTGTTGACCGTAAAGTGAATAACTCAACACCAAGTTCACTATATGGACCCCTTATATATTTGTACAAGTGGATCATATCCCCCCTTTATTCTCCTCTTCTCGAGAGTGAATAAATTAAGTTCCTCTAATGTTTCCTTATAGCTGAGGTCCTTCATGCCTCTTATCAGTTTGGTTGCCCTTCTCTGCACTTTTTCCAGTTCCCCGATATCCTTTGAGAACTGGTGCCCAAAACTGAACTGCATAATCCAGATAAGGTCTTACTAATGATTTGTACAGGGGCAAAATGATATCTCTCTCTGGAGTCCATATCTCTCTTAATACAAGAAAGGACTTTGCTCGCTTTGGAAACCGCAGCTTGACATTGCATGCCATTATGGAGCTTATGAACTACCAAAACCCCCAGATCCTTCTCCACTATGGATCCCCCCCAGTTGTACTCCCCCCTAGTATGTATGATGCATGCATATTCTTAGCCCCCAAGTGCATAACTTTACATTTATCAACATTAGGCTTGATTCACACATATGCATGTTGCTTTTGAGCGTTTTTTCAGTGCTTTTTGCGGTGCTTGCTGCGTTCGACATATGTTTTTACCGCGATTTGCTTTTTACATTTTTTTTGTTTATTATTATTATTTTTTTAGCCGGCAATTTTTTTTCCATGTTCTTTAATAACCAGCTAAAAACAGGTTTTAAAAAAAGGCAAATTGCGGCAAAGTCGCAGTAAAAACGCAGTACTTGCGTTTTGGATGCGGGTCCATTGAATTCTATTACATGCACAACGCTGCTTTTTGCCGGAAAAAAAGTCCCCGACCCTTTCCAAAAACGCAGAGGAACAAAAAAGCATTGATGTGAACATGTTCCATAGGAAACCAAAAAAGCAAAGACAGAAATTGTACTTTTGATCTCAGACCCAATGTGCATCTTTTTATTTTATTAGGGAGCTATTCATTCTTCACAGAGTATTACATATTAGGCTTTTTTTTATGCAGTTGCATGAGTGCTAATGCACCAACAAAGTTCTGACAGGAAAGGAGACCCCCTTACTCTGTATGTGCTCCTGAGATTGACAACAATACATTATAGTCAATAAGTTTGAGAGGGAAGAAAAAAGGGGCAGCCACTTATAAACAATAGTAGCTCTTGATGCTTTTTAGCATTGTGTATTTTCAAGGTTTTGGGATTCTTTCTTTGGGCATAAACTGGATACATGTTACCGGGAGTCGCTTGCAATAGCGTAAGACTAAAGGCAGATCTTTTTCATTTAGATTGAATAAAGGAGGGTTATAACCCTTGTCAGGGTTTTTTTTTTGTCATCTGTGTCCCATTGGTGAGATTTCCCTTCACTTTCTGTTCCATAACCAAAACAATAAGGGAGAGGAAATACCTTCAAACTGAAAAAAATTCTGGTTGCCATGAGGGTCACCAAAATAGATTTCCCCCTCTATTAATGTTCTTGGGATAACCCACATTTTGGAATATACATTTGCTTTCACTTTCAATGATAACAGTAAACCTAGTAAATAATAATAATATTAATTATTAATTAATTAATAATAATAATATCCCTAACGGGGGAACAAATGGTAATAAAAGTCAAACAGGTGTTCTAATCCCTCAAAACAATAATAAAAACTAAAAAGAAACGTTAAACTTTTGTCTTTAGTTTCACTTTAAGATTCGGATGCCGATGCAAGACCTGTACCAAAGGCCACAAGTTCAGGTTAATGCTTACCAGCAATTTTATGATGTCATGCAACGTAGAAACTAATATTGTACTTTGCTCAGCATACATGCTTATTTGTGAATCAGTAATCATACAAAATTATAGTATAGCATAACATAAAGATGACTACAGTTACATTTCTCATGAACAAATTTATTTTACAGAGTCCTAGTAAAGCAAACAGCTCATTCACATTAGAGCCAGGTGACCTTCTGATGGATTTCACAGAAGCCACACCAATGGTAAGTTCTCATTTGTAATGGTAAGGAGAGTTGAGTTAAGCAATGCTGTTTGAATGCCCCTTTCGTAAATATAACTCTTAAGCCGCGTACACACAACCATTTTTCACGTCATGGGAAAAAACAATGCTTTTCTCAACGTGATTTTTATCAAGTCTGCCTTGCATACACTTTATCGTGAAACAAAATGCTCTAACAAAGCACGGTGACGTACAACACGTATGACGGCACTATAAAGGGGAAGTTCAATTCGAATGGCGCCACCCTTTCGGCTGATTATGCAAATTTCCCTTCTCATAACTTGCTTCTGAGTATGCACGTTTTTTTCCACGTCGTTAAAGCGTACACATGATCATTTTTCACGTCGTGAAAAATGACGAGAAAAAATTGCGCATGTTCCAAATTTTTAATGCCCATTTTTCTCATTGAGAAAAATGCTCTGGAGCCTACACACGATAGTTTTTCATGACCAATTAAAAAAAAATGCATTTTTCTCGTCATGAAAAATGACTGGCCATACGTTATACAATCTTTTTGTTAAATTTGTTTTAGATTTACCTTAACTTCTTGCTGACTGCCCCTCATACATTTACTGGAGGGTGGCAGCTCCTCTGCGCAAAGTTACATACAGGTACGTGATTTTGCACATTCGGGTCAGCTGTGCGCAAAAAATAAAACCTGCAGAGATGATCAAATACCACCAAAAGAAAGCTCTATTTGTGGGAAAAAAAAAGGACATCAATTTTGTTTGGAAGTCACGTCGCACGATCTCGCAATTGTCATTCAAAGTGTGACAGTGCTGAAAGCTGAAATTTCGCCTGGGCAGGAAGGGGGTATATGTGCCCAGGAGGCAAGTGGTTATACTTATACACCTTGCTGCCCAGACCAATTTTCAGCTTTCAGCGCTGTTGCACTTTGAATGACAATTGTGCCGTCATATAAATAAATTTGTATCATTTTGTTCCCACAAATAGAGATTTCTTTTGGTGGTATTTGATCACCTCTGGGATTTTTATTTTCTGGAAAAAAAAGACCGAAAATTTTGAAAAACAAATGCTTTTTTTTGTTTTCGTTACAAAACGTTATAAATAAGTAAGTTTTCTTCTTCACTGATGGGCACTGATGGGGCTGCACTGACGGGCACTGATAAGGCGGCACTGATGGGCACCGATGAGGTGGCACTGATGAGGTGGAATTGATGGGCACTGATGGGCACTAATATGCAGCACTGATGGGGCACTGATATGCGGCACAGATGGGCATTGATAGGTGGCATGGATGGGCACAGATAGGTTGCAGGGATGGGCACAGATAGGCAGCATGGATTGGCACGAATAGGCGACACAGATGGGCACAGATAGGCAGAATGGATGGGCATTGATAGGTGGCACGGATGGGCATGGATGGGCACTGATAGGTTGCATGGATGGGCATGGAGGGGCACTGATAGCTGGCACGGATGTACTGTATTATATTGTACTCATGGATGCCAATCAGTGCCAAACAACAATGCCTGCCAATCAGTCATGCACATTCTGGGAACTGATTGGCATCCATTGTGGGCACTGATTGGCATCCCTGGTGGTCTAGGGTGGCATAATTGGTGGTGGGCATCCCTGGTGGTCTGGTGGCATCCCTGGTAGTCTAGTGACATCCCTGGTGGTCTAGTGTGGGCATCCTCGGGGGGGGGGGCTGTGCTGATAATCGATCAGCACAAACCCCCCCTGTCAGAGGAGCAGCCGATCGGCTCTCCTCTCCTCGCGCCTAAAAGACGCGAGTGAGGAAAAGCCGATAACTGGCTCTGTATATACAGGAGTGTATATAATAGTATCTGCATCTCCTGGGCATCCCATCATTTTGCCATCGTTTTCTCTTCCCAATCAAGTTCAATCACCTCAAGTAAAAAACAAACAAACAAAGCTTATGGACTGTTCTGTGTCTCAGTGTTTGAACCACAGAATTCAGCAACACCTACGGGGGAATGGCTACACAACGATTTGTCAATCTTAGAGAAAACCCTTCCTACACTTTGGCAGGGTGCTTCACTTTGTATATAACACAGCTTACATAAGTGTAGCTGCTGAGTACTTTTAGGTGTAGCGCACCCTCTAAGGCCGTGTACACACAATCGGTCAAAACCGATGAAAACGGACTGCAGGTCCGGTTTCATCGGTCCAAACAGATCGTGTGGATGCCCCATCGGTCAGTTATCCTCGGTCAAAGAGAACTTGCTTTAAAATTTGACCGATGGACTCCTGACCGATGGGTCAAAACTGATCTTTAGTATGCAAAAGCTTTCTACAATAGGCCACGCA